>JAVUPR010000278.1:0-1331250 GCA_036785695.1 Gentiana straminea | reverse complement strand
GGACGATTTGGGTGCTTCGATCTGAGGCCCCTAATACGTCCCTCTCACCGGATAATTTCCTCGGTTTACAGTCATATGATCTAGCAACAGCTTGGGATGGCTGATGATCGTTACGATTCCTTCGTCCGTGTAAAATTTACCTCTCTGGTGGGGCGTGGAGACAACCATCTGAAAATTTCTTTGGGATGGGATCCCTAGGATCTCCGTGTAATGAGAATGTAGATCAACCACTTGGAAATCAACTCTTTCCTTTCGATATGGAGGGTGGTTTCCAATCTCAATGTCCATGTCAATGACCCCTATAACGGCCACCTTGTCATTCGAGAATCCTTCTAGCATTCCCAGGTAGGGCTTTAGCCTTGATGTACCTATCTTTAGCTGTCTTAGGGTTTCCAAGTAAATGATATCTCAAGGGGCCCCTGTGTCTAAAGCGACAAGATTGACGCCGAAGTCGTTAATCCTGACTTGTACTACAATCGGTAGCTCCATCGCCCCGGGCGGTCCTGCCAATTCGCTCCGGGTGAACGTTATGGCTTGCTCATTCAGAGCCAAGATAACAGATTTTTCTCTTCCCTGATGTTGATGGCATTTATTTCACTCTTCAATTGATTGTTGCTGAGGAACTCCTTTATGATCACTTTGATTTCATTTGGGTATTTGCGAGGACCCCTGTCATTTCTATTTCTGCCTCCATCCTTCTTATATTTGTCCAACTCTACATCTTTGATCATTCTGTCAATGATCCTTCTCAAGGTGATACACTCATCGGTGATGTGACCATCATCCTCGTGAAAGTCACAATATTTTGTCTCATCCTTCGTCTTGGGATCGGATCTCAAGGGTCTGGGTCTTTCGATCCGATCATGGATTTCGTAGAGTATTTCAGACATGCTTGCATTGATCGGAATGAACCCCGTTCTCAGGTAGATTTTTTGTCTTCTCATATATCTTTATGAATTTGTCATAGTAGCTTTTGCATGATTCTCCTTCACCTTGGCGGACCTCATACAGATTTTCTATAGACTTCTTTGGGCATTCGGCAGTTTCAAATTCTTCCAAAAACGTTGCTTTTAGCTCTTCCCAACTTTTGATCGAACCTCCAGCCAGATTTTGGAGCCAGGCAGCCGCCCGCTCCTGCATGCTTCCAATTAATGCGACGCACCAAGTAGATATATTCTTGGTGGCCAGCAGCCTACGGCTCTAAAATACAGCTATCCATTCAAGAGGGCAGGTGGTTCCCCTATAGTACACATACTGAGAATATTGGACGCGTTTGGTGGGTAGTGAATCCAATATCTTGTCCGAAAGAAAGTCAATTCCCTGAGTCGGCTCAGGCTTCCCATCTTGCTTATCTTTTTTCAGTTCCAGAATTTCTCTTTTCATCCTTTCCAGTCTGTCGTCCTTTCTGGGTTCGGAAATTTTAGCAGGGGCAACTTTTCTTTGGATGATGTCCTCCGAACCAGCCTAGTAAACTGATTTCACATCATGCTCAACTTTTTTCTCATTTAGAACATGTCATGCATCGTGGAGGTCCTTGTCCTCCTACCACGGAACAACATTCCTCTCAGAGCGGATAGGGCCCATACGCTGTTGGAGAGTTCTCTTCTCAGGGTGCCCCAACCTTTCTAGAGCCGATCTTCTTTCTGAACTTTTCTTCGGTAGGCATTTTTTTCTTTTGCCTTGTTGATGAGTACTCACTCTCCTTTATCTCTATACTTGTATGTTTGTGCCTGGGCGCAGACGGACACTTCGGTGGGGCCGTGGCCTCAGGTCCAGATGGAGTGGGGAGCTGCTCATCAATCGGCATAAGAGGTAGATTGCATGCAGCCAGATGCAAGTTCGCTGAGTACATCTATTTGACATATTCTGCATAGGCCATTACTCCTGTTGCCTCTGGTGTCTTAGCCTCGGGAATCTCCTCTACCTCCGGAATCCTCTTCGGGGCTGCTTTTTTGTTTTCATGTTGTTTTGAGGTCCCTTTGACCGCCTTCCCATGGGCATGGCCAGTGCGGGCCGGCTCTGAGTTCACAGCGTATTCTCTAGATCAAGATCTTCTTTGGTTCAAGATAGTTCTAGCATCAATATTGAGTCTCGATCTGTCCACTGGTTGAGAATTATCCCACCCTGCAGTAGGGTTTTCATGCGTGAGTTCCAAGTTTTCCTGGTTTAGAGGATCATGTGCGGCCCCTTTCTTGAGGTGTGTGGTACCAGGGTATTGTCCTTTGTCCCTACCAGGTGTCCAATGCCGACAGGCTGTCTGCGCAAAATGCCAAAAAAGTACTCTGATTTTCCCTAACCTTGCACTGTCCGCACGTCCAGACGGCGTGTCGGGATGCTTCCGAAAGTGACTTGTCCGGCGAGTCTAACGGTGGCGACGATGTACGGGTGTCGGAATTTCTGGGAGCAACTGCAATTTCTCAAGTGTGAAGCCCCGGAAATTCCAACGTCCTATCATTTCTGGCGTGATTTTATCTTATTTCCACAGAGAAGAACAAAATATTCTTAACACGAGACTACCGTGGCATAGCACCCAGAAAACTTGAATAAAACAACGATAGCGACCAAACAACAGGACATCAACGACCAAAGCAACGGAAATGAATCAAGCTCTTCCTTAACGTAAAAGATGTCGAGAATGTCGATTTCTCAAGTGCAAACTCAACAAAATCACGTGCTCTCGGCTCTTTTCGGGAAGGGCAACTTTAATCAACAAGTAAAAAATCCAGAAATGAAGTTTCCGGCCAGGAAACGTACAATGCCAACTCCGACGAGCTTTCTTTGTGCAAAGGTCACGAGGAAGGTGATGATTCAAACGCAAACTCATGATTTTGAACAAGAAATCGGGGAGGTTACCTTACTTTGAGATTTCTTTGGCGTTGAGTTGGAGATTCGGACGTGAACAAGCGAGAGCTGACAGCTGTTCGATGAAGATACTGTGGGGGCGGTCTGAAGAAGATGGAGCCCTTCCTGAGACCGTCGTGAAACTCAGCAACCGTTGAGGGACCGTACACGGAAACGAGTTGAAAGTCTTTGATTTTCCCGGTAACAGAGCCAAATGATAACGTCGAAATTATCTGGGGTGTTCAGCGGTGGATTTGTGGTGGATATCTAGTTGTGAGAGTAGTATAAAGGTGGCGGCACACGGTGGTGCTATGTGATTTGTGGTGGTGCTGAGAAAATAGAAAGTGAGTAGTCAATTGGGCAAAGTATTGCCTTGTTTTTCATATAATTGTCTTAGCTTTCAGTTTACACAATGAGCCCTACTTATAGGGTGAGAACCGACTAAGTTCAACATAATTACAATCAAGGACACGGTACAACTAAATGTGCGGTGGATATTAGGACTGCAATGGGATGATGGCGGCACGGACCCAGGAGCCTATGGTGTGTATCCTCAGTCGGCTAGTTGTGTCGTCGGTCTCTGTCTCCAAGTGTAGGGAGAGGGATCTCTGGCGGATCCATCAGTCTTATGCTTGAGCAGGTTGGGAATCCTTCTCGGCTTGCTCTCACCGTGGGCTCGTTTTAGGAGGCTCTCCATGAGGACTTGAGGATGTCTTGGGCCTCACTATATGTGGGCTCTCCGGTCATCATCCCAATCCTATTTATGTGCCTCATTGGGTCCGGATTCAGGTTTATGGGCCGGATGGCACAGCCGGCCTATCATCCACAGATAGAAAAAGGAGATATTTTAGTATGCGCAAAGTTACAAGGATTTTCACACATATTGCATTGATTATAACATTGATATTTATGAGCACAATTCCCTAAAACCTAGCCGCCATAAGATCTTTATTGGAACTGTTATAAATACCCGAGATGTGGACTCCAGCTCAAGCTGTTATCCACCAGATGAAACTCAGCTCCAACTGACCTTCTTAGATGTTTAATCAATAACTCAGTCGTATTCAGCAAAAACTCAACAGACAAAACTAACTGTTGACTTCAGAAGAAACTCAAATACACTTCACCGAACTGACTTTCACAAAGCGGAATACCTTTATTTAGTTGACCATCATTCTCAACTCAGTTTCATACATTAGTTCCATCAGTTTATTCATCGGTTTGGAGATCAAGCCATTTAACTGATAGGACATAATACGCAGTTGTCCCTAGAGGTTGGTACAATGTGATCTTGTTGAGGACCACCTATTGATTCTCAATATACATAGAAATTTTATTATACAATTGTTTTAATATGTTTATACAATTGTTTTCATTCAAAGTAAAAGATTCCAAAAATTTTAAGGTTCGGTTTGTCTTTGGTGGGAAATTGGTAAATCAGGCCACTGTATGCTCTGACATTTTTTTTCGTCAAACATTTTCTGACATTTTTTTCAGGTTCCCCATCCAAATATGGACGATTTCGTCCAAATACAGTCAACCCTTCCAAATTTTGATAAATTTCGTCCCAATCCATGCAATAGACAAAATGGAAGGAAACCGTCCAAAATTTGGACGCACCGTCCAAATTGTGGCGAATGCCGTCCAAAGTTGGACGGTGTCATCCAAATTTTGGACGGTTTCCGTCCATTTTGTCCAAAACACTAAAACCGTCCTAATTTGGACGGATCCATTTGATCTCTTCATCCAAACAGAGGACGCACCGTCCAAATTTGGATGGAAACGTCCATTTTGAAACCCTTAAATAGTCTTCTTTACTCTTTTCACCTACTCTTGTCTTCACCGTTACATCACACAAAAAAATCACCATTTCTTCCAAAAAAGTCACCATTACTACACCAAAAATTCACCATTGTTACCACACAAAAAAAAAAAAAACATATTTGTCCTTTTGAGCTGCATTGTTTTATTTCACCGGAGTTTTATTTTTGAAGAAATGGGTAAGCATTTACTTAAGCTTGAATAAATTTATTTATTGTGTTTGTTTTTATTGTTATTCGTTCACAAGAATAGAGCATATTAACATTATAATTTTGATTTTTAGCGTAGTGTAGTATGTGCATTTTCAGGGTAGAGAAATGATTAATTTTGATGATATATTTCGATAATGGAATTGACATTCATTGGATAATTAGGGTAGTCAATGATAAATTCTTATTTTGGTTGATATATTTTGATGATATATTTGGACAATGATACTTGTTTACCGAATGTGTTTTATTGGTTTGCTTATTAGTTGATTATGTTGTTGTTGTTGTTTTAGTGGAAGATGAAAATTCAATTCAAATGTACGGGTTTTGTATTACGTATTTTGTGATAGTATGAGAACATCTCTTGAAATTAGCGGTAACAAGTATGTGATTTAAAAAATTGAAACAAACGATAAATTAATGTTGTTTAAAAATACAAGAACGAATATCTCGAACTGAATTCCATGGTACACCTCCGCCTGATGAGGTTCTTAGAATTGCATGCTTTCACTAGGGTGTTTTAGATTCATTCTAATCTGCTGTGTCATGCCTAATACCCAGGCTTTGTATTGGGGCTCCTGGTAGGTAGCTCGTAGAAAATTTCATTAGGCCTGCTCAACAATGCATCTTTTCCTGTCCCCAGCAGCCTGGTAAATCCTCAGCCGGAAGTGAGGCACCCGTTACATTGTCAATATAAGTTATGTTCTGCCGGCTCCGTCCCGCATCTGTTCTCCCTCGTCATCATCAAGTATTCTATGACGTTGGTAAAAACAATACTCTCTTCTTCTCTGAACCCCCCCCCCTAACGATACAACACAACACAACACAAAACAACGATGTTCCGAAAAACAAAAACAAATGATAATACATTTCGGTTATATATATATATATATATATATATATATATATATATATATATATATATATATATATATATATATATATATGTGTGTGTGTGTGTGTCCGTATGTGTGTGCGCGCGCGCGTGTGTGCAATATATATATACATATATATATATATATATATATATATATATATATATATATATATATATATATATATATATATAATATATATATATATATATATATATATATATATATATATATATATATATAGCAAATATATGTATTGCAAAAACATTGTAAACGCACACACACGAACTTCTTAATATATATATGCACTTGTACTTGTTACATTTATGTGTATCACACAGACATATGAAGACATATATACAAACATATTATATATTAATTATTTATATATTATTTTATATTCATATTTCCACTGAATACTGATGTAAATTTGTAATTATTTCACAGATAACATTGTGTCTGTTAAGTTTGAATTGGGTGGAGAGTGGATATACAACGAAGGAATCGACATATGGTCTTATAGAAAAGGAAAATTTTATTTGATTCGTTGTAAAAACCGATATGACATTGGATGAAGAGAAGCGTGTGGGAAAGTAAGAATTGATGTATCAAAAAATACATTGGTCATGAAACTTTTGTACGCAAAATACGAGGGGCCGATTGATGTTTTGGATATTGAGACATGGCTAGGGTACATTGATGATCTGCTTAGACTAGAAACCATCAAACTTTGTGTTAACGCTGAACCGGTTATTGCTGATGATGACTCGGAAGACATAAATGACAATGCATTTGACTTAAATGAACAACCGATAGTTGAAGAAAATGATAGAGGGATTGAGGATTTTACACCCGACCTTTGTTATAATCGGAATTCCCGTGAGCATGTTGTACGTACTCCACCAGTCTTAGCCCCTCATGAAATTGTCATCCAACCGAATACAACATTCGGTGATCAAGTAATAGACTTGTCAAGTGAACATGGCTACGATTGGGGATTTATTGCAAATATGATTAGTCATCCATTGCACATACCTTACAATGAACAACCTATGGCTAGAATGTGTGCATTTATGAATGAAGTTGGAACTTCTCGGCATAATGTAGTTCAGACGACCCACACACCGCATAGCCGGCAACCTAGTGGTAGGAGGCATGAACCAATGCTTGAAGCTAGGACATGTTGGAATAATTTTGGTCAGACAAGTCATAATATCCACATATATGGAACAAGCCAGCAGTTTACACAAACAGCGTTGCAAGCACCGATGCCAACGGACCTCACTATCGGCGGATCTTTCATGAGTTATCTGACAGCACCTTTGCAACAGAACCTTGACACTGGTCACACATTTAGTATGGAAATTATTAATCGCAATAGAGGTGCTCATTTCAGGTCTGGAATGGAGCCTTCCCAAATTCCTCCATGTCCACGTGCTGGGACGTTTCAGACCGATAATCCAGATGTATTGTTTATTGGTAAAACGTATAGAGACAAGAAGGATATGAAGGATAAAATGAGTTAGCACGCATTAAAACACGACTACATGTGCAAACTCGTTTGGTCTGACAAGGATAAGTTAAAACAACGATGTTATACTTTGGAACAATGCGAATGAAAGGTTGTCGGTAGGAAGGTTGTTGATTCGAATGTGGATGCTAGGAACGGACAATGTTGCATGAACTTTGAGATAACCGTGTACACTGAAACCCACACTTGTGGATTGGAGCGATTGACTGACAATCGTAGACAAGCCAAGCCCGGATCTATAGGTCATTTTGTAAGGGATAGCCTCATAAAACTCGGCAGCGGTTTCACGACAAAAGTTTTACAAGCTGAGGTCAAAAAAACATTCAACATAGACCTTAATTATCAAAGTGCTTATCAATGTCGACAGAAAGGCTTGGAATTGATCGGCGGAAACGTAGAAAGGTCGTATTCTAAATTACACGCCTAATTTTACATGTTGAAGCAAGAAAATTTTGGAACAATCACAGACATTGTTCCTGATACGCTTGGCAGGTTCACGTATTGTTTCATGGCTTTGGGTTCTAGTATTGAGGGGTTTAAGTACTGTCGGCCTATCTTAGTTGTGGACGGTACACATCTAAGGACAAAATATGAGGGGACATTGTTAGTAGTTGTCGGTGTAGACGCGGGCGACCATATATTTCCCTTAGCGTTTTCCGTGACCGATGGAGAGAGCCTTGATGCTTGGATGTATTTCACGGAAAACGTGAAGTCGATAATCGGAGGACGTAGTGACTTGGTTTTCATATCAGACAGAGGGCCAGGCATCATTGGAGCCGTTAGGAATGTATTTCCAGACGCGTACCATGGTTACTGCTACCACCACATCATCATGAACTTGAATAGAAAATTCAGGAACACAGGATATTGTCCATACACTTTCTGGGAAGCCGCTTATACATTTTTTGAAACGCGATTCAAAATATTATTTCAGAAGATAATAGAGATGGATAGAGACCCAACCAAACCAGTTTCGCGTTACCTACAGGAGATTGGAATCGAAAAATGGGCATGATCATAATTTCCGAGTACACGTTACGCAATAATGACAAGCAACTATGCTGAAAGCTTTAACAACGTCATCAGGGATGCGCGTAAGATGAGTATCGTTAATCTCTTTGATCACATTAGGGGAGTGTTGCAGCGTTGGTATGATGAGAGGAGAGAACTTGAGGAATCGTGTCACACCGTGTTAGCCCCTGTACCTGAAGAGTCCTTGAATGATGTTTCGCGTGACAGAAGGAGTTTCACACTACACAGGATCGACCGGGACCAGTTTCAAGTTGGGGACACTGATACTAGGGCGAAGGTAAATATGCTTACGAAGAAATGTTTCTGCGGGCAGTTTCAGGGACTTGAGTTACCTTGCGTACATGCTTGCGCTGCTATAAGTCAGCGCTGCGAGAGTGCGTACACTTACTGTTCTCATTACTACAAAGATGCATGTTTCCAACGTATATATGAAGGACACGTTTTCCTTGTTCCATTCGAGGATGATTGGATTCTTCCCGAATGGATTAGAACTCAACCTTCCCTCACTCCACCTAAGCCTAGAGTGAGGGAAGGATGAGAAACACATAGTACGGGAGCTAAGGAGGGCCGACCCAGGACCTTGAGGATTCCTTCTCAAGGTGAGCCTCCCGGTGCTAGGACTAGCAGGATGCCTACTGTGATGACAAACCTAGGTTCCGGTAGGAATTGCTCGAATTGCGGTTACCCCGGACACAGAAGGAGTAGATGTCCGACTCGTGCAGTTGTTCCTCATTGAATAAATATCTATTTCAGCATGTGTTGATGTTAATTTTGTAAGCCATCATGATTGTAACAGACATTTTTATTATTCCGCTGGGTTGAATGTTATATCCACATGGTGTTGCCGCTTTATATATGCCATACAACTTCATATCAACGTCATAAAGGAACAATCTCATCCCCTTGTAGATTTTGTAATTATGTGCCATATGTAATTATGCTCCATATGTAATGTATTTACCTAACACTTTGAATGCGGCCACAACTTTTTGGGCACCAGCAAAAAAAACAAACCAAAGCGAAAGTAGGTCTATTTATGCAAGGCATAACATCTATAGTAGAGGGGACTATCACATTGATTTCCAAAGAAAGACCATCAGACAGTCGAAATAGATACTTGTTACACTAAACGACTTTATTTATGGGTATTGCACTAGTCATCACCATTGTTGCTTTCAGATTCTCTCATGTAATCATGGCCACCAAAGTCTACAACTTTGCTTTCAGCTTTATGTCTAACTCGGATTATATATTCTAAGAGCATATCCTCTTCTTCTTTCAATTCTAGCTTCTTTTCAATAGTTGTGTTTCTTTTTCAAGTTCATCTTTTGTCTCTTCAAGGGTATTGAACATTCTTTTCGTGAGTTATGACGAACGATTACACTATTTGTCTTGTGCAAAATAATCGCCGTAATATGGGGGACAGCGAGTGAGACCCACGCATATTCCTTAAGATTTCCTTCTTTTATTCATTCATTGTTCTTTAAACTCCGGGACCACAGGCACCGACTGGCTAAATTACAATTTTGGTCCTCTAATTAGACACTTTTTCGATTTTGGTCCTGGTTTTTCTCCGGCGACAATTTTAGTCCTCTATGTGGTCTTTTTTTTTGCAAAAATAGTCCTGAAAGCCGGAAAGACCACTTACAGGACTAAAATTGTCGCCGGAAAGACCACTTACAGGACTAAAATTGTCGCCGGAAAAGACCAATTTTAGTCATGTAAGTGGTCTTTCCAGCGTTCAGGACAATTTTTGCAAAAAAAGACCACTTACAGGACTAAAATTGTCACCGGAGAAAAACCAGGACCAAAATCGAAAAAGTGTCTAGTTAGAGGACCAAAATTGTAATTTAGCCGGCACCGACTCAGTATTTCATAGGCGCCATCTTTTCTTCTTCTTGCAAAGCACTAGTCTGCAAGTTTGAAAGAATATGACTATTTGCAATAAAAAGTCCAATGACTCCGCCTCATCCAAATTGCATAGATGTTATCCAAGATCATTCCACTTCTTGATTTAGAGGTTCCCTACTTCTTTCTTTGCAAATCAATGTGATAGTCCTCTCTAATATAGATGGAAGAACCACCTCATGTGATCGTCGAAGATCATCCATTACAATTGCGAGAAGAAAGAAAGAAAAAAACATGAAATCATACAACAAATGATACTAAAAAGAAAAAACTGAAATCAAAAAGCAACATATGCCACTTCAACAAAGCCTACAACTTTCTTCATTCTTGATTGAAAATGACTTGCACGGGAAAAATAAAACTTAAAAGTCATCTTGATTAAAAGTTCGTAGGTGATAACGTCATCATGACCGTATGTCACATCATCTTCAGCATATTCCAGCACCCCGGAAGACCTCACGCACATAGCTATGATCATATACTGGAAAAATATATATACATCGCATGCATTCCCCTTTGCTATCTGTCGAATCCTAGAGAGAATATACTCTCCGACGTCGAAGTATGACATAATAGATGCGTACACAAGGGCGTACAAATCAAATGTCGGTGCGGTGTAGTTCACCATTCTATACATATTGGTGGCAAGAAACATAATCAGGAAAGGAAGGAATAGACCGTACCAGGACCAGGGTGAAGGGCTGGTACGCCTCACACGTTCCCATTGATGTGTCTCCCCAAACAAAACAGCCATGTCACGCTGTAGTAATTCAGGAACATCCGGAAATAGAAAGAAATCCAAACCCTGACGATATTCTGGAATGGCATACTCGTCGTTGATCCATGTATTATTCAAAACTACAGGAACGCCTTGCACTGTGACGCACCGTTCATTGAGCTCTGTCGTAGCTACACAAGCGTAGAATTCACGCACAATAGACCGATTCACGTGATGAAAGCTTAATGGGCTTTGGGGTAAACCATGCCAACCATTGTCTCGGAACAAGTTGTTGTTCAAACTAGGAAGACTCTCCATGTTCAATCGCCTCTCTGGAACGACAGCTCTTGCCATCCAGTTAGTCACGTAACCACGCCTCTCCTCTTCTGTTGTGAAACGGCTAATGAGAGACTACTCGTCCAATGACAAATCAATTTCGTCATTGGAAATGAACACAGGAGCATACGGGTTAGCCATTGAAAGGAACACTATAAGAGATTATATGAGTGAAATAAACGAGAAATGAGAGGGATGAATGGTTGTTAAAGGATTTGTCAATATATAGATTTTCTCCAAAAGAAGCATTGATTGAGAAGGTCGGTGGTAATTATGACTCGTGCACATTTACATGGGAGCGTCCAATATCAGGACGGAATATTCCAATTTGGACGGTCATAACTCATCACCATTTGACGTGTGAGGCCCGTCTATAGTGACACTGTACCACTGTGTCCTGCCTACTTGCATAACTCACAACCACTTGAAGTGTGGAACCCGCCGATAGTGACCACACATGACATCCTCATTATGACACTATACCGATGTTCTTGTTGAATTTTGGGCGGAATCCGTCCAAATTTTGATTGATTGAAAGTACGGAATTCACTCACTTAAGTATATATTAATGTTATCTTGGTAGGAACATTGATTGATTGAAAGTACGGAATTCACTCACTGACCAAAAAGGATGGAATTCGTCCAAAATTTGGACGGATTCCGTCCAAAATTCAATAGGAACATTGATTGATTGAAAGTACGGAATCCATCTGAATTCACTCACCGACCAAAAAGTACGGAATCCATTTGAATTTTTCAAAAGAAGCATTAATTTATATTGTGTTAAAAAACATCTTCTTCATGAATTGAAACATAGATAATATCATAATATGGTTTGGTAAAATCAAAAGAGGTTGGTAGCTTTTTCTTTTAACTCTCTCAACCAATCAACCAATTAATAAGAAATGCTATTCAATTGAGGATAATAAAACGACTTTTAATAAACGACAAGAGTTGATAGTGACAGAAGAGAGATTCTGAGAGTGAAAATGGGAATCATTCTACAGGGGTTAGTCAACAAGTATCCAACTAGGCTTACACACTTAAAAAGAAAGAGTAATGAAATAATTAGAAACAACAATAAAGGTAAACAAACATTCATCATTAAACTGAAACACATTTTTTTTCTTTGTCCTGAAACACATAATTAAAAGCAACAAAATATTACAACTGCCCTCAAAAAAATATAAAAATATATTACTACTACTAAGCATTGATTGGAAAGGACGTTCCTTCCAAATTGTGTCGTATTCCGTCACAATATTGACTCCACGCCCAGATTTTGGACGGAATCCGTCCGTTTTGGGATTGCACTTTTACACACTTGATTGATTGACAAGACCTGACCTTGACTCAATTTTGCAGAAATTGCTTTATGTTTTGACATTGAATACACTTTGATTGCACTTTTTTCAAAAATATCATCGCTATAGGTAGGACACATAGGTACAGTGTCAAGTCTTGTATTCAGACAGGACAACATGGCTAGTCAAAAGAAGCATTAATTGGATTCCGTCTAAATTAGGAGGGATTCCGTCTAAATGGAAACCTTTCTGTCCTTATTTAGACGGGAATAGTGGTACAGTGGGGTCACGTGACAGATTTCATCCAATTCCGACAGAGTGGTACCCTGACTCAATTTTGTAGATTCTGTCCAAAATTCAATAGGAACATTGATTGATTGAAAGTGCGGAATCCGTCTGAATTCACTCACTGACCAAAAAAGACGGAATCCGTCCAAATTTTGGACGGATTCCATCCAAAATTCAACAGGAACATAGCTACAGTGCCAGAATAGGGATGTCATGTATGGTCACAATCAGCGGGTCCCACACGTCAAGTGGTTGTGAGTTATGCATGTAGGCAGGACACATAGGTACAGTGTCAAGACACATAGGTACAATGTCACTATAGGCGGGTCCCAGACGTCAAATGGTGGTGAGTTATGACCGTCCAAATTGGACGATTCAGGGGTAGGGGGCAGGGTGAATTGTTGAAAACTGTGTCATTGTTGACCAGGGTGTCTTCTATATAATTTCCCCCTGTAATTTCATTCCACCCTCACCCCAAAATTACAATTACAATTCACTTTCAAAATTCCTTTTCCACCATGTCATTTAATTCCATTTCTCGCACCCCTTCACCACCCGATTCCCGTTATGCCTTGTGTTCACATCCAAACTCCCCCGAGCACATCTATCCTCAAGATCCCCCATTCTTTTTTTGAATATGGTTCTGACCTGGCCTGTATCCGTTACCTCAACTACTTTGGTCATACACCTATTCAGTTAGAAAAAGGTTTAAACACGAGCAAACTAACCAACTTCTCCAAGGGTCGCGTCACGTGTGATGGATGGACCAGTTTTGTTCACGCCCCTCAGGGTCATGTCAATGTGTCCATGGTACATGAGTTCTATACAGTCCTTTCTGAGTCTCACTCCGTGAGCGACACCCAATTCGTTACCATGTGTGGTGGTACAGTGCCTTTCCACGCCGGTATCATCAATTTTGTCTTCTCCATTTCCCAAGACTCAACACCTCCACACATTCATGACGAAGAACAATGGAACTTGGACAACAACAGCAACAACTTCACTCACTACCTTTTTGAGGCCATTCACACCCTTGTCCGGAGAGACCACGGCTCTACTTTTGATTACACCGCAGCGGCTCTTGACCGCAATGCCCATGCATGGAAACAATTCATCAATTCACGTGTCCTACCTTCGCCGTACTTTTCAAACATCTCTGATGATGAGCTTCTTCTCTTCTACACCCTTCGGGTTGGTGCCATCATTGATTGGGGTGTCCATATCCATAAGGCTGCTATCCGGTTTGCTGGCTCTCAGCATAATCCGTGTCAGCCGCTTCCATTTGCCTGGTTAATCTCTCACATTTGCACCTTTGTGGCTGAACTGCCCTCCCTACCAGGTGATGAGTTTTTCACCAGTCATGAGACTCACTCTGGTGCGCTTCCTTTTGATCCACCCGGTGGTTCCTCTACCCCTCCCTTATCAAACTCCGATGATGAATAATGATGCCGTTGGTTTGCCTGTTAGCTGGTTGTGTCGGTTTCCTATTTCCAGTTTTTAATTCTATTGCATTGTAATAATCATGCACTTTGAACCTTTCCTCCCATCATTTGCTCCGTTTCTCATCCTATATAATTAGTAACTTGCTTGCCTGTTGTGTAATCTATTCTGTATGTTAGTTTAAATGATTTTCTTTACCCCACATTCATGTATTATGTGAGTATTATAACTCTTGAATGTAGCATTGCATTCAATTTATTTTAAATCATAAATCATTTTCAATTCCGTTCAAATAGCCATTAACAAGTTTAAACTTGGGTCACACTATAATCAATCCAACTTGAAATGCAGATAGAAGTTCACATAGCCATTCACACCCTTGTCCGGATTGGAGGTCAGATTAAGAAAAGGATAATTAGATTTTTAATTAAGGGTTAATTACATTTTTAGTGTTAAGTAAATCACCCCAATCAAGAAGGGGGAAGGGCATTAATGGCTTTTCACCCAACTTGTATAGTCCAAGCTTATTGTTGGACTTATTTTTAAGTTTTAGTGATGAGTGCCAGACTAGCTGTTATAGTGCAAAGGCAAAAAGATGTCTAGATTTTATGTATAGTTTTATTAGAGTTTGATCTTGTATAGGTTTGATCAAACAAGCACTGTAAAAGGTCAGCTGACTTACATTAGTAGACTAGTCTAGATCAGTAGGGTAGCTGAGTCAGTAGACTTGTCAGCAACCTGCTGAAGACTGAAGGCTGAGGGCTCAAACTCAGTTATTGAAGGCTCGAGGGCTCAAACTCAGTTATTGAAGGCTCAAGGATATGGAATCAGAATTTAGGGAAGTCTATGATGACCTAAACTGATTACATATACCTTATGAACAAGGTCTAAGTTCCACAAGTTAAGTGGTGATTGGAACTTAGTTATATGCAAAAAGGTGTAATCTAACTTCATAAATAAAAGTTAGATAAAAGACAGTAAGCTGAAGTGTTTTTAAACACAGCATAATAAGGATAAGCTTACTGATGTGTATATCAGCAGACTTATGTTCTCCGGAACCTGCTGGACACATATTTCGATTTAATCAAAGGCTACATTGGAAGATTACAAGAAAAGGACATCTAACAACCTCTGATTTTACCAAACAAATCAATGGCTAAGATCAAATGGACGTTGGAATGATACAGAGGATTATCCAATGGATACAAGTCAAAGGGTGGACGACTGTATACTGTCAAAAAGCACTCTGACAGTGTCAGTCCTAGGAACACTCAGAAAAAGCAAGTCAAGATGGAGACAAATCTGAAATGGCTATGTTTGAATTTCAAACATAAGTCACAAGGATTCCTACCTATAAATTAGGGACTCCTAATTCAGATACAAGTGATGAAAATTGATGATCATTAAGAGAAAAATCCTGAGCTTTTATTTCTAATCAAGAAAAACACCCCGCTGACCCTACTGAGCTTTAATCTACTGATCCAGAAATTTTCTTCAAGTGTAATCTGCATTCAAGTTGCATCAATTTTACACACTTGAAGACATCAAGCTGCTGATCATATCATCCTGATCAAGGCTGAAAGCTGAATCACTTACTTAATTCAATCTTTATTTTACAAGAAATCTACTGAAGACAAGTGAAGCATCTTTGGGTGTGAAAGACTCGTTGTTGTGGTGGAGCCGGTGAAGAGGCAATCCTACCCTTCAAGGACCAGTGGAAGACTTTGGAGCTGCAATCCTACCTGTTCCAAGTGTTCAGTTTGTGAAGCCATAGTTATTGGGGAAGGACAAGTTACTTAGGGATTTTTGTAACAGCTACATCAAAGATCTCTAGTCAATTACCTCCAACATCACAGGAGAAGAGTGGACTGACATGATTACACCACTTGGAACCACTATAAAATCTACCTACTTACTTTCTGCATTTATATTCTGCACTTAGTTTATCTAACATATCAATCTACTGAATCTGGCAACTGAATCACACACCTACACTACTGAGTATTTAATATTTGGTATCATATTAACAACAAGTAATAAGGCTTAATTTTTTATATATTTCCGCTGCACAAATTCAGGAAACTCACGGTCGACGGACTATCGAGTGTCGCGGACTCACGAAGTATCCGTAGGTCGCCGAAGTTGCTGAGTTTGTTAACTCCAAAAAGTTTTATGTGTTAAGTTTATTCACCCCCCCCCCCCTTTAAACTTAACCAAAGCCTTTTCAAGGGACCAACAATTGGTATCGGAGCAGTGCTTCTGTTCTGAAGTAATCCTACATGTTATGCTTGTGAAAATACTTTGAAAACTTTGTCAAGTTACTGATTTTCAAAGCTTTGCATCATGGATAACAACCAGTATGCTAGAACAATGTTGATGTGTTCTTTAGATCGTTTTGATGAGTATAAACGTCGTATGCAGGCTTATCTAGCTGCAACACATGATGAAATGATGGATGTGCTGACAGATGGACCACTGGAAATTACCAAGCCAGTAACAGTGGGTGATGAGACACAGTACATTCCAAAACCAAAAAGGGAATGGACTGCTGAAGATAGAAAAAGAGCAAATCTCAACAATATTGCTATTGACATCATATACAGAACTTTGGATAGCAATATGTATATGAAGGTGAAAGATTGCAAGATTTCAAAAGAACTATAGGACAAGTTGTAATTAATCTGTGAAGGCACTGATGCAATCAAGAAGAACAAAACCAGTGTGGCAAAGAAGAAGTTCCAGGAGTTCAAGATGAAACCAAATGAAACCATTGAACAAATGGAATCAAGATTCAATGCAATCATGGATGAAGTCACTCTTCTGAGTGTCAAGTACTCACAGGAAGAAATCAACTCAAAAATCTTGGAAGCATTACCTGCAAAAGAAGTTTGGGAGATGAAGGTGACATCCATAGAAGAAATGAGGAGTTTGCATGAAGAAGACACCTTCAAACTGTTTTCAGATCTTAAGGCCTATGAATTTAGGAAAAAGCTTGTGCCTGAAACTGAAAAGAAAGAGCCAAAGACCACTGCATTGGCTGCTTCACATCAAGAAGAAACATCAGGAGCTCAAGATGATCTACTGGATGAGATGCAAGAGCAGATTGCCCTACTGAGCAAGAAAATCAAAATGATGAAAACTGGAAAGGGTTCTCCAAGGAATTTCACTAACAAATTCAGTGAAAAGAAGAAGGATGATTCCAGGAAAGACAATGATTACTTGTGCTTTCAATGCAAGAAACCAGGACACTTCAAACCTGACTATCCTGAGTTAAAACAAAGTAAGGAACATGATTATCTTTGCTTCAACTGCAAAAGCTTGGACATTTCAGAGCTGATTGTCCAGACCTACTAAGACCAAGAGTCAACAAAGAATACATGGCAAGAAGGCTATGGTTGCTGAAGATGAATCAGGATATGAAGTAGAATCAGAAAAGGGAAATGAATATGATGATACTGCACTTGTTGCTGATATGGAAGATTATGCTTTAATGGCTAATATGGATGAAACAGAGGAGGTATACAATTTTGTATCTATAAACACTCCTGCTGGAAGTGATTGTGAATCAACCTGTGGTCCAAATCCTAAAAATTCTGACAATGAAGAAACTTTGGATGCCATCCTTAATCAACTGAGGATAATACAATCTGGTTATGAGATTGTGAAAGCTGAAAAAGAAGCTCTTCAAGTAGAAGTTGAAAGATTAAAGGCTGATTTAAGTACTCTCAAAGGAAAGAAAAAAGAAGTTGGACAGAATCAGCATAAGCCTGCTGTACATTCAGTAGCTGCTGAGTCTGCTGAACCATCTTGCTCCTCCACTGCATGTAAATCTGGAAAGCCTTATGGTGATAGAACAGTGCTTGGAATATGTTAGGAACATTTTATTATGTTTTGATGATGGCCATACTAGCTGTTATAGCAATCCTGAAATAAGTTAGAATTCTCTATATAAGTCTTTACTTAGAGTCTGACATGTTGTATAAGTTGAGTCAGACAAGTATTGTACTAGTTGGTAGGACGGCAAAGTAAAAACAGACTTTCGGCAGAGTGAAACCAGCCAAGCACCAGCAGAGAAGTAATGAAGACATTATGGTCTGACTCATAACCAAGGAAGTCTGTGATGACCTTGGATAAATCTAAGTTATGTTTCAAGTGTTGAAACTTAATATTCAAATATGGTGTACAATGATCTCACCCCAATCAAGGATCAATGAAGTACAAGATTCTCCTCATACTTAAACAATGAAGAAAATAGTGAATCGGCACAGTAAACTGACTTTCAGCTGAGTGAAGACAAAACGGTGAAGGAAGATCTAGAACGGCGAAGTCAGATGAATCACTCAACCGCTCTGAGAACGGCGAAGTAAATCTTACCAAATCAGATTTTGGAATATGATGAAGATTCAGAAGATCATGCATTAAATGCACAATCAATAGAGGATCAATCAAGGACGGATTTTCTGCTATATATATTTGAAGGAAAAATCCGATCACTGAAATCAAGGAGAATACAATTAAGGGGGAATCAAGAATAAAATCAAGGATCATTCCCTCATTAATTTAGCCAACGGATGGAATTTCAAATCAAGGATATTCAAGGCTATAAATAGAAGGCATTGACAGAAAAATAAAGAACGATTAACAAAAAGCAAAAAAAAGGAAGCAGAAACACTGTCAATTTGAAAAGCCTTCTCTCTGAACTTACAAGGACTTATCTAGAGATCAACTCAGACATCAGAACTACAATTTTATATTCAAGACCGAGATTGATCAAGCAAGTTTGTGAATCTCATTCACATCAAACTCGAAGCAACCGAATCGAAGCAATCGAGAAGGAGTTGTGTCCGTGATAGCCGCCGAAGGATTTTGATCTCAAGGAGCGAGAAAGAGACCGAATCACCGAAGGTGTTGCGGTCAAGGAGTGATAGTCTTGTAGATTGTGAAGCTTGGGAAGTCAAGGACAATCATACTATTGTATCTCGTGAAAACAATAGTGAATTCCTCCAATCATCACAAGAGAAGAGTGGATTAAGGGATTACACCACCCTGAACCACTATAAGCCTTGTGTCAATTTACATTCTGCAATTTACTTTACAGCATTTATTTAAATTGCCTAGATCATAACTTATATCTGTGATTGTCAAAACTGATTTGAAAACAACATAGTAAGAAGGGACTTATCCTTTGCCCAAAAGCTTTTAAACATAATAAAAGTTTTTGAAACTCCACTATAGTCATTCACCCCCCCCCCCCGACTATAGTTTCACCCTTCTCTGGGACCAACAATTGGTATCGGAGCAGTGTTCCTAGTATTAGAACCTGTTCAGATCTAATTTCTGGTAACAAGGAGATCACATATTTTCAAAGTAGTTTTCAAATCTAGTTTTCTATTCATTCACATATAAATCTATTACTTGTGCTTATGGATTCCTCAAACTTTATGTCAAAAGTACCGTTTTCAATGTTAATAATTTTGATGAATATAAAATAAGAATGCTGTCTCATCTTGCAGCAACTCATGAGGAGATGCTGGACGTAATCAATGATGGACAAATCATGATCATGACTGTGGTAACCACAGGAGCAGATCAAGGAAAGGAGATAGACAAACCTAAGAAAGTTTGGACCAATGATGACAGGAGAAGAGTAAATCTAGACTTTGTTGCAAAAGACATGATCTTGAAGACCCTAGATAGCAACATGTTCATGAGAATCAAAGACTGCAAAACAGCAAAGGAGATGTGGGACAAGCTAGCTTTGATAAATGAAGGATCTGAAGCAGTTAAAGAAAACAAATTATCTACTGCAAAACAGAAATTTGAAAATTTCAAAATGAAGACTGGTGAATCCATTGATCAAATAGACAACAGATTCTCTAGCATCATCAGTGAACTACAACAGCTTGGACACACATATCTCCAGAAAGAAGTATGCTTAAAGATCTTAAGAGGCTTACCTAAAGATAGAAGATCATAACATCAGTAATCAGAGGAACAACAAATCTTGCAAACACAGACACTCTGACCCTGATGTCTCAATTAAAAGCTCATGAATTCGAATTGAATGGTGAAGATGGTGCTCCGGCAGAGACACAAAGAGCCACTACACTGATAGCACCCCAGCAAAGTAACTTTGCCGATTGTATCAGCAAAGAGACACAAGAACTCAAAGAACATGTAGCTTTATTAGTTAAACGTTTTGACAGGTTTAGCAAAAAGAAGCCATTCAAAGGAAACTCATCATCAAACAAGAGGTCAAGCTCAAACAAAGACATGAAGAAGAAAGATGATGAATACAGATGCTTCAAAAGCAACAAGAAAGGTCACTTCAAGGCTGATTGTCCTGAAGACAATGATAAAGATGATGAAAAGAAGAAATATAAAACATCTGAGAAGAGGAAAGGCAAGAAAGCACTCAAGGCTGAATCCAGAATGAAAAGAATGAAGAATCATCTGATAATGACTCAGATGATAGTGATGAAGAAGACAGCTCAGACAATGAAAAAGCATGTCTATGTCTCATGACCAAAGAATTAGATGAGGATGAAGATGACAGCTGAGACAATGATTTATGTCTAATGACCAAAGAATCAAATGAAACTGAGGTAACATCTAGCTCTCACTCTTCATCTAATGCATCCACATCTGACACTGCATAATATTCTGATTCCCCATTAGATACAGCAGACCTAGTCCAAAATCTCATGACTAAATTTGATGAAATTGAAATGAATCATGAAATTCTTGAGAAGGAATGCAAGGATCTAAGAAAGGAAAACAAAAGATTAAAGAAAGAACTGGATAAAGCAAAAGCTGAACTAACTATTAAGGAGACCCACTTAAATGATCAAGAAACATCAGATGATCATACATCTGTTATTGACCGATCAGTTAAGAAAATCTCCCCACCGGTTAAGATAACCACTGCACCACTAAATGCACCAGCTTACAAACCCTCAAAAAGGTTTGGATCCAGATCTGGTCTTGGCTACAACAGTCAGGATGAGAGTAGAAACAATGGTCAACACAATTCTAAATTCAGGACCAACACTAGACCAAAATTTAAAAAGGGACAGACCATAGTTCCAACCAATCATCCTGCACCGGTGAAGTCAAAATCCAGTGTAGTGAAACAGCAGACTAAATCCTCATTCCAGTCAACCAAAAACAAAAACCTTCTGAAAGGTAAAGGTAGACTTTACCCTTCAAAAGATGATTGGAATGTTGCACCACCAAAATACAAGAAGAAACCATTGAATGATATGCATCATGTGTTTAAGAAAAATAAATCTAGATATGTTCCTAGACACATGAAGCAACACAGGTTTCCTACTGCATATTGGAAAGTGAAGAATGATGCACAATGCACTAAAAGGTAGAGAAAAATATTAGAATATCTTCACTAAAAATATTAGAAGCTATTCTGCCATGCCTTATACATATGAAGTTGATGAATTCAATTATCCAAAAAGAAGAAATTTTGGATATACAGTTGGTATGGGAGGCATGACTGCTAACAGGTATGGACCCAAACAGTGTTGGGTACCTAAACTTAATTAATTTGTTTTGTAGGATGTCTGGTACATATACAATGGATGTTCCAGACACATGACAGGAAATAAGAGATGGCTCACTGACTTCAAAGCTTTTGATGGACCCAAAGTCACTATTGGAGGCAAAGAAAACCCTGGCAAGATTAAGGGGGAAGGCACAATACTCAAGAACAAATTAAAGATTCAAAATGTAGCATATGTCAAAGGACTTAATTTCAATCTGATGAGCATCAGTCAATTCGGTGACAAAGGCTACAATGTATATTTCAATAAGGAAGGATGCAAAGTGATTGACAGCCAAACCAACACAGTAGTTCTTGCAGGTAGAAGACAAGACAACATGTATATGGTGGATTGGAAAATAGCCAAGGCAAAAACATGTCTGCTTGTCAAAAATAAACAATCAACCAGCTGGATTTGGCACAGAAGATTAAATCACTTGAATTTCAAGACCATCAACAAATTATCAAAGAACAAGTTAGTTGAAGGCCTGCCAGAGATCACATTCAAGAAAGAAAGTCTATGTGATGCATGTCAGAAAGGGAAACAAATCAAAAGTTCATTCAAGTCAAAGCCCTATCAATCAACAACAAGAATTCTACATCTGTTACATATGGACTGTTTGGACCAAGTCACACCAGTAAGTGTAAGTGGTAAGAAATACACCCTAGTAGTGGTGGATGACTTCTCAAAATACACCTGGACCATTTTCATGAACAAGAAGAAAGAAACACTCAAAAAGCTGCTAGATTTGCTGAAAAGACTCCAAAATGAGAAAGAATTGAAGATCAGATCAGATAGAGGCACTGAATTTCTAAATGAGATTATCAGAACCTACTGTGAAGAAAATGGAGTGCTACATCAACTATCTGCAGTAGGAACTCCACAACAAAATGGTGTAGCGAAAGAAGAAACGAACTCTCAAAGAAGCGAGTTAGAACAATGATTGTTTGAAGCATGCTTGCCAAAGAGATTTTGGGTCAAGCAAAGACAAACACGGCATGCCATACACAAAACAGATCAATCATCAACAAACATCGTGGAAAGACTCCATATGAAATATAGAATGGTAGAAGACCTAATATCTCATATTTTCATATGTTTGGATCAAAATGTTTTGTTTTGAACAGGAATCAGCTGCATACCTTTGATGAAAAGGCTGATGAAGCAATCTTTATGGGATACTCAGACACTAGCAAAGCATTCAGAGTACTCAATAAAAGAACATTGGTGATTGAAGAATCAATACATGTAGTTTTTTATGAACCTAATACAAATTGTGAAGATCTTCAAGATCAAGAAGAAGAAGCAACACAAAGGGAAATCTATACAAATGCAACCATACCAGCTTCCATCTTAAATCACCATTTTGAAAATCAAGAAGAGCCACATATCAATACAACAGAAGAAGTACCAGAATTTGAAGTTCATGCTCAACATGAAGGTGTGGAAGCACCAAGTGAAGAACAACTTCAACCTGACCTAAATTGGCTAAGAGATCATCCTGAAGAACAAGTCATTGGAGATATTCACACAGGAGTTAGAACCAGAAGACAACTGGAGCACATGCTAACATGTTTTCTATCACAAGTGGAACCCAAGACCATAGATGATGCAATCCAAGATGCAGATTGGATCACAGCCATGCAAGAAGAACTAAATGAATTTGAAAGAAATGAACTCTGGGAACTTGTTGATAGACCAGATATGGCCAACATCATTGGTACAAAATGGGTATTCAGAAACAAAATGGATGAGCAAGGAACAGTTGTCAGAAACAAAGCAAGGCTAGTTGCAAAAGGCTATTCTCAAGCAGAAGGAATAGATTATTATGAAACATTTGCACCAGTAGCAAGATTGGAGGCAATCAGACTTTTTCTAGCTTTTGCTGCATACAAAGACTTCAAAGTCTATCAAATGGATGTCAAGAGTGCATTTCTAAATGGACTTTTGGAAGAAGAAGTTTATGTGGAACAACCTCCTGGTTTCCAACTCAAAGGAAAGGAAGACAAAGTATACAAACTCAAGAAAGCTCTCTATGGACTCAAACAGGCATCTAGAGCGTGGTATGAAACACTATCACAATTTCTGATCAAGAATGGATTCAACAAGGGAACTATACATAAAACTCTATTCAATCTAGAGGAAGGAACAAGCACATTGCTAGTACAAATCTATGTTGATGATATCATCTTTGGATCTGAGGATGAAAAGCTATGTGAGAAATTTGCAAATCTGATGAAGAGCAAATTTCAGATGAGCATGATGGGAGAACTGAATTATTTTCTTGGCCTTCAAGTAAAACAAATGAAAGATGGAATTTTCATTAATCAAGCCAAGTATACAAAAGACTTGATACACAAGTATGGGATGGACACAAGTGGCACAGAGATACACCAATGTGTGCAAGAGTCATTCTTGGAAAAGATGAAACTGGGAAGGATGTTGATCAGAAAATGTATAGAGGAATCATTGGATCCCTACTATACTTAACTACAAGTAGACCTGACATAGCATTTGCAGTAGGAGTATGTGCAAGATTTCAAGCTCAACCAAAAGAATCACATCTTCTAGCAACCAAAAGAATAATCAAATACTTGAAAAACACTATTAATGTTGGAATTTGGTATCCAAAAGATGGAGGATTTAAGTTGATATCATATTCAGACTCTGACTATGCTGGATGCAAAATAGATAGAAAAAACACCTCTGGAACATGTCAAATGCTAGGCACCAGACTAGTCTCTTGGTTCAAGAAAAGCAAAACTCCATATCTACATCAACAAATGAAGCGAGAATATATAGCGAAGTAGTTGTTGCGTGCACAAGTGCTTTGGATTAGACAACAGCTAAGGGATTATGGAGTGGAGGAGAAAACAATTCCAATTATGTGCGATAACACAAGTGCAATATCTATTACTGAAAATCCAGTGTTGCATTCAAGAACAAAGCACATTGATGTGAGACATCATTTTATCAGAGATCATGTTGAAAAGGGAGATGTCATTCTAAAATACATACCCACTGAAGATCAATTGGCTGACATCTTCACTAAACCACTCAGTTATGAAAGATTTAACATGTTAAGAACTGAGTTAGGAATGATTGAAATTGACTAAGTACCAAAGAGCAGCTAACTGGAGTAATCGGCTAAGTGACTTTATCACTGTTTAACCCTTTGCCATTACAGGAGATGTAGCAAGTAAGGCACCGGAATTCAAATGAAGTCAACTTAACCGTGATTGTTAGGAACGGTTAAATGGAGCAGCTCAGTGAAGAATTCACTACATCGGCTAAGTGACCAGCCAAGGCACTCCACCGAAATAAAGACTTGGACAAATTAAAGTGTGAACAAAATCAATTTTTATTACACGTGGAGAATAAGGAAATTATGCAGGATTATTCTGTGGAAGATTACACACGTGGAGATCAACTTATGATCATGGAGGTAACCATATTATTTTTCGAATTATAAACGCCTCGATTCCCGGGCTCTATCATTACTTACCTCAATCCACTCCCCCATTACACTCGAATATCGCGATTTACATACACAAAATCACGCCATTATGTCATAAAATCCTTCCACATTCAAACCACGTTCACACTACCCAAATCATCCTATATAAACGATACTTAGAGATTTTCATAAATCTTTACATCCTCTTGCAAAATTACAAACCCTACTTTTGATTCTCTCTGAAAACTCGAAGTATTCTTTTCTAATCATCAATTACTTATCAATGGCTTCATCCTCCACAATCTCTCCCACTGAAAAATACTACGAAAAATCAATCATCACTGGTTCGTTTTTCAAACCTGAACACTATCTCTCGTTTTGTGATAATGATGCAAAAGCTCAACGCTTGGTTGATTGCTGTTCGAATTTGGGGCTGATGACCTTCCTAAACCCCCCAATAACTGGAATCTGCTATGAAAATCTGATAGCATTTTGGAAAAATGCCAAGTTTGTGCCCAGCACAAAGAAGACTGAAGTCGATTGCATAAAAAGCTCAATCTTTGGAAGAGAAATAGTCATCACGCCTGGTACACTCAACAGATACCTGCAACTTCCCATAATAGGTCCGGCTAATGTCAAGTTTGTGACGATTGACACCAAGAAATTCTGGGCTGAGATAGCCAAGAACCCCAGAAGAAACAGCAAAACATACAATCTACCCAGATCAATGCTCAAACTTCCGTTTGCTGAATTTGCACCAGTCATCACCAAGAATATCGAAGGGCGAAAAGGGGTCAATGGAAAACCTAACTGAGGTACGGATCAGACTGATGGCCATCATCTACGAAGGTACCAAATTCGACTGGGCAACATTTGTTTTCAATCGATTGAAGGATCAGATTCAAAAGGAAATTGATTTATCAATAACGGCACCAAGCAAGGGTTTGCAGAAAAAGGGTGATTTCTGGGAGAGGAAATCATATGGGTTCCCTCTTCAACACATGTTCAACGCATTGAAAGTACAACCCACAAATTTGCAGTCTCCACACAAGTCAAAGACAATGTTTACTTACATCAAGGCTTCCATGAAACCCAAACCCATTGCTGGGAGCAAAAGAAAGCAACCTGAAGGCAGTAGATCAGGAGTGGGAAGAAGAACCAGATCCCAGAAGGCACATGAAAACATCTCTCGGCCGGAACCAAAGAACTTGAATAAACTGTGACAATCGGTGATGACACGGAACGAGAAGAAGAAAAGCAACAAGAGGAAATCACCTACCTGGAGGAAGGTGAGGAAGGATATAGAATCACTTCATCTGAAGAGGAGGAGATAGATGAGGAAGAAGCTGAGTCCGAGGATGAACACTCAGAAGGTGGTCATTTTGAAGCAAATCAAGAAAATTTGGGAATTTCTGATGATGAATTGACACTTCAAGAAGTGCTTTTCAAGAGCATTGGCAAAATTGACGAACAACTGAGTGAGCCAGCTGATAAAGCTCACTCAGCCGAACTTGTCAACTCCCCCACTATTGCACAAGGGGGAATAGCAGCTGATGAAGCAGCCCACACTCAACAGCAACCTCTAAATGACTCTGAGTCACACGAGGAAGAACAAGAAAAAGTGGAAGAAAAAGGAGAAGAGACACAAGATGAAAAGGAAGAAGAGAAAGAAGAGGAAGTTAAAGTGGAAAGTGAGAAAGGGGAAGATGCAGATGATGAGGATGTCAATGTGGCACCACAGGAAATTGATCCTGAGAGGATTTTCAATTTGGACATTCAACCCCTCATTGTGGACATGGAAAGGCAGTATTACAGCAGGCAAAACCTGAAGA
Source organism: Gentiana straminea (assembly GCA_036785695.1). Classification (NCBI taxonomy): domain Eukaryota; kingdom Viridiplantae; phylum Streptophyta; class Magnoliopsida; order Gentianales; family Gentianaceae; genus Gentiana; species Gentiana straminea. The sequence continues at coordinate 1,304,102 of JAVUPR010000278.1, read as the reverse complement.
ATGCCTTAAGGAGTGAAGCAACCTCCTTCAACCACAAGATTGAGGCCCTCATCAATCATATCAAAATCCAAGATGAGGTCATGGAGAGACAAGGAAACCTGCTTTGCAATTTACAGCAACTCATTCCTCACCATGTCCAAACCAATCTTGAGTTCCATGTTGAGACGATTGACAACAATCTTAAGCCATTGGTGGACACCCTCAATGCTCACACTCATCAAATTCAAGCATCTGGATGAGGTAATGGAGCATTCTGGCAAGCAATTGGACCTTCTAATCAAAGTTGGTGAGGCCAACAACAAGATACTTGGAAAGGTATGGTCCTCTCCCCGATTCGACACGAAGAACGACAAATCTTGAAGCACTTTTTAGTGCTGCCAAAAAGGGGGAAGGAAGCTCTAAGCCTGAAAGCTCCAGTGAAAAGAAGGCAAGCCCAACGGAAAAGGAAAGGGCAGCAAAGGCAAAGGCATCAGGTTTGAAGAAATGAAGAAGTAGACCTTTTGCTTAATTTAATTTGATTTTACCATTTGCCTTTGTCGTTTAAATAAAAAGATGCAATATCTTATTGCCCTTGATGGATGAATAAAATTGTTGAGTTCTGCTCTACTATTTATTATGAACAATTTGGATCACTTATGTTCAGGCTTATGAGGGTTTTGGCATCATCAAAAAGGGGGAAATTGTTAGGAACATTTTATTATGTTTTGATGATGGCCATACTAGCTGTTATAGCAAGCCTGAAATAAGTTAGAATTCTCTGGTATAGTCTTTACTTAGAGTCTGACATGTTGTATAAGTTGAGTCAGACAAGTATTGTACTAGTTGGTAGGACGGCAAAGTAAAAACGACTTTCGGCGAGTGAAGCCAACCAAGCACCAGCAGAGAAGTAATGAAGACATTATGGTCTGACTTATAACCAAGGAAGTCTGTGATGACCTTGGATAAGTCTAAGTTATGTTTCAAGTGATGAAACTTAATATTCAAATATGGTGTACACTGATCTCACCCCAATCAAGGATCAGTGAAGTACAAGATTCTCCTCATACTTAAACAATGAAGAAAACAGTGAATCGGCGCAGTAAACTGACTTTCGGCTGAGTGAAGACAAAACGGTGAAGGAAGATCTAGAACGGCGAAGTCAGATGAATCACTCAACCGCTCTGAGAACGGCGAAGTAAATCTTACCAAATCAGATTTTGGAATATGATGAAGATTCAAAAGATCATGCATTAAATGCACAATCAATAGAGGATCAATCAAGGACGGATTTTCTGCTATATATATTTGAAGGAAAAATCCGATCACTGAAATCAAGGAGAATACAATTAAGGGGGAATCAAGAATAAAATCAAGGATCATTCCCTCATTAATTTAGCCAACGGACGGAATTTCAAATCAAGGATATTCAAGGCTATAAATAGAAGGCATTGACAGAAAAATAAAGAACGATTAACAAAAAGCAAAAAAAAAAAAGCAAAAACTCTGTCAATTTGAAAAGCCTTCTCTCTGAACTTACAAGGACTTATCTAGAGATCAACTCAGACATCAGAACTACAATTTTATATTCAGCACTGAGATTGATCAAGCAAGTTTGTGAATCTCATTCACATCAAACTGAAGCAACTGAATCAGAAGCAATCTGAGAAGGAGTTGTGTCTGTGATAGCTGCTGAAGGATTTTGATCTCAAGGAGCAGTGAAAGAGACTGAATCACTGAAGCTATTGCAGTCAAGGAGTGATAGTCTTGTAGATTGTGAAGCTTGGGAAGTCAAGGACAATCATACTATTGTATCTATGAAAACAATAGTGAATTCCTCCAATCATCACAGGAGAAGAGTGGATTAAGGGATTACACCACCCTGAACCACTATAAGCCTTGTGTCAATTTACTTTCGCAATTTACTTTACAAAGATTTATTTAAATTGCCTAGATCATAACTTATATCTCGCGATTGTCTAAACTGATTTGAAAACAACATAGTAAGAAGGGACTTATCCGCTGTCTAAAAGCTTTTAAACATAAGAAAAGTTTTTGAAACTCCACTATAGTCATTCACCCCCCCCCCCCCCCCCCGCGACTATAGTTTCACCCTTCTTTGGGACCAACATGAACAAAGCTAGCACGTATTATATGTCTTCTCGTCTTTAGGGCGGGGATAGATCTCGTCTATCGAAGTGTAGAGACACTTGGACTGTACGTGGACGTGTATTAGAGAATGCGTACGTTAGACTGACCCACTTACACGGATAAGTGTCACATTATGTGGCGGTTGTGTAATTATCCTTAAGACCGGAGTCTTCATGGCATCACGGTGTGGATTGTCATGCTTTGACACTATTGAGGTTTCCCCTAGCCACGGGGCGATCATGCGGTAGTGATTGGGTATGATATTGAAGCATGCGGAGTATACATGATTGGTCGTCTGGGAATCGCGTATCCTATGATTAGGATTGAATATCCGAAATGGCCTTCTTATAAGGAATGTCTAGCTCTCGTGAATCTTTGCAAAGTGGGAGTAAATGTGTTACTTCGAGAGAGTTTGATATCCAGATTATAAGATACGGTCGTTGATGTTTTGACACTCGACTAACGACCGTATGGATATTATTACAGCGATAGGATTGTAAGTTACACGGTAACTGTTTCACATGAAAGGTAGTAGTCATTGCATTTGACTCTTCCGATGATTGGGGGTCACGGTGTGTTGCTAGACGCTATCCCGTGATCGTTAGGCATGAAGGGCATTTTCGTAATTTGCACTTTGTGTCTACGGCCAACATATTCGGAAGCCTATCGGGTCACACACATAAGAACATCTAGCCGGATTAAAATGTGGTTATAGATGATAACCAAATAAGGAAAGTTTATCTCGAGACTATAAAGGTTATAGTAGTAAATTAATATGGTGGTATTTATTTATTATTAATAAATTAAATACAAGATATTAATAATATTATATTAATTAAAGAATATTCCGGAAGCCAATATTTGGCAATATGGGGCGCCACATTGAAGTGTATAAGATACACTTGGATTATGCAATTTAATTAATGATATTACCATATATTAGTATAAGATATTAACATATGAATATATATATGGTCACCAAACGTGAATTGCATATATGATATGCATGTTCACATTTGTGATAAATATATATATGTATAGATTTATATTTGTAATAATATATATGTGATATATACACATGTGTAAATTGATTTATGGTAATAAAATAAAGATAGTCAATATTAGATATTGACAATATCTTGGAAATATTCAATATAAGATATTGACAATATCCTAGATTTATTTAATATGAGATATTGTAATAAACGAGATAAATCAATCAATTATATTTTCCTTATTTTATTGGGAAAAGGTTTTCTTCTCCTCCACAACTGTTTGGGGCGCCACTTCTACTATAAATAAGAGGTGGGTGTCAAGCTCTTTTGTACATCACAATTCCAAAAACAGATAGTTCTTGTGTAAAATAGAGAGCATCTTTTGGAGAGTTGGAGAGAGGGGAAAAAGGCCGGTCTAGTAACCGGAGTTTTCCAATAGCAATCCATGATGGGATTCCGGCGTGGTGCTCGTGTGGACTAGCGGTAGAGGCCGAACACTTGGGCGGCTCTATGCAGAACTACTCTCCTTAGACGGTCAAAGCATCGATCTTATAGATCAACCAAGGTAACCACCGTCTTTAGCTTATTTGTTTATTGCTTAAACGAAGTCGATCCTGGTTAAAAGGAAATAAAATTTTAAATTCCGCTGCGTTCCCGCGTAGATTTCCTAACAGTGGTATCGGAGCGAGCTTCGAGCTTAAGCAATAAGCATGCTAATTAGCGTAGTTAATTTTATCGTTTAAATCACGTAATTAAAAGATGAAAGATTTTTGATTCGCAAAAGTGATACAGAAAGAAAAAAAAACAAAACGAGATATGGTGGTGCTCGGCCGACTGGCGGCGGCACCACCACCGGCGGCGGCTGGACGTCGGCGGCGGCAGCAGGGCAACCTGCTGCCGGCAGTCGGTTGACCGGTCAATGCTGACGGATCTCCAAATTTTTGTTTTGTGTATTTTGTGATTCAATATGGTTCATAGTTGTGATTATTAATTTCGCTTTGTTTAGTTGTGTAATGTGGCTAACCAATGGTTCAAATAGTTTGGGCCATTGGGATGTCACATAGCATTAAAATAATAATGGTCTTTCCAAACTTTGTTTGGAATAGGCCTAGGTCCTTTCCAAATATTTGATTTGGGAAAAGGTCTAGGCCTAGGCCACTTCCAAAATTTTGATTTTGGAAAGTGGCCAAGCCTAAACCAAAATTATTTGGCTTTTCCAAATATTTGATTTGGAATAGGCCTAGGCCCTTTTCAAATATTTGATTTGTAAAAGGCCTAGGCCTAGGCCACTTCCAAAATTTTGATTTTGGAAAATGACCAGGCCTAAGCCAAATTTGGTTTAGGAAACCAACGGCATCCTTTTTTATTACGAATCAAAAGGAAAGAAACATAAGAGAAATAATTTTAATTTTGATTTATTTTGGAATAATTCTAATTAATTAAGATTAGAATTAAAATCGGTTTAAAATTAATCGTTAATTTTATTTCGATTAAAATCATTTAATTAATTAAATGTTAATTAGTTAATTGATTGGATAAAATTATTTAATAGATTAAATGTTAATTGATTAATTAAGACGCAAGTAGTTAAATTTTAATTTTATCTTTTTCATAAGATTTTATTGTATGGATTAGATATAGTAGATATAATATGATTATATGGACCCCGATTGATCATGGACTCGACCGATAGGATAAATGTGAATGATTTAAATTTTCTATTGGTTTTAAAAATTGTCCTAGGCCGTTATGAAGAACGTGACCTAGTTTATTTTCTGCATTTATCCCATTCCCGTTGACTCCCCCCGTGTGCGGCGGGTGCATTTATTTTATTAGATAGAATTAAATGTAACAAGAATGGAGCAGAAGATGAAGACCAAAGAAAGACGAAAATAAAGATCCCATTGGAGAATGGAGCATTAAAGATCCTATTGGCGGTTGCAGCTACCTTTAGATTGTGACCCACGGTTTCGTCAGTTTGTATTCGAAACCGCACCTAGGAAAAGTCCATGATCATACCGGTTACTTTACGCATTTATTTATTTTGTGCTTGTATTTATTTTATATGATACGATAGATGCATGAATAGGCACGATCTAGATAAATGTGTAGGATGTATGTCTATAGAGATAGATATGTTTGATGAGACCGTAATTAAAATTAATTAAGTGAATTAATTTACGTAAATACTTCCACAACAAAAATCAAGTCGAAAAATTGTCTCCCAATATTATAGCGACGGTGAAGAGCCTTTGTTCGGATCTAACTGATCGGCCCTCGTCGGGAGTTGACCTACCACGGGTATATCGTCGTTATTGAGATATGATCGTATGAGATCTCGCGAATATTGGGTTATGACTTGACTAGAGTATTGCGGTGATTGGCCCTCGTCAGGACCGTCTTATTCTAGAGGCAATGGGTTGACTACCACATAAAGATGTGAATTGTCAAAGAGTTGACTAGTCAACCACCAAGAGTCACATAGAGATGTGATTGGTAAGAGTTACATACCTTTCGAATTATTCCGGTTGATCGGCCCTCGTCGGGAATCGGGGTAACCAGATGGGATCTTGGCCACTAAAGAATTTTGAAAGAATCTTGAAAGTCAATTGGGAGTAGTTAACAAGTGGGAGCAAAATCATAAATCAAAAGACCATTTTTTATTTTGCGTGTATAAACAACAACACTCTTTTATTTTCATTTTTATGTTGTAGTCTTTGCAAACTTTATATTTATGTTTTATTCTCGATTAGTAAAACCAAATTATGACTGTTAATTTTGAGAAACGTTCTCAAATATGGTTAAGTAATTTTAATCCTTTTAAAATAAGCAATGACATGAGCCATCCCGTTATAGTAGTTAGAGACAAGGAGATTACATAATTGATGCAGTTCTCCGAGACTTTAATTATTAATGAAAGCGGAAGCTCATGATACGATTAAATCATTTGAAATAAGTTTCAACGAATTAGTCATATATTGGATACGATCCAAGGTGATCATTCAGTCATACGATGACAATTAATTCAAACGTTGGATAAGAATGACCACATCTAATTTTGGAAAGTTTGTTTTCAAAATTGTAAGATTTTAGTATCGACTTAATTCTATCATTGCTTAAAGGTTAATTAAATAGTCAATGTTTTGAATACGATTCAAAAGGTTAAATAAACTATTTAATAAACTTTAGATTTTCTTTATAAAAGGAAATTGAAGACATAGCTCTTGTGATCTTTCTTAAGTCTTATGAAGACTACAATAAGAAACATTTCTCAAGTGCTTAAAGGATTAAAAAGGAAAGTTAGGGCATGTGCTCAAATAGAGAACTTATTGAAGTTTCTATTCTAGGCAAGTGAGTTGAGATAAATCTATCTAAGTTCAAAGTCAACCCTAAGATATATGACATCTTACGAGTGTGATTAAATTAGAAAGGTTAAATACAGATATGGAGGGTGAAGCGAACGTTGTAACACTTACCACATTCTGGATCTAGTAAACTGATAAGGGAACTAAATAAATGTTATTATGTTCCGGTTCTCACGAAGAACATACTTTCAGTTATTTGTTAGGATTTAGTATACATATTCAATTGTAAAGAATAAATGTTATTCCGATAAAGTTGAAAAGGTCATTGAATCTAACATACTAGATTGATGTCACTATATAGTTGATATATGTGATGACATCTCAACTAAATATTTGTATGGTTGTTATCCTTGATATTTGTAGTTGTTCTAGATGTCGATTCTCTGGAAGAGAAGCATGTAATTAGACGTCATTCTGATGATGTTAAACCATATGATTATGAATCATGTGGGTTATGCGTATCTTATCTAAAGATGACTAAAATACCCTTTTATGAAAATGTTATAAAAATCAAGAAAATTGTCTAAAGCCTAAACATACCGATGTTTGTTGGCTTGTGACAATTAATGCCACAAATAATTGTTTGTTAATCTCTACGACTATTTTTTAGAAATAGTCAAGTGTACTCAGTGAAGTGCATAATTCGGAAAGCCCAAAAAGTTCGAGCTAGTACGATGTGAGATTGATGAGCTACTTAGGAATTAATCTTCAATTGGATTGAAGCAATTAATACCTGAAGGGTGTTTCAGAAGTCGTCTGAAAAGGAATACGATTCTCCCTTAAAGGATACCATCTTTTGGATACGCAATTAGATTGTGTTCTCAAAATGGAAACAACACTTTATATGATAAAGGTGTGACGCAAGCCATGTAAAGTATCCCTTACCCGTTTCGGGATAGTGCCCTTATACTTAACCTAGTTCCAAAGAATAAAGGTTGAATAAATTCCATATTATATATGGAAGGGGATAATGTCAAATCTGTCTTAACCGATGATTTGAAGTTGCCATAGGCAAAGTCAGAAAGGCTTGGAGCCTAGTACGACATATGCAACTTTGTGGAATGTCTTAGCAAGCACGCTGGATATTATTTACTTGTCCGCGGAGCAAAATGTTTGTCTCCAAACATGCTGTCTTCTAGAGGAAATATTTCTTCCATCAGAAGCAGTGGGCAAAAGAGTTTGAGAACCACAAAGATATATTCAACCATTGGAACATGAGCAGACGCCGCATAGCGATGAGGTGTAAAACACTGCTCAGTGCACACAAAAGTTCTGTAAGTCTATGTATAACCTCAAGCCCAAAAGGGATTTTGGTATGTTCATCTTGAAGAATGAATATCTCACGACTTATGAAGGAATGTTTGAAAGGCAGATTGAGAGATGTGGCCAGGAGCCATAACATCTGAATTACATTCCATCAGTGACAACCAGGTTATGAACCTAGTCTGTCTTACCTAAAGGGAATGTCCCTATAAGGCTGAGCCCAGTTCTATTCAGATTATGCTTGTTGTAACTTTGTATCATGGCTATATGATAGTGTTCAAGACGTTGGGCGGACGACTCAATGTTCATAGATGATAACATGATAGGAGGGATTTTGCATCATTAAACAAAAGAAAATTTATAAACCCTAACTACCATGCAAAACTAACTCCTAACCGGCCGAATACCGGGTAATTGATAGTAGAGCGAAGTGAGTAAGGGGTCGATCCACACGGAATTGGGATGTTGAATCTAATTTCACTAATTCCTTTCAATTGTTACTTAGGAAAAACGAATAAATGAAAGAACAAATAAAATAAACGAAAGAGCAATTAAAATAAATCTAACCTACGAAATAAAATAACACAACCTAAACTAAACTAAAGATACATGGGATCAAACAGTGCACAAACCAAGTGATTTCAATCCTAGTTCATCTCATGATTTTAATTCAAATTGTGGTTTCACCTTTACACGAGATACAAATCCCTAATTCCTTAGTGAATTTAATCTCAAGCTATGAATCCCTAATTCCTTAGTGAATTCAATTATTGATCTCTCCTCTTCCGAATGTTGAGATCAATATTCCATACAAAACGAAGGTGTAGATTCAGGTTAACTCTCGTATTTTAGAACCTAACAACCTAGATAATTAGCCAATTAACTTGTCATCATTAATGATTAAAAATCCTATCTTTCTATGGTGATCTAGTCTACGCAACTTCCGTATGTTGTAAACGTATCAATAGCAAACTGATCTCTCGATCTAATTCACATCATAGCATCAAAATCATAGAACGATACAAAATAAATTAAAGATCATAAAAAACGAATAAGGACTGAATTAATTAAATAAATAAACTCACGTAGTTTGGTACATGATTGAATCCATGAATCGAAAAACGGAAGAAAAACGACATCCTAATCTAACCCGGATCACCCGAGCACAAGGCTCGGGTGACCGGCCTTGGAGCTCTCAACTTGCGGCTGCTGCTCTCAAGAAAAGTGTATGTCGAATAATATATCTAATTAGGGTTAGGAACGGCTGTTTAAATAGATGCATAAGTCGGTGGACTATGGCGGCGGTTAGGACGCGCGTTTTCTGAGAAGCTGATCATCCTGTATCAAATTTATGCCTTGCAACTTCTAAAATTCATATCTTGAGTTGTAGACTTCCAAAAATTATGATCCGAATGTCATAAAAAAGCTCTCGGAAAACTCTACAACTTTCATTAAGGACTCTTCTTCAGAAAACGCCTTTTTGACTAGCCCGTCGTATTACGAGTCGTTTTCGGGATTTTCCCAAGCTTTATTTCATCTTCATCCTCTTGTATCTCTTTCTTTCCTTTTTAATCTTCAATCAAACATCATTTAGACCTCTTCCATTCCACATTTGTGCACCTAAAAGATGACAAAACCGAGCAAAACGTAAAACCATACAAAATAGATAATAAAACCACGATATTTACTCGATTTTGCATTTTAACTATTCAAAACGTCATTTGCTCAATTAATCGATTATAAGCTCGAATTCTACGAAAAACATCCATATATGGGGAATATTGATATAAAATATATCCTTATAAACACTACAAATTGACCCTTAACAACTCCCCCACACTTATCTTTTGCTCGTCCCGAGCAAAACAAAACAAAGTCAAGCTCGAGACAAATAAACATCCATACAAATATGAAGTATATTCAATAACTTAGAAGTTCACCCGTGTAGTGTGTGCATAGCCATAATAAACTTCCACTAAGTTCCACAATTTGAAAGTTATTCAAACCAAAACTAGCCCGGTTTCCCATCTAAGTTAGAAATAATCAAAAAATTATAACAGGCACTTTACAAAACATACATATCCCAAAAAGAAATAGTAGAGAATATCTAAAACATTTCTGACAGACTCAGAGGATAATCCCTACAACATATCCTTCAGTTTATACTGGGTATAAGATTAACGATAACTAAGTCCTTACTTATTCATAATAATATATTTCAATATTTTCACTTTTTTCACAATTTTCTAACACACATCAGAATAAGCTTTTGCCCTCATAGCAGAATAGGACATTTTAAGATAATCCCCTACCTTACTCCAATCGTAAGGCAGCTATAAACTGACTGTCGTGAGCTTTTGGTCATCATAGTGGAATAGGACATACGTGGTACACCCTACCTCACCCAAATCATAAACCACTTTCCGACACACACAATTACAATTATGTTTACTTAGAGATTTACGGCCGGCAAGTGGAAAAGATTATTTTCTAGTAGCACGGACCACCGAGCATAACACCTCAAGTAAACAATTTATTACTATTGCAAAGACTTAATCACGTTTCACTTATCACATTCAAACTTACGATATTCACGGTATGTCATACTTTAATCCTAGAATACAAACTACTAAACTTTTCAAGAATTGTACATAAGCAAAGAAACATGCTATAATCATCAAAAATCTCCAACTAAAATGGGGTAGGCTTAACATTTAGCTCATCATTTACTATGGCATGTGAAAAAGAGTGTCGGGTGAAACAACTAAAATTACTAAATATACGAATATAGCAAAAATGATATAAACTCAAGCAAAGATATGCATTTGTCTACTCGGGATATAACAAAAAATTTGAAAATTAAGCACTTTTCATAGAAATACTAAAAATATGAGCAAACGAAAGTAGACACATAAATCATCTATCCCTTCCCCCACACTTAGATTGCAACTTGTCCTCAAGTTATACAGAAATAATAAATTAGAGAACTTAGCTGATTGGATGCTGGCAATTCTGGAGGAACCAACAAGAACCAGGAATGCTTGCGTAGCTCAGTAGACTGTGGAGCATCACAGGACAACTGAATACATCTTTAAAGTGCACAATAGCTATAGAAAGTATCCTGCAGACTTGATTAGTGCAAAAAGAGTCTTCGGGGAAAAAGAAAAGATTACATATATAAAGCACATGGAAAGGAGATATAGAGATATTTCAAATTTAAGCTCATATAAAGATGGAACATATACATGGAACATTACACAACAGTAGGCTAGGTGCAACTACATGAAAATATACTACAATGCAGCCTACATGATATGCAATCCTAAAAATAAAAATAAATTCTGACAGGCTCAGGCTGAGCAAGTTGACCCCTGACAACTCTACAGTGACTACGGCCTATGCACAAACTAAAATAAAAACGAGGTAGTGTTACGGAAACCGACAGTTAACTAGACTCAAGAAAAATAAAAGAAAAATAGAAAAACAATGCAACTAGATGACATGCAACTAAATGATATGCAAAAATAAAAGAAAATAAAAGAAAGAAAACTAGCCTACTCATTTGCAACATGACATGTATATAATAAACGTCTACCAGATAATGACAGGTTACGATAAACGACAGTTCTGTCCATTACATGCAGTGTAGACGCGCTTTAAGACTCGTCAAAGGTGATAGCATTATAGAAAACCAACAGTTAGCTATACTAAACAGATATAACTCATAAGGTTTCCATCGTTGCAACGGAAAACCGACAGTAGCTACCCATATGAGTTACAAGAATAACAAGGAAGCACATAAGTCTCAAAGCTTAAAAGATTCATCACAGCGGTATAAAAGTTAATCCATTATTTAACATGGATTCGTAGATGGAAAGATGTAAATATGCAAGTTCAGAACATCTACGTAAAATTACTTAGCCACAGAAGCTCGAATGAAAAATCCACATCAAATAAAAGCATTAAAAATCAAGTTAAGAGGAATTCTAGAACCTGGACGTGCGTTCAACAAAGCTGACGGGCGTTCACCTGGATTATGAACTGGACGGGTGTTCACTCACCTGAACGCTCGTCCAAACAACGACTTTGCAACGAAACGCAAAAAAAAAACGCTCGTTTACCCGCAAAGAAACCCTAACTAATCATCATCAACACACATACAACAACGCGCAAACCCAATAAATTTTAGCACAGAGCACACAAGGTTAAGATTAGATTATACTTCACGTTTCACGAATCGAGTAAAAAACTTTTTGCACATTCTTAACCCAACGGTCATATAAACATGGCAAAAATAAAAACTCTCGATTTGTTAAACGCTACTTTTATTGAAATAAAATAAAAACAAATAAAACGTAACAAAATAGAAAAATTAACGAAAGAAGATTCAACAAAACACCGATTCCCCGGCAACGGCGCCACTTTTGTAGGAGGGATTTTGCATCATTAAACAAAAGAAAATTTATAAACCCTAACTACCATGCAAAACTAACTCCTAACCGGCCGAATACCGGGTAATTGATAGTAGAGCGAAGTGAGTAAGGGGTCGATCCACACGGAATTGGGATGTTGAATCTAATTTCACTAATTCCTTTCAATTGTTACTTAGGAAAAACGAATAAACGAAAGAACAAATAAAATAAACGAAAGAGCAATTAAAATAAATCTAACCTACGAAATAAAATAACACAACCTAAACTAAACTAAAGATACATGGGATCAAACAGTGCACAAACCAAGTGATTTCAATCCTAGTTCATCTCATGATTTTAATTCAAATTGTGGTTTCACCTTTACACGAGATACAAATCCCAAATTCCTTAGTGAATTTAATCTCAAGCTATGAATCCCTAATTCCTTAGTGAATTCAATTATTGATCTCTCCTCTTCCGAATGTTGAGATCAATATTCCATACAAAACGAAGGTGTAGATTCAGGTTAACTCTCGTATTTTAGAACCTAACAACCTAGATAATTAGCCAATTAACTTGTCATCATTAATGATTAAAAATCGTATCTTTCTATGGTGATCTAGTCTACGCAACTTCCGTATGTTGTAAACGTATCAATAGCAAACTGATCTCTCGATCTAATTCACATCATAGCATCAAAATCATAGAACGATACAAAATAAATTAAAGATCATAAAAAACGAATAAGGACTGAATAAATTAAATAAATAAACTCACGTAGTTTGGTACATGATTGAATCCATGAATCGAAAACGGAAGAAAAACGACATCCTAATCTAACCCGGATCACCCGAGCACAAGGCTCGGGTGACCGGCCTTGAATCTCTCAACTTGCGGCTGCTGCTCTCAAGAAAAGTGTATGTCGAATAATATATCTAATTAGGGTTAGGAACGGCTGTTTAAATAGATGCATAAGTCGGTGGACTATGGCGGCGGTTAGGACGCGCGTTTGCTGAGAAGCTGATCATCCTGTATCAAATTTCTGCCTTGCAACTTCTAAAATTCATATCTTGAGTTGTAGACCTCCAAAAATTATGATCCGAATGTCATAAAAAAGCTCTCGGAAAACTCTACAACTTTCATTAAGGACTCTTCTTCAAAAAACGCCTTTTTGACTAGCCCGTCGTATTACGAGTCGTTTTCGGGATTTTCCCAAGCTTTATTTCATCTTCATCCTCTTGTATCTCTTTCTTTCCTTTTTAATCTTCAATCAAACATCATTTAGACCTCTTCCATTCCACATTTGTGCACCTAAAAGATGACAAAACCGAGCAAAACGTAAAACCATACAAAATAGATAATAAAACCACGATATTTACTCGATTTTGCATTTTAACTATTCAAAACGTCATTTGCTCAATTAATCGATTATAAGCTCGAATTCTACGAAAAACATCCATATATGGGGAATATTGATATAAAATATATCCTTATAAACACTACAAATTGACCCTTAACAAACGTAGATATACAAACGTATATCCTAGGCGAGTGGGAGCTACAGTCTGGGTTTGTAGTCACTTTGATTAAGTGATACAGTGAGCTGGAAATGTTCTAGCCTATGGGTCGCTGTAAATTCTACAACTGAGCCAAAACACAGTAGTGCCTTGGAGGCGCAGCGAGAGCAGTACATGGATCTAGAGGTTCATTCCTGAACCTTATACGGTTATTCCACCTTTTCTATATAGCTGATATAGTAAGTGGATTCATTGCTTGAAGCAAGGACCAAGGTCTCGTTAGAGATTCGTGTGTGTGTTGAGGCGGTTCCTTTGACTTGATCACTTGGAACATGATATGAAGATAGTCTGAGTCCCCACGGACAGCGATCCGTTAATGGCTAGGGCTAGTTGCGAGTATTGCATGAGATTCTTGTGTTTTAACTTGGTCTCGTGTGTACGAGTGATTGGTTTTAGGCCAAGTGGGAGATTGTTGAAATAGTGTCCTAAACCCAATCGAGTTGGACCGGATCCGACCGGGTCGGATCATTTCTACTATTTCTTTATGTTTATACATATATTAAATGGCTTTTATGTTGTCATATATATGTTGTTTTAAAGAACCAATTATGAATTGTTATGTGATAACGTCCTTAGTATTAAACTGTGATAAAGAAACCATGATAGGCGATTATGGTTGATGAGATCTCTAATCACTTTAACAAGTTTGATACTTAAATGTCTCTAGGCTGATGTACTATTAAACAGGGCATTGATAGTATGAACAGGCTAGCACGTATTAGATGTCTTCTGTCTTTAGGGCAGGGATAGATCTCGTCTATTGAAGTGTAGAGACACTTGGACTATACGTGGACGTGTATTAGAGAATGCGTACGTTAGACTGACCCACTTACACGGATAAGTGTCACATTATGTGGCGGTTGTGTAATTATCCTTAAGACCGGAGTCTTCATGGCATCACGGTGTGGATTGTCATGCTTTGACACTATTGAGGTTTCCCCTAGCCACGGGGCGATCATGCGGTAGTGATTGGGTATGATATTGAAGCATGCGGAGTATACATGATTGGTCGTCTGGGAATCGCGTATCCTATGATTAGGATTGAATATCCGAAATGGCCTTCTTATAAGGAATGTCTAGCTCTCGTGAATCTTTGCAAAGTGGGAGTAAATGTGTTACTTCGAGAGAGTTTGATATCCAGATTATAAGATAAGGTCGTTGATGTTTTGACACTCGACTAACGACCGTATGGATATTATTACAGCGATAGGATTGTAAGTTATACGGTAACTGTTTCACATGAAAGGTAGTAGTCATTGCATTTGACTCTTCCGATGATTGGGGGTCACGGTGTGTTGTTAGACGCTATCCCGTGATCGTTAGGCATGAAGGGCATTTTCGTGATTTGCACTTTGTGTCTACGGCCAACATATTCGGAAGCCTATCGGGTCACACACATAAGAACATCTAGCCGGATTAAAATGTGGTTATAGATGATAACCAAATAAGGAAAGTTTATCTCGAGACTATAAAGGTTATAGTGGTAAATTAATATGGTGGTATTTATTTATTATGAATAAATTAAATACAAGATATTAATAATATTATATTAATTAAAGAATATTCCGGAAGCCAATATTTGGCAATATGGTGCGCCACATTGAAGTGTATAAGATACACTTGGATTGTGCAATTTAATTAATGATATTACCATATATTGAATATATATATGTGGTCACCACACGTGAATTGCATATATGATATGCATGTTCACATTTGTGAAAAATATATATATGTATAGATTTATATTTGTAATAATATATATGTGATATATACACATGTGTAAATTGATTTATGGTAATAAAATAACGATAGTCAATATTAGATATTGACAATATCTTGGAAATATTCAATATAAGATATTGACAATTTCCTAGATTTATTTAATATGAGATATTGTAATAAATGAGATAAATCAATCAATTATATTTTCCTTATT
This sequence comes from Gentiana straminea, assembly GCA_036785695.1. NCBI lineage: Eukaryota > Viridiplantae > Streptophyta > Magnoliopsida > Gentianales > Gentianaceae > Gentiana > Gentiana straminea. The sequence continues at coordinate 1,288,424 of JAVUPR010000278.1, read as the reverse complement.
TTATTGGGAAAAGGTTTTCTTCTCCTCCACAACTATTTGGGGCGCCACTTCTACTATAAATAAGAGGTGGGTGTCAAGCTCTTTTATACATCACAATTCCAAGAACTGATAGTTCTTGTGTAAAATAGAGAGCATCTTTTGGAGAGTTGGAGAGAGGGGAAAAAGGCCGGTCTAGCAACCGGAGTTTTCCAATAGCAATCCATGATGGGATTCCGGCGGGGTGCTCGTGTGGACTAGCGGTAGAGGCCGAACACTTGGGCGGCTCTATGCAGAACTAATCTCCTTAGACGGTCAAAGCGTCGATCTTATAGATCAACCAAGGTAACCACCGTCTTTAGCTTATTTGTTTATTGCTTAAACGAAGTCGATCCTGGTTAAAGGAAATAAAATTTTAAATTCCGCTGCGTTCCCGCGTAGATTTCCTAACACAGGATTGGTCCTAAGTTTGTGCCTGCACAAGATCCAACTCCCAAAAGGGTTGCTGAGGCAGTGAAGTCTACTGAGAATGCTTCAAAGAGGCAAAATCTGAATTCTAAAAGGACATCAGTACCTAACAAAAAGGGTAAATCCAAAGGTAGGACTGCTGGACCTTCTAGACCTACTGATAGAAGACCTGCTACCAAGTCTGCTGGACCACAAAAAGGGAAAAACCAGAAATATTCCAAGGATAAGAATCCTAAACCCAAAAATGTTAATCATTCTAGGGCTACTTATCTCAGGGGTAAAGGTAGACTGTTCCCTACTGATGATGATTGGAATATTCCAGCACCTACTGCTAGAAACAACAAGTATAACCATGCTGCTAATAAGGTAAAACCCAAGCAATGGAATCAGCAGAGGACTCAGCAGAGGACTTATACAAGACCTCAGCAGGGACCTCAGCAGACTCCATATTACAGAGTTGTTCCTAACAGACAGCAATCCAATGTTTATGCTAATGCTTCTAACAACAGAAATCACTTCAAACAGCATTATATTCCAAAAGGCCAGAAAGCGTATGTGAATCCTACACAACCAATTGTTAGACCTTATGGATGTGTAGAATACATGTATGAACCAAAGTATGATACCTTTCAAAGAAGACCTTATGGAAACTTGCCAAGGGTCATGCTTACCACTGACCATTATGGACCCAAACAGGTTTGGGTACCTAAAATGCATTAACTTTGTTTTGTAGGGTGTCTGGTACTTTGACAGTGGATGTTCCAGACATATGACAAAGAATAAGCACTGTTTGTCAAATTTTGTGGCAAAGGATGGTCCGAGAGTGAATTTTGGCAACAAGAATACACATGGATACACAAGAGGATATGGCACACTTGTGAGAAATGGATTAACAATCATGAATGTTGCATATGTGGAAGGACTGGACTACAACATACTGAGCACTGGACAATTCTGTGACATGGGATACAAGGTCACTTTTGACAAAAACATTTGTACTGTCATTAGTGAGAAAGGTGATCAAGTTGTGTTGGCTGGAAGGAGACAACAAAACATGTATGTTGTGGATTGGTCTACTGCTATTCCAGAAACATGCCTGATTGTGCATACCAAGTCAGAACTCAATTGGTTATGGCATAAGAAGTTGAATCATCTAAATTTTGATGATATCAATCAGTTGGTGAAGAAGAAACTGGTGATTGGTTTACCTGAAATCACATTCAAGAAGGATGCTATATGTGATGCATGTCAGCAAGGTAAACAGACAAAGTCAAGCTTCAAGTCAAAGACTAAACAATCAACTAAAAGAGTTTTGGAGATAATGCACATGGATCTATTTGGACCAGTAACACCAACAAGTGTAACAGGAAAGAAATACACATTGGTGGTTGTTGATGATTATTCAAGGTACACTTGGGTGATATTTATGAACAAGAAAAATGAAATACTTCAAAAGATGCCTAACTTTTGAAGAGATTGCAAAATGAGAAAAGTTTGACAGTAGTAAAAATCAGATCAGACAAGGGTATTGAATTTCTCAATAAAGTTATAAGAGAATATTCTGAACAGAATGGTGTACTACATCAACTTGCTGCTGCTGGTACACCTCAGCAAAATGGGTTTCTGAAAGAAGAAATAGAACTCTAAAAGAAGCAGGAAGAACTATGATTTGTGAAGCATTGCTACCTGAAAGATATTGGGCTGAAGCAGTTAATACAGCATGCTATACACAAAACAGAACCTCAGTGAACAAGAAGCTGCTGAAGACACCTTATGAGATTTGGAATGGAAGAAAACCTAATATATCATATTTCCATCCATTTCGAAGAAAGTGTTTTATCTTAAATCATAAGGATCAATTGAAGACATTCCAACCAAAATTAGATGAAGGAATTTTCTTGGGATATTCTTCAGCCAGTAAGGCATTCAGGGTACGGAACAAAATGTCACTGAAACATGAAGAAACAATACTTGTTGTATTTGATGAACCTAAGTTCACTGGAATGGAAGATGAAGCTTCAGAACCTGCTGAGAATCAACAAGTCACTGATCCAGAATGTGTTGAAGTTTTGGAAAGATTCAATGACTTAAAGGTTTCGATTCGCCCCTTGAACACCTGTGGTAATACTACCGATGCAACAAGCGAGGCAATTCAAGGATCTGCTGAACCCCCTGTTGAAGAAACAGCAGACCCTACCGAAGATGAGGTTCCTGATAATCAATCTAACCAAAATCCACAATGGTTAAGGGATCACCCTGCTGAACAAGTTATTGGCAATATACAGCAAGGTGTGAGGACTAGAAGACAGTTAAAAGCAATGTTTACTTGTTTTCTATCTCAAATGGAACCTAAAGTTGTTGAAGAAGCAATATCAGATCCAGATTGGATAATTGATATGCAAGAAGAGTTGAATGAATTTGAAAGAAATCAAGTTTGGACACTAGTGGAAAGGCCTAATCATGCAAATATAATTGGTACAAAATGGGTATACAGAAACAAACTTGATGAATCTGGTACCATTGTAAGGAATATGGCCAGACTAGTGGCAAAAGGATATTCTCAAGCAGAAGGAATATATTTTTATGCCCCTGTTGCAAGATTGGAAGCCATCAGATTATTCATGGCACAAGCTGCTTATAAAAACATCAAAGTTTATCAGATGGATGTCAAAAGTGCATTCTTGAATGGCGTTCTAGAAGAGGAGGTGTATGTTCAGCAACCTCCTGGATTTGAAGTTAAAAACCAAGAAGATAAAGTGTATAGAATCAACAAAGCACTTTATGGTTTGAAACAAGCACCAAGAGCATGGTATGAGACTCTATCTCAATTCTTGGTGGACAATGCTTTACAAAAGGCACCATTGATAAGACTCTTTTCATAATCAATGAAGGGAACAGCACCCTGCTGGTACAGATTTATGTTGATGACATAATCTTTGGTTCTGAAAATGATTTTCTATGTGAGAAGTTTGCAAATCTAATGAAGAGTAAATTCCAAATGAGTATGATGGGAGAAATGAACTGCTTTTTAGGTTTACAAGTCAAACAGATGAAAGATGGAATCTTCATTCATCAAAGTATACCAAGGAGTTACTGAAGAAATTTGGTATGGAAAACAGCACCAAAATATCAACCCATATGAGTACAAACATCAGATTGGATGAAGACAAAGAAGGCAAAGATGTTGATCAGACCTTATACAGAAGGATGATAGGCGATCTATGATAGCACTTCTTTGCTTGCCACAGCGGACTTCGATATATCCTTTGCTGTAGGTGTTTGTTCAAGATTTCAATCAAAACCTAAAGAAAGTCATTTAGGTGCAGTCAAAAGAGTTCTCAAGTATCTAAAAGAGACTTTGGGAGTAGGGATATGGTACTCAAAAGATGGAAGCTTTAAAGTTATATCCTACTTAGATTCTGATTATGCTGGATGCAAGATTGGTAGAAAAAGCACCACAGGAACCTGTCAGTTAATGGGAAATAGACTGGTTTCCAGGTTTAGCAAGAAACATAATTCTATATCAACTTCCACTCGCCGAAGCCGAGTATATTCTTTCTTTGGAAGTTGTTGTGCACAAATACTGTGGTTAAGACAACAATTAAGGGATTATGGAATTGAAGAAAGAGAAATTCCTATAATGTGTGACAACACAAGTGCAATTGCAATCGCAAAAAATCATGTTTTGCACTCAAGAACCAAGCATATTAATGTGAGACATCATTTTATAAGAGATCATGTTGAAAAGAAAGATGTGGTGGTTCTTTATACCCCTACTGAAGATCAACTTGCTCATATTTTCACTAAACCATTGGATAGTGAAAGATTTGCTAAACTAAGGACTGAACTTGGAATTATAAAAGTTGACTGATATAATCTTAATCAGCAGTGTACTGGAATTCACCAAGGGGATTAGTCTTTGCTATGTTGGGTGAGCTCACTTAGCTAATTAGTCATTGGTATCAACAATTCTATGTACTTATGGTTGGACAATTGAGCAAATGAAGTTGCCAAGGGGATTGGTCTTTGTCATGTTGGGTGAGCTCACTTGACAGATCAGTCATTGGTATTAAACTTCATCTTGTATTATCAATAGGACAATACAAAAGGAATTAAACATCAGCAGAGTGACTTTTTCAGCAGGTTGCTGAGACTTCTCTATCAACCAGGCTGCTGAGCCAAGTCTACTGATGACTAGGCTGCTGAAGGAAACGTTACACAGTCAAACTTACTAAAGTCAAAAAGCAATTGGCGGGATATTTATCTTATTTTATAACCATAGTTACACGATCGAACGGTTATCAGACGTTATGAAAAGTTATGGGCCACGTGTCAAAATAGCATTCACTCAAATTTAATCGTGGTTAATGCATAGTACACGATCTGACAGTTACAACCATATCTGTCTATAAATATACAGACCTATTTACAGAGGCTACTCACAAAAATCTCAGATTGATTTTCTCTGCATATACACTGTGTGAACACAGATTTGAGAAATATCTTCTTCATCTTTTTCTTACAAAAATGTCAAAGAAGGATGAGGTTCATATTGGAACCAGTCAGAGTGTAAGAGGATATGTTACTGACTGTAACTCCACTGAGTTAGCCATTAATATTGGACGAAGAATCAAACGGTTTTCTGGGCTAGAAAGTGTTATAAACAGAAGATTGGAACGTATCTCTTATGTCAATATGTTGGAATTCTGGAAAAACTTTGTCATGCATGAAGGTAGAGAGGCCTTCACTACAAATGTTAATGGAATAGAGATTGAAATATCCTCAGACCTACTGAGAGAGGTGTTTGGGTTTGCACCTGGAAACAATGCACCCACCAATCCAGAAGCAATGAATCTACCAAGAATGAAGTTTGTGGATTCAATAAAGACAGATGATACAATTGCTTCAAATATGGGCATCAATGTGAGGTATATTGGTTTTAAGTACAACCTGCTGACCAAATTGATTGCCAAAACCATTTTGGGATTTGTTGGAAGCCTAGATACACTGTCTGGACCCAAAATAGACATGTTGATCATTATATGCAGAAGTATGAAGTTTGATTGGGATGGATTCTTCATACACTACATGAAGAAAGTGTGTATTGAAGATAGAGATGGGACAAGGAAGTCCAAGGTCAAGCCTTTAGGTCTAATGATTCAAACCCTGCTGAATCATTTTCCGATACCTGATGTTTCATCTGAAAAGATTAACAAATCTAGATTCAAGCCAGAAGTTGGTACTCCTATCCCTAGTCTGGAAGATGATGAAGATGTAGATGATAAGGCTACTGACAGTGATGGTAATGATGGAGATGATAATGCTGGTGGTGAGCAGGTTAAGAAAATTGTTAAGCCTGCTGCACCCAAGAAGGTTACTGAAAAGAGAAAAGCTGCTGACACAAGAAAAATTACTGAATTATTAAAGCCTAGAAAGACAAGGAAGCAAACAGCTGAGACTGCTGAGTCTACTGAGGGTGTAGTAGAGATTGAGGTTACTGACCATGTAGTTGCAAAGAAGACTGTTGCTGAAACCTTGAAGGAGCAACAGTTTGAAGCAAGTAAAAAGAGGAAAACTGTTGAAATTGAAACAGAAGATCTTTCCAAAAGAATAAAGGAAATTGCCAAGAAAAGGAAACATGGCGAAGGCAAACAATTGAAAACATTGGAGGCTCAAAGGCAACAAGAAGAAGAAGTAGTAGGAGAGGCTATTGAGGCTGAACCCTTAACAATTATTAAGCCTATTGAGGATGTAGAGGTTCTTATTGAACAACCTACTAAAGAATCATAGCAGACTGCTGGAACTGAGCCTGCTGTTGAAGTTGTTGAATCCTCTCCAGTAAAGGCTGCTAAGCCTACTGAAATTGCACAAGTTGTTGTTGAGCAACTTGTAGAAGAACCACATCAAGCTACTGAGTCTACACCTGCTGTGGAAGTGGAAAAATTGGTACAAGACCCTGCAAGTCCTGCAATAGTTCAGGGGGAAGAGCAATATGTTGCTAACCCTGCTGATGAGCATATAAGTCAGGGGGAACCAAGTGTGGTACAGATGGAGGTAGTAGGGACTAACATACAACCTGAGCAACCTACTAACCTAGAAGCATCTGTGGATGAAACTCTAAGTTTACTTGTTGAAACCTTTGGAGGTCAGCAAGGTACTGCAACAGCTCCTAGAAAGCCAACCATGCCTTTTGAGAGACATGAGAAGAAGAAGAAGAATAATAAAGAGGAATTTGTTGATCCTAAACTTCTACTAGTTCCAAACTATTTTCCGTGGAAGTTTGGATTCTATAAGTGACAAAAGCCAGCTGCAAAACCAATGACAGATTTTGAAGAATGGGCTTCTGAGAAGTTGGGAGTGGAAAACTTGCTGGATTTGGTTGATACCTCCTTATTGCAATCAAGGTTAATGGATCTGTTTGATGAAAAACAGAAGGAGGAGGGTATCAACTTCAGAGACCCCAGAGATGAATCAGACAGTGATGATTCATCATCTGATTCTGGAGGTGATTATCCCTCTGGTCCAGGAGGAACCAGTGGAACTGCTATGATAATTGAACCAAGAGTGGAGCAGTCTACTGAGAGACAACAAACGGAACAAATGGATGAGGATGTGGAAAATCTCACCATGGATGATATAGAGGCACAAATCAATGAGGGAATAGACATTGGTGCAAACAGGATGGTTGGTGAGATAGACACCTTGTTTGTTATTGAACCTGCTGAGCATACTGATGATCAACAGACTGTAAATTTGGATGATGAGAGGAATACTGACCATAGTGAGCCTGATGTCAATTCTGAGGATTCCATACAATATCATGACTGGATTGACACTGAGGACACTCTAACCAAGGCTGCAAATTTTATAAGAAGGATTCTTGATCTTAGGGAATTTCAAAAGGAGAATATGGATGTATTCCCTGAACAAGTTGTTGTGGCACTGGTGGTTCAGGCTGCTGAGGTTCAAACAGCACCTAAACAAAGGTTGGAACAGGAAGTACAGGCTGCTGAGGTTCAAACAACACCTGGACAAAGGTTGGAACAGGAGGTACAGGTTACTGAGTCTCAAACAACACCTGGACAAAGGTTGGAACAATCTTTGGGTTTGGAGAAAACCCCTGCTGTTGTTGTTGAACAGGCTGCTACTGTAGTGGAGCCTACTACTGACAAGACCACTGTAGGGAAAGATGGTCAGCAGACTGCTGTTATTGATGAGGATGAGCAGCTGCTGGACTATGACTACAGTGATGAGGAGTTTCAAGTGCCTGAGGAAGAACCTATTGATGATGAACCTCAACAGGCATGTGTACCAGTTTTTGAAGAGCCTGCTCTTGATCCCATTTTGGAGGAATTCCAAGGACCTAACCTTGCTGGAAGGGATATGAGCTATGCTTTGGTTATCCGTAGACAGAGGCAACAATACAATGTAGAAGAGCCTGCTGATGAAGCTGATGGAGGAAAGGCTGGTGGGGTACCAGCACATGTTTTGGATGAGTTGAGGACTGTCAGAAATGACATTGCGAATTTAAGAACTCAACTTGACAGGCAAGAGCAGAGATTTGAAGATTTACTGAACTTAGTGGAGAATAGAGGAAGAACCACTGAAACTGTTGCATCCAATATTACCTCCACCCAATATGCTCTTGCTGACCTTGCTCTGGATGTAAAAGGGATCAGACAAGGTAATACACTGAAGGACAAGTTTCTGAAATAACAATTTGCATCCATTCATCAGAAACTTGACAAGCTTGCTGAGACACCTAAGCCTGCTGTGGCTGAATCTGCTGGAACACTGCAACCTGCTGTACTGGATCCTAAAGTTATTGAGAGGATAACTCTACTGGAGCAAACTTTGCAAGGAACAAGGTATAATTTCCACAAGTTAAGTGGTGATTGGAACTTAGTTATATGCAAAAAAAGGTGTAATCTAACTTCATAAATAAAAGTAAGATAAAAGACAGTAAGCTGAAGTGTTTTTAAACACAGCATAATAAGGATAATCTTACTGATGTGTATATCAGCAGACTTATGTTCTCAGGAACCTGCTGGACACATATTTCGATTTAATCAAAGGCTACATTGGAAGATTACAAGAAAGGGACAGCTAACAACCTCTGATTTTACCAAACAAATCAATGACTAAGATCAAATGGACGTTGGAAAGATAAAGAGGATTATCCAATGGATACAAGTCAAAAGGGTGGACAGACTGTATACTGTCAAAAAGCACTCTAACAATGTCAGTCCTAGGAACAGTCAGAAAAAGCAAGTCAAGATGAGACAAATCTGAAACGGCTATGTTTGAATTTCAAACATAAGTCACAAGGATTCCTACCTATAAATAGGGGAATCCTAATTCAGATACAAGTGATGAAAATTGATGAACATTAAGAGAAAAATCCTGAGCTTTTATTTCTGATCAAGAAACCCTACTGAGCTTTAATCTACTGATCCAGAAATTTTCTTCAAGTGTAATCTGCATTCAAGCTGCATCAAGCATACACACTTGAAGACATCAAGCTGCTGATCATATCATCATGATCAAGCTGCTGAAAGCTGAATCACTTACTTGATTCAATCTTTCTTTTACAAGAAATCTACTGAAGACAGTGAAGCATCTTTGGGTGTGAAAGACTGTTTGTTGTGGTGGAGCTGGTGAAGAGGCAATCCTACCCTTCAAGGACCAGTGGAAGACTTTGGAGCAGCAATCCTACCTGTTCCAAGTGTTCAGTTTGTGAAGGCATAGTTATTGGTGAAGGACAAGCAACTTAGGGATTTTTGTAATAGCTACATCAAAGATCTCTAGTGAATTACCTCCAACATCACAGGATAAGAGTGGACTGACAGGACTACACCACCTAGAACCACTATAAAATCTGCCTACTTACTTTCTGCATTTATATTCTGCACTTAGTTTATCTAACACATCAATCTACTGAATCTGGCAACTGAATCACACACCTACACTACTGAGTATCTAATACTTGGTATCATATTTAACAACAAGTAATAAGGCTTAATTTTTTATATATTTCCGCTGCACAAATTCAGTAAACTCACAGTCAGTAGACTACTGAGTGTCAGCTGACTATTGAAGTATCGCAAGGCTGCTGAAGTTGCTGAGTTTGTTAACTCCAAAAATTTTTATGTGTAAAGTTTATTCACCCCCCCCCCCCCTCTAAACTTAACCAAAGCCTTTTCAAGGGACCAACACTTATTGATAGCATGAATTAGGTGATAAGCTTATTGTTGCAAGTTTGATACGATCCTTCACATCACCCTTACCCTTATACCTATCCCCCACCAGACAACAAAACACTCTAATCCTCCACTCGGGAATAGATACTTGGACAGCTACTTGTTTCGACTAGCCATGTTGTCTAGTCGATGTCATGGAGTCTGGGGCACGTCATTTCATAGGGATTCACAGATATTACTTTATGTTTTGACATTGACTACACTTTGATTTCACTTTTTTCAAAAATATCGTCAATAACTCTATATATACTATGAATTTTACACTGCCTTAGTCACATGACATCCTCATTATGACACTATACCTATGTTCCTATTGAATATTGGACGGAATCTGTCCAAAATTTGGACGGAATCGTCCAATTTGGATGGTCATAACTCACCACCATTGGACGTGTGGGACCCGCCTATAGTGACATTGTATTTATGTGACCTGACACTATACTTATGTGTCCTGACTACAGGCATAACTCACAACCACTTGAAGTGTAGGACCCGCCGGTAGTGACCACACATGACATCCTCATTATTACACTGTACCTATGTTCCTATTGAATTTTGGACGGCATCCGTCCAAAATTGGGACGGATTCCATCCTTTTTGGTCAGTAAGTGAATTCGGACGGATTCCGTACTTTCAATCAATCAATGTTCCTGTTGAATTTTGCAGATATTGCTTTATGTTTTGACATTGACTACACCTTCATTTCACTTTTTCAAAAATATCGTCCACACCATGACAATTCAACAGGAACATTGATTGATTGAAAGTACAGAAACCGTCCAAATTCACTCACTAACCAAAAAGGATGGAATTCATCCAAATTTTGGACGGAATCCGTCCAAAATTCAACAGGAACATTGATTGATTGACAAGACCTGACCTTGACCTCTTACATTGATAACTCTATATACAATATGAATAATACACTGCCTATGTATAACCCTCACTTTTACACCGCCTTAGTCACAATGTCTGACTCAGATTCCCCTACTACGAACATTCAGATTTTTAATCCCAAAAATGAAATTCTCCCGGAATGGCATCCTCATCGGTATGTGACACATCACGGTATACCTCACTTTTACGACGAGGTTACACTGCTAAATCGTTTCACAACAGTCCATGAGCATTACAATTGGATTTGGCACTTTCAATATAGATCTGTTGTCGGAGAGATGAGAATTGAATGGGAGAGTCTACCTACCAGGATGAAGAGTCTTTCACGCAGAATTTCGTCGGAGCGCCTCGCAAGTAGTCCTGAACTGACCTCGACTATGAATCGATCAATTATTCGTGAATTCTACACACTTGTCAGGTCAAAAATTAATAAGTCGCACGATATTATACCAGCATCTGAGGTGTACAAATTACGTGGAGTAGATGTCTGCTTTACTTCGGACTGGATCAATAGCTACTATCGTGTACTTGGAGTCGAAGCATACAATCATTCATACTACAACTCTTACAACAATGAGGCATTCCAACGTCTGATTGAGAGGCATCAATATCCTAACGAATGGCTACGTGTTATGTTCAAATGGATTGCTAGTAGCGTCTATGGTACCGTACACACTGTTCAACCGAGCGATGAGCTGAAAACTTTTTTCTACACAGTTTTGAATCATGAAGTTGATTTTGGAAGTGACATCGTTGACCGGACTGGTAAAATATCGCTTAGCATAATTGGTGATGGTTATCTCTATTATCCATTTCTTCTCACGGCTCTCGCAAGAGATTTTCACGTACCAGAGTATGACAATGATGACATTGATCAAGAAACCTCCCCTATCATCTTTAGTGACCACCATTGGTTTGTTTAGGAGCCAACATTTCAACTTGGGTTCGGCTAATGGACTATGTCGAGTCCGTCGTTTCTTAAATTGTGTGTTTGTTTTTACCAAACTGTATTATGATAATATCTATGTTTCCTTTCATGAAGAAGATGTTTTATTAAAACAATATAAATTAATGCTTTGTCGCTAGTCTGTAGCTGGTTCAACCAAACTTGGATATGTACATCCTTGCATTTCGCAGTTTTATATCATAGAGTTAACATGGGAAGATACATTGTGGATAGGGTTAACAGGATAGCGAGAGACATGGTGATGGTTATATCTTTCTCCCATTTATTATCACGGCCATGGCCAGAAGCTTTGGGGTACCGGAAATTGACATGGATAACATTTTTTTGGCAAACCCCCACTATCGTATTTAATGATCACCCTTGGTTTATTTAATCATCATCTTATTGTTATCTCAATTTATCACTACTTGCAATTTTTATCTCAATGTTTGTAAGCCCCGTGTGAAAGCCAAAGTACCATCAATCTTTCTTTTTATAAAATAATTGTTTGTTTTTACTTCTTACTTCGAACAAAATATATTTGTCAGTTGATCGATATTTTATAAACGAAATAACCGTATTCTTCAAATTTTGGACAGTCATAACTCACCACCACTTAAACAACAGGGATATAAATTTATAATATAAAAAGCAATGAAAATTTATAGTATAAATATTACAACACCATAAGTTGAGATAAAACAAAAAAAATTGTGAAATGTTGGGTGTACACGACTTCCGAACATCTAATATACAAATTACACCGCTATATGTTGACAAAATATATCTACAACCACCAAGTGCTTATACACCACCAAGTGCTTATACATTCACCAAAAATACCTACATATCTGTGCACTGATTAAACACCTACACAAAAAGTTTACGTCTTATTAACGGCATATGCTCAGCTTTGATCAGAGCAAAACTTTCTTTATGCGGCAAATGCTCAATGAACTTGACCATGTATACCCCACAGTTGCCCCTGTACAGAATGTTAAAAAAAATTTAATCAAAGGATAAGAAGATAATGTAAACTGTATAATATGATAAATAGTTTGAAGTTTATAACACTTACGGGATTGGCATTTGTGGTACATGCTCAGCTGTAACTACTTTGACCGCAATAGCAGGCTTCTCTGAATCAAGCATTTGTGGGAGTTCACGTAGACGAGCATCCATCTCAAACACTCTCCTCAATGAGACACTGAATGCTCTGATACGATCCTTCACATATTCCTTACCCTTATATTTATCCCCCACCAGACAATCAAACACTCTAAGCCTCCACTCGGGAATAGACACTTGGACAGCTACCCAGTGACCATGACTAAAGTGTTAGGTGTAGTGCCCGAAAGACAATTATATAATTGTTTTAGGACAGAATTAATAATTCATCTTATTATATGCATGTATGCTTATAATTAAGACACTACTGAAAACCCTAAGTACCTCGTTTATGTAATCACATAACTCAGTGTATGGCTATACACAAGAGGATTGAGTTAGCGAGATGTACTTAAAATCAACTTAGTCCGTAGCGTTTATTAATCTGAGTACGGGTCTCAAGATTAATTTGCTAATAATGCGCCCAGAACACTTTAGGTGTGACAGTCCTATCCGGACTGTCGGTAATAGGGTACCTAGTGGGGCATTTATATATGATGATAATCTTATAGGGCTGGACCGATTTGATTTGAGTTCTTGATATAATTCCGTGATCGAGAAGTCTTATCGAATCACAAGATGATCATATATGGATTAATTTCAATCCTGAGGTGATCGCAGACGACTGCTTAGACTAGGGTAGAGTTTGATGTGTTAGTAAAGATCACTTCGAAGTATGTGGTCCAACACTTCTCGTTTGCTCTATTTTAGGATGAGTGGGTAGTCTGTGCTATCACAGATATGGAATCCATTCCTTCCCTAGGAAAGTAGACAGACAGTTCCCTTATTTGTTAATCCTAGAAACTGACCGATGCGCGCAGTTCATATTATATTAGTTATGAACTATTTGGTCACTAAGGGGTTAATGGTAGATAAGGATAAGAGGTTTCGAGAAGGGTTTACGGAGATATCCCGAATCGTAACGAACAGTCTATGGAGGATTTATCCGTATGTAATGATTATATCAGTGGACGCTTATCAACTCATAGTTGAGTATAAGTTATCTATATTCGGCAGAGTTCAGTTTCGGGTTTATGGTGGTGTAATCCTGGAATTAATAGATTGAATATAATTGTTCGGTCTGACGAATAATTTTATTTAATTTATTGTAGCTACTGAATATGGGTCCATGGTCCTCGACGTGGCTCCTAATATAGCATATACGTTTTCTCGTCGTTTCACCTCAATTAATATTAAATAGTTTGATTGGACTGTTTAATTGATATGTGGATTAATTGTTTAGTTGGACTAGATAATTAAATACACGGAAAAGACATTTTTCATGGACTCGGCCCAAATTATGATAAAAGTCGTGTGGCCCTATACTTGCTAGGGTTTGGCCGAATTTTATCATCATTATTATTATTAGGAAATTTGTTTTCTTGATAATTAATATATGTGATTAAATTATTTATTTGTTAAATAATTTAAGGAAAAGAAAATCTTTGTATATCCTAATTAATTTAGGAATATTCTAGATTTATCTTTTTAAGGAAAAATATTAATTTGATTGATTTTGTATTAATTAAATAAATCCTTGGAACAAGGATTTCTCTCATATATAAAGAGAGTTCTCCCAAGCCTTTTGACATTACATAATTTCTAAATATTAGGTAGTATTTTGGCTTAGATTTTTCGGCCAAAAGTAATAGGGTTCGAGTTTTGCAAAACTTCGTGTTTTCTAAGGTAGCATATCGAGGAGGTCCGACGGCGTGAAACACCATCTACCTGGTGTTGTTTGGAGACACACGTTGGAAGACTGTGGCTTCTCATCTAGCTTGGATCTTGGCTTGACCTTTGTTCTTGGAGTAATTGCACCATAAAAAGGTTGGTAATCTAAACCCCCTCGTAGGTTTAGATATATTATTTTATGTATTTTGGTTGACTAGATCTAGATCTTATACTTTTCGCTGCGTAATCGGGTGGATCTATGATCCATCCGGCGATATTACATCCAACAAGTGGTATCAGATCCTTTGATCTATCAATCAAAGTATTTAAATTTTAGATCTAAGGAGTGGAATAGCATGTGTAGATTGCTTGTTTTCGTTTTAATTTTTTTTATTGATTCGAAAATTTGATGATGATGCTTTGTGATTGTCGTGGTTGAAGAGATGGATTGGGGTTGGTATTGTTTACCCGTAGATCTATCTTGTAGCTCTCTTGTTTAGTAACAATTGAGCATATAATTTGTATTTTAATTTAATGTCAATCGAATTTTATGTAAAAAAAATAGCATCTTTGAAGCTTTTTTATATTCCGGGCTCGAAATATGAAGATCTTGAAGAAAAGATGAAGACCAAGGCGAAACCCAAGGTATGAACGATGAGAAACAGTTAAAAACCTGTTTTTTTAATTAAAATCTACTACAGGACTTTCTGCGACACTGAAAAGCATCGCTATAAGTCTGTTTTTTTATAACCCACGGCTAGGGTTTAATTTTTTTTCGGCGGCTGTATGTGTTATTTTAACCTGTTTTTTTTGGAAAATTTTTGCTACAGCCGCATATCAAAAAAAACATTTAATTAAAAAGGTTTTAATTGTAATAAATTGGATTTATTTAATTTAAAAACCTTTCTCCTCTCGGGTGTTCGTGGTTCGAGCTCAAGATTTGAAGTTCAAGACTCGAAGATTAGATTAAGTTTTTACTTTTCCTTAGAAAATAGGTTAGTCGGGGTACCAACGGTCCATCTCGGTGTTTAATTTTTCCGTTTATTTTTCGTGTATGATCGAAATTATGTGATAGAAACCGGAAAATTACCATGACATGCATCATATCATGAATCCTCTCCAATGCATACATGTAGCTAGTTTATTTCGAATAAATTAGGCATTATAACTCGTATAATTAGTTAAAAGCTTTTTTAATTAATATGTGGTGGTTAATTAAAATAAGTAACTAATTATAAAAACCGAGGAACCGGGTTTTGTCAATCGTTACGATTTTATTGATGGATTCTCGGTGAATCCCACTTAGATAAATCGTTGAGTTTTCGGTGATGGCTTCTCGATGAACCCACCTTAAACAGAAACGAGATTACGCTTTGGTTGACAACATAGAAATCGGAAAGTCTTAGTACATGGGTTCGGAAATGGTCTAACCATGGTTGGGCGAGTTCAACCGAGCTTCGGCTCAATCGACTCCCCTCCACGTGTGATGTACGATACAGTAATTCGACAAGACTTAGCATAGCCGATAAGCCTTCGGGCTAAATGGGGCTTCTCTTGCCGGATTAGCCTGAACTGTCACATATGTTCCAACGAATGAGACGGCGTAGGCTTGCCTACTTAACCGACCCTATTCGGAGTACTTTGATTCATTGTTTCTTATTGTCAAGACCGAAACCGTAATTAGTAAACCCACCACTTTTTCAAATTATTGAGTGGGAGCGGGGAAGGCGACAGCCAACCCCACGGCCTCTACTATAGATGCAAGCACGTGAGAGAAGGGTGACGCCTCGAGCCGCTTTGATTTTGGCCCCCTACGGATAGTGTTCACCCCTATCAAAATTCAAGGCTTGGTCTCCGAAAGGATAGGATTTTGGGTACTCGTTGAGTCACTGACCGACCCTACGGCGGCATACTCGGGGCGTACTTTGAGATCAGATATAGTAGGTCACACTCTTTATGGATATTTAGAAATATCAAGGCAAGAAAAATGAAGGTAATCAATGATTAAGGTCCGGGATGTCTGATTCCCGTGAGATGTTTGATTCTCGAAACTTAATCATTGAGAGAGGTTGTCTCAGTTTGATCGTCACCTCTTTGACCTACCCTACGGCGGCACTGAGGTGTGAGATTAACTCCTTGGAATGGTAGGATAGACTTTTAACAAGTTTATTATTCCTAAAATAAAAATCTAGCAGTGAAAATTTATTTTTTGAATTTAACTTAATTTCTGTCATGTTTTACAACTTTAATCTCTAGGCTACTAAACTGTTAGTAATAGGACTTCATTAAAAATGTGGAAGTAACAAGTACGTTGTAATTATCAAAAGAATTCAGTTAATTTTTTCGGAAGAGAATTTTCCCTTGAGCCTTTAAAAACTTAAGTGACATAGTATAGGGATGTCACGGATGTCACTCGTGTTGAACGAGAGACGACCATACTTAGTTTACAAAAGATGATATAGGACTATCAGAAAAATTCATTTACTGAATTTTAAAAGGTGTAATTACACAACAAATTTCTAAATTGAAAATTTGAAAATCATATACATAAGGCGTTGCTAGTTAGACGGTATTTGGAGCCGATAAACTGGTGTGAGCCTTAGTCTTATGATTTGTTGTTTTTTTAAATCATTAGAAATGTGTAATAGACTGCACATGAGTTTCTCCATTTATCGGAAAAATGAGAACAAAGCATTGCTAGTTAGACAGTATTTGGAACTGATAAACTAGTGGGAGCTTAGTTCTGACTGTTTTTCTAATCTTGGAAAAATCATAAATACAAAGTGTTGCTAGTTAGACGATATTTGGAACCGATAAACTAGTGGGAGATTTATTATGATCTCTCAAACCATTTGAACAAAGTGTTGCTAGTTTGACGGTATTTTGAACCGATAAACTAGTGAGAGCTTTGGTCTTATGATTTGACGATTAGAAAAATCGATAGTCCAAGCAAGTAACACTGAACATCCCACAGTTCAAGAGTAGTGTCTACTCAAACGAACTGCTAGTTTAAGACTATTTCCATCTTAGGAAAGTCGAGAATGGGAAAGAATGTTTATACGTGTTAGTCATCTAAACTAAGTAGTTTTAAGGCTAAACCGGAAAATTAATAAATTGGAAATTAGAGGATAAGGAAAGTGATTTCGGATCACGGACCAATGCATCCCTAGCAATTTTCTCGAAAGCTAAAGTTCTTTGGAAGAACTAGGTAGCTTTGCATTAAACGATAAATAAATAGACAACGGGCAGTTATTTCATATAGACTAGTGGGAGTGCTATAAGGAAATAAATCTCGGATTCAATTCTTGAGTATCACAGAAAATTCATTTTATGTTTTCGGATTCGTTGGAACGAACGTATTCATTTTCAATAGGATAATTTGTTTGTCTTATTGACGATGAATATAACATTCGTAACACGAATCCAAGACTCGGACTTTTGTTTGATAAAGTCAGAACCACTAAGCATTGCTGAAAATGTATAAGTAACACATATTAAAATATATAAACGCAAATGGTTTCCGTATTTCAATAAACGCTTCTTTCTATTCTATTAATTAGTGCATATTCCCTAAAGACAAGATCTGAAGACTGGCTTAGGGTGATTCCAATCTCCCAGTCAAAGGAACACTGTCTCAAAGGAACAATGACTAAGTTTCTTTTCAATCAGGAAAGGGTAATAGATTTAAAGAAGTAACATAGCTTGTTCATAACAACCTTCGGGGTCATATGAAAGGTACAAGCTAGTGGGAGCTTTTGGAGTAGTGACATCTTGTCTGACAACTATTCGAGACTCCGGTAAGTTTACCCAAAATATTTGGAGGAAATCTCTGATTTCACCAGAGATAGAGTATTCCATACTCAGAATTGGTTATTACGTAGTCTTCGGGACTGATGCTCGGCCTGCCTCCCAGTGGAATGTTTTAACTAAGGGATACACCATAAATTTGCCTTATATAGTTATTGATGTGCTACGATACACTACTTAACTCATTTAAGATATTAGTTGCAATAATAACGGCTTATATTATCATGTGGAACCGAGAAGTCTATCTAGAAGATGCCTACACATTTGTGGATACGGAGTGAATTCGGTTCACTCCACTTCCGCAAATATAGACATTTAGCACTTAGTGCTTGAAGGTAGGACTGGAAATTTTGCGTACACATTCAGAGCATGAAATATCTTAATACATTAAGTAAAGGTTGATTATAAAACTCGTAAAATCAGAGAATGACGGTTATACTGTCAAACTCGGTCTGATAGAGTCGATAAATAACAACCTTAGATCTTGAAGTATTTGTACTCAAGATGTTACTAACTGATTTGTTTAGTCCACATCCAACACCGGTAGTTGGTGATAACACTAATAAAAACTACTAAACTAGATCAGTATATCGATCCACCCCGAACGTAGTGGGAGTGTGGTTTGTCCATTACCCACTGCAGGACCTTAAGGTCTATAGGGTAGATTGATAACCTATAGTCCTTCGTGGGCTGTATAGGATCCTGATCATAGAGGTTGGTTTAAAAGCCATAACCCTGTGAATGGTGTTTGATACTCCAGTTCTGTTAAAACTCTTGTAGAACCACCTGAGTATCTCAGGCCCAGTGGGAGTAATTGGAACTACACGGAGAAGAGTCGAATGAATAGGAAAGTTTAACTTTCAACGCAAAGCTGAGTAATTTACGGGTGATTCCCTAAAAGGTAGAGAGTTAACCAGACCGTGATCTCTCTTACCACTCAGTCTTGCTTGATTTCGTCAGAAAGCGGGGAATATGGGTGATTCCCTAAGACTTCCTTGCCGAACAACGGAATCTAAACTCATTCAGAACAGAAGGGTTTTAGCAAAGAACAAATAACAGATTCGTTACAAAGCAAAAAATAGGGGTGATTCCCTAAGACCTTTTTGTGAGACTAACGGTATCTTAATTTATTCAGAAAGAACCTTTGGCAGGATGCCTGCCATAGCTTATATCCTTTGGGGATTAAAGCAAACCTCTAGGTCATTTCAAATTCATATATTTTAATATGTGGACTTGACCAGAATATTGATAAGTCTTTCGTAGACTAGGATTCGATATTAGTAAAGTAGTATGTAGATTAGTGTTTGTGAATGGTAACACTGAAACAGTTGGAAACAACATGGGTGTGTTATCTGAAGTCAGAGGCTAACATGCCATCGGGCTATTTGCTAAAGAATTTGACTCACTCGAATTCTCGAAAATAAGCAATTGGCAATCCCATTCATCCATCTCAATGGTTAAGATGTTCTTGCATATAGGAATGCAACATTCAACGATGCAGTCTACCCTACCTCTCAGGAATGCTTGTCTAAACCTACGGATGAATACTATATGGGATGTTTAGTGAATCCTCAACTCTCTTCGGGAGAATGAAGAATAATATGCTAGTATATTCAGGTGCAAACTAGAATATAAGTGATAACACTGATTCTGGCTTTAGGTCAGATTGAGGATGATCATTAAATCGATCTCGGTCTCAGTGTTTACTCATGTGATAAAGTATTATCCAGTAAGCCAATACCACTTCATTGTGAAAACATTGGAGAGGTAGCTCATAAGGATTTTGCAATCACTAGAGGTCATAAGAATATTGAAATCGTACCACCGGATTAATTAGATGGAAAGGCGACGTTTCGATCCCAAAGATTGACTCAAGCCGCCAACCTACCTGATCAGTGTACCAAGTCACATGGTATTCGGATTCTAACTACGCGCCGGGTCACTGACCTACCCTGCGGCGGCACACTCCGGTCGTGCTTGGAAGGATGAATTACTAAGATGCGCTTTGAGGGTATGAATCTTGGGGATATGTCTCACTTGTTTTGAGCAAGTGGGAGAATGTTGTAGATATAAATATAAAGGGTGTGCTCTAAAACAATTAATCCACTTGACTTTTGTGCAAGTGGGAGATTGTTAGGTGTAGTGCCCGAAAGACAATTATATAATTGTTTTAGGACAGAATTAATAATTCATCTTATTATATGCATGTATGCTTATAATTAAGACACTACTGAAAACCCTAAGTACCTCGTTTATGTAATCACATAACTCAGTGTATGGCTATACACAAGAGGATTGAGTTAGTGAGATGTACTTAAAATTAACGTAGTCCGTAGCGTTTATTAATCTGAGTACAGGACTCAAGATTAATTTTCTAATAATGCGCCCAGAACACTTTAGGTGTGACAGTCCTATCCGGACAATCGGTAATAGGGTACCTAGTGGGGCATTTATATATGATGATAATCATATAGGGCTGGACCGAATTGATTTGAGTTCTCGATATAATTCCGTGATCGAGAAGTCTTATTGAATCACAAGATGATCATATATGGATTAATCTCAATCCTGAGGTGATCACAGATGACTGCTTAGACTAGGGTAGAGTTTGATGTGTTAGTAAGGATCACTTCGAAATATGTGGTCCAACACTTCTCGTTGGTTCTATTTTAGGATGAGTGGGTAGTCTGTGCTATCACAGATATGGAATCCATTCCTTCCCTCGGGAAGTAGACAGACAGTTTCCTTATTTGTTAATCCTAGAAACTGACCAATGCGCGCAGTTCATATTATATTAGTTATGAACTATTTGGTCACTAGGAGGTTAATGGTAAATAAGGATAAGAGGTTTCGAGAAGGGTTTACGGAGATATCCCGAATCATAACGAACAATCTATGGAGGATTTATCCGTATGTAATGATTATATCAGTGGACGCTTATCAACTCATAGTTGAGTATAAGTTATCTATATTCGGCAGAGTTCAGTTTCGGGTTTATGGTGGTGTAATCCCGGAATTAATAGATTGAATATAATTGTTCGGTCTGACGAATAATTTTATTTAATTTATTGTAGCTACTGAATATGGGTCCATGGTCCCCGACGTGGCTCCTAATATAGCATATACGTTTTCTCGTCGTTTCACCTCAATTAATATTAAATAGTTGGATTGGACTATTTAATTGATATGTGGATTAATTGTTTAGTTGGACTAGATAATTAAATACACGGAAAAGACATTTTTCGTGGACTCGGCCCAAATTATGATAAAAGTCGTGTGGCCCTATACTTCCTAGGGTTTGGCCGAAATTTAGCATCATTATTATTATTAGGAAATTTGTTTTCTTGATAATTATAATATATGTGATTAAATTATTTATTTGTTAAATAATTTAAGGAAAATAAAATCTTTTGTATATCCTAATTAATTTAGGAATATTCTAGATTTATCTTTTCAAGGAAAAGGATTAATTTGATTGATTTTGTATTAATTAAATAAATCCTTGGAGGACAAGGATTTCTCTCCTATATAAAGAGAGTTCTCCCAAGCCTTTTGACATCACATAATTTCGAAATATTGGGTAGTATTTTGGCTTAGATTTTTTGGCCAAAAGTACTAGGGTTCGAGTTTTGGAAAACTTCGGGTTTTCTAAGGTAGCATATCGAGGAGGTCCGGCGGCGTCAAACACCATCCACCTGGTGTTGCTTGGAGACACACGTTGGAAGACTGTGGCTTCTCATCTAGCTTGGATCTTGGATTGACCTTTGTTCTTGGAGTAATTGCACCATAAAAAGGTTGGTAATCTAAACCCCCTCGTAGGTTTAGATCTATTATTTTATGTATTTTGGTTGACTAGATCTAGATCTTATACTTTCCGCTGCCTAATCGAGTGGATCTATGATCCATCCGGCGATATTACATCCAACATCATGGCCCATGGAATGTGCACCACGGTGTTTTCATCCCATTTCTTGACGCACTCAATCACATGATCTGGAATCTCCGTTGTGTCGCATGGGAATCCTAATTGGGGGTGGATTTTCTTGTTCGTACCAGGAGAGAAAATTGTTTTCCAACTCTACCGGAAATTGTTTTCAACGGTGTCCGTTTATTAGCACTTGGCAGACTGACTACGTGCGACCCATCAGTTAAATATCATGGTTGGTTAGTAGTCTGACGGGTCGTCAATCTTCTGTCAATTGCAAAATCCGCCTTTCGTTTACCCAATTGAATATCAGTTGGACCAGCAACCAAACAATATTCAATACATTATCGAGTTAGATAGTTTTTAACAATGTAATTTCTAGTTTCAAAATAAAAAATCAAATAACTTACTATAATCGATCCCAGGCTCCACAACAGATGCCTGGCTGGTGGTAATACCTGCCCCTGTCGTAGCCACGGGAGTATCTATACCAAATATAATCGAGATCATCAATTAACGATAACAAACAATAAAATACCTATGTTAATAATACAAATTTCAAAATCCATTTACTTACTATAAACAAGATGGAATTCGAGTTAGATAGTTTTTCACAATGTAATTTCTAGTTTCAAAATTAAAAATCAAATAACATACTATATTCGATCTTAGGCTCCACAACCGATGCCTGGCGGGTGGCAGTAGCTGCCCCTGTCGTAGCCTCGGGAGTATCTATACCAAATATAATCGAGATCATCAATTAACGATAACAAACAATAAAATACCTATGTTAATAATACAAAATACCTATATAATCGTCGGGGTTGAAGGTTTGAGGAGGTAGACTACCATCGGAGGCAGCTTCTCGATCCAAACGAACAGGCACGGGTGTGGTGAATCCAACAACCTCGGCGGTCATCATGGTAGGTGTTTGTTGATCTGGCCTCTCTACGCTCAGTGTCAAAGTAGACTGTGGCTGGTTGGCTGCTCCACGTTCAGTGCCACCGAAAGTCCCCGACCCATCACTGCTTGGACCCTATAATTCGAACGACCGAATAAGTATTTCGTTATGACGGATTACCAGTTATTTGACAATATAAATTCGTACGTGCATGATAATTCATACCTATCTACTCGTCTGGATTTCTAACCAATCGACAAATTTTGCATGTTCACCTCTAAAATTTCCCAAATCAGCCTTCAGATTTCGCTGTTCAGCTCTCATGCGTCTCACCTCAGCATTAACTTCAGCTAACCCACGCATCGCATCTCCTAACTGAGCCTTCGCATCTGTTAACTCGGAGTTGGTTTTTTCTAACTCAGTCTTCGCAACACTCAACTCCGAGTTAGTTTTTTCCAGCTCTTGTTGGATGATTTGAGTAATTACTTGGCATCAGTGCTTCAAACTGCACATTTAGGGTTATAGTGTCGTCGCCTTGCAGGTTTGCGGAGGTAGACGTCTAATCTGTATGTCTCGGCTGTCTACGTCGAGCGTCCTCTTCATCAATTTTGGGACGCTCACGTTCTATGGCATGACCAGAGGCACGGGACGGTGTGTTTCTGACGGGAGGGACCGGTAATTGACGAGGTAGAGCCGTAACATCCGCCGCCGGCAACCCTAAGGAAATTACATACTCCCTATCTTCGGTGGTTCTCAGAACATCATCGGGCATTCCTACCTGAATACATAAAAAAACACGGTTTTAGATACAATATATTTAAAATGTGGATTGATAAAAATGAAAATATGATACTTACCCATACAGCAAACTCTCTGGAGGCCAGTGTATTTTTCGGAATACACCCCACCGTTCGAACACCGCCATCTCAGCATGCTAGGACGATCGTTCTCATGTCCCTCTCTCAAAAATGCGTATCTCCCCTTCTCAACGATGGCTGGAATGGCAAGAAAAGCCCACACATGTAAGGCATATAGACAACCGGATACCGTTGGCTGAAGCACCTTCGCATCACTTTTCGGCTCAAGTAACTGTATGTGTTGTATTTGTCTACGCCAGTTCCATATGAAGTTAGTAAACATATACTCCCCCCATGGTTATGTTCTGACCCATTCTAGGTCCTCGACGATATAAAATAAATGAGTCGGTATTACAGTTCCAGGGTCTTGTCCGATTAATAGGCCATAAATAAAATACACTAAAGCCTATACGGTTTCGTTGTCACATTGCTTTGTCTTCATCGCTACTAGGATTTTTGTCAACGTGACAGTCCCGGTGCACCTTATTAGTTGACAAGGCTCCTCAAAACACATTGAGACTGGCTGCAGTTGAATCTTTGCATCTCCAAATCTATACCCCAATGTCATTGCAAACTCTCTTTTGCTGAACTTTACTCTATTCTCGCCTATGATGCACCGACACTTCAATCTGGTCGCCGTGCGCCGTGTCCGACACAAGAAACGACACGACACACTCCAACACGCTCCGACACCGTGTCCGACACGTGTCAGATGATTAAATTAATATTATTTAAAATTTAAATATCCGACACGCTTCCGACACACTGTCGACACTCCGCGACACGGCACCGACACTCCTGAACCCAATTTTTTATTTTATTTTCTTAATTTAAGTTTTCTTCAATTGAAACGATAAAATACACGATTTTCATTTCTATAATAATTAAATAAATAATACGTTGTATCAAGTTTATATGTTTGTTGTTGATAAACAATCATTTTTACAATTTGTAATATTTTGAAGGTCAATCACAATTTCTTTTGGCATCGTATGAAGGTCGAATATCTATTCTAGATATTCATAGAGTTTATGTAATATCTATCTTATTTTGTTAAGTTTTTTCAGAGTTTTACGAAATTTTTTTTTGATGAATTGAATTTTATATATATATATATATATATAACGTGTCGGCGGCGTGTCGTGTCCTTAAATTTTGGAATTAGCCGTATCGTTGTGTCCGTGTCGTGTCGTGCGTCGTGTCCGTGTCCATGTCTGTGCAACATAGATTCTCGCCAATCTTAAAATGAAGTTCATCGGCGCGGTCAGGATAAACCATTTGGAAATACAAGAATGCTATTAGCCGCCCTTTGTACGCCCAGTTATCACGATACTATCTAATAAACTTGACCAAACACTGATGCTTCCAATCCAGTTAACAAGGTACCATTGCCGTCAGGATACATGATCGCGTGTAAGTCACTAACGTCGATATTACTAGCAAGAATACTAGGTACATCGCAGTATAGTAAATGCGATTGAAGGTCGATCCCACAGAGACAATGCAACTTATACATAAATGATTCTAACCTAATTTAGAAGCAACATAGAGGCGGTCATTGACCAACAATAACATAAAAGAAAACAAACATGGTATTCTCTCCATCTCCTCACCGATCTACTAACTTGGATTAGTTAATCGTTATGTTTACTTCCCCACATAATTTCCTTCGATTAATCACGATCTTTTAATGATAATTATCATATTTATCAGCTATGGGTGCAATTCCTACTCCTATCTACTCCGAAAATGGCAGTAGACAATCTATACACAAGCTACCATCCTTAATTGGTCCATAAAAGCCCATACTCATAAAGAACTAGAACTGCCGATATTGAGCGTTACCTCATACCGCTAACCCGCCTAGACAGCTGTCGACATTGACCAGCACGTTCCTAGGGTCCATCAAGACAATATTCAAGTTATGAGCCAATGTGTGTGTGCAATAACTTTCACAACCGCTTAGAAATGCAGACAATCTCACATTACGTTAACCCATAGTCGAACTAACCAATCTCGAATATGTATTTGTTAATTAATTGAACTGGCAAGGCGGATCGAGAACCGAGCATATATTACTCTTAGGCTCACGTTTATCGGTCTATGCAAAAGTCTTGTGTCTTACGCTCCATCGACTAAGATATTGCCAAAGAGATTATAAATGTATATATTTCATTGCACTTCTCTTTCTTGGCGGGTAAACTCTCATTGATTTAACTATCCTCACGGCCCCACTCATGATAAACTACCGAATCCGAAATTCCATTGCCTTTCTACGCGTAAGTGAAACATGATTCGTGATAAAGCCAGGGTCAACTCTAGTTAAAGCAATATGCTATCGACTACATACCAAGAGAAGTGAGTTATACGTGCTTAAAATGGTGGCTCATAATAGAATATGCACTGAATATGCCACTACTTCAGAAGTAGACACTTTCTCTTACTCGTACAAAGTAAAACAAAGATGAAGTCAATTAACTCAAAAAGATCAAAGATATCATAATTTTTCGAAATTCTGTCAAAAGGAATCAAAGTCTAAGTGGTGAATCATGCATCAAAGAGAATCAAGACAATCACGCAATTCATGGAATATAATGCTAAAAATCTAAGTGACGTTCCTCTACCCCCCCCCCCCCCCCTTAATCAAAACATTGTCCCCAATGTGTAATATGAGAAATAAAAATGAAAAGGAACTTAGCTTCGGTTAAGGGCTGAACCAAAGAAGAATCGGATCGTCGTATAAATCATCGTGCTCATGTAAGTAGTCCATGAAGAATCTGTGCTAAGTAACTCAAGAAAACCAAGAAGAATAGTGGTGACAAGAAACTGTATAATAAAGGTGTGGCAGTAAAAGAGAAAATAATATAACTCCAAAACAAATTAAGCCGACAAAATTATTATAGAAATTTTATTCTGCTACATCAACTAAGTAGGAAAAGATAAAATAAAAACAAAAAAAATGGAAAACAACAACAGAAAGAAATAAAAGCTAGTCCTCATCAGAATCACCCTCCCAGTCGTCTCTAGGCTCAAAACCGGGAGGTGGTGGAGAACTTGAGGCGGCGGCGGCTGAAGAGGATGCTCTATGATGTGGGCAGTCCTAGGTGGCGGGGTAGCAGGCGGAACTCCGAAAAATTCAATAATCCTATCCATCTTGCTATGTAGACTTGTAATCTCTCACGAGTGCTCCTCAAGCAAGGCTCTCTGAGTCCTCGGTGCACCATGCACCGGAGTACGCTCCCTCTCTGCTCTAACCCGTCTCTGTACTCTCAAGACTGACTGTGAACTGAGATGCGGCTCAGGATCTTCCTAATCATCACTGACAAGCATCTTTACCTCGGCCTCTAGAGCAAACATATCAATCATCGGCCTGTATGGCAACAACTCGCGCTCAGAAGTGGCGGCAAGCTCATGAATACGGCTATGCATCAGTAGACCAATGTTGATTGGGGCACCCGTCTCTAAATAGAACATCAACTCTGCCCTTGAAGTGGTGACAGAGACCGTGTGCTTCGTCGGAAGAAGGCGAGCACAAACAAATCGGTTGACCATCTTCCGGTCCCAAGATAGCTCATTTTCTAGGAAGATGGTGGGGGCTCCAGCAGGATTGCACTTCCATTGCACCCCAAAGAACTTAGCAACCATATCCATCCTCTCGAGATTGGCAATGTTGCTCAAGGATGTGTACTCATCCGGGCCCACTGGTGGATTTCTAACCCTAAAATGAGCGTTGATCCGCTCGATAGAGAAGTCAACCTTGACACCACGAACCATAGCAAATGCGGCTCTAGGGTTATGCGAAACGTATGCATTGATTCCCTTACCTCCTTGGCGTTGAACCTTGCCGGTGCCTCAGCCATATCCAATAAATCTTGTGCTTGTAGGGCCTCCGGAAAAATCGACCCGCAGTCGTCCAAATCTACCCCTCGTTCTCAAACCAATGGCCTTGCGTTCCAATGGCCTCGGAATGACTCGTAAATAGATAAAGAATGGAAATACGCAACCCCGTCTATCAACGGATTGGCATCTCCATACACTGTCTAATATCCACTGGGACGAACAGCTGACCGTTGAGGCTTAGGACCCATCCTGAATAAGTACAGAACCTGAAATAGAAGCTGTTTCTGGAAAACAACCCTCGGTAAACCAGAGGTATGGTATGGTTTACCGGCCTAAATTTTTCTTGATTTCTTCTGGGACTGTGCCTCTGATGATAGAAGAAGAAAAATTGCAGCACTACACTGTTGCAGCAGCAATACAATGGACAGCAACAGGGGTGAAGGATGTGGTGTTTAGGGTTTGGAAAATGAAGGGAATTGGTTGGTTATGGTGGTGATTTGGTGGCGATGGTGGTGATAGTGAGGGTGATGGTGGCCGAAATATATGAAGAAGTAATAAGTGGAAGAATTTTGGTGAATGAAAGAGATGAAAATGATAAGAATGATGATAATGGGGATGAAGGGGTGGTTTAAATGGGAAGAATGGAGTGAATATGGATGGTTTTAGTGGGATTGTGGGTAGAGAAGTTATTAGGGTGAGGGATTTGAGGAGGTGATTGATGGGATTGAGGTGGAGTTATGGTGGAGTGTGGGAAAGGATGAAAAAATTGAAAAGAGGGGAAAATGGTTCGGTTTCTTCTGACTGACCATATCTGGTGCAACGTGTGTCCTCCACCTGTCTCTAAAAATTCAGCTTTATGAACTGACGTTCAGAAATATGAAAAACCAACCTCGGTAACCCGGAGGTTACCCTCGAGATACCGGGGTATCTTTTCCCTAGATTTTTTTATCTGCCTTTGCTGCACTTCTTACTCAACCTGTCTGCTCAATTCTGACCTCAGATTGACTACCTTTTTATTCTTCAATTTCTATTTCTGACTCAAAACCTAACCTACTTCACTAGAATCCGCAACGAGGTAAAAAAAAACATTTCCAAAACCATTCGGTTTCAAGCCTAAGTTTGTGGTAGGATGAAAAAAAGCTCGTCCCTTCATCTGGCTACTTTTATTCAATCCTAAACTACCTAAGGGTTTGAAGAGATAGTTATGAGTTTATAGTCGCCGGCCGACTTTCTTCAGATCTTCGATCAATCAAGGGTTGGAGCTTTAACTTGCCAAACTTTCACTCCAGAGGTTTGCACTTTTAAAGAACCTTTTTGAGCTCTCTTCCTAGCATGCCTTTCTCTCTTAGCTTGTGTGCTAGGTCTGCCTATGCGTCGAGATTTAGACTTTAAACTCAAGGACTCCACGTTTTCCATTTTAAGCTCAACTCATTCACTACGCAACACGGAATGATTAGCTTCCGTCAGCATCTTGTCGTGGTCCTTTTCTTCTCTTTCTCTCAGCATTAATCTCATAAACTCTTGCTCAACGGTTTCTATGACAACCTCTCTATGTTTATGCCCTTCGATTTCCAAGATCTCCACCTTCCCCGTAGCATCCGTCATCTTACAACTCTCCGGTCGGTTTTCTAGGGGTTCTCGGATCTTAAAAGATACACCATCATTATTCATCCTTAGAGTAATCTCCCCTTTATCAAAATCCATAACCGCACTGATCGTTGCTAAGAATGGTCTTCCTAAATGAATTGGGGCACTAGGGTCCTCGGGTACATCTATGACCGTGAAGTCAATAGGATATGTGAACCCTCCCGCCTTAATTGTACATTTCTTAAGCAAACCAGCAAGCATGTATCTGGTTCTATCTATGAAGGTCATGGTCCTGGATTGATTCATTACGACCGGAAGTTTGATCTTTTGACAGAGGGAAAAAGGTAGAATATTGCAACTCGAGCCATAGTCGCAGACCTAATCCTACGGATATTCCATTAACAGAAATTGGGAGTCTGAACGTGCCAGGGTCTCTTAACTTCACCACGGTGTCTGAGTCTGGGTAATCCTCAGGCTCAGAAAACATCGTGTCAGGATCATCAGAATCATAATCCGAAGATGATATATCAATTAATTCACAAGGAAACTCACCCGGACGATACGTGCTATACTCATTCAGGTCATCTTCAGGCTCTTGCTTGATTGCTTTCTCCTCTTTTTCAAACCGTTGCTTTATTGCTTCATAATCCTCTCGTGCTTCAGATCCAGGATACATGGAAATCGGTGTGATGTTCAAGATTGTTCTAGGCATATTGTTTGACTTGTGTGTGCTTTGTCAACTCTGAATCGATCGAATTTCTGAAGTGTTCTGACCAACCTGCAAAAAGGCAAAATAAAACAAAGAAAAGGTTAGCAACTTCCGCTTCAACTGGGTGTGATACCAACTGTTGAGGACCTACTAACAAAAATCCACAGGGAATAACACAGAATAACTGGATCTGTCCAGAAATTGATTTTTTAGGACTCGGTAACTCGGAGGTTACCTTTGGGAATCCGGCCCTGAATTTTCTCTTTCTGGTAGTTTAACAAGTGCAGGTTTGATACAATACGACTCAAGACTCAAAATAAAATAAAATAAAATAAAAACGACTTCTTATTTAGAATTAAAACGTTTATATTTTAAAATTGGCCATTGTCCCCGGAAATGGCGCCAAAAATCTTGATCGCGTGTAAGTCACAAACGTCGATATTACTAGAAAGAATACTAGGTACATCGCAGTATAGTAAATGCGAGTCAAGGTCGATCCTACAGAGACAATGCAACTTATACGTATAAACGATTCTAACCTAATTAAGAAGCAACATAGAGGTGGTCATTGACCAACAATAACATAAAAGAAAACAAACATGGTATTCTCTCCCTCTCCTCACCGATCTACTAACTTGGATTAGTTAATCGTTATGTTTACTTCCCCACATAATTTCCTTAGATTAATCGCGAGCTTTTAATGATTATTATCATATTTAACAGCTACGGGTGCAATTCCTACTCCTATCTACTCCGACAATGGCAGTAGACAATCTATACGCAAGCTACCCTCCTTAATTGGTCCGTAAAAGCCCATACGCATAAAGAACTAGAACTGCCGATATTGAGAGTTACCTCATACCGCTAACCCGCCTAGACAGCTGTTGACATTGACCAGCACGTTCCTAGGGTCCATTGATAGCAAAATAACTAACTGCTAACTTTAACCAACAGAGTATCGGGTCAACAGTAGTATAGTGATAACAAGGTCGAATCCACAGGGAACAACGTTTAAGTACCAAAGTCGACGTAGAACTTGGTTTAGGTCAAGATTGCAGTGGAGAGATATTACACTAGTGCGAAAGTAAAAATTAGCTAACGGTTGTAGTTCTAGTTATTAAAAGGTATAGCCGAATTATGATCCAACGAGCTATTTTTACCCCTAAGGGAAGACTTGACAGAAGCGTGTTTTAACCAACCTACCTTTCCACAAGTAATTTTAACGACATCCACGGGTGCCAACTCCTAATTCTGGTGTTAAGGTCTGAACAACTCTCACTCAACACCGGCCCTATGTGAAGTTAATTAATTTTCCCTTTAGAAAACCGATTAACCTAACATGATTACGCTCTTAGAGTCGCTCGAACAACGATGACAAACCTCTATATTGGAAACGGTCCTAACAACTAGGCCGAATCTACGCAACGATCCCAAAACCCCTTTTCCCACATCTCACCGCAAAATACATTTATAGGTTCGATATGTGTGACAGTGAACTAAATGATCAGTTTAATTCAAAGATGTTCAGATTAAGTTTTAGGACGTGGATTACTCATTAAAACATTATTTTACACGCTACACAACTCCCATTTAATCCCCCTTAGGGCGTTTTTACTCGTTTTTACATAATTCGACTATACGTACGTTTAGCTATTCATTTTGGCGATAATAACGGAATGATTAACGGAAATTATATTAACGACGGAAAGTAAAAGCGAATTCATTTTTTTATAAGTACATATATGTATTTATATATATAGATATATAGTTATATAGCTAATAATATATATAAGTGCATAAAAGTAAATATACTATATATATATAAGTGCGTAAAAGTAAATACGTAAGTAAATGCGTAAAAGTATATATATATATATATATATATATATATATATATATATATATATATATATATATATATATATATAGAGAGAGATATACGTAGATATATGAAAGCAACAAAAATGAAAGAAAAATATACAGAACAACGATAAAAATACAAGATGAAGATATATATATATATATATAGACTTACAAAAAAGTGAAATTACAACGACTTTAGCAACACCGAACTTCCGATAATTTTCCGAGCATTACAACGATACTACTACTACTAAATTTTTCCCGGCATAATGCCTTTACTAAAACTAAAAGAAAGAAACGAGGGAGTTAGATCTATATATATACACAGAGTATATATATATATATATATGGTGTATATATTATATATCTCCTCGATCTGCTTCTGAATGCGTCCTTATATAGCAAAGTCCAGGGGCCGGTCTAGGCCGGTCGTAATGATGACATTCATCCCCCCTAATTTATATTTTTCGGATAAAAATTATATATTTTGGAATAAAACTTCTAAAATTCATATCTTGAGTTGTAGATCTCCAAAAATTGCAAACGAAATGCCAAAATTACGGTCTCGAGAAACTCTAAAACTTTCATGAAGGACTCTTCTTCAGAAAACGTCTTCTTGAGTACCTCGTGTTCCTCCGAACGTTTTTCGACATTTTTACGAAATTGAATCAATTAGCCACTTGACTACCATTTGAGTTGTAAAAGTCCGATTGACTTGATTCAAAATCCATTGGAAAGCTTTCTTGAAGATATACAACTTTTATGAAGGAAACTTCTTCAGAAAATGTCGTTTTGATGAGTCATTCGTATTACGAAGATATTTCGGGATTTCTACTAATCCGAATTGATTAGTCAATTGACCATAACTTGAGTTGTAGAACTCCAATTGATGTGATTCAAAGTGCGTTGGAAAGCTTATGTGAAGATCTACAACTTTCATTAAGAAGTCATCCCCTGAAAATGCCTCTAAGCTGGGTCAAATCTCCGTCGAAACAGGTTTTGGTTTTAAGTATGTAAGATAATTTGATCCATTTGAACTCGTAAGCTTGTGGCATCTTCTTCTAATCCTCTAAACACATCTTTTAGACTCAAAACATGTCATTACGTGGAATCTTGGTCAATGTATAATCCTGCAATGAACCACCAAAATACCAAACGTAAATCCGACACGACACTCCGGTTACTAAACCGGTACAAAAACTAGTAAAAACACGATAAAAATACGATATTTTATATAATTATTACTACTTATATATTTAGATGAAACTTATGAATTAATGACTTAAAATGATATAAAAGTGCTCAATATAATATCAGAAGCGGGTTGAAATGTTATAAAAATAACGAAGAATTTTTCCGTCATCACAACCCCCCACTTAGCTTTTGGTCATCCTCGAGCAAAATAAGCGATAAAATAAAATGAATGAGGAAAAATTCCTGACGATATAATATGAATGACAATCAGATAATGCAACCATTCGAATCATAACTACACGTTAACCGCAATATAAATGTATAACAGATTGAGTGTGTGACAAGCCTTTTCAATTTCCACTATCCTCTCTTGAATAATTCAAGCAAACGCACAAATATCCATTCGACAGTCCATAGGTAGTAACAATTCCACACAACGTCCTCCCGTGTACTTATTAGGATAATCCCTAATGCATATCATTTAGTTTATACTGGGGATAGTCAGAAGTTAACTAGGTTGTTATTATTATTATTTTTTTTATTTTTTATTGCTTATGCCCTCATTCCCAGCAATAGGATGTTTCGTGATAACACCCTAGCTGGACTAATATCATCAGGCAGTCGGGAGCTTTTAAGCCTCCTAGTGGTATAGGACGTTTCGTGATAACGCCCTACCGCACTCAAATCATTGGTAGCTACAACCGACATATATATAGTTTATCTTATTTTGACATTCTTTCTATCACATTCAAACCTTCGGATATTCACAAGTACATGTTCGAAGTTAGGTACTAAGTTACTTGCTATTTCTAGGATAAACCACTAGATACCGAATGGATACAGCTTTAAAATTTTCGCTTCAATATCAAAGGCTTACGTGAAGGAATTCATGTTACACAAATAAATTTAGGCTAAAATGCACTTACGGTTCACATTGGTTATACATATCCAAATTGATCATTACATCTTTAAATCCATGAAATGTATACCTTATACAGATTATTTTAATCAACTAAATAATGCTCGAAAAAGAATCAAAAACTAAGGGTTTAAACACTTACTGCCATTTCTAAACCAACCAGACTCTACCCCCCACTTACGATTTTGCATTATTCTCAGAGTGTAAATGAGATAGAGAGGAAGACTTAGCTTATAAACCTGGCAGAAAAGTGCTACCGAATCCCGTAACAGCCATGAGAAAGCACGATCCGAATCCCTATACCAAAACCAAAACAAAGCAAACACGAAGCAAACACGGGACATGGTCCTCGTGCAAAAGTATGCAATAGGGATATGGAATAATAAGATAATGGCCCTGTCACGTCAGAAAATTCGATAGGCAAATAGAGAGTATCACATGAGCATATATCGTAGTCAAGTCAGCTATTCCTAGTTTCATTTTTATTACACACAGTTTTATTAAGGTGGGAATACTCACCACTATACTATAACTATTAGAAATTTGAAACAGATTAGATCATAAAATGAAATGTGTGAAAGAGTATTGAGTCTTTTATACCCAGATCCTCAAGGGTTCAATAACCTAAGTCCAAGAAATGATACATTTGAATTTTTATCTTTTTTTTTCCATCGGGATTTTCGGATAACCACCTAATCATTCCCTCTTAATGAAATTCAAACATTCATCCTGAGACTTGGTTGTGCTTTGTGTTCATCTTTCATACAGATTCTACATTTCATTAAGACTAGGCTTATTCAAATTATCTTTATTATTATTATTATCGGGCTGCCTCCCGGTAGCGCTTTTGTTTAACGTCGTTCGCTCGATAGAGACTCAGAAGCGATTTATTTAGGCTCGGGATCAGTCAAATGCACAATTTCAAGAGCCTCATCGAATGGTAACTTCTTATACTTTTTTAGACGAAGGCCGTTCGTGATGAACGTTCCGTGCTTCGGATGCGTTACCTCGATGGCTCCTGAGTCGAAAACTCTCAATACCGTATATGGTCCTGACCACCTTGACTTAAGTTTGCCTTGAAATAAATGGAGGCGAGTATTATAGAAAAGGACCTCATCACCTACGTCGAAAATACGAGGTTTGATCAACTTATCATGAAGCAATTTGGTCTTTTCCTTATATTTCGCCGAACAATCGTAAGCTTGAAAGCGAAACTCATCTAACTCGTTCAACTGAGCCATCCTTCTTTCACCAATTAATGCGTCATCCATATTTAAATTCTTAATCGCCCAATAAGCCTTATGTTCTAACTCTACGGGAGATGGCAAGCCTTGCCAAAAACGAGCATGTAGGGTGACATACCTATTGGTGTCTTAAACGCAGTTCGGTGTGCCCAAAGCGCATCATCTAACTTCTTTGACCAATCCTTAAGGTTAGAATTCACTCGTCTTCTCCAAGATTCTTTTGATTCCCCGATTGGACACCTCTACTTGGCCACTAGTCTGAGGATGGTAGGCAGTGCCTAACTTATGAGTGACCCCGTACTTCATTAAAAGCTTATTGAAATCTCTATTAGCAAAGTGACTTCCATTGTCACTGATTATTGCTCGAGGTATTCCATACCGGGATATAATATGTTTCTTAAGAAACTTTATGACTACATGTTTGTCGTTAGTAGGTGAAGCAATTGCCTCAACCCACTTTGAAACGTAATCACGGGCGACAAGAATGTACCGATTCCCGAAAGAAGACGGATATGGTCCCATGAAGTCTAATCCCCATATATCAAATACTTCACACACTAATATCGGTTTCGGGGCATCTCATTTCTCCCGGAAATCCTTCCCGAGCGTTGACGAGGCATCACACATCTTAACATAAGCATATGCATCCTTGAAAATATTGGGCCGCAGAACCCACTTTGTAACACCTTTAACGCCGTTCTCTCGCCCGAGAAGTGGCCACCGGCCTCTTTATCATGGCAAAACGAGAGAATACTCACTATCTCACCGTCATCAACACATCTCCTCAGGGATTCCATCAAGACATAGCCTAAAAATTAAGGGATCTTCCCACACATATCGGTTTACCTCACTAAAAAACTTCTTTTTCTCGGTTTTCATCAAACTCGGGATCTACAAATCCACACTCGTAATAATTAACAAAAGGTGCATACCAAGGGTTCCCATTCTTTCCTCTCTGCAGGAAATTTTCTCGCTTAACCGGGAGCATCGTATCCACTACGAACAACTGCTCATCCCGAAAATGATCATCAATTTCAACCCTAATAGAGTGTTTATTGTCTCCCTGTTCCATCCTACTGAGGTGGTCAGCTACTACGTTCTCACACCCCTTTCGATTCTTAATTTCTACGTCAAATTCTTGAAGAAGCAATATCCACCTCAACAAGCGTGGTTTCGCATCCTTCTTAGCAAATAGATATCTCAATGCAGCATGGTCAGTGTGAACTATGACTTTCGATCCAACCATGTATGACCGGAACTTATCGAAAGCAAAAACAACAGCTAAATGTTCCTTTTTAGTTGTGGCATACTTTTGTTGAGCCGAGTTCATGGTATGACTCGCATAGTAGATAGGGCGAAACAACTTGTCAATCTTCGACCTAGGACGGCTCCTACGGCATAATCACTTGCATCACACATCACTTCGAACCCCTTAGACCAATCAGGTGCTACCAAGATAGGAGCCGAAGTAAGAAGTTTCTTAAGGGTTCGAAAAGCATCTAGGCATGCCGCATCAAAAACACAGGGGGTTCCCTTCATCAATTGAAGAGTAAGAGGTCTAGCAATGTGGGAAAAACCTGGAATAAATCTACGATAAAAACCTGCATGTCCCAAGAACGAACGTAGAGTCTTCAGATTTGTAGGCATAGGAAGCTTAGAAATTACCTCTATTTTTGCTCTATCGACCTCTATTCCTTTCCCCGATACCTTATGTCCTAAAACAATTCCCTCGCTTACCATGAAATGACACTTTTCCCAATTTAAAACCAAGTTTGTCTCTTCACAACGTGCAAGCACCTTATCAATGTTCGACAAACACTCATCAAAAGTATCACCAAAAACGCTAAAGTCATCCATAAAAACTTCCATGAAATGTTCTATCATATCAGCAAAAATTGCCATCATGCATCGCTGGAATGTCGCGGGTGCATTACACAACCCAAACGGCATTCTTCTAAATGCAAAGGTGCCATACGGACATGTGAATGTAGTCTTATCCTGGTCATGTATATCGATGTGAATTTGATAATAGCCACTAAAACCGTCCAAAAAGCAGTAAAATACATGACCACTTAGACGCTCCAGCATTTGATCAATAAAGGGTAGGGGAAAATGATCTTTCCTAGTCTTATCATTCAGCATGCGAAA
Organism: Gentiana straminea; assembly: GCA_036785695.1. NCBI lineage: Eukaryota > Viridiplantae > Streptophyta > Magnoliopsida > Gentianales > Gentianaceae > Gentiana > Gentiana straminea. The sequence continues at coordinate 1,251,045 of JAVUPR010000278.1, read as the reverse complement.
ATCAATACAAACTCTGTGACCAGTAACTAAACGAGTAGGAATAGGCACACCTTTTTCATTAAGCTCAACTGTGATGCCTCCTTTCTTAGGCACGACTTGCGTAGGGCTCACCCATTCACTGTCGGAGATTGCGTAGATTATCCCTAACTCAAGCATCTTTACCACGTCTTTTCTTACCACCTCTTGCATATGTGGGTTTAGTCGTCTCGAAACTCGCCCGACCGGTTTGGCATCTTCTTCTAGAATGATCTTGTGCTTGCGATATCGACCGATCCCTTTTATGTCAACCATCTTCCATCCGAAGGCCTTTTTGTGTTTTTTCGAACGTGGATCAACTTAGCTTCCCGCAAAACGGTTAGTGCGGATGAAACAATAAGAGGAAGTAATTCATCGGGTTCTAAAAACACATACTTTAAATGCTTAGGAAGTGGCTTCAACTCCGGATCGGTAGGTGGTTCCTCGATTGACGGCTTTGGCGACTTACCGGTCAAACCGAGCTCTAGCTTCTTATTCCAACTTGCGTCAACAAAAGGAGTTGCCTCTAAATGATATACCTGAACTCTCATTTGTGGATCGTCATCCTCTGCAGTGCTTGACTTCATCAGGCATTCTTCCATTGGTTCTTGGTATCCCTGTAGGTTAGTGTGCTCCAAAATACAAGGATATATAGCATCAATAGAAAAACAATCACTTTTTTCATCATCAGGATGCTTCATTGCCTTATACACATTTATGGCTACACTCTCTTTCCCGACTCGTAGTATAATCTTTCCCCTCTTAACGTCTATCAAGGTCTCTCCTGTGTTCAAGAAAGGCCGACCTAACAAAAGTGGGGTTTTAGAATCCATATCCATATCTAAAACTACGAAGTCCACGGGGAAAACAAACTTGTCTACCGCACCAACACATCTTCGCCTACCCCTGAGGGTTTCCTAACAGACCTATCTGCCATCTGTAAGGTCATTCCTGTTGGCTCTAACGCTCCCAATCCCAACTTCTCATAAACTCCTCTAGGCATCAGGCTCACAGAAGCCCCTAGATCACATAGCACATTTTTGAACACAGTTTCGCCAATGGTAATTGGGATGGTAAAGCTACCTCTATCCTGTAACTTGGGGGGTATCTTATTCTCAAAGATTGCAGAACATTCCTCACTCAAATGCACCATCTGTTGCATCTTCTCCTTACTTGACAACATTCCTTTTAGAAACTTAAAGTATGGGGGAATGCTCGAAATTGCCTACAATAGGGGAATATTCACCTCTACCTTCCTTAAAAGATTCGAAATTTTGCCGACCCCGGGTCGGATGTCCTTTCGGTTCCCTTGGAGGATAGGGTAAAGTATTAACATCAAAATCGGGGGAGGAGGAGGAATTCTGTTTTTCTTACCTCTTTCTTTAGGCGGTGAGGCTTCTTCTTCTTTGATGTCCAAGACCACATAGTCTTTCTTCGGTGCTGCCCCTTCCAATGCTTTCTTATTTGCCTCAGCCAAAGCCTTTTCGTGGCTTCGAATTCTTTCCTCATTGCTTCCATTCTCTCGCTTGATATTGCCGGTCTCTAAATATTCGATCTCGACTTCACCATACATAGCTCCTTCACGATCAATCGCTTTCTCTTTCTCGCCTTTCTCGCTTCTCGCTTCTTCACCCATAATTCTTTCTTTTTGTCACTCAGCCCGACCTCTTTACCACTTCGTGTGAACACAGCATTCACATCCTTTGGGTTCCTCTCAGTGTTACTCGGGAGTCCACCACTTAGATTTGTCTTTAGAGTGTTTGTTATTTGTCCTACTTGGGTCTCCAAGTTCCGAATGGCAGAATGTGTGACCACTTTTTGCTCTATAGCATTCTTATTTAACTCAGAAACATTCCTGTCTAATTTCTCCAGGAGTATCTCAGTGGCCATCTTCTGAACACCAGAATTGTTTGGTTGCTGATTGCTTTGATTATTCTGGTGCAGATGAGCATTCGGATGCTGATAGGTGCCAGAATTAGTACTTCTCAACGGCTGGCTCACTTGCTGGTTCTGATTGTTTTGCTGACCCTGATTCTGATTCCAGCCTTGATTTTGGTTCCAATTTTGATTCTGCTGTTGTCCTTGTGACTGAAATTGCGGGTTCTGACTGTTTTGATTCCAGCCTTGATTCTGATTCTGGTATGAACTCTGATTCTGGGGGTTCTGATTCCAAGGTCGGTTGTACGGGCTTTGGTTTTGCCTAAAGCCTTGGTCTGATTACTGTTTCGATTACAATTCTGATTCTGACCCTGGTTCCAACCTTGATTCTGCTGATTCTGATTCCATTGCCCCTGGTTTCCTTGTCCAACATAATTCACTTCATATTGTTGTGAACCATCACCCATACCATAATCCATTTGTGGCCCTTGCTGATTATCAAAGTTTTGATTCCACTGTTGCTGGCCAAACTCTTGCTGATTCATATCCATTTGCCTCATCGCATAGACATTCATCCGCTGCTGGTCATTCTGATTGCCAGACTGCTGTTCTACTGGAGTAGGTGTCAACTGTTGTGGATAAGTGGATTTTTTCAACGATACACATTCTATGGCAGAATGTCCACCTCCACAGAGTTGGCACTGATGTGTCTTCTTTCTTTCTGACTCCATTCGGTCCATCTTTAGTACCATTTCTTGCATCTTGTCATGCATGGCGATTCTCGATCGAGTTCCTCTTTCGGCGACTTTACACTTTCCATTGGGGCTTTCTTCTTCTTTCTCGCTCGATCCCCATTGTCCTTCTCCATCCGCCGCATTTTCTATCCGTCTCATTGCTTGTTCGGTGGTAGATTCATAATATCTCCGCCGCTTGCAGCATTCAGCTTGTTTTGGTCCATCGGCTCTAAGGCCCTGAATAATATAATAACTTGCTCCACCGTAGAAAAACCGTGTGGAGGGCATCTCTTAAGCAACCCCCTAAATCTCTCATAAGTCTCTTTTAGTGTCTCTCCCTCGAGGCCATCAAACGAAGAGATTTCTTCTTTCAGATCTAAAATCTTTGCCGGAGGAAAGTACTTTTTCAGAAACACTCTCGTTACATCAGCCCACGTATGTAACGAATCATTTGGTAAAGAGTCATACCAATCTTTAGCAAACTCCTCTTAATGCAAACGGAAAAACTATTAATTTTACCGCCTCGTCACTTACCCCGTTATATTTCATTGTTCCACAGATCTGGAGAAAGTGATCCAGAAAGCTGTTCGGGTTCTCAATCGACTTCCCGTGGAACAAGGCATGTTCCCCCAACATGTTCAAAATATTTTGCTTAATATCCATGTTATTCGCATTAATTGGGGGGGGGTACCCTAATTGGGTTGTGCCCTATAACTTCCCGTGGGGTAGTGACGTAATCTCGACAAACCCTCGGTCCCCGTGCTTGCCGAGCCATCTCGTCGATAAACCGGCCGCCGAGGAGGTGGATCATACGGGTTATACGGGTTTTGGAACCTCTCGTTGATTTCCTTGATTCTCCAAAGCATCCGCGTACTCGATTTACCGTCTCTTGGTCTAATTCGGGTCCGAAGTTCTCCGCGTATCCCGAGCATCTTGTCCTCCTCTCGTCTTGTCCAATCCCCGGCCTCTCGATTAAACCGTGCGGATCCCAACCGACGTAGCCCCGTGTTCTCTTCTCTCAATGATTCATGACGAGGGGTCCTCGGTGGAGTTTGCAAAGGTATCGTTGCATTACCACCGAAGTGGTTGAGGTTTGCCCCCGTAGTCTCGTTCATCAATGGAATCTTTACCGTTTCGTCTAATTATGATATCGTCCATTTCTGTAGAGGAATTAGAAAGTGATCTTTCTAATGTCTCTCTTTCTTCAAACAAAGGGTTCGGACTAGCGACTAGGATTTCTCCTCGGCGCTGACTGTTTCTATGACGTGCGTAAGCTTCGATTTCTTGGATGGGTTCGATGAGAGGTTCTTTAGAGCTTCGAGTCATTCACTGACAAACAAGAAACAACACGAAAACAAAATAAAAACGACCTAAGCACGGCTTTCGGTCAACTTACAAGATATCAAACGTTAGCTCCCCGGCAACGGCGCCAAAAATTCTTGATAGCAAAATAACTAACTGCTAACTTTAACCAACGAGTATCGGGTCAACGGTAGTATAGTGATAACAAGGTCGAATCCACGGGGAACAACGTTTAAGTACCAAAGTCGACGTAGAACTTGGTTTAGGTCAAGATTGCAGTGGAGAGATATTACACTAGTGCGAAAGTAAAAATTAGCTAACGGTTGTAGTTCTAGTTATTAAAAGGTATAGCCGAATTATGATCCAACGAGCTATTTTTACCCCTAAGGGAAGACTTGACAGGAAGCGTGTTTTAACCAACCTACCTTTCCACAGTAATTTTAACGACATCTACGGGTGCCAACTCCTAATTCTGGTGTTAAGGTCTGAACAACTCTCACTCAACACCGGCCCTATGTGAAGTTAATTAATTTTCCCTTTAGAAAACCGATTAACCTAACATGATTACGCTCTTAGAGTCGCTCGAACAACGATGACAAACCTCTATATTGGAAACGGTCCTAACAACTAGGCCGAATCTACGCAACGATCCCAAAACCCTTTTCCCACATCTCACCGCAAAATACATTTATAGGTTCGATATGTGTGACGATGAACTAAATGATCGCTTTAATTCAAAGATGTTCGATTAAGTTTTAGGACGTGGATTACTCATTAAAACATTATTTTACACGCTACACAACTCCCGTTTAATCCCCCTTAGGGCGTTTTTACTCGTTTTTACATAATTCGACTATACGTACGTTTAGCTATTCATTTTGGCGATAATAACGGAATGATTAACGGAAATTATATTAACGACGGAAAGTAAAAGCGAATTCATTTTTTTATAAGTACATATATGTATTTATATATATAGATATATAGTTATATAGCTAATAATATATATAAGTGCATAAAAGTAAATATACTATATATATATATATATAAGTGCGTAAAAGTAAATACGTAAGTAAATGCGTAAAAGTAAATATATATATATATATATATATATATATATATATATATATATATATATATATATATATATTTTATAGATACTACTACTTATACTTATATATATATATATATATATAGATATACGTAGATATATGAAAGCAACAAAAATGAAAGAAAAAGATACAGAACAACGATAAAAATACAAGATGAAGATATATATATATATATATAGACTTACAAAAAAGTGAAATTACAACGACTTTAGCAACACCGAACTTCCGATAATTTCCCGAGCATTACAACGATACTACTACTACTAAATTTTTCCCGGCATAATGCCTTTACTAAAACTAAAAGAAAGAAACGAGGGAGTTAGATCTATATATATACACAGAGTATATATATATATGGTGTATATATTATATATCTCCTCGATCTGCTTCTGAATGCGTCCTTATATAGCAAAGTCCAGGGGCCGGTCTAGGCCGGGTAGGGGCCGGTCTAGGCCGGTCGTAATGATGACATTCATCCCCCTAATTTATATTTTTCGGATAAAAATTATATATTTTGGAATAAAACTTCTAAAATTCATATCTTGAGTTGTAGATCTCCAAAAATTGCATACGAAATGCCAAAATTACGGTCTCGAGAAACTCTACAACTTTCATGAAGGACTCTTCTTCAGAAAACGTCTTCTTGAGTACCTCGTGTTCCTCCGAACGTTTTTCGACATTTTTACGAAATTGAATCAATTAGCCACTTGACTACCATTTGAGTTGTAAAAGTACGATTGACTTGATTCAAAATCCATTGGAAAGCTTTCTTGAAGATATACAACTTTTATGAAGGAAACTTCTTCAGAAAATGTCGTTTTGATGAGCCATTCGTATTACGAAGATATTTCGGGATTTCTACTAATCCGAATTGATTAGTCAATTTACCATAACTTGAGTTGTAGAACTCCAATTGATGTGATTCAAAGTGCGTTGGAAAGCTTATGTGAAGATCTACAACTTTCATTAAGAAGTCATCCCCTGAAAATGCCTCTAAGCTGGGTCAAATCTCCGTCGAAACAGGTTTTGGTTTTAAGTATGTAAGATAATTTGATCCATTTGAACTCGTAAGCTTGTGGCATCTTCTTCTAATCCTCTAAACACATCTTTTAGACTCAAAACATGTCGTTACGTGGAATCTTGGTCAATGTATAATCCTGCAATGAACCACCAAAATACCAAACGTAAATCCGACACGACACTCCGGTTACTAAACCGGTACAAAAACTAGTAAAAACACGATAAAAATACGATATTTTATATAATTATTACTACTTAGATATTTAGATGAAACTTATGAATTAATGACTTAAAATGATATAAAAGTGCTCAATATAATATCAGAAGCGGGTTGAAATGTTATAAAAATAACAGTGAATTTTTCCGTTATCATCCATCAAGACAATGTCTTAATTAACACTTCACTTGTGGTCCTTCATGTTAATTTACGAATTACGAATATTAGATTGGCCATAATTATTACTCGTTTTAATTATTCCTGCCGATCAACGTAGCTGTAGTGAATCCCATTTTAGGTTTTCTAAAATATGCCTCGGTAAACCGGTATAGACCGCCGGTTTACCGGGGGCGGCTTTTCCAAATTTCTAGATCTACATTGCTCAGTACGATTAAAATAAGTAAATTATGGGGTTGTTAAACATGCAGATTAACTAAAACACATAAATACGAATAGATCTACCATATTGAAGACAAAAAGGAACGTTCAAAGCTTCATACCTTCAACAATGGAGATCTAGCTCGATCTACTCAAGCTAAAGATGATGGAAGAAGGGAGGAAACCAAAAACAACTCTCCAAAGCTCAAAAAAACTTTATTGCATAGTAATATATATTGTATTTGATAAGATATGAAATTCTTATTAAAACTTATACAATAATCTGTAAACACGGACTTCTATAGATACAATGACCAACTTAAGACACTCTAAAACCCTAACTGACTTAGACAATGCGGCAGAATAAAGTTCGTATTGAATAAGTCACCGGTTTACCGGGCCTTCTATTCTTCTTTTTCTTCATCAGGCTTCTTGTTGGACTTCAATCACTCAGCCCAATGCACTTATTTTGGTCCAGATCCAGTCCCCAATGCTCCAGTTTCGGTACATCCTATAAAACACGCAAAACGAGATAAAACAGTACCAAAACATCGTGAAAATAACATAGATGCAGAATTACGATCCTGGAAACACTCATATAGCATTTAACATATATTCCAAGCAATAACGAGCCTATCTATCCTCTCTTGAGCAGAATTCGGGGAGAATATAGGTATAATTATTGGTACCATTTAGAGCGTTATCAAAACAGCACCAACTCGGATTCTAGTTTTTCATAGATTTTTCTTTCCGAATGGAACCTCAATTTGGTATCAAACACCTTATCACGCGGATGAATATATTCTCTGTGTGTCCCAGCTGTGGAAAGCTGCGAGTGATTATAAATACACATGATTATTTAATTGCAAAAAAAATATATATATATATGTATATATATATATATATTTATATATATATATATATATATATATATATATATATATATATATATATATATATATATATATATATATATATATATACACGTATATTATATACACTATACTATACTATATATATATATATACACTATATTATATACACTATACTATATATATATATATATATATATATATATATATATATATATACTATACTATATATATTATATATATATAATATATATATATATATATTTGGAAACAATATATATATATATATATATATATATAAATATATATATATATATATATATATATATATATATTTATATATATATGTAAGTATATATATATATAAAGTGAATAGGATTGTTTAAAAAAATCGCAAATAGAATTTGTACATGTGTGTATATATATATATATATATATATATATATATATATATATATATATATATATATATATATAAAATATATATCTTAAGATCGTAGAAACACACACGCACACACACAATACCTTTTATAATTGTCTATAAAATATGACATATCTTTAATAAATCGTGACACACACACGCACACACACACACACCTTTTACAATTGTCATCAAAAACAACACACACAATTTTTAATAAATCATGACACACACACACACACACACACACACACACACACACACACACACACACACACACACACACACATATATATATATATATATATATATATATATATATATATATATAACCGAAATGTCTTATCATTTGTTTTTGTTTTTCGGAACATCTTTGTTTTGTGTTGTGTTGTTTTGTAACGTTACGGGCCGGCAGAACAGAACTTATATTTTCAATGTAACGGGTGCCTCATTTCCAGCTGAGGATTTACCAAGCTGCTGAGGACAGGAAAAGATGCTCTGTTGAGCAGATCTAATGAAATTTTCTACGAGCTACCTATCAGAGCCCCAATACAAAGCCTGGGGATTAGGCATGACACAGCGGATAGAGGTGGCCAAACCGAAACCGGAACCGGCGGTTCGAACCGGAACCGGCGGTTTTTGAACCGGCGGTTCGTCAAACCGGCGGTTTGAAAACCGCCGGTTTTTTTAACCGCCGGTTTTTTTAACCGCCGGTTTGCCGGTTTGCCGCCGGTTTGTGTTATTGGTAACCGGAACCGGAACCGGAACCGCCGGTTCAAACCGGATGACCGGAACCGGGTAAAACCGGCCGGAACCGGACCGGAACCGGAACCGCCGGTTTAACCGGCCCAACAGTTTTTTTTTTTTTTTTTTCTTTCTGCATGCATGTAAAAACAATTATAAATAAAAAAAACAATTTAAACAAATAAACCATAAAAACTATAAATAAAAAAAACCTAAAAAATTATAAACCTAAAAAAATACTATAAAATTATATACTAACCTAAAAAAAACCATATACAAATCTAAAAAATTACATGAAACTATGTAATACAAACACATAAGAGTACTATAAAATACTACAATAACAAACTATAAAAAAAACTATAACAAACTATAAAAAAAACTATAAGAAACTATAAAACAACATTTATAATCAAAGTATACTTAAAACCTACTTAAATAACTATAAAAATCATTACAACAAACTATAAAAGACTAAAAACATAAACAATTAGAACTACATTCGCTTTGATTTTTTTATATGTGTTGTGCCTCCGACACGATTACACATAAAAAATACGTAGGCAGACGAATTACCGGTACAAGCGTTGAAAAGATAACACAATTTACATATAAGAAAAACAACATAATTTTTTAAAATAACATTATTTACATATAAATAAAATAACACAATATTAATATTATTTTTAAAACCGAATAGAAATCTATTTAAAATAATATATATATTACATTCGCTTTAATAATTATAATTAAAATAATAATAATTTGTTATTGTAGTGAAAATAATATGTGTTATATAAAAATGAAAAGAAAAAAAAATGAAATTTTAAAACCGTGGCCGGAACCGTGATCTGAACCGTGATCTGAACCGGGAGCAAACCGGGGGCAAACCGGAACCGGCCCAAACCGGCAACCGGCGGTTTTGAACAGTAAACCGCCGGTTTTTCAAACCGGCGGTTCGTCAAACCGGCGGTTCGTCAAACCGGCGGTTCGTCAAACCGCCGGTTTGAAAAACCGGCGGTTAGAAAAACCGGCGGTTACACCATTTGGCCACCTCTAACAGCGGATCAGAAGAAAACGAAACACCCTAGGGAAAGCATGCAATTCTAAGAACCTCATCAGGCCGAGGCGTACCATGGAATTCAGTTCGAGATATTCGTTCTTGAATTTTCAAACAACATTAGTTTGTCGTTTGTTTCAATTTTTTAAATCACGTATTTGTTACCGATAATTTCAAGGGCATTTTTACTCCCCATGATCAGTCCTACTCATTGTCAAAATTAGGTCATTAGCAATACTACTATCTTACTATCATACATTACACTATCATAAATTATACTACATTATCAATTCAAAAATTATAACACTATCATACATATTCTCACACATAATGAATTTTACATGAACACCAATAAAGAAATAAATTTACTTCTAAAAACCTCATCATACATTTAATCATACCATACATGAATTGAATTCAAATCCATCAATAAAATAACGCATTATTGAACATGAAACATGAAATTCTCTAAATTATACATGAATTTTCGAATTTTACATGAACATCAATAAACCATAAACCCAAGGTTATTAATTCCATATTATTGATGTTCATACATATCCATTCGAATTCTAAACATCATATACATATCATTTCGATTTTAAGAAGCACTTCATCATACATATAATCATACAATAAATGAATTCGAATCTAAACCCTAAACCCAATAACACTATTGAATTTCATCTAAATATTTCCAAAAATTCCTGACCCTCGAATCTGCACATATATTCATGGGATAATTGTTTTACTAACTACATATATGGCAATATATACAAAACCAAAAAATTCAGATTAAATTCGCTTCATTTATATAAAAAACACATAAGAAAAAAAAAGAAATCAAGATTGATATACAAATATAAAAAAATATATACTAAACCGTAAACACTCACATTAGGTGCTTCTAAGCTCTGAGAAGACGAAGGATTAGCCAAGGTGAAATCGTCCAAATTTGCTCTGAGAACACAAAGGAGGATTGAAATGCTCTGTAAATCGTCCAAAATCGGCTGTTCTTTGCGTCTTTTCAGAGAGTAGGTGAAAAGGATGTGAAATGAGGAAAAAGACAGTTTAAGGGTTTCAAAATGGACGTTTCCGTCCAAATTTGGACGGTGCGTCCTCTGTTTGGACGAAGAGATCAAATGGATCCATCCAAATGGCGACGGTTTTAATGTTTTGGACAAAATGGACGGAAACCGTCCAAAGTTTGGACGCACCGTCAAACTTTGGACGGAATTTGTCACAATTTGGACGGTGTGTCCAAATTTTGGACGGTTTCCCTCTATTTTGTCTATTGAATGGATTGGGACGAAATGTATCAAAAGATGGACGGTTTTGACTGTATTTGGACGAAATCGTCCAAATTTGGACGGGGAACCTGAAAAAAAAATGTCATAAAATATTTGACCTGGAAAAAAATGTCAGAACATACAGTGGCCTGATTTACCAATTTCTCGTCTTTGTTTGACATGGTATGGAACTAGTCAATCCTTTGTGTAATACTGATTGTGGCAATTTTCTTTTTTTTTTTTTGAGAAAAACAATTTGGTTGTCTGAAACCATGTAAATTACAAAAGTTTTCCTTGTTTTTTTTGGGAATATCTTTTCACACAAATTTTTATCTTACCACACAGATTTTTTTTTCCAATTTCGCCCTTATTTTTTTTATTTTACGCGCGTTCATTCTGACCAAAGTTTGGTTAGAATATGACACATTATCCATACTGAAATATGTCAGAATATACGTGTTTTGTTTGACATGGTATGGAACTAGTCAATCCTTTGTGTAATACTGATTGTGGCAATTTTCTTTTTTTTTTTTTTGAGAAAAACAATTTGGTTGTCTGAAACCATGTAAATTACAAAAGTTTTCCTTGTTTTTTTTTTGGATTGGAAAAATTCTTCCTTGTTTTCAACTAAAAATTGTTTAATTCGTTGCAACATTAGGTTTTTCTTTTTCTTTTTCTTTTTCTTTTTTTCAATTAAATGACGAAAGCTTTCTTTTAAACTAAGAACTTAAGATTTACATATCCATATCCGAATAGAGTTTTTAAAGCACGTAACCTAAATTTCACACAATCATTGTTGAAATATGTTGTTTGATTTCATCGGGTTTCATGTCGAATTAGATAGATGTAATGTACTACCTCCATTCCAAAATATAAATCATTCTATGTGTTTTCACACAGATTAAAAAAGTGGTTGAATGTCACAAATTTAAATGTTAATGTCTAAAATGCCTATCGACTATCATTAATAGATTGCCCATGTACTTTTCTTTAGATTGCACATGTACTTTTCCACTCCTGCTACTGACTACTAGTCCAGCAGCCTGATTCTCTGCCCCAGCTGCCTTATGTCTCAGCTCCATAGCACGCAAGGCTGACCTCACATCCTCCAAAGCCATTGTACCCTTCCCAACTATGAAGGACTGCACAAAGTTTTCATCGGAAGCTGGTAAATAAACCAACAAAATCAACGCAGCATCTTCATCCTCAATCTTAACATCAATATTCCCGAGATCAAGTAATATTGTGTTCAGCTGATCAAGGTGATCTCTCAATTGTGCCCCCTCATGCATCCTCAGGCTGAATAGCCTCGACTTCAATAGCAACTTGTTGGATAATGACTTAGTCATATACATGATTTCAAACTTTGACCATAACTTAGCAGCGGTGTCTTCCTCAGCAACTTCTATGATAACATCATCAGACAAACACAACATGATGGTTGAATGCGTTTTCTCCTCCAGACTGGCATAATCTCCTGCACTGGCATCCCCTTTATCAGTTAAAGGAGTCCGCAATCATCGTTGCTTTAACATGGCCCACTTCTTGATTTTCCACAAACAGAAATTGTTCTTCCCTTTAAATTTATCAATTTTCACGTTTATTGCTGACATCCTTCTTACTAAATAACAAACCATTGATCATAGAATCCTAGCACCGGTCTTGGTGAAGATCAACTCCGTTCAACCTGCAATTTCTCTGAATCTACGAACCAACGCTCTGATACCAGTTTGTTAAAACACAGATGAGAAACTTGCAGTTTAAGAGAGATAAAGCACTAGTAATGCAAACGTGAAGTGTTGCGGAAATTGATAAAACACATAAACAAAGAGAACACGGTGATTTAACGTGGTTTCTGGCGTTGTGCCGACTACTCCACGGATACAAAAAAGAGATATTTTAGTAGGCACAAAGTTACAAGGATTTTCACACACATTGCATTGATTATAACATTGGTATTTATTATAAGCACAATTCCCTAAACCCTAGCCGCCATAAGATCTTTGTTGGAGCTATCATAAATACCCCAGATGTAGACCTTAGCTCCAGCTGTTATCCACCATATGAAACTCAGCTCTAGTTGACCTTCTCAGACATGTTATCAATAACTCAGACGTAGAATTCAGTCATATTCAGCAATACTCAACAGACAAAACTGACTGCTGACTTCAGAAGAAACTCAGTTGCACTTCACCGAAGTGACTTTCACAAAGCTGAATACCCTTACTTAGCTGACCATCATTCTCAACTCAGTTTCATAGATTAGTTCAATCGGTTTATTCTAGTGGCGGATCTAAATGGAAGTAAATGGGATTCGTGGACCCCGTTAAAATAAGAATACTCTATATTTTACCTATAGAAAAATATTTCGGACCCCGTGAAAAAAAAAACTTTGTAAACTATTTACGGACCCAATTGAATATAATTACTGGATCCCCCACTGGTTTATTAATCAGTTTTGGAGATCAAATCATTTAACTGACAGGACATAATACGCAGTTGTCCCTAAAGGTTGGTACAATGTTCTCTTGTTGAGGACCACCTGCTGATTCTCAATATACGTTGAAATTTTATTATTCAATTGTTTTAATATTGTTATACAATTGTTTTCATTCAAAGTAAATGATTCCAAAAATTTTAAGGTTCGGTGTCTTTGGTTGACATGGTGTGGAACTAGTTAATCCTTTGTGGAACTAGTCAATCCTTTGTCTTTGATTGTGGCAAATTTTTTTTTTTTTTTTTTTTTTTTTTTTGAGAAAAACAATTTTGTTGTCTGAAACCATGTAAATAACAAAAGTTTTCCTTGTTTTTTTTTTCGGATTAGAAAAATTATTCCTTGTTTTCAACTAAAAATTGTTTAATTTGTTGCAACATTAGGTTTTTCTTTTCCTTATTATTTTTTCAATTAAATGACGAAAGCTTTCTTTTAAACTGAGAACTTAAGATTTACATATCCATATCCGAATAGAGTTTTTAAAGCAGGAAATATATTGGCTATCGAAATTTCACACAATCATTGTTTAAATATGTTGTTTGATTTCATCAGGTTTCGTGTCGAATTAGATACACGTAATGTATTACCTCCGTTCCAAAATATAAATCATCCTATGTGTTTTCATACAGATTAAGAAAGTGGTTGAATGTCATAAATTTGATGGTTAATGTCTAAAATGTCTATTGACTATCATTAATGCAATAATTATTAAGTAATAAAAAGTGGTTTGATTGATAATTATAAATTAGGGACAAGATAGATAAAATAGTAATAAATGTTGAATTGAAAATATAGATAGACTTATATTGTGAGACAAAAGTAAAAAATGTATGATAACTTATACGGAGGTAGTATTGCGTGGAGAAAAAAATGTTTTATTCAATGAATTAAAATGTTTTCTTATTGAGATTAATAATTAAAAAGAAAAGATTCCACCCCGCAAAAAAAAACCAAAAAAAAATTTCCTAGCCAAACACACCCTGTAAGTATAATTACAAAATGCATAGTGTGATGTTGACACCATTAATAGAATATTGTAACACTATGAATATCAGAAGCTATCATATATAGAAAACGATTTTAATAAAGCTAATGCTTTTTCAACACAGATTGTGCAGCCCAATTGTGAATCTAACTTTTCGTTTTAGCACAGTATATAATCTCTACCCCCAACATCGTTATGAAATCTAAATCCAAATTCAAACAAATAAATATCAGCTCAAAAAATATATATTTACAGATATTGAAAAATGGTGGAAATCAAAGTAGTAAACTTCATCTTCATCTTGATCTTCGGCTGTTCGGCATACTTGCATTTGGATGCATGATTGCTGCATGTTCTGCGGATCGCAAAGCAGACGATGATATTGCAGGAGCAAAAGGTGTAGATTATTTATTACTAGCTTTATTAATTTTGTGCTTTCATATTGCAAAAATTATAGTCTTACTCTTGTATTTGTATTTGTATCCGGCTTACTTAGCGTTTTATTCTTAGTTTTGCTCCGGCCGGTGGGAATTTTAATAACTTTGATTTTCTTTTAGCAATTATAGTCAACGTGAGAATTGTGAAATTCGTACTATAAACTGCAGTAGAAAAGGAGTACTTTTTCTTTGACTAATTGTTCTCTCTCTAAAATCCTCCTGCTGCTGATTGTCTTCTCCAAGCTGACCCCCCCGCCCCTCCCTCTACTCTCCAGGAGGTGGCTTTTTCACCTTCTTTCTGTTTTTCTTCTGTATCGTTTCATTCCTTCATTCTTCCATCTTTCTAGCTAATGTCCTCCAAGGCTCCGGATGAGCTGCTTGCTTCTTCCTTCTGAGCTAATCCTTCATACCTTTGATCTACTTGTTGTGAAGGATGTGTATTCGGTACCTCCTCTAAAGGTTCGTTTCTGGCAGATATATATATGGTCTGTAGGCGTGGTTGGAGTAAGATCGGTGGCCTCCTGTTTGCTTCGGTTCTGTCTCCGGCTTGATTTTGTTGCCACTGGTCTCGAGTGGTGCTTCGCCGGAGCCGGAGCTTTCAGGTCGGCGGTGCTCTCTTACACCTTTTCTTCTTGGCTTTTGTCTTGTCTTCAGAGTTGGTGCTAGACCTTGGATCACCGGTGGTGATTTCTCGGCGCTGCACTGTTAGGAAATCAATGCGGAAACGCAGCGGAATTTAAAATTTTGATTTCCTTTCATTCAATATCGACTTCGCTTAAGCAATAAACAAACAGAAAGTAGATAAAGATTTGTACCGGATTGATCCAATTGGATCGACGCTCTGTCTACGATTGATTGTCCAAACACCGAGCCGTCCAAGTGTCCGGCCTATAGCGGTAATCCACACGAACAACCGTCGGAATCGACGGCTACCGGAAAAAGTTGACTGCTAGGTCGCCTTTTTTCCACAAATCTCTCACTCAAAAAGTTCTCTACTATTGTATGTGAATAAAAATTATTGTGAAACAAAAACATTTGGCGCATCTCCCCTTTTATAGAGCAGAGGGGCGCCGATATGTCTTGAGTGGAGTGAGGAACAAGAAACTATGTTCCTAATAAGGATTTTCCTTAATCTTATATATGCCATATATTTAGGGGTTCTATTGGCACACATGTTTTTATTACGGGCACCATATTACTCCCGGAACCACAAAAAATTACTCTGGCACCACGGTTGTTTTTAATGAACGAAAAGTCAGTGGCACTGTTGTTGCTATTGAAAACCAACGTCAGTGACAGTAGCACTGACGTTGGTGTTTAAAAACGAACGTCAGTGGTACCGACATTTACGTTATAAAGTGTCACAACTTAGAAACAACAGTGCCACTGATTTTCGTTTTTGGATAGCACTGACGTTGATTTTCAATAGCAATAACAGTGTCACTTACGTTTTGTTAATCAGAAAAAATAATAAAAAAATGGGTGCCAATAATAAAAAATGGTAGACCAATAGAACCTCTTATATTTAATATCTTATGTTGAATATTTTCCCAGATATTACATTAATATAAGATATTAAAAGAATATCTTTATTATATTACCATATACATATCAATTATACTTGTACACACATATATCATACTAGTGCCGCGGAGGCCCTGCACTGCAGGGCCACTGAAATAGTTTGTTATGTGTACATAGTTGATCCGTAAAAGTAGATTGAATACATTCCCGAAAGAACAAAGAAGCAATGAGTTGAAAATAGAGTTATTCAACAACGAAGTATATTGGGAACATAGGGAGCGAAAACGTGCGAGCGTAGTTTAAAATGAGCAAATGTACGAAGAGGAAATAAAAGGTTAGAAGATATATTACATGCAAAACGTGCACCTTGCAAGTAGCTGCAGATAGTAGCCTAGAACTAATATATTCTTAGGTGATTGAAAACCTAAAACGTTCAAAAACTTGTAAGTTATATTACATACGTCATCATGCATAAGATTTGAAAGGCATGGTAGACATATTATCGATTGCATCATCATTCTCCTTTGAACACCATGATGGATGCAAAAGAGAAAAAGAAAACAACCTACATGTTTAGTTAATTTACAATCAAAAAGGTTTAAAGCACCATTAAGTATGATCGCTAAACATTCTTCTCGTTCTCCTTTGTTTTTCTTATTTGGTGAATTCGGTACTTTGGGAATGAGTGCATCTGTTTCGAATGGGGGATGGTGGCGAGGTCTTCTGCAAGTCAATGATCCAAAGTTGATGTTCCTTTTGGCCGGGGGAATTTGGGAGCCGCTTGATTCGGCATCCGCACATTTTTTCGAGTCTCTTCAAGAACAGCTTTTGTTGGTGGGGTAAAGAGCTGAATTTCGGGGGCGAGTGGAATCGTGAGGTAGGGGGACGAGAGGTGGTGTCACGTGAGTTGCAGCGGCGACCGATTGACCGAGGATTGGGGGCTTCGGTAAGTGATTGTTTGTTGTTGGCATTGATTGCTTCTACTTCATTCAAGGTGTAGGTCTTTAGGATGACAAATCTGCGAATAGTCTCACCGCGTTTGATGTAATACTTGATAAAACGGACCGGTTCGGTGTTATCCATCTCAATTGAGATATCATTCGGCGGCGATAGGCCCTAAACATGCAAAAAAATGGATATTAGTGTGGCATGAAGTGTTGCTAACATGTTAGAGACTGCGTAGGACATGTAGTTTTTGTGCAATAAAATTTGAAGGGCGTGTTACTTCTATCAAAATGGAACCATCGTGCGAAATATTTGAGAATCGGACAACACATATCATAAATAAAGATTATGAGGACAAAGCCGAGTGTCCATAAAATGTAAGCAGATATCCTTCCAAAAAGGACGTAGCTATTGTTTTAAATTATGAGAAACAACAAGCAGAAAGAATCATGTAAACATTACAAGTAGTGAATCGAAACAAAAGGGTAACGAAGCGAAACAAAATAACAAGTTTGGTCAATAAATTCCGGAAATGTCATTTGAAACACCACAAGCAACCACAAGAATGTAACCTTTATTCTACTTTGTATAAAGAGGACCAATGTAAAAATATAATGAATTCATATCGTTTTCATTTGCATGGGAACCATGTGGCGTAATAGTTATTTTTACTTAAATCTTTCAAATAGCATCAAATAGTTGTAAGGTACATCATATGGAAAATGTTGAATGGATGTTGGTATATGTTATTACTTCAATACGGCGGAAAGAAACAAAATAACAAGTTTGGTCAATAAATTCGGAAATGTCATTTGAAACACCACAAGCAACCACAAGAATGTAACCTTTATTGTACCGTATAAAGAGAACCAATGTAAAAATATAATGAATTCATATCGTTTTCATTTGCATGGGAACCATGTGGCAGAATATTTATTGTTACTTAAATCTTTGAAATAGCATCAAATAGTTGTAAGGTACATCATATGGAAAATGTTGAATGGATGTTGGTATATGTTATTACCTCAATTTCACGCTTTCTTACTTCAACTCGCAGTGTACGGGCATCGTTTCTCGGCATCGGGAGACTTGATCGTGCTTCTAATGCTAGTGTTCTCATCTTTCAAGGTTACTTGGAAGGCTAAGCCTGGCCGTTCGGTGGAATGGCATGTTAGTGTATCATTAAACACGGTACAGAGAGAAAGGGGAAATGCATCGGCGTTTGTTTCAAGATTCTTACTTTACTTCCATTGGGCAAAGCACCGAGCATTTTGAGCATTGGACATCCCCTATGCGTCGGCCTCCATGATCGGTGACAATTCGCACAAACGACATAGTAGAGGGGGATCCGTGTTACTTCGAGGCGAACTTTTCCTCTCACCCGGCAAGTCCTAGCCTTTGTGTCATACACCAAAAAAAAAATGTTTTAGCCATTAACAATTGAAGTATGCATTAGTCAAGTGTGGTCGTTTTCTTACATTCCGGAAAAAATTCATAGCAGCGAAACATTCAATGCGTGGTCCGCTTTCGGTGCCGGGAAAAAGTGGTCGTTATTCTCATAGGCTTTGTTTTGTACTAATTCGGTAACCATAGCTTTGTTTGCGCAAACTCCGTAAAAATGGCATGAATAAGCGTAATGTCATGTGGAGGGTGCTAATATGAGTACGCCAAATAACACCATACCATTTCTTAAGGTCATGCGCTTCGGGCGGTGGTGGATTCTGTAGCGGGTAGGTGTTGTTCCTGGTGGATAAAGATAGGCTCCGTGACATTGGATAGCGGTAAGTGGTAAGAAAAACATAGGTTTATAGGAGCAAGGGTGGAAATAAGTAATGTTACCATGAAATGTGTTCACTCCGAGATTCGATGCGATTATGGTTACGGGCTCATTGTTGAATGCGGTTATGTCGGGATCATAGTCTGCTAACAAATCTTTCCGAGAGACGAAGAACCATTGGGATTCCCCGTTAAAAAACGGAGCATTCGGTACGGATGAGATAGGCGTATTGCAAGGGTAAGATTAAAAATGATGCAAGCTTACTCTTCATCGATGATGATGTAATCCTTGGCACTTCGACGGATGTTATGTCGATTTCGGGAAATCGATGCACAACCAGGGCTTTGATAGCTAAGAACATTAGACATTTACCCCGGTAAACAAGTGCAACAAAAAGTATGGCTATTAAAAGCTTGTATAAATACATTCATATAAGATCAACTATCACATGAAGTGTGCTATGGTTAATGAAGTAAAGAAATGTGCGTACCTATGTTTTCATCGATTCGCAAACTTATGTATTTCGTAAAACCTACACACCTCAAATGTACACGGCGGTACATACGGCTTGCTATCAATGATTGGCTCAACCGGGATCTTTGAGGTGATGGTCCACGAGTACTTGTAGCCGGAAGTTGGTATTGCTCAAGGCAAAGTGACAGCTTGCGTTGGACACTTTATAACGCCGAAAAGGCCGTAAGGAGCGCTCGAAAAGTCGATATCTTTATCAAACATGACAACCTTAACCTTTGTTCCCCGCAAACAACAAAATATGTAAAAAAAGTTAGTCTCGTGTGTACGTTTTTTGGTAAGCCAAAACGACGTTTTGTTAATCGAAAAAATAATAAAACAAATTCCGAAAACATGGTTCGGTTAAAAAAGCTAAATAATAAAAAATGACGGTAGCATCAAACTCCCCGAACACACGCAAAGCGACAAAACCTATCAAACCAACGAACCTCTTATATTTAATATCTTATGTCAATATTTTCCCAATTCCGTATATTACATTAATATAAGATATTAAAAGAATATCTTTATTATACTACCATATACATATCAATTATACTTGTACACACATATATCATATATATATATATATATATATATATATATATATATATATATATATATATATATATATATATATATATATATATATATATATATATATATATATATATGTATGTATGTATGTATGTGTGTGTGTATGTATGTATTACACGCATACATGTATATATTTATACATCAATATCTAATATTGATACATAATAATATAATGTTATTATTAATATCCAAATACTAGAATATTATTTAAAAAAAATACTAGAATATTAATTTTCACTATAACATTTAAAGTATGCATAAATAAATCCTTATTCGGTTATCATTATAACCACAAATTAATTATGGTTAGTAGCCATTGATCTCGAGTGGTGCTTCCCGGAGCCGGAGCTTTCTTACACCTTTTCTTTTTGGCTTTTGTCCTGTCTTGGGTGTTGGTGCCGGACCTTGGATCACCGGTGGTGATTTCTCGGCGCTGCACTGTTAGGAAATTAATGTGAAAACGCAACATAATTTAAAAGTTTGATTTCCTTTTCATCCATTATCGACTTTGCTTAAGCAATAAACAAAGAGAAAGTGGATAAAGATTTGTACCGGATTGATCCAGTTGGATCGACGCTTTGTCTACGATTGATGGTCCAAGCACCGAACCGTCCAAGTGTCTGGCCGGCCTCCAGCAGTAATCCCCATGAAAAACGGCCAGAATCCTCGAAGGCAGGCTGCCGGAAAAAGTTGACTGCTATGTCGCCTTTTTTTCACAACACTCTCTCTCAAGAAGCTCTCTACTATTGTATGTGAATAACAAGTATTGTGATACAAATTTTTTTGGCACATCTCCCCTTTCATAGAGCACAGGGGCGCCGATATGTCTTGAGTTGAGTGGGGAACAAGAAACTATTTTCCCAATAAGGATTTTCTCTTATATATGCCATATATTTAATATCTTATATTGTATACTTTACAAGATATTACATTAATATCAGTTATTAAAAGAATATCTTTTTTATATTACCATATACACATCAATTATACATGTACACACACACGCGCGCACACACACACACACACATATATATATATATATATATATATATATATATATATATATATATATATATATATATATATATATATATATATATACACGCATACAAGTATATATTTATACATCAATATCTAATATTGATACATAATTTTAATCAAAAAAATATTGATATATATTAATATAATGTTATTATTAATATCCAATATTATTTATTCATAATAAATAAATACTAGAATATTAATTTCAACTATAACACTTTATAGTATGCATAAATAAATCCTTATTTGGTTATCATTATAACCACAAATTAATTCTGGTTAGTTTCTATATGTGTGTGACCCAATATGTTTCCGTATATGTTGGCCGTAAGTATAAAGTGTATTTACCAAAATACCCCCTCATACTTAACGATCTTGATTAGCGTCTATCAACACGTCACAACCCCCAATCTACGTAAAGTGTCAAATGCTATGACTACAACCTTTCATGTGAAACGGTTACCGTGTAAAAAGAATCCTATCGTTAGTATAATATCCATACATTCGTAGCTCGAGTGTCAAACATTAACGACCATATCTTATAATCTGGATATCCAATTATCTCGAAGTAATACATTACTCCCGCTTTGCAAAGACTTTTGAGAATAAGACATTCCTTAGAAGAAGGCCCTTTCGGATATTTACTTCAACGATTAGGAAATGCAATTCTTAGACGAGCAACATAAATCATACACATGCTTCAATATCATACTCAATCGTTACCGCATGATTGCCCCGTGAATAGAGGAAACCTCAATAGTGTCGAATGACAATCACCACCGGGATGTTATGAAGACTCCGGTCTAAGGATAATTACACAATCGTCACATAGTGTGACACTTAATAAAGTAAGTGGGTCAGTCTAAAGTACGTGTTCTCTAATGCATGTCACATACAGTCCAAGGGTCCCTACACTTCATAGATGAGATCTATCTCTATTTTATAAGATAGAACACATCTAATACGTGCTAGTTCTTTGCTCCCGCTATGCCTTTAAGAAAATACCGTGTTTTGGCCCAATTGTAGAATCTACAGTGATCCTTTGCTCTAAACATTTCCCGCTCACTGTATCACTTAATTAAAGTGATCACAAGCCCATACTTTAACTCCCACTATCTTCATAAGATTTAAGGTACATCTCTGTATATCCATGTTTATCGAATTCCAAGTTTCAGGAAGCTAGGAACCATTCATTAACACTTTAAGGTTATTCTCGACACTTACCAGAATAAATTTCATACTTTCTCAAGACTCTTCATGCAGTATGACCATCTGGTTTATTTCACAATACTTACGATGGACCCTATTATAGTAGCATAAGGGACTTTCCATAAGAATTATCTTTCACCTTTTCTTCAGGACGAACGTCCTATCACAGATAGATCCCAAGAATACCGGCTAGAAGTATCTCTTGACGCGATCTATGCTAAACTTTTTAGCATCTCATTTATACAGGCGAATTGTCATAATTAAGCAGTATCCAAATCTATTATTATAGATTCATACTTCCAAACTAAGAACCGCAACTTCCAAAACTTTCAAAAGATCTTCAACTACCGAACATTAATTGACTGTAACCTGAGGTGACAATTCCCAAGAGGGATGTGCAATATCTTACTCGAAAATCATAACACTCCTATTAACCCTTTTGCATATCAGGCACATTTTTTACTTTTGATCAAATTAAACTCCTTCGATTATCAAAATAGAAGCTCATTTAGAGAAACTTGTCTGAGCCCATGAATGGATCTTATAGGTGCACGTATCATGTTAGCGTCTATGAACATCAAGACTTCGGCCTATTGTTTTCTACACTATCATATAGTCATGATATGTAACGACAACAAGCACAATCTAAATAGATTTTAGCTTGGATTGCAGCATAAAGGTAATTACAAGGTTTACAATCTGTAGCCCTCAGCCATCAACTTAGCGTTATGGTAATCGTATTATCGTCCATGTCAGTCTTTCACAAAGACTTGTTATATCTTCCAGACATACTCTTTACAGGATAGACTGATAAGATTTGTAACCGGCCGGGTCATCACACATGGAATCTTCATAAGTCGTGAGA
Source organism: Gentiana straminea (assembly GCA_036785695.1). Lineage (NCBI taxonomy): Eukaryota > Viridiplantae > Streptophyta > Magnoliopsida > Gentianales > Gentianaceae > Gentiana > Gentiana straminea. The sequence continues at coordinate 1,227,619 of JAVUPR010000278.1, read as the reverse complement.
TCTTCATTCTTCAAGATGAACACACCAGTGGCCGTTTTCAGCTTGTGATGATCTGCAGACTCATACAATGCTTGTATATACTAAGCATTGTTCTGCATTCCATCATTTTGTTGTGCCTACTCATGTTCCAATGGTTGAATACCTTTTTGTGGTTCTCAAACTCTTTTGGGATCTCAATTTACTCCCACTGCTTCTTTTGGAAAAGACACTTCCTTTAGAGAAAACATGTTCGGAGACAAACACTTTCGCTCCGTGGATAAATATATAAAGCTTAGCGTACTTGCTAAAATAGTCCACAAAGTTGCATATGTCATACTAGGCTCCAAGCCTTTCTGACATTGCTTGCTTACTAGAAGCATGATAACCCTAAATCATTGGTTAAGATGCTTTGATGCCATTGCCTTCCATATCTGATATAGAATTCATACAACCTCGTTCTTTAAAACTTGGTTAAGTATATGTTTTGAATAAGGGCACTATCCTAAAACAGGTAAGGGATACTTCGCATGTCTTACACCGCACCTTTATCATATAAAGTGCTATTAGAAACACAATCCAATCATGTATCCCAGAATTGTATCCTTCGAGGGAGAATTTGATTCCTTTTCAGACAACCTCTGAAACACTCTTCATGCATTAATTGTCTCAACCCAATTGATGTTTAAATCCTAAGTTGTTTATCAATCTCATATTCGTATTATCTCAAACTTTTCAGACTTTCTGAATTTCGTACTTCACTAAGTACACATAACTATTTCTAAAAATTGTCAAAGAGAACAATAACTTTTATTTGTGGCATAAACTGTCATTACCATCAAACATCAGAATGATATTTGATTATACATTTCTCTTATATACAGACTATCTCTAGAACAACCACAAAATATTCAGGATAACAACCATACAATTATATAGTTGATATTTTATAACCTATAGCAGCTATATAGTGAAATGAATCTAGTATGCTAAATTCAGTGACTACTCAACTTTATGAGAATAAGATTTATTCCTTACAATTGAATTTGTCTCTTAAATCCTAATAGATAACACAATAACATTCATTTAGTTCATTTGTCAGTTTACTAGATTCAGAATACAATATGATAAATATTGCAATGTTTGCTTCACTTTTCATATCTAAGAATACTTTGTATTTAATACTTCTGATTTAATTTTACTCGTAAGATATCATATATCTAAGAGTTGACTTAAGTTTAGATAGATTAATCTCAACATACTTGCTTAAAATGGAGACTTCAATGAGTTCTCTTATTATAAGCACATGTCCCGTGGTTCTTTTTAATCCCTTAAGCACTTGTAAATATTTCTTAGCTTTGTCTTCATAATACTTAAGAAAGATCACAAGACCCATGTCTTCAATTTTCATTCATAAAGAATATTGAAAGTTTATTAAATTTTATTTAGACCTTTTGAATCATATTAAAACATTAACTATTTAATTAACCTTTATGCAATTATTAAAGAATTAAGTCGATACTTAAATCTTGCAATTTTGAAAACAATCTTTCTATAATTTGTTGTGGTCATTCATATTCTACACATCTAATGTTTGAATTAATTATCATCATATGACAGAACATCCAATTGGATATCATCGTATCCAATATATGATTAATTTATTGAAACTCATTTCAAGTGATTTAATCATATCATGAGTGTTTGTTTTGGAATAATAATTAAAGTCGTAGAGCACAACATCAAACATTTAGTCTCATTGTCTTTAAATATTCTAACGTAATTACTATTGTCATTGCATATCTTAAAGGGATAAAAATACTTAACCATAATTTAGAACATTTCTCAATAAGGTAACAGTCATAGTTTTGTTTTAACAATCGAGAAAATAAAATGCAGAAATAAAAGTTTGTGAAAAACTACAACATAAAAGAAAAGATAATTAGAGTGTTGTTGTTTATACATTAAAAACCAAAAAATGTCCTTTGATTTATGATTTTGCTCCCACTTGTTAACTACTCCCAATTGACTTTCGAGAATTTCCCAAAATTCTTAGTGCCCAGATCCCACCTAGTTACGTCGATTCCCTACTATGGCCGGTGAACCGAAATAATTCGATGAGTAGGTGATACCTCACCAATCACATCATTATGCGTATCTTGGTGGTTGACCACTCAACTCTTTTACACTACATATCCTTATGTGTTAGTCAACCTTTGTATCTAAAGTTTACCCATCCCATGTTGTGGTTGGTGGTCATATAAATTGTAGTTAAGTCATAATCCAATATTCGCGAGATCACTTACGTTCATATCTCAATATAACGATGTACCCGAGGTAGGTCAACCCCTAGCTGTGGCTAATGGATTGGATCCGAACCAGAGCTCTTCACCGTCATTATAATATTGACAGACAATTCCGACTAATTTTTGCTGTGGGAGTATTTAATTATGTTATTAATTAGCTTATCATTACATATATATCTCTATATCCATACACCCTACACATTCATCTAGATCGTGCCTAGTTGTGCATCTATTGTATCGCACAAAATAAATACATACAGACATGCAAAAATTAAATAAATGCGTAAAGTAACTGGTATGATCATTGACTTTTCCTATATGTTGTTTCGAATACAAACTGACGAAACCACGTGTCATAAACCTAGTGTAGCAGCAACCTTCAATGGATCTCTATGTCGTCTTCTTTGGCCTCCATCTTATGCTCCATCTTGTTAAATAATTTTATCTAATAAAATATACACCCGGTGCACAAAGGGGGAGAGGAGCTAACGGGAATGGGATTGCAGAAAATAAACTAGGATCGTTCTTCGTAACGGCCTAGGACAACTTTTAATCCAAAAGAAAATAAAACATACAACAATTATCCTATTGGTCGGGTCCATTATCAACCGGGGTCCATATGATCATATTAAATAAAGTACAACATCCGATCCATACAATCATATCTTATGAAAGGATAAAAAAATCCAAACCTACCAATTTGGGTCATTTTCATTCATTCAATAAATAAATTAATTAACATTTAGTTAATTAAATAATTACTAAATGAAATTAAAATTAACGATTAATTTCAAAATCAATTTAATTTTGTATTTTATATTTCAGAACTATCCAACAAATAAAATCAAAATAAAGTAAATCTCTTATATTTCTTCCTTTTGATTCACTAATCAAAATTGATGCATTGTGGTTCAAGTGTTCAACTTGAACCATAAGGCATCAACCTAGGCCTATTCAAAATTTTGAATAACCATGGTTAACCTTAGGTTAGCGATTGTGGAGATGAGGTTAACCCATAGGTTCAAACCTTTTGACCCTTATGGGAAGCCATGAGGCATGCCAATGATTCAAACATTTTTTGAAACATTGGCTAGCCACATCGCATCAACCTAAATAAAAGAAAATTTTCCAACATGAATATAAATCATATTGAATCACAAATACATAAAACAAAACAAAAGAAAAATGAGGACCACCACCATGGTGGCAGCCGCCTCCGGCAGCAGGCTGACATGCCACCGCCACGCCGCCAGTGGTGGTCACCTGAAAATCCTTTTTGTTTGTTTCTTCGATCATACCGTTTTGTGAATCCAAATCATACCAATTCAAGATGTGATAAACATGATGAAAATACTACGGAAATTAAATGATGCTTATTTCTTAATTTGAAGACCGCTCTGATACCACCGTTGGAAAATCAATGCGGAAACGCATCAGAATTTGAAATTTAATTTGGATTTCCTTTCATCCAAGACCGACTTAGTTTAAGAAATAAACAAAGATAAAGTACATAAAGATTCGTACCGGATTGATCCAATTGGATCGACGCTTTATCTACGGTTGATGGTCCAAGCACCGAGCCGTCCAAGTTTTCGGCCCCTCGCGGTAATCATCGTGAACAATCGCCGGAATCCTCGAAGGACTGCTACCGACAAAAGTCGACTGCTAAATCACCTTTTTTTCTTCCCACACAACTCTCTCTCAATATGCTCTCTATTATTCTATGTGAATAACAAGTATTGTGATCTAAAATAGCTCGGCACCTCTCCCTTTTATATAGAAGAGAGACGCCTCATTTGTGTTGAGTGGAGTGGGAAACAATAAACTATTTTTCCCAATAAAATAAGGATTTAAAATATCAATTAGATAGTTGATTGATTATCTCATTAAGGAATTTTTTTTTTTTTTTGAAACAATTTTTATTTAATATTATATATGCCGTATATTTAATATCTTATATTAAATACTTTCTAAGATATTACATTAATATATGATATTAAAAGAATATCTTTATTATATTACCATATACACATCAATTATACATGCACACACATATATCACATGTATATATATGTATTGCACGCATACATATAAATATTTATATACATCAATATCTAGTATTAATATATAATAATATAATGCTATTATTAATATCAATATTATTTATTCATAATAATTAATACCAGAATACTAATTTCCACTATAACACTTTATAGTAGGCATAAATAAATCATTATTCGGTTATCAATATAACCACAATTAATTCCGGGAAGTTATCCATATGTGTGTGACCTGATAGGTTTTCGAATATGTTGGCCGTACGTATAAAGTGTATTTATAAAAATACCCCTCACACTTAACGATCGTGATTAGCGTCGATCAACACGTCATGACCCTCAATCATTGGAAATGGTCTAGTACTTAGACTAAACCCTTTCATTTGAAATGGTTATCATATAAATAGAATGGTATCGCTGTTATCATATCCATACAGTCGTAGCTCGAGTGTCAAACATTAACGACCGTATCTTATAATCTGGATATCATATTCTCTCAAAATAACACATTACTCCCGCTTTGCAAAGACTTTCAAGAATAAGACATTCCTTATAAGAAGGCCCTTTCGGATATTTTCTCCTACCATTAGGAAACGCTATTTCCGGACGAGCAACATAAATCCTACGCATGCTTCAATATCATACCAAATCACTACCGCATAATCACCCTATGACTAGGGGAAACCTCAATAGCGTCAAAGCATGAGAATCCACACCGCGATGTTATGAAGACTCCGGTCAAAGGATAATTACACAGCCGCCACATAGCGTGACACTTAATAAAGTAAGTGGGTCAGTCTAACATACGCATTCTCTAATACACGTCAACGTACAGTCCAAGTGTTTCTACACATCGATAGACGAGATCTATCCCTATTTTCATAAGGTAGAATACATCTAATACGTGCTAGTCTAACCATACTATTAATGTCCAATTTAATAGCAAATACGACTAAAGACATTTAAACATCAAACATTTTAAAGTGAGTCGAAATCTCATCAACCATAATCACTATTGCGATTTCTCTATCACAGTTTGACACTAGGGACGTTATCATATATACAATATTATAATTGGTTCGTTAAACGGACAACATATAATAATAGAAAAGTCATTTAGTATATGTATAAATATGAAGACGTAGTAGAAATAATCCGACCTGGTCGGATCCAGTCTAACCCAATTGGGTTTCGGACACTACATCAACATGCTCGTGATCTTCTGTTTTCTTATTCGGGAGGGGATGTTAGGCTTGCGGGCACCTTGTACCGTGCTGTGGCAGCGTGTGGCGGAGTTGGCTGGAGTTTGTTTTGAGAATTATTGTAATATTTGGTTTTGTTTTCCATTTATTTTCGTTGTAGTGTTGTTCAGTAATACATCGGCCATGAGGTCCCCTGTCTGAGCATCCTTTTATCCTTGATGAATATTCTTATTCATTTCAGCTCACAACGCATCTCTCTAATCCATTATTTGACTTTGTTGGATGTTGTGGTATAGTTTGGTTCGTGCATGTTGTAGTCTTGAATGTGCTAGGTCGTCGTCCAGCTTTTAGGCTGGGTCGTAGTCCAGCAGTGGGCTGGGTCTCTTAGTCAAGCAAAGGGCTAGTTTTGTTGTAAATTAGTTTATGTTCAGTTATAACAAAACTTTCACCCTTTCGTGAAAAAAAACTGGATTGAAAAATGACATAACATGTTAATTAGGGTAATTAACTAATATATAGGACAATTTTTCTTTTTCTTTTTTTTTTCTTCCTGATTTTTTAATTGTTAGTGTCATGTGGCATTCTCCCGTCAAATCCTGTTCCCCAGATTCCTCCGGCCAGGACTGAAATTGCAACTAAACTAATTCTGCCAAACTATAAGACTGATTTTGTATTTTGTATTTATTTATTTATATTTTGCCACTGAATCTATGTGATTATATATGTATCTTTGAAACAGTGGCAATAATGGGGGATTATTCAGCAAAATATATAATAAGTTCACGAAAAACGTTGGTGCATGTTGTGAGACCTAAGTCGCTGTTAGTATTTTCGGACCTTCCTCTTCCCGTAGAAGGTTCTACGTGTGACAAACCATGCGGATTTTTTGAACCTGTCCGTAACTGTCCTATGTGATTGCCAGCTTTCTCGTACATATAACAAGTTTCGTTGCTTCGACGTAAGAAATTTCCGTGCATTTTTTATTTCTTAATTATGTTCCACGTTAATTCATGTGTTGAAAGCTAATAGCTTAGTGTTACTGTATCACAAGTCACAACAAAATTAACAAGACAAGTCAAAAAAATATACATACTCCCTCCGTTTCTTATTATCTCTTGCATTTGAGAAAAACACAAATTAGAAAAATGAGTAATTGCATTGACTTTCATTATAAAATACTAAAAATAAATTTGAAAAGTGTAGTGTTGTATTGAATATGAAAGATTGATAATTGATTGAATGTGCCTAGAAAGTTGAAAAGCAATATTGGATAGCAGAAAGAGTATTAAAATATACTCCCTCCGTCCCGCAATATAAGTCATTTTAACTTTTTTTTGGTGTCTCAAAATATAAGTCTTTCTCACATTTCAATACAAGATTAATGCATTGTTTTCGGTTTCACACTAAACAATCAATATTATAAGCGCTCCCAAAAAACAATACAATATTTTGCCTTGAAATATTAAAAAGTAACTCATTTATGATTTTTCTTAGTCTGTGTGAAAAGTCCAAAAGGACTTCTAATACGGGACGGAGGGAGTATATTAGAAATGTAACTACGACAGATAAAAAAGAATTTTTTTAATTTTAACGACTCCGTCAATTAAATAGGTTACGTCAATCATAATAGTGTAAGATCCATTGTGACTGTTTTGCTGCGGATACGTACACAAGAGTTGACCCAAACACATTTGCATTTCATTAAGTGTGACATAGTATCAGTTGATAACCAAATTAGATTTTATTAGGATCAATGATGTTTAATTGTCGATGTATAATTATTGTGACCAAGCCCTCAAAAAAAAATTATTGTGACCATATAGCAGAGAATTGGACTTGGGCACAAACAATATCAGTTTCATTCATGTTGTATGCCTTGTTTTTTTTAGTGTGGTGTAACAAGAAACTTATGATAATTAATTTACAAAATATCTTTTTTTTTATTACACTTAATTTTTCTTTTTATATGTTAGCTCCCTACTCCTCCCCCAGAGACTACGGGAGAAGGTATTGATGATGAAAACGATAATGCAGTTGATGAAGATCATGAAGAGGATAATGGAGAGGATAGTGATGGAAGCAGTACTGCAGTCGAAGAATATAATTAAAGGAAAACTCATCCTATATGAATTGTCACTACAAAAATAACACGACAAGTCACACAACTTTTATGAATATTGATATGAGTGTAATTTAACATGTGTTGTTTCACGTGTTTTAACTGTGTTCTTTGAGCACTAACAAACCCGTGCATGATACACGGGAAATATGATTTTAAAAATAAAATAAAAAGAAAAACAAAACTTCTTGCCTTAAACTAAGGCTTGCGTTTGTTTTGTAAAAGACAACATATTCACTTTCCAATTTACAATTCATCTTCTTAGGTCCTCCACAACATGTTGAGAATGTTTCTTATTCGATTCGTTTCCTAAAGCATATAAAGTATAGAAACCAAAGCCTTCCATCACTGGTATCATTTGGGCTAAAAAACATAACGAAACCAACAAATTGTATTGCTTCCATCTAGGATGCACGGATACGGATACGTGGATACGGGATACGCAGATACGCGATTTTACGGAAATATAGGATACGGGTACGGGGTGTATTTAAAAATTAAAAAATACAAGGACTAAACTGTAAATAATTAAAATCAAATGACTATATATGTATGTGTCTCTCTCTCTCTATATACATATGTATAAATATATTAAAGTTCAAACTTATATAAGTATCATGTTTTTCGGATACCCGTATCTGTAGTCAAGATACGTGTTATAAAACGGATGGAGATAACTTCAGATGCAAGAAACAGAAACAGAAGCAATCAAACATAGACAATCAAAGGAGATAACAGAAACAAGAAGTACACAGATTTAACGTGGAAAACCCCTCAGTGGGAGAGGTAAAAAACCACGGGCAGAAAAGAGATATTTTATTATGCACTGAATTTTACAGATTTCAACACACTCGGATAATGAGACAACAACCGTATTTATAGGCACAAATCCCTAAACCCTAGCCGCCAGAATCTTTGTCGATGCACCATAAATACCCCTACACGTGTCCTCCTTTTAATGACACCGTATAGTCATGTCACATAACGAAATTAGCGATGTGGGACCCCGTCGTATTCAAGTACTCGACGGACTATCACCCCGCGATAGTTACCTGCGCGAAGCTCGGTAGACTCCACCCTACCGATGCACGAATTTGAATACACTTCTCACCGACCATCACCCACCGAGTCTTCGATTGGTTCCACCAAAATGTAGAGTTTAAGTCACCTTACCGACAAATCTCCACCTTGACTTCAACTCTCCCTAGAGTCAAACAGATTGCATAACCGATGTACTTGTACCGGATGCATTCGTCAATGCCGGATGTACCGGTACCGGACTATCTCCACAAAGCATCCACTCCACCGATCCGCCCTCGCAAAGTTTCCGAAATAGATTATAAGCTTTGAATATTCGCAAGTCCAGGCAAAGTGGAACTTACTCGCCGAACCGGTTTAGTGAACATATCGCCAGGATTCTCCTTTGTGCCAATCTTCTTCACAAAGAACCCTCTTCTCATTCCTTAAGAAATGATACCGGACATCAATATGCTTGGTTCTCTCATGATGAACACGATCCTTGGCTAAACATATTGCACTAAGACTGTCACAATATATATCGGCCGATCCCGATGCAACCCCAAATCACCGACTAGCCCCTTCAACCGGATACCCTCCTTAGTCGCTTTGCTTCGGTAAGAGCCATATATTCGCGCTCGCAGTTGATAAGGCTACCGTAGCTCCGAAGAGTAGCTTTCCACCGACCACCGCATTTCCCAATGTAAACACATACCCAACATTGATTTTCTACCGTCAACATCACCGCATAATCGCATCACGGTAACTCCGTGACCGGACCGCATCACCTCCATAAATGAGACCAACATCACCGTACCTCTCGGTACCCGAATATCCTTTTAACAAACTTTCCGGTGTTCCTTTCCAGTTGAGCCATAAACCCGCCGACAACACCGACCGCCCGAGCCAAATCGGGCCTAGTGCAAACCATGGCATACATCGGATCGCTAACCGCACTAGCATAGGGAACTTTTGACATATACTCCTTCTCTTCACCGATCGTGAAGCATAAACGTAGACAAATGAACATTTGATGCCATAGGAGTATCTATTGGTTTTGCAAAGCAGACATCCCAAACTTGGCCAATATCTTCGCACATAACCCCGCTCGAGACAAGAATAACTTCTTCCGACTCCTATCTCTCCGCATCTCCATCCCCAAGATTTTCTTGGCCGCACCCAAATCCTTCATTTCAAATTCAAAGACTAAGAAGGTTCTTCGATTTTGAACATCGACTTCCTTGCTCGCGGCTATCGCATGTCATCCACATACGAACAAGATAGATATATGATCCATCTTTCAAAGAGATCAAGTAAACACAACAAATATGGACTTCTCGTTGTAACCCCGCTCGAAGCATGAAACTGTCAAACCTTTTATACCACCGCCTTGGAGCTTGCTTCAAACCATACAATGATTTCTTCAACTTGCAAACATAGTTTTCCTTTCCAGAACTTGAAAACCCTCGAGCCGTGTCATGTATATCTCCTTATCCACCTCACCATGTAGAAAAGCGCTTTTCACATCTAATTGCTCAAGTTCCGCATCCCGCCGTGCCACCATTGCTAGTAACACCCCGATTGAAGTGTGTCGACCACCGGTGAAAATATTTCATCAAAGTCAACCCCTTCCTTTTGACCGAATCCTCTTGCAACCAAACGTGCCTTATACCCGACCCCTTCGCCTTTGTTATTCCTTCCTTTTTCTTGAAAATCCATTTACAAGTCACAACTCCCTTGTCGGTAGGTCGTTTGACCAATTCCCAAGTCCGATTCTTCAATAATGACTCCATTTCATCTCCCATGGCAAAGATGCCACCGGGATGCTTCGTACATGTCATCGCTTCCCCGTAAGTAGTAGGTTCGAAGAACCTCTACTTCTTCAAAGAACTCCGGAGTGCATATCCACCAAATCATCATAACCATATCTCCTTGGAGGTATCCCAACATTAGATCTTCTAGGCCGCCGGCGCCTAGACTCGCGATCAATGTTTGTATGACGCCCCGCCGAGGTCTCACAGACCGGCTTGGATCGATTCGGTTCATTATCCGGATCGATAGTGTTGATTTGGATCCACCGATTGTTGCATATCGGTAGACTCCACCTGAAGCTCCACATGTTTCTCAACACTATCGATTCAAGATCGGTTTCGTACTCGCAGACCTCCCCACCGATGAGTTTAACATAGAATTTTCATCAAACACAACGTCCCCGAGGATTACTCCGGACTCGCCGATGACCAAATTCTATATCCTTTCACTCCATCACCATACCCCACAAACACTCCCTTCTTGGCTCTTGGTTCTAACTTCCCTTCACTAACATGATAGTAAGTCCGTACTCCCAAAAACCCTTAGAACCGAGTAGTCGGCGAGCTTGCCCGACCACATCTCAAATGGTGTCTTGAGATTGATCCCCGTGTGAGGACTCCCGTTGATTAAGTAGCAAGTCGTTTTAACAGCCTACGCCCAAAATCTCCTTGATAAACCAAATTGAGAAAGCATACATCTTGCCCTCTCCAAGGTAGAGTTTGATTCATCCTTTCGGCTACACCATTCTGCCGAGGTGTATTCCTTACGGTATGATGTCCGGCAATACCCTCACCGCACAAAATGAATCAAAATCCGTCCAAAGAGAATTCCGGACCATTATCCGTACGAAGCTTCTTGATTTTCTTACCTAACCGATTCTCCACTAGGGCCTTCCACTCGCTTGAAGTTACCGAATGCATCACTTTTGTTCTTCATCATCACCACCCAAGTCATCCTTGAATAGTCATCTATGAATGACACAAAATATCTGTGACCACCCAATGACTCAACTCTTGATGGACCCCAGGCGAAATCCGAATGGATATAATCAAGTGTTGCCTTTGTATTGTGCAACCCCGCCGAGAATTTACTTCTATGCAACTTCCCAAACACACAATGTTCACAAAAGTCCGGATTCTTGACCTTATATCCCCCAAGAAAACCTCGCCGAAGAAAGAACATGCATACCCCTTTCACCCATGTGACCAAGTCTCACGTGCCACACCGAGTCTCCGCGAGATCGGTGAACTGCGAGGATGCAACAAAGAAGAGCGGTGCCGGATACGTAGATCCTTGTAATATATACAAGGTTCCCCTCTTGATGCCTTTGAGGACTACAACCGAATCTTTGAAGACATTCACCGTCCACCTTCACCCTTGAAATTGAACCCTTGTCGTCCAAGTAGACTAAGAGATACCAAATTCTTGGTCATCTCGTGGAACATGTCTTACATCTTTCAATGTACAAAATATACCATCCTCTCGTCCTTAACTTCACCGAGCCAATTCCCACAACTTTGCAAACCTTGCCGTTGGCCATATAGATTTGACCACCATCTATCTCGCTCATAAGTAGAAAACCACTCCTGTTTGGACAAATATGGTAGGATGCTCCAGAATCAAGTATCCACACATCATTATGGTGTGTAGAATCCCCTGCAACTAGAACCAGATCCTCATCAGATTGCTCAGTAGCCAAAGCTGCTGTGCCAGAATTGCCTTCCCGTCGTTTCTTCTTCCTTGGACAATTGGACTTCCAATGTCCCCTCGCTCCTTACGATAATTACGGACATCGGTAGACTTAGGACCTTTGGACCCGGACTTCTTTTTCTTCTTCGTCCATATCCTTTTCCACTATTGTCGCTAGCTACTAGCCCAATGAGCTCGATCGTCCGTCCCGAATGACCTTGTGTCTAAGCTCCCCGGCATGTAAGGCGGACCTCACATCCTCCAAAGCTACCGTATCCTTTCCAACTATGAAAGAGCGCACAAAGTTTTCATATGATGCCGGTAATGACACCAACGGGATTAGGGGCCGCATCTTCATCTTCAATTTTAACATCAATATTCCTTAAATCAAGTAATATTGTGTTCACCGGTCAAGATGTTCCCTCGGTGGACTCCCTTCATGCATCTTCAAACCGAACAACCTCTCGTTTCAACAACAACTTGTTGGTCGGTGACTTGGTCATATACAAGCTTTCAAGCTTTTTCCACAACTTGGTCACGGTGTCTTCCTCGGCAACCTCATTGATAACATCATCGGATAAGCACAACATGATGGTTGAATGTGCTTTCTCTTCCGACGGCATAATCTCGCTCGCACTTTGTATTTGGTTTGTCGATAAAGGATTCCACAAACCCCGCTCGTTTCAACAAGTGCACGCATCTTGATTTGCCACGTACCAAAACTGTTCCTTCCCGTAAATTTATCGATTTTTACGTTTACCGCCGACATCTTTTCTTGCTAAAGATCACAACTTTATCACGAGATCCTAGCACCTTGTCAAGGTCTTGGTGAAGATGAAGTTGATCGTACGATTGTTTTTCTCCGTAACCTTGCTCGATACCACTTGTTATAAAACGGATGAAGATAACTTCGGATGCAAGAAACGAAAACGAAGCAATCAAACATAGACAATCAAAGGAGATAACGAAACAAGAAGTACACGTATTTAACGTGGAAAACCCCTCGGTGGGAGAGGTAAAAAACCACGGGCGTAAAAGAGATATTTTATTATGCACCGAATTTTACGATTTCAACACACTCGGATAATGAGACAACAATCCGTATTTATAGGCACAAATCCCTAAACCCTAGCCGCCAGGAATCTTTGTCCGATGCACCATAAATACCCCTACACGTGTCCTCCTTTTAATGACACCGTATAGTCATCACATAACGTAATTAGCGATGTGGGACCCCGCTCGTATTCAAGTACTCGCGGACTATCACCCCGCCGATAGTTACCCTGCCGAAGCTCGCAGACTCCACCCTACCGATGCACGAATTGAATACACTTCTCACCGACCATCACCCAAATTTGAGTCTTCAGATTGGTTCCACCAAAATGTAGAGTTTAAGTCACCTTACTGACAATACGTGTATCCTGTAAAGTATCCAACTTTTAAAAATTACAATTTGCCCCCAGATACGTATCCAACAGAGTATCCTGAGTATCCGTGGAGTATCGATATCCGAAAATATCGGATACTGAATACGCTAGAGGACGGAGTATCCGTGCATCATAGACTGCCATTTGCGGTAGTATAGGAAGTGAATCACATATTTTAAATGTACCTTGCCTCTTATTAGGACTAACACAATTCAAGGGTTCAATGAAGACCACTAAACCATCACTTTGCACAATAGCATGCACACATACGAAAACCTACCTAGCCGCAATAAATCTCAATTATCCTTATTCAAGTATTACATTATTCAAACATTATATATATATATATTTCATTCTGCTGTTTTTTTTTCTTGCGTAAGAAACTACAAAAATAAAACAATGCATCTTCCAGTTATAAACTATAATCATATCAAGGCCTGGTGTTTCAAGGCTTGGTGTATCATCATCAAGAAACCAATTACTCTTAAATCAAAAGTAGATGAATTTGTTATAAATCATTCGATTACTACACCTAAACGTATCACATTAAAATTTTCAGAAGTTACAATATGCTTGGGAATCGACAATTTGTGCGTAAGTTGAACTGTGGTAATTAATAATCATATGGTGATGTATTTATTTTGGTGTTGTCCTTTCATTTTTTTTCTCCTTTTTATGCAGAATAAAGGTTGTTGCAAAAAAGTTAAACATCCCTGATCAAAATAATGACACTTTATACTAACAACACACAAATTTATAATTATAAATCTTATTTTCACCGGATGCAACGGTTAGATAGATAGCGTTACACACACTTTATTTTTTGGAGAAATGAGGGAGAACGACGGAAATATTTCATCAATTGAGTAGAAGGATAGTCTTTTGAAACTTTTGCATAAAGGACAAAACTATTTATTCACTTCCCAAATTCACTTGTGTTCGAAATTCACTATTTAAATTCACTGCCGAAATTCACTCTCGAAATTCACTAATTTTCAAAATTTATTGTCGAAATTCACTGATTTTCGGGATTCACTGTCGAAATTCATTGATTTAGGGATTCACTGGGGAGATTTACTGCTTTTCGGGATTCACTGTTTCTTCTCGCTATAAAAATCACTGCTTTTCGGGATTCACTATTTATCCTTCTCGCTATAAAAATTATGCAGTTGTTATTCTCCCTATAAAAAATTATATAGCTGTTATGTTACTTAAAAATATTTCAGATTGTGTCATTATCCCTAAATTCCCATTATTTTTATTTTTATGTCAGCTCCTTACACAAAAGATCATTTTGGCTAAACCCTAACTCTGCTTCAACCAGTCGAAGATTTCAATAGCTTTCTTAAACCAATATTTTTCCTATCTAATAATCTAATAAGAAGTTTCATCCACAAGGCCACTCCGGCTATATATATGTCAAGGGAATATGCCGAAAGTAACCAAGCAATTCGATAAGTAACCAAGAAATTTAATGGTACTAGGCCGAGACCTGCTGTATCAAATCAGTCACAGAATCACAGTAACAGTTATTCAACCGCACTAAGGTATCATGCATGCCAAATTTTTGGAACCTTTCCAATACTCATAAGAGTATGTACTATAAGTTTTTCCTAACTTGATCATGTACACAGTAATCTAATAAACAAAACCTTTCTTCTTATATGTTATTTCATTGCTTCCTTTAATTCTTTCAATACCGACTTCAAAATTTCGACATGATTTAATAATAAAAAATACTTACGAGTAGAAGATATATATACAAGGAGAAGTTTTATCAGCAAACTGATGCAGCATTTCGATAAGATTAGATTTCAATTGTTGTCGAATTGTTTCAAGAAGTTGTTTGATATTTTCTAACATTTCATCCTTTAAGTTACCACCTGAGCTTTGCTACCGCTAGCAGTGGTCGAATCGTTCCGGAGCGTCTTTCTTTATGGGGAACAAGCCTATCGCGCACCATATCCATGCTTGCTCCTTGCACACAAAGATGAGGAACTGTGTTTTATTTCTCCTTGCATACATATTTGCAGAAATGTGGGAATGATAGAGTGAAAACGTGTGTTAAAGGAGTTTAAATAACATGGGCAGGGTGACTGATGAACGTGCGTGAAATCTAGGAGACGTGCATAAGGTGGATTATGAATTTAACGTAAATTTTGATGATTTTGAATAGATATGCAGGATTTTTTTTATTTAATATAACTCTCTTATCTTTTTTATTTTTATTTTATTTTTAAGTATTAACTTACTTTAATTATTGTCTAAAATATATTTTTATTTATTTATTTTAAAATAAAACGGTATAATAAATCACTATAAATTACGATACGTGTACATGTACTACTAGAATAAATGCAAGCATCATGAAAAGTTTAATAAGTTAATATAGTTATCAATATCATCACAAAACATTTCATATTTATATATATATAAACTTAACACAAATATACGTATGATCAACAATTTACAAATACATTTAATTTCATAATAAATGGGATACAAGGGTGTTGTAATATCACTTGCATCAGTGTCTCTTCACAGATTCTCTATCTTACAGACTCAACATTGATTTTTTTTCATTTTACAGAATCTTTATCAAGAGCCAATTGCATCGAATCTTTAATGTCAATATTAATATATC
Source organism: Gentiana straminea (assembly GCA_036785695.1). Classification (NCBI taxonomy): domain Eukaryota; kingdom Viridiplantae; phylum Streptophyta; class Magnoliopsida; order Gentianales; family Gentianaceae; genus Gentiana; species Gentiana straminea. Next base: position 1,211,370 of record JAVUPR010000278.1, on the reverse strand, counting down.
AATATCTTTTAGTTTCATCACTCATTTTCATTGGAGCAACTTTTTTTGTAAGCATTCACCGGAGTAACTGAGTGCCATTTATTTTTGTAAACATATTAAAAAAACATATATGTATTCCTGATATTTGGGACCAACATATAAAAAACATAATAATAATTATAATAAGAAAAGAAAAAAAAACAAAGACACCCATATATCCTCAATAAATCACGGAGCAAAAATATCCAATGAATATTTTCTAAATAAAAAATCCAATTAATACAAAAGCAAAGCCGAATAGGAAAGTGGGAAAAGAAAGAAAAAAAAAAGCGTACAGATGCTATAGTGATGCGGTAGATGTATAGACTAACTTCACAGATTCTTAATTGTCCAGATCTGTATACAGATTCTAATGCAGTCTTAGTTTTGACAAATATGAGGAATTAAATATGTAAAGTACAGATTTAGCATCATTTAGAGATTTTACTGCGAGTGCTCTAAGTGCTAACGTCAAGCATACACCACCTTACAAATGGGACTGTGTTGTAGTTTGTTACATATATCTGACTCATACTCTCGATACGCATTTATAGTGGTACGAGGGGTGTCGAGAAAAAAAACGGGAATTCAAAAAAACGTCGTTTCGTCGGTGTCGTGTGACAATGTTCATAGTGGTAAAGTCAAAAAAAAAAGCATTTATAGGCCGGTTTGTTTTTGTTAATGTGCACCTAAGCGATTACATTTGTACACTTGTAATCATTAAAAATTTGTGCAAGCATGTACATTTCATTGATTTCTTTGTTCAGGCCACTATATCATGATTGAATAAATTTGTGCGACATTCACCGCACCTTAATCCCTGAACCTTTAACCATGAATATAACTGCCATGATAGAATCGAACATTGTGTTTGATTGTCACAAACCGTGGATTGATTGATTATACATGGCATTCATAAAACATAGATCATATTCACTACACTTTAATCCTCAACCTTGGACCCTGAAACCTGAACCCTAAACACTAAATCATTAACCCTAAATGCTAGTGTGGGATTATATGTCTGTCATAAGTAAGGATTGTTTGATTATTTATGACAATCACTATAGTTGCCATGATATAATTGAGCATTGTGTTTAAGGTAACAATTCGTTTTGTAATGAAAAGTATAGGGTTTTGTCACCTCTCCAACTATCTTTCCATTAGGAAGTATTTTAGTGGCTCAAAATCGGTTTTACTTCATTGCTGGAATTCCTTTCTTTTGATAAATACCTGGATTCCTAGTTAAAATATTATAAAAATAGCACTACTAGAATTTCCGGCATTTCCTACGCGAAATTTCGTCGGTATTTCGTCGGAAACACGTGTTTCCGACCAATTTCCGACGAAATATGGGGTGTTGGAAAAAAGCCCGTTGGAAACGCGTTGCGACGAAATTTCCGACAAGTATAGCGACGAAATTTCCGACGAATGTTTTCGACGAAATTTCCGACGCAATTTCCGACGAATGTTTCCGACGAAATTTCCGACGAGCATAGCGACAAAATTTGCTACGAATGGTTCCGACAAAATTAGCGACGAAGTTCTTACGAAATGATTCCAACGAACTTCTGACCATTTATTCCGACGAATTTCCGACGAAAATTTGCTTACTTATTCCGACTAAATTCCGACGACTTTTGTCGGTAATTTTCATAACATGTCCGACGAATTTCCTCACTACTCCGTCGGAAAAATTATATTTTTTTATTTTGATTTATTCGTAAATTCTCATTCCACCTGTCCAAATAAATCACAATTTATGAAAAACTAACACAATATTTAACTAATGCATCAACCAAACCAAGTCAATAAAGGCTCCATATAGCTAATTATTAAGTTACAAAAGCGTATATTGTTCCACTTAGGATTCCCAAAACAAAATAAAGTGACAACACAATACATAGCAAAATATGAACAATCCATAATCCTCACTATCAAGCACTACCTGGAGTATGGAGGAATCCTTGGACTAGCTGCGCAATCCTTGCTATCTCCGCCTGCATTGCAGATTGTGCAGCCGTTGCATGAGGTAGATCAGTCGACGTAGTTTGCTCTTTAATGATGTCAAAACAGTCCACTTCTTGCCTTTAAACTTGGGAACTTTCACAGAAGATATAACCAATTCACCCTCAACCAAACTATATATCTCACGGATATCATCATTGCCATCATTTCGACCGAAAGCATCGGATAGGGGGTCATTGTCGTAACCGTAGGCCCTCAAAATACTCATCCTTAGCGAGCGACGCAAGGATTTGGAAACGCTCCTAAATGAAATGTAGTCTTCAAGCTTTTTCAGTCGTCTGGCTATTTCTGCTAGCATTTCGTATGGAAGGTCGGACAAATTTGCCATTCCCGAGACAAATCTACAAAAAAAAAAAAAAAAAAAACAACCATCACTTAGCAAACAGGTTTATTGAAACAAATCAGGTCTATTGAAACAGCCAATGCTGATAGGTGGCCTAACATATCCTATAAAACAACTCCAATTGTCCAATGAATGCAAAAACCACAACAACCAATAATGAAATTACTGAGGTACCTGCCAAAACAGCGAAATGGGGACTTCCTTAACATCGTATAACCCATGTCTTCTCACGATTCCGAGCCTGACAACCTCCAAAAGAGCTGCACATACCGTAGAGAAAATTGAAAGGAATAGGCCAATCCCCATTCTCTGTAACTATGTTTAGCCATTTCTTTGACCTGTGAACTTTCGAGCAAAAGGGATGATGAGTTTGTCATAAACCGGGACCCAGAATATGACACTTTGTGTGTCGAAAATGATGAGTGCTGCTTTTGGGATCTTGAAACTTTTACTCATATGTGTGTCCATGATGAAAGTCGCTTGGGATACAAAAAGATTTCCTATTTGGTCAATAGACAACACTTACGACTATCCCAGTTGCCCATATTGGTAGAGTATTAAGATTGTTTTTAGCTACTCAACTTGAGTCACTGTGCAGAGTCTCCACACGGATTTATCGAGCCCTTGTTGTAATCGGATGGAGTTTCAACGGCGGCTTTGTCCATGCAACTGAATTTGACAATAAACAGGCTGAATTAGGATTCTTTTCTCAGAAACGAACAACAAATACTGTCATATTAAACTCGGTTAGCTTCAGTTTTTAAATCTTACTTGAATCTTAGTTCGTGCTCTAGTTCGAAATACTTGTGATTGAACTCGAACTGAAGAAAAATTTATAAAGCTCAACTTGAAATGAGGAATGGTATGAGAACAGTAGCGTTCTAAAGAAATTTACTTCCATCGTGTAGATACAATGCAGCTATCAATATTCAAATTGTATCTCTTCTCTTTCTAAGCTTCTGAAATAAAGGCATGTAAAGCAAAATTAATCTTGTAACTAAATGGATGGTTCGATCACTTTCTCATACTCGTCTGAAATAGAATTTTCGGCCTACAAAAGCTGTATATCTTACTTCTGCTACTCGCACTCGTCAATCTCTGACAAAAAAATCCCTTTGGATCTCATTCAATGTCAATTAAGTCATTCATGCATCATCATAGATACTTGCACCCATAATGAATGAGTGTTGTAGAAACAGTCCCGAAAAATCTAACGGAACAACATTAAGCTATATGGTTATGAATAATCTTTGGTAGGAGATAAATAGAATAAGTTCTAAGAAAATTATGACAGAGGGAGTAATAGTTAAGTCTCCATGTCCACTTATAACTCAATGCTAATATAATGAGTTTGGGATCAGATTGACGTGCAAAAGATGATCAGCAAAGGCTACCAACCTCAGATTAATACGACGAACTTGTCATCATTTCCCAGATTCCTTTAGGAATAGTACATAGTGTAGCCTTTACATGAATGATTATTGCTTAATAATGAATGATTAATAAGCAATAACGACAAAAGGCAAACCAAACAGTAAACAATATTTACAAATAACACCAGCACATCAATAAAACAACAAATTCTCAATTCAGACAATCAAAAAGAATCCGTATCAATAAGGACAAAAAGCAAACCAAATACAAAACAATCAAAATGACATAAGTGTCAATAGCAAAAGAAGATATGATACGAAGCTCACAGCAAGTAGAAAAAGTAGTGTATCTCTCAAACAGCTATATTAGAAAAAAGAAAAAAAAAACAATTGAACCCAAGTAGCAACTGGAGCATCGCAAATTAATTAACATTTGACCAAAGATCAGAAACATGAAAAAGTTTACAACACAAATGCAAAAAGAAAGAGTAGCAATGAAAACATCCTAAACCCTGATCAGAGACATAGTAATACAACAAATCCTCATTGGCCAGGCCGCCAGGCTAATATATATGACAATCTCAAAACGAAAACAAATTGTATTACCTCTCAGTCTCAGACATCCATCCATACCCAGGAAGATTAATAAGGTGCAACATTAGATACCCCCAATGCCATCAACCAAACTGAAGCACCACGAAAACCCCAAAGGCCAAAGAAGAAGCCATTCAGCAAAAGTACATTATCCTGTGCGAGGAAAAAATCGCTAGTGTAATAGCCAAGATGAGATCAACTGAAAATCATCAACAAATCATGCATCAAAATCAAGAAAACTTTATGATATGTCTACATATTTGGATTGAGCTAGGATTACCCTATTGCCATTATGCAGAAGATGCAGCAACACCAACAGGTAACAATGACCTCCTGCACCGATAAAGAAAGAAAATGAACCATTGGAACAAATTGATTTCTTATCCTCATGTAGCTAAACTCCATGTTTTCTCACAGATGCAACCACAACCTGGCATTGGTGTGTAAGGGGAAATATGTAGAACAATCACAACATAAAATGTGAACATTCACAGCAATATATGTGCAGAATCGAAAGTTGAGCGCTTTTTAACCAACAACATATGTGCAGAATCAAATGGTCCCTCAGGCCATATCCCTTTTTGACCAACAATATTAACCAAATATTATAGAACATTCACAACAATATTCTGAAACAAAATAAGCCCGAGGTCAAAAAGGGATCAATATTAAATAAAGGCATATCATAATGAAATACAAACAAACACATATCTTACTTCCAAAAAAACATGAAGGGAAATCCTTAAAAAATAAAAGATAAATTTACCTCTGAAAATCAGACAAAACGCTTTGTTAAAATTTCTGCTCAACCTGTCTTTCATACAAAATCTGAGAAAAAATCACCTTTTTCTGTTGATAGTAATATATGTACATTGGAGAAAAATGTGAAACTTCAAAAACTACCATTGCTCAATCATTCCGTACAAAATTTTGCAATGAACAAATTAAGATGGTGGAAAATAACAAACCTGTAACAAGGGCGAAAAATTCTTAACTAAACCAGATCAAGTTTTCAGCTTTTCCATCTATACGTATATACATATCGACACTTTCATCCCCTCAAATAAGATCTCGTCTTTTGTTTGGAATGATACAACACGAACAAAAAGAGATAACAGGGGAAGAAAAATTACTCACAGAACTCAGAAGTTTAAGAGCGTTGTAGCAGTCGGCGAATCTTTTGTTGCGTTCTTTGAGCAGCAAAAAGTGAAACGCGGTAGACGGTGGTCCGGTGGTGGAGTTCGGCTGCATCTTCACTCTTCGGGCTTCAGGAGGCCGATGTAGTGCTCGCAGGACTGAGGATGAGGACGAGGGACGACGGGGGAGGGGAGGGGAGGGCGAGGACAAGGCAGAGACGGCTCAGACGACGGGGGAGGGGAGGGCGGCAGGGGCTCATCGAATGGAATGGCTGATGAATGATGATAATTGAGGGTTTGGGTAATAATGGGGATAGGTATTGTATTTTTAGAGTATATATGTTAATTTAATTAAAATTTTGAGTATATATTTTAGTTATTTTATTTAGTTACTGGATTCGGGTCGTGAGCTCGATTGTTTTTCAAAATTTGTTAATCTTTTTTATATTATATGTCAAAATTGAGTTCGATACCTCTAATACTCGACTCGACTAATAATTAATGTTTTTATAAAATATTCTGTGATGATACACTTACATATATGTATATTTAATTAAATATTTTGTATAAACCTCGAATAACTCGCGAGCTACTCGATAAATGTATTATGAACTTCGATCTAAGCTTGATTAAATTCGAGCAGCTCGACTCGAGCTCAATCTCAGAAAAAAAAAACCGAATCGAGTCAAGATAAAAACGGATTTAAAAGCTTTCTCTCTTCCAAGGTCAGTAAAACCTTCTGCTCGAGCATTCCACTTCAACACGTCCTTACCTTTCTGGTGTCAACGGCACTAGGCTGTCGGCTTGGTGATTTCAGTGCCGAGCTAGGTTCATTGTAGAGTCGATGAGTTCAATCTCGAGATTCATTATTGAGTAAGTGATTACAATCAGAGGTTCATTACTGAGTTGGTGAGCTCAACCCCGAGGTTCGTTATTGAGTAAGTGATTTTAAACCCTATATTTGTTATTCAGTGAGTGATTACAAACCGAGGTTCGTTATTGAGTTGGTGAGTTCAATCACAATAAGGTTGGTTATTGAGTAAGTGATAATTAAAACTCGAGGTTCGTTATTGAGCAATTGATTAAAGCCTGAGGCTCATTATTGAATTGTGATTTTAGTATTGAGGTTCGTTATTGAGTTGATGAGTTCAGTCTTGAGATTTGTTATTGATTAAATGATTACAAACCGAGGTTTGTTATTGAGTTAGTGAGTTCAATCCCAAGGTTCGTTATTGAGTAAGTGATTAGAACCCGAGGTTCGTTTGAGTAAATGATTAGAACCCGAGGTTTGTTATTGAGTAAGTGATTTCAAACCCGATGTTCATTCTCAAGTAAATTTCTCTTTAACCCGAGGTTTGTTATTGAGTAAGTGATTTTGTGGGATATTTAGCATATCAATCGGTCGTTAACGAACCCCGATATTTAAATCAATCGCTCGATAACGAACTGACGATATATATCAGATAGTACTATCAGAATGATCTCTAAGGAAATATATCGGTTTGAAATCGCTTAATCGACTTCGAATCTCGGGATTGAGATCAATCGGTCGTTAACGAACCCCAAGATTCAAATCAATCGCTCGATAATGAACTGACGATCTATAGCAGATAGTACTATCAGAATGATCAATAAGGAAAGATATCGGTTTGAAATCGCTTAATCGACTTCGAATATCGGGATTGAGATCAATCGGACGTTAACGAACCCCGAGATTCAAAACCCTATATTTGTTATTCAGTGAGTGATTACAAACCGAGGTTCGTTATTGAGTTGGTGAGCTCAATCACAATAAGGTTGGTTATTGAGTAAGTGATTAAAACTCGAGGTTCGTTATTGAGTAACTAATTAAAACCTGAGGCTCATTATTGAATTGTGATTTTAGTATTGAGGTTCGTTATTGAGTTCAATCTTGAGATTTGTTATTGATTAAATGATTACAAACCGAGGTAGGAAACACTTATGTTCGTCGGAAATTGGTAGGAAAGACTTATGTTCGTCGGAAATAGGTAGGAAAATCTTATTTTTCGTCGAAAATTGGTAGGAAAGACTTATGTTCGTCGGAAATTGGTAGGAAACACTTATGTTCGTCGGAAATTGGTAGGAAAGACTTATGTTCGTCGGAAATTGGTAGGAAAATCTTATTTTTAGTCGGAAATTGGTAGGAAAGACTTATTTTCGTCGGAAATTGGTAGGAAAACCTTATGTTCGTCGGAAATTGGTAGGAAACACATGTTCGTCGGAAATTCGTAGGAAACACCTAGCGGGAGAATTTCGCGCCCTTAAACAGTAGGCGGGAGACTTTCGCGCGCTAGGTTTCCGACCAATTACCGACGGAGACTTTGCGACAATTGAAATCCGTCGGAAATTGGTCGGAAGTATTTTTTTTCCTTTCTTAATTATTTTAGTCGTCGCAAAACCTTCAATAACGTCAATAAGTGATTAGAATAGAAAATTCTAGTAGTGTAGAATGAATCAATCGACACATAGTCATAACCTAGAGTTTGATATGCCATATTTATAATAAACAAATCATACCCCTCCCTGGACCATGAACCATAAACCCAAAACCATGAAACTTAAATCGTAAACCTTGAACCATAATATGTGAGTAATCTGTTTGAATGTCACATGTAATCAATCAACACATGGTCACTAATTGTGAATTGAATGATTCTCTATGACATTCACTATACCCTTAACCATTGTTCATTATAATAAGTATTTTACAAGGCACGAGAGAATCATTAATCCCAAATTCACCTATCATTAGTATGTACATGAGTTGTTTCTGAGTTAGTGAAGATGCAATGAATCGTATTTCTAAAATTCTGTAGACATTTGAATATGTACAGATGATTGGTTTATGCATGACGATCATTTATCATTGAACTATCACGTTCACGGTTCATAATTTTTGGATCATGCTTCAATTTATTAGGCTGTAGGGGTTCATAGTGTATGATTTGGAGTTTACACAATACAAAATAAAGTATGATCCCTAAAGCTCAAGCGGATTATATAGCATGGAGATGATGTATTGGAGTAATTTGACTCTTTGTCGCATAAATAATGTATAAGAAATGTAATTAAATTAAAGTTACAATGAATATTGTAAATATGTAAAAGAAAAATATGAATCATAGTAATGATTTATTAAAAAAAAAATCTTAAATGCAAATAAGTATAATTCACATAAGAAAAAAAATTAAAACCGGCGTAGTTTAGTGGCCACGTGTCACCCCTAACTACTACATAATAGCTATATCATATTTATTTCTATGTAATAAATACAATATATTTATGGGTTTATTGTTAAAAATAACAATTTGAACATAGAAATATGGACAGAGGACGGTAGAATATTTTTTTTAGGTAAAAAGAACATGTCTTTATTCTACTGTGATTTAAATTATCTCGTATTCAACTACAAAAATGAATATACCTATCAATCTGATTATCGAAAGATAGTAATTCTTTAATCACATTTTTGCTTTTTTCGTCATCTTTATTTAGACATCCCATTTGATATTTTTTCAAGGTTATTTTCGAGGTCATTTTTATAATAAAAAAAAACACAATAAGAGTGGAATAGTGAAACATTGGATGGAGTCAGTTCCACTGCAGCAAAAAGTGGGTTTAGAGTTATAAACAGTGGAATTGTCCTTATCAACAAATTTATATTTCTACTATCCTGATTTCTATTTTCCCCCTCTTTTTAGTCCTTTTAAACCAACCCCTCTATATTTATTTGTATGCAATAGGTGCGAAATTTATTCAGTGAGAAATGAAATGCCGAATTTCTTGTTAAAACGAAAAATTAAATTATTAAAGGTTATTTGAAAATTCACAAAATAATTTGGGATATGGAATTTTTATTTGAAATTTTCAATTTCATTCATTGTGCCGCTAATCTATTTTTTTGGTCAAATCCATTCTAATTTTTTTAAACCGCCACAACGATTGGTCGACTATTTTTATCATTCACTAAACCTTTAAACATCGTTCATTATAATAATTATTTTACAAGAAATGAGATAATCATTTATTCTAGCCGAACAAATCCCAGATAGAAAAAAACCACAATCAGTGTTTCTCCCTTTTCAAGACCTCAAATGGAAAAATACATCTTGTAAATGAGCTCAGAATGGTCCAATTAACTAGGAACTGGTCAAACTTAGCAAAATAATAGACCCCGATTTGACCAATTGTCACTTTTAGGTTAATCCGGGTTTTTGACTGGTTTAATTTCCGGTAAAAAAAAGTGAACGGGTGGGGTCAAATTGCGGGTCAGACATTTCTTCTTCACCCGGTAATGCTGCAATTTTAATGAAACCAGAAGAGAGAAAAAAAACTTTGACCAATGATATCTTGCAATTTCGAGGTCCCTTTTTCGCATCGTTTGTTGCGTCGGACTCCAAAAATCGAGAACTATTCAATGGGATGAATAGAAATCGATTTCGAGCAGCTTCATGTGTCGGGCTTTTTAACAAACTATGGATTTGATACCAATTCGTTGTGAGGAATCAATCGAAACGAAAGTAAAGCAAATCGAAATATAAATGGAAGAACAAGAATTTTGAAGGAAAAAAATGGTACAAGAAGAAGACGATGAGGAAAGAATACAAAGTGTGGAAATTTAAAAATAAGGTACAAGAAGAAGAAGACGAGGAAATTATACGAAGTATGGAAATTCAAATAAAAAATCTAATAGGATTGCTGTTGTTGTTTTTTAAATGGATGACCAGGTTAGTTGATTGACAGGTTAAATTTTTTTTTTTATGATGCACAATAACTAATAATGCGTTAAATCAATACAATGGTTGCTATTATTTTAATATTGATCTAATGGTAAACTTGACGTACGGGTTCAAAAAAAATGGTAAACTTGACCGTACTGACTGAATTGTAGTATTTCCTAAAACATAATAATATCCCTTGAATTATACCCTTTTCTAATTTCGCCTATACATATGAAGACCATTTTTTCCAATACTTTTTGCAAACATTTTACTTCTTATTTATTTTTTTCTTTACCTTTTTTCTTTTGAAAAATGAAATTATTTAGTAGCGGTATTTTTTTTGGAGACATATATATATATATATATATATATATATATATATATATATATATATATATATATATATTTTAGCAACATGTACATAGTACCGGGACACTCGTATGCATATGGAAGTGAGTTTAGCCAAAGCCTACATCTCAAAGCTTTCTATTCAGGATAGGGTGGCGAAAGACAATTCCAAAGCTCCAAAAAGACGACATAATGTGAAAGCTTCTGACACCCCCAAATTGTTTCAATGCTTCCACAAACAACAAATTGACATTTTGCACTGCAAATGAAAAGGAACCTGTCACGGATTTTATCAACACAAAATAAACAAGTAATAATCCGGTTAACCTCAAGTATAAGGATCGTAGTAATAGCGGTTAATGCCGGGTCGATCTTACGGGGAACTAAACGATTGTGATTTCTAGTTTTTATCTAACTAACCTATGTCACGATTACTAAGCTAAATAGCGGATAAAACTAAACGAATATTGAAAATTAAACTTAACTAAAACGTAAAACTGGACAAGAGATGATCTAAAGCCGGGAAGGATACGGGCTGCGAACCGATTTAAACTAACTAATCTAAGATGCGTATAAAAGTAAACTAACTAGACAAATTCAAGCTTTTAAGGATTTAAATCAAATTTATAACGAGCAAACGAGGATTGATCCACCTATCCAACAAGCATTGATTTCCTATCTCGATTATATTGCGCTTTTATCTAGGTCGTGATTCACCTCACCTAAACATGAACCCTAATTCCTTAGAAAGTTCATCTATTAATCTATTATCTTCCGATGTAAGATTAACGCGTTTTCTAACCAAAGGTGCAAACTTTGTGTTTATAATCTAGTAGTCAAACCTATTAACTTCCGTTATGATAGATTCGAATTACTATTCTTATTCATGGTGATCTAGGGTTTACTAAGACTTCCATCAACAATAAACAATCAACACATGCACATCTTCCGATAAAAGAGCAATTTAAACATGAATAAGCATGAATAAGAAACAACCTTTATTAAAAACTCACAGTATAATCGAAGAAAACGAAATCAACAATTGTCGGACGGCTTCACAATACTCGTTTGATGAAGCTTTTAGCCTCGAACATCCTCGAACTCAAATTTGCGTAAACAAGGCATAAAAAGTAACTAGTTTTTAATCTAAACTAAGAGCATAAAAACTGGAATAAAAAGATGAAAAACGCAGCCTAAAGCCGCCCCTAGGTTTAGGGTTTTTAATAATGAGTGTATGATCCTCTTGTGTGGAGAAAACAGCCGACTATATATAGATTTTAAAGTCGGTTTCGCAAGTCGGCTACCGGACGCCCGTCCGGATCCTTGAACGCCCGTCCATTCTTCATATGAACTTCAAATCGGGCCGAGTCATGACCAAACGCTCGTCCGGACGGCGTCCACTTCGCGTCCAAACATCCCGAATCAACTTCCCATCTCCGGACGCTCGTTCGGTTCCATCGACGCCCGTCCACCGGACGGGACTCCGGACGCCTTGATCCAATATGACCGGATTTCGATTTCTTTATCTTTATCTCCTTTTCATTCAATGTAAATCATCATTATCTCTTCCTCTTTAATCAAATCCGACTTGATCATCTTTGAATCACCTCTTGAGCTCGAATTTGTGCTTCTATGACACATAAAAATATCGCAAAATGTAATATCGCTCAAATAATCATAAAAACATAATTAAAACACATAAATTAATCTATGTTGCGAATAACTTATTTAAAATACCATTTGCTCGATAAATCCATTAAACGCTCGTTTCTTATACAAATTCATACAAATATGAGGGAAAATAACATAAAATATAGCGTTATAAATCGTATAAATTCACCCTTAACAACTCCCCCACACTTAGCTTTTGCTCGTCCCGAGCAAAACAAAACAAAAACTAGGCTCGGAAAAAAAAACGTACATCTCAACATATATAACATATATCCAATAAATCGAAGTTCACCGGTGCGTGTGTGCAAAACCATAGAAAACTTCCACTAAATCCAAACTTGAAAAACTCAAAGCAAAACTAGCTAATACCCCCTTGTAGACTAGTAATCAATGACACTCATAAGATGCACCCTACAAACGTGATATATCCCGAAAAGAATGACCGAATATATCTAGGGCCATTCGAAATACTCGAGAGGACAATCCCTACAAAGATATCCGACGCTTTCTACTCTGGGGATAAGATAGACGATAACTTAGTCTTATATCAATTTCATACCAATTCTTTAGTTGATTTAATTAGTTCACTTCAAAACGCACATCGAATGAGCTCTTGCCCTCATAGCGAGAATAGGATATTCGAGATATACCCTACCTTACTCAAATCATAAGGCGCTTTTTCTTAACCGTCGTGAGCTTTTAGTCATCATAGTGGTATAGACATACGTGGTATACCCTATCACACTCAAATCATCGACCAGCTTCCGACACACACAATTAATTCATATTTTTTTACTCAACTTTTTCATTTGAATAACCACTTTTTCAACAACTTTAGTTACGCTTTACTTATCACATTCAAACCTTAGATATTCACAAGATAACATACTCCGGATCTAAATACAAACTATCATAAATCTCACGATATATACGTAGCACTAAGCACATGACTTATAAGAAAACCAAAAATTACTAATCCAAAAGGGGTATAGCTTTATAAAATAGCTCATCATTCACTATGGCTTGTGAAAAATAGTGTCGGGTGAAACATCTCACTTACTAACCATATGATATATAGCTGTGATGACTAAAAAAACGAACATTGAAGTGAATTGCCTACTCGGGACAAAACAAAAACTAAAATGTCGGAGAATTTTCAAAAAATTTAGCTCATTTGCAAAGAAACATTACGAATTAAGCAACCGCGTGTAGATACATATCGAAACATTCCCCTCCCCCACACTTAAAAACTCAACATGTCCTCATGTTGCGCGGATCGGAAGGAAAAAGGAAAAGACTTAGCCGATTGAAACCGAAACGCGAATCGTCGGTCAAAGCCGGAGCCTACATAAGGACACTTTAGAATGCGTAACCGTACAACGTAGCTCGTTGAAACCGCTAAAAATATACCCGCACGTCTTGACAAGCATGGAACCATCTCGGGAAAACGGGGAGTTATACCAAAATGAAAAGAGATATCAAAAATGAATATAACGCAAAAGTGAAAACATTCAATACATCCGTAAAGTGTAAACACAAGTAGACGTGAAAGTACCGGTGCGCCTTATGGCTTACATGATCCATCGGGAAAAGTAACGATAGTAATAGCAAAATTACAACGAATCATATAAGAAAAAGTATCAATAACATACATCCATCGGAGCAAAGAAAAAGAAAAACTAGAATCGAAAAATAAAATCAAGGCCGGCTCGGTGTCCCGTAATCATCGGTCGGAGGATCGGAGGAGGTCCGGAAGGTGGTGCCGTATCCCAAGCCGCCGAGTCGTCGCTCCTCATCCGAAGATGTCTCGTGGTCGTGTAGAACATCCGCGATGACCTCGCTCGATCTCATCGGCAAAAAGAAAATCAACGGAGCTCGGATTGAACGTCCTTTCGTCCCTCGGCTGCCGGCCTCTCGATACACCGAAGAATCGATAAAATATTGTTCTCGTGAGTCCCGGATATCACTCGGCCTTTCCCGGAAACCGTTGGCCATGCTCAACCGCATCTAACCGCGGGAGATAAAGTAGGAAGGGAGGATGCACGAGGCGGTGCCGAAGAACCGAGGCTCCCGAGGTATCTCCGTCTCGGTCCGTCCCGAAGGCTTGCCTTTTTCTCGCCGGATCGGCCTTGGATTCTTCGGCTTGTGATCGGCTCCATACTCGTGCACACCGGCATCGATACGAGAGATCGTGGATCGGGTGAGGGATAATCAAGCATCGGGTATAGATCTTCGATTAATAGCCACCTCATCATATAACGCCCGTCCCACATCTACGTTCGTGCCAAATGTCAATGCGTATAACATGCCTAAGTCACCAATGTGAAAGTGCGTCAAGTTGTTCTTAGGCAACAACCGATTCTGAATAAACCGACACTGGACCTTCCAATCCTCCGTCCAGGTCGTGGTAACCAACTCCTTCCGGTCGCCTCCCGGCCTTAATGTCCATGCCACATCCGGACACACTCTAAGGCGCAATGCCTCCAAAGGATCCTGCCCCAAACTCTGTCTATGTACAATCTCTTCCTTATAATCCCTACCCTCGAAAGCCGCTAAGTTGTATTTCTGATTGATCACTTCCGGTGTAAAAGGGACTTCTACCCCTCGAACCACAACTACCTTCTTCCCCAAATCGGTTTCCGAACAAGCTAGCATAAAATTCCCGAACTAGGGAGCTATTTACCGGGGTAGTCGGGATTGTCATCAAGGTTTCCCATTTCCGATCTTTGAGCAACTTAACGAACCCCGGATCGACTTTGGCCTCCAAAATGGCCCGCTCAATCAACATCGTCCTCGAGAAATAATGCTTGTTTATACACATCGTGAGCTCTGGGTTCACGAACCGACGAGGTAATGGCATAGGAGGTACGGTTTTGGATTTCTTTCTAGGAGGGGGGCACCCCAGTACAACCGGTTCCTCTTCCCGGGTAGCATCGACAGCTTCCTCAAATTTCTAGACGAACCTCCACCTCTATGAACTCTGGCATCCGTACCAAAGGCACATCGTCATCAGTCTCAGAGTCAGAGGTCGGCTCATCTCTCAAAGTAGCCCTAGTTTGGGTGGCTCTATGAGGTTGTTCTCGTATACTCATCCTCCCCGGCAACGGCGCCAAAAACTTGTCACGGATTTTATCAACACAAAATAAACAAGTAATAATCCGGTTAACCTCAAGTATAAGGATCGTAGTAATAGCGGTTAATGCCGGGTCGATCTTACGGGGAACTAAACGATTGTGATTTCTAGCTTTTATCTAACTAACCTATGTCACGATTACTAAGCTAAATAGCGGATAAAACTAAACGAATATTGAAAATTAAACTTAACTAAAACGTAAAACTCGGACAAGAGATGATCTAAAGCCGGAAGGATACGGGCTGCGAACCAATTTAAACTAACTAATCTAAGATGCGGATAAAAGTAAACTAACTAGACAAATTCAAGCTTTTAAGGATTTAAATCAAATTTATAACGAGCAAACGAGGATTGATCCACCTATCCAACAAGCATTGATTTCCTATCTCGATTATATTGCGCTTTTATCTAGGTTGTGATTCACCTCACCTAAACATGAACCCTAATTCCTTAGAAAGTTCATCTATTAATCTATTATCTTCCGATGTAAGATTAACGCGTTTTCTAACCAAAGGTGCAAACTTTGTGTTTATAATCTAGTAATCGGACCTATTAACTTCCGTTATGATAGATTCGAATTACTATTCTTATTCATGGTGATCTAGGGTTTATTAAGACTTCCATCAACAATAAACAATCAACACATGCACATCTTCCGATAAAAGAGCAATTTAAACATGAATAAGCATGAATAAGAAACAACCTTTATTAAAAACTCACAAAGTATAATCGAAGAAAACGAAATCAACAATTGTTGGACGGCTTCACAATACTCGTTTGATGAAGCTTTTAGCCTCTCGAACATCCTCGGCAACTCAAATTTGCGAAACAAGTGCATAAAAAGTAACTAGTTTTTAATCTAAACTTAAGAGCATAAAAAGCGGAATAAAAAGATGAAAAACGCAGCCTAAATCCGCCCCTAGGTTTAGGGTTTTTAATAATGAGTGTATGATCCCTTTGTGTGGAGAAAACGGCCCGACTATATATAGATTTTAAAGTCGGTTTCGGTAAGTCGGCTACCGGACGCCCGTCCGGATCCTTGAACGCCCGTCCATTCTTCATATGAACTTCAAATCGGGCCGAGTCATGACCAAACGCTCGTCCGGACGGCGTCCACTTCGGCGTCCAAACATCCCGAATCAACTTCCCATCTCCGGACGCTCGTTCGGTTACATCGACGCCCGTCCACCGGACGGGACTCCGGACGCCATCCAATATGACCGGATTTCGATTTCTTTATCTTTATCTCCTTTTCATTCAATGTAAATCATCATTATCTCTTCCTCTTTAATCAAATCCGACTTGATCATCTTTGAATCACCTCTTGAGCTCGAATTTGTGCTTCTATGACACATAAAAATATCGCAAAATGTTATATCGCTCAAATAATCATAAAAACATAATTAAAACACATAAATTAATCTATGTTGCGAATAACTTATTTAAAATACCATTTGCTCGATAAATCCATTAAACGCTCGTTTCTTATACAAATTCATACAAATATGAGGGAAAATAACATAAAATATAGCGTTATAAATCGTATAAATTCACCCTTAACAGAACCCGTGCTAAAGAAATGTACAAACTTTAACGATAAAGAACCCATGTTCCATCAATCAACATCACCTAGCCCCTTGACCTCTTCTCTCAAAAAAGATGTCACTATCATGATAATACCAAATCACATTCAACAACATAATAATCACACCAAAGCATCTCTACAAAAAAAAAAAAAAATGCTAAAAAGTATACATGTTATATATAACAGTTCATTAAATAGTAAGCACAAAGAAATTGCATGAATGTAACTACTAATCACAGTGTTCCAAACCTACATAAAACTTTGTTTTTTTTCCACCTCGAAATTTGTAGAATTGCATAGACACACAATCAAAACCCAACCTTGCACTGCTGCGGACATCCGGTCATCGTTTCGATAGCTCCATTCGCCACAAATCCACCCGACAATAACCCAAAAAAAACTTTTAGTCCCCTGTTTCTAGTTCTCAAAGAACCTGATTTAAAGCCAACATTTGCCCCTTTCCCCTTTGCAGTAATATCCCATGCACATCATTAATAAAGTAAAACAAAACAACATTAATAACAATGTATATGAAATAAAGTATAAATTTAACATATGGCTTACGCCCTCTCACACTCGCTTCGGTCCGCATTCTCACCACCGCAATGTGTTCATTTAGCTATCAAAAGGGGCATGATTTCTAGGATACAAATCACATTAAAAGAGAAAAAGACTAGAAAGGAATGCTGGAATTGAAACATATTCATACAAATTTGCTTCTTATATATGGTACAACACTCTCTGCACTGGATGACATGAAGTATTCAGGCCACAGTCTGCACATTACTCAGTGTTTTAACACTTGCCAAGAGAATAAATACAGAAGAGAGAAAAACATTGATCTTTTCACTGGAGTAGGTGCAACTTAAATGTTTTGGGTTCCTATATGAATACACAAAGAAATCAGTAACCGAATTCACGAAGTCTGAAAAGTAAACAGTTAAAAGGATTAATCGAATGTTGGATATGCATTAAGGTAGCAATACACTATATGCAGATCACAAAAAATATAATGGCAAATCCCATTTGAGCAAATACGATCATGGATCAAGAGTCCGAAGAAAAAAAAGAAACCATAAAATGTAGTTCATAATTTTATCATTATTACGTCAAATAAAACAAGAACGTGAACTCACCTGCAACAGTACTGAAAGAAAGATGAAGTTCTTTGTGATCCTCCTCCAAATTTGGGCACGCTTTATCTTCCTTGTGAGAACATCAGTCTCCTCCTTCGAAATGTATTCCAGTCGCTTCTCATAATCATCTTTACCGGTTCTGAATAATATGCGTTAAAAGTCCTTGAAAACAACCCCGGTTTCTTCTTTTTTGTACTCTTCATCTCAGTTTATGTGCTTGTACTCGAGACACCTTCATAAACATCCTCACCATCATGTTTTGAAACCCCAGCCATTTTCTAAAAGCACATTCCATTACTACAATAACTCATTCCACATACATACTGAGTCAATTAGATAGTGAAATAAATATTTGGAAGCACCCTTTTGTTCCACTCAAGTGTGCATGATAAGCTTTTTATCCATGACAGTGTTCCACATAATACATATCAAAAGTCCTAAAAGTGACATTTTCTCCCCCTTGATTCTTATATACACTATAAAAGTCTTTTTCATACAACCACAGAACCACTTCCGGTCAAAATCCAACCATATGAAGTACTTTGAACTTTTCATTGTTCAAATAACAAAGCAAATTGTAGATTCAACCTTTTATACTTTAAAGGTAATGCTACAGTAAGATGTACATATGTTTTATGAATCAGCGGCAACAATAAAAGCTATATCCTGATAGTTTCAAACGAAAGAAAATCACTAAGAGTTCTGCCAACCCATTCCATTACCAAGTCCACAACAAATTATTATATTATATTACCCTATTACTTTTAGTCCTAAGGCCGTAAGGTTTAGTCACATATAACCGAATTATGTGAAACTACAAAAAATACTTACTTGAAATCAAACTTCCTTTAGTAGATGGGCCTGCAAAATTATATATTCGAAATGAAAACTCATTTTTTCCGGCGCAATACTCAGTGCAATCCAAACAACGCATAATCAAAATGTATTCACTAAATAAAATATAGGAAATTATTTGATGTCCAAAGTGACCTATATTCTCCCCTATTGCAAACATCTTTATACAAATTTATACAACAAATAAGAATAAGGACAAACTAATATGTTCTGACCTAGATCAACCTATTGCAGGTTCATGTTAAAGGTGCTACGTGCAAAAATCGGAGTACCTACAGAACTTTATATCCCCATAGAATTCATCAGTCTTAATACATACTCTGAGCTCCGATCCAAAAGACAGTAACCTACAGCAATCCTCTGTAAGAAGAGAAAAAGCTAATCTGATGTAATAGAAAATCCCTATAAAGCATAGTAATCCGTGAATAATATCAAAATGAAACAGGAATTAAAGTGTTTTAGGAGTAGTAAATTGATATAATAAAACCGATATCATAAAATAAGAAGAACTTAGTATCAACAATCAATCCCATCCCTTGTTATCGGCGGCCATCAGATCGGATTTAAGACACCCCTGCAAATGTACATCGTAAATATGGTTATCGTGAAATAATATCCCAGCAAAACCACAAAACCAAGGTAGCTTCAATTTGCATTGAAACAGAACTTCTTAATGAAATTAAGTTCATCAAAATACTTGCACCATTCCGCTCAGATTCATGTCGTACAGATTTTAACGCATAATATGAATGAATAATGCATAGAAATGATGGAGACTTCCCTGAATTGAATCGGATGTGGAAAAACAGGATTTAATGCTACGGAATAGGAAAATGACTGCTCAAATTGGCATCAAATCGTCGTAAAGGTGGAACCTTTTACATCAGCCAACCTTCCATATATATTTTAAGCACAAAATCAGGCAACGTCCATATCAAATCAGAATAATATCAACGATAATAACTCAGAAAGAAAATGATAGACAACTCCCCTGAAAATCAGCATTGAAGCAAAGGCTAAAGTTCGATTTTGAAACGGAAGTACGCCAAGCCGTCACAATACTGAGGAGCTACGTATCAGCTTGATAAATGCATCGAATCAACACAAAAATGGAAGGTTTACAGCACCGAGCCTTCTATATACAGATTATAGCACATGGTTGCACAAAATGTTGTATCTGTGAAACCAGAAGCGCCAAGCCATCGAAGGAGAAGCTGTGGATCCACAAAGATACTGGCCGAATACTTAGAATCAGCATCGAATCGAGAGAAAGACTGAACCTTTCATACTCATCCTTCACAAAAACGCATAAGGCACAAAATCAGCAGAGCATCTATGTCAAATCAGAAAATAAATGATAAGGAACAATATTAACACGGAAAGATACCACCTTGCGAATTGAATGCACCGAATGATTCCGAAGCTGGAAAAATATTTTAGAAATGTCTAGTAGAAATGTCGAACATAATACCTGGAAAAATATTTTAGACAATTCCGAACGTGTCGAACATAATACCTGATCTCAGAAAACTGGCAAAGATTCGTTGACGATTGCATCAAAATCTCACACTTTCAATTCAAAGACTGCTGGAATATAATCTTCGATCAACCTATTTGGGCAACTTTCAATGTTCTTCAAGGATTCTTCCAGAAATGCTCTTGACTATCAAAATATTGATCTGGTTCTTTAATGGAACAATTCTGGGAGAAGCTTTGTACCTGGAAAGATATTTTAGACAATTCCGAACGTGTCGAACATAATACCTGATCTCAGAAAACTAGCAAAGATTCGTCGACGATTGCATCAAAATCTCACACTTTCAATTCAAAGACTGCTGGATTATAATCTTCGATCAACATGTCGATTGGCCGCCTTGTTTCAGCTAGGGGTGTGAGAAGAGAAGAGATTGGCCACCCACTATTGCTCCACGTTTTCTTCTTCTGCTTTCCCCCGCCGGATTTCGCCGGTTTCGAAGACGGTGGTGAACCTTTTCTACCAGAGAATCTTTGATAATGGATTGATGAATGTGGAAAGAGCTAATAGTGGGTGGTTTTAGGGAGAAATGATGCATCAATCGTGGATAGGGAGTTGTTGCAGAAGATGATTTTGGCCGATGTGTGGATTGTCGTGGGTGACAAAGTGTGTGAAATTGTTTTATTATTTATTAGTAGCTCCCAAAACGTGGATGTGAATGTGGGAGTTATAAACTCCAGACGTGTGAATATGGAAATAAATTTTTTTTTTGTTTTTTACTTTTTTATGTTTCATTTTTTATTATAACCTTAATCCAGACGTAGGTTAGAAGATGTTATTTGGGGCGGTGGAAGTAAAAGGAGTGGGAAGAATGATGCGGTTTAAATAAAGAGTGGGATTGGATAGTTTTTTGTGGGAGAGGTAGTTGTAGGAGGGGTGGGTTAGTTTTTTAATAAGATTTCTTCTTTTATTTTTAGCGGGTAATATATATATATATCCCTTGAATTATACCCTTTTATACTAATTTCGCCTATACATATGAAGACCATTTTTTCCAATACTTTTTGCAAACATTTTACTTCTTATTTATTTTTTTCTTTACCATTTTTCTTTTGAAAAATGAAATTATTTAGTAGCGGTATTTTTTAGGAGATATATATATATATAACGTCCATGTCCTGGATACCGAGTCCTTATCTGGACATGGAACATTTGGCATGTGAAATCCCACATCGCTCACCCCCATATAGGTGTGAGACATAAATGTCTTGTCAACTGGAGATTAACTCTTTTACACCAAGCGAGGACGGCGGTCAAAGCAGTTGATTGGATCCATTTTTGACTCATTTTGCGCTACTAGACACAGGTCTGAGGGCGTTACAGAATGGTATCAAAGCCGACTATCAGACGGAACCATGCGCTGCACCGTATAAGAAGACGGTGTAAGGATCTGGTAAGGACGGTGTAAGAAGACCTCTGGTAGGGACGATCCAGGAACAGTCTTGGCCGTCCTAGCGAGGACGCCAGTCCCTTATAAGGGTGGGGGGGGAGAATGTAAAATCCCACATCGGTAAAGTAATAGAATGCTCACCCCCATATAATTGTGAGCATAAAGGTCTTGTCAACTGGGGTTAACCCTTTTAGACTAAGCGAGGACGGAGGTCAAAGAAGTTGACCTGACCATTTATGACTCATTTAGCGCTACCAGACACAGGTCTGAAGGTGTTACAGATATTTAGAGTAAACCCTAAATCCCGCAAAAGTCTCTTGTCATATTAGAGTAATAAAAGATTCGTGCGGAAGAAAACAAGCAGAAGAATCGTGAAAATACACCCTTATGGTCTTCCATACAACCAACTCAACCACAACTACAACCGTTGTCAAACTATATCTAACTGAAAGCAAAAACCATTATCAATTACAACCCACTTGTCTGAAAGAAGGAACAACTATAGAAGGAAACTAAAACATAAACGACTCCATTGCTCCGCCCTGTGCTAGCACTCCAAGCTAGTCGTCAAAGTAGCATGTACCTACAATCTTCTTATTCTAATGAAAAGGAGTGAGCACCGCCTATTTGCTCAGTAAAGAGAAACAAGATCAAAAGAGAGATTCATGCACCTCCCTAGAAGACACGACATGAGTCTATTTATCTAGTTACAAATAAGTTGAAAGCATAACTTGAAACATAAAAAACTATTTTTAGGAACGTAGCTTGAAACCAACTTGAACAATGCATAGAAAACATGCATATTAACTACATTTAGTTCATTTTAAATGTACTTGTTTCATTAATTACTTACTTACTATGGTTAGCTTAATCATCAACCTTACGGAAGCCATCTACTAACCCATATTGTGTATGTCAACTAACTGAAACGTACTCATGTCTTGTCTGTCTCGTTCATGTCTCTTACTGAGCATGTTCTCATTACTGTTTTGTTTTACTCCAGGGACTTAAACCCTCAGGTCTTCATGGGACTTAGAACCAATGGTACTTAGCATAAGGACTTGGTGCAACATGGCTAATATGAATAACACACGTCAAATCATGGAACTTAGGGACCCACGGGACTTAGGGACCACCGTCTCCAGAACGACATGGATTAGCATAGTTAGTCATACCTCCAACATGGGACTTAAAACTCATGGTACTCCGTATAGTACATTTCAAGGTCACTAACCTTAAACACATAGGAGCACATAAGGCACACAAATTCATGTCTAACGTATTGGAACATAAAAAAACCATAACAACAACTACCATCTTATCCCCACTATTCGTATCCAAAAGCACATAAAAGTTTAACGCATCCGTCAATTTATTGATGGATGCAAACCAGGCAGTGGCTCCACCTATGCTGAGTGATCGATGAAGCTCCCTGAAGATTATAACCGTGCAGTTTTCCTGACGTTTAATTATGGACATGGCCTACATGATCATGCCTACCTTTGGACGCACCCCTATCGCATTGCTAGGGGTGCAATCCAGGTGTTTTTGTTGCTTTTGCTGTCTAAAGATTTGCTCATACTTTTTCTAGTACTTGATATACCTTTTTTTTATTCTTGGTACATCTTCTGACATAGGTGTAGCTGTTCACTTTACGGACCGGACATATCGAATTTTCATCAGAAAGGACCACAATTCTCGGTTGCTCAAGCAAGTTCAGACGAGGGTGCAAAGAGATCTTTGGCTTAATTTCCTTAGATCGTATACACAAGGCAGAAGACAGAATTACAACATCTATTCCACTTTGATTTCCATTGTTGTAATTATTTATGGGACAGGGACATTATTGGGAGTGTATAGAGCGAGTACTCTTACCTATGTGATGGATTTTCCAACTCTGGGTTTGCCACACATAGGGTTTAAGGAGGCCATGCTATGCACTCTATCACGTAAAATTGGGGCGGGCCGGGATATGGCAATAAACTTTGTAGCTCTTTATATGGCTCAATATAAATAAAGTTGCATTCAAAAAAAAATTCACATTAAATTTTACATACAAATTACCAGAAATAGAATAACGTACTTAAAATGCAGTTTGGCAAATACCCGGCAACACATAATTATATCTCATTCGTGCGGCTTATGTTAGAAATAAAATTGTTTTTGTTTTGATGATGATTATTTGTCTGTTTTAAACCCTATTGATGAAGTGCTGAAACTAGTTGTTTTAGTGAAAAGCTAAAAGATGGTGTAGTATTTAATTGTACAGGTTTTACAAGAGTCTGATTATTGTATAAGTTAAATCAAGCATGCACTGTAATTGAAATATTATAGGTTTTAGTGGAGTCTATGACCTTTTGATAAAATCAAATCTAGTGAGTCTGTTGAGGGATAAGACTCTGCTAGCCTTATCTAGTGATATAACTGAAGCTGAAGGCTAAGGGCAGAAACTCAGTTTTGAAGACTGTGAGATCAAATTCAGTTTTTGAAGATTGAAGGCTGAGGTTTTCAGACTTAGTTCTTGAAGATTAAGTTGAGACTGTAAAGTTAGAATTCAGGCAAGTCTGTGATGACCTGAACTAACTTCATAGATCTTGTATTGAAGATCTAAGATCAATAAGGACATATGATTCTAGCTATTAGTTTGATTAAATGGTGTACTCTGATTTCACAAATTAAGATCAGATGGAGAAAAGCATAACAGCTGAAAATTGGATGATAGCTGAGTATATGCTAAAAACCAGCTGACTGCTGAAAACTCAATTATCAGCTCAGTTGAGTATAAGTCAGCTAATCAGTTCAACATAAGGAAATTCAAACGTAGAAGATCAAGCAATCTAATTGGTTGACAGCCTGACAATGTTAGAAAGGACACTGACAGGTGATGGCATATTCTATGGAATGCAAAGAAGGACCGTTAGAATTCAAAATTTTGAATGTTGGATTTCACCCTATAAATAGAGGACTTAGAAACAAGGATCAAACACCGAGAACACGAAAATTAACCAAGAATTCATTAAGTATTTTGTGCAAGAAATTCTACTAAGTCATCACCATTATCTTTGAGCTAAATTGCTAGATTCTAAAAATCTTCGAGTACTTAAGTGTTTCAAGACATCTCTAGATCAAATACTTGAAGATTTATCAAAGCTGAATCACTTTCTTGATTCATCCTTACTTTGATTTTATCAAAGGTTCAGGACCGTGCAGCATTCAATCTAGGGTGTTAAGGACAATTGGTTTGCAGTCAGGCAGACTGTGTGTGGTGGAGCTGGTGAAGAGGCAATTCAACCCTTCAAGGACTAGTGAAGCATTTGGAGAAGCAGCAATCCCACCTATTAACTAAGAGTTTAGATTGTAAAGCTAGGGATTAGTGAAGGACAATCAACTAGGACTTTTTGTAACCGTACCTCGAAGAGACTAGTGGAATTTTACCTCCAACATTACAGGATAAGAGTGGATTGACAGGATTACACCACCTGCAACCACTATAAATACTGTGTATTTATTTGATAATTTTTGTTATGAATTTACTTTACGCAGTTTACTTAAAGCAATTTACTTTAAAGCATTTATTTTCAAGCATCAACAGTCATTTACATACAAACTAATTCTATCACACAGAACACACATTGAGTTCACCAAACTCAGTTCAGCATACTTTCAATTGAACAACAAGAACTTAAAAAGGCTTAATAAATATTCTGCTGCATTTAACTCAGTTGTAGAAATAGTCAACAGACCTTTCTCACCTAAGTTATCTTAACTCCTTAAAAAGTTTTAAGTGACAAGTCTATTCACCCCCTTTAAACTTGTCCAAAGCCTTTCTGAGGGACCAACAGTTTAACATGAAACAGTAATCAAATCAACTTAACACATAATCCTTAAACTGAAAATGGAACCTTTTGACAAGAAGAATTCCTTACCTTAAAGACGAGCTAAACTACGAACCGAACAACATCTTACTTCCAAAACATACGTGAATCTATGAACCACCAAAACCCTAATCTCAACTCCAAGAACTACAACTTAACAAGATCAAACTTGAGAAGAAACATGATCCAAAATTGCTCCTGAATCAGGATCTGCTTCGAAACCAAGGCTCTGATCTGTGAACACGAACTAGAACGATCAAAACTCGACTGGAGAGCAAAAATAGGTCATTTAACAGACCACAATGCTCAGTTCAACGAGCTGGGGTGTCGTGAGCTTGTTCTAGGGCGTCCAGAACTCATCCTGGACATGAACTAGGCCGTTTAACCGAGAGCAGTGCTCAATTCAGCAAGCCGAAAGACCTAGGCATGTCCTGTGCTTATCCTAGGATGTCTGGAACTCGTCCTGAGCACCTTGGGACACGTCCGTGGTTCAACAGGTCGCTTAATGGAGAGACCTTCTTTGTTTAGAGAGCTATAAGATGCTAAAAACTCAAAAACACGATTTTGATGAAGTCTAGGGCTCCGTGAAGCCTTTTTATACACTTTTCAGGGCTTAGGTCGTTTTCATAAGGATGAATAGAAAACCTAAATAGAAAAAAAGAAAGAGAAACTAATTCCAAATAGGCGAGAATAGACCTACAAGAAGGTGAGGGGTTTTACAATATATATATATATAAAGTGATAACCTAGACCATTTTTTTCAAACATTTAGCTCTTTATAATATATCTTTTGATGAATAAAAAATATTTTGTATCGGCGGTATTTTTTTCATTGATATATATTTTCTTTTTAAAAAGTGAAAACCAACACCACCCAAAGTACTGCCATTGGTTCCATCCTTTTTTTTTTTTTTTTTTGGAATAAGATAGGGCCATGATACGGTAAGGTCTCATTTATTATTAAAAAAACACTACTTTACCAAACTATAACCAATCGGATTCTATTGAAATATATCACTCAAATGCCGCCACGACACATTCTCCTTGATTTTGGTTTTTTTTGGTAATAGATATCATCCCTATCTTCTTATTACAAAATCTTCTTATTACAAAAAGACATACGGTAAGGTAGGGTAATATAGTCCATATACACCTCTGACTAAAACCTACATGGCTACACAAACTATTGCCACAACTATAAATTAGCATGAGACGTCCTCTTATATTTGCTTAATTTATCTTCTCTTAAACAACTCAAAATTTCATGGAACGATGCAACCAAGGTGGAATGAAGAAAAAATGTAATAATTTTACATGCAATAAAGAATAGTGTTCCAATTAATTTTTTGGCCGAATATTTACAAATTGTGATTTTTTTTTTTTTTTTTGTTTTTTGGTTCATGATTAGTATCAGTGGCGGATCCACACGCCCTCGGGGGTCACGTCACCCCACTCAACTTTATAAAAAAATAAAAAAATCCAAACGACGTCGTTTTGGTAAAAAAAAAAAAAAATTAATTTTGACCTAATTACCCGCCCAACCCGGTTTCGATCCGGAAATTTTGACCTAATCATCCGCTAATCCCGAAATGTTTTTAGGGTTACTACATTTTGTAACGGGTGACTCCACTAAACTTTTTTTCCTGGATTCGCCACTGATTAGTATGATAATTTTTATATATTTATTTATGATATGTATCTCAATTCTGAGTTATTTTGTGTTGCTTTATGGTAAATTTCATAAGAAACTCCAGAAAGAAAACTGGCGCCCTTGAATGCACTTCCAATCGGATATGTAAAAATAGGCAATTCATTGTTATTTTTACATATCCGATCGGATATGTAAAAATAGGCAATTCATTGTTATTTTTTTACGGCAAATAAATATATTATTATTATAAAAATGCTAGCCAGGAGTCTGACAAGATTGTCAAGTCTTACAAAACTCTACTCAAAAGAAAACCCCCCCAATAAAAACCTTCCAGCAAACTAGAACAAAAACTAGCAAGCTATAACAAGAGCAAAATAGATCTGTTGAGTGCCGAACACAAAAAGGATTTTGCCTCCAATCATCCCGAATGCAAGGATTTTGCCTCCAATCAGCCCAATTGGTAGAACAACCACTTTTCCTTCCAATGATCCAAGAGAAACTACAAAACAGATCTCCTAGAAAATCTCCTCAGTAGTAACCATCTTAGAATTAATAACCAAGTTATTTCTCTTAATCCATAACACCCCCATCACTACCTTTCGAATCGCTTCCTAAAACTTATAAACTACTCTCGAATGTGCATCATCCGAGTTGATACGATAACCAGCTGACAGTGCTGTTAGGTGTAGTGCCCGAAAGACAATTATATAATTGTTTTAGGACAGAATTAATAATTCATCTTATTATATGCATGTATGCTTATAATTAAGACACTACCGAAAACCCTAAGTACCTCGTTTATGTAATCACATAACTCGGTGTATGGCTATACACAAGAGGATTGAGTTAGTGAGATGTACTTAAAATTAACTTAGTCCGTAGCGTTTATTAATCCGAGTACGGGTCTCATGATTAATTTGCTAATAATGCGCCCGTAACATTTAGGCGTGACAGTCTTATCCGGACTGTCGGTAATAGGGTGCCAGTAGGGCATTTATATATGATGATAATCATATAGGGCTGGACCGATTTGATTAGAGTTCTCGATATAATTCCGTAATCGAGAAGTTTTATCGAATCACAATATGATCATATATGGATTAATCTCAATCCTGAGGTGATCACAGTCAACTGCTTAGACTTGGGTAGAGTTTGATTTGTTAGTAAGGATCACTTCGTAGTATGTTGTCCAACACTTCTCGTTGGCTCTATTCTAGAATGAATGAGAAGTCTGTATTATCACAGATATGAAATCCATTCTTCCCTCGGGAAGTAGACAGACAGTTCCTTTATTTGTTAGAAACTGATCGATCGGCCGAGTTCATATCATATTGGTTATGAACTAATTGATCACTAGAGGGTTAATGGTAAATAATGATAATATGTTTCGAGAAGGGTTTACGGAAATATCCGAATCGAAGTGAACATTCTATGAGGATTTGTCCGTATGTAATGATTATATCAGTGGACGCTTTCGACTCATAAATTGAGTGTAAGTTATCTATATTCGATAGAGTTCAGTTTCGGGTTTATTGTGGTGTAATCCCGGAATTAATAAGTTGGATATAATTATTCTGCCTGATGAATAATTTTGTTCGATTTATTGTAGCTACTGAATATGGGTCCATGGTCCCGACGTGGCTCCCAAAATAGCATAATTAGTTTTCTCGTCGTTTCACCTCAATTATAATTTAATAGTGGATTGGGCTATTTAATTTGATATGTGGATTAATTGTTTATTTGGACTAGATAATTAAATACATGGAAAAGAAATTTTTCATGGACTCGGCCCAATGTGTCAAAAAATGGGCATGGACCTTATTTAATTAGGGTGGGGCGCATATTACTATTATTAATTATCAAGGAATTAGTTTTTTTGGATAATTATTTAATGTGTGATTTATCTTTTATTTGTTAATTGATAATTCATGGAATATTAGATAATAATATGATTTATCCTAATTTGTTTGGGATAATTTTTTTATTTATCTTTTATTTGGAAAATGATTATTATAATTGATTTTGTATTAATTAAATAAATCCTTGGAAGACAAGGATTACTCTCCTATATAAAGAGAGTTCTCCCAAGCCTTTTGACATACAAAAATACACGCCATATTGACTAGTACTTGGGTTGATATTTTCGACCAAGTGCTTAGGGTTTCGAGTTGGAATAATCTTCGGGATTATTCCGGTAGCATATCAAGGAGGTCCGGAGGCGGGAAACACCATCCACCTGGTGTTGCTGGGAGACACACGTTGGAAGGCTGTGGCTTCTCAATACACGTGTTCTTGGAGATCTATCGTTCTTGGAGTTAAGCACCATAAAAAGGTTGGCTCCTAAACCCCTTTGTAGGTTTAGATCTTTAATTTATGTTTTTTGTTTCGTTTAGATCTAGATCTGATGCATTCCGCTGCGTAATCGGGTCAATCTATGATTGATTCGACGATATTACATCTAACAAGTGGTATCAGAGCCTTTGATCTAAGGATCAAAGTATATGAATTTTAGATCTTGAGTGGAAAAGCATGTTTTAGGTGTTTTATTTCGTTTTTTTTGGTAAATTCGAAATTTATTCATGTTGTATGCTTGTTGATGATGCTAAATAATGCCCCACCGGATTAACAGGGCTACGCGTAATCTAAGGATGAGCTGTAAAGGGATCGAATGGCTAGAAATGTAGTAAAGATGGTGTTTTTGGTATTATATGGCTGAGTCCAAGAATGTATCTTGGATTGCTTACGTATCATGTATATTGTCCAGGAATCAAGCCTTACGTAGTTCTTGGAGTTGTGTATTTATAGGTACATGTCCTTTCTCTGCCCTAAACATAGGGCGGTTTAGTCTATTGACATAAATACCCTTTACTAGGCCTGGCCCCTTGCCCAAGTAACCCTCTGGATAATGGGCTTAGGAATCTGGGCATGGAACTCATGCATCGACTCGAATAACACCACATGGGTGTTCGAGGTGGGACACTTGCAGAATCTGCTAGTTGCTGTGGTCTTCTCTGACTCGTATCTTATTCGATCTAAGGTGGGTAATAAACTTGGAGTTTTCCACATGCCAGCTGGACCAATTAGATAATTCCACGTGGAGGGGTGAAATCCCGTATCGTCATAAGCCCCCCCCAGATCAGAAAGAAGCTCATATCGTATGCTGAGGTCGGATCTGAAAATTTGAATTATATTTTCAACACGCGATCTTCTTTAGGCGGGATTACAACTGTCTTTCTAGCCGAGGTAGGCTGTCGTAGGATGACGTCACACTGTCAGCATTAATGGGTTCTGGAAACGAAGCATTTTTTCCGGCCCACTATCCTTGATTACCGTGTCTTAAGCCCTATAACTGCCCCAAACCCTGCCCTTTCAAATCATTTGCATGATTGAGGAGCATAAAAGGAGTCCAAGGCTTTGAAGTCTCTCATTTGTCATTCTTTACTTCTGCCTTATTCCCTAATTGCAAGTAAGCCCTAATCTTTCTCAAATTCTTCTTGTTTTTTATTTCTTGCATCTTTTCCCAATTCCATGTCTAGTATTGAGAGTGATTCTCAAAATAGGGAAGAGCATGTTGTAGTAGAAAAGGAATCGACAGAGAAAACGATTTCTGAACAACCACTTGCTTCCGGTGGAAAAGTTGCCGGAGAAAAAGAAGAAGAAGGAGGAGAAGAAGAAGAATCGTCTTCTCGACCTGCTGCCAAACACCAAACGAGGATGAAAGGTCAAGGGCCGTACGGTTGCGTATCCAATCTCACTCAAGAAAAAGCCAAGGCCGTATGTCTACGATACGGCATCCCATATTCATCCGCAAACATCAAAGTGTCACATGGTCAATTTCAATACGCTTGTGACCCTCCCCCTGGGTTCTGTGCCATATACGAGGCACAGTTGAAGGAGGGGTTAAGGTTTCCCTTCGACCCGTCTCTCTTATAGGTCCTCCGACATTACCAGATCTGCATCACCCAGCTCGCCCCAAACGGAGTTAGTAGTGTTCTGGGATTCGTATTGGCGTGTCGGATCGCCAAGGTCGAGTTCACAGTCCGGCTATTTCGTCAATACTATGCTATCAAAGGCCTGCAAGATGTGGGTTGGTATACTTTCCAGGGGCGCCATCTGGTCTCGGAATTCGTGAGGAGAGTGACCTCGTCTCAGGGCGAGTGGAAGCCCTATTTTTTCTTTATCCGTCACGGATTAGTGAACGTCGACATCCACACTTGGTTTAAGAGGCCTAGGAAGTGGCATGATAGGCTCGACTCGGATGCCCCCAACGAGTGTAGTATTATCGAGAGAGTTAACCCCGACGTCGCAACTCGAAACCTTCATTCTTTATACCTTTTTGCTGATTTCGAGACGGCTGGTCCGGGCACTTACTTGGAACTCGATGAAGACGTTCGAGTTTTGTGTAGGATATTTATTCACTCTGTCGATCTGCCACACTTTAGTATTTTTTCTTTTCCTGTATGTTACTTTTGTTTTGACAACATACTGATGTCGATCTTTCTGTGTTTGCATTTGCAGTGGAATTCTTTTCAAAGCTGGAAGTTTTGGGCAAAGTGCCTGACCCGAAGAAGACGGATCCCAAGAAGATTCAAGAATTGGCCGGCATCAGGTCGAAGGAGCCAATGTCTGGTGCCACAACCTCTGGGGGGCCAGAGGGCCCCGGCCCGATCTTCTACCCCCATGTCGACGTCCGACATTCTTAAAGATCAACCTGACGAGGCTCGGGTGACTGAGCAGGCTGAAGAGAGCTTCGTCCCGAGGAAGCGTCAGAAAACAACCGAGGTGAGGCATGGGGTCGGGAAGGAAACTCGTAACCTCGCTCCTCCTAGCTTCTCCGACCCGATCCCTGGAATGAGTGTGGCGGAGATGGAAGCCATGACTCCGGAAGAGCTACATGACTTCTTCATGAAAAGCCATCGAGCTGTAAGTCTTTCTTTTATTTCCCTTATAACTACGGGACCTTTGCCTGTTTCCGATATTAATAGTGCTCTACTTTGCAGACTCGACTTGCAGCTAAAGTGGCCATGAACATAATAGAGTCCCCATCAGCAACTTTGAGGAATTGAAAGAAACCATCGCCAAATTGACTTCTGACATCGAGAAGCAGAAAGCCAAGGCGAACAAGCTGGATGATCGACGCGTCAAACTGGAGTCGGAACTGGCGGCAGCTCGAGACGATATGTCTAAAGCGCAAAAAGATATATCCGACAGGGATGCTGAGCTAGCGACGGTAAGGTCGGAGCTGGCAGATGTGAGATCGGAGCTCGATCAAACGAAAGCTGAGTTGGCTGGATCTATCAAGGCTCGAGACGACCTTCAGCTTGAGGTCGATAGCTTCACGACTCGCCTGGAGGCGGCCAAAAAATATTTCCTGACATCTGAAGAGCTCGAGAATGAATGGGCACTGCTGATGAGTCAGGCCATGAAGGGGGGATTCTCAAATGCATTGGACCAGGTCAAGATGGTCATCCCTGACTTTGAAGTTTCAAGCATCGAGAAGGCATACTTGTACGATCCGGAGGCCATTCCCCGATATGGTCGATATTTCACAGAATTCAAGTCCGGTGTGTCTTTATACGACAAGTATGTGACCTCTGTTCTGGAGGGGGATGGAGGGGAGAACCTCGAGTCGGGCGATCCAGTCGACCCCGCTGCTCTACCTCAAATCAGCCTGCGGCTTCATGATCTCATTCCTTGTTTTTGTTTTTGAATAGTTGGATTCGATCTGGTTGTATAACTTTGATGTTCTTATTTATTTGGATATGTACTTTGTCGATTCGATCTCGGAGACTTCGACTTTTCAATTCAATTTTGCATTCTGACATTTGAACTTCAATTTATGCTTTTCCATTGAATGTCTTTTGTCTCTTGTTGATTATTTGTTTAGGGTGTAGTCTTTTTCGACTTAATTCCCTTGCAAACGCTGCCTTGTGGGGTGTAGTCCTTTGGACTTAATTCCCCTGTGGCCCCTCGAAGTGTATTATGGGTACCTGACTCATGATACACTTGAGTGTGAGTCGACCTAGCATTGTGCTGCCTTATCGGCTTGACTTGGCTATTAGGTCGGAGCTCGATCCGACTGTCGCGCCTCGTCAGACTTATGACTTGGTCGAATTGAAAATTCCTTATTCGACTGTCGCACATCGTGGTGCTTATGATCTGGTCGAATTAGGTATCCATCGTGGGATCTTCCGACCGCTTCGCATCGTGGCTTATTGGCGAGTCGGGGGTGATGTAAGCACTGTCAGTGACTTGGCTTTTTTCACCATTTAGTGTCAATTCCATCGTATCGAGAAGCTGCCTTTGTGTTCGAGTTTTTCTCTTTTTTCTTTTGCTCCCTTTTCTTTTTTACATAAGTGCATCATAATTAAAAAAGAAAATTGCTTGGATAAAAAGCATCGAAATCAAATGTCATATCGACTTGTTACAAATGACTGAAGAAATAAAGCTGCAAATGTCATGAGGTGAATAAACAGTTTAAACATAATATTTTTTGATATTGGTAGCATGCCAAGTTTGAGGTATTTTACTGCCATCCGATCTGCCCAGCTGGTACGATCCCTTAGGATGTACTTTTAGAATTTTGTATGGACCTTCCAAATTCGGCTCGAGTTTGCCTATTGGGTCCTGCCTGCTTGCTTCGTTCTTCCTCAACACGAGGTCCCCTACTTGGAAGTATTTATACTTCACCCTTGCATTATAATATGGCGAGATCTTTCTTTTGTAATTGGCCATATGATGCGCAGCAACCTCTCTTCTTTCTTCCATATTGTCTTTTTCTTGTCTCAGATCGGCAGGATTTGTTTCGACGTTGTAGGCCAAAACTCGAGGCGAGGATAACCCGATTTCTGCAGGTATGACGGCTTCACATCCGTAAGCCATGAAAAAGGGGGTTTCCTGCGTGGCCGCATTGGGTGCTGTTCGATACGACCATAGGATGCTTGGGAGCTGAGCTGCCCAATCTCGACACTCATCTTCCAACCGCTTTTTCAAACCAAATTTTATCTGCCTGTGTGTCTGTTCGACCTGTCCATTGGATTGAGGTCGGGCATCTGAGGTGGTTCTATGTTCAATCTTATACTCCCCAAGCCAGTTCTGCACTCTGTCATCTAGAAATTGAGTCCCATTATCCGAGATTAGATACTTTGGAATTCCAAACCTACACAAAATACTTTCCCATTGAAATTTCTTGATGGTCTGAGCCCTGATGTCGGTAAGGGCTTTGGCCTCGACCCACTTTGTGAAATAATCAACCGCGACCACTACATATTTAAAGTTGCCCGGAGCTCGAGGTAAAGGCCCCACTATATCGATTCCCCACTCATCAAACGGCCAGACTGATTCGATAGCATTCATCTCTTGTGCTTGCTGGTGCGTCACCACATCATGTACTTGACAAGCTCTGCATCTCATGACCAATCGATTGGCATCTTTTTGCATGGACGGCCAAAAATAACCTGGAGGCTTGCAGTCGGATCTTTCTGGCTTGGGACTTGTCGGATGGGAGAACTCTGTCTTTCAAGTATAGAGCTATCGGGTCCATCCATGTCGATCCCTGAACAACTGGTTGCACATCGACCTCATTATAGCTCCGCTCCGCAAACATTTCTACCAGAACTTTCCTCTTCGATTTGAAATTCGACGCGAGTTTGGACGAACGCATCGGCCCTTTGTTCTCACTCCGAGGCACTTGTTCGATGCGAACCATTTTAAATTTCGATATCAATCCTTGAACCACTTTCAAGTAACTCTTCATCGCCTCCTCTTTGGCTTCATATTCACCTCGTATGTGATTTACTACGAGCTGAGAATCACTATATACCAGGAGATTTTTGACTCCCAACTTGGATGCCAGATTTAAACCTATAATCATGGCTTCATACTCTGCCTCGTTATTGGTGGCCTTGAACTCGAATCGGAGTGCTTAAGGGAAATCCTCCTCTTTTGGGCTGACCAACAGTAAACCGGCTCCCGACCCTTCTTTACTAGATACACCATCGACATGGATGGTCCACTGTTCTTCCGGTGTCTGTTTCTCCTGCTCTAGCTGAATCGATAACCCCTCGGCCATAAAATCCGCCAGAGCTTGGCCTTTAACAGCTGTACGAGGCAGAAATTCGATGTCGTACTCAGCTAGTTCGACAACCCATTTTGCTAACCGACCCGATGTCTCGGGCTTGGCCAAGATTTGCTTCAGAGGTTGGTTAATTATTATAGCAATTGGGTGTGCTTGAAAATAGGGTTTCAACTTCCTCGACGCATGAACCAAACCCAATGCTAACTTTTCAGCTGGTGTGTACCGGATCTCAGCTCCATGCAGCGCCTTGCTCACAAAATAGACCGTAATATGTCCCTGCTCCCCCTCTCTAACCAACACTGCACTTACTGCCTCATCATAGATTGCTAGGTAAACTAAGAGCTTCTCTCCTTCCCGAGGTGAGGATAGCGTTGGTAAATTGGATAAATACTCCTTTAGGTCGTCGAATGCTTTCTGACACTTATCATCCCATTGGAACGGACTTGCTTTCCTTAATATCTTGAAAAAAGGTAGGGCTCTTTGCGCTGATATCGATAAGAAACGGTTGAGGGCCGCCATCCGACCTGTCAATCGTTGTACTTCTTTGACGTTACGAGGTGTCGGCATGTTCTTGAGATCCTCGATCTTATCCGGATTAGCTCGAATTCCATCTCTCGATATCATATAGCCTAGGAATTTTCATGATCGAACCCCGAAAGTGCACTTCTTTGGATTGAGCTTCATGTTAGTAGCCCGTAGCACCTCGAAAACCTCTCTAAAATCGACAAGAAATTGTCCCATGGACTTGCTCTTGATCAACAAATCGTCGACGTAGACTTCCATATTTCGACCTATTAGTTCTTTGAAAATTTTGTTAACTGCCCTCTGGTAAGTGGCGCCTGAATTCTTTAGCCCAAATGGCATCGTCACGAAACAGAACGTGCCAAACTCTGTGATAAATGCGGTTTTCTCCGAGTCTTGGAGGTCCATGAAGATCTGATAATATCCCCTATACGCGTCTAGAAACCCGAATACCACGAAACCCAGGGTCGAGTCGACTAACTGATCAATCTTTGGTAGAGGATACGAATCCTTTGGGCATGCTTTGTTAAGATCCTTAAAATCCACGCACATCCGCCAGCTCTCATCTGGCTTCTTGACCAAAGACTTTGGATTAGCTAGCCAGTCGGGGTAGAATACCTCTTTGATGATTCCAGCAACTAACAATTTATCAACCTGTTTCTTTACAGTCTCTTTCCTCTCGGGGGTGAGGTTTCTCTTCTTCTGCCGTATCGGCTTCTTTCTTGGATCGATATTGAGTCGATGAACTGCTATATCTGCCGACAGGCCTGGCATGTCATCTGCTTTCCAAGCGAAAATGTCTCGATACTCAACAAGAAGGTCGACCAAGGTTTTTATGTCGGGGTGTGGTATCCACTTCCCGATTTGGACCCCTTGGCCCTCTTCCTCCTTCCACCCACGAATCTCCTCTATCGGGTCGACAGAGACCCAGCTTTGATCTTCCTCTTCCTCCGGGATCAATTCTTCAACTAACACTTGCCCAACGCCTTTCCCTTTCATCGTAACTAGGCTGCAATTTCTTGCTACCTCGACATCTCCTTTCACTTCATGGGTACCATACCAGGTGGGAAATTTCATGCTGTTATGGAAAGTAGAGATGATGGCCCTTAGATCGTATAAAGCAGGTCGACCTAATATCGCGTTGTACCCCGATGGGGCCTTAACTACGACATACGTCATTTCCATTGTTCGGCCCTTTTCCCCATCTCCAACTGTGGTTAGCAAGTTTATCGACCCGACAGGGTGGATCGCCTGACCTGTGAATCCAAAAAATGGGGTTGATAATTGTACAATGTCTTCATCCCTCAATTTCATGGCTTTGAAGGCTGAGTAGTAAAGGATGTTGACGGCACTGCCACTGTCAACACAGACTCTCTTTATCCGACCCCGGCTTATCACTGCCTCTATTATCAAACCCTCACTGTGACTGTAGGAGCGTGGAACATCATCTTTGGGTCCATAACCCACCTCCATCGTGAACCTAAGCTTCTTCAATTCCCTCGACCTGTCCAAAGACTGTCGACTGGATCGAGGTCCACCTGACTCATGTTCTGTGACAATCGTGTTGACATCATACCCGATGCGGTTATTCCCGTGAGGATCTCGATTCAAATCTCCTCGACGATCATCTCGACGGTTATCTCTATGAGTCGGCTCGGATGACCTATCCCGACGCCTCCGATTATCCCGACGCGGCGATCGGTCTCTCCCCCTACTGTAACTCTTTCTTTTATACTCCCGACGGCCCTTTGGCTCATCCTTCTCCGATATGTCGATCACCTCGTCCAACCGACCCTCTTGAATACAGGCATCAATATCTCTCTTCAAGTCAAAACACTCTTCTGTATCATGCCCCACATCCTTGTGATAATCACAGTACTTGTGGGTGTTCTTTCTCTTCTCAGGATCTTTGGACATCGGTTTGGGGGTTTGAGCGATATTCTTCTTAATCATGATTTCCGGCACCTCCCCCCGAGATCGGTTGAGAGGGATAAAATCTCGATCTTTCAAATTTCTTTTCTTTCCGAGCCAATCCGAGATCGGTGCTGTCAGTCGATCGAACACATTGGACTTTCCTTCTTCGTTCCGACCCCTTGGCTGACCCTTGGTCTGGCCTCGGGTATCATTCCTTGAATTGAGGCCAAGTGAAATGGTGTGCAAGCGCACTGCCTCTTCACCTTGGCAAAATCTGTGGACTATGTTAACACATTCGTTAATATCATTTGGCATCTTCTTAGAAAGCTTATCGTACAGCTTCATATTACGCAATCCTCCAACAAATGAATTGACTTGAAGGGCATCACTAGCATTGTGCACCTTCATATCCTTGAGATTAAAATGCCTCATGAAATTGATTTTTGACTCTCCTTTCTCTTGTTTGATATTCATGAGGTGAGTAGCACTGAGGTGGAACTTCTTGTTCCCGATGAAAGCATCTCGAAATTTCTGTCCCAACTGTAAAACTTGAGATTGATTCGGGTCGTAGCTTATGGAACCATTCTCGAGCTCGACCCGTAAGCAAGGTGTCGAAGGCACGACACTTCATAGCATCGTTGGCATTCCTCAGTCTTATCAGTGATATATATCGATACAGATGGTCTTCTGGGTCTGTAGTACCATCATAAGGTTCCATTTTCGGTGGCTTGAAAGATTCGGGCATCGTGTATATCTCTATCTCGGGGCTAAATGGCGACTTGAGCCATTCTGTTGGCTGGTCTTTCCCTACGATACGATTAAACTCGTTCTGAATGCTATCCTCAACTTGCCTTTGTTGCTTTTCGTGTCCAGGATGTTTCTTGGTGTTGGTTATGCTGATTTCTACTTTGTCCTCACACTCTTCTCGAGAATCGACAGGTTTCTTCCCTCTGGCATTCTCGATCTCCTTTCGACCCGGTGGGTCTAACAGGTGCTCATCAGGGGTGTTATAAATCCCCTTTGAGTGCAGAGGCTACCACTCTCTTCAGGGCGTCTTCATCTAAAGACACCAGGTGATCTGCCATGTCTTGTAACTGGGGGGGAGTTGAGGTCTTGGTGGTTCTGTAACTGCGGGTCTAGATCCGGTGGGGACATCCTGAACTTGGGTTTGAACCCCTGCTGGATCTATATCCGTATGCTCTTTGACCTGTAGGTTCTTGCTGCTCGTTGGTTTATGTCTTCTTGCAGGTGGTGCCATTACGATATCTTTTCCAACTCACCGGTAGAAGGCCCTCCTTCTAGCACCAAATGATGATGCTAAATAATGCACCATCGGATTAATAGGGCCACGTGTAATCTAAGGATGAGCTGTAAAGGGATCGAATGGCTTTAAATGTAGTAAAGATGGTGTTTTTGGTATTATATGGCTGAGTCCAAGAATGTATCTTGGATTGCCTACGTATCATATATATTGTCCAGGAATCAAGCCTTACGTAGTTCCTGGAGTTGTGTATTTATAGGTACATGTTCTTTCTCTGCCCTAAACTTAGGGCGGTTTAGTCTATTGACATAAATACCTTTTACTAGGGCTTGGCCCCTTGCCCAAGTAACCCTCTGGATAATGGGCTTAGGAATCTGGGTTGGAACTCATACATTGACTCGAATAACACCGACATGGGTGTTCGAGGTGGGACACTTGCAGAATCTGCTAGTTGCTGTGGTCTTCTCTGACTCGTATCTGATTCGATCTAAGGTGGGTAATAAACTTGGAGTTTTCCACACGCCAGCTGGACCAATTAGATAATTCCACGTGGAGGGGTGAAATCCCGTATCGTCACTTGTGAATGTCATGGTTGAAGAGATGGATTGGGGTTGGTATTGTTTACCCGTAGATCTATTTTGTAGCTCATTTGTTTAGTAACAATTGAGCATAGGAATTGTATTATTTTTATGTCCTTTTTTTTCGAAAATTATGTAAATGTAGCATCTTTTATTGTAATTTTGATGATCCGGGCTCGAAAAGTTGAAGATTTTGATGAATATATGAAGATCAAGGCGAAACCCAAGGTATGAATGAGGAGAAACGGCTTAAAACCCTTAATATATTTTTTTTTCAAAATTACAGCACCTGTTGCGACGCTTTTCTGTCGCAACAGCCTCTGTTTTGTCATGAAAGCCACCTGTTTTGTCACAGGAACGACTGTTTTTCCTAGTCCTACTAGGTTTTACAATTTTTTTTGATACGGCTGTAATTTTGTTTTATAAATCTGATTTTATGGTAAATATCTTTTTTTTAGTGCAAATTAGTTATAAGGCCGTCGTTAGAGAATTAATGATCATTTAGGACACTTCGAAATCTTATTTAGTTATAAGGACATTCTAATTTTTAGAAGGAAACTTATTTAGTTATAAGGACATTCTAATTTCAAATGGATAAAGAAGAAAAAGGAAGGAAGGAAAAAAAAAACTGAAGCGCTGGAGGAAAAAAAAAAAGATGAAGCGCTGGAAGAAAAAAAAAACGCTGGTGACATTGATTTTTTTCTAAGATGCAATGACATTGATGTATGAAGCAGTGACATTGATGACTTATGCAGTGACATTGATTTCTGAAGTTGCAAAGACATTGATGAATGATGCAGGGACATTAAGCTAAACATTCAAGATCGTGTTAAAGAATTGAGGGATTCCACAATGAATCCAATTATCAGGAGGGCACAAACAACGTGTGGCCATTACAAGAGTCATAATGAAGAGTCTTTGTAGTTTCACCAAACTTGTACTTCTATCCATATTAAAAGCTCCACATTTGGAGAAATGCAAAACAAGAGCAGAACTGACTGATGCAGTTGTTAGGTTTTATGCACTGACATTGACGACTTATGCAGTGACATTGATGTCTGATGCAGGGACATTGACGACTTTTGCAGTGACATTGATGTCTGAAGCAGTGACATTGATGACTGTATTTACAATTAGATAACTGATGCAATGATATTGATGTCACCGCATATACAACTTGATACACACATTTGATAACTTTGTAAAGTAACTTTATTTCTTTGTTATCTTTAAATATTTGATTGATGTTGGTTTATTTGATTAGTGTTGGTTTAAATTTTCGATAACTTTGTAAAATAACTGTATTTCTTTTGTTTTTTTTGGTTTAAATGCATATTTTTACAACCAAAGGTATACATAAATTGTTACAATAACACGTCACTGCATAAATCGTTACAATAACACGTCACTGCATAATTCGATACAATAAGACATCACTGCATAGATCGCTACAATAAGAAGTCACTGCATAAATCGCTACAATGAGACGTCATTGCATAAATCGCTACAATGAGATGTCACTGATCAAGGTTGCCAATGGATCGCGGCGGTCAATACATCATGGTAGCCAATGAATCGCGGCGGTGAATGCATCGGGGTGGTTAATGGATCCCGGTGGCCAATGCATTCGGGTAGGTGGTCAATGCATGACGGTGATCAATACGTCACGTCGATTTTTATGAAGAAAAAACTTGATTTTATGAAATTTATTCAGAAAAATATCAAATTTGATTTTAGAATAAAGAAGACGAAAAAAATATGAATTTTAGTGAAAAAATTATGATGATCCGAGTTTTAGATCAAAATATATGACATTTAGAGTATGGTGAATTAAAATAAAAAAAAATAAAAAAAAACTGAGTGAACGTTGGGTTGAGTTTTTTTTTTTTGTTTTTTTGTTTTTTTTCCCCCTTTGAGCGTTTTTTTTCCCCCTTGCTTCCTTTTTTTTTTTTCCTTCTTCCTCTTTATCCACTTGAAATTAGAATGTCCTTATAACTAAATAAGATTTCGAAGTGTCCTATTACCCCTAATAAGTTGAAAATCAGTCCTTTTAAATAAGGGGGAATGAGGGAGAAGGACAAAAATATTTCATCAATTGAGTAGAAGGACAGTCTTTTGAAACTTTTGCATAAAGGACAAAACTATTTATCCACTATCGAAATTCACTTGTGTTCAAAATTCACCGTTTAAATTCACTGTCGAAATTCAATTTGTCGAAATTCACTAATTTTCAAAATTCATTGTCGAGATTCACCGATTTTCGGGATTCACCGTCAAAATTCACTATCGAAATTCACCGATTTCGGGATTCACTAGGGAGATTCACCGATTTTCGGGATTCACTTGTTTGTCCTTCTCGCTATAAAAATTATGCAGTTGTCCTTCTCCCTATAAAAAATATGTAGTTGTCCTGTTGCTTAATAATATTCCAAATTGTGTCCTTATCCCTAATTTCCCATTTAAATAATTGGCCCTTTTTTTATTATAAATAATTTGGACACAGCCGTGTCATGTTAAATAAAATAAAATAAAAAAATAAAAGGGTTTTAATAATTATAATAATATTTGATTATTTAATTAAAAATCCTTTCTCCTCTTGGGTGTTCGTGGTTCGTGATCCGGCGGTTCGAGTTCAAGATTCGAAGATCAAGACTCGAAGACATAGATTAAGTTTTACTTTTCCTTAGAAAATAGTTAGTCGGGGGTACCAACGGTCCATCTCGGTGTTTACTTTTCGGTATAATTTTGTGTTTGATCAAGATCACGTGCTTAAAACCGGAAAATTGCCATGAATTGCATCTTCATGATTCCACTCCAATGCATACACGTAGTTTTTTAATTTCGAATTAAAATAGACGTGTATAACTTGAATAATTAGTATGAATGCTTATTAATTTAATATGTGGTAGTTAAATAATAAGTAGCTAATTACCGAGGACCCGGGTTTTTGTCAATCGTTATGATTTTATTGATGGATTCTCGGTGAATCCCACTTGGATAAATAGTTGAGCTTTTCGGTGATGGCTTCTCAGTGAACCCACCTTAAACAGAAACGAGATTACGCTTTGGGTGACAATTTAGAAATTGGAGAATCTTAGTACATGGGTTCGGAAATGGTCTAACCATGGTTGGCCGAGTTCAACCGAGCTTCATCTCAATCAACTCCCCGCCACGTGTGATGTACGTTATAGTAGTTCGACAAGACTTAGCATAGCCGATAAGCCTTCGGGCTAAACGGGCCTTCTCTTGCCGGATTGGCCTGAACTGTCACATATGTTCCAACGAATAAGACGGCGTAAGCTTGCCTATATAACCGACCCTGTTCGGAGTACTTTGATTTATTGTTTCTTATTGTCAAGGCCGAAACAGTAATTAGTAAACCCACCACTTTTTCAAAATATTGAGTGGGAGCGGGGAAGGCGACAACCGACCCCACGGCCTCTACTATAGGTGTAAGCACGTGAGAGAATGGTGAAACCTCGTGCCGCTTTGATTTCGGCCCCCTTCGGATAGTGTTCACCGCTATCAAAATTCAAGGCTAGGTCTCCGAAAGGATAGGATATCGGGTACTCGCCGGGTCACTGACCTGCCCCTCGTAGGCATACTCGGGGCGTACTCTGAGATCTGATATAGTAGGTCACACTCTTTATGGATATTTTTGAAATATCTAGGCTCACTACAAAAAAACAGCAGTTTTGCGACGCATTTTTTGCAACGGACTTTATTTCCGTCGCAAAATTAAGTTTGCGACGGATGTTTAATTGTTTGTGACGGAACATTTGGCGGGACCAATTTTTCCACTTGGCGGGCAAGTTTGCGACGGAATTTTTATTAATTTGCGACGGAATATTTAATAAAATTTAATAAAATTTATAAAATTATTTTATTATTCTGAATATGTATGTTTGCGACGGAATTAGGGTTGTTTTGCGACGGACATTAAATTCCGTCGCAAAACGGCGGATATCAGCCGAAGGCAACCCTTTTCTTCCTCATTTCTCTTCTTCATTCCCCCCTCTTCTCACCCGCCGCCCCCCCCCCCCCCCCCGCTC
Source organism: Gentiana straminea (assembly GCA_036785695.1). Lineage (NCBI taxonomy): Eukaryota > Viridiplantae > Streptophyta > Magnoliopsida > Gentianales > Gentianaceae > Gentiana > Gentiana straminea. The sequence continues at coordinate 1,167,554 of JAVUPR010000278.1, read as the reverse complement.
GAAACTCTTCCGGCGCCACCTCCTCCCACCACCGCCGCGCCCACCCACGGTATGCTCTTCCCTCCCCCTCCCACCCCCTCTCCCCCGGACCCGATTCCCCCCTCCCCCTCCCCCGCCGCGTATTATTATGTATGTATATATATATATATTTTTTTTTTCGTTATATATATATATATATATATATATATATATATATATATATATATATATGTATATGTATATGTATGTATGTATATGTATATGTATGTACAGCTTTATTTTTATTATATATATATATTTTTTTCAATTTATATTGTATATATATATTGTAGTATGTAATTTTTGTATATTGTAGTATGTAATATATTTTTTGGTTTTTTTTTTTCGTTTTTTTTATGTTTTTTTTTTATATATTTTTTTATATAGTGTATCATATGTAGTATAGATTTATAGATATATATGTGTAGTAATTATAAGTTAGAAAATGCTTACTTATGTGTATTAGTTAGATAAGTTAGGAAAATGCTTAAGTATGTGCAAAGCCGGATGTTGGTTGAATTGGTTGAATTGGTTTGTTGAATGCTTAAGTATGTGCAAAGCCGGATGTTGGTTGAAAATGCTTAGTTTAGAAACCGGATGTTGGTTGAATTGGTTTGTTGAATTTTGATTGAAATGATGATAAGTATGTGCTTACATGATAAGCATAACATACATAAGGTCCTCAAAGGGTGCTGTTCCTACCCGTTTGGAAAATGGTATTGGGGGGTACTTTGTTATCCAGCAAAGCCTCCGAATTATTTTGACGTCGAACCTTTGACCATGAATCGAAAATTTAGGTTATAGTGTTGTTAGTTTCATAGTAAGTTGAGTAAAACCCGAGTTTGCAAAAGTGTTGAGACAACCTTCAAAGACTATTGTTAATCTCATATTTTGTATGATATGATGTGTAGGATTGAAAATGAAGAGAATAGAACGTAGTTGGATGTACGAGAGGTTGGATGCTAACAAGAAATTTAACCCGGTATTTGTGAATGGTGTGGAGGAATTCATAAAACATGCAAAGCGAGTTAGATTCGTTTCGGGCAAATAATGGAATGATGAAGTGTCCATGTAGTAAGTGTAAGAACACTAAATTTTCGATCGAACATGACGTGAGATTACATTTAACTAAATATGGGTTTTGCGCAAACTACTATGATTGGGTGTGTCATGGTGAAGAGTTTCCCATTCCGATCAACGTTCAAAGAAGAACGGAATGTGAACCCTTATCAGGACATGGTTAATGACGCATTACGTGATAGGATTGATCACGTAAGAGAAGAATTTCTTAACCAAGAGGAGAACAATGAGACACCAAACCCTGAAGTTGCATCGTTTTTTGAAATGCTAAAAAACGCAGAGGAACCTGTATGTGATGGAAGTAGTGTCTCCGTACTGCAAGCGGCTTCTAGGTTGCTCACTTTGAAATGTGATCACAACCTCTCTCACAAATGCGTTGACGGGGTTACCGGTTTGATAGGAGATATTCTTCCGAAGAATAACTTAATGACCTCGAACTTCTATCAAACCAAAAAGTTGTTAAAGGCATTAGAGCTACCCCATGAGAAAATACACGTGTGTCCCGCGGGGTGTATGTTATTTTGGGAGGAGGACGCGAATCTGGACAAGTGTCGGAAGTGTGACCATGATCGATATAAACCGAAAACGAACGCAAGAGGTCAACGTGTGCCTAACAAAGTGATGACTTATTTCCCGATTGGACCTAGACTCCAAAGGTTGTACGCCACGAAACATATAGGCAAGGAAATGAGGTGGCACGCGGAAAACCCCGGGACAAGCGGTATAATGGCCCACCCAAGTGACGCTCGAAGCTTGGAAGCATTTTGACCAAATGCACCCCGAGTTTGCTAAGGAGCCTAGAAATGTGCGGTTAGGACTTTGCACATACGGTTTTGCACCTTTTGGTAATTTTGGGAAGAACTACTCTTGTGGCCGCCATGGTTACACCATACAATCTTCCGCCCCGGTTGTGCATGAAAAGACAGTTTATATTCTTATCGTTGCTTGTACCGGGGCCGAAAAATCCGAAAGGAAACCTCGATGTTTATTTGCAACCATTGATTAAGGAGTTGAAGCAAATTTGTGGGAAACAGGGTTGTTTACTTACGATGTATGAGGGCTTTGCACTAATGTGGACTATCAATGATTTTCCCGCGTATGGCATGTTATCCGGGTGGACTACGGCCGGTGTGAAAGCTTGTCCCTATTGTGGTGATGGAAACAAGTCGTTCGGCTCAAACATAGTGGTAAATGCACTTGGTTTGATTGTCATCGGCGCTTCTCCCCGAAGACCATATTTTTCGCACCGATAAAGGTTTTTTGAAGTCCAAACAAGTATGAACACGCGACTCCACCCCGTAGATTGAGTGGTGAGGAGGTATGGGAATTTGTACAACACCTACCAAGCACCATTGATGGCTCGGATTCGACTTGAAACGGCTTAAAAACTCCAAGAATGGTTGGTGGAAAAGAAGCATTTTTTGGGATCTTCCGTATTGGAAAACATTGCTTTGCTTCGACATTGCCTGGATGTGATGCATATTGAGAAAAACTTCTTTGAAAAACTCGATTGACACGGTTATGGACGTTAAAGGAAAAACTCGCTTGTGGTCCAAAATCGCTAAAGATTTGAAAGAGCTTTGCGTAAAGCGCCCCGATTGTACACTTGTTCTTGACAAGCGAAAAAAGAAAAGTGTTGTGTGAATGGGTCACCAAGTTGAAATTCCATGACGGTTATGCTTCGTACTGAGTAGGTGCGTAGATCATGATCAATACATTCTACGTGGTTTGAAAAGCCATGATTGTCACGTTTTTATGGAACGTTTGTTGACGCTTGCCCTTCGAGAATTGATTCCGAAAAATGAGTGGAATGCATTGACCGAGATAAGTCAATTCTTTCGAGACTTGTGTGTCGCTACCCTAAAAATAGAAGACGTGATTCGTTTAGAGAATAACATTGCCGAGATTATTTGCAAGTTAGAGAAGATTTTGCCTCCGGCGTTTTTTAACTCGATGGAGCATTTACCGGTACACTTGCCGTACGAGGTCGAGTTGGTGGTCCCGTGCAATATCGATGGATGTATCCATTCGAAAGGTTTTTGAATCACTTAAAACAAAAGATTGGTAACAAAGCTTTCGTAGAGGGATCAATATGCAATGCGTATTTGTTGGAAGAGATTTCAAACTTCGTTCTATGTATTACGATGATCATATTGAAACAAAAGCAAAGAATCTTGTCGTTGGTGAGACTTCGGCATCGCAATCGTTTCGCATTTACCCGAGTTATTCCGTGATCATAATGGTACAACAACTCGGGAAGTGCAAGACGAGGTTCTTGGATAATAAAGAATATGACTTTGTGCACAAGTACGTATTGTCTAACTATGAAATCATGAAACCGTATGAACCGTAAGTACCTCATTACTACATATATACAATGCTTAACGAGTTTTTCTCGAACAAATATACATTAACCGACAAAATGATTCATTCTTAGATTGTTCGAGCAATTTATTCGTGTTCAACGAAAATCAATTGACCTCGACGGATATTTGGAATAAACATGAAAATGAATTTACCAAATGGTTTGCACAACAAGCATCATTGTTGAATGATGATTTGCTAAAAGCTTCGGCAAGTGGTCCTTCTCGTCAAGTCAAAACTTGGAAACGTTATTCGATTAACGGCTACAACTTTCGGACATTCAACCGGGCAACTGATATTGGTAAATAATCAGTCAACAACGGAGTTTGTGTCAGTTCCACGGAAGGTGCCGACTATTATGGCACTTTAAATGAAATCATTGAGTTGGTGTATTATGGAGCTTCGATTTGTCTACAAAGCCGTATTGTTCAAATGTGATTGGTTTGATAATTACGAACGGGGCATGAATGTGCATAAAGATTATAAGATAGTTGAAGTTCATCGTGGTAGGAAATATGGCGCTTATGATCCATTTGTTCTGGCTTATCAAGTCGAGCAAGTCTACTATGCTCCATATCCAAGTTTGAAAAAAGACAAAGATCAATGGTCGGTTGTTTTCAAAACAAAGGCAAGATCGACTATCGATGCTCCCGTCGAGGAAACCGTTTTCCAAGAACAAGTGATCAATGATGTTTCCCGATTATCTGATCCTCTTAACATTGTCCATCAAGATCTTGATGTCGATGTTGGGGATAATGACTTGGATGATGATGAGATGGCGGATTTCATTCAACAAGAAGATGGAGAGGAAGAAGAATCGGTTGATGATCTAGATACTGATGAAGAGGAGGAAGAACTCTTCCATTCTAGTAGTGATAGTGAATAATAATGTATTAAATATTTTATTTTGTCATCATTGCTGAATAATAATGTATTAAACATTGTAATTTATTATTAATTATTATAATTGCATTTAGATTAGTATAAACGTCATTTTCGTGTCAAATAGATGTCGTGGTAGAGGTAGAGGTAGAGGTAGACGCGGTAGGGGTAGTTCCCCCTCCCCGGAGCGTCTTCCTCCACACGTACTCACGGTTTGGATGATGAGATACACCAGATGACCGAGGAGGATTTGGGTGTCATTGTCAATGGTGACCTTGGATTGCCGTTTTTGGATCCCGAGGGGAGATGGTAAGTTAATACATATCTTGCTTTAATTTGTTTGTATTTTTATTTATATTTTGATTAACCAAATATATTAACAACTTATTGTTTTCAATATGACAGGTTTACCGACAACTATGTCAAGAAAATGGCCAAGACCGCCATAATCAGCGGCTTCAACACTTTTGCCACCACGTGGCATAATGCCAGCCAGGAGCAGCAGGAAAGGTGGTGGCACCCATTTAGGGTACGTCGTTCATATAAATATAACTATATATAAATATAACTATAATTATAACTATACATATAACATATATATAACTATGTTGCGGTGCTCATTTCGGCTTCGAGTTACGCCACGAGCGCCTGGTTAGGGAAGCTTTTGAGCGGTATGCTATCAACGGGGTCCGTGATTATATGTATCGGGCTCAAACAAACCCCCGTGCTCGGCTTTGGATGACCCCGGATATTCTCCGTCGCCCGAGGAGTGGATTGGGAGTCCCGTAAGCATTTATTCAATATTTAATTAATAATACTTGTGTTTTATATATATATATGTATGTACTAACTTGTTTATCTTATGTCGGAATAGGCATTCAAGGAAACATCTGCGAAAAAGAAGATAAACCGAGCTTCTGGATCCGGTGAGGAAGGGAAGATCCCTGGGACACATGCTATGGGCAGACGCGGCGTTATCGATTTCGCTCGGGCCATGGAGGACAATAGAGAAGTGCCCCTATCAGTCGGAGATCTGGTGACTAGTTCGAAGAAGAAGAAGTAAGGCAACTTCGTCTCGAGGAAGTTTGAGAAAATCTTGGTACGTTATGTATTCTAAATATTATATATACATTATATATATATCATGTAATTATTGTTACTAACAAATTTATATCAAACTTTACAGGACGTCTTCACCTCGAAGAAGGCGAAAGCCCAGGAGACGCAGCCTGACACCCCTATCGACGAGTCGCGTCTTTATTACGAAGCCGCTGGTGGTTACGACAAGAAGGGGAGAGTTTTTGGCATGGGGTCAACTGCCTCCATGTACTACGACAGGCCTGCTACTGCTCGACACTCATCCGCTGAGACATACTCTCCGGGCATACTCACCCGTCTCACCCAGGAGATGGCGAGAGAAAGACAAATTAATGTAGAAACACAGGCGAGGTTGGAGGAGCTAGAGAGAGACAGAAAGCGTCAGGAAGACAGACTAGCGCAGATGGAGGAGTGGATTACCCAGCGGTTAGGCAGCATCCCTCCGGAGGGATGCAACCCGGGTACGAGGCGGACGAGAGATGACCGATCCGATCACGGTCCCGGAGGAAGTGACATGGGTTTAGGTAGTACACCGGGTCTGACTGGGTGACATATTGCTTTATACATTTTTATTTATTTTGGCTTATCGTATCCCCTTTGACATATCGTTTTATCCCCTTTGACATATCCCCATTGACATATCGTTTTATTTATTTTGGTATCGTATCCCCTTTTATATTGTTGTTGTTGATAGCCGGTAGCAATTGTAATGCTACGGGGAAAATTATGGCCGTTTTTTGCGGCGGTGGTTTGGCCGGTCCGCCGCAAAACAAATGCATAATTTTCTGATTAATTTTAAATTTTGCGACGGAAAAGTGTATTTGCGACGGATATGTAAGGATCTAAAAATAAAAAAAATTATTTAATAAAAAAACTTTGCGACGGATTATACAATTTTTGCGACGGATTATACAATTTTTGCGACGGTTTATAAAATTTTTGCGACGGATTATATATTTTTGCGACGGATTTTACATTGTTTTGCGACGGAAACTATATTTTTTAAAAAAAAATAAAATACGTTATTATCCGTCGCAACATTCGTCGCAAATAATTTGCGACGGATAAACCGTCGCAAAATCTCGGTTTTGCGACTAAAAAATGCGACAAATAAAAACCGTCGCAAAAAGCCCAGTTTTTTGTAGTGGCTAGAAAAGGAAGGTAATCAATGATTAAAGTCTGGGATGTCTGATTCCCGTGAGATGTTCGATTCTCGAAGCTTAATCATTGAGAGAGATTGTCTCAGTTTAACCGTCATAGTGCTGATATCGACCCTCTCGGACAGTACTATGCGAGGTTAAATCCTTGGAATGGTAGGATAAACTTTTTTTATAGTTTATTATTCCTAAAATAAATCTAGTAGTGAAAATTTATTTTTGAATTTAACTTTCTGTCATTTTATTTACAACTAAATCTCTAGGTTACTAAACTGTTAGTAATAGGACTTTATTAAAAATGTGGAAAGAAACAAGTACGTTGTAATTATCAAACAATTCAGTTAATTTTTCAGAAAAGATTTATTCTCTTAAGCCTTTAAAAACTTAAGTGACATAGTATAGGTATGTCACGGGTGTCACTCGTGTTGAACGAGAGACGACCATACTTAGTTTATAAAAGATGATATACGACTATCAGACAAATTCATTTAGTGAATTTTAAAAGTGTAATTACACAACAAATTTCTAAATTGAAAAATTGGAAAATCATATACATAAGGCGTTGCTAGTTAGACGGTATTTAGAACCGATAAACTAGTGGGTGCCTTAGTCTTATGATTTGTTGTTTTTTTTTGAATCTTTAGAAATGTGTAATAGACTGCACAAGAGTTTTTCTATTCATTGAAAAAACGAGAATAAAGCATTACTAGTTAGACAGTATTTGGAACTGATAAACTAGTGGGAGCTTAGTTCTGGAGACTTTATAATCTTTGAAACATCATGAACACAGCATTGCTAGTTAGACAGCATTTGGAACTGATAAACTAGTGGGAGCTTAGTTATAGGTGATGTTCTAATCTTTGAAAAATCATAAATACAAAAGTGTTGCTAGTTAGACGGTATTTGGAACCGATAAACTAGTGGGAGCTTTATTATGATCTCTCAAACCATTTGAACGAAGTGTTGCTAGTTAGACGGTATTTGGAACCGATAAACTAGTAGGAACTTTTTTCTTATGATTTGACGATTAGAAAAATCGATAGTCCAAGCAAGTAACACTGAACATCCCACAATTCAAGAGTAGTGTCTACTCAAACGAACTGTAGTTCAAAACTGTTTCCATCTAAGGAAAGTCGAGAATAGGAAAGAACGTTTATACGTGTTAGTCGTCTAAACTAAGTAGTTTTAAGGCTAAACCGGAAAATTAATAAATTGGAAATTAGAGGATAAGGAAAGTGATTTCGGGTCACTGACCAATGCATCCTAGCAATTTTCTCGAAAGCTAAAGTTCTTTGGAAGAACTAGGTAGTTTTGCATTAAACGATAAATAAAATAGACAACGGGCAGTTATTTCAGATAGACTAGTGGGAGTGATATAAGAAAATGAATCTCGGATTCAATTCTTGAGTATCACAGAAAATTCATATTATGTTTTCGGATTCGTTGGAACGAACGTATTCATTTGCAGTATGATAATTTGTTTGTCTTATTGACGATTGATCGGGGTCAATCAGGTTATAATATACTTGACCACCATAAACCAATACTAGCAAGAGGACTAGGCCCATCGTAGTATAGCTATAGTGAATCAAGGTCGATCCCACAGGGAACCAATTGTGGATCATCTTATATACAAACAATTAATTAAACATGTCAAGGACATGAGGCGGTCTACGACCAACATAAGACAAGAAAGGTAAAGACACGACTCGACACAACGTAATTAACCTCCCCAATTATAGTCTTTATCGTTTGGACCTAGATAATTTATATAATAAACTCGAACTTATTAACTCGTCAATCCGTTTGTATCTATCTTAGATTGGCTACGGGAGTCATCCTCTTTAACTTGACGTAGCACCGGTAGGTCACTAGATCACTGTGATATTGTTTCGTGACTTCGCCTTTTAAGTGCCTCCATCTCATATAACTCACACGCTTACGACTCTAAGGATGCCGATATTAACCGTACACCTCGTCCAGGCAACATTCCTATGGTTAGGCGTACTTCCTAAACGATTACTCAAGCTCTCGTCCAACTAGCAATTACCAAGTTATAGTCTCATGCTAATCTATGACGTACGTATAAGCATGTGCATGCAATTCCCGAATATAAACCTACCTAGATAACGTTGAACGTCCGTGAAGAGCAATTCATAAGCCTACCTAAGAGTTTTATATTGGTATTTCCTTTTTACACGTTTTAATTAAACTAAGCGAGTAACGTAGCCATAGCCATACCTACTGAGATAATAAATTCTATTAAGTTAACCTAACCATAAAGACGTGGCTATTTAACGGATGAACGGGGGCTCGGTCGACCGAATAGGCGGGCTCGGTCGACCGAATAGGCCGGGCTCGGTCGACCGAATGGTCTTTTCCCCCGTATTACATCCCCGAACGTATCTCTCGGCGTTTCATCATACACAACGGATTAAACAAGAATTCGTAAAGCATTCATATAAACTAACTTAGATACACATTAATTAAACAGTGCATATTCATGGATAGAAACTAAGTAGATGACGTAGGTTATGGGATCCTCATAGACAAGGTGTCGCCACCTTCCCAACGTCATAGCCTAGATCTACATCATCTAGCTATGATTAACTAACTCAAACGATAAAGCATAATTGGGGAATTAATTAATGAAAATAAAAAGACAGAAAATAAAGGCTTACATATTGCAGCCCTTAAATTGCTGGAAACCCTCAAATTATTCTACATTGTATCAAAGGTATATTATGAATTGTAAGATTGAAGAAAGAATGAAGGGATGATTTACAATTTCTCGTAGCTGCTGCTTATATAGGGGTTTCTGCCGACTTATGAAGGATCTAGAAGGTAAATACGAAAAAATCCGATAAGTGACCGAACCGACATACTCGGTCGACCGAGCCTTCTTCTGCACGTGTTAAACGTTTCTCTCGTCTATCTTGTTCCCCACTGCACGCTTGCGTGTTGATCTGATTAATCTTTCATTTAATGCTCCGATTTTCTTCCTCTATTATCTTGAGACCATTGATTGAATGACATTAATCCTCTCGATTTGTCGTGATCTGCAAAATCAGCATTTATCACACAATAAATTGGTCTTTTAATAATAAAAACAGCTAAATACCAAATATCATATTAATAATCACTTAACATTAAATAATAAATATAAACGAGTGATTCAATATGAAATATACATTATTAATCTCGATTTAAGGATAATGTTGATGACATTTACGGGTATAATTTGACCGTCATCAACGATGAATATAACATTCGTAGCACGAACCCAAGACTCGGACTTTTGTTTGATAAAGTCAGAACCCCTAAGAAATGCTGAATAGGTATATGTAACAAATCTCAAACAATATAAACGCAAATGGTTTCCGTATTTAGATAAACGCTTCTTTCTATTCTATTAATTAGTGCATATTCCCTAAAGACAAGATCTGAAGACTGGCTTAGGGTGATTCCTATCTCCTAGTCAAAGGAACACTGTCTCAAAGGAACAATGCCTAACTTTCCTTTCAATCAGGAAAGGGTAATAGATTTAAAGAAATAACATAGCTTGTTCATAACAACCTTCGGGGTCATATGAAAGGTACAAGCTAGTGGGAGTTTTTTTTTGAAGTAGTGACATCTTGTCTGACAACTATTCAAGACTCCGGTAAGTTTATCCAAAATATTTGGAGGAAATCTCTGATTTCACCAGAGATAGAGTATTCCATATTCAGAAATCGGTTATTGCGTAGTCTTCGGGACTGATGCTCGGCCTGCCTCCCAGTGAAATGTTTTCACTAAGGATACACCATAAATTTGCCTTATATATTTATTGATGTGCTTCGATATGCTGCTGAACTCATTTAAGATATTGGTTGCAAAATAACAGTTGCAGTGAAAAACCAAGAAGTCTACCTAAAAGATGCCTACGCATTTGGGGATAAGGAGTGAATTCGGTTCACCCCACTTCCGTAAATATAGACATTTAGCATTTAGTGCTTGAAGGTTGGACTGGAAATTTTGCGTACACGTTCAGGTCATGAAATATCTTAATGCATTGAGTAAAGGTTGGTTATAAAACTCGTAAAATCAGAGAATGACGGTGATACTATCAAACTCGGTCTGATAGAGTCTATAAACAACAACCTTAGATCTTGAAGTATTTGTACTCAAGATGTTACTAACTGATTTGTTCAGTCCACATCCAACACCGGCAGTTGGTGATAACACTAATAAAAACTACTAAACTAGATCAGTATATCACTCCACCCCGAACGTAGTGGGAGTATGGTTTGTCCATTACCCATTGCAGGACCTTACGGTCTATAGGGCAGATTGATGACCTATAGTCCTATGTGGGCTGTGTAGGATCCTGATCATAGAGGTTGGTTTAAAAGCCATAACCCTGTGAATGGAGTTTGATACTCTAGTTTTGTTGAAACTCTTGTAGAACCACCTGAGCACCTCAGGCCCAGTGGGAGAAATTGGAACTACACGGAGAAGAGTCGAAAGAATAGGAAAGTTTAATTTTCACCGCAAAGCTGAGTAATTTAGGGGTGATTCCCTAAAAGGTAAAGAGTTAACCAGACCGTGATCTTTCTTACTACTTAGTCTTGCTTGATTTCGTCAGAAAGCGGGAAATATGGGTGATTCCCTAAGACTTCCTTGCCGAACAACGGAATCTGAATTCATTCAGAATATACGGGTTTTAGCTAAGAACAAATGACGGATTCGTTACAAAGCAGAAAATAGGGGTGATTCCCTAAGACCTTTTTGCGAGACTAACGGTATCTTAATTTATTCGGAAAAAACCTTTGGCAGATGCCTTCCATAGCTTATATCATTTGGGATTAAAGCAAACCTCTAGGTCATTTCAAAGTCATATATTTTAATATGTGGACTTGACCAGAATGTTGATAAGTCTTTCGTAGACAGGGCATCAATATTAGTAAAGTAGTATGTATATTAGTGTTTGTGAATGGTAACACTGAAACAGTTGGAAACAATATGGGTGTGTTATCTCAAGTCAGAGTCTGACATGCCATCGGGATTCATTCTAAAGGATTTGATTCTCTCAAATTCGCGAGAATCGATCATTGGCAATCCCATCCATTCACCTGGTTAAGATCTTTTTTCATTTATGCAGCATTCAACGATGTAGTCTTCCCTAACTGATTATCTAAACTTGCAGATGAATACTAAATGGGATGTTTAGTGAATCCTCAAGTCTCTTCGGGAGAATGAGGAATAATATGCTAGTTTATTCAAGAATATAAGTGATAACACTGCTTCTGGCTTTAGGTCGGATTAAGGATGATCGTTAATTAAGTCGATTTTGTCCTCAGTGTTGACTCAAAGGCATATTAAAAGTGTACCACCGGATTAGATGGAAAGGTGACGTTTCGATCCCAAAGATTGACTCAAGCCGACAACCTACCTGATCAGTGTACCAAGTCACATGGTATTCAAATTCTAAGTACGCGCCAGGTCACTGACCTACCCTACGGCGGCACACTCCGGTCGTGCTTGGAAGGATGAATCACTAAGACGCGCTTGGAGGGTACAGATTTGAGGGATACGTCTAACTTGTTTTGAGCAAGTGGGAGAATGTTGTAGATATAGATATAATGGGTGTGCTCCAAAACAATTAATCCACTTGCCTTTCGTGCAAGTGGGAGATTGTTAGGTGTAGTGCCTGAAAGACAATTATATAATTGTTTTAGGACAGAATTAATAATTCATCTTATTATATGCATGTATGCTTATAATTAAGACACTACTGAAAACCCTAAGTACCTCGTTTATGTAATCACATAACTCAGTGTATGGCTATACACAAGAGGATTGAGTTAGTAAGATGTACTTAAAATTAACTTAGTCCGTAGCGTTTATTAATCTGAATACGGGTCTCATGATTAATTTGCTAATAATGCGCCCGTAACACTTTAGGTGTGACGCCTTATCCGGACCGTCGGTAATAGGGTACCTAGTGGGGCATTTATGTATGATGATAATCATATAGGGCTGGACCGATTTGATTAGAGTTCTCGATATAATTCCGTAATCGAGAAGTCTTATCGAATCACAAGATGATCATATATGGATTAATCTCAATCCTAAGGTGATCACAGTCAACTGCTTAGACTAGGGTAGAGTTTGATGTGTTAGTAAGGATCACTTCGTAGTATGTGGTTCCAACACTTCTCGTTGGCTCTATTCAGAATGAGTGAGTAGTCTATGTTATCACAGATATGAAATCCATTCCTTCCCTCGGGAAGTAGACAGACAATTCCCTTATTTGTTAACCCTAGAAACTGATCGATCGGCCGAGTTCATATCATATTGGTTATGAACTAATTGATCACTAGGAGGTTAATGGTAAATAAGGATAATATGTTTCGAGAGGGTTTACGGAAATATCCCGAATCGAAGTGAACAGTCTATGGAGGATTTGTCCGTATGTAATGATTATATCAGTGGACGCTTTCGACTCATAAATTGAGTGTAAGTTATCTATATTCGATAGAGTTCAGTTTCGGGTTTATGGTGGTGTAATCCCGGAATTAATAAGTTGGATATAATTATTCTGTCTGATGAATAATTTTGTTCAATTTATTGTAGCTACTGAATATGAGTCCATGGTCCCTGACGTGGCTCCAAAAATAGCATAATTAGTTTTCTCGTCGTTTCACCTCAATTATAATTAAATAGTGGATTGAGCTATTTAATTTGATAAGTGGATTAATTGTTTAGTTGGACTAGATGATTAAATACATGGAAAAGAAATTTTTCGTGGACTCGGCCCAATGTGTCAAAAAATGCGCATGGGCCATATTTAATTAGGGTGGGGGGCATATTACTATTATTAATTATCAAGGAATTAGTTTTCTTGGATAATTATTTAATGTGTGATTTATCTTTTATTTGTTAATTGATAATTCATGGAATATTAGATAATAATATGATTTATCCTAATTTGTTTGGGTTAATTATTTTATTTATCTTTTATTTGTAAAAGGATTATTATAATTGATTTTGTATTAATTAAATAAATCCTTGGAGGACAAGGATTACTCTCCAATATAAGAGAGTTCTCCCAAGCCTTTTGATATACAAAAATACACGCCATATTGACTAGTACTTGGGTTGATATTTTCGACCAAGTGCTTAGGGTTTCGAGTTGGAATAATCTTCGGAATTATTCCGGTAGCCTATCAAAGAGGTCCGGTGGCGGGAAACACCATCCACGTGGTGTTGCTGGGAGACACACGTTGGAAGGCTGTGGCTTCTCAATACATGTGTTCTTGGAGATCTATCGTTCTTGGAGTTAAGCACCATAAAAAGGGTTGCTCCTAAACCCCCTTGTAGGTTTAGATCTTTAATTTATGTTCTTTGTTTCGTTTAGATCTAGATCTGATGCATTCCGCTGCGTAATCGGGTCAATCTATGATTGATCCGACGATATTACATCTAACAAGTGCAATGGAAGGGAGATAGATAAAGAGCACAAAGCATAAATCTTTTGCCAAACAAGAAGAGAGTGGGCGCAATGTAAATAGATAAGAGGAGCGTCTTCCGGCACCGTGTGACAGAAAGGACATGAGTCATCTGCAATTTGTATACCCCGTTGCACCAAGTTATGCTGAGTTGGAAGTCGATTGAGCACCGCTTTCCAACAAAGAATATTCACTTTAGAAGGCACCCAACAGTTCTATTTAGCAAAGTGATGTGTAGAAAATGGCTTCTTGAGATACCATCGTCTTCTTAAGTGTAGCAACTGAGAAAATGCTATTATTGCTAAGCTTCCACATAGGAATATCAATCATATCTGCATGTATTTCAAAATTAGAAAGCATACTAAAATGATTTCTAACTCCCCAAACTCATGCCCATTTAACTCCCTCCTCCAGTCCCAACACCAAAGTCACCCACTCCCCCGAAAAGACTCCCTTTAATAGCGCAAGTTTTATCATTAGCGAGCCAAAACAATCTAGGAAAAAGAACTTCTCAAGTGTTGTTCCCCGCCCAAGGATCCGTCAAGAATTTAACCCTTATACCAATTCCACTTTCCACCTAATAGAAGAAGAAAGACAAATTCATTATTTATAGCCAATTGAGGACTTCATCTATGTAAATGTAACACAGAACGTTGTTGTTTATGATGAGTACAAGTGCTAAACTTGGCTCTATTTTCATTTACATGGATACGCTGATTGTCTCTTATTTGTTTGATTGAAGGTCGGTTAATCTCACTTTGTTGGTCCCAGAGAAGGGTAAAACTATAGTCAGAGGGGGGGTGAATGACTATAGTAGAGTTTCAAAAAAATTTCTTGTGTTTAAAAGCTTTTGGGAAGCGGATAAGTCCCTTCTTACTACGTTGTTTCAAAGTAATTTAAACAGTCACAGATATAGATTATAATCTAGGTAATTTAAATGAATGCAGTGAAGTAAATTGCAGAAAGTAAATTGACACAAGGCTTATAGTGGTTCATGGTGGTGTAATCCCTTAATCCACTCTTCTCCTGTGATGATTGGAGGAATTCACTATTGTTTTCACAGATACCATAGTATGATTGTCCTTGGCTTCCCAAGCTTCACAATCTACAAGACTATCACTCCTTGACTGCAACAGCTTCATTGATTCAGTCTGTTTCACTGCTCCTTGAGATCAAATCCTTCAGAAGCTATCACAAGCACAACTCTTTCTCAGATGACTTCTGATTCAGTTGCTTCAGTTTATTGTGAATGAGATTCACAAACTTGATTGATCAATCTCAGTGCTGGATATGAAATTATAGTTCTGGTGTTTGAGTTGATCTCTTGATAAAACCTTGTAAGTTCAGAGAGAAGGCTTTTCAATTTGACAGAGTTTTTGCTTGATTTTCTTTTTCTTATTGTCGTCTTTATCTGTCTGTCAATGCCTTCAATTTATAGCCTTGAGTGTCCCTTAATTTGAAATTTTGTCCGTTGGCTATATTTATGAGAGGAATAATCTTTGATTTTATTCTTGATTCCCCCTTAATTATATTCTCCTTGAATTCAGTGATCGGATTTTTCCTTCAAATGTATAGCAGAAAATCCGTCCTTGAGTGATCCTCTATTGATTGTGCATTAAATGCATGATCCTCTGAATCTTCATCATTTTTCAATTATGTTCTGATAAGGATTACTTCGCCGTTCTTTGAACGGTCGAGTGATCCATCTGACTTTGCCGTTTAGATCTTCCTTCACCGTTATTGCCTTCACTTTGCCGAAAGTCAGTTTACTCTGCCGATTCACTGTTTCCTTCATCACTAGTTTTAAAGAGAATCTTTGTACTTCACTGATCATTGATTTGGGTGAGATCAGTGTACACCATATTTGAACATTGAATTTCATCACTTGAAATATACTTAGACTTATCCAAGGTCATCACAGACTTCCTTGGTTATAAGTCATACCATTAAGTCTTCACTGCTTCTCTGCTGGTGCTTGGCTGGCCTCACTCTGCCGAATGTCTGCTTTACTTTGCCGTCCTACCAACTTGTCAATACTTGTCCGACTTAACTTATACAATATGTCAGACTCTAAGTAAAGACTTATACGAGAATTTCTAACTTATTTCGGGCTTGCTATAACAAATAGTATGGCCATCATCAAAACATAATAAAATGTTCCTAACAATTTCCCCTTTTTGATGATGCCAAAACCCTCATAAACCTGAACATAAGTAAGCCAATTTTTCATGATAAATGACAGAGAAGAATTCAATAATTTTATTCATCCATCATAGGGCAATAAGATATTGCATCTTTTTATTCAAAGTTCAAAGACAAAGGCAAGGAAATAGAAATAGTTCAAATATAAGGTCTACTTCTTCAACTTTTCTTCAAACTTGATGCCTTTGCCTTTGCTGCCCTTCATGCCCTTTTCTGTTGGGATTGCCTTCTTTTCACTGGAGCTTTCAGGCTTTGAGCTTTCTTCCCCTTTTTGGCAGCACCAAAGAGTGCTTCAAGATTTGCCGTTGATGCGTCCGACTCAGGGAGAGGCCCATACTTTCTTTCTAGTATCTTGTTTGTCTCACCAACTTTGAGTAGAAGGTCAAGTTGTTTGCCAGAATGCTCCATTATCTCATCCAGATGCTGAATTTGATGATTGTGAGCATTGAGAGTGTCCACCAGTGGATTAAGATTGTTATCAATAGTTTTAGCATGAAACTCAAGATTGGTTTGGACATGGTGAGGAATGAGTTGCTGTAAGTTGCACAACAGGTTTCCTTGTCTTTCCATGACCTCATATTGGATCTTGATGTGATTGATGAGGGCCTCAATCTTGTGGTTGAAGGAGGTTGCTGCATTGCTTAAGGCATACTTCAGGTTTTGCCTGCTGTGATATTGCCTTTCCATGTCCACAATAAGAGGTTGAATATCCAGGTTGAACATTCTCTCTGGATTAATTTCCTCTGGTCCACATTGACCTCCTCTTCATCTCCATATTCCTCTTTCTTCTCTTCTTTCTCACCTTCTATCTCATTCTCTCTTTCTTCTTTTTTTTCTTGTCCTTCCTCTTGTTCCTCTTCAACCTTAGTGTCATGGAGAGGTCGCGGAAGAGTGCTTGCTCTGACACCTTCTTCTTCTAGTGTTTCCCCTTGTGCAATAGTGGGGGAGTTGACAGGTTCGGCTGAGTGAGCTTTATCAGTTGGCTCACTTAGCTGTTCGTCAACTTTGCCAATGCTTTTGAAAAACACTGCTTGAAGTGTCAGTTCATCATCAGAAATCTCCATGTTGTCTTGATTTGCTTCAAGATGGTCACTTTCTGAGTGTTCATCTTCTGAATCGGCTTCTTCCTCAACTATCTCCTCTTCTTCAGATGAGGTGATTCTATATCCTTCCTCACCTTCCTCTAGGTAGGTGATTTCCTCTTGCTGCTTTTCTTCTTCTGTTGCTGTGTCATCACTGATTGTCACAGGTTCATCCAAGTTGCTCGTGCCAGTCATCGTGGTGTTCTCTTGTGCCTTCTAGGGATCTGGTTCTTCGTCCCACACCTGATCTACTACTTTCGGGTTGTTTTCTTTTGTTCCCAGCAATGGGTTTGGGTTTCATGGATGCTTTGATGTAGGTAAACATTATCTTAGACTTGTGTGGGACCTGCATATTTATGGGTTTCACTTTCAATGCGTCAAACAGGTGTTGAAGAGGGAACCCATATGATTTCCTCTCCCAGAAGTCACATTTCTTCTGCAAACCCTTGCCTGGTGCCCTAATTGATAGGTCAATCTCCTTTTGAATCTGATCCTTTAATCGATTGAATACGAATGTTGCCCAGTCGAATTTGATGCGTTCGTAGATGATGGCCATCAGTTTGATCCGCACCTCAATTAGGTTTTCCATTGACCCCTTTCTGCCTTCGATATTCTTTGTGATGACTAGTGTGTTAAGAAATCACTAGTTTAACGCAGCGGAATTTAAAATTTGATTTCCTTTTCTAGATCGTTCTTCATTTAATGCAATAAACACGTTAAGTAGTTTGACGGTTATACCTCAGATGATCTATAAGATCGTCGCTTTGACCGCCAACGGAGAGTAGTTCAATGCGCAAGCCGTCCACGCGTCCGGCCTCTATCGCTAATCCACACGAACCCCTTGCCGGAATCCTCCTTGGATTGCTATCGGAAAAACTCCGGCTGCTAGACCGGACCTTTTCTTCCCTCACAAACTCACTATGGATAGCTCTCTATTTTACACAAGAACTATGAGCTCTTGCAATTGTGTTGTGCAAAATAGCTTGACAACCACCTCTTATTTATAGTGATAAGTGGTGCCCCATTAGTGTGTAGGA
This sequence comes from Gentiana straminea, assembly GCA_036785695.1. Taxonomy (NCBI): domain Eukaryota; kingdom Viridiplantae; phylum Streptophyta; class Magnoliopsida; order Gentianales; family Gentianaceae; genus Gentiana; species Gentiana straminea. Next base: position 1,149,144 of record JAVUPR010000278.1, on the reverse strand, counting down.
GAAGAAAACATTTTTCCAATAAAATGAAGAAAATCTTCTAGATTGATTTATCTCTTTAATTATAATTTATTTTGCCAATATCTTATATTGATTATAATTATCTTATTACCATAAATCTATTTTTCCAAAATCAATTAATATCATATATTAATATTATTGCAATCTTATTAATTAAAGTGCACAATACAAGTGTATCTTACACACTTAAGAGTGGCGCCCCATATGCCAATTAATTGGCTTCCGGAATATTCTTTAATTAACATAATTTATATATAATTAATATCTTGTATTTTATTTATTCATAATAAATAAATACCACCATATTAATTTACCACTATAACATTTATAGTCTAGAGATAAACTTTCCTTATTTGGCTATCAACTATAACTAATCCGACTCGATTTTCATATGTGTGTGACCCGATAGGCTTCCGAATATGTTGGCCGTAGACACAAAGTGCAATTTACTAAAATGACCTTCATACCTAACGATCACGGGATAGCGTCTAGCAACACACCGTGACCCCCAATTATCGGAAGAGTCAAAAGCAATGACTACTACCTTTCATGTGAAGCGCTATTACCGTGTAACTTACAATCCTATCGCCGTAATAATATCCATACGATCGTATCTCGAGTGTCAATACATTGACGATCGTATCTTATAATATGGATATCATGCTCTCTCGGAATAACACATTTACTCCCACTTTGGAAAGATTCTCGAGAGCTAGACATTCCTTATAAGAAGGCCATTTCGGATATTCGATCCCAATGAATTTCCTCTGGTCCACATTGACCTCCTCTTCATCTCCATATTCCTCTTTCTTCTCTTCTTTCTCACCTTCTGTCTCATTCTCTCTTTCTTCTTCTTTTTCTTGTCCTTCCTCTTGTTCCTCTTCAACCTTAGTGTCATGGAGAGGTCGCGGAAGAGTGCTTGCTCTGACACCTTCTTCTTCTGGTGTTCCCCCTTGTGCAATAGTGGGGGAGTTGACAGGTTCGGCTGAGTGAGCTTTATCAGCTGGCTCACTTAGCTGCTCGTCAACTTTACCAATGCTTTTGAAAAACACTGCTTGAAGTGTCAGTTCATCATCAGAAATCTCCATGTTGTCTTGATTTGCTTCAAGATGGTCACTTTCTGAGTGTTCATCTTCTGAATCGGCTTCTTCCTCAACTATCTCCTCTTCTTCAGATGAGGTGATTCTATATCCTTCCTCACCTTCCTCTAGGTAGGTGATTTCCTCTTGCTGCTTTTCTTCTTCTGTTGCTTTGTGTCATCACTGATTGTCACAGGTTCATCCAAGTTGCTTGTGCCAGTCATCGTGGTGTTCTCTTGTGCCTTCTAGGATCTGGTTCTTCGTCCCACACCTGATCTACTACTTTCGGGTTGTTTTCTTTTGTTCCCAGCAATGGGTTTGGGTTTCATGGATGCTTTGATGTAGGTAAACATTGTCTTAGACTTGTGTGGGACCTGCAGATTTATGGGTTTCACTTTCAATGCGTCAAACAGGTGTTGAAGAGGGAACCCATATGATTTCCTCTCCCAGAAATCACATTTCTTCTGCAAACCCTTGCCTGGTGCCCTAATTGATAGGTCAATCTCCTTTTGAATCTGATCCTTTAATCGATTGAATACAAATGTTGCCCGCGAATTTGATGCGTTCGTAGATGATGGCCATCAGTTTGATCCGCACCTCAATTAGGTTTTCCATTGACCCCTTTCTGCCTTCGATATTCTTTGTGATGACTAGTGTGTTAAGAAATCACTAGTTTAACGCAGCGGAATTTAAAATTTGATTTCCTTTTCTAGATCGTTCTTCATTTAATGCAATAAACACGTTAAGTAGTTTGACGGTTATACCTCAGATGATCTATAAGATCGTCGCTTTGACCGCCAACGGAGAGTAGTTCAATGCGCAAGCCGTCCACGCGTCCGGCCTCTATCGCTAATCCACACGAACCCCTTGCCGGAATCCTCCTTGGATTGCTATCGGAAAAACTCCGGCTGCTAGACCGGACCTTTTCTTCCCTCACAAACTCACTATGGATAGCTCTCTATTTTACACAAGAACTATGAGCTCTTGCAATTGTGTTGTGCAAAATAGCTTGACAACCACCTCTTATTTATAGTGATAAGTGGTGCCCCATTAGTGTGTAGGAGAAGAAAACATTTTTCCAATAAAATGAAGAAAATTTTCTAGATTGATTTATCTCTTTAATTATAATTTATTTTGCCAATATCTTATATTGATTATAATTATCTTATTACCATAAATCTATTTTTCCAAAATCAATTAATATCATATATTAATATTATTGCAATCTTATTAATTAAAGTGCACAATACAAGTGTATCTTACACACTTAAGAGTGGCGCCCCATATGCCAATTAATTGGCTTCCGGAATATTCTTTAATTAACATAATTTATATATAATTAATATCTTGTATTTTATTTATTCATAATAAATAAATACCACCATATTAATTTACCACTATAACATTTATAGTCTAGAGATAAACTTTCCTTATTTGGCTATCAACTATAACTAATCCGACTCGATTTTCATATGTGTGTGACCCGATAGGCTTCCGAATATGTTGGCCGTAGACACAAAGTGCAATTTACTAAAATGCCCTTCATACCTAACGATCACGGGATAGCGTCTAGCAACACACCGTGACCCCCAATTATCGGAAGAGTCAAAAGCAATGACTACTACCTTTCATGTGAAGCAGTTACCGTGTAACTTACAATCCTATCGCTGTAATAATATCCATACGATCGTATCTTGAGTGTCAATACATTGACGATCGTATCTTATAATATGGATATCATGCTCTCTCGGAATAACACATTTACTCCCACTTTGGAAAGATTCTCGAGAGCTAGACATTCCTTATAAGAAGGCCATTTCGGATATTCGATCCCAATCATAGGATACACGATTCCCGGATGACCAATCATGTATACTCCGCATGCTTCAACATCATACCCAATCACTACCGCATGATTGCCCCATGGTTAGGAGAAATCTCAATAGTGTCAAAGCATGACAATCCACACCGTGATGCCATGAAGACTCCGGTCAAAAGGATAATTACTCAACCGCCACATAGTGTGACACTTAATGTAAGTGGGTCAGTCTAACGTACGCATTCTCTAATACACGTCCACGTACAGTCCAAGTGTCTCTACACTTCGATAGACGAGATCTATCCCTATCTTCTAAAAGATAGAAGACATCCAATACGTGCTAGTCTGATTATACTATCAATGTCCCATTTGATAATATATAAGACTAGAGACATTTAAGTACCAACCTTGTTATTGTGATTAGAGATCTCATCAACCATAATCACTATCACGGTTTCTCTATCACAGATTGATACTAGGGACGTTACAATATATATACAACAAATAATATGAATAAAAACAATATATAATAACATAAGTGCTTTTATTAATCATAATAAAGTTGTTACATGAACTAAACAGACTGTAAATGACCCGACCCGGTCGGATCCGGTCCAACCCGATTGGGTTTAGGACACCTTTCCAACAATCTCCCACTTGGCCTAAAGCCAATCACCCATATGCCTAAGCCCGTGCAAGTGAACATGTTTCTCATGCTTAGCTTGAGACAATGCCTTGGTTAACGGATCAGCTATGTTATCATCCGTGTGGACTTTCCCTATCTTTACATCTCCTCTATCTACTATCTCTCTTATCAAGTGATAGCGCCGTAGCACATGTTTGGACTTCTGATGAGACCTTGGTTCCTTTGACTGAGATATTTCTCTATTATTATCACAGTACAGAGGCACTGGACCTTCAATGGAGGGAACCACACCAAGTTCAGTAATGAACTTCTTCATCCAAACTGCTTCCTTCGCCGCCTCCGAGGTTGCTATGTATTCGGCTTCCGTTGTAGAGTCCTCAGTAGTCTCCTGCTTGGAACTCTTCCAGCTCACTGCTCCGCCGTTAAGCGTGAAAACAAATCCAGATTGTGACTTAAAGTCATCCTTTTCAGTTTGGAAAATGGCATCTGTGTAACCTCGTAATACTAAATCATCGTTCCCGAAAACCAGGAACATATCCCTAGTACGTCTCAAGTACTTGAGGATATTTTTCACAGCAATCTAGTGACCATCACCTGGATTGGACTGGTACCTACTAGTCATAGTAAGAGGGTACGAGACATCTGATCTTGTGCATAACATGGCATACATGATAGACCCGATTGCCGAAGCATAAGGGACTTTACTCATTTGTGCCCTTTCCTCCTCTCGTCTTAGGACTCATTCCTTTCGACAGTAGACCCCATGTGACATGGGCGGCAATCCTTTCTTGGATCGGTCCATGCTTGAATCTCTTCGATCTTGTCTATATAGGTGGATTGCGACGGACCAAGCAACCTTTTAGATCTATCTCTATAGATCTTTATTCCTAGAATATAGGCTGCATCACCCATGTCCTTCATTGAGAAGTTCTTGGATAACCAAGCTTTGACTTATTGTAACATAGGCACATCATTCCCTATGAGCAACATGTCATCTACATAAAGCACTAAGAACACAATGGCACTCCCACTAACCTTCTTGTAAACACAGGGCTCATCTTCGTTCTTGACGAAATCAAACTGTTTGATTATCTCATCAAAGCGAAGATTCCAACTCCGAGAAGCTTGCTTTAATCCATAAATGGATCTTTGCGGTTTACACACCATCCCGGCGTCATTGGTCGTGAATCCCTCGAGTCGTGTCATATACACTTCCTCGACGGGTTCCCGTTAAGGAAAGCAGCTTTTCACATCCATCCGCCGATTTCGTAATCATGGTATGCCGCAATAGCGAGCAAAATTCTAATGGATTTTAACATGGCAACATGCGAGAAGGTTTCGTCTTAGTCAACTCCTTGTCTTTGCTTATATCCTTTTGCCACTAACCTAGCCTTGTAGGTAGTCACGTTACCGTCCATGTCGGTCTTTCTCTTAAAGACCCATTAATACCCTATAGGAACTATTCCCTCAGGTGGATCAACCAAGTTCCGAACTTGGTTGTCTTTCATGGATTCCATTTCAGAATTCATGGCTTCTAGCCATTTCTCTTTGTCATGCCTTAATAGCACTTCCTCATAAGTTCTAGGGTCCTCATCTTCCATGAGATACACTCCAGTGTACCTTTCGAGTTCACGGCGTTCCCCTGGTGGATCTTCGAGGTGCTAGTGTGTCCACGGTAGAGGGTGGCCCCACATCTGTACGTGGTGTCTCCTCTACTTCCATCAACGGACTGTTATCCGTAAGTGGTTCTCGAATTTCTTCAAGATCAATTTTACTCCCACTGACCTTATCCAGAATAAACTCTTTCTCTAGAAAGTGGCCAGTCCTGGAAACAAACACCTTTTGTTCCTCAGGATGGTAAAATTTGTATCCTCTAGTTTCTCTAGGATATCCCACAAACAGACATTTGTCGGATTTGGCCTCTAACTTGTCAGTCTTCATCCGCTTCACATAAGTTGGAAAACCCCAAGGTTTAAGATATGCTAGATTTGGTTTCTTCTTGGCCCATACCTCATATGGTGTAGAATCAACCGTCTTTGATGGAACTCGGTTCAGTGTATAGGATGCGGTTTCTAGAGCATACCCCCAAAATGATTTTGGAAGAACTGCATATCTCATCATGGATTGTACCATGTCTAACAAGGTGTGGTTCCTCCTTTCAGACACGCCATTCATTTGTGGTGTCCCGGGAGGGGTCCATTCAGGTAGAATCCCATTCTCTTTCGGATAGTCTTGAAACTCTCCATCCAGGTATTCTCCACCTCGATCGGATCGAAGTGTTTTGATTTCTTTACCTAGTTCTCTACTTCACTTCTGAATTCTTTGAACCTTTCGAAGGCTTCAGACATATACTTCATTAAGTATATATAACCATAGCAAGAATGGTCATCAGTGAAAGTGATAAAATAAGAGTATCCTCCTTTGGCTTGAATTGACATTGGGCCACATACATCAGTATGTATGAGCTCAAGCAATTCATTGGATCTTATCCCTTTGCCACTAAATGGTGACTTTGTCATCTTGCCAAGTAAACAAGCTTCGCATGTATCAAACGATTCATAATCGAATTGATCCAACATTCCATATTTATGGAGTTTGGCAATGTGATTCTTATTTATATGGCCAAGTCTACAATGCCATAAGTAGGATTCATTCAAGTCATTTGTTTTGGCTTTCTTGTTATTTATATTAAGTACGTCAACATTCATATCTAATATGTAGAGACCATTGCTAAGTATGCCAGTACCATAAAAGATTCCATCACGTGAAAAAGAACAACATTTATTCTCAAATGTAAATGAAAAACCATCAACATCTAATGCGGAAATGGAAATAATACTCTTCGTAAGAGTAGGAACAAAATAACAGTTACTAAGTTCAACTACTAGCCCACTGGGCAATGAAAGAAAATAAACTCCTACGGCTAGTGCAGCAACACTTGCTCCATTTCCAACGCGTAGGTCCACCTCTCCTTTCTTCAGATCTCTAGCTCTTCTTAGTGCCTGCATATTCGTACAAATATGAGAACCACAACCAAGTATCCAATACCCAAGTGGTTAGACTTAGAAGAAGTAATGTTGATCTCAATCATAAATGTACACGAAGTCGAAGCATCGAATGCTTCTTCTTGGTACTCAAGAAGCCTTTGCGCTTTCTCCTCCAATGGCCGGTCTCACCGCAATGGAAGCAAGCATCCTTGGATTTGTCTTTCGCTATCTTAGGCGTTGGCTTAGGTGCGCCTTCGCCTTCTTGGACTTTTTCTCGGGCTTTTGCCTTGCCCTTGCTCGAAGTGACCAAAGCAACACTTGCTTTCCCTTCCTACGAGCGCCCTCGGCGCCTTTAACATGTTCAATAACTCCGCAAGGGAGCAATCTATCTTGTTCATGTGATAGTTCATCACGAACCGTGAGAATGAATCGGGTAGAGATTGCGAATCAAGTCAATACTCAACTCTCGTTCCAACTTGTGGCCCGGCTTTCCCAAGCCTCTCTATGTACCCGATCATTTTAAGCACGTGTGACCCCACGGCGAGTTCCGGATGCCTTCTTACAACTAAACGGGGCCTTCGAGACCTCGTACCTCTCAGTGCGAGACTGAGAAGCATAGAGTTCCTTCAAGTGGACCATGATAGAGTAGGCGTCCATAGACTCATGTTGTTTCTGCAGTTCAGGTGTCATAGAAGCAAGCATGATACATGTAGCATCAGTCCTGTCAGAATAGTGCTTGTTATACTTCTCGACAGCATCCGCAGCCGAACCCTCAGCGGGCTTTTCCGATAGGGCCTCATCCAAGACATAGCCAATCTTCTCGTGCCTCAAAACGATTTTGAGGTTCCTTTCCCAATCGAGAAAATTAGTTTCGTCAAGCTTGTTTTCGATGATAAAACGAAGGTTCAATTTGTTTGACATTTTCTACAACAATAAATAAAGATAGAATAAGTAAAAGCTCATGTATAAAAACCCTAAATTTGCACTTAAAATTTTATAAGGTTTTACTCCCACTAGCCAACTATTCCCAATTGGCTTTCAAGAATTTAAGTAATTCTTTAGTGGATGGAATCCCATCTAGTTGACTCGATCCCCGACATGGGCCGATCGACCGGGTCAATATCGAAGGTGGGTACTAATTACCGATCGAATCTTATTCGATTTCCATTGGTTGACTAGTCAACTTTTTGACATTTCACATCTCTATGTGATAGCCACCCCTTGTCTCTAAAATCGGACGGTCCTGACGTGGGCCAATCACCGCAAGATTCTTAGTCGAGTCGTAACCCAAATATTCATGAGATCTCATAACGATCATATCTCGATAATGACGATATACCCGTGGTAGGTCAACTCCCGACGTGGGCCGATCAGTTGGATCCGAACAAAGGCTCTTCACCATCTTTATAATATTGGGAGACAATTTTGGCTCGAGTTTTTGGCGTGGGAATAATTTTAAAATTAATTCACTTAATTAATTTGGTTTAATTTTTTTGTCACATCTACTATGTGCATATTACTACTATATCATATAAAGTAAAACATACACAACATTCCGTGCACAAAATAACCGGTATGATCATGGACTTTTCCTAGGTGCGGTTTCGAATACAAACTGACGAAACCGCGGGTCACAAACTAAGGGTATTTGCAACCTCCAATAGGATCTTTATTGCTGTACGCCAATGGGTTCTTTATCTCTCCTTGGTCTTCAACTTCTCACGGGAATGGGATAAATGCAAAAAGTAAACTAGGTCACGTTCTTCATAACGGCCTAGGACAATTTTCAAAAACCAACGTAAAGAAAACATTCCAATCAATCCTATTGGTCGAGTCCATGATCAATCGGGGTCCATATAATCACATTATATCTACATATCTAATCCATACAATTTTATCTTATGAAAAAGATTAAATTCTAATTTTAACTACTCATGCGTCTTTATTTTATCACGTCAAATAATTAAATAACTTTTAAATAATTATATGACTTAATCGAAAATTAAAATTAACATTTAATTTTAAATCGATTTTAATTTCAATTAAATTTGAACTATTCAAAATAAAATTAAAATTATAAAATCTTCTATTTTGTTTCTTTTCCAAAACTAAATTTAGCTGTTATACCACCGGAAATCACTAGTTTAACATAGCGGAATTTAAAATTTGATTTCCTTTTCTAGATCGTTCTTCGTTTAATGCAATAAACACGTTAAGTAGTTTGACGGTTATACCTCAGATGATCTATAAGATCGTTGCTTTGACCGCCAACGGAGAGTAGTTCAATGCGCAAGCCGTCCACGCGTCCGGCCTCTATCGCTAATCCACACGAACCCCTTGCCGGAATCCTCCTTGGATTGCTATCGGAAAAACTCCGGCTGCTAGACCGGACATTTTCTTCCCTCACAAACTCACTATGGATAGCTCTCTATTTTACACAAGAACTATGAGCTCTTGGAATTGTGTTGTGCAAAATAGCTTGACACCCACCTCTTATTTATAGTGATAAGTTGCGCCCCATTAGTGTGTAGGAGAAGAAAACATTTTTCCAATAAAATAAAGAAAATCTTCTAGATTGATTTATCTCTTTAATTATAATTTATTTTGCCAATATCTTATATTGATTATAATTATCTTATTACCATAAATCTATTTTTCCAAAATCAATTAATATCATATATTAATATTATTGCAATCTTATTAATTAAAGTGCACAATCCAAGTGTATCTTACAAACTTAAAAGTGGCGCCCCATATGCCAATTAATTGACTTCCGGAATATTCTTTAATTAACATAATTTATATATAATTAATATCTTGTATTTTATTTATTCATAATAAATAAATACCACCATATTAATTTACCACTATAACCTTTATAGTCTAGAGATAAACTTTCATTATTTGGCTATCAACTATAACCGCATTTTAATCCGACTCGATATTCATATGTGTGTGACCCGATAGGCTTCCGAATATGTTGGACGTAGACACAAAGTGCAATTTACTAAAATGCCCTTCATACCTAACGATCACGGGATAGCGTCTAGCAACACACCGTGACCCCCAATTATCGGAAGAGTCAAAAGCAATGACTACTACCTTTCATGTGAAGCAGTTACCGTGTAACTTACAATCCTATCGCTGTAATAATATCCATACGATCGTATCTCGAGTGTGAATACATTGACGATCGTATCTTATAATCTGGATATCATGCTCTCTCGGAATAACACATTTACTCCCACTTTGCAAAGATTCTCGAGAGCTAGACATTCCTTATAAGAAGGCCATTTCGGATATTCGATCCCAATCATAGGATACGCGATTACCGGACGACCAATCATGTATACTCCGTATGCTTCAACATCATACCCAATCACTACCGCATGATCGCCCCGTGGTTAGGAGAAATCTCAATAGTGTCAAAGCATGACAATCCACAACGTGATGCCATGAAGACTCCGGTCAAAAGGATAATTACTCAACCGCCACATAGTGTGACACTTAATGTAAGTGGGTCAGTCTAACATACGCATTCTCTAATACACGTCCACGTACAGTCCAAGTGTCTCTACACTTCGATAGACGAGATCTTATCCCTATCTTTTAAAAGATAGAAGACATCCAGTACGTGCTAGTCTGATTATACTATCAATGTCCCATTTGATAATATATAAGACTAGAGACATTTAAGTACCAACCTTGTTATAGTGATTAGAGATCTCATCAACCATAATCACTATCACGGTTTCTCTATCACAGATTGATACTAGGGACGTTAATATATATATACAACAAATAATATGAAGACAAACAATATATAATAACATAAGTGCTTTTATTAATCATAATAAAGTTGTTACATGAACTAAACAGACAGTAAATGACCCGACCCGGTCGGATCCGGTCCAACCCGATTGGGTTTAGACACCTTTCCAACATGGTGCAAATTCAACAAACGGAAGTTTGAGCGTTGATCTAGGTAGGTTGTATGTTTTGCTGTTTTTCTTGGGATTTTTGGCTATCTCGGCCAAGAATTTTGTGATGTCAGTCTTCACAAACTTGACATTTGACGGACCTATAATTGGTAGTTGTAGGAACCTATTGAGGAGACCAGGCGTAATAACCACCTCTTTCCCAAAGATTGAGCTTTTTATGCAGTCGACCTCAGTTTTCTTTGTGCTGGGCACAAACTTGGCATTTTTCCAAAATGCGATTAGATTTTCATAGCAGATTCCAGTGATTGGGGGGGTTTAGGAAGGTCATTAACCCCAAGGTTGAACAGCAATCAACCAAGCGTTGAGCTTTTGCATCATTATCACAAAAGGAGAGATAGTGTTCAGGTTTGAAAAATGAGCCAGTGATGATGGATTTCTCGTAGAATTTTTCAGTGGGAGAGATTGTGAAAGATGAAGCTATTGATAATTGATTGATGATTAGAAAGGAATACTTTGAGTTTTCAGAGAGAATCAAAAGTAGGGCTTGTAATTTTGCAAAAGAGTGTAAAGATTTCTGAAAATTTCTAAGTGTAGTTTATATAGGGTGATTTGGGTAGTGTGAACGTGGTTTGAATATGGAAGGATTTTATGACATAATGGCGTGATTTTGTGTATGTAAATCGTGATATTCGAGTGAAGTGGGGGAGTGGATAGTGGTAAGTAATGATAGAGCCCGGGAATCGAGGCGTTTGTAATTCGAAAAGAATAATATAATTGCCTCCATAATTGTAAATTGATCTCCACGTGTGTAATCATCCACAGAATAATCTTCCATAACTCCCTTGTTCTCCACGTGTCTAAAAGTTGATTATGTTCACACTTTAATTTACCCATGATTCCAATCTTTATTTCGGTGAAGTGTCTTGGCTGGCTACTTAGCCGGTGTAGTGATTCTTTCACTGAGCTGCTTTATTTGACTGTTCCTAACAATTAGTGAAGTTAACTTCGCCGAGTACCAGTGCCTTACCTGCTACATCTCCTATAATGGCAAAGGTTTAAACAGCTGATGAAGTTACTTAGCCGATTACTCAAGTTAGCCGCTCTTTGGTGTTTGGTCGATTTCAATCATTCCTAACTCGGTTCTCAACATACTAAACCTTTCATGATTGAGTGGTTTAGTGAAGTTTTCAGCCAATTGATCTTCAGTGGGTATGTATTTTAGAATGACATCTCCTTTTTCAAAATGATCTCTGATGAAGTGATGTCTCACATCAATGTGTTTTGTTCTTGAGTGCAACACTAGATTTTCAGTGATAGATATTGTACTCGTGTTGTCACACATGATTGGAATTGTTTTATCCTCCACTCCATAGTTTCTTAGCTGTTGTCTGATCCAAAGTACTTGTGCACAACAACTGCCTGCTGCTATATATTCTGCTTCTGCTGTTGAAGTAGATATGGAGTTTTGCTTTTTTCTAAACCATGAAACTAGTCTGCTGCGTAGCATTTGACATGTTCCAGATGTGCTTTTTCTATCTATTTTGCATCCAGCATAGTCAGAGTCTGAATATGATGTCAACTTGAATCCTCCATCTTTTGGATACCAAATTCATACATTGATAGTGTTTTTCAAGTATTTGATTATTCTTTTGGCTGATAGAAGATGTGATTCTTTTGGTTGAGCTTGAAATCTTGCACACACTCCAACTGCAAATGCTATATCAGGTCTGCTTGTAATTAAGTATAGTAGGGATCCAATGATTCCTCTATACATTTTCTGATCAACATCCTTTCCAGTTTCATCTTTTCCAAGAATGACTCTTGCACACATTGGTGTATCAGCTATGCCACTTGTATCCATACCATACTTGTGTATTAAGTCTTTTGTATACTTGGCTTGATTAATGAAAATGCCATCCTTCATTTGCTTTACTTGAAGGCCTAGGAAATAATTTAATTCTCCCATCATGCTCATTTGAAATTTGCTCTTCATCAAATTTTTCACATAAATTTTCATCCTCTGATCCAAAGATGATGTCATCAACATAGATTTGTACTAGCAATGTACTAGTTCCTTCCTCTAGTTTGAATAGAGTCTTATATATAGTTCCCTTGTTGAAACCATTCTTGATCAGAAACTGTGATAGTGTTTCATACCAGGCTCTGGGTGCCTGTTTGAGTCCATAAAGAGCTTTCTTTTGTTTGTATACTTTGTATTCCTTTCCTTTGAGGTTGAAACCAGGGGGTTGTTCCACATATACTTCTTCTTCCAAAACTCCATTCATAAATGCACTCTTGACATCCATTTGATAGACTTTGAAATCTTTGTGTGCAGTAAAAGCTAGAAAAAGTCTGATTGCCTCCAATCTTGCTACAGGAGCAAATGTTTCATCATAATCTATTCCTTCTGCTTGAGAATAGCCTTTTGCACCTAGCCTTGCTTTGTTTCTGACAACAATTCCTTGCTCATCCATCTTGTTTCTGAATACCCATTTTGTTCCAATGATGTTGGCCATATATGGTCTGTCAACAAGTTCCCAGACTTCATTTCTTTCAAATTCATTTAGTTCTTCTTGCATGGCTGTGATCCAATCTGCATCTTGAATTGCATCATCTATTGTCTTGGGTTCTACTTGTGATAGAAAACATGTTAACATATGCTCCAGTTGTCTTCTGGTTCTTACTCCTGTGTGAATATCTCCAATAACTTGTGCTTCAGGATGATCTCTTAGCCAATTTAGGTCTGGTTGAAGTTGTTCTTCACTTGGTGTTTCTGTAATTTCTTGCTGTGCATGAGCTTCAAGTTCTGATGCTTCTTATGTTGTATTCACTTGTGGTTCCTCTTGATTTCCAAAATTGTGATGCAGAATAGTTGATGGTACCATTGTGTTCATATACACTTGTTTTTGTGCTGCTTCTTCTTGTTCTTGAAGACTTTCACCATTTGTATTTGGTTCATCAAAGACTACAAGTATTGATTCTTCAATCACCAATGTTCTTTTGTTGAGTACTCTGAATGCCTTGCTGGTGTCTGAGTATCCTATAAAGATTTCTTCATCAGCCTTTTCATCAAAGGCATGCAGCTGATTCCTGTTCAAAACAAAACATTTTGATCCAAACATATGTAAGTATGAGATATTAGGTTTTCTACCATTCCATATTTCATATGGAGTTTTTCCATGATGTTTGATGACGATTGATCTATTTTGTGTATGGCATGTTGTGTTTGCTGCTTTAGCCCAAAATCTCTTTGGTAAGCATGCTTCTGCAATCATTGTTCTGACTACTTCTTTGAGAGTTCTGTTTCTTCTTTCTGCTACACCATTTTGTTGTGGGGTTCCTGCTGCAGATAATTGATGCAGTACTCCATTTTCTTCACAATAAGTTCTGATAATTTCATTAAGAAATTTAGTGCCTCTATCTGATCTGATCTTGATGATTTTCAGTTCTTTCTTATTTTGAAGTCTTCTTAACAAATCTGGCAGCTTTTTGAGTGTCTCTTTATTCTTGTTCATGAAGATGGTCCAAGTGTATTTTGAGTAGTCATCCACTACTACCAGGGTGTATTTCTTACCACTTACACTTACCGGTGTGACTGGTCCAAACAGTCCATATGCAACGGATGATGTAGAATTCGGTTTTTGATTGATAGGGTTTTGACTTGAAAGAACTTTTGATTTGTTTCCCTTTCTGACATGCATCACAAGGACTTTCTTTCTTGAATGTGATCTCTGGAAGGCCTTCAACTAACTTGTTCTTTGATAATTTGTTGATGGTCTTGAAATTTAGATGATTTAGTCTTTTATGCCATAACCAGCTAGTTGACAGTTTGTTTTTGACAAACAAACATGTTTTTGCATTGGCTGTTTTCCAATCCACCACATACATGTTATCTTTTATTCTACCTACAAGTACTACTATGTTGGTTTGGCTGTGAATGACTTTGCATCCTTCCTTGTTGAAGTGCACATTGTAGCCTTTGTCACAAAATTGACTAATGCTCATCAGATTGAAATTAAGTCCCTTGACATATGCCACATTTTGGATCTTCAGATTGTTCTTGAGCATTGTGCCTTCCCCTTTAATCTTTCTAGGGTTTTATTTGCCTCCAAATGTGACTTTCGGTCCATCAAAAGCCTTGAAATCAGTGAGCCATCTCTTGTTTCCTGTCATGTGTCTGGAACATCCACTGTCTATGTACCAGACATCCTACAAAACAAATTAATTAAGTTTAGGTACCCAACACTGTTTGGGTCCATGCCCTTTAGCAAGCAATCATTCCTCATATTCCAAGTGTATATCCAAATGATCTTCTTTTTGGATAGTTAAAGTCATCAACTTCATATATATAAGGCATGGCAGAATATCTTCTAGTAGTTCTACTGAAGTTATTCTGATACTTTTCTCTACTTTTTGGTGCATTTGCATCCTTCTTCACTCTCGAATATGCAGTGGGAAACCCGACTTGCTTCATGTGTTTAGGAGTATACCTAGTTTGATTTTTCTTAAGCACATGATGCATATTATGGAATGGTTTCTTCTTGTATTTTGGAGGTGCAACATTCCAATCATCCTCTAAAGGATAAAGTCTTCCTTTACCTTTCAGAAAGTCCTTGCTTTTGATTGACTTGATTGATGATTTAGTATGCTGTTTTATGGCACTGGGTTTTGGCTTCACCGGTATAGGATGAGTGGTTGAGACCATGGTCTGTCCCTTTCTGAATTTTGATTCAATGTTGATCCTGGATTCAGAATTGTGTTGACCATTGTTTCTACTCTCATCCAGACTTTTGTAGCCAAGACCAGATCTAAATCCAAACCTTTTTTACGGTTTGTAAACTGGTTCATTTGTTATCTTAACTGGTAGGGGGATTTTCTCAACTGATCTGTCAACAACAGATGTATGAACCTCTGTCGTTTGTTGATCATTTGAGTAGATCTCCTTACTAGTTAGTTCAGCTCTTGCTTTATCCAGCTTCTTTCTTTAATCTTTTATTGTCCTTTCTTAGATCCTTGCATTCCTTTTCCATAATTTCATGATTCATTTCAATTTCATCAAATTTAGTCATGAGATTTTGGACTAGGTCTGCTGGATCTAAAGGGAGAATAGAAGATTGTGCAATGTTAGATGTGGATGCATTTGACGAAGAGTAAGAGCTAGATGTTACCTCAGTTTCATCTGATTCTTTGGCTATTAGACATAGGCTTGTATTCTCAATGTATGAGCTATCACCTTCATCTACATCTACTTCTTTGGTCATGAGGCATAGACATGCTTTTTCATTGTCTGAGCTGTCTTCTTATCTGAGTTATTATTAGATGATTCTTCATTCTTTTCACTGCTAGATTCAGCCTTGAGTGCTTTCTTGCCTTTCCTCTTTTCAGATGCTTTGTATTTCCTCTTTTCATCATCTTTATCATTTTCTTCAGGGACAATCACTTTGAAGTGACCTTTCTTGTTGCAGTTGAAACATCTGTATTCATCATCTTTCTTTTTCATGTCTTTGTTTGAGCTTGTCCTCTTGTTTGATAATGAATTTCCTTTGAATGGCTTCTTTTTGCTAAACCTGTCAAAACGTTTAACTAATAAAGCTACCTATTCTTTAAGTTCATGTGTCTCTTTGCTGATACAATCGGCAAAGTTACTTTGCTAGGGTGCAATCAGTGCAGTGGCTTTTTGTGTCTCTTCCGGAGCGCCATCTTCACCGTTCAATTCGAATTCATGAGCTTTAAGTTGGGACATCAGTGTCAGAGTGTCTGTTCTTGCAAGGTTTGTGGTTCCTCTGATTACTTATGTTATGATCTTCCATCTTTCAGGTAAGCCTCTCAAGATCTTTAAGCATACTTCTTTCTAGGGATACGTGTGTCCAAACTGTTGCAGTTCACTGATGATGCTGGAGAATCTGTTGTCCATTTGATCAATAGATTCACCGGTCTTCATTTTGAAATTTTCAAATTTCTGTTTTGCAACATATAATTTGTTTTCTTTAACTGCTTCAGATCCTTCATTTATCAATGCTAGCTTGTCCCACATCTCCTTTGTTGTTTTGCAATCTTTGATTCTCATGAACATGTTGCTATCTAGACTCTTCAAAATCATATCTTTTGCAACAAAGTCTAGATTTGCTCTTCTTCTATCATCCTTGGTCCAATCTTTCTTAGGTTTGTCTATCTCCTTTCCTTGATCTGCTCCTGTGGATACCACAGTCATGATCATGATTGGTCCATCATTGATTATGTCCAGCATCTCTTCATGAGTTGCTGCAAGATGAGACAGCATTCTTATTTTATATTCATAAAAATTATTAACATTGAAAACAGGTACTTTTGACATAAAGTTTGAGGAATCCATAAGCATAAGTAATAGGTTTAAATGTGAATGAATAGAAAGCTCAGATTTGAAAACTACTTTGAAAATATGTGATCTCCTTGTTACTAGAAATTAGATCTGAACAGGTTTTGATACAATGAACACTGCACTGCTACCAATTGTTGGTCCCAGAGAAGGGTAAAACTATAGTCAGAGGGGGGGTGAATGACTATAGTGGAGTTTCAAACACTTTTCTTGTGTTTAAAAGCTTTTGGGCAGCGGATAAGTCCCTTCTTACTATGTTGTTTCAAAGTAATTTAAACAGTCACAGATATAGATTATAATCTAGATAATTTAAATGAATGTAGTGAAGTAAATTGCAGAAAGTAAATTGACACAAGGCTTATAGTGGTTCAGGGTGGTGTAATCCCTTAATCCACTCTTCTCCTGTGATGATTGGAGGAATTCACTATTGTTTTCACAAATACAATAGTATGATTGTCCTTGGCTTCCCAAGCTTCACAATCTACAAGACTATCACTCCTTGACTGCAATAGCTTCAGTGATTCAGTCTGTTTCACTGCTCCTTGAGATCAAATCCTTCAGCAGCTATCACAAGCACAACTCCTTCTCAGATGACTTCTGATTCAGTTGCTTCAATTTATTGTGAATGAGATTCACAAACTTGATTGATCAATCTCAATGCTGGATATGAAATTATAGTTCTGTTGTCTGAGTTGATCTCTAGATAAAACCTTGTAAGTTCAAAGAGAAGGCTTTTCAATTTGACAGAGTTTTTGCTTGATTTTCTTTTTCTTATTATCGTCTTTATCTGTCTGTCAATGCCTTCTATTTATAGCCTTGAGTATCCCTTAATTTGAAATTTCGTCCGTTGGCTATATTTATGAGGGAATAATCTTTGATTTTATTCTTGATTCCCCCTTAAATATATTCTCCTTGATTTCAGTGATCGGATTTTTCCTTCAAATATATAGCAGAAAATCCGTCCTTGAGTGATCCTCTATTGATTGTGCATTAAATGCATGATCCTCTGAATCTTCATCATTTTTCAATTCTGTTCTGATAAGGATTACTTCACCGTTCTTTGAACGGTCGAGTGATCCATCTGACTTTGCCGTTTAGATCTTCCTTCACCGTTATTGCCTTCACTTTGCCGAAAGTCAGTTTACTCTGCCGATTCATTGTTTCCTTCATCACTTCTGTTTTAAAGAGAATCTTTGTACTTCACTGATCATTGATTTGGGTGAGATCAGTGTACACCATATTTGAACATTGAATTTCATCACTTGAAATATACTTAGACTTATCCAAGGTCATCACAGACTTCCTTGGTTATAAGTCATACCATTAAGTCTTCACTGCATCTCTGCCGGTGCTTGGCTGGCCTCACTCTGCCGAATGTCTGCTTTACTTTTCCGTCCTACCAACTAGTACAATACTTGTCTGACTTAACTTATACAATATGTCAGACTCTAAGTAAAGACTTATACAAAGAATTTCTAACTTATTTCAGACTTGCTATAATAGCTAGTATGGCCATCATCAAAACATAATAAAATGTTCCTAACACTTATTCTGTCTTATTAATTTTATGCATGCTTTTGCAGATTGTGGAAGTGAAGGAAAACAATCAAGGTTGAAAACAATGGATACAGAGTTTTTACCAATTGTAGAAAGATCGTTGATCATGACATATCATCTTGTACAGATCTACATAGGTGTTATGTTACCACTACTATTGTCACTCCATTTCTTTGATTAAGAGATACGGAATGAGCTTTAAGAAAAATTAATGTATTGTTTTTCCATTTTCATTCCATCTTATGCCATGTCTCGCCATTTGACGGTTGATGCAGCATCAATTTGATGTACAATGCCGGCTGGGGCTGGTGCTACCTTTGATCATCCGGAAAATATTGTTATCAAAGGATCAATGATGGTCTTCCAAATTTCCAATGGAGGTAGTGAGGGAAAGGAGAGAGCAAAGGATGATAAAGAAAACAAGCTCATGCTCTGAGGAGCTATCTCGCAAGATGTTGGATCAAGAAAAGTACGTGAAGGAGACGATTCAAAAGCTTGAGGAACAACCGAAGAGAATGAATATAACTAACAAGTGGAAATTAGGTTTAATGTTGTAACGCCCCGTTCCCGGACACCGAGTCCTTATCCGGAAAAGGAATGTTCGGCATGTATAAAATAAAAATTAATTCACTTTATACATAAGCCTCTACTACGTCGTATCAAAAATAAGCAAACGGAAGCAAAAAGACTCGGGTATAAAAATTTCACCAAATAATCCAATGTTAGGAACATTTTATTATGTTTTGATGATGGCCATACCAGCTGTTATAGCAAGCCTGAAATAAGTTAGAATTCTCTCGTATAAGTCTTTACTTAGAGTCCGACATGTTGTATAAGTTGAGTCGACAAGTATTGTACTATTTGGTTGGACGGCAAAGCAAAAACAGATATTCGGCAAAGTGAAGCCAGCCAAGCAACAGCAGAGAAGCAATGAAGACATTATGGTCTGACTTATAACCAAGGAAGTATGTGATGACCTTGGATAAGTCTAAGTTATGTTTCAAGTGATGAAACTCAATATTCAAATATGGTGTACACGGGTCTCACCCAAATCAAGGATCAAGAAGTATAAAGATTCTCCCGAAACTAAAACAAAGAAGAAAACTGTGAATCGGCTGAGTAAACTGACTTTCGGCAAAGACAAAACAGCGAAGAAAGAACTAACGGCTAAGTCAGAAGGCTCACTCGACCGTTCTGAAAACGGCGAAGTAACACTTACCAGATCAGATTCGATATATGTTGAAGATACAGAAGATCATGCATTAAATGCACAATCAATAGAGGATCAATCAAGGATGGATTTTCTGCTATACGTTTGAAGAAAGAATCCGATCACTGAAATCAAGGAGAATGCAATTAAGGGGGAAATCAAGAATAAAATCAAGGATTATTCCCTCATTAATATAGCCAATGGACGGAATTTCAAAACCAAGGTTATTCAAGGCTATAAATAGAAGGCATTGCCAGAAAAAGAACAACGATTTAAAAAGAAAAAAACCAGAAACTCTGTCAATTTGAAAAGCCTTCTCTCTGAACTTACAAGGATACATCTAGTGATCAACTCAAATATCAGAACTACAAAGTCATACATAGAACTGAGATTGATCAAGCAAGTGTGTGAATCACATTCATATCAAACTGAAGCAACTGAATCGAGGCAATCGAGAAGGAGTTGAATCTGTGATAGGCCGTTGAAGGATTTTGATCTTAAGGAGCAAAGAAAAGGAAGACCGAATCACCGAAGGCTGCGCTGCAAGGAGTGATAGTCTTGTAGATTTTGAAGCTTGGGAAGCCAAGGAAAATCATACTATTGTATCTCGTTAAAACAATAGTGAATTCCTCCGATCATCACAGGGAGAAGAGTGGATTAAGGGATTACACCACCCCGAACCACTATAAGCCTTGTGTTAATTTAATTTCGCAATTTACTTTACAAAAGATTTATTTAATTTGCCTACATCATAACTTATATCCGTGATTGTCTAAACTCGATTTGAAAACAACATAGTAAGAAGGGACTTATCCGCCGCCCAAAAGCTTTTAAATAAAAGAAAAGTTTTTGAAACTCCACTATAGTCATTCACCCCCCCCCCCCTCGACTATAGTTTCACCCTTCTCTAGGACCAACATCCAAGAATAGAAATGTAGTCTAAAGATGGAAATGTAATCCTTATTACATTCAAAAGGAAAAATACGAAATCCCAAAAGAACGTAAAGGTACTACAAGTCTCGAAAGACCAAAAGTCTAAATCAAACGTACTCCAACAGCCTAATAAATGAAAGACAAAATAAATAAATATAAAGTCTTCAACGAGGCGTCGTCAAACGTCATCATCGAACTCAACCTCGTAACCCTGATCAACCTGTTCATCTTCTCACCCCCAAACACATAGAAAAACATGCATTTCGAGGTAAGTACAAGGTACTTAATAAAAGAGAGAAGCTATGACAAAAATTATAATTTATAAAGAAAAGATATTAAATCGTTTAGTTATTTATGGGTGACCGACTCAATCTAGGGTTCATTCCATGTCCATCACCATGAATTGACTAAACGTTTCTACTTAACTTATCTATGTTACAACCGCACTCAAGGGCACTATGCATATCCAAACTAGGGATATTCTTGGCAACATATTAGTGGATCACACCAATATCCACGAAGTCTAGAATAGGTAGACACCGATAGTACGCACATCTCAGTGGAGTCCTTACGTACTTAGGGTTTTTTTGACCTACAGAGTTCTTCCACCTTCAGAGGTAGCACACACATCGCGATATAGACTGGTGCCTATCCAAGAGAGACATGTTGTTTAATCTTTTACTAGTCAAGTACGTATTTTCAATTTAACTCCCTCACAAATACTACTCTCTTCCTAGACCACTAGACATAAACAAGGCCTAGCAATTACACAGTCATTGATGAATACTAATTCATCAAAGCACAAGCCTATCATGCTCTTCCGACGGATCCGAACTTCAACTCCCTTTAAGAGTACATTCGGTGTTTTAACTGAATGAATCAGAAACTCAATTCAGGCTTGTTCATATTTATACAATGTTAACATAACTTGAATAAAGGATTAAAACTCAATAGCATAGCTTAAACATCACTTATGTGCAAACAGGGGCAATACGTGCGCATTAGCTGGAATGCGTACGCATTCCTTGCTTTTAAAACCTGCTAAAACTGTTTGTCCAAACAATGTGTGCGCATTATCTACAATGTGTACGCATTACCTGACCAGAGCCTAAGCTAAACTCTCTATTTGAACAATGCGTGCGCATTCTTATGAATGCGTACACATTCAACAACCAGAAAGAAAACCAGAATACTTTGTACAAGGAATGCGTGTGCATTCTATTGAATGCATATGCATTAAGCGTCCAGAAACCAAACCTGGAAACCTATAACAGGAATGCGTGTGCATTGCTAGCCCAATGCGTGTGCATTTCTTCCCGCTGCAGCCAATTAAGCGTATTCTCGTCGCAATACGTACGCATTCTTCCTGCTGCCCTAAATTCTGGTTTCGATCCTTAACGGTTTTCTAATCCGTTTCTAACCCAATTAACATCAAATTAAGCACAATAAAACACATGAAAACATATCTAAACATACCATAACATTTTTTATCATTGATCAACAAAAGGACTCATCTTTCTAGCATTAAAACGTCTTAACCTCGATCTAAACCTTATAAACAATAATTGAGATCATAGGAAGAGCCTCTTACCTAAATGCAGCCAAAAACCGATCTCAACAGCTTTGAAAATCTATAGCCCTTCCAACAAAACTGATACCAAAACGGTGCCCTTCTCACGACAATCCCAATTCCCTCGTCTGATCTGAAAACGATTAAGCAACGCTTCAGATATTATGAAAACTCTTCTAACCCTTTCCTTCTCCTCAAAATGCAGAGATGGAGCGTACAAACTATTCTGAATTTGTATTTAGGTTAAAGAAACTGATTGGGGTAATTTTCCTTAAATGTGATTCTCAATTAAAACTTTTCCTTAATTACCACCATAAACAAAATTCAGAAATCCCTTAATTATACATATACATAATTCGAAAATGTATATATATAATCAATTAAATACTTAACTCCTATGAAAGAAAAGAAATAATAATATTTTGTTTTCGCAAAATGACACGTCTGCCATTTCCTGAAAATCGGAATATTACATTCATTCCCCCTTAAAAGGAGTTTCATCCTCGAAACTAGAACATACCTGGTAGATCAAGAAACCCTTGGAATTCACTGACCATATCACCTTCGACTTCCCAAGTTGCCTCCTCGGGTGAATGATTGCTCCACTAAACTAAAACCAATGGGATCATCCGTCTCTTAATCATCTTCTCCTTCGGTCCAAAATCTTGATCGGTCTCTCATCATAAGCAAGATTGTCTTGAAGAACTTCCGGATCAATCGTTGTTTCAACATCATTCTTCGTCAGACACTTCTTCAACATTGAAACGTGAAAAACACTATGGACTCTTGACATGGATTCCGGTAACTGAAGCTTATAAGCCAATGGTCCAACTCTTTCCAGAATCTCAAATGGTCCAACATACCTTGGACTTAGCTTTCCCTTTTGTCCAAAGCGTTTCACTCCCTTCATCGGTGATGCTCGCAGATACACTCTTTCAACCGACTTCAAACTCAAGAGGTCTTCTTCTAATGTCTGCACAACTTTTCTGCCCGTCTTGAGCTACCTTCATATTCTTCTTAACCAACTGAACCCTTTTCTTAGCTTGTTCAACCAATTCCGGCCCTGTTACTTGTCTCTCCCCAACTTCATCCCAGAACAGCGGCGTTCGACATCTTCTTACATACAGAGCTTCAAACGGTGGCATGCCTATGCTTGCATGATAACTATTGTTGTAGGCAAACTCCACTACGGGTAGGTAATCATCCCATGATCCGCCTACTTCCAAAACACAAGCCCTTAGCATGTCCTCAAGTGTTTGGATGGTCCTTTCTGACTGTCCGTCTGTTTGTGGATGAAAAGTCGTACTCAAATCCAACTTGGTTCCAAAAGCTACTTGTAGACTCTTCCAAAATCGACTGACGAACCTCGGATCACGATCCGTAACTATCAAGATAGGAACTCCGTGTAACTTCACTATATTATCCAGTTATAGTGTTGTCATCTTCTTCAAAGACATATCAACCTTATACGGTAAGAAATGGGAAGATTTGGTCAATCTATCCACAATTACCCAAATCGCATCATGTCCTCCCTTAGTCTTCGTAAAATGGTGACGAAATCCATCGTAATCTTATCCCATTTCCATTCAGGGATATCCAAAGGCTTAAACATTCCTCCTGGTCTCCTATGCTCTGCTTTAACTTTTTGACAGGTGTCACATTCTGCCACGAACTTAGCTATTTCCAACTTCATCGAGGGCCACCAGCCCGATACATCTTAGTAACACCTGGATGAACTGCAAAAGCAATCCTATGTGCCTCTTCCATAACTTTTTGTCTTAGATCAACAACATTAGGCACACATAGACGATCCTGGTACCAAAGATTTCCATTCTTGTCCAGAACATAACCCACTATAGGTCTCCTTGTCAACTCGCTTCAAATCAACCAAAACTGGGTCTTCATCTTGCTTTGCCCGAATATCATCCATCAACTCGGATCTTGCTAACAACAGTGCCGCAAACTGTCGATCCTCAATCTGATCAAAACATCGGATTCTCAACCCATCTAACCTTTCAGCAACATCGTCAACGCTCGAAACAGCAATCACTGGTTTTCTGCTCAAAGCATCTGCCACTACATTGGCTTAACCCGGATGGTATTGAATATCCAAATCATAATCCTTTACGAATTCAAGCCATCTCCTCTATCTCATATTCAGGTTCTCCTGTGTGAAGAAGTACTTTAAACTCTTATGATCGGTGAAGATCCTAGCCTTAACTCCATATAAGTAGTGCCTACATGTCTTCAATGCAAACACTATTGCTGCCAATTCTAAGTCATGTACTACATCGTGTTTTTTCAAATAAGTTTATCCATTATGCAAAAAAATTGAAAACGTGTATTGTTACTTAATTTGTGACCTTTTTTTTTTCCTTCTCCATAATTCCTCTATGATATATATATATATATATATATATATATATATATATATATATATATATATGTGTGTGTGTGTGTGTGTGTGTGTGTGTGTGTGTGTGTGTTGGAGTTTGGGGGGTTAATATTTTTATGAAAAAATGTATAAAAGATGTACTACTTCTCGTATTTTTACCACATAATATAAAAGCATCATAACTAGTGTCGTTTATAGGCATAAAAGTGGCAATTTGAAAAGTGTCATGCATTTGACGACATATCTTCAAAATGCCAAGATATTGCCACAAAATTTTCCGACATAATCACGATATGTCGGAAAAGTGACGTATATTATACGACATAACATAAAACCACCACAAAAAATTCCATGTATTTATCACATAAACAATAAGTGACGGTTAATTGTCAGAAATTAGCGTCATAAAATAATATGTTGCGAAGATGTCGTACTTTTGTGGCAATTAGTAACTTACGCCGGTATATTTACGACAATTATCAAAATGTCGCAAAGAAAGTGTTGCAAAAGGCCTATTCTGTTGTAGTGTGTGTCGGGTAATTCTTCTCATGCACCTACAACTACCTCGATGCATAAGCAATCACCTTCCCTCCTTGCATCAACACACAATCTAACCCCTGTCCCGATGCATCCGTGTAGACGTCATAGTTATCAAAGATCTCTAGAACTGCCAACACTGGGGCCGTAGTCAACTTATCATTCAAGGTATGAAAAGCTGTATCACACTCGCTAGTCCATTCGAACTTCACATTCTTCTGTGTAAGCTTAGTGAGTGGAGTAGCTATCTTCGAAAAGTCTTGCACAAACATCCTATAGTAACCAGCCAATCCAAGAAAACTCCTTACTTCTGAAACTATGGTAGGTCTAGGCCAATTCGCAACTGCCTTAATCTTGGCGGGATCAACTTGAATACCATCTCCAGAAATGACATGACCCAAGAAACTGACTTGTTTCAACCAAAAGTCGCACAACTGGTTCTTCTTCAAAGTATCTAACACTATCCTTAAATGTTCCTCATGTTCTTTCTCATCCTTAGAGTACACTAGGATATCGTCTATGAACACTATCACAAACTTATCCAAGTAAGGCATGTAAACTCGCTGCATCAAATCCATAAATGCAGATGGAGCATTAGTAAGTCCAAACGGCATGACTAAGAACTCATAATGTCCATACCTCGTACTAAAGCCGTCTTCGGTATATCTGCCACCTTAATCTTCAACTGATGATAACCGGACCTAAGATCAATCTTAGAGAACACTTTCTTTCCTTGCAACTGGTTAAACAGATCATCTATCCTCGGTAAGGGGTGCTTGTTCTTGATGGTAAGATTGTTCAACGCTCTGTAGTCGATACACATCCTCATGCTACCATCCTTTTGTCTTCACGAACAAAACAGGGGCTCCCCAAGGTGAAGTACTGGGCTGAATTATATTCCTCTCAAGCATATCCTTAAGTTGAGCTTTCAACTCTTTTAATTCAACCGGTGCCATTCTATAGGGTACTTTAGCAACTGGTGCCGCTCCCGGTATCAACTTGATCTCAAATTCTATTTCCCTATCCGGCATGTTTCCCGGTAACTCTTCCGGAAACACCTCAGGATACTCTCGTACTACATGAGTTTCTTCTAGCTTAGGCTTCACGTGTTCCACATCCACTGCGTACAACAATTAGCCTTCACAACCTTTCTGACAAGCTCTAATTGCCTTAACCGCTGAAATTATCGGATGTCGCTTCTTACTCGGCTTTTACACGTTACCTTGATAAGTCTTATCTGATTTTCCGGGTATCTTAAAAGTCACTTTCTTCTCTCGGCAATCTAAGTGAACAAAATTCTCGGATAGCCAATCTATTCCAAGAATCACATCAAAATCTGAAAAGTCTAAAACTGTGAAGTCACTTTTGCATCAATAAGATCCAACTCAAACTTCCACTAGAGGTATCATCCTAGTTACCTTTGTAACCTTCCCTAACGGTGTAGTTATCTCCAAGGTATTTCTTAAAGGTTCCGAAGGTAAACTCAACTTCTTAGCTACCTTGGTCGACACAAAGGTGTTAGACACTCCCGTATCGAACAAAGCTCTGACCACTAGATTTTCTAACATTATCGTACCTAGATAACATCATCTTCTGGTTCCGCATCTCTAGCATCAACCGCAAAAACACGAACGGGTCGGCTTTGGCCGCTTCTCCCGTTTCCTTGGCTCGAACTGCCTTTGTTTCCTCTATTTGGACATGCCCAAGAAAAGTGTCATGGCTCTCCGCAGACGTAGCAACCATTAGTATTCTGCTTGCACTCCCCTGAATGATTTCTATTGCACTTAGGGCAAAGCGGTGCACTGTTCGGGGCCTTAGTTGCCGTGGGAGCTGTTGTCTTCTTGACGTTCTGTTGCGGTGCTCCTCGGTAATTGCCTTGACTAGTCCCAAAGTTTCTCTTGTTTCCAATCACAACTGTGGCCTTCTTCCTGAAGGTCTCAAGCTCCAAAGCCTTGTTCAATAACTCCGCCATATTCTTCGCTATAAATCCCAACATGTCAGACTGAATTTCATAGGCCAAACCTTCTTTGTAAAGGGCCATTTTCCTTTCTTCCAATTTCATCAGCTCAGGGTAAAACCTTCCCAACTCGTTGAACTTGTTGGTGTACTGAGATACTGTCATGTAATTACCCTACTTGAGTTTCAAAAACAGACTTGCCTTACCCGCGTGCACTGTTGCCGGGAAGTACTCATTGAAAAACATATCTTTAAAACCTTCCCAATTCGTTACCTTACCATTGCTACTTTGTATTGCATCTATCCAAACTTCAGCTGCACCCAGAAGAAAACTGACTACCAGCTGTGCCATCTCAGTCTCGGGCACATGTATATTCCGGCATGCCTTTTCGAAGCTTCTTATCCATTTCTCAGCTTTCAAAGGTTCCGCATTCCCAAAGAAATCCTGAACTCTGTTCCTCCTCAGTCTTGTATACCAATCAACTTGTGGAGTTTGCTCAAAAGCTGGTCTTACTGGTGGGTAAACAGGTGGGTATCCAAAAGGTACCTGTTGCTGGTACTGGGGTTGTTGAGGGTAAGGTGGGATCACTTGAGGCTCAGTCTGATGTGGATAAAATCCCTGGTAATGCTGTGGGGTAGGATGAGGCTGGTGGAAACCAAAGGGTGGATAACCAATGCCTTGCTGATGGTCAAACCGTGGCGAAGGGGGTACAGTAGATCGAGGAGCATGACCTACAGGAGGTGGATAGAAGGTCTGCTGCTGTAGGTGATAGTAACTGGTGGAGAGGGGTGACTCACTGGCGGGTAAACACTTACCGGCGGAGGGTAAATGCTAGTCACTGGTGGTAAACTGATCGGTGGGATGTCACCTACTATAGTGACACGGGTAGGTGCTTGTCCAGGTTCTCCATAGATATAATTGTACCTTGGTGGTGATCGTGGTGGAAGATTCTGACGAGGTCTCGGTGACAAGTTCTTCTAGGATCTTGGTGTAGGTGTCGCAGTATGAGGTGGTGGTGACAAGCTCCGCTGAGGTGGAGGATTCTGCCTTACAACACCGCCTCCTACTACTGGTGTTGGTCTTTCCCGACGAATTCCAGAAGTCTCTGCACCCGCTCCAGTTCTCGTGAACACCATCCTGATGATCAAAGAAAACCAGAATGTTACTAAAAGGTCTAAAGGAAGCTTATCTTCAAAGAAAGGAAACCTAAAAGACGCTTCTCTCTAATACCAACTGTAATGCCCCGTTCCCGGACACCGAGTCCTTATCCGAAAAAGGAACGTTCGACACGTATAAATTAAAATAAATTCACTTTATACGTAAGCCTCTACTACGTCGTATCAAAAATAAGCAAACGGAAGCAAAAAGACTCGGGTATAAAAATTTCACCAATAATGCATGAATAGAAATGTAGTCTAAAGATGGAAATGTAATCCTTATTACATTCAGAAGGAAAAATACGAAATCCCAAAAGAACGTAAAGGTACTACAAGTCTCGAAAGACCAAAAGTCTAAATCAAACGTACTCCAACAGCCTAATAAATGAAAGACAAAATAAATAAATATAAAGTCTTCAACGAGGCGTCGTCAAACGTCATCATCGAACTCATCCTCGTAACCCTGATCAACCTGTTCATCTTCTCACCCCCAAACACATAGAAAAACATGCATTTGATGTAAGTACAAGGTACTTAATAAAAGAGAGAAGCCATGACAACACTTATAATTTATAAAGAAAAGATATTAAATCATTTAGTTATTTATGGGTGACCGACTCAATCTGGGGTTCATTCTATGTCCATCAACACGAATTGACTAAACGTTTCTACTTAACTTATCTATGTTACAACCGCACTCAAGGGTACTACGCATATCCAAACTGGGGATATTCTTGGCAACATATTAGTGGATCACACCAATATCCACGAAGTCTAGAATAGGTAGACTCCGATAGTACGCACATCTCAGTGGAATCCTTCTGTACTTAGGGTTTATTTGACCTACGGAGTTCTTCCACCTTCAGAGGTAGCACACACATCGCGATATAGACTGGTGCCTATCCAAGAGAGACATGTTGTTTAATCTTTTACTAGTCAAGTACGTATTTATTAAAATGATTAACTAACCACCTAAGTGTTTTCAATTTAACTCCCTCACAAATACTACTCTCTTCCTAGACCACTAGACATAAACAAGGCCTAGCAATTACACAGACATTGATGAATACTAATTCATCAAAGCACAAGCCTATCATGCTCTTCCGACGGATCCGAACTTCAACTCCCTTTAAGAGTACATTCAGTGTTTTAACTGAACGAATCAGAAGCTCAATTCAGGCTTGTTCATATTTATACAATGTTAACATAACTTGAATAAAGGATTAAAACTCAATAGCATAGCTTAAACATCACTTATGTGAAAATAGGGGCAATGCGTGAGCATTAGCTGGAATGCGTACACATTCCCTGCTTCTAAAACCTGCTGAAACTGTCTGTCCAAACAATGCGTGCGGATTATCTACAATGCGTACGCATTACCTGACCAGAGCCTAAGCTAAACTCTCTGTTTGAACAATGCGTGTACATTGAATGCGCACGCATTCAACAACCAGAAAGCAAACCATAACACTCTGTACAAGGAATGCGTGCGCATTCAGCGTCCAGAAACCAAACCTGAAAACCTGTAACAGGAATGCGTGTGCATTGCTAGCCAATGCGTACGCATTCTGCCTGCTACCCTAAATTCTGGTTTCGATCCTTGACGTTTTCTAATCCGTTTCTAACCCAATTAACATCAAATTAAGCATAGTAAAACACAGGAAAACATATCTAAACATATGATACATCTTTGATCATTGATCAACAAAAGGACTCATCTTTCTAGCATTAAAACGTCTTAACCTCGATCTAAACCTTATAAATGATAATTGAGATCATAGGAAGAGCCTCTTACCGAAATGCAGCCAAAAACCGATCTCAACAGCTTCGAAAATCTGTAGCCCTTCCAACAAAACTAATACCAAAACGGTGCCCTTCTCACGACGATCCCAATTCTCTCGTCTAATCTGAAAACGATTAAGCAACGCTTCAGATATTGTGAAAACTCTTCTAACCCTTTCCTTCTCCTCAAAATGCAGAGATGGAGCGTACAAACTATTCTGAATTTGTGTTTAGGTTAAAGAAACTGATTAGGGTAATTTTCCTTAAATACGATTAAACATTTTCCTTAATTACCCTTAATTACCATAAACAAAATTCAGAAATCCCTTAATTATACATATACATAATTCGAAAATGTATATGTATAATCAATTAAATACTTAACTCCTATAAAAGAAAAGAAATATTAATATTTCGTTTTCGTAAAATTACACGTCGTCATTTTTCCGAAAATCGGAATATTACAAATGTAGCTCAACTTATCTCTGGTGAAAGAACATTCGAGAACTTTAATATGACTGATCTTAAAGATATTATGAGGGTGTGTTCCTATTGGGAGCCCAAGTAGATAAACCGTGACGCATTTAAAGGCTCATTTTTTTATATGTTTACATTCCATTAATTATTTCACGCAAAAAGAAATGGAGGATAGATTACGTACTAAACAGTGAGCCAAGAAAACTAAATAAAATTAATGCAATGGAAGAAAATCTCGAGCCATAATGTTTTCTTCTCCCCTCAAAAAAATATATTAATGTTTCCTTCTTCACCATGATTCACACATCGATTTAAAGAAGATGTAACATAGCCCAAAAGATTAATTGATGTAATTATATAATAATGTTTCACTTACTCTCAAATGACGAAGTTATAGTTGTCGATTCAGCATCCAATAATCAATATCTTGTAATATGTGTATCGGAGAAAAAACAGTATCAATAGTTATTTGATATATTAATTTTAAGCCAAACAAAGACAATTGACATAAGCAGTTATTTGATCTGACTCAAATATCGCTGCTACCCTATGTTCTGTTGTGTTACGTGTGAAACCAAAGCCGACCTCCAGACTAAAATAAATGACGCACTGTGAAAGACTGTAGGGTCAGCTCTAGAATTTATTGGTATGGTCCGGGCGGGGACGTCATTTCCTTACGAGAGTGGGAGTGTAATGTTTTAAATTGTAAATGCAGGAGAAGAAGTATTATGATATAATGTTGAGATATAATTAACAAATAAATTTTTTAATAAAAAAAATAGAGGCATATGCAATTGTGCTTCGGTAACAATGTTCATATAAGTAGATGCTAAAAAAAAGGCTGTGCCAAGCTAAGCTTTATCACTATCCTATTCACATAATGACATGTCATTATTATTAAAGGCAATTCACCTAATTAATACTCCATTTTAAAATTGGCATGTTCTAGTTGCAGGTGTCATTTTTATTTTTGGAATCGAGTGTAACGCCCCCAAACCTCGAGTCGGGTAGCATTAAGCGAGACATAAAAGATCCGGTCAACTGTTTAGACTGTCATCCTCGCTTCGTCTAAAAGAGTTGACCCGAGTGACACGATCTTTTTGTCTCACACTTATAAAGAGGTAATGCGTTTTTCCCACATCCAAGGTGAGATATCACGTTCTTCCCCCCCCCCCCCCCCCTCCTTATAAGCAAGAGGCGTCCTCGCTAGGATTTGTCCCAAACTCATCTCTACCAAAGGAATCTAGCTAGACGTGGCCTCAGAGGTAATACACTTCTCCCACATCCAATGTGAGATATCACATCCCCCTAATAAGCAAGAGAGGTCAGAAGTTTCATATTTATGCCTCATAAGAAAAAGTCAAGTAAATCTAGAAAAATCATCTACAACAGTAAGAAAAATATGCATGTCCATCACAGTGTTTTGTTTAAAAGGACCCCGAATATCCACAAGAACAAGATCAAAAACAACATGTACATCAGTTGTACTCAATGGAAAAGGATTTCTCTTTAATTTTGCCATAGACAAATATAACAAATATCATGATCACAAAATTCGACATTAGCAGACTTTAAATTAATGACTTGCAGTCTCTTATCTTGCAAGTGTCCTAGTCTGTAGTGCCGTAAAAGGCCATCATCTAATCTATCAGAAAAAGTGTTCTTTTCTACAGCTTTAACAATAGAGCTTCTGATTGGATGATCCATGACATATAGTCCTCTATGTAACTCATCTGATCCAATCACTTTCTTGTTCTTGTCCTGCAAAACACACTTGTAAGTAGAAAAAACAGTTGCACCTTTTGTGTGATTATTGAAAGAAGGTAAGGACAAGAGATTATATTTAAAACCAGGAATACAAAACACATCCTTGAGGCCCATCTGAGGGTTGACACTCACTTGTTCTATGTGTGTGACAGAAACATTATTTCCATTAGGTAATCCCATTTTTATAGCAGAAGAAGGTTTGGGATTGCTTAATAGATCTAATGATCCTACAATGTGATCTGTGGCACCAGAGTCCAATATCCATTATATAGACCTTACTAAATTTAGATCACCTGTCCCTGCAGCAGGTGAGTAGTGTGTGAAAATTTCAGCATGCTGGCCAGCATCAAATCCTGCATATCTAGGAGGGTCAGAACTCAACGGAGCCATCAACTTATCAAGTTGATGTGCATAAGATTGGAAAACCCTAGTCTAGCAGACCTATTTTGTGCATGATCTTCTTCTGCTGATTGTTCCTCTTTTACCATATTAGCCCTCTATGACTTGAAACCAGGAGGATATCCATGTTTCTTATAAAAAGTCTCTTCAGTATGACCATTGAATCCACAAAAAACTACATTGTATCTTCTTGGTAGTCTTTGGTCTGGTATTTGTAGCAGCCACTGAGCATGGTCTGCTGACTGATTGATTTTCCCCTGTCTATTCTTTTGAGACAAGAGAAAAATACAATCTTGATTCTTGGCCTTTTAGACACATATAACTTCTGTCTTTCAAACTGAATGGCCATTGCATAGGCATCATGGATTTCTGGAAAAGGTACCATCAGCATTGCCTGTAAAACCATTGGCTCAAATTCATCCCTTAAACCTTCAAGGAATTTCATGACATGTTCAACCTTCATATGACCCATTAGAGTGCTAATTGCATTGCATTGGCTTTGAGGATCACAAGAACAGACTGGCATAGGTCCGATGGTCTTGATTTCTTCCCATGGAACCATTAATTTTATGAAATACTGATTAACAGAATTTGTACCTTGCTTCAGCAGATGCATCTCTTCAAGAAAATCTGAAAGCCTCAAGGCATCCACATTGGAAAATCTAGCAGCAAGATTCTTCCAAAATGCACTTGCACTCTTTAAATAAATCAAACTCTGGGCAATGGTGTTTTTCACAGAATTCAAGATCCATGATATGACCATTGTATCACACTGTCTTTATGCATGGAAATCTGTTGAATCTGCTTCTGGCTTTTTGATTGTGCTGTCTACGAAGCCAAATTTGTTCTTGGTGATTAATACCATATACATGGACAACTTCAATTTATTATAGTTGTTACCATTCTATTAGGTGTAGTGCCCGAAAGACAATTTCTGTAATTGTTTTTTACAGGATTTATAATTCATCTTAATATTTGCATTTAAACTCATATTAATACACTACTGAAAACCCTAACTATATCGGTATGTAATCACATAACTCAGTGTATGGCATACACAAGAGGATTGAGTTAGTGATGATATGCTTAAAACTATTTAGTCTATGGGGAATTTAATCAGAGTATGGGTCTCATGATTAATATACCAATAATGCGCCCAGAACACTTAACGGTGTGACCGTCTTATCCGGACCGTCGGTATAGGGTACTTAGTGGGGCATTTATATACGATGTATATCATATAGGACTGGACTGATTTGATTTGAATTCTCAATATAATTCCATGATCGAGAAATCTTATCAAATCACAAGATGATCATATATGGATTAATCTCAATCCTGATGTGATCACAGTCTACTGCTTGGTTCAAAGTAGGGTTTGATGTGTTAGTTAAGGATCACTTGGATACATGTGATCCGAACACTTCTCGTTGGATCTATTCGGAATGAGTGAGTAGTCCGTGACTTCACAGATATGGAAACCATTCCTTCCCGTGGGAAGTAGACATACGGTTCCTTTATTTGTTAATCCTAGAAACTGATCGAGGGCCCCAGTTCATATTATATTAGTTATGAACTAATTGATCACTAGGGGGTTAATGGTAAATAAGGATAAGATGTTTTGAGAAGGGTTTACGGAAATATCCCGAATCAAAACGAACAGTCTATGGAGGATTTATCCGTATGTAATGATTATATCAATGGACGCTTATCGACTCAGTGATTAGAGTGTAAGTGTGGAAATATTATATTAATTGTTTATACGTTACTTGTGTAACATGACATATTAATTGTATTGTATAAACAATTAATATATCATAAAGTAACTCTATTTTGTCCTATTATGTAATAGCCGACTCTAGCAATTAATACTAGCCGACTATAGCACTTAATACTCTACTCCTAGCACTTTTTACTTTACTAGGACCTTTCTCATTCCTGCTTGTATCTATTTATACTCATTCTTTTATCATGAATAAACAAGTTGAGTTTACTCAAGTATTATTGCTTTCTTAAACTCTCTTCATGGTATCGGAGCCATAATCTTCTTTAATCCGCTGCAAAATCTCCTATATTTTCAAGAATGTCTTCATTATCCGACGCCTCTTCATCCTCAGTAGTGTCCCAGCAGCCTCGGCATGCTGGGGTCACTGAAAACTATTCTTTTACAAATCACAGACTTGATGGTAACAACTATATACTGTGGTCAAGATCTATGAAAATGTATATCTCAGGCCAGAGCAAGATGGGATACTTGTCTGGCTCCAAACCTGCCCCTGCTAAAACTGACCCCAAGTTTGAAGCATGGGATACAGAAAATAACCAAGTCATGACCATCCTCACGAGGTCAATGACAAAAGAGATCAGTGAGAACTTCATGATGTATGACACTGCTAAGGATATCTGGGATAATGCCAGAGACCTTTACTCAAAAAAGGACAATACATCTGAGGTCTATGAACTTGAAGCCCAAATCCAAAATTGCAGACAAGGAGATCTGTCTGTAACTCAGTACTTCAACCAAATATCTAAAGCATGGCAACACCTAGATATGTTGGAAACTCACCCATGGAAGGATGTAGAGGATGCTACCTTATACAAGGATATCATTGAGAAGAAGAGAGAATTCAAGTTCCTTACAAGACTGAACTCGTCCCTTGATGATGTTAAAGGTAGAGTTCTTGCTACTAAACCTCTCCCCAACCTCAAATCTGTGTTTGCTGAAGTCAAACATGAGGAAAGCAGGAGAAAAGTAATGCTGCAAAGCAACCCTGCTGATCACTCTTCTGATAGCTCAGCAATGATGGTGGTCAGGAAGCCTACTGAGGTCACTGAGACTTACAGGAAACCTACTGAGAAGACAAGAAAGTTGTTCTGTGACCACTGCAAACGCACAAAGTACCCCAAGGACACTTACTGGAAACTACATGGTAAGCCTAATTCTTCTAAACCCTCCAAACCAACCAGGGAGAGTCAGGGTAGGCATGTCAGTGAAGAAGGGAACAAAGACACTACTTTGGATGCTCAGTTTGCTGCCTTCAAAGCCTTCATTGCTCAACAAAAGGAAGTTAGTTCTATCACTGGCATAGCTACACATGCTAAAACAGGTATATTCCACTCACCTCTCAGTAGTGATACTTGGATTGTTGATTCTGAGGCATCATCACATATGACTGGTAACAAGAGGCTCATATCTCACTTTAAGCCCTGTCATCAGATCCACAATATTAATATTGTTGATGGATCTACTTCCTGTGCACAAGGTTTTGGAAATGTTAAACTTACAGATAAGATCTACCTACAGGATGTCCTATTTGTTCCAAAATTAGACTGTAACCTTATATCTGTCAGTAGACTCACTAAAGACCTAAATTGGATAGTCATGTTTAATAACAATCAGTGTATTTTCCAGGATCTTTCTTCACAGGAAGTGATTGGGAGAGCTAAAGCCTGCTCAGGACTGTTTATGGTCAACCCTGCTGAAGACAGAAAAAGTGAAGACTGAAACTGCCTCACCAGCCTGTAACCTAACTTTAGTCAATATCATGTTATGGCATTATAGACTAGGTCATCCAAGTTTTGGTTATTTAAAATCTTTATTTCCTGAATTGATTAAAGGATGTAATCTTAGTGACCTTCAATGTGATATTTGTCAGTTTGCCAAACTTACTAAATCTGTGTATACTAAAATATCTTACCTACCCTCCACACCTTTCACTTTAATTCATAGTGATGTCTGGGGACCTTCAAGAGTTAAAAGTATAACAGGAAAGAGGTTGTTTGTCACCTTCATAGATGATCACACCAGGATCACATGGCTGTTTCTGATCAAAGATAAATCTAAAGTTGGAACCATCTTCCAAGAGTTCTATAACATGGTATCCACTCAATTTGACACTAAGATTAAAATCTTAAAAACAGATAATGCCCTGGAATACTATGAGTCCAACCTCAGCACCGTCCTGAATGATAAGAGAATTGTTCACATCAGTAGCTGTGTAGAGACACCTCAATAGAATGGGGTTGCTGAGAGGAAGAACAGGCACTTACTGGAGATGGCTTGATCAGTCATGTTCACCATACATATGCCTAAATACATGTGGGGTGAAGCTATATTAAGAGCCACATATCTGATCAACAGGTTACCCAGTAGAGTGTTAGGGTTCAAGACTCCCATCCAAACCCTACTGACAACTCATCCCTGTCCTCATCTCATTGCTGACTTGCCTCCAAAAATCTTTGGATGTACTGTGTTTGTCTATATTCATGCCCAACATAGAAGCAAACTTGACCCCAAAGCTCATAAGTGCATTTTCCTTGGTTATGCCAAAGACAGGAAGGGCTACAAGTGTTATTCTCCCACTGATAAAAGATTCTACCACTCTATGGATGTAAAATTCTTTGAAAAAACTCCTTACTACAGCAACCCTACTGACACTGTCACAAATGGAAACCTGATTGAAACAGAAACTCTTCCCTCTTCTCAGAGTCCTCTAACTCCAACTGCACCCTCGGTTGAGGAACTTGAGGCTTTGACAATCCCTATACCAACTCCTAATATTCAGCAACATCATGAGATTCATCAGCCTCCTGACTCTGAACTCCCTACACCTACTGAACCTCAGCAACATGCTGATACTCCACAACCTCCTGAACATGCTGATATACCTCAGCAACCTACTGATACTCCTGAACCTACTGATATTGATAACAGACCCACTGCTGTCCGAAAGGGAAAGAGATCATGTACTGACCACTCTATTCATAATTATGTGTTATATGATCACTTGTCACCTGTTTTTGCTATGTTTACACATGATTTGGATACTCATTCCATTCCTAAGAATATACAGGAAGCTCTCAAACATGACAGGTGGAAGGCTGCTGTCAAAACTGAAATGACTGTACTTATTGACAACCATACTTGGGACCTCACCACTCTCCCACAAGGAAAGAAGACAAGATCGGTATGTAAATGGCTATTCACCATCAAGTACAATGCGATGGTACTATTGACAAGTACAAAGCTAGGCGGTTGCTAGGGGCTTCACTCAAACCTATGGACTTGACTACAAAGAGACATTTGCACTGTGGCAAAGCTCAACACGATCGAGTGCTGATCTCCCTTGCTGTCCAACTTGACTGGCCGCTTCACCAATTGGACATCAAGAATGCCTTCCTAAATGGTGACCTCACTGAGGAAGTCTATATGACTGTACCTCCTGGTTTTACCAACACCCACACTAAAGGGAAAGTTTGTAAACTGATAAAATCTCTATATGGCCTGAAGCAGTCCCCAAGAGCATGGTTTGGCAAACTTACTACTGTGGTTAAAGCTGCTGGATATCATCAGTGCAACTTAGATCACACAATGTTTATCAAAACAACCAACCAGAGAAGATCCATCCTTATTGTTTATGTGGATGATATCGTCCTTACTAATGATGACCCTGCTGAGATCCACACATTGAAGACCCTACTGGCAAAAGTGTTTCAAGTTAAAGATTTGGGCTACCTCAAGTACTTCCTTGGCATGGAAATAGCAAGAAACAGCCAGGGTATATCAGTCTCACAGAGGAAGTATGTGCTGGACCGGCCGAAGGAAACTGGCATGCTAGGGTGCAAACCAGCTATCTCTCCAGTAGACCCCAGTAGTCCACTAGTGCACGGTAATATTGCTGTAAGAAAAGAACAATATCAGAGACTTGTAGGGAAACTCATTTACCTCTCTCATACAAGACCTGATATTGCATATGGAGTTAGCCTTGTCAGTCAGTTCATGCATTGCCCTACTGAGCACCATTGGGATACTGTCTACAGAATACTAAGATACTTAAAGTCAACTCCTGGCCAAGGCGTACACTTCACTAAGTCTATTGAAAGATCAGTGAAGGTCTATACTGATGCTGACTGGGCTGGTTGACATATAGACAGAAGATCAACCACAGGCTATTGTTCATATGTATGGGGTAATCTTGTCACTTGGAGAAGCAAGAAACAACCTATTGTCTCTAGAAGCAGTGTTGAAGCTGAACTCAGGGCGCTTGTTTTGGGCATTTGTGAAGCACTGTGGCTGAAAAGAGTCCTTACTAACCTTCAGCAACCAATCATCCTCTGATGTGATAATAATTCAACATTATGCATGGCAGAGGATCCTGTTCATCATGATAAGACAAAACATGTGGACATTGACAGACATTTCCTTAAAGAGAATATTGATGCCCAGATCATTCAACTTCAATATGTTCCCTCAGCAGACTAGAATGCTGATATTCTCACCAAGGCCATTCCACCGCTTATGTTCAGCAGACTAAGTAGCAAACTTGGTTGTATTGACATATACAACCCAGTTTGAGAGGGGTGGAAATATTATATTAATTGTTTATACGTTACTTGTGTAACATGACATATTAATTGTATTGTATAAACAATTAATATATCATAAAGTAACTCTATTTTGTCCTATTATGTAATAGCCGACTCTAGCAATTAATACTAGCCGACTCTAGCACTTAATACTCTACTCCTAGCACTTTTTACTTTACTAGGACCTTTCTCATTCCTTCTTGTATCTATTTATACTCATTCTTTTATCATGAATAAACAAATTGAGTTTACTCAAGTATTATTGCTTTCTCACTCTCTTCAGAAAGTATATATCTATAATAAATAGAGTTCATTTTCGGGTTTATGGTGGCGTAATCCCGGAATTAATAGATT
The DNA here is from genome assembly GCA_036785695.1 of Gentiana straminea. Lineage (NCBI taxonomy): Eukaryota > Viridiplantae > Streptophyta > Magnoliopsida > Gentianales > Gentianaceae > Gentiana > Gentiana straminea. The sequence continues at coordinate 1,109,838 of JAVUPR010000278.1, read as the reverse complement.
GAATAAGAATTGTTCTGTTCGATGAATAATTTTATTTAATTTATTGTAGCTACTGGTTATAGATCCATGGTCCCCGATGTGGCTCCTAACATGCATATGTTTCTTGACGTTGGGCCTCAATAATAATTAAGTAGTTGGACTATTTAATTGATGTACGAATAATTATTTAGTGGGCTAAATAATTAAATACATGGAAAAGACATTTTTCGTGGACTCGGCCCATAATTGAGTGTGCAGTATGAAACCCTAATTTTAGGGTTGATAGGCGTGTTTTTGTACATGTTGTAATTAGTTTTCTTGGATAATTACATGTCATGTGATTAATTATTTATTTGTTAAATAATTAATCGGGAGATATTAGATATTATCTATTATATATCTAAATTAGTTTTAGAATATATTAGATTTATCTTATATTTAATAAAGGATTATTATGATTAATTATTTAATTAATTATTAAATCCTTGGAGGACAATGATTTCTCTCCTATATAAAGAGAGTTCTCCTAAGCCTTTTAACCAACACATAATACGCATACATACACACAAAATAAGCTAAGGAATTCAGCCAAAGCTTAGGATTCGAGTTGGGAAAATCTTCGGGATTTTCCGGGTAGCATATCAAGGAGGTCAAGCATGAAGGATCAACATCCACCGTTTGTTGCTTGGAGATAAACATCGGAAGATCGTGGCATCTCAACTATTCGGATCTCGGCTTCTCAATCTTCGAGTTCATCCTTTTTGATTGGTAAGTAGATCTCACCTTCTTGTAGGTAGGTCTTAAATTATGTAGTTTAATTTTATATGATCGTGATCCTCTTGTTTATTCCGCTGCGTAATCGGGCGGATCAAGATCCATCCGGCGATATTACATCCAACAAGTGGTATCAGAGCCTATGATCTATAAATTAAAGTATATAATTGATAGATCTAGGAGTGGAATTGCATGTAGATATTTTTTTAAATATGCATATGTGATTGGTTGTTGTGGTTGAAGAGATGGATTGGGGTTGGCAATGTTTACCCGTTAGATCTATTGTAAACTCATATAAATTCGTTATATGAGTATAGGAAATCTTGTAATTTATTTGTTGATCTATTTTTAAATTTCTAAGAATTAGATCTGTTTTGTTGTTGTTTGATTTTTCTGTTTTTCCCGTTAATGGAGCCGTTGAAACGACGATCCCTCCGGTCAGAATATGGATCAAACGTTTATGATCAAGACTTCACAATTTGGTGTCGATCGGAGTCCATCTTAATATCAGATCGCTACTATGAAGTTACTGCTGTAACATAAAAGTACAGCAGCCGTAAAAACCCTAGCTGTGAGTTCGTCGAATTTCTGAAAGAGTTTGGAACGATGAAACATAGATCCGACCGTTCAGATTGACTAAAATGGAGTTATGAACAAGCCCTAAAAATTTCAGGTCGATCGGGTTTTGTCTCGATGCCCGATCAGCTCCGGGAAGACTCTGCTGCGCCGCAGTTATAAACAGATGCAGCAGTTGGATCAGCGGATTTCTGGAGAAAATTGGGCGATCGAAACTCGGACCCAACCGTCCATGTTGAATCAGGAGGAGTGAAGAACAGTCCCACAAAGTTTCATGTCAATCAGAGTTCGTTTGGATGCCCGATCATCGATGAAACGGATCAGCGGCAGATTGTATTAGAAACTTGTAAACCCTAGTTAGGGTTTATTTATTTATTTTCTAATAGGTTAGATACGGGGGTGCCAACGGTCCATATTGATGTTTATTTTCCGCACTAGTATGTATGCTTAGGATGTACGCGTAGAACCGGATAATTGCCATGACATGCATCATATCATGAATTCCACTCCATATGCATACATGTAGCTATTTAATTCTGGATAATTAATTAGGCATGTATTCAACTCGATTAATTAGTTTAATATTTAATTAATTGTTGTGGGAATTAATTATTTAAAACTAATTAAAGAACCGAGGAATCGGGTTTTGTCAATCGTTAAGTTTTCGGTGATGGATTCTCGGTGAATCCCACCTTAAACCGAAACGAGATTGCGGGTTTGTTCCGTACTGTCTACGGGAAAGTTTGACAATTTAAGTAATCAGAAAATCATGATACATGGGTTCGGAAATGGTCTAACCATGGTTGGGTAAGTTCAACTGAGCTACGGCTCGATCGACTCACCCCCACGTGTGACGATTGCACGGTGGTTCGGCAAGACTTAGCATATCCGACAAGCCTTTACGGCTAAACAGGGCTTCTCTTAGCCGGATCCGACCGACAGTCACATATGTTCCAACGAATAAGACGTGTAGGCTTGCCTACATCACCGACACCATTCGGGTACATGATTTGTTGTTTCTTAAAATATTGTCAAGTCCAAAACCGCAATCAGTAAACCCACATCTTTTTCAAAATATTGAGTGGGAGCGGGGTAGGTGGTAGCCGACCCCACGGCCTCTACTATAGATGCAAGCAAGTGAGAGAATGGTGATGCCTCGTGCCGCTTTGATTTCGGCCCCCCTCGGATGGTGTTCACCGCTATCAAAATTCAAGGCTTGGTCTCCGAAAGGATAGGATCTTGAGGACTCACCGGGTCACTGACCTGCCCTACGTAGGCATACTCGGGGCGTACTTAAAGGTCTGATATAGTAGGTCACACTCATCAGGATATTTTAGAAAATATCTTGGCTGAAAAAGGAAGGTAATCGATGATTAAAGTATGGGATGTACGATTCCCATGAGATGTTTGATTCTCAAAGTTTAATCATCGAGAGAGATTGTCTCAGTTTAACCGTCATCGTGCCGATACCGACCCCCTAGGCGGTGGTACGATTTGAGGTTAAATCCTTGGAATGGTAGGATAGACTTTTACAGTTTATAATTCCTAAAATTTATCTAGTCGTGTATGTATGAATTTTTTCTGTCAATTTTGTTTACAACTATCATCTCTAGGCTACTAAACTGCTAGTGTAATGACTTCGTTAAAAGTGGAAAGTAACAAGAACGTTGAACTCATCGAAGAATGCAATTAAATTTCGGAAGAGATATTCCTCTTGAGCCTTTAAATCTTAAGTGACATAGTATAAGTATGTCACTGCTGTCTTCGTGTTGAACGAGAGACACACTTAGTTCAAAGATGATGTAGGACTATATGAAATTATATTAGTGAATTTTAATTGTGTGAGTAATCACACAAGAAATTTCTAATTGAAAATTTTGGAAAATCATAAATAAAGTGTTGCTAGTTAGACGGTATTTGGAACCGATAACTAGTGGGAGCTTTATTCTTATGATTTGTTGTTTTTCTGAATCATTAGAAATGTGTAAGAGACTGCACAAGAGTTTTTCCATTCCTGGAAAAACATGAACAAAGCATTACTAGTTAGACGGTATTTGGAACTGATAAACTAGTGGGATCTTAGTTCTGGTGATTTTCTAATCTCTGAAAAATCATAAATAAAGTATTTCTAGTTAGACGGTATTAGGAACCAATAAACTAGTGGGAGCTTTAACCTTATGAGTTGTTGATTTATTAGAAAAATCAAATAGTCTAAACGAGTACCACTATCATTAGACATCCCACAATTCACGAGTAGTGTCTACTCAAAAGAACTGCCAGTTCAAGACTGTTTCCATATAAGGAAAGTCTCGAATGGGAAAGAATGTCTATACGTGTTAGTCATCTAAACGAAGTAGTATTAAGTCTAAACCGGAATATTAATAAATAGAAAATCAGAGGATAAGGAAAGTGATTTCGGATCACTGACCAATGCATCCTTAACGATTTCCACGAAAGCTAAGTTCTTTGGAAGAACAAGGTAGCTATGCATTAAACGATAAATAAAGTAGACAACGGGCAGTTATTTCAGCTAGAATAGTTGGATTGATATAAGGAAATGAATTTCGGATTTAATCCTTGAATATCACAGAAAATTTATTTTCTGTTTTCAGATTCGTTGGAACAAATGGATTCACTTTCAATTCGATAATTTGTTTGTCTTATAGAAAGTGAATAAGACATTTGTACCACGAATCCAAGACTCAGACTTTTGTTTGATAAAGTCAGAACCACTAAGAAATGCTGAAAAGGTATATGTAACACATCTTAAACTATTAAAGGCAAAAGGTTTCCGTATTTAGATAAACACTTCTTCAGACTCTATTAATTAGTGCATATTTCCTAAATACAAGATCTGAAGACTGGCTTAGGGTGATTCCTATCTCCCAGTCAAGGAACATTGTCTCAAAAGGAACAATGACTAAGCTTCTTTTCAATCGGGAAAGGGTAATAGATTTAAAGAAGTAACATAGCTTGTTCATAATGACCTTCGGGGTCTTGTGAAAGACACTAGTTACAAGGAGCTTCTGAGTAGTGACATCTCGTCAGACAACTACTCGAAAGACCGAGTAAGATTATCTAAAATATTTGGAGGTATCTCTGATTTCACCAGAAATAGAGTATTCCATGCTTAGTAATAGGCCATAGCATAGTCTTGGGACTGATGCTCGGCCTGCCTCCTAGTGGAATTTATACACTGAGGGATAACACCATAAATTTGCCTCATATAGTTATTAGTGTGCTACAATACACTGCTTAACTCATTTAAGATATTGGTTGCAAAATAACGGTTTACACTATCATGTAAAAGCGAGAAGTCTACCTAGAAGATGCTTACAAATTTGTGGATAAGGAGTGAATTCGGTTCACCCCACTTCCGTCAATATAGGCATTTAGCACTTAGTGCTTGAAGGTAGGACTGGAAATTTGCGTACACGTTCAGATGATGACTGTTCGTGCAATATCTTATACGTTGAGTAAAGGTTGGTTATAAGATTCTTAAGATCAGAAAGTGACGGTTATAGTGTCAAAACCCCTTCTGAAAGGGTCTATGAATAACAACCTTGGACTTTGGAGTACGGTTACTTAAGGTAGTTACTAACTGATTAGATCAGACTACGTCCAACATTGGTTGTTGGTGATAATTACTACTAGATCAGAATATCGATCCACCAAGAACGCAATGGGAATATGGTTTAACCATTACCTGTTGTGGTTTTCTGAAGACTTTGCAGTTTACAAAGGTGATTGATAACCTATGGTTCCTTGCGGGCTGTATAGGATTCTGATCAATAGAGGTTGGTTTAAAAGCCATAACCCTGTGAATGGAGTTTTGGTACTCCGGCCTCGTTCACACTCAAGTAGAACCACCTGAGTGTCTCAGGCCCAGTGGGAGTAATTGGATCTACATGATAAGAGTCAAATGAATAGAAAGTTTAACTTTCGGTGCAAAGCTGAGTGGTCTAGGGGTGATTCCCTAACAAGTAGAGAGTTAACCAGACTGAACTCTCTCACCACTCGGTCTTGTTTGATTCCGTTAGAAAGCAGAAAATAGGGGTGATTCCCTAAGACTTTCTTGCCGAACAAACGGAATCTGAATTCATTTGGAACAGAAGGGTTTTAGCTAAGAATAAATGCATGATTTCGTTAGAAAGCAGGAAATAAGGGTAACTCCCTGAGACTTTCTTGCCAATCAAACGGAATCTGAATTGATTCAGGAACCAAGACTTATATCCTTTAAGGATCAAAGCAAACCTCTAGGTCATTTAAAAGTCACATATTTCAAGTATGTGGACTTGACCGAAATATTGATAAGTCTTTCATAGACTGGATGTCAGTATTGGTAAAGTAGTATATACATTAGTGTTCATGAATGGTAACACTGAAACAGTTGAAAACAACATGGGTGTGTTATCTGAAGTCGGAAACTGACATGCCAAGATTCTCTTAATGAAATAATCGGACTATATTCTAAAGGATTTGATTCGGTCAAATTCCCGAGAATATGTGATTGGCAATCCCATCTATCCTAATGGTTAAGATGATTTTGCATATCGGTATGCAACATTCAACGAAGTAATCCTACCCTACCTCTCACGGAATGCTTCTCTAAGCCTGAGGATGAATAGAAAACAGGATAGACTCTCTTTTGATAAGAGAAAGTCAGGCAATTACAAGTTAATCGAATCTTGGATTCGAGTATTAAATAGCAAGTTTAGTACGTCCTCAAGTATCTTTGGAGAACGAGGAAAAATATGCTAGTATATTCAGGTGTGAACGTGAATATAAATGATTACACTGATTCTGAATTTAAGTCAGATTAAGGATGATCATTAAATCTATCTCGGGTTCAGTGTTTACTCGTGTGATTCTGACTTTAAGTCAGATTGAGGATTTACTTCCATATCTGGGAGTAATTCCAGATCTGGTAAGCCGATACGACTTCATTATGATAACAGTGGAGAGATAGCTGATAAGGATCTTCGCAATCACTAGAGGTCAAAAAAAGCATATTGGGAGAGTACCACCTGATTGGATGGACCGGCGACGCTTCGATCCTAAAGATCGTCTAGAGCTGACAACCTAACGGATCAGTATACTAAGTCGCGTGGCATTTATATGTTGCATACTCACCGAGTCACTAACCGACCCTGCGGCGGCACACTCGGAGTGTATTTTGACATCTAAATGGTTTGAGGCACTTAGCGGGTACAAAATTGAGGGATATATCTCATTTGCTTTTAGAGCAAGTGAGAGAATATTGTGTATAAGGGGTATGCTCTAAACAATTATCACTTGCCTTTCATGCAAGTGGGAGATTGTTAGGTGTAGTGCCCGAAAGACAATTTCTGTAATTGTTTTTGACAGGATTTATAATTCATCTTAATATTTGTATTTATGCTTATATTAATACACTACTGAAAACCCTAAGTATATCGGTATGTAATCACATAACTCACTATATGGCATACACACGAGGATTGAGTTAGTGATGATATGCTTAAAACTATTTAGTCCGTGGTGAATTTAATCAGAGTATGGGTCTCATGATTAATATACCAATAATGCGCCCAGAACACTTAACGGTGTGACCGTCTTATCCGGACCGTCGGTATAGGATACATAGTGAAGCATTTATATATGATGTCTATCATATAGGACTGGACCGATTTGATTTGAATTCTCGATATAATTCCGTGATCGAGAAATCTTATCGAATCACAAGATGATCATATATGGATTAAACTCAATCATGATGTGATCACAAGATCTCTTCGCTTGATTCAAAGTAGGGTTTGATGTGTTAGTTAAGGATCACTTGGATACATGTGATCTGAACACTTCTCGTTGGCTCTATTCTGGAATGAGTGAGTAGTCTGTGACTTTACATATATGGAATCCATTCCTTCCTGCGGGAAGTAGACAGACAGTTCCCTTATTTGTTAATCCTAGAAACTGATCGATGGGCCCAGTTCATATTATATTTGTTATGAACTAATTGATCACTAGGGGTTAATGGTAAATAAGGATAAGATGTTTTGAGAAGGGTTTACGGAAATATCCCGAATCAAAACGAACAGTCTATGGAGGATTTACCCGTATGTAATGATTATATCAATGGATGCTTATCGACTCAGTGATTAGAGTGTATGTATATATCTATAATCGATAGATTTCAGTTTCAGGTTTATTGTAGCATAATCCCGGAATTAATAGATTGAATAAGAATTTTTATGTTCGATGAATAATTTTATTTAATTTATTGTAGCTACTGGTTATAGGTCCATGGTCCCCGATGTGGCTCCTAACAGGCATATGTTTCTTGACGTTGGGCCTCAATAATAATTAAGTAGTTGGACTATTTAATTGATGTGCGAATAATTATTCACTGGGCTAAATAATTAAATACATGGAAAAGACATTTTTTCGTGGACTCGGCCCCTAATTGAGTGTGCCATGTGAAACCCTAATTTAAGGGTTGATAGGCGTGTTTTTGTACATGTTGTAATTAGAGAGAAATTAGTTTTCTTGGATAATTACATGTCATGTGATTAATTGTTTATTTGTTAAATAATTAATCGGGAGATATTAGATATTATATATTATATATCAAAATTAGTTTTAGAATATATTAGATTTATCTTATTTAAATAAGGATTATTATGATTAATTATTTAATTAATTATTAAATACTTGGAGGACAATGATTTATCTCATATATAAAGAGAGTTCTCCTAAGCCTTTTAACCAACACATAATACGCATACATACACACAAAATAAGCTAAGGAAATCGGCCAAAGCTTAGGGTTCGAGTTGGGAAAATCTTTAGGATTTTCCGAGTAGCATATCAAGGAGGTCAAGCATCAAGGATCAACATCCACCGGTTGTTGCTTGGAGATACACATCAAAAGATCGTGGCATCTCAACTATTCGGATCTCGGCTTCTCAATCTTGGAGTTCATCCTTTTTAATTGGTAAGTAGATCTCACCTTCTTGTAGGTAGATCTTAAATTATGTAGTTTAATTTTATATGATCGTGATCCTCTTGTTTATTCCGCTGAGTAATCGGGGGATCTAGATCCGTCCGGCGATATTACATCCAACACATTCATCAATGGATGAACAAGAACCAGAGACAGATTCTCATTAGGATGGACATAGAATGGACTAGAGGGGCTTAATTCTTGTTTCTTTACTACCATGGCTATCGAGAACTCCACAACTTATCAAAAAAATAAAGAAATAATCAAAATACTCAGAAAATAATCTCAGTTTACTCTCAAGAAACTGGAAAACACAAAAAAGATGAAGAATTCTCTCAAGATTCTTCAATAACCAGAGAAAACACAGGAAAAAATTCAGTAATTCACAAATATCTGCTCTGATACCATGTTGAAGTTTGTAGAATTACAAACAGAAAATAGAGAAAAATGCGGAATTATTATTGATGAACAAAAATCAACAAGTTAAGGTACAATGAAACTGATCATGGGGTATTTATAGCTTCATACACCGCATGAATCAATTAAGAGTAAGTTACAAACAGTTACAACAAACTATAACTAAATAACCGTTTTCTACACTAAACCACACAACAGTCTACTGATTCTTTATGTGGTCTGTTGAGTTCATCAGCAGACTGCACTCTGCATTCTCTTCATCCCTTATACTGTATCATCCTCCAAATCTTCATCGGAGCTTTCGGTTTTAAGAACATGTCTGCGGAAACTATACTAGTCAAGTCCAAAAGGATGCTCCTCCCCTGTGGGAAAGAAGAAAAAAGGAAACGCAGACCCAGCCGCAGAAGGGTCCCATTCTACTCATGACGTAACACACCATGAACAAGAAGAACATCGATCGTCCAGTCCTCCTAGCGAAGGTTTACAGCGATATGACGCACCAAACTATTCGGACAATAGGGCCAAATCCAAACAGGCCGTTTATCATCTTGATGTCGCTGCCGACAAAGGAAAGGACGTGGTTGGAGACTCAAGGCTAGCTCGCACTCATCAGGTTTCTCCCCGCGAGCAAATAAAAGCATATGACAAACTCTATGTGCAAGAATCCATCAGACCAATAGGGACTTGATCCATTTCGGTGAACCAACCCGCCCGATCAACAAGTTTGTTCCCCCAACAGGATCACCCACCGTCATCAAGCACGCCACCCCAGAGGTCCTAACACTTGTAACTTCTTCTAATCACCTTGAAAGGGAATAGGGTGTCCAATCGACCGCATGCCGTCCACGCAAAAGGAGAAAGGTCGCAGATCTCCCAGGTTAAGTCGGGCAAGTGGGATGAGGACCCCTGGAAAGAGAGAATCGTTGAGGTTAATTCGACTCGTCGGAACGTGAAGTCAAGACAGGGTGGTCACTGTGATGACCACAAGTCCCGATCTGAGAGGTCCAGGACGGTTGGCAGTCCCAAACACTACACACTGCACCCGCTCGAGGATCATGTCGCAAAACATTAGAAGCAGGTCGAGGAGTTTCGAATGGTTGCCTGAGGGGCTCCGCTACCCTAATTTTCAAAATTACACAGGGGTGACTTGCCCATACGACTGCCTCACAACCTTCCAGAGCAGAGTCTCTCTAGAAACAAAAAAATCAATCAGCTTGGAGCGTCTCTTTTATGGGTGCGATTCAAGAAAGTGCAACTTCATTGATCCACAGTCTGGCAATATGATCAATTCTATATTGGGATGATCTCCATGATAAGTTCATCACCGAATTCAAATCTGACAGGCAACCAAAGAAAACAGAGGTTGACCTATTCAAGGTCCGGTAGGGAGAAAATGAGTCAACTTGCAGTTACTACGAATGCTTCAGCAAAGTCTACGAGTAGACTAGATGTCTAACCGATGATGTAGTCATTACCAGCTTTGATAGTAGGTTGGTGAAAGGCTATCTCAAGTCCAACTTTTCCCTTCACCCCTAGAGAACTTGCAAGAGATGCTCAGTAAAACATGAAAGTATGGGGCATTCGTGCCCTCTTCCCATCACTCATCTAGGAAAGGGAAGCAGAAAGTTGAGTCTCACCCTACCAAAGAAACCAACAACATGAATCTTGACTTCAAAAAGCCCCAAAAATTTGTATAGAAACACTATATGCCTCTCAATGCTCCTCTGGCTCAAATCATGAACCAGGTGAGAAACGAGCAGCCTGAGCCCCGCCCCATGAGGCAAGAGACACAGGGTGCCCGTGACGCAACTAAATATTGCGAATGCCATCATGATCGCGGTCACACAACCTAAGATTGCAAGCCCATGAGAAAAGAGATTGAAAAGTTGATAGCCCGGAGGGCTCTGAATCATTACAAGCGAGATGGGGATAACGTGAACCATGGAAACCCCCCTCAGAAGATCCATATCATCACCGAGACTCCTCCCAGCAACACCAAGCTCAAAAATCATATCAACTCTTTTAATCGGACTTTTGAGAATCCGGTTGTCCTGCGTGGGATCGAGAAGACGCTCTCATTCATCCGTAGCGGACTAGAAAATCTCCCCGATCCACTAGACATGCCAATCATCGTGTCTATTGTTGTTGAAGATGCTTGTGTAAGTCGGGTTTTGATAGACACCAGGGCCTGTAAGTCGAGTTTTGATTCGCACTTGCGACCACACAATGGCACCTTTAAGGGATTTACTAATGACAGAGTTCATGTCAAGGGCGCTGTTGACTTGGACGTGCAGATAGGCTACTATGACCCTTTCAGAACTCAGAAGGTAACTTTCCACGTAGTCAACCTCCAGTCAAACTACAATATGAACCTAAGAATCCCAGCCCTCAGGCAATTCTAGATGGTCGTCTCGGTCCTACACCAGAAGGAAAAATTTCATGTCAGAAATCAGGGTCATAGTCAGTCAGCCTCAAAAACTTCTAGTACACATCCGGGACAGCAACAGGGCCCATGTGGAACAGACGAATCTTTTTGTCGGCCTTAATCATCTCAATACGGTTCGTAAACTCGCTCCTGTCGAAATCAAAGGCGAGGTTCTGCAAGAGACGAGCCCGAGTTTGGAAAAGTCATGATCAATGTGTCCCTTCCAAACTTCAAGAGAAATCAAAGGAGGGACCTATATGCTAGATATACAAGAACCCGAATCAGGATCCGAAACGTAGGATAAACCAGATCCGGAAAAATTCCGGATCTCGATAACCCGGGAGGATGTCCCGGTAAATCGAGGCAGTTTTCCCCTCTTTTTTGGATCGTCAGATCTGATTCACAGCACACCAATCGAGACGCTCCTCGATCATGCACAGCGGAAGCTACGAATTAAATCGTTTACGATTTAACCACGATATGATTCACGTATTAATTAATATAAACTACAAGAAGGTTTGTAGATTTACCCAACTGGAGAGAAGCCGTGATCTTCCGATTTTTATCTCCAAGCGACAACTGGTGGACGTCGATTCCGCATTCGAACCTCCTCGACTATGCTCCAAGAAAAACTCCAGTTTTTCTTCTCCCGATGGCTAGGACGAGAAACTAATTTCTCCTTTAGATCCAAAAGTGGCGCACCAAAAACATGTCTATTGTATTGGGAGAAACTCTCTTTGTATAGGAAAATAACCGAGCAAGTGAAAGTTATCCTTTTCACAAGACAATTATCATTTACCCAAAGAAAAATATATTTTCTATAAATAAGAGATAATCACCATAAACGACATAATCATTAGAAAATCAATCTCTTAATTTATCCATTAATTATTTAACAAATAAATAATTAATTACACATGTGACATAATCTAGGAAAATTACTTCTCCTAATTTCCTCACATGAGGCACCATATAGGGTGCTACGGAATAATAGAAAATGTGTTTTCTATTTTACATATTATTTACCGAATAAATAATATTTTGCATATTCATTAAACACACCAACTATTTAATTTATTCTCGAGGTTCCATAATATGAGAATTCACTCACGTGTTAGGAGCCAACCTGGGGACCATGGACCTATAACCAGTAGCTCCAATAAATTGAATAAAACATTCATCGAACAGAACATTTCTATTCAACTTATTAATTCCGGAATTACGCCACCATAAATCCGAAACTGAACTCTATCGATTATAGATATAACTTATTCTCAAAGTGTCGAGTCTATAAGTGTCCATTGATATAATCATTACATACCCTCCATAGACTATCCGTAATGAAGCGGGAAAGTTTCCGTTAAACTTCTTCATCACATCTTATCCTTATTTACCATTAATCCACTAGTGATCGATTAGTTCATAACCAATATGAACTCCGTGGATCGATCAATTTCTAGGATTAACAAATAAGGGGATTGTATTTCTACTTCCCACAGGAAGGAAAGGATTCCGTATCTGTGAGACACACTTCTCACTCATTCCAAAATAGTGCCAACGTAAAAGTGATTCGGACTGCGCCTCTTAGAAATCCTTAACGAACACATCAAACCCTATCTTGAAACAAGCTGGAGTCTGAAATCACTTCAGGATTAAGGTTAATCCATTTATGATCATCTAGTAATTCAATAAGATTTCTCAATCACGGTATGAGAAATGCAGATTAGATCGGTATAGCCCTATATGACTACATCATATATAAATGCCCTACTTAGATAACCAATATTGATGGTCCAGATAAGACGGTCACACCATAAAGTGTTCTGGGCGCATTAATGGTGGTTTAATCAATATACCCCATACTTTGATTAAGTTCACCACGGACTAACAGTTCATGTGTATCACCATAAACTTAATCCTCACGTGTGACACACACTAAGTTATATGGCTACATATGATACAACTTGGGGTTTTCAGTAGTGCATTACTTATGAGCACGAAGCACATAATAAGATGAGACTAAATCTGTCATTTATTAATTATAAAAACAATTACATAAATTATCTTTCGGGCACTACTTCAAACACTATGTTCTAATAAATCAATGCGGGATCGACCTTACCCAACCCTGGCTGGCAGGCAGACAACCTCAAACGGTACCATTGTAAAGTTCGGCATGGGTTATGGCTTTCATTCTCCGGTGTCATACGTGGATGATTACGCTTTCTTGTATGAACACTCACCCGCCCCTCATGGCAGGGCGACCTTGAAATTAAAGTATGACTTTACAAATATCTACTTTAAAGCTTTGTTCATTTTCTACACAAAGTAAACTCTGGCTCGAAGATATGTTTCTAACAAGCTCGAGTCTAGATGCCCATTGACCTTGTAAAAAACAAGGGGCCACTACGCTAAATAAGCGTGAGGTCGACAGAAAAAATTCTACAAAATTATACAAATTGAGATGAAAACGTGCAAACGACAACTCATACTCGAAAGAGCTAAAAGTGAGCTCAAAAGGTACCAAGTCAAAAGTAGTAGAAAGTATAGGCCAAAAGACATGGCCAAACCAAAGTTATGCAGTTACAACGCCAAATAACAAAGGGGTCAGAATGAAAGTGAAATTTATCATAGATAAAATGATTTCAAAGGTCATCAATACGGAAAGAATCACTAAGAAGAAGCTCGAGGCGGTTTCGGGTGAAAATGGGATGATATTACAAATGAGGAAGGGGTAGTTTATATAGGTGAACATGGTGTCATTTTTCCTCTTCCGTAAGTCATTTTTCCAGCAGCCATGGAAGACTTCTTAGGAGCCATCATCTGAATAGTTAGCCTCCATTTGAATAGCTAAACACATGCTTGAAATGAGCCACAATTCCAACAATCTCCACCTTGGCGAACTTTCCCCCACTGAAAATTGCTGCTTCCATTTGCGCCCTTAGGCGCCTATCACTCGGGAAATATTGACCAAGTCCAAGCAGTGTTGGAACTTGATCTTCGTAACCACCGTTGTCAACATGTCTACCGGATTGTCTGCAGTCCCGATCTTCTGTAGTAGAATGTCCCCTTCTTCTACTATTTCCCGAACAAAGTGGTATCGAACGTCGATGTTCTTGGTGCGACCATGATGGACTTGATTCTTTGCCAGACATATGGCACTTTGACTGTCGCAGAAAATTTCAATATTCTCTTGACGAATCCCTAAGTCCTTCACCAAATTATGGAGCCAAATGCCTTCCTTAAATGCTTTTGTGATTGCCATATACTCTGCCTCTGTGGTAGACAAAGCAACCGTTGACTGTAGCGTTGATCGCCAGCTCACTGGTCCTCCTGCCATGGTAAACACGTAACCAGTCGTTGATCGACGCTTTTCTAAATCACCAGCATAATCTGAATCGACGTATCCAACTAGACGATTGACATTCGTCTTGTCTTTCTGGAATTTCAAACCAATATCCACAGTTCCATGAATGTACCGTAAAATCCATCTTACTGCTTGCCAATGTCCCTTACCAGGGTTGTGCATATATCGGCTTACCATGCTGACAGCATGAGAAATATCTGGCCTTGTACACACCATTGCATACATCAGAGCACCAACTGCATTTGCATATGGAATAGAATCCATTTGCCTCTTCTCTGCTTCTGTTTTTGGAGACATGGATGCACTCAAGTTGAAATGCGGGGCCAGCGGAGTACTTACAGGTTTCGTCTTGCCATCAATACCAAACCTCTGAAGTATATTTTTCAGATACTGAGTCTGTGTTAAACAGACTGTTCCATTCAACTTGTCTCTACGGATTTCCATTCCTAGAACCTTTTTGGCTTCTCCAAGATCTTTCATCTCAAACTCTGAACTCAGTTGAGCCTTCAATTTGTCGATCTCCACCTTGCTCTTAGATGCAATCAGCATATCATCAACATATAAGAGCAAATAGACAAATGTACCATCTCGGAGCTTCTTCAAGTAGACACAGTGATCAAAATGACTGCGTTTGTACTTCTATTTCTTCATAAAGCTATCAAAACGCTTGTACCACTGTCGTGGAGACTGCTTCAGACCATAAAGTGATTTCCTCAACTTGCAAGCCCACTTTTCATGGCCTGCAACTTTGAATCCTTCAGGTTGTGCCATATAGATCTCCTCGTCCAAATTTCCATGTAGGAATGCCATTTTGACATTAAGTTGAGAAAGCTCAAGGTCAAATTGTGCAACCAAAGCTAGCAGCATTCGTATAGATGAATGCTTAACAACAGGTGAAAATATCTCATTGTAGTCGATACCTTCCTTCTGAGCATAGCCTTTTGCTACCAGTCTAGCTTTGTATCTAATATTGTCACTGCCAGGAGAACTATCCTTCTTGGCATAGACCCATTTGCAACCAATCGCCTTCTTGCCTTTTGGAAGTGGAACAAGCTCCCAAGTCTGATTCTGATGAAGAGATTTCATCTCTTCCTCCATTGCCATCTTCCAATTTTCATTTTCCACACTTTTCTCAGCTTCTTTGAAGTTGTATGGAATATTATCTCCGGTGATTGGAAGAGCATATGCTACCATGTCAGTGTAGCGAGCATGTTTCTGAATATTTCTTTTCGTCTACTGGTGGCAATAGATTCCGGTTGTCTAACCTCAGGTGTAAGTTCTGGAACCTCCACCTCAACAGAGTTTTCATTCTGATCTTCCAATTCGCCTTCAGGTGAGTTGGATGCATTCTCATGATTCGTATGAATCTCAAACTCCACCTGCTTATAAGAATTCGGATTATCATTCTCTTTGTCTTGTGTTGTCTGTTTCAACATCACAGACTCGTCAAAAGTGACATCTCGACTTAAGACAATTTTCTTTGACTCGGGATCCCAGAGGCGGAACGCCTTAACTCCTTCAGTAAATCCCATGAAAAAAGCTTTCTTGGCTCTTGGATCTAGTTTTGACTCTGTTATGTGATAGTATGCAGGACAACCAAATATGCGCAAAGAATCGTAGTCAGAAACAACTTTCCCAGACCATACCTCCTTTGGAATTTTTCCTTCCAGTGCTGCAGTTGGTAGTCTGTTTATGATATAAGAGGCATAAGATAATGCCTCTCCCCAATATGCCTTGCTTAATCCGGATTGAGATAGCATGCATCGAACTTTATCAACAAGAGTTCAATTCATCCGTTCGGCAACACCATTTTGATGTGGTGTTCTTGGTACAGTGAAATGTCTGACTATACCTTTTTCCTGGCATACTTTCTTAAATGGATCTGACTTGTATTCTCCACCATTATCAGAACGGAGCCTCTTGATTTTTCTTCCTGTCTGAGTCTCGATCATTTTCTTCCAAGTAAGAAAAATGTCCAGAACTTCATGCTTGTGCTTCATGGTATACACCCAAACATATCTTGAAAAATCATCAATGAATGTAACAAACCAATGTTTACCTCCCAGTGAAGCATTCTAAGATGGTCCCCAAACATCAGTGTGCACATAGTCCAATGCTCCCTTGGTTTGATGGATAGCGGTGCCAAACTTGACTCTTGTTTGTTTTCCAAAGACACAGTGTTCACAAAAGTCAAGTTTTCCACCCTTGGCACCCTTCAGTAAACCTTTACTCACAAGGTTTTGCAAAGCTTTTTCACCAACATGCCCTAAGCGCATGTGCCAGAGCCTTGACGTATCTGATGAACTCTCTTCGGTGTCTGTGGAGATGGATACTCTTCCGAGAACTGTATGGGCGTCAAGGTAATACAGATTTCTTTCTCGATTACCTTTCATGGCTAACAATGCACCTCTTACTACCTTCATAACTCCACCTTCCATGGTTATTTTGTAACCCTTGGATTCTAGAGTCCCCAAAGATATAAGATTTTTCTTCAAATCAGGCACATACCTTACATCTGTAAGTCTTCTGATTGTACCGTCGTGCATCTTCAACCGTACTGATCCAATGCCTTTTGTTTGACAAGCATTGTCATTTCCCATAAGAACAACTCCTCCGTCTATCTCCTCGAAGCTTGAGAACAATTTTCGATCTGGAAACATGTGGTGAGAACATCCAGAATCCAGAATCCATCTTTCAGATGAATTTGCTGAAGAAGATGCAGTGAATGCCGTGTCTTCATCTTCTGTCTTTTCTGCAACATTTGCAGTAGACTTGTCCTTATTTGGAAAATCCTTCTTCCAGTGCCCCTTTTGACGACAATACGCGCATTCATCCTTTTCAGGTCGTCTTCGAGAGTCTCCTCTCGACTTTGAGCAAGCACGTCCAAAGATTTCGCTGATTTGTTGTTTGACCGACCTCTCGATGCCGTCAGAGCTTCTGATGTAGTATCTGCATGATCATGTTGATCCTTCTTCCGATACTCATTATTCACCAAAGCATTTGAAACATCAATGAATTTAACCTCGCTTTTACCGTATAACAGAGTTGTGGTTAAATTTTCATACGTTTCTGGCAGAGAATTCAACAACAAAAGTGCCATGTCTTCATCCGTAATCTCCACATCTAGGTTCTGCAAATCCGCAAGAATCTTGTTGAAATTATCCAGATGCTCAATCATGGGCATACCTCTTTTGTACTGAAAACGAAAAAGCTTCTTTTTCAAGTAGAGACGATTCTCTACGCTTTTCGTCATATACTTGTCCTCCAGTTTCTTCCAAAGAATTTTTGCCATAGTCTCCTTCATGACAAAATACTTTTGCTCCTTTGCTAAGCACAATCGGATTGTGCCACAAGCTTGCCGGTTGATGAAATCCCAATCTTCATTTGACATGTCCGTAGGTTTAGAACCTAAGGCCACATCGGTTCCTTCCCGGAATAAAAGATCTGAAACTTCACATTGCCACATACCAAAGTTGTTGGTGCCGTTGAACTTCTCCACCTCGAACTTTGTATTGGACAACATATTTCTCCTCATTGAACCGTTAGTGTTTTTTTCTTCTGCAACCTCTGAAACTGATTGGTTGTCAGCCATTAGAAATAATCACAATCAGCGTTTCTCCACTTTCGAGACCTCAAATGGAAAAACAGAGCTCGTAAATGAACTCGAACGGTCCAATTAGCTAGGAACCGACCAAACTTTACAAAGAAAATGGACAAAATTGACCAATATTTCAATTCGGTTCAATTTTGGTTTAGCCACCGGTTTAATTCTGGTCAAAGAATTTAAAATTGACTTGGGCTGGTCAAAGGGCTGACCGGGTCAAGCACCTTCTTCTTTACCCGTCTCCTGCAAATTTTCCCAGAGCAATTTAAACGCGAGCAAAAAAATGGAAACTTCCAAAATTGATATCTTGCAATTCGAAGGTCCGTTTTTCACTCCGTTTGAAGCAGCAGACTCCTGGAAACGAGGGCTACCAACTGAAATCAACAGAAAACGATTTCGAGCTACTTTACGTTCCGGGTTTCTTTAACAAACCATGTCTCTGCTACCTATTCAAATGGAGGCTAACTATTCAAATGATGGCTCCTAAGAAGTCTTCCATGGCTGCTGGAAAAATGACTTACGGAAGAGGAAAAATGACACCATGTTCACCTATATAAACTACCCCTTCCTCATTTGTAATATCATCCCATTTTCAGCTAAGTATTAGCTTCAGTACAAAGTGAGGATCCTGAGAGATAAATTTGTGTGTGTAAATTTTCTCAAATCTGAAAATTGTTGTTTCCCGTGGATGTAGGCGAATTGCCGAACCACGTTAAATCTGTGTTCTTATTCTTCCATTTACATTCCGTTGCGCTTTACTTATCGTTTCGGGTGTTTCCGCACAACATCGGGTTCGTCATGTCATGATCTCGATCCATTGACCTCATGAGCTCCACCTTGTTCGTCCTCAAAAGCCATCCTCGCTGCATCAGCAATCAGATAAGGAGGCAGCGAATCTTCCTCAGGAATTCCTTGATACTCATGAGTGACCTCGGTTCTGGTTTCTTCTCCGTCTATCTGAGCCTTTCGATTGACCGGCTCTATATACCCACAGGGAGACCCATGGCTCATATCCTTTCTCCAGCAAACCCTCAAAATTTCCTTCTATCTCGGACTGAGTGTATGGGGCGAAGTTATGAAATTACCTCAAGCTCGGAGTAAAAACCCTTTCAGCAGCCCAATCGGCAATTCCCTGCAGAGTGGGAGACTGGTTACCCATATCTCTCACCATGGATCTCGCACTATGACAAATCAGTTGGTCAAAACCCTCGAGCTTTATAGCGGTCGATGCTTCCTTGTTCTCTTCAGATGCCTTATACTCATTAAAAGCCTGCAAGCGAGCTTCTTGCATTCTGGACTCGAACTCGGCTTCAGTTTTTTTAAATTTCTCGGCAAGCTCCTCGGACATGTGCCTCTCGTCAACTAGCTTCTTCTCGGATATAGCCCAAGATTCGAGCGTGGAGTCCCACTCCCTTTGAGCCATTTCTAGGTCCTAAGCTCTTACCTCGGCAACCGCGGTCAAGCTGCTCAACTCATCTACCAACTTAACCTTATCGCGATTCGCCTCCACCAACTCGGCATCTAACTTGCTATTAGCATAAATAGCTCACGCTTTCTCCTCATCCATATGTTTCTTCAAGGCAACAACTTTCTTTGAATACCACTCATAATGATTCACACGCTTTTTGCACTCGTGAGCAGCCTGCCTAGCCGCGGTCACCATTTGAAAAACAAACATTGGATAGCCGACACGAGACAAATAAAAGAGAAAAGGAAATGATAAATAATAATCAAAGAAAGCTTATTGCACCTACAAGATTGTTAGCTAGCCCATACAGATCAACCGGGTTTGGCAAGAAGTTGGGCACTTGATCTATAGCCACAATTCGGTTCTCCAAGCCGACACCGACATTGAAATTTGCACCTTCGAAAACAGTCATATCAAGGTTCTTAACTTGTGGGACACCATAAGCACTTGTACCACCTATTTGCCCTCGTCACGATTCTCAGGTTGGCAAAAGAGCGGCCTTTGCCAGATAGGACAATCCTCAGGAGGCAGAAATGGAACCCACATTCCGAAACTGGCACCAATGGGCTGAATGCCCTCAGCACTTGCCTCTACATTTATGGCCACAAGAGTCCCCTCACCAAGCTGACTTAGGGAACTATGGATCATGTTATAAACTCAGACAGAAAGCTTGCAGTTTTAGAAAGAAACAAACACAGAAGCAATGCAAACGTAAAGAATGGCGGAATTGATAAACACAGAAACAAGAAGAACACAGTGATTTAACGTGGTTTCTATTCAGGGTTAAATTGTATGATTTTTAGAGATATATTTTATATCAATTTCCCCCATATTCTTATTTTTTTCATAGAAATCGAGCTTTATATTGAAATATTGAGTAAATGATGTTTTCAATGGTTAAATTGCGAAACGTAACTAATTAGGTGCTTAAATGGTGATTTTATATGATTTTGGAATTATGTTATGCTTTGGTATGTTTTCCTAATTTGTAGATACACATTGGTTATGGAAAAGATGATCTTAAAGAGAGAAATTCGAGTGGAGAAAGAATCAAAAGGATTTATGGAAGAATAAAAGATTTAAGGAAAGAAATCAAGTTGATTGATCCAGGCCGGATCGGCGTCAGTGGAGCCGAACTAGCGTTCGGTGTGGACGAGCGTTTGAGGTTCGGACGAGCGTCCATCGAAGAAATTTAGATCGAGAGTTTGGACGCTAAGTAGACGGGCGTTTGGCACAAGTTCAAAGCGAATGGACGGACGTCTAAGGAATTGGACGAGCGTCCGGAGGAAGAAAATCGGATCGGATTGAAATATCGCATTCTGGACGGGCGTCCACCCAAAACGGACGAGCGTCCGTTGGCCGACTTAAGCAAACCGACTTTGTTTTCTATAAAAGGCCGCATATCCCCAACCCTAATACACACATAATTTCTCATACACTAAAACCTAGAGGAGCAGCCGCACTTTGGGAGTCTCAAGGCCGGTCACCCGAGCCTTGTGCTCGGGTGATCCGGGTTAGATTAGGATGCTTTTTCTTTTCGTTGTTGATTCATGGAGATCATCCATTGTACCAAGCTATGTGAGTTTAATCCTTTTTAATTTATTCAATCCTTGTTTTATTTTCATGAGCTTTAATTCGTTTTGTATTTTTCTATGCGCTTTATGATGTCATGTGAATTAGATCGAGCGATCAGTTTGCTATTGATGTTTTACAATACGAGAGTTGTGTAAACGCTAGATCACCATAGAAAGATAGGATCTTTAATCGTTAATTAGTGACAAATTAATTGGTTAATTATCTAGGTTGTTAGATTCTGAAATACGGGAGTTAACTTGAATCTACACCTTCGTTTTGTATGGGAATTGGTCTCTACATTCGGAAGAGGAGAGATCGATAATTGAATTCACTAAGGAATTAGGAATTCATAGCTTGAGAAACGGATTCACTAAGGAATTAGGAGTTCGTATCTCGTGTAAAGGTGAAACCACAATATTGAATTAAAATCATGAGATGAACTTGGATTGAAATCACTTAGTTTGTGTAATGTTTAATCCCATGTATCTTTAGTTTAGGTCGTTTTTATTATTCTTAGCTTAGGTTTATTTTTCTATGTGTTTTTATGTTTGTTCTTTCGTTTATTTGTTTTCGTACGTAACAATTTAAGGAATTAATAAGATTAGATTCAACATCCCAATTCCCTGTGGATCGACCCCTTACTTATCCCGCTTTACTAGCCATTACCCGGTATTCGGCCGGTTAGGAGTTAGTTTTGCATATAGGTTAGGATTTATAATTTTTTTTTGTTTAGTGATGCAAAAATCCTCCGAACAGTTTCCGGTGTTGTGCCGACTACTCTACGGACAGAAAAGGAGATATTTATTATGCACAGAATTACAAGGTTTTCACAAGTGTGTGAATAACACTTTGAATGACACACATTGCATTGATTACAACATTGGTATTTATAGACAAAAGTCCCAAACCCTAACCGCCATAGATCTTTGTCAGAACTTCCATAAAAACCCCAGATATGGACCCCAGCTCCAGCTGTTATCCACCAGACGAAACTCAGCTCAAAACTTACTTCCCAGACTTGTAATCAACTGCCCAGATGTAGAACTCGGCTATACTCAGCATAACTCGCAGTTCGTTCGACCGACCGTCGACTTCGAAGAAACTCAGTTGCACTTCATCAAACTGACTTTCACAAAACTGAATATGACAAATCTCCACCTTGACTTGAACTCTCATTCAACGTCACCAGACTGCATAATCAGATGTACTTGTACCAGATGCATCCGTCAATGCCAGGATGTACAAGTACTGTACTTCTCCTCGAATCCACTCAAGTTGATATGTCCTCAATTGAGTATCCAGATTTCAGTTTACAAGCTTTGAATATTCAGCAAGTCCAGACACAACTGAAACTTGCTCTGCTGAACTGATTTAGTGAACATATCAGCCGGATTATCCTTGGTGTTGATCTTCTTCACTACAACCCTCTTCTCATTTCTCAGAAAATGATACCTCACATCAATATGCTTGGTTCTCTCATGATGAACCTGATCCTTAGAACTTGCCCGAACTCCTCCAACACAGAAAAGGTGTAGTAATGTCCTAAGGCAAAAAGGGTCGGCTCTAACCCCAATACGCGGTGTAAGGCAATGAACGCAAATATGATCCTCACCGCCCCCAATTCAAGATCGAAAGGCATAATGTTGACAGATCCAAGAATTCAACAAAAAATGGGTCGAAAGGGGGTCGAAGCCCGCTCATCGTAGAATCAAAGTGAATCATAATACGATCTCAACTATCTCTTGTATCTTACAAGAATGGTGTTAAGAGGAAGCGGTGAGACTGTTGTCATTCCTTTTTGCATTGAATGAAGCCGTGAGAGCTTGGTATGAGTCCCTCCTGTTAGGTGTGATGCCCGAAAGACAATTTTGTAATTCTTTTATTTAATAAATGAAATGATATTATTATTCATATTTATTATTCTCATATTCACCGATGTGACAATAGTATTTACACTACAGAAAACCCTAAAGTATATCATTTATGTAATCACTTAACTCAGTGTATGGGATATACACGGGAGGATTAAGTTAGTGAAGATGTACTTAAAATACAATTAGCCCGTAGTGAAGTTAATCGAGAGTATCGGGTCTCTCCTTAAACGTGCTATTAATGCGCCCAGAACACAATAAGTGTGATTGTCTTATCCGGACTTTCGGTTAAGAGAACCTAATGGGGCATTTATATATGATAGATATATCATATAGGGCTGGACCGATTTGATTAGAGTTCTCGATATAATTCCGTAATCGAGAAGTCTTATTGAATCAATGGATGATCATATTTATGGATATATCTTAATCCTGAGGTGATCACAGTCAACTGCTTGAATCAGTATAAGGTTTGACTTGACGGTTAAGGATTACACTGAGTCTGTGGTCTGAATTACCCCATCTTGGCATTGTACTGGATTGAGTGAGTAGTCTGTGTTATCACAGATACGGAATCCATTCCTTCCATTTATGGAAGTAGATAGAAAGTTCTCTTATTTGTTAATCCTAGAAACTGATCGATCGTACGAGTTCATATACACTGATTAGCTACCAGTGAGTTGTATGAATTAATTGATCACTAGGGAGTTAATGGTAAATAAGGATAAGAGGTTCTAAAAAGGGTTAACGGTAACTTTCCGATTTAGAATGAATAGTCTATGGAGGATTAATCCATATGTAATGATTATATCAATGGACGATTATTATTATTCTTGTGAGGAGATAAATATAATCTCATAATCGGAGGAGCGCAGTCACGGGATTATGGTGGCATATTCCTGTGATTGATTTATCGAATATAATTATTCTGTTCGTAAGATAATTATTTATTTGATTTATCGGAGCCGCTGATTATTAGTCCATGGTCCCCGACGTGCCTCTTATATAGCATAGCTATTCTCGGACGTCGAATCCTGATAATATTAATTTAGTTCTTGTTGGACTTTATTAAAACGATATGTGAATTAATTGTTTAGTGGACTATTAAATTAGTTGGGATAAATAATTAAATATGTGGAAAAGACATTTTTCATAATCTTGGCAAATTAGTGTATTATAGCCGAAAATAACATTGACTAGGTCAATGATGATGAATTTCGGCCATGGCTTATTTTATGGAAACAAGAAATTGTTTTTTTTTTTTGTGAATTAATAAGACATGTGCATAAAATATTTATTGGATAAATATTTATGGAAAGAAATAAAGATAAATATTATTATAGATTTGTTCTAGAATATTATGGGATTATTTTTATTTAATGGATTTATTTTATTTGCAAAATAAAATTCTTGGAGGCCAAGCCTAATACACTACACAAAAATTTCGACTCTTAAGAAAAAGTAAGAGGAAAATTCGGCCAAGGGGTTTGGGGAAAAATCTTGGAGGTTTTTCCGGGTAGCATATTGGAAGGGTTCGAGTCGAGAATTTCCTTCCACCGGAAGTTGCTTGGATCACACGTACGGAAGATCGTTGTGCTCTTCACACCTTCGTTCGTTCTTTCTATTGCGGTTCTTCAACTTGGATTTTGAGATCCAAGAGGTATGTTCTACAACCCCCTTGCGGATGGTATTACTAACAGTGGTATCAGAGACAAAGTGATCTATATTTATACGTATAAAATATTAGATCTAGGAGTGGTAAACATGTAGTTTTTTGTGCCCCAAATTTTTTTTATGTTGGGGCCGACGCATGCAATAATTTTTTTTATGTTATGAATGTCTTGGTTGAAGAGATGGATTGGGGTTGGTACTGTTTACTCGTTAGATCTATTGTAGCTCCTTTGTTTAGTAACAATTGAGCATAGGATTTGTATTTTATTTATGTCAATTTTCAAAATTTATATGTAAAAGTAGCATCTTTTATTGTAATTTTGAATATCCGGGCTGGAAAAGATGAAGATCTTGCTGGAAAATTGAAGATCAAGGCGAAACCCAAGGTATGAACGAGGAGAAAAGGATAAAATTTTATTAAAAACTGCTACAGGACTTTCTGCGACGCTGAAAAGCGTCGCTATAAGTCCTGTTTATAAATAAATGCATGCGGCTAGGGTTTAATAATGGGGCTGCATGTAAACATTTTTTTAACCTAATTTTTTTTTTCATACTGCCGTTTGGCAGAACAACAATAAATAAATAAATAAATATTTTTTGGAAAATAATTTATGCAGCCGCCTCATTGTAACAAAAAAATTTCTTGGAAAATATTTTTTTTATGGTAACAGCCGCATTGTAATAAAATAAAAAAAAAAAAAATTTAATTATTATAAATTGGGTTTATTTAATTAAAAAAGGTCTTTCTCTTCTCGGGTGTTCGTGGTTCGTGATCCGGCGGTTCGAGTTCAAGATTCGAAGATCAAGGCTCGAAGACAACAAGATTGTAGTTTATTTTTTTCCTAGGATAGATTAGATACGGGGTACCAACAATCCATCTCGGTGTTTAAATTTTCCGCAATTTATTTTTATGTGTTTGATCATAAAATAGATATAAAATCGGAATTTCCATGACATGCATCATATCATAAATCCACTCCATGCATACATGTAGAATTTTAATTTTGGTAATTAAAATAGGCATGTATACAAACTCGTGTAATTAGTTGAAATTTAATTAATACGTGGTAATTAATTAATTTAGTAACTAATTAAAGATCCGAGGACAGGTTATGAAATCGTTAAGCCTTTCGGTGTGTGTTCTCGGTGAACCGCCTTAAAGCCCAAACGAGATCACGTTTTCAATTCGTAGTGTCTACGAGATTGAATGATGGTAAAAGAACAATAAATCTCGGATAAAAACGGTTCGCTTATAGGTTGGGTGGTCAACTGAGCTAGGCTCGACCGACTTAACCCTCCTAGTGTGATGTATGCACGGGGGTCCGGCAAGACTAAGCTACACCGGCGAGCGGAGGGGTGATTCCTTCCTATCTCAATAGGGCTCTCTTGACCCGACTTCGTCCGACTGTCACATATGTTCCAACGAATAGGACGGGTAGGCTTGCCTACGTTACCGACACCATTCGGAATTCTTGATTTGATGTGCTTTTATGTTAACATCAAAAAGACATGGTTAGTTAACCCACCACCACTTCCAAAATATTGAGTGGGAGCCGGGGAGGCGACAGCCAACCCCACGGCCTCTACTATAGATACAAGTAAGTGAGAGAAGGGTGACGCCTCACGGCGCTTTGATTTCGTCCCCCTACGGATGGTGTTCACCCCTATCAACATTCATGGATTGGTCTCCGAAAGGATAGGATTTCAAGGTACTCGTCGGGTCACTGACCTATCCTACGACGGCACACTCGGGGCGTACCTAAGAGATCCGATATAGTAGGTCACACTCATCAAGGGTATTCTTGATAATACCTAGGCTAAAAAAGGAAGGTAGTCAATGAATAAAGGGATGTTCGATTCTCGTGGGATGTTTGATTCTCACAAGTTATTCATTGATGAGATTGTCTCAATTTAACCGTCATCTCTTTGACCTACCCTACGGCGGCACTGAGATGCGAGGTTAAAACCTTGGAATGGTAGAGTAGACTTATCTTTTAGTTTACAATTCCTAAAATAAATTTATATAGTAGTGTCAAACTTGAATTAATATATGTCATTTTATTTTCAACAAAAATGTCTGCTCAAATTTCTGCTTTACTGTCTGAAAAATTAACGGGTAACAACTTTAAGAAATGGAAGAGTAACTTAAACATGGTACTCACATATGAGAATGTGCAACATGTACTCACTTCTGAATGCCCTACGGTGGCGATCCAAAAACCGGGGAAAGCTGAGATCGAACAGCATAATCACTGGATCGAGGCAGATAACCGGGCTCGTGGGATCATCCTGGCGGCAGTGTCAAAGGTTATTAGGACCCAGATTGAAGAGTTTGAGACCGCAGGAGAAATCATGCGGAAACTTACTTCGATGTTTGGATCACCTAGCAACCAAGCAAGACACGATGCCATAAGGATGGCTGTTAACACGAAATTGAAGAAAGGTCAAGCAGTGAATGGTCATGTTTTGAATATGATCAGTTACTTCAATGACGCCGGTATTCATGGATCATTGTTCAATGAAGCCACTCAAGTGTCGATGATTTTGGAATCATTGACTCCTGAGTTTATCCCGTTCAAAACTCAGTATCTGATGGGCAAACATGAGTTGACCATGACACGGATGCTTAATGAACTGACTATCTACGAGGGCCTGCTATCGAAAGATAAGGTCCAAGTAGGGGATAAGAAAGCTGAAGCCAATATGGCCGAAGCTAAGACTTCAAACAAGCCTAAGGCCAAACCAAAGAAGAAGGGTAATGTTGCACCTGTGCCCAAGCCAATGAAGAAAAAGAAAGCCAAGAAAGTTGACGAGGCCAAGCCCAAGGGCAAATGCTTTTACTGTAAGGAGGTAGGACATTGGAAACGCCATTGTCCGGAATATCTTCGTGATGTGAAAGATGGCAAAGTCAAGGCTATTCCTGGAAAAGATAAGAAAGGTAGTTTGGAATTACTATTCTTGGAATCTTTTAATGTAGCTAAAGATGTATCCACTTGGATACTTGACACTGGAGCTACTAACCATGTATGTTCTTCATTGCAGATTCTTAGTTCGTATGAAGAGTCGGAAGAGGGTTCTCAAGTGATGCGAGTAGGCACTCGGGGCGCTCATTTCGGCTAAAGCGATGGGAGAGCCGTGGACTTGCATTTTAATAATAGAATTTTACATTTAGAGAATGTTTATTTTATTCCGAATTTCGGAGAAATTTGATTTCTTATTCTCGCCTTAGTTGAACAATCATTTTCTCGTTTCAAATTTGAATGGTGAATTTGTTATTTCAAAGAATGGCTTTGAATTGTGTTCAACTATAAATGAAAACGGTTTATATTTTGTAAGACCACATAAAGCTCCCCTACTTAATACCGAAATGTTTAAAACTGCTCATCAAAGATCTGCTAAAAGGCGGAAAGTTTCTCAAGTAAAAGAAGATAAAACATACTTGTGGCATCTAAGGCTCGGCCATATTTCCTTGGAAAGACTCAAAAGACTAGAAAAGGTTAATGCCTTAGGTGAGTCATATGTTGACACACTGCCTGTCTACGAGTGTTGCCTGGAAGGAAAAATGACCAAGCGTCCCTTCTCATCAAAGGGTAATAGGGCCACGGGAACTCTAGACTTAGTGCATTCAGACCTTTGTGGTCCGATGAACGTACAAGCTAGAGGCGGATACGAGTACTTTGTGACTTTCATTGATGACTACTCGAGATTCGGTTATGTTTATCTCGTCGCATAGGAAGTCCGAGGCTTTTGGAAAGTTCAAGGAGTTCCAAGCGAAGCCGAAAGGCAACTAGGCAAGTCATTGAAATGCCTTCGCTCGGATCGTGGAGGTGAGTATTTAGATACTGAGTTCATTGACTACTTGGCTGAAAAAGGAATTTGTTTCCAACGTTCAGCGCCTAGGACACCTCAGCAAAACGGAGTTGCTGAGAGGAGAAATAGGACATTTATTAACATGGTTAGATCAATGATAAGCTACGCCCCACTACCTATATCCTTTTGGGGTTATGCTTTAGAAGCAGCGATCTACATTTTGAATGCAGTACCGTCCAAGTCTGTCGAAAAGACACCCGTTGAGATGTGGTCGGGACATCGCGAAAGCATGCGTCACTTCCGCATATGGGGTTGTCCTGCACATGTGCTAATGGACAAGACTACCAAGGTACAATCGCGTACGAAAGTATGTTTATTTGTAGGCTATCCAAAAGGTAAACGCGGTGGTCTATTTTATGATCCGGAAGATAACAAAGTGCTAGTCTCGACTAACACTACGTTTTTTGAGGAAAGTTATATGAAAGACCACAGACCTCGAAGTAAAATTGTACTAGAGGAATTACTCTCCGATGACCTCAGGCCTATTGTGGCAGTTGATGTTCCTGTAAACAACACTAATAATACGACAATCACTTCCGACATTCCTGTTCCACCCAGACGTACTGCGAGAGTGGTTCGGCCACCGGTTCGGTACGGCATGGATTTAGAGGCAAACGTAGTCGCCTCTGATGGGGTGGAAGATGATCCTCCGACCTATAAGAAGGCCTTACTAGATCACGATAAGGATAAATGGATTGACGCAATGAATCAAGAGATGGAGTCTATGTACTCTAACTCAGTCTGGAAACTTGTAGAACTTCCTCAGGGTGAAAGGCCCATTGGATGTAAATGGCTCTACAAGCGAAAGAGAGGAGTAGATGGGAAGGTTGAAACCTTCAAAGCACGGCTGGTAGCCAAAGGTTACACACAGCGAGAGGGTATAGACTACGAGGAAACCTTCTCACCTATGGCCATGATGAAAACCATCCGCATCCTCCTTTCGATTGCTACATGTCTAGATTATGAAATCGGCAAATGGATGTTAAGACAGCGTTTCTAAACGGCTTTCTCGACGAGGAAATCTATATTCAGCAACCAGAGGGATTCATTGAAGAAGGTCGAGAGCACATGGTGTGCAAGTTTCTCAGATCCATTTATGGGTTGAAGCAAGCATCTCGTTCCTGGTATCATAGATTCGATCACACGATCAAGTCTTATGATTCGAACAACACTTTGCTGAATCTTGTGTGTACAAGAAGGTTATCAAAGATAGTGTTGTATTTCTAGTGTTGTACGTTGATGACATACTCCTAATTGGCAACGATAAAGGAATGATGTCCGACGTGAAAAGATGGTTGACCACGCAATTCCAAATGAAAGATTTGGGAGAAGCGAGTTATGTTCTAGGGATCCAAATTATAAGGGATCGCAAGAACAGGATGTTAGCTCTGTCCCAAGCAACTTAT
Source organism: Gentiana straminea (assembly GCA_036785695.1). NCBI lineage: Eukaryota > Viridiplantae > Streptophyta > Magnoliopsida > Gentianales > Gentianaceae > Gentiana > Gentiana straminea. The sequence continues at coordinate 1,079,850 of JAVUPR010000278.1, read as the reverse complement.
ATAGATAAGGTGCTAGCACGCTTCAGTATGGAGAACGCAAAGAAGGGTTTTCTACCAACCCGTCACGGCGTTTACCTCTCTAAGATTCAGGGGCCTCAAACTCCTGAAGAGATTGAAGCTATGGGAAGAGTGCCATATGCATCGGCTGTTGGTAGTCTTATGTATGCTATGAGGTGTACGAGACCTGACATTTGTTACGGCGTTGGATTAGTCAGCCGTTTTCATTCAAATCCAGGGCAACCACACTGGACAGCAGTAAAGAACCTCATCAAATATTTGAAGAGAACCAGAAATTATATGCTCGTCTATTCGAGTGGGAGTTTGGAGCTAGCGGGGTACACCAATTCTGACTTTCAGTCAGACAGAGATGATTCAAAATCTACCTCTGGTTCAGTGTTTACGCTTGGTGGCGGTGCAGTGGAATGGAGAAGCCAAAAGCAATCCAGCACAGCCGATTCAACAATGGAAGCTGAGTTCATAGCGACCTCGGAGGCAGCTAAAGAAGCAGTTTGGTTAAGAAAGTTCATCAGCAGATTAGGCGTTGTCCCGAATGCTGAAGATCCTATTACTCTCTATTGTCATAACAATGGTGCCATTGCCAACTCTAGGGAACCTCGAAAGCACAGTAAGTCGAAGCATATAGAGAGGAAATACTGGGTGATCAACGATTTTGTCGATAGAGGGGACATTTCCATCAAGAAAATCGCCTCCGCCGATAATCCTGCTGATCCATTCACCAAGATGCTGTCGATTGAAGCTTTTAGTCGACACTTGGAGACTATAGGTATTAGAGACATGTCTCATTTACTTTAGATCAAGTGGGAGTGATAGTTTCCTGTATTTTAAATAATAGGGTGTGCTCTAAAACAATTAATCACATGCTTTCGTGCAAGTGGGAGATTGTTAGGTGTGATGCCCGAAAGACAATTTTGTAATTGTTTTATGTAATAAATGAAATGATATTATTATTCATATTTATTATTCTCATATTCACCGATGTGACAATAGTATTTACACTACAGAAAACCCTAAAGTATATCGTTTATGTAATCACTTAACTCAGTGTATGGGATATACACGGGAGGATTGAGTTAGTGAAGATGTACTTAAAATACAATTAGCCCATAGTGAAGTTAATCGAGAGTATCGGGTCTCTCCTTTAACGTGCTATTAATGCGCCCAGAACACAATAAGTGTGATTGTCTTATCCGGACTTTCGGTTAAGAGAACCTAATGGGGCATTAATATATGATAGATATATCATATAGGGGTATCGGACCGATTTGATTAGAGTTCTCGATATAATTCCGTAATCGAGAAGTCTTATCGAATCAATAGATGATCATATTTATGGATATATCTTAATCTCGAGGTGATCACGATCAACCGCTTGAATCGGTATGAGGTTTGACTTGACGGTTAAGGATTACACCGAGTCCGTGGTCCGAATTACCCCATCTTGGCATTGTACTTGGATTGAGTGAGTAGTCCGTGTTATCACGGATACGGAATCCATTCCTTCCATTTATGGAAGTAGATAGACAGCTTCCTTATTTGTTAATCCTAGAAACTGATCGATCGTACGAGTTCATATTACACTGATTAGCTACCAGTGAGTTGTATGAATTAATTGATCACTAGGGGTTAATGGTAAATAAGGATAAGAGGTTCTAAAAAGGGTTAACGGTAACTTCCCGATTTAGAATGAATAGTCTATGAAGGATTAATCCATATGTAATGATTATATCAATGGACGCTTATTATTATTCTCGTGAGGAGATAAATATAATCTCATAATCGGAGGAGTGCAGTCACGAGATTATGGTGGCATATTCATGTGATTGATTTATCGAATATAATTATTCTGTTCGTAAGATAATTATTTATTTGATTTATCGGAGCTGCTGATTATTAGTACACGGTCCCCGACGTGCCTCCTATATAGCATAGCTATTCTCGGACGTCGAATCCTGATAATATTAATTTAGTTCTTGTTGGACTTTATTAAAATGATATGTGAATTAATTGTTTAGTGGACTATTAAATTAGTTGGGCTAAATAATTAAATATGTGGAAAAGACATTTTTTATAATCTTGGCAAATTAGTGTATTATAGCCGAAAATAACATTGACTAGGTCAATGATGATGAATTTCGGCCATGGCTTATTTTATGGAAACAAGAAATTGTTTTTTTTTTTTGTGAATTAATAAGACATGTGCATAAAATATTTATTGGATAAATATTTTTGGAAAGAAATAAAGATAAATATTATTCTAGATTAGTTCTAGAATATTATGGGATTATTTTTATTTAATGGATTTATTTTATTTGCAAAATAAAATCCTTGGAGGCCAAGGATTGCTCTCCTATATAAAGAGAGTTCTCCCAAGCCTAATACACTACACAAAAATTTCGACTCTTAAGAAAAAGTAAGAGGAAAATTCGGCCAAGGGGTTTGGGGAAAAATCTTGGAGGTTTTTCCGGGTATCATATCAGAAGGGTTCGAGTCGAGAATTTCCTTCCACCGGGAGTTGCTTGGATCACACGTACGGAAGATCGTGGTGCTCTTCACACCTTCGTTCGCTCTTTCTATTGCGGTTCTTCAACTTGGATTTTGAGATCCAAGAGGTATGTTCTACAACCCCCTTGTAGATATAGATCTAGTTATTTTATTACGTGTATTTTATAGATCTAGATCCTTAAATCGCTTCCGTTGCGGATGGTATTACTAACACCTCCCCTATGAATCTTTACACACTTGGGATCAAGTGACTGCAAAGTTCTTGTTGAAGTATTGTCCCCTCTTCAGAACTTTTGATATGAAGGCCGACATTGCAAATTTTGAACAATTAGATATGGAGGGTATGCACGAAGCTTAGGATAGATTCAAGGCCATGTTGAGAAAATGCCCACAACATGGGCTAGAAGCATGGAACCAAGTACATCTCTTCTAGGGGGGTTTGACAGAAACCAATCAATCAAACCTGAATGCGGCATGTGGGGGAGATGTAATGAGTGTAGAACCTGATGTTGCAATGGGTACTATTGAGAGGGTTGCAGAGAGAATCCGGAAATGGAAAATAGAGAGAAGAGTTTCGAGAAAACCAATTAGCTCAGTTTACCAAGTCGGGCCGAGTGAGGAAATTATGAAGATGCAAGCGGAAGTGGCAGATCTAAAAAAACAAGTGAACGAGATGAGATCTTGGCAGAAGGAATCCAACACATGTGTTACATGTGGTGGTGATCACTTGGCCTCAAACTGTCCTCAAACTAGTCAAGTGAATCAGTTGACGATGAATCGGATTTTGACTGACCCGACTATTGAGAACCTTTGCAATATAAGCTACATGGATATGAATCCATTATGGATGATCCTTATGGTCTACCAAACTACAGATCCGAGTTTAACTCGAGGCTGGCAGCAAGCTGATGCAAAGTTTATAGCTAATCAGAACATGGGACGGAATTTTCAGACGTGTCGGGACAATCCCAATCTCATGTGGGGTAGAAGCCAATGGTCTGGGCAAGCCACTCAACCACAAATAGCACAGCTCCAACAAAATCAATATGCACCTCTACCGCGGACTACTTTTATGGACCAGAGGCGACCTCAACAAGGGGTTTATATGCATCCTAGTGCACATCTACAATACACCCCATTCCTACAGATAGCACCACCACCTCAGGAGCCCGTGCAACCGAAAAGTTCAATGGACATTCTATTGGAGCAAATGAACAGAGAGATGAAGGAAAGTAACCGGGAGTTAAACAAGGAATCGAGGCAGATGAAGAATGGCCAGGTGAAATTGCAAGCGGTGGTAAGAAACTTGGAGACGCAAATAAGGCAAGTGAAACCCAGGGAAGTGAATTCCATTTTTACTAGAAATGGAAAAGCTGTGGGTAAGGATGTTGAGGCACCCGTGGTTCAGAGGGAGAGCAAGATGGAAAATAGTATAGAGGAAGATGATGATTGGATGGTGATCGATGAGGAGGAAGAAGCTGAGGAGATAAAGAAAGAGTTGCAGAAGCCGAGTGCGGCACTAGAGAAGCAGTCAGACACAACATGGGAAGGTACAAACAACCCAGGTATGGATTCTGTGAAAAAACCTTTTGATTTATCTAAATTACCTTATCCCCCTCGTGGCCCTACAAAGCCAACTATTTCTAAAAAGCAAAACAAATTTCTCGATATTCTACGTAAGGTTGAGATAAATATCCCTCATGTGGATGCGCTAGTGAACATGCCATCATATTTTAAATTTCTAAAAGGGATTTTGTCGAATAAAGCTAAAATGGGGAATGTTATTTGCTTAAATGAGGTGTAAACTGCTGTTTTTCGGAATAAGTTGCCCCCTAAGTTTAAAGATCCGGGGTAGTTTTTCCATTCCTAGCACTATAGGACGGACGTTATTCCCTAAGGCGTGTGACTTAAGTGCAAGTGTAAGTTTGATGCCTAGAAGGATTTTTGAGTGTTTGGGGTGGTGAGCTCAAATGTACAAACATGACCTTGAAAAGGGTGAATAGGTCGATTAGGCGCCCCATGGGAGTTATTGAGGATATGTTAGTTAAAGTAGGGAAACTTGTCTTCCCGGTGGATTTCGTAGTGTTGGACATAGAGGAGGATAGTCAAACCCCAATTCTGTTAGGTAGAACTTTTTCTGGCTACATGGTAGGAATTTACTAGATGTTTAGAAAGGTGAGATTGTATTGAGAGCGGTTGATGAGACCGTAACCTTCAATGTCTATAAGACCATTAAGCATCCGGGTAATGATTGGGGTACGCGTGAGGACGTACGGAGGCTTGAAGTTTTTGAGGAAACCCCTGTGAATTATAAGCAATCCGAGGAGAGTGTGACTAGCGAGAGTGTCCCTATGATGAATGTAGATTCAAATGTAAAATTTGTGGGATACGAGTCTTGCCGAAGACTATAAACTCGGCACCCTATCCAATTGTTAAGCGAACGACATAAAACAAAAGCGCTTATGGGAGGCAACCCAATTAAAATAAAATTGGTATAAGTAGGGGAACTAGTTCAAGAAAGGCGAAGTCCAATTTTTTGTCAAGTCGGGATCCTAGAAACTTTGAGACTAGTATCAAGAATGCAGAATTTTACTTTTTGGTCAAGTCGGGATCCTAGGAACTTTGAGACTTGCTTCAAGAATGCAGAATTTCACTTTTTGGTTAAGTCGGGATCCCGACGTGCAATTGAGCACATTATGAATTCCAAGTATGATGGGTTTCACTATCCCATGAAGTCGGGATCCTAAGGTAATTCGAAAGGACCAAAAAAAATTAAAAATTAGAAATAAACAAATAACCAGAAGAAAAAAAAACAAAAAAAAATCATAATAATAATAATTAAAAAAATGCCTTTTCACCCGAAAGTTATCACTTTTCTTGTTGCATGCGTCATGATAACCCATATTTTCTATCCTATACATCTCCATACTTACGCTTAAGGTTTCGGCCTTTCGTCATAGTGGATTCTTGGTTGTCTTTATGGATTACACAAGTACCTTGGGAGATACATTGACAGTTATCATTTGGCATCGTTGTGCCATGTTTCCGGTTCAGCTAAGTCTTTCTTTACTTTATCACTCACACACCGTTGACGGTGTTCCGTTTTAAGTGGAGTGGTAGACTTAGCTTCACTTGACTATGTGCTTTATTTTTGTCCATCGAATAAGTTATATACTTGGTGTTTGGTTTAAAGGAGTAAAATTGAGCCATTTTTAAAAAAATTCATGACTTTGATGTTGCGAATTATATGTGAATTCATGGTATTCTTTGGTTAATTATTAGTCATGAGTTGAATGCATGTGAGTCAAACCCTTATCTTGTTGTGGAAATGGAATTCTTATGCACGTCATAGCTTTGCTTTCATTACTTGTGCTTGGTTAGTGAATGATTATATTTGCCATAGACATTAATCTGTTACCTAGAACTTATACCATTAACTTCAAGGCAAAATAAAAGGGTCAATCTTGGTAGATTAAGGGATGATGGTCCTGGTATTCTTTGACCCGACCAGAGCCAAATAGCCAACCTTGTACATAATTTCCACGAAAAGCCCCTCTAAGCCTTTGTAGGGTGGTTAGACCCCCACCCGAACTTTAGCCATTCGTTGATTAGCCATAATTATCGACCCTGTTGGTCCCTTGAAAAGGCTTTAGTTAAGTTTAGAGGGGGGGTGAATAAACTTAACAATTAAAACTTTGGAGTTAACAAATTTCGCAACTTCGACGGCCTGCGATACTTCGGTAGTCCGTCGAGACCTCGCAGCTCCGCCGATAAACGTAGTCTATCGACGCTTCGCCTTGCTTTGAATTTGTGCGGCGGAATAATATCAAAATTAAGCCTTGTTACTTGTTGTTAAATATGTTACTAAGTATTAGATACTCGGTAGTGTATGTGTGTGATTTCGGTTGCTAGATTCAAGCGAGTTGATATGAATAAAGACTAAGTGCGTAAAATAAATGCGTAAGTAAGTAGAGAGATTTTTATAGTGGTTCCGGGTGATGTAATCCCGTACGTCCACTCTTCTCCTGTGATGTTGGAGGAAATTCACTAGTAATCTTTGAGTTATCTCGTTACAAAGAATCCTAGGTTGCTTGTCCTTCACCAATAACTATGGCTTCACAACCGAAAACTAAGAACGGTAGGATTGCTCGCTCCCGAGTCTTCCACCGGTCCTTGAAGGGTAGAATTGCCTCTTCACCACTTCACCACAAACCAACGAGTCTTTCACACCTAACGTATGCTTCACTGTCTTCGCGGGTTCTTTATAAAATAAAGAATGAATCAAGTAAATGATTCGGTTGCGGCGAGCTTGATTAGGATGATATAATCGACGGCTTGCGCCTTCAAGTGTGTATGCTTGATGCGGCTTGAACACGAATGCACTTGAAGAAAATAACTAGATCGGCGGCTTTAAGCTCGGTAAGTTCAAGCAGGTGTTTTTCAAATCGGTGTTATCACTTAAAGTTTATCCCAAAATTCATCATCTTCTTCTTGAGTTGAAAGTCCTCTATTTATAGGTAGGAATGCATGTGACTTGAATTTGAAATTCAAATGTGACCGTTCCTTGTATTTGTCCCATCCGCACCGCATTCTCACTATTCATAGGACCGACACTTTGTCGGGATTACTTTTTGACAAGGTGCGGTCCGTCCACCCCTTTGACTTGTATCCAATGGATAAAAATATGGATCATCCCAACGTCTTTTTAATCTCGGCCTTTGATTTGCTTGATAAGTCGAGGTAGTTGGTCGTTCTTATCCATGTAACTTCCCAATAATCTTGAATTGATCGAGGTATATATCGCGGGTTCATCGATCTGTCGTAAAACCAATCGATCTGCTTGAACATCATATTTTTGTCCGTAAAATATAATGCGAGTGAATCTTTTTATCCAACTTTTGTTTGTGAAGTTAGATTACATCATTTAAAGTATAACCAAGTTCCAAGCATCATCTAACTTGTGGAACTTAGACCTTCTACACAAGATATATGTAATCGCTTTAGGTCATCACGGACTTGCCTAAATTCGATTCCATATCCTTGACATTAAATACTAAGTTTGATCCCTTAGCCTTCATTAACTGAGTTTGAACCCTCAGCCTTCAGTCTTCAGTCTTCAGCAGGTTCTAGACCGCCTACGACCTATCTACCCTATCGACCTAGATCGGTCTGTCGATAAACAATCGGCAGCTTTTACGGTGCTTGTTTGATCAAACCTATTTATGAATCAAACTCTAATAAACCTATACATTTTATCTAGACATCTTTTTGCCTTTGCACTATAACGACTAGTATGGCACTCATCATCAAAACTAAGAAATAAGTCCAACAATTTCCCCCTTTTTGGTGATGATGCCACTACCCTCACCTAATCGAAAAGCAAAAAGATAAAAACACAAACGAACAAATTCAGTCATTTCTCATTATAAATATTTGTTCACGCTATTACAACTAGATACGGAAAAGATAAACAATGAAAGGTAGCCGATCTATTGTCTCTTTTCTCTTTCTTGTCTAGCCTTCTCAGCTTGCTCTTGATAGGCTCTGATCTCTTCTATCATTTCAACCATCCATTCATTCTCAATAAGTGTAAAGTCAATATAAGAATTGACTTGTTTCCACCAATTCCATGCTTCAGCAGGACAAGATTGATCGATTCACCCCGAAGCCAAACTTCATATACAAACTCTCCTTAAATTCATTCGGTGAATCTTTTGCTTTTGTAATTGGCGCACCTTTTCACCTCTCGCTACTCCTTCGTCTCTCGGTAGATGCTCTTAAAGCTCTAATCCTTGCCTCCCAAAACTTCAAGCTCAAGAAGGAGTTGAGACCTTCATGAAATCCCATGTCACGATAGGGTCTCCTTCGTTGTAAAACTCTTTCTTGTACTTGTGATAGGAGATCATCGCAAGTTGCACTCGCCAGTGCGGGTTGCCTAAAGGCATTTGTATCATCACCCATCTCTTCGTGCAAAGAGTCTAGCAGCCTCCTTTGCTTTGCAAACCGATTGGCCCTCTTCCCCTTAGTGACATCATCAACAAAACGTGAGATGAGGCCATGAATAGCTTCCGTGATACTATCACTCCGTGTAATTGACCTGCCATAGTTCCGCTTCTAGTATCAAGAGAAGTAATCCTTGATTGCGAGTCTCTTCCAATCGTTGATCCTTTCGGTAAATTTGGGATCGGGCATAGCAGGTTGTTGTGCGGAAGAGTTGTGCTCGGCGGCTTCAAGCAAGCTTGTCAAGTTTTTGATGAACGGATGTAAGTTGATCTTTCAAAAACTTGTCCTTCGAGTGTGTTCCCTTGCTTGATATATCTTACATCATATATCATATCATTTAACGCATTTTGAGTGGAAGCAAAGTTTGAAGCAAATTGTATTAGCGATTGTCCGTTTTCATTGACCATCTTCATCGCTTCTTCAAATCTCTCGTTCTTGCTCGTCCAATTGAGTTCTTAACTGTTGCATGTCATTTCTTACGCTTCTTAACTCATTGACAACTTCAATTGGCACTCCACCGGCCATTCTACTATCGGTAGATCCATCGGCGAGCTCCTCAACCCTATATTGTGCCTCGTTGTCCGCGATGACCATGGCTCTACTCAAATCTCTCCCGGCGGGGGAGGTCCTTCCTCAACCATTGCACCAAGAACATCTTCAAGGATAGGATCTTGTGCGGGTTCTTCAACAACTTCTTCTTCTCCAAAAATTTGAAATTCTTCATCACCGTAATTATAGTCCAAGAAATTGCTCATCCTCATTAACAGCGGTCTGCGACTATCTTTTCCTACGGTGGCATTGGCTCCAAAGAGGGCTCCACTACAAGGCGGCCTCAATAACAACAGGGGTTTCCTCCAAACCCAAAGTTTGTTCCAACCCGTGTCCGGTGTCTTTGTTTGAGACTCGGCGCCACCGTACCTCCCGTTCCAACCTTTGTCCAGGTGTCGTTTTGTACCCCAAAGAACTCCGTACCTCCCGTTCAATTTCCCGTGGATTAAAGATATTAGTATTATCCACTTGAAAACCTTCTCGCATGACCAATCTTGTGCGGGATGATGGCGCTTTTAGTAAGAGTGCCTTCAATGTCAAATCCATCTTGATATTCAATGGATTCCTCGAACTAGCACTTGGTTCACCGAAGTCGGTGGTCTTTTCCACATCCAAATCAAGCATTCGTACATCTTCGGGTTGTGCGGTAGGCTCTACAACATGAAATGTACTTGGTTCATCGGCCCAAATTCCTACCGGTACTCAAATTTATTCCTTCATTTATCAAGGCTTCTAGATCATCCATGGTGAGATCTTGTAGATCCTCATCCATTTCTCCGATCTGCCGGCCCTCGCGATCTTCCAAAGATTAGTGGATCGTTGCACGGATGGTACATGTGTTAGTGCAGCCCCACTTGATTCTCCTGGTCCAGAGGGAAAATCTCCTCTACTATCTGATGATGAAGAGGAATCATTAGGACCATCTCTTGGATCTCTAAATTTGATACCCTCCTCCTTCTGTTGCTCATCAAACAAATCCATCAGTCTTGATTGCAGCAAGGTTGTATCAATCAGATCCACCAAGTTCTCCACTCCCGGTTGTCAAAAACCCATTCTTCAAAATCTGTCATTGTTTGAGCAAATGGTTTTTGTCTTTTGTAGAACCCAAACTTCCACTGGAAGTAATCGAATTTGTTTGAAGTTTGGGATCCACATACTCTCCGCTTTTCTTGCTCTTTTTCACATGCCTCTCAAATGGCATAAAAGATCTTCTCGGGAGCAGCTCCGGTAGCTTGTTGACCTCCAAAGGTTCCAACAAGCGATTCAAGGTATCTTCTACGGATGTTTGAAAGTCGGCGGAGTTGCCGTGATGGTGCATTTGTACCTACTACTTCCATCCGTATCACACTTAGTTCCCCCGACTTACATGCTCATCGACGGGGTTAGCGACAGATCGCTCTTCCCCCGAACTATTGCCACATTTGCGGGGTCTTCAACCAAGTCTCCAATCACCTCTTCAACCACCACAACAGGTTCGGGTTCGGTGGTTTGTCGTGGTTCTTCGGGGATGCTACGGCGAGCTCGGGGTCGAGGCTCGTCGTACATCCTCTACAGTTGCTCAAAAACAACCCGTTCGGCATCGTGGACTTGATAACTTCTTCATTGGAGGAATCACTGATAACAACTGGTGGAATGATAGTTAGAGGCTCAGCTTCAACAGCCTCTTCTTCCTCCTCTACTGATGCTTCTTCTTGGGCCCTCTCGTGCCTCCAAATCTTTCAACTCTTTCCCTTGCCATATTTCTTCTTTTTGGCAACTTCCTTCATCCTCTTGGATAGGGGTTCATCATCATCATTTTTTCTAGTCAATTTTCTTTTTCTACTTGCTTCCTTCGTTGTTCTCTAAGAATTTCACCAACAGTTTTCTTGAAGCCACAAAGCAGGGGTCGGTAACCTCCACTTGACCCTCGGCGGACTCGGCGATCAGTGTGCTTTTCCTTTCTTGTTCTTTTTGATTTCGGGACTTCGTAGTCTTTCTAACATCGACTCTTCTTCCTCTTCCCCAGCTTTTCTTTGGTGCAAGCGGTTTGATAGAAATCTTCTTAGTTGGTTGAACTTTGCTCACCACCGCATCACCATCATCTCCATCATCATTATCATCGCCAGCTTCTTCAAGAATCTCTTCATCATCATCAAGTCCAGGGATTGCATAATCAATCTCCTTTTTGTATCCGGACCGATTTATATCAAGCGGTTCAATGTCGGGAACCTCCAAGTGATTCAAATAGGTTTGAATCATCAAACCTAAGGGTAAGGCCTTTGATTTCCTTTTCCCTAGTTTGTCCTCCTTTGCAACTTTCTTCATATAGTGAATAAAGTATCCACCCGATCAAACTTCATGCTCCTGCAGATGATAATCATCGGCTCTATCTTGGGTCCCGATAGAGTATCCATACCGCCAGCTTAGCCCAAGTATGTTCTTTGCAATGAGCTTGCTCGGCGGACTATATTCATTCCCAATGTGTCCGCAATTGATGCCGAGAATCGATTTGGTGGTTTGATTTGTCTTGATTTGGTCTACAAACGTCAACTTGTCCAATCCCATTGCTTCGGGATTCACCGGACCATTTTCCACTTCTTCAAATCCAAACACTTCCCTCGCCAGACCTGGGGGAGATAACAAGCTCCTCGGCATTCACGGTTGTATTGAATGCTTCGGCTCCTTCTTCCACCACCATGTTCTTCCAGAAATCAACAACATTGGTGTATGAAATTGTGTCTAATCTGATATTGAGCTTGTTCTCCAAGCCTGCAAACCTCCTTATTCTTCGACCTATATTAATGGCCAACTCGTTTGGTTTGCATCAACAACATAGCCTCTTACACTTTGGCTTGATTCAATTTGAACTTCAACTCTTTCCGCCATTGAAATAAGAAAAAGATGAAGAAGAGTTCCTCTCAAATCCGTGTTCACACGAAGTAGAATTTGCGAGATAAAGCGAGAAGATGCAAGTGGTGAATCTCGCTATGTAACGACCGATTATATAGACAAGTGGGTAGTTGAAACTGTCATAGCACGTACATTGAGGTAACCACGATTAATCCGAATAAATTCCCGTCTTGACACGTGGCCCATTACTCCACCATAACGTTTGTAACCGTTGGATGGTTTAACTGTGGTAATAATGGATAAAATAAATATCCCGCCAATATGCTTTTTGACTTTAATTATTTTGACTGAGTAACGTTCCCTCCAGCAAGGTATCCCTCGAAAGGGTGGGCTCGGCGGTCGATAATGTGCTTCGGCCCCGCCGACAAGGTGACTCTGGCCGATCCTTGTTTTCTCCTTGTTTTGTTCAATTGATAATACAAGATGAAGTTTAATACCAATGACTCGATCCGTCAAGTGAGCTCACCCAACATGACAAAGACCAATCCCCTTGGCAACCTCATTTGCTCAATTGTTCAAACATAAGTACATGGAATTGTTGATACCAATGACTAATCTGCTAAGTGAGCTCACCCAACATAGCAAAGACTAATCCCCTTGGTGAATTCCAAGTACACCGCCGAATATCGCTCAATCTTTATAATTCCAAGTTCGATCCTTAATTTGGCAAATCTTTCACTATCAAGTGGCTTAGTGAAAATATCGCAAGTTGATCTTCGGTAGGGATGTATAGAACCACCACATCTTTCTTTTCAACATGATCTCTTATAAAATGATGTCTCACATCAATGTGCTTGGTTCTTGAATGCAAAACAGATTTTCTCGTGATTGCAATTGCACTTGTGTTGTCACACATGATTGGAATTTCCTTTTCTTCAATTCCATAATCCCTTAATTGTTGTCTTAGCCATAATACTTGTGCACAAGCGGCTTCCAAAGAAGAATGTATTCGGCTTCGGCGAGTGGAAGTTGAAATAGAATTCTCGTTTCTTGCTAAACCAGGAGACCGCCTATTTCCCATTAACCGACGGGTTCCCGAGGTGCTTTTTCTATCAATCTTGCATCCAAGATAATCGAATCCGAGTAGGATATTACCTTGAAGCTTCCTTCCTTGGAATACCATATCCCTACTCCCAAAGTCTCTTTAAGATACTTGAGAATTCTCTTAACCGCACCTAAATGACTTTCTTTAGGTTTGGATTGAAATCTTGCACAAACACCTACAAAGAAAAGGATATATCGTGTCCGCGCGGTGAGATACAACGAGATCGCCTATCATCCTTCGTATAAAGTCCGATCAACATCTTTGCCTTCTTTATCTTCATCCAATCGATGTTTGTACTCATAGGAGTTGAGCTCTTAGTCTTGTTTTCCATACCAAATTTCTTCAGCGAGTTCTTTGGTATACTTGGTTTGATGAATGAAGATTCCATCCTTTATTTGTTTGACTTGCAATCCCAAAAAGTAGTTCATTTCTCCCATCATACTCATTTGGAATTTACTTTTCATTAGATTTGCAAACTTTTCACAAAGTAAATCATTTTCGAGCCAAAAATTATGTCATCAACATAAATTTGTACCAAATAGGTGTTGTCCCCTTCACCGATTCTCGAAAAGAGTCTTGTCAATGGTCCCTTTTGTAAAACCATTGTCCACCAAGAATTGAGATAGAGTCTCATACCATGCTCTTGGTGCTGTTTCAATCCATAAAGTGCTTTGTTGAGTCTATACACTTTATCTTCTTGATCTTTAACTTCAAATCCAGGAGGTTGCCGAACATACACTTCCTCCTCTAGGATACCATTCAAAAATGCACTCTTGACATCCATTTGATATACTTTGAAGTTCTTATATGCGGCATGTGCCAAGAATAATCGATAGCTTCCAATCTTGCAACGGGTGCATAAGTTTCATCAAAATCTATTCCTTCGCTTGAGAATAGCCTTTTGCAACTAGTCGGCCTTATTTCTTACAATGGTACCGCATTCATCAAGTTTATTTCGTATACCCACTTAGTACCAATGATATTTGCATGAGTGGCCTTTCAACTAGTGTCCAAACTTGATTTCTTTCAAATTCATTTAATTCTTCTTGCATAGCAATTATCCAATCTGGATCTGAAATTGCTTCTTCAACAACTTTAGGTTCCATTTGAGATAGAAAACAAGTAAACATAGCTTCCAGTTGTCTTCTAGTCCTCACACCTTGCTGTACATTGCCAATAACTTGTTCAGCAGGGTGATTCCTTAACCATTGTGGATTTTGGTTATTTTGATTTTCAGGAATATCATCTTCAGTAGGGTCTGCTTGTAGTTTCTTCTACAAGGGGGTCAGCAGATCCTTGAATTGCTTCAGTTGTTGCATCAGTAACATTGTCAGCAGGATGTTCAGCAGGGGCAGTATCAGAAACTTTTAGGTCATTGAATCTTTCCAAAACTTCAACACAATCTGGATCGGTGATTTGTTGATTTTCAGCAGTTCACACTCTTTATCTTCCATACCAAGAAACTTAGGTTCATCAAACACAACATTGATTGTTTCTTCATGTTTCGTGTTCTTTTGTTCGGTACCACTCGAATGCTCGCGACCGAAGAATATCCTAAGAAAATTCCTTCATCCGATTTTGGTTGGAATGTTTTCAAGTGAACTTTATGATTTAGAATAAAACATTTGCTTCCAAATGGGTGGAAATAGGATATATTAGGTATCCTTCCATTCCAAATCTCATAAGGTGTCTTCGGCAGCTTCTTGTTTACCGATGTTCTATTTTGTGTATAGCATGTTTGTATTTATCGCTTCACCCAATATCTTTCGTGTAGCAAAGCTTCACGGATCATTGTTCTTCCCGCTTCCTTTAATGTCCTCGTTTCTTCTTTCAAAGAACCCCATTTTGCCGAGGTGTACCAAAGAAGCAGACAAGTTGATGAAGTACACCATTCTCGTTCACGTATTCTCTTATAACTTTGTTGAGAAATTCGGTACTCGATCCGATCTAATCTTTATGATTTGTTAGACTTTTCTCATTTTGTAATCTTTTCAAAAGATTAGGTAAGCTTTGGAGAGTCTCACTTTTCTTGTTCATGAATATCACCCAAGTGTATCTAGAAAAATCATCCACAACCACTAAGGTGTATTTCTTCCCTGTCACACTTGTTGGAGTTATAGGTCCAAAAAGATCCATGTGCATAAGCTCCAACACTCGTTAGTTGATTGTTTAGTCTTTGACTTGAAACTTGACTTTATCTCGTTTACCTTGCCGACATGCATCACGTATAGCATCCTTCTTGAATGTAATCTCGGGTAAACCAACCACTAACTTCTTCTTCACTAGCCGATTAATATCATCAAAATTTAGATGATTTAACTTCTTGTGCCATAACCAATTGAGTTCGCATTTGGTATGCACAATCAGCGTGTTTCGGAACTGCAGAGACCAATCCACAACATACATGTTCTGTTGCCTTCTACCAAAGCAAGTACAACTTGATCACCTCTTTCACTAATGACAAGATAGCTTGTTTTTGTCAAAAGTGACCTTGTATCCCATATCACGAATTGTCCAAAGGTGCTCGGCAAGTTGTAATCCAAATCCTTCCACATATGCAACATTCTTGATTGTAAGTCCATTTCGATAAGTGTGCCATATCCTCTTGTATAGCCAGTGTATTTTTGTTGCCAAAATTCACCCTTGGACCATCTTTTGCCACAAAATTTGTAAGACAAGTGCTTATTCTTTGTCATGTGTCCGGAACATCCACCGTCAAAGTACCGTACACCCTACAAAACAAAGTTAATGCATTTTAGGTACCCAAACCTGTTTGGGTCCATAGTGGTCAGTGGCAAGCATGACCCTTGGTATGTTTCCATAAGGTCTTCTCCTAAATGTGTCATACTTTGGTTCATACTTTGGTTCATACATGTATTCCACACATCCATAAGTTCTAACAGTAGGTTGTGTAGGAACCACATATGTTTTCTGGCCTTTTGGTACATAATGCTGTTTGAAATGATTCTTGTTGTTAGAAACATTTGCATAGCCATAGATGTGCTGTCTGTTAGGAGCAGCCCTGTAATATGGAGTCTGCTGAGGTCTTATGTAAGTCCTCTGCTGATTCCATTGTCTAGGTTTTACCCTAGCAGTATGGTTATCTTGTTTTTCTAGCATTGATGCGGGAATATTCCAATCATTATCGGCAGGGAACGCTACCTTTCCCCCGAGATAAGTATCCCTTGAATGATCAACATTTTTGGATTTGGGATTCTTATTCTTGGAATATTTCTGTTTCTTTCCCTTCGTGGTCCAAAGCGACTTGGTAGCGGTCTCGCTATCGCAGGCTTAGAAGGTACGCGATCCTATTTTTGGATTTATTCTTTTTACTAGGAGCCGTTGACTTCGAGACTTCGATTTTGCTTCTTTGAGGCATTCTCATTTGGTTTTACCGCTTCAAAGGCCTTTACGGGAGATGGATCTAGTGCAGTGCACAAACTTAGGACCAATTCGGTACTAGGTTCGGTAACCTTCCGGATCCACTCTTGTTAGATTGCCGAGTTCCAAATCCAAGCCCGCTTCTATCTCCATAAGGCTTTCCCGATTTGTATGCGTATTGGAACAAGATGGTTCGAGCGATTCGAGGTCGCCGGATGTGCGCGCAGACTTATGCTGATTCTGTCCAACATCTTTTTCCTTACCTTTGAAAACCCTTAATTCAGCTTTCAATCTTCCAACTTCTAACTCAAGAGCCTCTTTTTCAGCCTTCACAATCTCATAACCAGATTGTATTATCCTCAGTTGATTAAGGATGGCATCCAAAGTCTCATTGTTGTCAGAATTTCTAGGATTTGAACCACAGGTTGATTCACAATCACTTCCAGCAGGAGTGTTTATAGATACAGTGTTGTATACCTCCTCGCCATCCATGTTGGCCATCAAAGCATAATCCTCCATATCGGCAACCGCGTCTTGTGTCATCTGACTCATTTCCTTTTTCAGATCCCACTTCATATCCTGATTCATCTTCAGCAACCATAGCCTTCTTGCCATGTCTCCTTTGTTGACTTTTGGTCTTCAGTAGGTCTGGACAATCAGGTCTAAAATGTCCAGGCTTCTTACACAGCTTGAAGCAAAGATAATCGTGTTCCTTGCCTTGTTTCAATTCGGGACAATCGGTCCGAAGTGTCCCGGTTTCTTGCAATGAAAGCATAGATAGTCATTATCTTTCTTTGGTTCTTCTTTCCTTCTCTCGGTAGGCCTCTTTGTGAAATTTCTTGTAGGGGCCTTTCCGCCTTCATCATTCGATCTTCTTGCTCGGTAGGGCAATTTGCTCTTGCATTTCATCTAGCATATCATCCTGTCCTCCCGATGTTTCTTCATGATGTGAAGCGACCAATGCAGTGGTCTTTGGCTCTTCCTTTTCGCCTTCGTGCACTAACTTCTTGCTAAATTCATAGGCCTTAAGATCAGAGAACAATTTGAAGGTGTCTTCCTCATGCAGCTTTCTCATTTCTTCAATTGCAGTCACCTTCATTTTCCAAACATCTCTTGCAGGTAAAGCTTCCAAGATTTTGGTGTTTACTTCCTCTTTTGAATAACTTACACTCAAATAGAGTAAGTTCATCTAAGATTGCATTGAATCTGGACTCCATTTGCTCAATGGTTTCATTAGGTAGCATTTTGAACTTTTGAAACCTTTTTCTGCCACACGATTTTGTTCTTCTTTATTGCATCGGTTGCCTTCACGTATTAAGTGAATCTTATCCCAAAGTTCCTTTGCGCCTTGCAATCTTTGACTTTCATGTACATGTTGCTATCCAAGGTTCGTAGATGATATCAATAGCAATGTTGTTGAGGTTTGCTCTTTTCCCGTCTTCGCATTCCATTCTCTCTTTGGTTTAGGAATGTACTCGGTTCTGTCACCCACCGTTATTCTTGCCTTTGTAATCTCCAAGTGGTCCTTCGCTTAGTACATCCATCATCTCATCATGAGTAGCAGACAAGATATGCCTCGCATTCGACGTTTATACTCATCAAATCTATCAAGAGAACACATCAACATGGTTCTAGCATACTGTGTTATCCATGATGCAAGTTTTGAAAATCGCAACTTGAAAGAAAGTTTTTAAAGAATTTTCACAAGCACAACAAGTAGGATTCCTTCGAACGTAAGCTAATGCTCCGATACCAATTGTTGGTCCCTTGAAAAGGCTTTAGTTAAGTTTAGAGGGGGGTGAATAAACTTAACAATTAAAACTTTGGAGTTAACAAATTTCGCAACTTCGGCGGCCGTCGCCGATACTTCGATGAGTCCGCGAGACCTCGCAGCTCCGCTCGATAAACGGTAGTCTACCGACGGTTCGCTTGTGAATTTGTGCAATGGAATAATATCAAAATTAAGCCTTGTTACTTGTTGTTAAATATGTTACTAAGTATTAGATACTCGGTAGTGTATGTGTGTGATTTCGCTTGCTAGATTCAAGCAGTTGATATGAATAAAGACTAAGTGCGTAAAATAAATGCGGTAAGTAAGTAGAGAGATTTTTATAGTGGTTCCGAGTGATGTAATCCCGTACGTCCACTCTTCTCCTGTGATGTTGGAGGAAATTCACTAGTAATCTTTGAGTTATCTGTTACAAAGAATCCTAGGTTGCTTGTCCTTCACCAATAACTATGGCTTCACAAACTGAAAACTAAGAACAGGTAGGATTGCTGCTCCTGAGTCTTCCACTGGTCCTTGAAGGGTAGAATTGCCTCTTCACCAGCTTCACCACAAACCAACGATCTTTTCACACCTACCGTATGCTTCACTGTTGTCTTCGACAGTTCTTTATAAAATAAAGAATGAATCAAGTAAATGATTCAATTGTTGCGGCGACTTGATTAGGATGATATAATCGGCGTACTTGCGGTCTTCAAGTGTGTATGCTTGATGCAGCTTGAACACAGAATGCACTTGAAGAAAATAACTAGATCAGCAGCTTTAAGCTCAGTAAGTTCAGCAGGGTGTTTTTCAGCTCAGTGTTATCACTTAAAGTTTATCCCAAAATTCATCATCTTCTTCTTGAGTTGAAAGTCCTCTATTTATAGGTAGGAATGCATGTGACTTGAATTTGAAATTCAAATGTGACCGTTCCTTGTATTTGTCCCATCTCGCACCGCATTCTCGTCACTATTCATAGGACCGACACTTTGTCAGGATTACTTTTGACAAGCAAGTGCGGTCATCCACCCCTTTGACTTGTATCCAATGGATAAAAATATGGATCATCCCAACGTCTTTTTAATCTCACCTTTGATTTGCTTGATAAGTCGAGGTAGTTGGTCGTTCTTATCCATGTAACTTCCCAATAATCTTGAATTGATCGAGGTATATATCAGCAGGTTCATCAGTCTGCTGTAAAACCAATCAGTCTGCTGAACATCATATTTTTGTCTGTAAAATATAATGCAGCTGAATCTTTTTATCCAACTTTTGTTTGTGAAGTTAGATTACATCATTTAAAGTATAACCAAGTTCCAAGCATCATCTAACTTGTGGAACTTAGACCTTCTACACAAGATATATGTAATCAGTTTAGGTCATCACAGACTTGCCTAAATTCTGATTCCATATCCTTGACATTAAATACTAAGTTTGATCCCTTAGCCTTCATTAACTGAGTTTGAACCCTCAGCCTTCAGTCTTCAGTCTTCAGCAGGTTCTAGACCAGTCTACTGACCTATCTACCCTACTGACCTAGATCAGTCTGCTGATAAACAATCAGCAGCCTTTTACAGTGCTTGTTTGATCAAACCTATTTATGAATCAAACTCTAATAAACCTATACATTTTATCTAGACATCTTTTTGCCTTTGCACTATAACAGCTAGTATGGCACTCATCATCAAAACTAAGAAATAAGTCCAACAGACCCTTAGCCTTTATTTGTGGTCTGCGTTTCTTTGACACCCTACGAGTGAGTTTTAATCTTATTTTGGGCACACTTGCTAGCACAAGTGTGGGTAGTGAAGATGTGTGTCAAATGATGGTGTTGGTGGATCTTTTATACTACGAATGAGAAGGGGTAGTGAAGTATGTTGGTGTTTGGTTTGTCAACAAAAAAAACTATAAAAAAATCAAAAAACAAAAAATCAGAAGAAAAAAAAAACAAAAATTGAATAAAGTTGAGTCAAAGAATGTTTGTTGAAGGTCATGTGTTAATTCTTCCAAAGAGGCATTGGTGGGACGAGTTTTTAATGAAATATGTTGGGATTTGAGAGTAAAGAATGAGAATGCTTGCTTACATCAAGCTAAGGAGGCGAGCTATGAGGTAATTGTACGATGTCTTGATTAGTCTCACCCGTATTTCCTCTTTTGATATACTTTGTATCACTTCATTTAGCCTCGTTCCTGCCTAACATTACAACCTTGCAAGTCCTACTTGACCTTAGTTAGCCTTGATTTCACCTCGATTAATAGAGATGCTTATTAAGTATAAGCATATGGTGTAACGCCATTAGTCATGCGTCTATAATCTGAGCCGGTTAACCATAATTAATGATTGAGAAGCAATACACACACATTTTGTTTCTATGATGAGATACATTTTGGCATGTGTTTGTTCGCTTGTTGACTAGTTTTTCCTCATTGAATATGTTGATTTCCCATATAATCGCAACGTTGATCTCATGATTTATTTATGAATCACTTGATTTTCTCGAGGGCGAGTTGATTAGAGTTAACTTTGCTTTAATTTTGTGTGCATTTTACCCCCTGTTTGTAGCATATTCGATGTTATTTTTGGGTAGTTAAGTGGTTTTATAGGCACATTCCACCATGCGGTGAATCATGAGACGACAGGACGTTTATGTCCAAAATCTCCATATTTTTTTGGTGAATCGTGTGCATTTTATTGGCATGTGTCATGCTTGGTGTTCTTTTTTTGCTTTTTATAGGCACGGCGTGATAGAGGGCGTGACGAGGATCACAAAGGTACAAAAAAATGTCCAAAACGAAGTTCGTATGAGGAAATGATGCGAAATTTAAGTTCAAGCATTCGGGAAAAAAATAAAAATAAATTATTGGTGCAGTTTTTATGGGATCCCAAAGTTGGTGTTGACTAGAAAAGGAGATTTCACCCACAACACATTCATTGAAAGATATTTCTTGGTTAGTAGATTAAGGCTCATCCTTAGTAATTCGGTAAGGTGTTAAGAGTAGTGTTTCTTGATCATAGTTTAGCTATTCATTTTATCATATATTTTAGAGTTATAATTTTATTTCGTTTTCTAGTTATAATCATTATTTTCACCCCTATTGTGAGCCAAAAATAAATACGAGCGTGATTGTGATACTTGATTGATCCCTCGTGGGATACGACTTTGCTCGCCACTATAGTGCTTCCGACCCGGTACTCTGCCGGTTAAAGTTGGACGTCAATGTTTTGGCCATCAATGGACAAGCTCGCCCACCTCGACACCTTGCTCCCATTCCACAAACGGATTGGAAACCCTAGTCCTACCGGAGAAATCAGACAAGACACCAGAGAAAAAATCATCATGCCTATTGGCACTCAAGGTTCTCCAACCCAGAAACGGCAACGAAAATGGAAAAATCAGCCATGGATAAGACATTCAGGTATCTAATCTGACGACTATTCAGGCAGAAGTAAAGAAATAGGCACGCATCAAACATTCAAAGGGAAAAAACCCGTACATGCAAACGATTTATAACTGGAAAAGTATGAAAGTCAACCCTAGTTGAAGCAACATTCAATCATATTCATGGCAAATATTCAGGAAATCCGGCATAGGCGGGCCTTCAAATCGGCCAATACACGTTATGAATGCCAAATAGAAGCATGAATGAAGGTTAGGCCTCAAAAAATTCCGAAAATGGGAAGAAAACTTGAAGGACGGACTGATAACCTCACCGGAAACCTTCTCTCACCAGGGATCTTCAAGGGCTCACCGGAAGTCTTTGCCTAAATGGGTCTCAAATACGCGAAAAATGTTCTGCTGATGGAAGCCCTCTCCTATTATAAACGCTCTGGGACAGTTCAAATTTCGCACTCACGGCGGTCAGAATTTTGAAATTCGAATTTCAGAATATTAAATGAAGGTGCCGTTTCAGAACCCGAAGCAATAATGGCAGCGGTTATCAAAGGATGTAGTTACTCGGGGAATACGGGTCAGTTATTAGCCACTACTCTGAATATGAACGGTTATGACAAACCATGATATCAAGAAAACCGTCAAATTAATAATTGGGCAAGATCCTCTAGCTCGCAAGACCACAAATCAAACTTATTCACCTCACGATCTCAATGAAAGTCAGCTCACTCTCAACATCGAGCCCATCAGCTCGTCGGCTCCTAGATAGACGGATAAGTCCGGCCTCTTCAGTACATTTCCAGACAGTCTTCAATGTTTTCACAATGATGCCTATGAATCTGCCCGCTTTAGCCCGGCACCATACCCCATTAAACCCGTACACATCAAAGCGCGGCCCCTCTCAGCAAGTCATGTGCATGCCGTAAAATGATGATTAAGCCTATATGCTTCAAAACGCGACCCCTCACAACAAGTCGCGTTCGCGCCGTAAAACGCTGATCAAGCCCGATCGCTCCCTAGCTCGGCCATTTAAGCCCGTACGTTTTAAAGCGTGGCCTCTCTCCACAAGTCACGTCGTGCCGTAAAATGCCGATCAAGCCCAATCGCTCCCTCGCTCGTCCATTTAAGCCCGTACGCTTCAAAGAGCTGCCCCTCTTAGCACGTCGCGTTTGCACCATAAAACGCTGATCAAGCCCGATCGCTCCCTACCTCATCCATTTAAGCCCGTATGTTTCAAAGCGCGGCCCCTCTCAGCAAGTCGCGTTTGTGCCGTTAAACTTTGATCAAGCCCGATCGCTTGCTAGCTTGGCATCAGAAAATGCTCATGGGCCTCACGCTAACTTAGCAGGTCATGGTACAACAGTCTTAACGGCATACGGTAAATCAAATCGCCAACAACTTTACTCCATGATTTCTATTTGCATAATGGATAGCTCAAAAAGTATAGGGCCATTGATATGCCGAACCCGTAAAAGATACCTCAGATTCACTTTGGGCCTCCACGAAGGCCTAATAACGAATAGGGTCTTTGGTCCAGCCAGTTTGCATCTCTATAACACGAGCAGGATCAGGTATAATCCGGCCCGCCTCACACCATTACGACTTAAGTCATTGGTCTGGCAACGGGCGTCGATAATAAAGCCTTCATACGCCATCTACCAGGCGAGATGAAGCACTGGGGGCCGAGTCGACTGCCCCTCAATACGCAGGCCGCTTCATTACACAACACTGTCACAAGTCCCAAGCGAAGGTCCTGCAGTGACCGAGATGCAAGTCAGCTCGTATACCGGAAGCTCGGCTCGCTAGCTTTATACTTATGCTCAGATTGTATTTCATTTCCCACCATATGAACAGTGATTATGTAAACCCTATAAATAGCGGCACATTTTACCCTTCTAAAGGACCGATAATTGAAAACACAGCCAAGCTCTGCCAATTTGTCGACAAACTCTTCCTCTCTCTTACATGTATATTGTTCTTGCTAATCTTCATAATTATTGAGCAATACATAATCATTAAACACCAAAACTAAGCCAGATATCCATTAAACAATCCGGATATGACATCCGTGATATTTCCGACAATATCAACCATGTTGGTGAATTGATACTTTGTACTTGTTTACTTAGTACGATGATGACATCAATGTCATAAAATCGTATAGATCTTGTTTAAGGGAATGAATTACTGATTCTATGTGTAGAAAGTAAAACAAGCTTTATGTGGTCAAATGTTACCAATGTTGTTTTTTTTTTTTTTTTTTGAGAAAAATGTTACCAATATTGTTAAAGAATGTCATAATGGAAGTAATTCTAGAAATGATGAAACTAATGATGCTTACGTGGATAGATATCATGTTATTAGGATTATGGCATTCTTATGTGGTTATTATGTTGTAGATACTATGGCATAGGGTTCATATGTATGAAATACATGCTCAATGTTATGTATGAATATGTGTAAAAATTAATGGGAAAACTAATTATGTGTTATGTGATATGTGATGACATGAAAGATAAAGTAAAGAAGCATGTTGAACTGTGTATGATGGCGATTCATAACAGTATCCAGTGAGTTATGTGTGTGCATATCACTAAGTTAATGAAAGTAACAGATAGACAATGAATCCTTGATAGTCCTTGGCATCAATTTCCCTTCTCATGGCAAGAATAATAAGTACATGCCAAGGAATTCTCGAGGGTCCCTGGCCTCAGTGTCCCTGCTCACGGGCAAGGATAGTGAGTACAAACTAGGCGATCAGTTTCCGGATTGTCTAAGTTAATTAAAGAAATAACAGACTCTCCATGAACCGCAACAATAGTTATGTTACATATATGATATACTAACAAAAAACAATAACTTCATTTCAATATCGATTTCAATATGTTATGTGCCTTGATTGTTATATGAATCAAGTTAGTTATGTACTTTTATTCCATGTATGTTGTATACAAGAGGTGTTAACGAACCAAGCCGAGCCGAGCCGAGTATTGGTGGTTCGAGCTCGAGCTTGTTCGTTTGTTAAACAAACAAAAAAAATTTGTTCGAACTCGGCTCGTTTAAAAGATGAAATGTTCGAGCTCATGTTCCAGCTCAGCTCGTTAAACATATTGTTGTCTTCCAACTCGAGTATGGCTCGAGTTTGGTTCGTTAATGTATAAAACATAAACTGCAAATGCAAAAATAACAAGTGATATATTACATATATCACGCTACAATAATCATTGTAAAAATATGTAAATATTATCTAAAATCAATCTATAATCTCAATTAGATTAATGAATGACTTATCCTCGTTTGAGTTGGGGTTACTGTGTAAATTGATGTATTTATATAAGCACGTTCGCGAACATAATCGAACGTTCGCGAATCAAGCTCGTGTTCGTTCGTTAAGCAAACGAGCCTACAATCATGTTTGAGCTCGGCTCATTAAACTAAACGAACAAACAATGACGAATACTAACGAGCCGAACACGAGCTTGTTCACAAACGGCTCTATTCGTTAACAACTTTATCATTTACTATGTAAGCATGTAATATTTAAGTATGATGGTTTCATGCTTTGTATTTGATTCTGTTATGTATGCATTATCATATTTGCGAAAGAAAACTTAGAACTTTAACATGACCCCAGTAATTGGTATATTTCCCTTTGATGCTAATGTTTTTTTACCGAGCGCCATACCTCAATCATTACTTTACCACCATACATATGATTAGCTTTGGTAGCATCAAGAAGGCAAGGATGGAAGTTTCCCTTGTTCCTACTACCCCTATCTCAGCAGACTATTCTCGGAGCCGACGTATCTTCAATGACTATCGATTCTTTCATGAGTTTAGGGTGGTCTTCATCATCCGTAACGGCAAAGTTATACATATCTATAAGTACTAGTATTTTTGAAGTTCTTTGTAACCATAAAATATGTTAGTAGAATTGTAGTAATATTTGTGTGAAACTTATGATGTGGTAAGAACGTTGTAACATTGTAGCACAAGGATGCCTTAAATATGTATTATGAATGTAGCAAGCCGAGTCTTCTCACTAATCAGCTTCCGCACTAAATGCTTTAGCACAACTCTTGAAAACATTATGCATTCCAAACATACAATTAAGTTGAATTAACAGTGACATATTATAATTTTTTTTATTCAAATAAAACGAAACCCTTTGACTGAGAAAGAGGTGGAGCAGTTTGGTAGAAAATACATCAGAACAGAAAAATGCAGAGACTTGCCAGAGACATCCATACCATATGAATAACATGGGAAAGGTAATGGGTATCTTTCATCAAGTTCAATCAACTCAAGTTGAGCCCGGCTGTGTATTACATATATAACCCTTGGTATACCAATGAAACTAAAAAGGAATGGTAAGAAAGGGAACCTAAGTTCATCTGTCATTAAGTTCTTTGTGTACATTTAAGTATAACTTTTCTTGATCCTTTAGTGTAAAATGAGAGCAGCAGTAGATTTAGTGCCCATGTTTGTTTCGTGTATAAGTTAACGAAGAAGGAGACAGACTTTTATCAACTTTGGAGAGGCTCAAGTTCTTGCTCAGGGACAGCAGAACTTACAGGCTTGTATGAACCATCTGACTCTTGTTTCCTCCTCATAAACCATGTTACAGAGACAGATACTCCAATAATCAAGGTAATAACAACGAACGTTACAAGTACGACCATATAGTGTTGAACCCACCATGAATGTCTAGGAGAGGGCTCAATGTTCCAGTCATATACTTTGAAGCTTCCAAAGGTATCGGGAAGATGCAGGCTGTTTTCAGATAACAGGGAAATCATCTCCATTGCGGTGACGTTCGGTATGAAATCAGAAGATCCGGCAGGAGAAACAGCCCATCTAATCAGGGATTCACTACCATTGGATGTAATGTTTACCAAGTGAATCTGGGATGCATTGACATGTAGTTCCTTTGAGATTGATTCGGTTAGTTCATCAATATGAGGTTTCAATTGTGAAAAATCGATGTTCAGTGACATATAAAAAGTTATCTGTCCAACCTCGAATTCAATTTCCCCTGGTGTATTATACTCTGGACTTTCACTAGGACTGTATGATTGAGTCACGTCATCACTCGAGTTCTTGATGTCTGGCTTTGAGGGCATTGGTGGAGGTGGATTAAACTCTTGCAGTCTTTCCCATAATTCCGAGCAATTCGTTTTCCAGAAACCAATCCGTTCCTTCTCACGATCGTACGTTACAAGTGTGTTGCGGACAATAATCCCTCCTAAAAGAGTTGTAGGATCTCTTCCATTCTCAAAAATGCCCAGACAGTAAGAACCATTGAACTTTGTATTCCGAAACATGTAATTCTCAGGAGAAAGTGTCAGACTCTGTCCATCTCCAAACACCATTTCCAGATCAGGAAAGTACTTCGAGAGCTTCGTAACATCGTTTTCAGCCCCTGAAAAGCACCAATCAACTAAATCTGGATCAGGACCTTCCACCTGTGGAAGTGATTCAAGTCCTTCAAGATAGCATCTTTAATAGGTACAAATACTTCTTTCGGAAAGTAGGCGTATGTAGTACCACTATCAAGCACAGCACCACGTCTATGGTTTAAAGCCTGTGGATCGATATTCACTGTCTTGCCAGCAACATGTATCTCCTTAATATCAACACTGTAATAAGGACTTTTGCCTGATTTCGAACTTGTATACACCATTTCTGGAGGTGTTGAAATCCCACCAAGAACCATTGCACCACCACCAACATCCATCCCTCCATAACATAACGAAAACGAATCGCTAATAAAGCCTTTACCTACAAGTTGATCAACAATGCTGAGATCCCCACGGCCTAAACCAATTATACCATCAGCACTCTGACTGAAAAGTTCACCGGTTTCCGCATTTGCGCAACCAAACACTACTCTATGTGGCTCAATTTCACTTAGGTTTCCAAAGGACACCAAATCCTCAACGAGAATCCCACTGTTAGAACTCATTTCAGCATAATGCCGGTCGTAAATACAATGCTCTTTCTCCTTGTCACACCTACATTCAGCGCTACATTTTTGGGCTTGGTATGTAGTAGATAAGTTTGACTGGAACTTTGGATCCTGATGGTCACCGCATTTAGTACAAGGAGTACAATCAACGTAAGTAACAGTACTCCCTGAATCCGTAATTAGTGCAAACATCTGTGGCGGAGTACCGATCCACATCCTTGTTGTATAATACCCGAAATTAAGCAGATCATCGTGGAGATACATCCGTGCACTAGGACGGCGTTCATAGAGGTGCCGGCGAGAGAGTTTGAAGCCGTTGAAAGAGGAGGAATTATTGATCAAGCGCGGAGGCGAAAGGTGGAGGGGCAACCACATGGCTTTACCGGCGGAGGCCGCGTTGCCGGAATTTTGAATATTAAAGGTTTTATCAAAATCTAGCTGAGATAAATCGACACAAGAAATTACGGTGCAGCAAATGGAAAAGACAGCAAAGAAGAAGAAGAAGATGAACATAGCCATTTCCGTCTGGTTGGGGATGATCGGGTTTCCTCCGGCCCCTCTCCCAACGGTGTGAGTGTGAAGAGTGAGCCGGCGGGAGTAGTGAAATGGAAAAGGGAGGGAATTGACAGTGTTTGGTTTGCAGGAAAACAATTTATAAAAAGGAGACCAGGCCTATATCTTTTAGATTTTGATTCTTTCATACTTTTATTAGCTTCAACTTTATTTGATTAATCCTCCGGCTTTCAATCACCATTTATCTTTGGGTTGGCAGTGATGCCGGTCGTTGTTTTTTGTGTATGTATTTATTCCAAGAAAACAAGTCGATAGATATTATCAGAGAGTTCTATTGGCACCCTAATTTTTACTAGTGTCATATTATTATTTTTGAAATCACAAAAAATTATTTCGACACAAGAATTTTCTTTAATGAATGCAGCGTCAGTGTTGGTTTTGAATAGCAACAACAGTGTTACTGATTGTTGTTGTTAAAAAACGAAAGTCAGTGGCACCGACGTTTACGTGATAAAAGTATCACAACTTATAAACGTCAATCCGCTGATGTTGATATCGAAAAAGAACGTCAGTGACACTTTGGGGTTGGCAGTGATGCCGGAAGTGTAGTGTCTGGTGTGGTGCGAGATGTAAAAACAAAAATATATATTTGGTGCCGGGAATAGAAAAATATAATCAAAAAAATGTGTCAATAATAAAACTTGGGTGCCAATAGAACGCACCATTTTATTATATGTAATGGCAGAAACACATACAACCTTAAATTTTATAAAAAAGATCTAATACAACATTTGACTATTTTTAATATAAAATAGAGAAAAATGAGTAAGTATATAATAAATGATGTGTAAAAAGACAAAAATACAATAAATGATTCATTGGTTTCTTAATTAATTTACATTATTAGATTTTTTTTTTAACCAGATCCAAACGAAAGATTTTATTAAAACTAAAAAAACATATTAAAACCGGACCAACACCAAGAAATAGACGAAATAAATCTTGATCACCGCCAGCCTAGAACTGGACTACAACCACAAGGAGACGAAAAGAAGACGGACATTGGAGACTGACGGACCTTTTCTAGGCTATATAGATCCTAACCGGCAGTGTACCGAGTCAAACTGTAGTGCTAGTATGGTGAGTCAAAGTGTCGAATCCACAGGGAAACGTGGTAATTCTTTTTAGTGTGGTTAAAACCCAAAAGAGTTGTTATTAACTCGATCTAAACCGCAATTTTATAACACAGATTACTATTATTCTACTTAATATAAAATAAATACGTAATTTAAAAGCTATTCTAATATAATATATATAGATATATAAATATATATATAGATGTACATAGATTGCAAAATATATATATATATATATATATATATATATATATATATATATATATATATATATATATATATATATATATATATATATACCAATATATTATTAGAGAACTAGACAGATAATTTTATGAACTAAAGTTTTATATAATTGATTTATATGATCTTTTCTAGTAAACGGAATGTGCTCGATCTTTCCTTTTATATTAGGTCCAATTGAGTAAATGAAACGGTGCACTCCCGAGGTTAACAATTCCTCCTCACACGAGCGTATGAAATTGTCATATGTCATTGTCATCGCTTTAATCTCCACAACGCCCCATGCTAATCTCGCTTAGTCCGAACAGTGCACCGAGTACAAATCTACCCCGGATAAAAGAGGTTATTCCGTTTGTCAGACGGCCGATGTTATTCAAAAGGCTCCTGTTGTCAGGCGGATCGATTTAACTTTCCGGTGTTAGTTTCAATTAACCCGTTGATTTTGACGTTATTATGATCTCGAGCACAATTTTAATAAGATTCATCTTTCCCAAAACAAATCTGCCCCCGGGTAGGAAATAGGATTCCGTTGTCACGCTTTCGCACGGCCAATTTTACCCTCCGGTTTTTCTATCTTTTATCTCATATCCTAACTTCTCTGGTCAGATCATCGTTAGGTTATATGGTGCGATTCATCTTGGTTAATTACGTCAATCCGAATATTATCAATACGTTGCAAAATAGAAAAAGATTCAATTAACTCAATTTTAGTCAATTTTAATTAGACAGCATTCCTTTACCGAAAAGATCGAAATAAAACGATTACATAACTTTGGCTAGTTATTAGATTTAGCCTAATAACATTATAACGACTAAAAAGATAAAAACAAACATAACAAACATAAATACTTTAGAAATTTTACCCGATTACAACTGCTGAATCAGAGGTTGTATTATTCCGGACATTACAACGACTTTAACAACATTGATCTTCTGATAATTTCTCGAGCATTACAACGATACTTATTACTACTTTATTTATGGCATAAGGCCTATATACATACTACTACTAATTAAAAGAGGTTTTGAAGATATATTGGTACCCCTTGGCTGTCTGCAAACCTGCTCTACTTATAGGCAGAATTTTCCAAGCCGGATCGATCCGGGATCAAGGTCGGATCGATCCGGGAATAAAAAATATTATCTCCTGGATTATTCTCTGCAGGATCACATGTTTGATAATCATTATGTTTCCTCGGTTCGATCCGAGGTTAATCCGGATTGATCCGGGTAGTTTATTTTCACATATTGGTCTGAAACTTGATAAAATCATATCTTGAGCTCTGGGTCTCCGAATGTCATAATTCAAGAAGCGTTGGAAAGCTCTTGAAAAGATCTATAACTTCTAAGAAGGACTCTTCTTCAGAAAATGCCTTTTCGATGGGCCATTTGTTCGTCGAAAATATAATTCGATAATGGTATCACGAACCGTTGATCCACTTGAACTTTAAATCTCGAGGCACTTCCTTACTCTCTTCAAAAGATATGACTTTACTTCAAAAAGTGTCGTCACTCGGGGTCTTGATTTACCTAAAAATCTGCAATAAAATACAAAAAGTACCCACGTAAATCTGACACGACACTCCGGTTATTAAACCGGTACAAAATTTATAACTTTTTATTACTTTTACTAGATTTTTATATTATTTAGATTTATTTATTGCTATTAATAATTCATAAGATTATCGTTATTATTTCTTATATTTTATATAGAAAGAGTTAATAAAACATATAAAATATCGTAATTTTTATCATATAAATGTTATACATCAACTACTCCCCACTTAGCTCTTTGATCGTCCTCGAGCAAAATAAGCGGTAATATATAAAAATTACAATAAAAATGATATACTTGGTAGATTAAATTTCAAGTTAGTAAAATATCATTTCAATATTATAAATATATTAATTATATCTTTCTTAGAATTAACAAGATAAAAAGTGTATATAACTTAGATAAATTAGTTATCAAATATCATTTAAATGAAATTCTGCATAATCTACTTAATAAATATAATTAAAATTCTAGAATTATTCTCCTATCTCAACTTATATGAAATATTTGGAATCAAGAACTAAGTCAAGTAGTTGACAAAATGGCTTATAACTTTTTCAGGCTCAGGGTGTTGGTTAATCGAAAGGATAGAAAAGGAAATCAAAAGAGAAAGAAGCAAGTCGTACGTACTTACACCTTCATAATTTTGATCAAAAATATCTCGATTAATAACATTTTTTTCCAGATTTTCTCTTTTTTTTTTTAAGAACTAAAAGCGTGCGTGTGTGTAGAAAATCAAACTTACAAGCATTGCTTCATCAAGATTGATCGGAGTACTACTCTTTCGATCGAAAATTACAAGTCCGGTTTCCTTAAACTTGTAATCATTCTTGAGATTTTATGATTCGACTTCTTTTTTTTTTTTTTTTTTTTTTAAGTTGTCGATCAAAGATAAGGAAGATACCTGGTATTTGATTAATTCTGTGTAAATATGGTGCTTCGTTCTTAATTCTTTTATAGAATATTAACATATCCGAACTCATTACCAAATTCGACTATCTTGCAAGTGTCATGAGGTAAGATCGAATATACTGATACTTATCTAATTTTTCCAATCTCAGCATACACCATTCTTTTGTAACGATACTTAGCTCTCGTGTCATCATCTCCTTTCATAAGTACGTACAAACTCAGGGGATTTTTAGGAAATGTAGAACAAAATAATCTAAGGGTCGGTTATAATTAGTTTAATCAAAATGGCTATTTCGAGTGAGGTCTTGATCACTCTAATCAAGGCTGAGGTAGGGACAAAAATTAGAAATTTATTTAGGTAAGCTATTTGGCTATAGTTTATATTTTTGTGGTGCCAAAAATCTTATCATTCCTAATCCGATTCCCTATTCATATTTCGTTTTGAAAAGAAAATTATTCTAACATTTTATTATAGATATAAGTATATCTACTAAATTTCATAAGAACATTACTTGATAATATTTATGTATAGTTACATATACTTAAAATCTTATAAAAATGTAAAATTGACATATAATATAATTATAATATATCTAATTTACTTTACTTAATCAAAATCTATTCTTACTAATTTATATTATTTTTATTCATATTAATTATATATTATCTAGTTATTTTTATTCAAGAAAAAATAAACTAAGTATTAAGCAATTAAGTATAAATTTATATGAGAAAATTTTAATTTTTATTTACTAACTTACCTCTACTCCCCACTTACGAAATGGCATCGTCCCGATGTTCAGTGAGTAATAAAAAGTAGGTTCGAAAGAAAAATTAAAATTTTATACGATTTTCATTATTATTTTTTTCAACATATATTATTTTAATTAAAGAAAACCACATATATATTAAACATTATGCAAACTATTACAAACTTAAAGAAAACTGATTAAATAAGAGATTAAACGACTAACTTAATTGACTACCAACTTAACAAACTTCCAACTGACATCTTATCAACTCAAACAACACATCAAACTGTCGATGAACATCCGGGAGTATCTACCGGAAGTAATCCCAACTGAGAACCACGAGATGGCAAAATCTCGTCTGTACTAAACTCAGGCACTTGATTTAGATGAACACACAGTTGAGAGATAACCCAAGCAAACGGTAGTGGTCTTCCCCCATTACGCCTCTCCACTGCAAAATTAATTGCCGTTTTGAACATCAAAATCCCCTAGTCAATATATGCCCCCACAGTCAGTGCATACAACATCAGCATTTCGTCATCAGTAACCCCAAAAAAATCTCTAGTTGGATAGATCCGGGAATTAATGAAGCGTTTCCATGCCCTCAAATGAGGGGGTAAAGCTAGAGTTGAAGAATCATAGTTATGATCAAACAATGGAAACACATATTGAAAGGCTTCGCATTTACGATTGACAACATTATAAGCATTTCCGAGTTCCCATAGAAACTCGAAGTGTGGGTTTTGATCAAAGGTACATGGTGGGATTTGAAATATTTGATTTATGATGATCGGAGAAAAGGATATAACGATGCCCCTAACAAGAATAAGATGAGACGAGGTCGTTGTCGTTATATCGCAAGAGATGCATAAAAATCTCTAACAATTGAAATGTTAATTCTACCTCTGGGAGTCCTAATCAGCTTTTTCCATCCACAACCACGGATTAGATTTCGTCCCCACTGATCGATTTTTTCCGTATTTAAGCCTTTCTCCATCAGAATAGGAGAATGGACAAAATTTAGACGTCTCGGAACGTCATTGTGAAAACACGAGGCATGGCTTTCGGGAACCACACCGTCAGGCGTATGTGGTTCGTAACTATTAACCGAGGGGGAGGAGTGATTAGACATTTTTACTACAGATAGGAAAATTTAGACAGATAAAAGTGAAAGGGAATGAGCTATTGAGAAGGCCTCTGCTCTTTCCTTTTATAGAAATGTCCCAATCATGCAAAAGTAGAAAAAATCTACATTTTTGGCGTGTTTGTACTTCCCGGATCGATCCTGGAAAGGGCCTGATCGATCCGGCCTAGCAGCTAGAAATCGTGTCAGGTCGGTATACTCACGCCGGATCGATCCAGGGTTAGGTCGGATCGATCCGGTGAGTACTATTCATGGACAGAGTTGAAAATTGCCCAGAAAAATTTTCTAGTTGGATATTTTTGCTCAATAATTTTTGTTCCTTTTTATTATGTTATCAAAATATTGATAACGATAAATTTTTTCGACACGGTGCGTAATAACATAAAATCAAACGAAAGTAAAATAAAATCCTACGAAAATAAAATCATAATAACATAAAATCGTACGAAAATAAAATCGTGGACTAGTTGTACGAAAAATAAATTGTTTTAAATGTCAACAATCATAAAATGGTTGAAATCAATCCTCCTCATCACTCATCTCGACAAAGCTTGAACTTGGCATGGCTTGAGAATTAGCTGGATCATAAGTCGAATCATGAAATGGTTCTTGAAAATGTGTCGACATCCTAATCGAGCCATCTAATCCCATCGAGCTCATCCCTGTCGTGACATCGGAAAAAGTGCTTCCCCATCCCGTCGTGGTATGGTTAAATGCTCCAAATCCTTCCCAATCAGATGTAGCTGCTGTCATAGTACCTGTCGAAAAATCCCCTATACCACTAGTTTGATATCCAAAAGAATGTGGCATTTGTTGGAAGTTTGATCGAGGTGGCATCGGTGGAATAAAGTCGGGCAAGGTATACGGTGCGGATTGGCAATGCGGAATATCCATCTCGGCATAGGTAGGGTTCTGCAGTATATTCATCTGATATATACCTCGCATGCCTTGACGTAAATCTTCAGACCACAACCTATTCCTTTCCGCAAAAATAGCCATATTGGCATTGGCACGATGAACATCATAGGCCAAGGATTGAAACATGTCGTATGTGATGGTGTTTGGAAGTTGAGTTTGAGTTTGACTAGATGATGGAGGAATAGTAGTGGATTGAGAAACATGTGGAATAGGCTGAGGTTGACGGCGGTTAGGGTTCATAAAATCTATTCTTCCTGCCGGCGTACGTGGTAAACTAGGACCTATAAGTGTTTCGTCAACCATAATCAGATTATCATTTGGAAGCTCAGGAACACCTATCTGGCGACACAAGGAAGAAATAAAACAAGGAAAAGGCATGTGACTACCTGGTTTAGCAGTTGAGACAAATTCCTTGGCCCTTCTATACATTACCTTGCCTACATCCACGGGTATATCATTGACCATAGCCCAAGCAATACACAGATCCTCCTTACCAAAAGATGTCAAATGACGAGAAGGGTAAAGAGTCGAACTGATAAAACGTTTAATAGCTCTCATATCCCTTATACATTTTCCATAGGAAAACCTATTTTCATGCCAAATAGCTATGGGATCTAACTCATTCTGGGCAGTTGAGACTATATGGTCAAAGTTTGCAGGCTCATCTAGATTCCATACTGTATAATAATCCTCACTCTCTGGTATATCAGGGATACCATATATAGCATTTATAATCTGGGGATTAAACGGCACTGTTCTGGTTCTTAGGCTTACAGAAGTTAACTCACCATTCTCTGTTGCATTATGGGTTGCTACTAGAGAATAAAATTCAGCTACTAAGGTTGTGTTAACTTCACCTGCCCTTAAACTGGCTAACTCCAACCACTGTCGCCTTTCGAAAATCTCTTTCACTTCCCTTCCCAAATCCTTGAAATCTAAACCCCTCTCTATTGCAACTAAACACTGTCCAAATTTATTTTTTAAGGCATTTTTAGCGGCTCTAGACGCGGTTCTATCAAAACTAACGCTCAATTCTTCCTCTGTTAAAGGCCGTGTCTCTATGACCGGGATTTGGGTAGGGATATACGGCTTACGTTTTTTAGTGGCTTTTGATGATTCAGCCATTCTACGATAGTGACACAATAACAAAACAACACAAAACAACACAAAACAACAACACAAATGAGTAACAAAATAGTTAAAATTCAATAAAAAGTTGAACAAAAAACGAAATTAACAAAATAAATGACTACAATGTTACCTTATAGTGCTTAAAAGGTTGAAAAGTTGGCCGGAAAAGATGAATATCACCGGAGTGAAAGTCGAAGCTTTTCTTTGAAAATTTCTCCAATAAAATTGAAAATTTGAAGAGAGGAGAGGAAAATGAGAAGAGTGTAAGGATTGTGGTAGTTTTAATAGTAATTTTATATGATGATTTGAAGAAAAAAATTCGAGGGGGAAATGGGGATGAGGGGCGGCTGTTTGAAGAAGAAAAATGAAAGAGGAAGAAGAAGAAGAGACCCCGTTCTTTTTAGGTTTCTTAGTCTCCGGATCGATCCGGGGTTAGGTCGGATCGATCCGACAAAATTTTATTTTAATTTTTTTTTATAATAAAACTCTATAAAACTTAATAAAATCTTTATAATATTTCTGCTAATTTTTTAAATAAAACCTTTTACAAGAATTTTTATAAAACTTTTAAATAATTTCATAAAGATCCTATTTATAAAATTTTCAAAAGTTGTATAAAATCTTATAAATATTATAAAACTTATAGGGGTCCTAATTCCTCTATTTCTAAATCTTCCAGAGTTCTGATATAACGTTCTATCAACCTAACCTTAAGAAATGAGGCGTTCGAATTTTCTCTTTGATCTCCATCGGGATTTTCGGATAACCACCTAATCGTTCCCTTCTTAACAACATTCAAACACTCATCCTGAGATTTGGTTGTGTTTTCTCCGCATTTCCCATCATGCTCACTTTTTCCACAGATTCTGCATCTTCTTAAAAACTTTGCCCTTCTCTTTATCGAATTTCTCGATTTTCCATTACATATTTCTTTCAATCTGATCTCTCTCAACAATTGCTTGTTTTTCTCAAAAACTAAAGCTTCTATAGCAAATGCAACATCTTTATCAAGGCCTGACTTCAAAAGTAAAATAAAAACTCCTATTCTATCTAAAAAAGACATCCAGTTCTTTTACGTCTATCCGGTAAAAGACGAAACTAGTTCAAACATATAAAACACAGAAAAGTAGAAGAAAGATAGATAGCACATGATATTCGGCTGATTTCAGGTTCTCTGCTTTTCAATTTGTTGGTTTTTCTGCTTTTCAATTTGTCGGGGGATCGCCGTCGGTAGCATTACTTCTCCCTTTAATGTGATTCCTTCTCCCTCCACAAATAACTTTACTCGTGGCCATTGGCTATAAAAGTCGTATTTCCATCGCTTAGTTCTACACTGACTCCAAACTTTGTAAAACCCTTGTTACTTTAAATGGACTGTCCATCTTGATTTAAGCTTACCTGGAAATAACTTTAAACGTGAATTGTACAAGAGCACTCGATCACCTACATGGAACTCACGACTATAGATTCTCTTATCGTGAAAAGATTTCGTGCGTTCCTTGTAGATTCGAGCGTTTTCATAAGAATCGAGACGAAATTCTTCTAGTTCTCTGTTAACCGAAGCAATCTATGATCACCAACAAATTTTTAGGATCGAAATTCAGAAATCTAATAGCCCAGAAGGCTCGGTGTTCTAACTCAACTGGGAGATGACAAGACTTACCAAAGACTAGCTTATAGGGAGAACAACCAATTGGTGTCTTAAAAGCTGTTATGTACGCCCATAATGCATCGTCTAATTTAACTGCCCAGTTTTTACGTTTTGAGTCCACTGTTTTCTCCACGATTCTTTTGATTTCTCTATTTGACACCTCTACCTATCCACTGGTTTGTGGATGATAGGGTGTTCCTAGTTTATGTGTTACACCATATTTTTCAACTATCTTAGTAAATGGTTTATTACAAAAGTGTGACCCTCTATCACTAATGATAGTCCTCGGAATGCCATATCTGGTAAATATATTCTTTTTAAGGAATCGTATGACAATTTTGGTATCATTAGTGGGAAGAGCTTCAGATTCTACCCATTTTGAAACATAATCTACCATTACAAGAATAAATCTTTTTCCAAAAGATATAGGGAAAGGTCCCATGAAATCTATACCCCAAACATCAAATAACTCACATTCTAAAATAGGTTGCATAGGCATTTCATGTTTTTTAGATACATTTCCCCATTTTTGACAAGATTTACAAGATTTAACATACTTATACGCATCTCTATATAGTGTAGGCCAATAAAAACCACATTGTAAAACTTTAAAAGCAGTTTTCCAACTTCCATGATGACCTCCTGCCTCACGATCATGACAAAATGATAAAACACTTAAAATTTCAATATCAGGCACACATTTTCTGATTATCCCATCCGAACATTTACGGAAAAGGTCTGGTTCCTTCCAGTAATAAAATTTTAAGTCGTAAAAGAACTTCTTTTTCTGTTGCCAAGTCCAATGAGACGGAATATCATCACGGGTTAAGTAATTAATGATATCCCCAAACCAGGGTGACATTTCCTTAGAAGGAATTCTATTCTTTATTAACTGCATGGTTGGAGGAGTATCTATTCTAAACAGTTGTTCATCAGGAAATGAACCTTTAATTTCATTCCCTATTTCTTCATCATTTTCCATTCTACTTAGATGATCTGCTACTACATTCTCACTTCTTTTTTTATCTTTAATTTCAATATCAAATTCTTGAAGTAAGAGAATCCATCTAAGAAGACGAGGTTTAGCATCTTTCTTACTTAGTAAATACTTCAGGGCTGAATGGTCTGTATAAATTATTACCTTAGAACCAACAATATACGATCGAAACTTATCTAAGGCAAAAATCACAGCCAATAGTTCTTTTTCTGTAGTTGCGTAATTAAGTTGAGCTGCGTTCAATGTGTGAGATGCATAGTAAATAGCTTTGAGAATTTTGTTATATCTTTGACCTAAAACAGCTCCTACAGCTAAATCACTTGCATCACACATAATCTCAAACGGCAAATTCCAATCTGGTGCTACTAGCACTGGTGCAGTAGTCAACCTCGCTTTTAGGGTCTGAAAGGCTTCCATACATTTACTATCAAAGTTAAAAGGTACTTCTTTTTCAAGTAAATGACTTAGAGGCTTTGCTATTTTCGAGAAATCAGCAATGAACCTTCTATAAAAACCTGCATGTCCGAGAAATCCTCTTAGAGTTCTTAAATTAACTGGTGGAGGTAATTTTTCAATTACTTCGACTTTAGCTTTATCAACTTCAATACCCTCTTTAGAGATTCTATGACCTAAAACGATTCCTTCTGATACCATTAGATGACACTTCTCCCAGTTTAAAACTAAATTGGTATCTTCACAGCGTTGTAACACTCGTTCTAAGTGTAACAAACAAACATCAAATGAATCTCCGTAAACACTAAAGTCATCCATAAAAATTTCTAAGAATTTCTCAACCATATCAGCAAATATAGCCATCATACACCTTTGAAACGTAGTTGGTGCATTACATAAACCAAACGGCATTCTTTTATAAGCAAAAGTTCCATAAGGACAAGTGAAAGTAGTTTTTTCTCTATCTCCTGCTGCAATGAATATCTGTAAATATCCTGAATAACCATCTAAGAAACAGTAATACTTATGTCCACTTAAACGTTCCAACATCCGAACTATGAATGGAAGTGGATGATGATCTTTCTTAGTATGATCATTTAGTTTTCTAAAATCAATGCACATTCGATAACCTCGTAATCTCTCTTGTCGGAATCCATTCATTCATTTCATTCTCTTTCACTGTGAAACCTCCTTTCTTTGGTACCACTTGAGTTGGACTTACCCATTCACTATCCGATATGGGAAAAATTATCCCCATTTCTAATAACTTAATGACCTCTTTCTTAACAATTAACTGCAAATTTGGGTTGAGGCGGCGTTGCGGTTGAATACAAGGTTTAGCATCTTCCTTCAGAATTATCTTATGAACGCAAATCTCAGGGCTAATACATTGAATATCGGCAACTGTCCATCCAAAAGCTTTCTTATGCTTTTTCAACATTCTAAGTAATTGATATTCCTGTTGCTCAGTTAAAGATGATGAAATAATAACCGGTAATAGATTATTAGTTTCAAGAAAAGCATACTTCGATTTAAAGGTAACGGTTTCAATTCCAGATTCTTAGGTGGATCTTCCAGTGATGGTTTAAGAACTGGTCCTTCTAGTTCTAATTCCAAATACTTATGCCATGATGGTTTAAAAGTAAAATTTC
Organism: Gentiana straminea; assembly: GCA_036785695.1. Taxonomy (NCBI): domain Eukaryota; kingdom Viridiplantae; phylum Streptophyta; class Magnoliopsida; order Gentianales; family Gentianaceae; genus Gentiana; species Gentiana straminea. Next base: position 1,039,776 of record JAVUPR010000278.1, on the reverse strand, counting down.
CTTTATCTAGAGAAAGGATTATCTCTTTCATTTCGGTGTCTTTCTCATCTTCCTTATAGATATATAGAGTTAAACATTCTTTTAATCTGTCTTCAAAAGTTGGTGACTGATTATCATAGACATAATGAATATCTTCTATAAAAGAACATGATTCTGGTGATCTGTATGGATGGTTCATAGCTTTGAAAATATTGAAAGTAACTTCATCTTCATTGACTCTCAGAATTAATTCTCCTTTCTGGACATCTATTAAAGTTCTTCCTGTAGCTAGAAATGGTCGACCTAAGATAAGTGGCGCTGAATATCCTTCTTCCATTTCCATAACTACAAAGTCTACTGGAAAATAGAACTTGTCTACTTTAACCAATACGTCCTCAATAATTCCTTTAGGGTATTTAATCGATCTATCTGCCATTTGCAGAGTCATTTCAGTCTTCGTAAGATTTCCTATGCCTAGCTTCTTATAATCCTCATAAGACATGAGATTTATACTAGCTCCAAGATCACATAAGACCTTCTTAAACAGAAATCCTCCAATTTCACATGGAATGGTAAAACTTCCAGGATCTTTCAGTTTAGGTGGTAACTTATGCTGCAAAACTGCAGAACATTCTTCATTTAGGCATATATTCTCATATTCCTCTAATTTTTTCTTGTTTGACAGAATATCTTTCAGAAACTTTCCATAAGCAGGCATACTAATTAGAGCTTCGATAACAGGGATATTAACATGAATATGACGAAAAGTATCAAGGAAACGAGCATACTTCTTATCAGTTTTAATCTTTTTAATTTGATCTTTAGGTGGGTAAGGTAAAGATTCTAAATCTATAACCTTTGATCCCAAAGTCATTTTCTCTTTTCCTTTTTCCTTAAACTTTTGAGTATTACTTGATCGCCCAGTATCATGATCTTGAGTTTTTTCTTTTAAAACATTCCCTGCATCAATTTCTACTTCAGATTCCTTCAGTTCTTCTTGTTTTTCATCCTTAGTATCATTCATTCTAACATATTCCTTGAATAAAGTTCTTAATTCTTCATCCATGAGATCTTTCAAAATCCTAGGGATTTTTACCCATTTCTCACATTCATTCTCAGGTTCCAAACTTCTATTCCTTTTCAAGAAATTTTCTATAATTTCTTCTTCCTCTTCAGTGAATTCAAGTTCCTCTTTAGTTTCATCATTTTTTCCATCTAAATCATTTTCTACTTCATTGTTTCCGAAGTTTTCTACTCCATTACTACCACAGATTTTTCTACTTCTCGTAACTACAACATTGACCTCTCTCGGATTTCTTTCCGTGTTACTTGGTAATCCTCCTGGAGGTCTACTGTTATTACGTTCACCTTCCCTACTCAATTGATCTTCCATATTCCTTAATGAGGCTTCTATCGTTCTCATTCTGGTATCATGTCCACTCATAGATGTTTTTATTGTACTCATATATTTAGTGACTGTACATATAGAAGTCATCATTGTTTCCATATTCTTAGCTTGAGTAGATACCACACCCTTCATATTTTCCATTAGTTTTTCCCATTTTTCAACTCCTTCTGCAGGTTGAGTTGAACTTTGAGTTACTGGTATACTTTGAGTGGTATGCTGAGGATAGGATCTAGGTAATGATTGTAAATTCTGATTAGATGTGTTTTCTTGATAAACTTGATTATTATTCATATTCCTATAAGGAACTGGATATGGCGGTTGTCCTTGTTTACTAGTGTTTTCAGACCATCAAAAAGTTGGGTGATCTCTTCTAATCGCATTAAACGAGTTTGAGTATGCATTGTTCAAATTCCTATGCTGCTGAAGAAAACTCACCTCCTCTCTTGAATATCCTGTTGGTTCTTCAATCCCTAATGGCATATTATCCTGATTTGAGTATTCAGTTGGTGCATTATTTTCTGAACTTTGGTTTTTGTTCGATTGTAGGCCATCAAATTTCCTACTCAAATTCTCCAAATGTGCTAAAACTTATGTATTAGATGTACATTCTCCTGCAAAAGCTACTTTTCTGGTGCTAGAACCGGTTTCCCACATTCTGTTATTTTTGGAAATCTTTTCTATAGCATCGTAAACTATTTGTGCTTCACTCATCATTAAAGAACCACCACATGCATGATCTACATCAGCACGTGAGTCTTTTCTTAATTTACGACAGAAGAGTTGAATTTGCATATCTAAAGAATAACCATGATCGGGACAAGCTCTTAACAATTTTTTAAATCTTTCCCAGGCATTCCCAAGCGTTTCTTTAGATCCTTGTCTAAAGTTAGCAACCTCGACTTTTAATTCCAAATTTCGTCCAGGAGTGAAATATTGTTTCAGAAATTCGGTTTGAATATCCTCCCAACTTGTAAGTGAATGATGTGGAAGAGACATAAACCAATCTCGGGCTCGTCCTTTTAAAGAAAAAGGAAACATAGTCATCCTCGTTAGTTCCTTATGAGCACCTTGACTTTTGGCTGTATTGCACAGTTCTTCAAATAGATAGAGATGATGATGTGAATCTTCATCATCCTCTCCTAGGAATTGGGCTCTTGCGTCAATTAAACCAAAAAGATGAGATTTAATTTCAAAATTGTTTGCTCCTTCATTGGGTAAAAGTATGGGATTATTAGTCTGGTTCCTTCTTATTGTTTGATCACAGATAGGTCTCGGGTTTGGTGGGTTATTATGATTATTCTGGTTCCGATTCGGATTATTTCTATTATTATTATTTTGATTATTATTATGGTTAACAGGGTGTTGTCCATGCCCTAGAGCATGTTCTAGCCCTTGTTCAGGTGTTTCATCACTGATTTCGGCCATTCTCGTTTTTTTGTTTGAAGATGATTCTTGGTCAGGATTTCCCTGACTAGTATGACCACGTTTATTCTCTACTCTTAACTGCCTTTCGTAAGTGTTTATGTCAGGCTTATAAGGAGTGAGCGGGGCCTTACCACTTCTGGTCATCAACTAACAAAAATAGAAAATACTCGACTTTTGGGTAAAAAGAAAGTTGGTAACTAAAGGAAAGTAGATACCAACGAAAATTAAAATAGAAATGAGATAAGAAAAAGTGTTGACTTATTCTCGAGAATTTTGAGCTAATACAAGTAGTAACCATAGACACAAAGAAAGAAATTAGCGACGTGTCCCCGGCAACGGCGCCAGAAAGCTGACGGACCTTTTCTAGGCTATATAGATCCTAACCGGCAGTGTACCGGGTCAAACTGTAGTGCTAGTATGGTGAGTCAGAGTGTCGAATCCTCAGGGAAACGTGGTAATTCTTTTAAGTGTGGTTAAACACCAAAGAGATGTTATTAACTCGATCTAAACCGCAATTTTATAACACAGATTACTATTATTCTACTTAACATAAAATAAATGCGTAATTTAAAAGCTATTCTAATATAATATATATAGATATATAAATATATATAGATGTACATAGATTGCAAAAAATATATATATAGATATAAATATATAGATACCAATATATTATTAGAGAACTAGACAGATAATTTTATAGAACTAGCCAAAGTTTATATAATTGATTTATATGATCTTTTCTAGTAAACGGAATGTGCTCGATCTTTCCTTTTATATTAGGTCCAATTGAGTAAATGAAACGGTGCACTCCTGAGGTTAACAATTCCTCCTCACACGAGCGTATGAAATTGTCATATGTCATTGTCATCAGTTTAATCTCCACAACTGCCCCATGCTAATCTCAGTTAGTCTGAACAGGTACCGAGTACAAATCTACCCCGGATAAAAGAGGTTATTCCGTTTGTCAGACGGCCGATGTTATTCAAAAGGCTCCGGTTGTCAGGCGGATCGATTTAACTTTCCGGTGTTAGTTTCAATTAACCCGTTGATTTTGACATTATTATGATCTCGAGCACAATTTTAATAAGATTCATCTTTCCCAAAACAAATCTGCCCCCGGGTAGGAAATAGGATTCCGTTGTCACGCTTTCGCACGGCCAATTTTACCCTCCGGTTTTTCTATCTTTTATCTCATATCCTAACTTCTCTGGTCAGTTCATCGTTAGGTTATATGGTGCGATTCATCTTGGTTAATTACGTCAATCCGAATATTATCAATACGTTGCAAAATAGAAAAAGATTCAATTAACTCAATTTTAGTCAATTTTAATTAGACAAAGATTCCTTTACCGAAAAGATCGAAATAAAACGATTACATAACTTTGGCTAGTTATTAGATTTAGCCTAATAACATTATAATGACTAAAAAGATAAAAACAAACATAACAACATAAATACTTTAGAAATTTTACCCGATTACAACTGCTGAATCAGAGGTTGTATTCTTCCGGACATTACAACGACTTTAACAACATCGATCTTCTGATAATTTCTCGAGCATTACAACGATACTTATTACTACTTTATTTATGGCATAAGGCCTATATACATAATACTACTAATTAATAGAGGTTTTGAAGATATATTGGTACCCCTTGGCTGTCTGCAAACCTGCTCTACTTATAGGCAGAATTTTCCAAGCCGGATCGATCCGGGATCAAGGTCGGATCGATCCGGGAATAAAAAATATTATCTCCTGGATTATTCTCTGCAGGATCACATGTTTGATAATCATTATGTTTCCTCGGTTCGATCCGAGGTTAATCCGGATTGATCCGGGTAGTTTATTTTCACATCTTGGTCTGAAACTTGATAAAATCATATCTTGAGCTCTGGGTCTCCGAATGTCATAATTCAAGAAGCGTTGGAAAGCTCTTGAAAAGATCTATAACTTCTATGAAGGACTCTTCTTCAGAAAATGCTTTTCGATGGGCCATTTGTTCGTCGAAAATATAATTCGATAATGGTATCACGAACCGTTGATCCACTTGAACTTTAAATCTCGAGGCACTTCCTTACTCTCTTCAAAAGATATGACTTTACTTCAAAAAGTGTCGTCACTCGGGGTCTTGGTTTACCTAAAAATCTGCAATAAAATACAAAAAGTACCCACGTAAATCTGACACGACACTCCGGTTATTAAACCGGTACAAAATTTATAACTTTTTATTACTTTTACTAGATTTTTATATTATTTAGATTTATTCATTACTATTAATAATTCATAAGATTATCGTTATTATTTCTTATATTTTATATAGAAAGAGTTAATAAAACATATAAAATATCGTAATTTTTATCATATAAATGTTATACATCAGAGACACATGTCTACTAAATTCTACATCACTAGAGAGTATTTGATATGGTAATAGAATACGATAGCCAATCTTAACCATATCACAAACCGACTTAAACAAATGTACAGACTTAAACAACAATCCGGAATACCCCGCTATTACCGACCCAATCCAAAACACATAGAACAAATAAACAACACACCAAACAACACTAAACAACAAGGAGAACAAAGGTAAAAAGCCAGAACACCAAAAGCCTCAATAAAGAACACATGCAAACTACCGAGTCCGCTGCCCCCACCAACGATGCTCATCAAAAAAGCGAAAATCGTTCTGCCATCCCCACCATTAGCCACAAATAGAGACTGGGAGATAAAGAACCCAGAATCCGGCATTGAGGTCTCGACAAGCTGATCATGAAAAGAAAAAGGCCCAACCTTTCCTCCATAGACATGTAAAGCAATCTACCGCCTGAAGCCGATCTCTATTTTCAAAAGCTGCCAAACCATCTTAAGATCACCATCTCTTGCCACCGACCATCAATTAAACAGGAAATCGTCGCCGGAAAAAGATCCCCTACATAAGCGCCATCTATCCATAGCAAAACAGAGGGGTAGCCATCTTCCGGCGAAAAACGCCGACAACCCGGTCGGAGAAACAAGAGGGACGACTTCAGATCTGGAAAATAGGAGGAAATAGGACAGCAAAAAAAGAGAAAAAAACAACAGAAAAGCGGAAAGAGAACAAAAGAAATAAAAGGGACAACCGACGACAGAAAAGAGAAACGCAAAGGAAAGTGGGAGGACGAACTTTTAGAGGGAGGGCAGACAGGGGCGGACGCAGGATCCCGGGAGAGGGGGCGATAATTATAAAGATTTTTTACAATCGAAAAAATGTATAGTAGTGTTTTTTGTTTGTTAGATCGGCAAGGCAAGAAAAACTAATGTATATTGAAAAAACCGACTAAATATTATGCGTTATATAATGGAAAAAAACAATTCTATATATCATCCGAACATTATAACCCTTATACTACTATCAATAAAGACTTCAAACACTACAAACAATGATTTTTAGGGAAACCAACACTTCAAATCTTATTATTATTTTGTTTAAAATGTATTACTTTTGTAATAATTATGTATTTTTATTTACATGATAAAAGTTTAATGTTTAATTATCCGATTATTAGGGGCAAATATAAATTTTATGGGGAGCGAAAAAATTACATAATACATATAATAGTGTTATTCTCCGGATTCAAGGGGGGGCGAATGCCCCCCAAGCAAAGGGTGCATCCGCCCCTGAGGACAGAGCAAACTTTTTCCTAGTGAGATAATTTGACGATCAAAAAGAAATTTAAAAAAAAAATACATTATTAGATAAAATCAAAAAGTTAAACGGAGACTTATATTTCGGGACAAATGTATTATTTGATAAACTTTTTATATTTTAAATGATATATTTTTTATAAAATAGAGAGTTCAAGCAAATAGAGAGTTCTCTATTATTTGATAAACTTTACTGGTAAGCTTATCCTCGTTCTCACTGTTTTTCATCTTAGGAATGAGCTTGAGGGTTACCCCCCACAGTGACTTTACTTCGGCAATTAGGTTGTCCCATTGAACCAAGATCTTGGGATCTCCAATCTACAAGGTTGGGTTTTCCTTCGCAAAAGTGTTATTCCATGGGCTTTAGTCCCATTCATCTTGATGATTTAGCAACTACCTCTCTATTTAACCCTTTGGTTAGCGGATCCGCAAGATTATCCTCTGACTTAACATAGTCTAAGGTAATCGTACCAGTTGAGAGTAGTTGTCTAATGGAATTATGTCTTCGGCGTATGTGCCTAGACTTACCATTATACATTATATCATGTGCTCTTCCAATCGCTGATTGACTGTCACAGTGAATACATATTCCTGGCACTGGCTTCGGCCATTGAGGAATATCCTCTAGGAATTGATGCAACCATTCTGCCTCTTCCCCACATTTATCCAATGCCACAAACTCAGATTCCATTGTGGATCTGGTTATCACGGTTTGTTTGGAAGATTTCCAAGACACGGCTCCACCGCCTAACGTGAATACAAAGCCACTTGTGGATTTTGAATCCTTTGAATCTGAAATCCAATTTACATCAGTATATCCTTCTATAACAATTGGTTCTCTTGTATAGTGAAGGCCATACTTACGAGTATATCTTAAGTATCTCAGTAACCTCACTATAGCTTTCCAATGTTCATGACTCGGATTACTAGTATATCTACATAGCTTGCCAACAGCGTAAGCGATATCCGGTCTAGTACAACTCATTAAGTACATTAGACTTCCAATGATCCTTGCGTACTCTAATTGAGATACACCCTCACCTTTATTTTTGAACAAAGGTTGACTTTGATCTATTGGAGTTCTAGCTTCATTTGAGTCATCTTTATGAATTTTTCCAGGATTTTATCAATATAATTAGATTGACTCAAAATGAGACCATTAGAATTTCTTGTAATTCTAATTCCCAATATCATCTCTGCTAAACCCATATCTTTCATTTCAAATCTGGCGTTTAACATATCTTTGGTAGATTTGATCATCTTATCATTACTACCAACTATCAGCATGTCATCCACATAAAGACATAAGATGACATAGCCATCTTTTGTTTCTTTCATGTAAATACATTTATCACATTCATTGGTTTTGAACCCTTTTTCACGCATAACATGATCAAACTTTTGATACCATTGTTTTGGTGCTTGTTTTAAGCCATATAATGACTTAACCAATTTACACACTTTCTTATCTTGTCCTGGACTAGAAAAACCCTCAGGTTGTTCCATGTAGATTTCTTCTTCTAAATCTCCATTTAAGAAAGCGGTTTTCACATCCATTTGATGTACTTCTAAATTACGCAAAGCGGCTATAGCAAGTACCATCCTAATTGAAGTTATTCTCGTCACTGGAGAATATGTGTCAAAATAACCTTCTTTTTTACTATAACCTTTTATTACTAGTCTGGCCTTATATTTATCAATAGATCCATCATGTTTCATTTTCCTCTTAAAGATCCATTTTGATCCTAGTGGTTTACATCCTGGAGGTAGATCAACTAACTCCCATGTATGATTTTGCAATATAGAATTTATTTCACTATTTATTGCTTCTTTCCACATTGGACCTTCAGAAGAAGTTGTCGACTCCTTGAAATTTTGAGGATCTGTCTCTATCATATCTTTACCAAAAGATTTTTCAGTCCTCGACCTTTTACTTCTTCTTGGCTCAACCTCAGTTGGCTCTTCCTCATTCACTTGTTCAGAAGGGTGATCCTAAACATGAACACGCTTTAATGAACTAGGTTCATTTGTTTTATCCGGGAATACATTCTCAAAGAATGATGCATTTCTTGATTCCATTATCGTATTTTTGTGTATTTCAGGATTATCTGATTTATACACAAGAAATCGATAAGCACTACTATTGTGTGCATATCCAATGAATATACAATCAACAATTTTTGATCCTATCTTTACTACTTTGGGTGTAGGTACGAGCACTTTTGCAAGGCACCCCCACACTCGCAAGTATTTGTAGGATGGAGGTTTACCCTTCCATAGTTCATAAGGAGTTTTCTCTTGTTTCTTTCGGGGTATCTTATTCAAAAGATAATTGCAAGATAGGATAGCTTCCCCCCACAAGTTTTGAGTTAAACCTGAACTTAACAACATAGCATTCATCAGCTCTTTAAGAGTTGAGTTCTTGCGTTCAGCAATACCCTTTGACTGGTGTGTGTATGGTGTAGTTGTTTGATGAATGATGCCGGCGCCTCAGCAAGACTCATGAAACGGTACATCATATCCACCACCACAGTCACTACGGATAGTTAAATCCGTATGCTAAGTTGTTTCCCACCTTCATTCTTATAACATTTAAAAGCATCAGAGCCTCATTATTTTCAATGTCATTAAACGGTTTGTAGAATATCAGTATAATACTTATTATCTAGGTTTAGTTAAAACCTTTACATTCATTTTAATAGTCATCAACACCACTATTAAATCCCGTTAACTATGATAGTTGAACTTTTAAATAATCATAAATTAATGATTACTATTCATAATCTCTGAACCTTATAGACGTTTTAAGAATTTATAATCTTCAATACCATGATTGCTATTAATTCTCATTAACTTTGACAATGAAACGTTTTTCAATAATTATTACTGCAACGGTTCATATTCCACTAACCGGTCATCCGGTAACAATTCAGTTCAACACAATTTGTATTCCACAAGATACAACCATAAATTTTTAATTATTAAAATTTATCACGAGGATTTAAATCAAACCCGATTTAATTCACACACATAATCACTCGGTTTTTCCGTTTATTCACCTTAATGATTATTTCTATTTCTGTGTAAATACAGAAACCGATAATTATTTAAACATATAGCATGTCAAAATAAGGGTTTCGAAAATCTAGTATTTCAAACGTAAATAGCAAGATATTGAATTAATTTACACAAACTTGATACTAAAACACAATATTTAGTATTCACAACCAATTCTGTTAACAACAGAGTATAAACTATTATTTCCTATATAATTTGTATAGGAATAATTATTATGTCACAAAATAATGTTGTGTCACAACAGATTATAAAACTATAATCAAATAAAGAATTATAATTAAATAATTCTCAATCGAATAATTATTTCCTTCCTGAAATAATAACAACAAAACTCATTTACACAAAATGATTTTGAGTCCACAAAAATTTTCCTCAGAAAATATATCACATGCGTCACAACAAACACAATTACATATATATATGTATAAATTTTGATCATCTTCATGTGATCATGTTTTTTTTTTCTGTTGATAATATTTACTCATAAATAATATCATAAAATATGCTCAATATGTTAAATATGTTAAATGAATTGACAAACTGAATATAAAATGTTTCTTGAGTATCTATTATGACCTCCTAGAACCAGTTTGTTTTCATTACAACTCGATTCGTTTTCTTCAAGAACAGAAAACTGAACCATTTAATCTCGTTTCGTTTTCTTCAAGAACGGAAACTTCAAGGAGATTATTTTATCATCACAAAACGATTCGGTTTAAAGCCGATTCGTTTTTGACTCGTAATGGTTGTCATATCTGAAATTTAACACAAACAGATTAAATTCCTTTCAATACTGTATAGAACGTTCGTGAACCGAACTATACTAATTAAAACAATCTCGAAATTGTTTCTGTTAAATTTCTTTCAATAATATATAAAACGATCTCGAAATTGTTTCTATTATATAAAAACAATCTCGAACTTGTTTATATACTGATTATTGAACAAATCGTATGAGAATCCTGTATGATTACTCAAAATATTCGTGAGTATCTTAGACGATCACTCCACGAAAATTCTGCTCAGTTTATAACTCTGTTTTGAAACAGAAAACGAGCCTTTGATTCGTAAACAACAGTTTACTGTTCGTTTTCAATTCTGTCAATGAACCAGAATTATTCTGTCCTCGGCTCACCGATACAGAAACACGATTTAGTCTTAAGATTGTTGCACAATATGAGGCACAATCTGATTACATTGACTAGAAAATGAATAGGCAAAATTACAACAAAACGAAATTACAACAGAAACAAGTTACAGTTTGTTTTGAAACAGATATTAAAAATAGAAGGAAACCGAGCCGTGTGTTTAACACACTTTCCTTAAGACTAATTCGTCCCCTCACCGTCGAGTGCTTGGAGTTTCAACGGAACGTTAGTCTCCCAGGATAGAATGGTTAGCAGCGACAAGATGCACCACACTTTCAACTGCTTAAGAACTTTGTTGCTTGAACTCTCTATTTTCATAAGAAGGGTAGAAGGAAAAGAATTTTCTGCTATATTTCGATTATGTTTCTGTCTATATCTCTTTGATGAAGCAAAATACAGCAGTATAAATAGGCTCTAGTAGAGGAGAGTGGCAAACCGATGGAATATGGAATGAATAGCCTCAGCTCTGTAATGAATGTCATAAGTATCAGCATTATGTTAGAACTGGAAAAGCCAAAAGCCTCAGCTTTTATTCACGCCTTTATGGTTGGACAGGAACAGTCTCAGCAGCAGCAGCATTCAAGATTCAGTAATAAAAATAAAATCTTATAAAATTAAAGATTTTATTTTCAAAACCGAGCCTTATCGTAAGCCCTTCGAATCGAGCTGCATTCGTGTACGCAGGACACGCGGGCATGCACAAGCCCAAGGGTAAATCCGGATTGGATTTGCACCCCCCCCCCCGCGCGCGAGATTGTGTATAATGTTGGTTTCTTATTCCAACTACACTAAAACAACATCATATAAATATTGACTATTTTCCCTTCTTTCAACCAATGTGGGAGAAATAGCTTCTTCCCATTTTCCTTTCCATAACACTTTCCATTCACACACTTAAGCCCAATAGGCCCAATATGACATATCATTTAAAATATTCCATTTTAACCATCAATTTTCCAACAGGGGCTTGTGTCCTACCGTTGCGTGTAGCGGGTCCATGTTGGACTCTAATTTCTTGTTCCCTAAGGAAAAGATAATGATGATTTGATCCCTTTGATTTTAGGGGAAATTTATGGACATATCTTAATGTCAAGATCAGAATCGTTATGACTTGTGATTCTTTCCGTATTTATCCGGTTGTAATGTGCACGCGGGGAATTCGGTATGAGACGGGCTTAGGCCGACCTGTAGGTCGGACATGGGTATGCTGACCTTATGCCTCAACTGACCGGTAGAGGTCGGGGGAGAGTAGCCGAGCTTGCACAGCTCGGATCTTGGGAATTCTGGCCCTTAAGGTGGACTTTCTCTATCTTCATTTATTGTTAGATCATGGTGGGAGGACACGTGGCGAGGTGCCGGTCCGACCACCGTCATAAGCCCCCAGATCCAACTGTCCTCGTGAGATCAGCTCGGATCTGCCCAAGTTGTGATTCAGCTCGGTCATCCAGACTTTTAGCTTTTTTGAATTTAGAGTGCCAGGTGGCAAGACTTCCACAGTTATAACTGTTACAGGATTCGATGCATCGTTGCCAACTCATTTGAATTGGAACGGTTTCTAATGCAAGCTTGGAGGGTTTATAACTCATCATGTCAACCGTCATTTCACCCATCATCTTTTCGTGGCCATGGTATTCCAGTGCAGAGATCCGTCGCAATCCTCCTGTCTTCTTTTTCTGGTGCTATTGGTTAATGAGGAGATCACCTTCTTCCGATTCATCTGAAGAGAAACCACTTTCGCCTAGGACCAAAGCTATCATAAGGGAGTCTTGGAGTAGGCCGGTGGTTTTTGAAGAAATTCCCTGGGTCCCTCCGCAACCGGTGTCCGTCGCTTCTTCTTCCCGTCCTTCGTCGAGTGCATCTACTACCCTCCAGAGGCTTAAGGCTCAACAGGACACTCAGGATATCATGGGTGGACATGGGGTAGGTTTGGTTCTGACTCAGAACAGTATGGAGTACATCTGTCGTGAGTACGAGGTAAATCTGGAGGAATTTGCACCCTTGCTTCCTATCGACCCGCGTCCATACGCGTCACGTCCTCCTGATGGGTACTTTTCCATCTACAAGGCCCAGCTAAAGGCCGGCCTGAGGTTACCTTTATGTCCGGAGTTCTCGTCTGTGAAGCGGCATTATGGGTTAAATGCAGCTCAATTAACTCCCTCAGGGATTAGGAGTGTGATAGGGTTTGCCTTTTTCTGCCGGGTGGTTGGAGTCTGTTTCTCACTAGCCCTCTTCCGGGTTTTTTACCACATTGCGCAGAGTCCAGGTCTTAAAGGATGGTACCACTTGTTAGGAAATCACTAGTTTAACGCGGCGGAATTTAAATTTTGATTTCCTTTTACTAGATCGTTTTTCATTTAATGCAATAAACATGTTAAGTAGTTTGACGGTTATACCTTGATGATCTATAAGATCGTCGCTTTGACCGTCAACGGAGAGTAGTACAGTGCGCAAGCCGTCCACGCGTCCGGCCTCTATCGTTAATCCACACGAACTCCTCACCGGAATCCTCCTTGGATTGCTATTGGAAAACTCCGGTTGCTAGACCGGCATTTTTCCTCCTCACAAACTCACTATAGATTGCTCTCTATTTTACACAAGAACTATGAGCTCTTGCAATTGTGATGTATAAAAGAGCTTGACACCCACCTCTTATTTATAGTGTAGGTGGCGCCCCATATAGTGGAAAATCAATTAGATTGATTTATCTCTTTTATTATAATTAATTTTGCCAATATCTTATATTGATTATAATTATCTTATTACCATAAATCTATTCTTCCAAAATTAATTAATATCTTATATTAATATTATGGTAATCTTATTAATTAAACTGCACAATCCAAATGTATCTTATACACTTAAAAGTGGCCCCCCATTAGTCAACTAATTGACTTCCGGAATATTGTTTAATTAATATAATTTGTATATAATTAATATCTTGTATTTTATTTATTCATAATAAATAAATACCACCATATTAATTTACCAGTATAACCTTTATAGTCTAGAGATAAACTTTCCTTATTTGATTGTCACCTATAACCGCATTTTAATCCGACTCGATGTTCATATGTGTGTGACCCAATAGGCTTCCGAATATGTTGGCCGTAGACACAAAGTGCAATTTACTAAAATGTCCTTCGTGCGTAACGATCACGGGATAGCGTCTAGCAACACACCGTGACCCCCAATCATCGGAAGAGTCAAAAGCAATGACTACTACCTTTCATGTGAAGCAGTTACCGTGTAACTTACAATCCTATCGCTGTAATAATATCCATACGATCGTATCTCGAGTGTCAATACATTAACGATCATATCTTATAATCTGGATATCAAGCTCTCTCGGGATAACACATTTACTTCCACTTTGCAAAGATTCTCGAGAGCTAGACATCCCTTATAAGAAGGCCATTTCGGATATTCAATCCCAATCATAGGATACGTGATTCCCGGACGACCAATCATGTATACTCCGCATGCTTCAGTATCATACCCAATCATTACCGCATGATCGCCCCATGGATAGGGGAAATCTCATTAGTGTCAAAGCATGACAATCCACACCGTGATGCCATGAAGACTCCGGTCAAAAGGATAATTTCACAACCGCCACATAGTGTGACACTTAATGTAAGTGGGTCAGTCTAACGTATACATTCTCTAATACACGTCCACGTACAGTCCAAGTGTCTCTACACTTCGATTGAAGAGATCTATCCCTACCTTCTCAAAGATAGAAGACATTCAATACGTGCTAGTCTGATTATACTATCAATGTTCCATTTGACAGTACATAGGACTAGAGTCATTTAAGTACCAAACTTATAATAGTGATTAGAGATCTCATCAACCATAATCATTATCATGGTTTCTCTATCACAGATTGATACGAGGGACGTTACTATATATATACATCAAACAACATGAAGATAAACAATATATAATAACATAAGTGCTTCTATTAATCATAATAAAGTTATTACATAAACTAAATAGACTGTAAATGACCCGACCTGGTCGGATCCGGTCCAACCCAATTGGGTTTAGGACACCTTTCAACAATCTCCCACTTGGCCTAAAGCAAATCACCCATATGCCTAAGCCCTTGTTAGTGAACATGTTTCTCATGCTTTGCTCGAGACAATGTCTTGGTTAACGGATCATCTATGTTATCTTCTGTGTGGACTTTCTCTATCTTTACATCTCATCTATCTACTATCTCTCTAATCAAGAGATAGCGCCGCAGCACATGTTTGGACTTCTGATGAGACATTGGTTCCTTTTACTGAGATATCGCTCCATTATTATCGTACAGAGGCACTGGACCTTCAATGGAGGGAACCACACCAAGTTCAGTAATGAACTTCTTCATCCAAACTGCTTCCTTTGCCGCCTCCGAGGCTGCTATGTATTCGGCTTCCGTTGTAGAGTCTGCAGTAGTCTCTTGCTTGGAACTCTTCCAGCTCACTGCTCCGAAGTTAAGCGTGAAAACAAATCTAGATTGTGACTTAAAGTCATCCTTGTCAGTTTGGAAACTGGCATCTGTGTAACCTCGTAAAACTAAATCATCATTCCCAAAACCAGGAACATATCCCTAGTACGTCTCATGTACTTGAGGATATTCATGATAGAAATCCAGTGACCATCACCCGGATTGGACTGGTACATACTAGTCATACTAGAGGGTACGAGACATCTGGTCTAGTGCACAACATGGCATACATGATAGACTCGATTGCCGAAACATAAGGGACTTTACTCATTTGTGCCATTTCCTCCTCTGTCTTAGGACTCATTCCTTTCGACAGGTAGACCCCATGTGACATGGGCAGTAATCCTTTCTTGGACTGCTCCATGCTGAATCTCTTCAACATCTTGTCTATATAGGTGGATTGCGACAGACCAAGAAACCTTTTAGATCTATCTCTATAGATCTTTATTCCTAGAATATAGGTTGCATCACCCAATTCCTTCATTGAGAAGTTCTTGGATAACCAAGCTTTGACCGATTGTAACATAGGCACATCATTCCCTATGAGCAGTATGTCGTCTACATAAAGTACTAAGAACACGATTTCACTCTCACTAACCTTCTTGTAAACGCAGGGCTCATCTTCATTCTTGATGAAATCAAACTGTTTGATTATCTCATCAAAGCGAAGATTCCATCTCCGAGAAGCTTGCTTTAATCCATAAATGGATCTTTGCAATTTGCACACCATCCTGGCGTCATTGGTTGTGAAACCTCTGGCTGTGTCATATACACCTCCTCAGACAGGTTCCCGTTAAGGAAAGCTATTTTCACATCCATCTTTCAGATTTCGTAATCATGGTATGCTGCAATAGCGAGCAAAATTCTAATTGATTTTAACATGGCAATAGGCGAAAAGGTTTCGTCATAGTCAACTCCTTGTCTTTGCTTATAACCCTTTGCCACCAACCTAGCCTTGTAGGTGGTCACGTTACCGTCCATGTCGTTCTTTCTCTTAAAGACCCATTTACACCCTATAGGAACTATTCCCTCAGGTTGATCAACTAAGTTTCAAACTTGGTTGTCTTTCATGGATTCCATTTCAGAATTCATGGCTTCCAGCCATTTCTCTTTGTCATGCCTTAATAGCACTTCCTCATAAGTTCTAGGGTCCTCATCTTCCATGAGATAGACGCCAGTGTACCTTTCAGGTTCACGGCGTTCCTTGGTGGATCTTCGAGGTGCTAGTGTGCCTACGGTAAAGGGTGGCCCCACATCTATATGTGGTGTCTCCTCTACTTCCATCAACGGACAGTTATCCGTAAGTGGTTCTCGAATTTCTTCAAGATCAATCATACTCCCACTGACCTATCTAGAATAAAATATTTCTCCAGAAACTGGCCAGTCCTGGCAACAAACACTTTTTGTTCCTCAGGGTGGTAAAATTGGTACCCTTTGGTTTCCCTAGGATATCCCACAAACAAACATTTGTCAGATCTAGGTTCCAGTTTATCAGGCATGGTCCGTTTCACATAAACTGGACATCCCCAAGGTTTCATGTAACCTAGTGTTGGTTTCTTCCCTTTGAACACTTCATAGGGAGTGGACTCAACCGTCTTTGATGGAACTCGGTCCAGTGTATAGGATGCAGTTTCTAGAGCATACCCCCAAAACGATTTTGGAAGAACTGCGTAGCTCATCATGGATCGCACCATGTCTAACGAGGTACGGTTCCTCCTCTCAAACACACCATTCATTTATAGCATCCCGGGAGGGGTCCATTCAGGTAGAATCCCATTCTCCTTCAAATAGTCTTGAAACTCTCCATCTAGGTAGTCTCCACCTCGATCGGATCGAAGTGTTTTGATTTCTTTACCTAGTTGTTTCTCCAATTCACTTCTGAATTCCTTGAACTTTTCGAAGGCTTCAGACTTATACTTCATTAAGTATATATAACCATAGCGAGAATGGTCATCAGTGAAAGTGATAAAGTAAGAGTATCCTCCTTTGGCTTGAATTGACATTGGGCCACATACATCAATATGTATGAGCTTAAGCAATTCATTGGATCTTATCCCTTTGCCACTAAAAGGTGACTTTGTCATCTTGCCAAGTAAACAAGCTTCACATGTATCAAACGATTCGTAATCGAATTGATCCAACATTCCATCTTTATGGAGTTTGGAAATGCGATTCTTATTTATATGGCCAAGTCTACAATGCCATAAGTAGGATTCATTCAAGTCATTTGTCTTGGCTTTCTTGTTATTTATATTAATTACATCAACATTCATATCTAATATGTAGAGACCATTGCTAAGTATGCCAGTACCATAAAAGATTCCATCACGTGAAAAAGAACAACATTTATTCTCAAACGTAAATGAAAAACCATCAACATCTAATGCGGAAATGGAAATAATGCTCTTCGTAAGAGCAGGAAAAAATAACGATTACTAAGTTCAAGTACTAGCCCACCGGGCAATGAAAGAAAATAAACTCCTACGGCCGCCGCAAAGAACACTTGCTCTATTTCCAACGCGTAGGTCCACCTCTCCTTTCTTCGGATCTCTAGTTCTTCTTAGTGCCTCGCATATTCGTATAAATATGAGAACCACAACCGATATCTAATACCTAGTGGTTAGACTTAGAAGAAGTAATGTTGATCTCAATCATAAATATACCTGAAGTCGAAGCATCAGAATGCTTCTTCTTGGTACTCAAGAAGCCTTTGCAGTTTCTTCTCCAATGTCCGGTCTCACCGCAATGGAAGCAAACATCCTTGGATTTATCTTTTGCTATCTTAGGTGTTGGCTTAGGTGCAGCCTTCGCCTTCTTGGACTTTTTCTGGGCTTTTGCCTTGCCCTTGCTTGAAGTGACCAGCAACACTTGCTTTCCCTTCCCCACAGTGCCCTCAGTAGTTTTCAGCATGTTCAATAACTCCGCAAGGGAGCAATCTATCTTGTTCATGTGATAATTCATCACGAACTGTGAGAATGAATCAGGTAGAGATTGCAGAATCAAGTCAATACTCAATTCTCGTTCCAACTTATGGCCCAGCTTCCCAAGCCTCTCTATGTACCCGATCATCTTAAGCACAGGTGACCCCACAGCAATCCCGGATGCCATCTTACAACTAAACAGGGCCTTCGAGACCTCGTACCTCTCAGTGCGAGACTGAGAAGCATAGAGTTCCTTTAGGTGGACCATGATTGTGTAGGCGTCCATAAACTCATGCTGTTTTTGCAGTTCAGGTGTCATCGAAGCAAGCATGATACATGTAGCATCAGTGCTGTCAGAGCAGTGCTTGTTGTACTTCTCGACATCATCTGCAGCCGAACCCTCAGCGGGCTTTTCCGACAGGGGGTCCAAGACATAGCCAATCTTCTCGTGCCTCAACGATTTTGAGGTTTCTTTCCCAATTGAGAAAATTAGTTTCGTCAAGCTTATTAAAATACCAATTCAAATTGAATGGGTTGAAAATAATGTTACTGCCTGGATCAGTAGTATAAATTCTACCGCTTTCATCCATTGAATAATATTTTATTGCTTGAAAAGTCTGTTTTAAATTGTATAATTCTTCTCATTACCCCTTGTGAGAAAAAGATCCCACAAAGAAAATAATTGAACAGTACAAAATAACATAAAAACAAATTGATTAAAAAATTAAAAAAAAAAGGATATGGACTTTAGATTCTATTAGAATCTATTCCAAGTCTTCTTTTTTGTCGATGATAAAACGAAGGTTCAATTTGTTTGACATTTTTTCTACAACAATAAATAAAGATAGAATAAGTAAAAACTCATGTATAAAAACCCTAAATTTGCACTTAAAATTTTATAAGGTTTTTACTCCCACTAGCCAACTATTCTCAATTGGCTTTCAAGAAAATAATTTCTTTAGTGGGCAAGATCCCATCGAACTACCCCGACCCCCAACTTTGTCAGATGGGCCGAAAATAATTAAACAGGTGGACAACACTTTGTCGATCATATCTTATATGACTCTTGTTGTTTGACCAGTCAACTCTTTGACAATTTTTCATCTTATGAGAATAGTCAAACCCTTGCCTCTAAAATCCAAATGACCCCGCTTTGGCTGGTGGCCGAGAGAAATCTTAGTCGAGTCATAACCCTAATATTCGTGAGATCTCTTTCGATCATATCTCGAGAACGACGATATACCCGAGGTAGGTCAACCCCCGCTTTGGATGGTGAGTTGGGTCCGAACAAGGGCTCTTCACCGTCGTTATAATATGGGGAGGCAATTTCAACTTGATTTTTGACGTGGGAATAATTTTAAATTAATTCACTTAATTAATTTGGTTTAATTATGGTCTCATCTACTATGTGCATATTACTACGATATCATATAAAGTAAAACATACACAACATTCCGCACACAAGATAACCGGTATGATCATGGACTTTTTCTAGGTGCGGTTTCGAATACAAACTGACGAAACCGCGGGTCACAAACTAAGGGTATCTGTAACCCACCAATAGGATCTTTATTGTTGTACGCCAATGGGTTCTTTATTTCTCTTTGGCCTTCATCTTCTTGCTCTATTCTTGTTACATAATAATCTATCTAATAAATAATTACACCCGCCACACACGGGGGGGGGGGGGGGGGGGCTAACGGAATGGGATAAATGCAAAAAGTAAACTAGGTCACGTTCTTCATAACGGCCTAAGACAATTTTTCAAAAACCAACATAAAGAAAACATTCCCATCTATCCTATTGGTCGAGTCCATGATCAATCGGGGTTCATATAATCACATTATATCTACACATCTAATCCATACAATTTTATCTTATGAAGAAGATTAAATTCTAATTTTAACTACTTATGCGTCTTTATTTTATCACATCAAATAAATAAATAACATTTAATTAATTATATGACCTAATCGAAAATAAAATTAACATTTAATTTTAAATCGATTTTAATTTCAATTTTATTAAATTTGAACTATTCAAAATAAAATTAAAATTATAAAGTCTCCAATTTGTTTCTTTTCCTTTTGGTCCTTAACCAAAAGTGATGCCTTTGGTTTCCTAAACCAAAAGGCACCTTCCAAAACAAATTTGGTTTGGGCTCTGGCCACTTTCCAAAATCAAAATTTTGGAAGTGGCCTAGGCCTAGGACTTTTACAAATCAAATATTTGAAAAGGGCCGAGGCCTATTCCAAATCAAATATTTAGAAAGGCCAAATTATTTTGGTTTAGGCCTGGCCAATTTCCAAAATCAAAATTTTGAAAGTGGCCTAGGCTAGGCCTTTTACAAATCAAATATTTGAAAAGGGCCTAGGCCTATTCCAAATCAAAATTTGGAAAAGCCAATATGTCAATATGGTTTTCCAATTGCCCAAACTATTTGAACCATTGGTTGGCCATATGACACAACTAAACAAACGAGATATCTATGCACAATAAATATCACAAAATGAAGAGGGTCGATCTTCCCGTTGGAAGAAGACAGCCGACGACGGCAGCCCTAGAGCCGCCGCCGCCACCGCAGAGGAAGGGAGGCCACCGCCAGTCGGCCGAGCCCCCAAATCGTTCCTTTTTTTTGTTTTAACGTCTCATGATTTAAATCTTGTATCTATCGATTAAATACTATGCAATTAAATTATGCTTATTGCTTAAGCTCGAAGTCTGTCTCTAATACCACTGTTAGGAAATCACTAATTTAATGCGGCGGAATTTAAAATTTGATTTCCTTTTACTAGATCGTTTTTGGTTTAATGCAATAAACACGTGAAGTAGTTTGACGGTTATACCTTGATGATCTATAAGATCGTCGTTTTGACCGTCAACAGAGAGTAGTACAGTGCGCAAGCCGTCCACGCGTCCGGCATCTATCGCTAATCCACACGAACTCTTCGCCTGAATCCTCCTTGGATTGCTATTGGAAAACTCCGGTTGCTAGACCGGCATTTTTCCTCCCTGACAAACTCACTATAGGTTGCTCTCTATTTTACACAAAAACTATGAGCTCTTGCAATTGTGATGTACAAAAGAGCTTGACACCCACCTCTTATTTATAGTGTAGGTGGCGCCCCATATAGTGTGTAGGAGAAGAAAATATTCTCCCAATAAAATAAGGAAAATCAATTAGATTGATTTATCTCTTTTATTATAATTAATTTTGCCAATATCTTATATTGATTATAATTATCTTATTACCATAAATCTATTCTTCCAAAATCAATTACTATCTTATATTAATATTATGGTAATCTTATTAATTAATGTGTACAATCTAAATGTATCTTATACACTTAAAAATGGCGCCCCATTAGTCAACTAATTGACTTCCGGAATATTCTTTAATTAATATAATTTGTATATAATTAATATCTTGTATTTTATTTATTCATAATAAATAAATACCACCATATTAATTTACCACTATAACCTTTATAGTCTAGAGGTAAATTTTCCTTATTTGGTTATCAACTATAACCGCATTTTAATCCGACTCGATGTTCATATGTGTGTGACCCGATAGGCTTCCGAATATGTTGGCCGTAGACACAAAGTGCAATTTACTAAAATGCCCTTCATGCCTAACGATCACGGGATAGCGTCTAGCAACACACCGTGACCCTCAATCATCGGAAGAGTCAAAAGCAATGACTACTACCTTTCATGTGAAGCAGTTACCGTGTAACTTACAATCCTATCGCTGTAATAATATTGTTGGTCCCTTGAAAAGGCTTTAGTTAAGTTTAGAGGGGGGGTGAATAAACTTAACACTTAAAACTTTGGAGTTAACAAATTCTGCAACTTCAAAGCAAATTTCGCCGATACTTCAGTCTGTCGAGACCTCGCAGCTCCGCCGATAAACAAGATAGTCATCGATAGTTCGCTTTGCTGAATTTGTGCAATGGAATAATATCAAAATTAAGCCTTGTTACTTGTTGTTAAATATGTTACCAAGTATTAGATACTCGTAGTGTTTGTGTGTGATTTCGGTTGCTAGATTCAAAGCAGTTGATATGGATAATGACTAAGTGCAGAAAGTAAATGCAGTAAGTAAGTAGAGAGATTTTATAGTGGTTCCAGGTGATGTAATCCTGTCAGTCCACTCTTCTCCTGTGATGTTGGAGGAAATTCACTAGTGATCTTTGAGTTATCTGTTACAAAGAGTCCTAGGTTGCTTGTCCTTCACCAATAACTATGGCTTCACAAACTGAAAACTGGGAACAGGTAGGATTGCTGCTCCTGAGTCTTCCACTGGTCCTTGAAGGGTAGGATTGCCTCTTCACCAGCTTCACCACAAACCAACAGCCTTTCACACCCAACGTATGCTTCACTTGTCTTCAAGCATTCTTTATAAGATAAGAAGTGAATCAAATAAATGATTCAGTTGCAGCAGCTTGATTAGGATGATGTAATCGCAGCTTGCGCCTTCAAGTGTGTATGCTTGATGCAAATTGAACACGTAAAGCACTTGAAGAAAATAACTAGATCAAGCCACCTTAAGCTCGCAAGTTCAAGCAGGTGTTATTCAAATTTCGATTATCACTTGAAGTTTATTCCAAAATTCATCATCATCTTCTTGAGTTGAAAGTCCTCTATTTATAGGTAAGAGTGCATGTGAGTTGAATTTTAAAATTCAAATGTGACCGTTCCTTGTATTTGTCCCATCCGCACCGCATTCCGTCACTATTCATGGGATCGACACTCGTCGGATTACTTTTTGACAAAGCAAGTCCGTCCACCCCTTTGACTTGTATCCAATGGATAAAAATATGAATCATCCCAACGTCTTTTTAATCTCACCTTTGATTTGCTTGATAAGTCGAGGTAGTTGGTCGTTCTTATCCATGTAACTTTCCAATAATCTTGAATTAATCGAGGTATATATCGCCAGGTTCATTAGTCTCGTCGTAAAACCAATCAATCTTCGCCGAACATCATATTTTTGTCCGTAAAATATAATGCAAATTTCGATTTCTTTTATCCAACTTTTATTTGTGAAGTTAGATTACATCATTTTAAATATAACCAAGTTCCAAACATCATCCAACTTGTGGAACTTAGACCTTCTACACAAGGCATATGTAATCGCTTAGGTCATCACGACTTGCCTATAATCCGATTCCATATCCTTGACTTTAATTACTAAGTTTGATCCCTTAGCCTTCATTAACCGAGTTTGAACCCTCACCTTCGCTCTTCGCCTTCGCAGGTTCCGGACCGCCCACCGACCTATCTACCCTATCGACCTAGACCCGGTCCGCCGATAAACAATCGCAGCCTTTTACGTTGCTTGTTTGATCAAACCTATTTATGAATCAAACTCTAATAAACCTATACATTTTATCTAGACATCTTTTTGCCTTTGCACTATAACAATAGTGTGGCACTCATCATCAAAACTAAGAAATAAGTCTAACAATTTCCCCCTTTTTGGTGATGATGCCACTACCCTCACCTAATCAAAAAGCAAAAAGATAAAAACACAAACAAACAAATTCACTAATTCTCATTATAAATATTTGTTCACAGCTATTACAACTAGATACAAGAAAGATAAACAAAGGAAAAGTAGCCGATCTATTGTCTCTTCTCTCTTTCTTGTCTAGCCTTCTCGCTTGCTCTTGATAAGCTCGATTTCTTCTATCATTTCAATCATCCATTCATTCTCAATTAGTGTAAAATCAATATAGTGATTGACTTGTTTCCACCAATTCCATGCTTCAGCAGGACAAGATTGATCCGATTTACCCCGAAACCAAACCTCATATACAAACCTCCTTAAATTCATTCAAAGGAATCTTTTGCTTTTGTAATTGGCGACCTTTTCACCTTTGCTACTTCTTCTTCCTCTTGAATTTGCTCTTAAAGCTCTAATCCTTGCCTCCCAAAACTTCAAACTCAAGAAGGAGTTAAGACCTTCATGAAATCCCATGTCACGATAGGGTCTCCTTCGTTATGGAACTCTTTCTTGTACCGTGATAGGAGATCATCGCTGAGTTGCACTCGCTGCTGTGCGTTGCCTAAAGGCATTTGTATCATCACCATCTCTTCCGTGCAAAGAGTCTAGCAGCCCTCCTTTGTCGCACTGATTGGCCCTCTTCCCCTTAGTGACATCATCAACAAAACGTGAGATGAGGCCATGAATAGCTTCCCGTGATACTATCACTCGTGTAATTGACCCGCCATAGTACCGCCTTCTAGTATCAAGTGAAGTAATCCTAGATTGCGAGTCTCTTCCAAATCCGTTGATCCTCTCAAGAAATTTGGGATCGTGTACATGTAGCGGAGTTGTTGTGCAAAGAAGAAGCTCTCAGCAGCTTCAAGAAGCTTGTCAAGTTTTTGATGAATGGATGTAAATTGATCTTTCAAAAACTTGTCCTTCAAGTGTGTTCCCTTGCTTGATATATCTCACATCATATATCATATCATTTAAAGCATTTTGAGTGGAAGCAAAGTTTGAAGCAAATTTCAGTATCGCGATTGTCTCGTTTTCATTTATCGAGCCATCGCTTCTTCAAATTTTCTTTCTTGTCCGTCCAGCTTGAGTTCTTAACTGTTGCATATCATTTCTTACAAATCCTCAACTCATTTAGTACTTCAACCGGCACTCCACCGGCCATTCTACTATCGGTAGATCCATCGTTGAGCTCCTCAACTCTCGTATTGTGCCCGTTGACCGCCGATGATCATTGCTCTACTCATATCTCTCCCAAATAGGGGAGGTCCTTCCTCAACCATTGCATCAAGAACATCTTCAAGGATAGGATCTTGTGCAGTTCCTCAAAGAACTTCTTCTTGTCCAAAAATTTGAAATTCTTCATCACCGTAGTCATAATCCAAGAAATTGCTCTTCTTGATTAACACTAGCCGCCCGCTCGATTATCCTTCCCTACAAAGGTCTTGGCTCCGGAAGACTCCACTACAAGAAAGCCTCAATAACAACAAGGGTTTCCTCCAAACCCAAAGTTTGTTCCAACCCGTGTCCAGGTCCGTTTGAGACTCAAGACTCGTACCTCCCGTTCCAACCTTTGTCCAGTGTCCGTTTGTACCCCAAAGAACTCCGTACCTCCCGTTCAATTTCCCGTGGATTAAAGATATTAGTATTATCCACTTGAAACCTTCGCATGACCAATCTTGTGCGGGATGATGGCGCTTTTAGTAAGAGTGCCTTCAATGTCAAATCCATCTTGATATTCAATGGATTCCTCGTAACTAGCACTTGGTTCACTAAAGTCACCGACTTTTTCTTGATCCAAATCAACAATCCGTTCATCTTCAAAGTTGTCCAAATAGACTTTACAACATGAAATGCGAGCAGATTCATCAACTAGCCTACCATCACTCAATGTAATTCCCTCATTGATCAATGCTTCTAGATCATCCATGGTGAGATCTTGTAGATCCTCATCCATTTCTTCGCCCGCCGGCCCTCGCGACTTACCAAGCACCGGTGGATTTGTGCAGTGTGGATCATTTATCAAAGCAATCCCACTAGGTTCTCCCGGTCCCGAGGGGAAATCTCCCTCGAGTCGATGATGAGGAAGAATCATCATCACCATCTCTTGGATCTCCGAACTTGATACCCTCCTCCTTCGTTGATCATCAAACGGATCCATCGATCTTGATTGCGCAAGGTTGTATCAATCGATCCAAAGAAGTTTTCCACTCCTAACTTGTCAAAAACCCATTCTTCAAAATCTGTCATTGGTTGAGCAAATGGTTTTTGTCTTTTGTAGAACCCAAACTTCCACTCGAAGTAATCAAGAATTTGTCAAGTTTGGGATCCACAAACTCTTCGCTTTTCTTGCACTTTTTCACATGCCTTTCAAATGGCATAAAAGAACTCCCGGGAGCAGCTCCGTAGCTTGTTGACCTCCAAAGGTTCCAACAAGCGCATTCATGGTATCTTCTACGGATGTTAGAAAGTCGGCAGGTTGCTTTGTGATTGTACATTTGTACCTACTACTTCCATCTGTATCACACTTGGTTCCCCCTGACTTACATGCTCATCAGCAGGGTTAGCAGCAGACTGCTCTTCCCCCTGAACTATTGCCACATTTGCAGGGTCTTCAACCAAGTCTCCAATCACCTCTTCAACCACCACAAAGAGTTCGGTTCGGTGGTTTGTCGTGGTTCTTTAGTGGATACTACAAAGAAGCTCGTGGTCGGTAGATCGTCGTACATCCTCTACGATTGCTCAAAAATAACTCGTTCAAAGATCGGTAGACTTGATAACTTCTTCATTTGAGGAATCACCGATAACAACCGGTGGAATAACGCTTAAGGGCTCACCTCAACAACAAATTCCTCTTCTTCTTCTACCGACACCTCTTCTTGGACTTTTTGTTTTTCCAAGATTCTCAATTCTTTACCTTTGCCATACTTCTTCTTTTTGGCAACCTCCTTCATTCTCTTGGATAGGGGTTCATCATCATCATCATCATCGCAGATTTTCTCTTTCTACTATCTTCTTTCGTTGTTTTGTCGAATTTCAACAACAGCTTCTTCTTGCTAAGGCTACAAGCAGGTCGGTAACCTCCACTTGACCCTCACGGACTCGCTAGATCGTGTTTGTTTCCTTTCTTGTTCTCTTTGATTTCAAGATTTCAAGGTAATCTTTCTAACATCGACTTTTTCTCTTTCCAGCAGCTTTCTTTTTGATGCAAAGGTTTGATGGATATCTTCTTAGTTTGCCGAACCCGCTCACCACCAAGCATCACCGTCATTTCCATCATCATTATCACCAAGATGCTCTCCAAAAACCTCTTCATCATCATCAAGTCCAGGAATTGCATAATCAATCTCCTTTTTGTATCCGGACCGATTTATGGCAACCGGTTCAAGATCGTAACCTCCCGATGATTCAAAGAGGTCCGAATCATCAAACCTA
Source organism: Gentiana straminea (assembly GCA_036785695.1). Classification (NCBI taxonomy): domain Eukaryota; kingdom Viridiplantae; phylum Streptophyta; class Magnoliopsida; order Gentianales; family Gentianaceae; genus Gentiana; species Gentiana straminea. The sequence continues at coordinate 1,012,684 of JAVUPR010000278.1, read as the reverse complement.
AGGGTAAGGCCTTGGATTTCCTTTTCCCTATTTTCTCCTCCTTGGCAACTTTCTTCATATAATGAATAAAGTAACCAGCCCAGTCAAATCTCATGCTCCTGCAGATGATGATCATTAACTCTATCTTAGGCCCAGATAGAGTATCCATACTGCCAACCAATCCAAGTATGTTCTTGGCAATAAGTTTGCTCAGCAGACTGTATTCATTCCCAATGTGTCTGCAATTGATGCCAGGAACAGATTTGGTGGTTTGATTTGTCTTGATTTGATCTACAAACGCCAACTTGTCCAATCCCATTGCTTCAGGATTCACTGGACCATTTTCCACTTCTTCAAATCCAAACACTTCCCTCAGCAGACTGGGGGAGATAACAAGCTCCTCGGCATTCACAGCTTGTATTGAATGCTTCAGCTCCTTCTTCCACCACCATGTTCTTCCGTAAATCAACAACATTGGTGTATGAAATTGTGTCTAATCTCGATATTGAGCTTGTTCTCCAAGCCTCGCAAACCTCCTTATTCTTCGACCTATATTAATGGCCAACTCTGTTTGGTTTGCATCAACTACATAGCCTCTAACACTTTGGCTAGATTCGATTTGAACTTCAACCTTTTCCGCCATTGAAATAAGAAAAAGATGAAGAAAGATTGCTCTCAAATCTCGTGTTCACACGTTGTAGATTTTGCGTAGATAAAGCAGAAATTGCAAGTGGAGAAATCGTCGTATAACAATACGATTTTATAGACTCGTGAGTAGTTGAAACTGTCATAGCACGTACATTGAGGTAACCACGATTAAATTTGATTAGGTGTTGTCTTGACACGTGGCCCATTACTCCACCATAACGTTTGTAACCGTTGGATGGTTTGATCGTGGTAATAATGGATAAAATAAATATCCCGCCAATATGCTTTTTGACTTTAATTATTTTGACCGAGTAACGTTCCCTCCAAATAGGTAATCCTCGGCAGGGTGGGCTCGGCGGTGTCTTGTGTCGATAAGTAGACTTCAAAGCGCCCGCCGACAAAAGTACTCTGCGAACCTTGTTTTCTTCTTGTTTTGTTCAATTGATAATACAAGATGAGGTTTAATACCAATGACCGATCCGTCAAGTGAGCTCACCCAAAATGACAAAGACCAATCCCCTTGGCAACCTCATTTGCTCAATTGTCCAAACATAAGTACATGGAATTGTTGATACCAATGACTAATCTGCTAAGTGAGCTCACCCAACATAGCAAAGACTAATCCCCTTGGTGAATTCCAAGACACCGCCGAATATCACCAATCTTTATGATTCCAAGTTCAAATCCTTAGTTTAGCAAATCTTTCACCGTCAAGAGGTTTAGTGAAAATATCAAAGCAAGTTGATCTTCGGTAGGAATGTATAGAACCACTACATCTTTCTTTTCAACATGATCTCTTATAAAATGATGTCTCACATCAATGTGCTTGGTTCTTGAATGCAAAACAGATTTTCTCGTGATTGCAATTGCACTTGTGTTGTCACACATGATTGGAATTTCCCTTTCTTCAATTCCATAATCCCTTAATTGTTGTCTTAGCCATAGTACTTGTGCACAAGCAGCTTCCAAGAAGAAATGTATTCAAATTTCAAGAAGGAAGTTGAAATAGAATTCTGTTTCTTGCTAAACCAGAGACCGCCTATTTCCCATTAACCGACGGTGTTCCCGAGGTGCTTTTTCTATCAATCTTGCATCCAAAGATAATCGAATCCGAGTAGGATATTACTTTGAAGCTTCCTTCCTTGGAATACCATATCCCTACACTTAAGGTCTCTTTAAGATACTTGAGAATTCTCTTAACCGCACCTAAATGACTTTCTTTAGGTTTAGACCGAAATCTTGCACAAACACCTACAAAGAAAGGATATATCTCGTCCGTCGGCGAGTGAGATACAAACAGACTCCCTATCATCCTTCGTATAAAGTCCGATCAACATCTTTGCCTTCTTTATCTTCATCTAATCTCATGTTTGTACTCATAGGAGTTGAATTCTTAGTGCTTGTTTTCCATACCAAATTTCTTCAAAGAACTCTTTGGTATATTTGGTTTGATGAATGAAGATTCCATCCTTTATCCGTTTAACTTGCAATCCCAAGAAGTAATTCATTTCTCCCATCATACTCATTTGGAATTTGCTCTTCATTAGATTTGCAAACTTTTCACAAAGTAACTCATTCTCGAGCCAAAAATTATGTCATCTACATAAATTTGTACCACAGGTGTCGTCCCCTTCACCGATTCTCGAAAAGTGTCTTGTCAATGGTGCCTTTAGTGAAACCATTGTCTACCAAGAATTGAGATAGTAGTCTCATACCATGCTCTTGGTGCTTGTTTCAATCCATAAAGTGCTTTGTTGAGTCCGTACACTTTATCTTCTTGATCTTTAACTTCAAATCCAGGAGGTTGCCGAACATACACTTCCCCTCTAGATCCCATTCAAAAATGCACTCTTGACATCCATTTGATATACTTTGAAGTTCTTATATGCAAAAGATGTGCTAGGAATAATCTGATAGCTTCCAATCTTGCAACAGTGCATAAGTTTCATCAAAATCTATTCCTTCGCTTGAGAATAGCCTTTTGCAACTAGTCCGGCCTTATTTCTTACAATGGTACCGATTCATCAAGTTTATTTCGTATACCCACTTAGTACCAATGATATTTGCATGACTTGGCCTTTCAACTAAAGTGTCCAAACTTGATTTCTTTCAAATTCATTTAATTCTTCTTGCATAGCAATTATCCAATCTGGATCCGAAATTGCTTCTTCAACAACTTTAGGTTCCATTTGAGATAGAAAACAGTAAACATAGCTTCCAGCTTGTCTTCTAGTCCTCACACCTTGCCGTACATTGCCAATTACTTGTTCAAATAGGTGATTCCTTAACCATTGTGGATTTTGGTTATTTTGATTTTCGTGAATATCATCTTCGGTAGGGTCTGCTTGTAGTTTCTTCTACAGGGGGGTCGCAGATCCTTGAATAGCTTCGGTTGTTGCATCGTAATATTGTCGCCAGGGTGTTCAAGGGGGCAAAGATCGAAATTTTTAAGTCATTGAATCTTTCCAAAACTTCCACACAATCTGGATCGTGACTTGTTGATTCTTAGCAGGTTCATGAACTTCATCTTCCATTCCAAAAAAACTTAGGTTCATCAAACACAACATGGATTGTTTCTTCATGTTTTAGTGACCTCTTGTTCGCACTCGAATGCTCTCATTGACCGAAGAATATCCCAAGAATATGCCTTCATCCGATTTAGGTTGGAATGTTTTCAAATGAACTTTGTGATTTAGAATAAAACATTTGCTTCCAAATGGGTGAAAATAGGATATATTAGGTATCCTTCCATTCCGATCTCATAAGGTGTCTTCAGCCTTCTTGTTTACCGATGTTCTATTTTGTGTATAGCATGTCGTATTTATCGCTTTCAAATTTCAATATCTTTCGTAGCAATGCTTCACAAATCATTGTTCTTCCCTTCCTTTAATGTCCCGTTTCTTCTTTCAAGAACCCCATTTTGCCGAGGTGTACCAAATACGAGCCAAGTTGATGTAGTACACCATTCGTTCACAATATTCTCTTATAACTTTGTTGAGAAATTCAAGACTCCACGATCCGATCTTATCTTTATGATCGTTAAACTTTTCTCATTTTGCAATCTCTTCAAAAGATTAGGCATGCTTTTGAGTGTCTCACTTTTCTTGTTCATAAATATCACCCAGTGTGTATCTAGAAAAATCATCCACAACTACTAAGGTGTATTTCTTTCCGGTACACTTGTTGGAGTTATTGGTCCAAAAATATCCATATGCATAAGCTCCAACACTCGTTAGTTGATTGTTTAGTCTTTGACTTGAAACTTGACTTTATCTCTGTTTACATTGCCGACAAGCATCACATATAGCATCCTTCTTGAATGTGATCTCGTGTAAACCAATCACTAATTTCTTTTTCACCAACCGATTAATATCATCAAAATTCAAGTGATTTAACTTCTTGTGCCATAGCCAATTGAGTTCGATTTGGTATGCACAATCAGTGTGTTTTCGGAACTGCGCAGAGACCAATCCACAACATACATGTTCTGTTGCCTTCTACCAAAGCAAGTACAACTTGATCACCTCTCTCACTAATGACAATACAATTGTTTTTGTCAAAAGTGACCTTGTATCCCATATCACGAATTGTCCAAGGCTCGCCAAGTTGTAGTCCAAATTCCTCCACATATGCCACATTCTTGATTGTAAGTCCATTTCGATAAGTGTGCCATATCCTCTTGTATATCCAGTGTATTTTTGTTGCCAAAATTCACCCTTGGACCATCTTTTGCCACAAAGTTTGATATACAAGTGCTTATTATTTGTCATGTGTCCGGAACATCCACCGTCAAAGTACCGTACACCCTACAAAACAAAGTTAATGCATTTTAGGTACCCAAACCCGTTTGGGTCCATAGTGGTCAAGTGGCAAGCATGACCCTTGGTATGTTTCCATAAGGTCTTCTCCTAAATGTGTCATACTTTGGTTCATACTTTGGTTCATACATGTATTCCACACATCCATAAGTTCTAACAGTAGGTTGTGTAGGAACCACATATGTTTTCTGGCCTTTTGGTACATAATGCCGTTTTTGAAATGATTCTTGTTATTAGAAACATTTGCATAACCATAGGTGTGCTTGTCTATTAGAATGTTTCTCGTAATATGGAGTCCGCCGAGGTCTTGTGTAAGTCCTCTCGTCGATTCCATTGCCTAGGTTTTACCCTAGTAGTATGGTTATACCGATCGTTTCTAGCATTAGATGCGAGAATATTCCAATCATTATCACAGGGAACACGCCTCTACCTTTCCCCCGAGATAAGTATCCCTTGAATGATCAACATTTTTGGATTTAGGATTCTTATTCTTGGAATATCTCTCGTTTCTTTCCCTTCGTGGTCCAAATAGACTTGGTAGCAGTGTCCGCTATCGCTGAGCTTAAGGCACAAGCAGTCCTATTTTTGGATTTATTCATTTTACTAGAGCCGTTGACTTCGAAACTCCCGATTTTGCTTCCTTGAGGCATTCTCATTGGGTTTTACCGCTTCAAAGCGGCATTTTACGGGAGATGGATCTAGTGCGGTGCACAAACTTAGGACCAAATCCGGTACTAGGTTCAAGAACCTTACCGGATCCACTCTTGTTAGATTGCCGAGTTCCAAATCCAAGCCCAGCTTCTATCTCCATAAGCCTTTCCCGATTTGTATGCGTATTGGAACAAGATGGTTCAAATAGATTCGTAGGTCACGCCGGATGTTCACGAGCTTATGCCGATTCTCGTTCAACTTCTTTTTCCTTACCATTGAGAACCCTTAATTCAAATTTTCAATCTTCCAACTTCTAACTCAAGAGCTTCTTTTTCACCTTCACAACCTCATAACCAGATTGTATTATCCTCGCTGATTAAGGATGGCATCCAAAGTCTCATTGTTGTCGAATTTCTAGGATTTGAACCACAAAGTTGATTCACAATCACTTCCAAGCAGAGTGTTTATAGATACAAAGTGTTGTATACCTCCTCGCCATCCATATTAGCCATCAAAGCATAATCCTCCATATCGGAAACCGCTTCGTGTCATCCGATTCATTTCCTTTTTCGATTCCACTTCATATCCCGATTCATCTTCAAAGAACCATAGCCTTCTTGCCATGTCTTCTTTGTTGACTCTTGGTCTTCGCAGGTCCGGACAATCGTGTCTAAAATGTCCAAAGCTTCTTACAAATAAGCAAAGATAATCGTGTTCCTTGCCTTGTTTCAACTCGTGACAATCGTCTGAAGTGTCCTGGTTTCTTGCAATGAAAGCATAGATAGTCATTATCTTTCTTTGGTTCTTCTTTCCTTCTTTCGAGGGCCTCTTTGTGAAATTTCTTGTAGGGGCCTTTCCGCCTTCATCATTCCGATTTTCTTGCTCGCAGGGCAATTTGCTCTTGCATTTCATCTAGCATATCATCCTCGTCCTCCCGATGTTTCTTCATGATGTGAAGCACCAATGCAAGTGGTTTTTGGCTCTTCCTTTTCGCTTTCAGTGCACCAAATTCTTGCTAAATTCATAGGCCTTAAGATCGAGAATAATTTGAAGGTATCTTCTTCATGCAATTTTCTCATTTCTTCAATTGCAATACCTTCATTTTCCAAACATCTCTTGCAGTAAAGCTTCCAAGATTTTGGTGTTTACTTCCTCTTTTGAATAACTTACACTCGCAGGGTAAGTTCATCCAAGATAGCATTGAATCTTGATTCCATTTGCTCAATGGTTTCATTAGGTAGCATCTTGAACTTTTGAAACCTTTTTCTGCCACACCGATTTTGTTCTTCTTTATTGCATCGTTGCCTTCACGCATTAAGTGGATCTTATCCCAAAGTTCTTTTGCAGCCTTGCAATCTTTGACTTTCATGTACATATTGCTATCCAAGGTTCTCGTAGATGATATCAATAGCAATGTTGTTGAGGTTTGCTCTTTTCCCGTCTTCTCGCATTCCATTCTCTCTTTGGTTTAGAATGTACTCGCTTCGTCACCCACTCATTATCGCCTTTGTAATCTCCAAAGTGGTCCTTCGCTTAGTACATCCATCATCTCATCATGAGTAGCAAGAAGATATGCCTCGCATTCGACGTTTATACTCATCAAATCTATCAAGAGAGCACATCAACATGGTTCTAGCATACCGTGTGTTATCCATGATGTAAGTCTTGAAAATCGCAACTTGAAAGAAAGTTTTAAAGAATTTTCACAAGCACAACAAGTAGGATTCCTTCGTAACGTAAGCAATCGCTCCGATACCAATTGTTGGTCCCTTGAAAAGGCTTTAGTTAAGTTTAGAGGGGGGTGAATAAACTTAACACTTAAAACTTTGGAGTTAACAAATTCTCGCAACTTCAAGCAGCCTCGCGATACTTCGCAGTCTGTCGAGACCTCGCAGCCCGCCGATAAACAAGTAGTCTACATCGATAGTTCGCCTTTGCTGAATTTGTGCAATGGAATAATATCAAAATTAAGCCTTGTTACTTGTTGTTAAATATGTTACCAAGTATTAGATACTCGTAGTGTTTGTGTGTGATTTCGCTTGCTAGATTCAAGCAGTTGATATGGATAATGACTAAGTGCGTAAAGTAAATGCAAGAAGTAAGTAGAGAGATTTTATAGTGGTTCCAGTGATGTAATCCCGTCGTCCACTCTTCTCCCGTGATGTTGGAGGAAATTCACTAGTGATCTTTGAGTTATCTCGTTACAAAGAGTCCTAGGTTGCTTGTCCTTCACCAATAACTATGGCTTCACAAACCGAAAACTCGGGAACAGTAGGATTGCCGCTCCCGAGTCTTCCACCGGTCCTTGAAGGGTAGGATTGCCTCTTCACCAGCCTTCACCACAAACCAACAAGTCTTTCACACCCAATGATGCTTCACTGTCTTCGCAGATTCTTTATAAGATAAGAAGTGAATCAAATAAATGATTCAATTGCAAATGAGCTTGATTAGGATGATGTAATCGCAGCTTTTTGCATCTTCAAGTGTGTATGCTTGATGCAAATTGAACACGTAAAGCACTTGAAGAAAATAACTAGATCAAGAAATTTTTAAGCTCGAAGTTCAAGCAGGTGTTATTCAAATTTCGCATTATCACTTGAAGTTTATTCCAAAATTCATCATCATCTTCTTGAGTTGAAAGTCCTCTATTTATAGGTAAGAGTGCATGTGAGTTGAATTTTAAAATTCAAATGTGACCGTTCCTTGTATTTGTCCCATCTCGCACCGCATTCTCGTCACTATTCATAGGATCGACACCGTCAGATTACTTTTTGACAAGCAAGGTACCGTCCACCCCTTTGACTTGTATCCAATGGATAAAAATATGAATCATCCCAACGTCTTTTTAATCTCGGCCTTTGATTTGCTTGATAAGTCGAGGTAGTTGGTGTTCTTATCCATGTAACTTTCCAATAATCTTGAATTAATCGAGGTATATATCGGCGGGTTCATTAGTCCGTCGTAAAACCAATCGTCTCGCCGAACATCATATTTTTGTCCGTAAAATATAATGCAAATGATTTCTTTTATCCAACTTTTATTTGTGAAGTTAGATTACATCATTTTAAATATAACCAAGTTCCAAACATCATCCAACTTGTGGAACTTAGACCTTCTACACAAGGCATATGTAATCGCTTAGGTCATCACGTACTTGCCTATAATCCGATTCCATATCCTTGACTTTAATTACTAAGTTTGATCCCTTAGCCTTCATTAACCGAGTTTGAACCCTCGGCCTTCGCCTTCGGTCTTCGCAGGTTCCGGACCGCCCATCGACCTATCTACCCTATCGACCTAGACCGGTCCGTCGATAAACAATCGCCACCTTTTACGTGCTTGTTTGATCAAACCTATTTATGAATCAAACTCTAATAAACCTATACATTTTATCTAGACATCTTTTTGCCTTTGCACTATAACAGCTAGTGTGGCACTCATCATCAAAACTAAGAAATAAGTCTAACAAATATCCATACGATCGTTTCTTGAGTGTCAATACATTAACGATCGTATCTTATAATCTGGATATCAAGCTCTCTCGGGACAACACATTTACTCCCACTTTGCAAAAATTCTCGAGAGCTAGACATCCCTTATAAGAAGGCCATTTTGGATATTCAATCTCAATCGCGATTCCCGGACGACCAATCATGTATACTCCGCATGCTTCAGTATCATACCCAATCACTACCGCATGATCGCCCCATGGCTAGGGGAAATCTCAATAGTGTCAAAGCATGACAATCCACACCGTGATGCCATGAAGACTCCGGTCAAAAGGATAATTACACAACCGCCACATAGTGTGACCCTTAATGTAAGTGGGTCGGTATAACCTACGCATTCTCTAATGCACGTCCACGTACAGTCCAAGTGTCTCTACACTTCGATAGACGAGATATATCCCTACCTTCTAAAAGATAGAAGACATTCAATACGTGCTAGTCTGATTATACTATCAATGTCCCATTTGACAGTACATAGGACTAGAGACATTTAAGTACCAAACTTATTATAGTGATTAGAGATCTCATCAACCATAATCACTATCATGGTTTCTCTATCACAGATTGATACTAGGGACGTTACTATATATATAAAACAAACAACATGAATATAAACAATATATAATAACATTAGTGCTTTTATTAATCATAATAAAGTTATTACATGAACTAAATAGACTGTAAATGACCCGACCCGGTCGGATCCGGTCCAACACGAATGGGTTTAGGACACCTTTCCAACCCCACTTTCCCCGTTGGTTAGGAGTAAAGGAAATGCTTGCCGACGACCCAACGTATAAAGAATGGCAGGGTCGCTTTTTCTATGTTAGAGATAGAAGGAGATCTTGGCTGGGGCGCTGGAAGACAAGTTCTCTGCAAAAGGATGAGTGTCCGACCATTCTAGATTTTGCCTCCATGGACGCGGTTCGGAATACTGGGATTGTCATGAGGTTCCGTGAGTTTTCTTCCAAGCGGATCATTGCCGCTCGATTGGCCGAGGCTGGCCCCAACCTCCATGTTCCTCTAAACAGTGATAGTCGGGATGTCCGTAAGTATTACTACTTTCTTATTTATTCGGTTTTCCAATTAGTACTAGCAATTTTTTGACTTTGCTACTTGCAGCGAGGGTCCTAGCAGGCCTTCAAGCCCCCGCCCGTATGAGGGAGGTAGAGCAACAAACCAAGAAAATAGTGGCCGCGGACATGGATTATGTTGGATGTGATCCCGCGGCTCGGACCATGGGGTCCTCTATTGATGCCAACACAGCTCGTTTACTATCTGAGTTGGAGGACGATGCCTTGATGAGGACTCATTCTCCCGGAAGAGGCTCGGACGTTCCTATTGAAGGATGTAGGAGCTCAGATCTAAACAAATTAGATCTATGCGCAGCGGATGGATCACGATTCATATATTATAACACATAAACAAAGGATTTAATTACTACAAGGGGGTTAAGAAAATCCATACCAATAGTAGGAAGAGAAGCTTTGATCTTAGGACGAGAAGCCTTGATCTTCCAATGTGTTCTCCAGACGGTGGTTGGTGGACACCCTTCTTGATATGAGAACCTCCTTGATATGCAACACCAAGAAAAACTTGTAGTTTTTCTTCTTCTAAAACCCAAGATAAGAAAACTAATTTTTCTCTATATTTTGGTGATGATGGCCGAAATTTTCAAGTGTTTTTTACACTTGGAATAACTCTCTTTTTATAGGAGAGTAAATCCTTGGTCTCAAATTTTTAATTAATTAAATTAAATAAAAAGATAATTTCCTTAATGAATAATTGTGACATGTTATTGACCAATAGGAAATCAAATAACAAGTCATACAACCAATCACATAACAAGAATATCTTTTATTTTCCATAACACAAGAAAATCAATTCTTGTGCTAAAAAGGGACCAAAATGGCGCCACCTCCTAGGGTTTTTTAGCCCAAATAAAATGTCGTTTATGTGTATTATATTATTTAGCCCAACTAAATAATATCCATGCATATCAATTAATTGGCCTAGCCAATTAATTATTTCTGAGGCCCAAATAAACAAGAATATAAGCCCGAATTATAGAAGCCACATTGGGGGCCATGGACCTATAACCAGTAGCTCCAATAATTAAATATATTATTCATCGAACAGAATATATATATTAAATTATTAATTCCGGGGTTACGCCACCATAAACCCAAAACTGAACTCTACCAATTATAGATATATACTTACACTCAACCCATAGAGTAGATAAGCGTCCATTGATATAATCACTACATACGGACTAACCCTCCATATAGACTGTCCACTCTGTGTGGGATGTCTCCGTAAACCCGACACGGAATATCTTATCCTTATTTACCATTAACCCCCTGATGATCAATTAGTTCACATACCTGACTAGTGATCAATTAGTCTAATATGAACTCCCGGGATCGATCACTTTCTTAGGGCTAACAAATAAGGGGACTGTCTCTCTACTTCCCGCAGGAAGGAATGGATTACATTTCTGTGAAAATCAGAACTACTCACTCATCGGGAGATAGTGCCAATGAGAAGTGTCTTGGAACACATATTTAAGTGAACCGTAACTAACACATCAAACACTACCCCGAGACAAGAAGCACCCCGTGATCACCTCGGGATTAAGGTTGATCCATATATGATCATCTAATGATTTAATAAGATTCCTCGATTACGGAATTATACCGAGAAATACGATTAAATCGGTCCAAATCCTATATGAATGCCATCATATATAAATGCCCCACGTAGTACCCTCTACCGACAATCCGGATAAGACTATCACACCCTAAGGTGTTCTGGGCGCATTATTGGTGTTTTAATCAATAGACCCTAAACTATGATTAAGTTTACCACGGACTAACAGTTTAAGTATATCACCATTAACTCAATCCTCACGTGCATGTCATACACTGAGTTAAGCAGTTACATACTGATATACTTAGGGTTTGCAGCAGTGTATTACTTACAAGCACAAAGCAAGTAATAAGGTGAGATAAATTCTGTCATCCATTATAAAAAACAATTACACAAATTGTCTTTCGGGCACTACATCTAACACCTGTCACCGAGGTTTCTTCTTCAGAGGCTCCTTTAGTACAGGATGATAAGGAGGAGGAGGAGCTGGAGACGCCCCTTACCCGAAGGTCCTTTCGCCATAGGTCGGAGCATGATCGATGCCGATGAGAGACCCAAAAAGAGGATCAGGACAGAGCACGGGTCAGGTTTAGTAACTGATTTTCTCGGTCAAGGAGGTGTGGATAAGGCGTCTCTCCAAGCTGAAGTTCAGGGTGCTCCAGAACGAACACCTGAGGAGCGGAGAGGGGGAGAGGAGGCCGAGACCGGCCCTAATTCCTCACCTTCTTCGGCCGCTCCGACGCAAGAGATTTCTCAAATGCCCTATTTGGAGCTGCTCGAGGCAGGCTTCGAGGCTAAGAGATACATGAGCTCCATTCTTTTATGATTTTTGTGTTTATCCTTATTAAATGATTTTTACCGTATGCTGCGTGTGCGCAGGGATCGATCGTGGCCCAAGAGATTTTTTGCCGACTCGCACGTTCCTCAGCCGAGCTTGAGAAAAGGACTTCTGATCTGAAATCCAAAGATGAGAAGATAAGGGAACTCATGGAATAGTTAGATGCTCAGGCAAAGAAGATGGAAGATTTGAGATCTGAATACGCCACGCATCACCAAGAGTTCATGAATGAGCACTTGGAGAGGGAGGCCGAGTTGGATAAACATATCGTGAAAATCCGTGGTGAGCTCTTTACTCTAGATACAGTTGTTCGAGCCTTTCCTGCTCGGCTTCAGGAGGCCTCTGCCTAAGCTATCCGAGACTACAGGGCCTCTCCCGACTTTATCGGGTCTCTTACGCGGCTGCTGAGTCCTGCCATGAAGGCTAGCAATATGTTAGGAGTAGATGACTACAAGGCCCATTTTCCTGAGCTTCTTATTGGCAGTCTGGCCCACCAGGATTTGTATACGCCCGGCGCGGACACGATGTATTCCATTCGAGTGAGGGAGTTTCAGGCAGAGGTGGATCTCGCGGCTAAGTACCCTGAAATGATACATAAAAAGTTTGTAAACTACTCGGTTCATTTAATTTTGGTTTCGTTTCATAATAAATTCATTTAGATAATCAATGAATCATTTATTACATTTTCTCTTTTTACCTCTCATTTATTATATATTCATTCACTTTTCACTAATTTGCATTATGAACAATAAAAGGCCATTTTAGACTTTTTATCAAAATTAATGACATATAACCAATTAACCAACTTTCTTAATTTGTGTGAAAAAAAATTCAAATGGACTTAAATTTTAGGACGAAGGTAGCAAAAGATAAAAGTTGAATTGTTCATCAACTATTTCGGTTATCTACCCTTTTATTTTTCTTATTAAACTACATACTCCTGATGTGCATAGCGAACCAGCAGATTAACAGTTTTTTACATTTTCTTTTTAAAGAATTTTTCATTGAATTCAATACACTATAAAGATTTTTTCTCATAAACCAACAAAGGTTGGTCGGAGTGGAAGAGACTCTAATCGCATAAGCAAGAAACCTGAGGTTCGAGCCCTTGTGGATACAGCAAACCTTGTTGGAAGATGTCACCTAAGGATTAGTCTCAAAGTTTGGGATACCTTGCGAGAGAAAAAAAAAGTTCCCCAATACTAATAATAATGTCTTTAAATTTGCTATAAATGGTAAACCACAATCCATGCGAAAGATAAAAAAATTCCCTAATGGCATGTGTTGTTACGCAGGAATGGAATTGAATGGAATGGAATAAATTCATTCAATTACTGCGTTTGAGATGTAAAAGAATGAAATAAAAGGTAGGATATGGTGGAAGTGGTGGGGTGGGGTGGGGTAGCCCTACCCCACACCCCACTGCACCCTACCCACATTACCCTACCTCTACCCTACCCACCCTACACTACCCACCACCCTACCCTACCTTACCCACCATCCCACCATATCCACCACTGCCCTACCTTACCTACCACCTTACCCTATATTACCATACCCACCCACCCTACCCTACCTTACCCATCACCCCACTCTACCAGACCCTAAACCACCACCCCACCATATACCTTACCACCACCCCATCCTATCCTACCCTACCCTATTTTACCATATCCTATCTTACGCATCTTACCTACCTTACCTCACCACATACTCTACCCTACCCTACTTCATCACCTACCCTAACCTACCCTACCACCCACCCACTCTTATCCTATCTCCCACGTGTTTTGTCGATTTTTATTTTATTTCATCGCATTACATGTATTTTTGGAAGGAATGAAAATGGACATTTTTTAGGAATAAAATTTCATTCCATTCCATTCTATCATAATCATACACAAACATTGGAATGGAATGAAATTCCTTCCTAGCAAACGTAACATAATACTAATAATTCTGTCTCTTCATTTGCAATAAACGGTAAACCATAATCCACACCCTACATGTAACGTCCCCAGACCTGGGTCTGTCGGCGCTAAATGAGTCATAAATGGTCCGGTCAACCGCTTAGACCGTCATCCTCGTTTGGTCTTAAAGGGCTAATCCGAGTTTACAAGACATTTATGTCTCACACTTATATGGGGTGAGAATTCTACTACTTTATCGATGTGGGATTTTGATGGGAGTCAACTTTACTGTATTTTGGTGTGCAGTTTAACCCCCGTTTATCACTTTATTGGCATGTTTTGGGTAGATTTAGACCTGTTTGAGAGTAATATCGAGATTTATATGCACGGGGAGTTAAAATGTCACATCGATAGTAAACCATAATCCACATCGATAGTAAACTCCACCTCATTTCCGAGCACTTTTGTCTTGCGGAATTATGCGTGGTGTTTTTGTCAGTGTGTTTATTGCAGGACTTAGGTGACTCGAGGACCCGGAAGGCGATGTTTTGGACTATGAGACATGTTCGTGGCCCGAGAGTTGGATGATAGTGGAAGAAAAGCCAAGTTTGGAGTGGAATCAAGCTAGACGGGCGTTTGGCCATACTCCATACGGGCGTCCGCAGGAAGGCCACCTTGAACGGGCTTTTGGCAAAGTCAGACGGGCGTCCACAGAGTTAATACATCATTCAGAAAGTTATGTTTTCAGCTGGACGGGCGTCCAAATGACCCCCAGACGGGCGTTTGAGTAGGTTCAGCCCGATTCAAAGAGCTCATACAACACAGACGAGCGTCCAGGGTTTCCAGACGGGCATTTGGCCCTCAAGTCATGATTCCCCAGACGGGCGTTCAGAGGAATGTGAACGCCCGTCCACTGAAGACGAAACCCTAATATCTTCATGTTCTCCGGGCAGACGGGCGTCTGACATGACTTGGACGGGCGTTCGGGACCGACAGTAGCAGAATTTCGACCTACTCTATAAATACGCAGCTCATTCAGCCCCATATGATACTTGGCCGACTTTAGACTTTTCTTAGGCGATTTTAGTGTAGTTTGATCACCCTTTGATCCCTTGATCCCATAAATTACATCTTTTGATTCTACACAACTTTGATAGCTTAGATTTACTTTTCAAGAACAAAGATTCGACTTTTGGATCGCTTTTCTCTTTTATATTTATTGAATCAGATTTTCTGCAAATTATATGGTAATGACTTCTCTTTTATTTATTGTCTTTAGTTCAATTTCCGTTCTTTATACCGTTATTAGCATAATTATGAGTAGCTAAATTCATGTGTAGTCGAATTATGTGAAAGCGAGCGAAAACCCTGAGGGGGATGAGATTGGGAGTTGTGTAGTGCGTAAATTATTGTTTAAACGATTAATCCACGTCCTAAAACTTATTTTAACGTCTTTGAATTAGATTGATCACATAGTTCACTGTCACACACATCGAACTTATAGATGCATTTTGCGGTGAGATGTGGGATAAGGGGTTTTAGGATCGTTGCGTAGATTCGGCCTAGTTGTTAGGTCCGTTTCCAATATAGAGGTTTGTCATCGTTGTTCGAGCAACTCTAGCACGTAATCATGTTACGTTAATCAGTTTTCTAAAGGGAGAATTAATTAACTTCACATAGGGTGGTTAGATCGAGTTGTTCAGTCTAATCGCTAGAATTAGGAGTTGGCACCCGTGGATGTCGTTAAACTACATTGGATAGGTAGGTCAGTTAAGACACGCTCCCTGTTAAGTCCTTCCTTAGGGGTAAAAGTAGCTCATGGGATCATAGTTCGACTATACCCTTTAATACCTAGAAGTAAACTCGTTAGTATAATCTTTACTTTTGCATTAGTATAATACTCCATGTGGATTCGACCTTAAGACCACTATACTACCGTTGACCCGATACTCTGTCGGTTAAAGTTAGCGGTTAAGTATTTTGCTATCAGATTTTACGGTAATTTTTTCCCTAATACTAATAATTCTGTCTCTTCATTTGCTATAAACGGTAAACCATAATCCACACCCTACCACTATAAACTGGAAAATTATCTATCCTGAGCTCCTCTACTGGAAGCTGTCTACGTGGCGCGATCCCACCACACAATTTCCACACACGGTCGTGTATTCCACCTCGAAATCATGTGTGGTCCCGATCCTCGCCACGTCTAGCTTCCCTACTGCGAGCTCCTACAAATAGAACGACCCCTATAAACTAACTATTGAAAGAAAAATATCCAATGGAATGGAAGTATGAGGTTATGGAGTGTTGATTGTGGTGGGTCAGTGATGGGTAGGCCGTACACCGTGCATTATTGATTTCATTAAATTTTCCGGGTCATCCAGGCAACCTCTACGGAAGCTTCTGCTAATTTTTAATTACTTTCCTCGACCCTTCATTTTTCTACGTCAACGAGTCTAGTCTCCTTCCTTGCATCAAATTCAATCACTCTCCTTATATGCTCCATAATAACAATTATTTTCTATATATAATATAAGTAACCCCTTTTTCCTCTTGCCTATCTCAAAAACAAGTTTTTTTTTTTTTAAAATAAAAAACATCTGAATTAATTTCAATGGAATTTGCAAGGAAAAACAAGAGCAAGAAGAAGGGCCTGCATTCAGTTTCATCCCCTAAAGTTGTTTACATATCTAGCCCCATGAAGGTGAGTACTACTGTTTCAAGATTTAGAAGCCTTGTTCAACAACTTACTGGCAGAGACTCTGATATCACTAGCTTCATGGACATTAATGTTCAAAGTAACAGTATTTGCCCTCCTAGTAATAATAGTAATTATATTCTTCCTCAAAATGATTACAACAACAAGTCATCTAAATCTGTCATTCGAAAAGATGATCAGCAGCTTTTACCGTATATTTCCTCGTTGGATGGAAACCGAGATTCGCCTACTACGAGCTCAGGATCTTTGATTGAGCAATCTTCTTTTGGTGGGGAGATATATGTGAACCTTGAAGTTGAAGACCAGTATCTGCAGGATGTGTTTTCCTCCGGTTTGTTTCTTGAACCGTCTCAAGAGTATTTGCTTGGGTGCTCTGAATATGATGCAGTACTATGAATGAAACACTTCTAAGTTCATTTTTCTTTCTTCGTCCACCAATCAGTACGGTGGTCTAGTATAAAAATTAAAATAAAGACAACTATGTCAGTATTTTTAACCAATTGAAAATTAGGTTAAAAGGTTGTTAAGGACAGTTTTAATCTAATATGGTTGAGAAGGACAGTTACTACATGTGTTACTACATTTTTATACATTTGTTATTACATGTATTACTACATTTTGTCATTCTCTATCATTTTGTATCTTATCTTGTTCTTCTGGCCTCTGGCCCTTGAAAATTTTAAAGTTGTAGTTTTTTTCTCTGAATCCCTAATTTTTCTTTATTTTTATTGCTCTGTGATCGCCGAATCAGATTAAGTCATGAACCAATATAAAATTTAGGGACACAATAAACCTTTTAAAAGTTGAATATAAATAGGTGGGTTCTATTGACACATATCAAATTACTTTTAACACCCATTTATTTTATATTTTTTCTGCTGAACAAAACGTCATCCCCACTGGTGTTTCTCCTTCAACACCAACGTCAGTGACATTGACGTTGGTGTTGAAGGAGGAACACCAGCGGACTGACGTCCTTAAGTTGTGCCACTTTTATAACATGAAAATCAGTGACACTGGTGTTCCTTCTTGAACACCAACGTGGACGTTCGTCTTTTTGAAAATAATGTGGTACAGAAGTAATTTTTTGTAATGCCGGAAGTAAATAAGTGTCAAAAGTAATTTGATATATGCCAATAGAACACACCTATAAATAATACGTTCGAATTTTCAAAGACTATTATTATGATCGAGGAGGGTAGCGTTTGTGTAATCGATAGTTTTAGGCCAGGAAAAAAAAATTGGCCCTTTGATTGATGGTATAACAATTATTTTCAAAGGTATATTAGTAGAAAGAATGTAAAAATGTATATAATTTAGCTTTTTAACTCGATTTAAGTGAATATGTGTATTGATATTTGCTCTTACGTTCCTCAAAAGATATTGCTCTTAGAGCACTTGCATCAGATATTCTAAATAAATATTCTATTTATAGTTTTAAATTCATATTATTACGATATGGAAAATATTATGTGTTATGGAAAATATTGATATTAATATATTAAATTAGTAAGGGTAGTTTGGATATTTGGTTTAGAGGTAGAAGCCCTGAAGGTGGCTATAAATATTGTAATATGTGATTGATATGAGAGACAGAAATATATTGATCAAAACTTTTCATGGTAGCAGAGCCAAGTTGTGATTCTGCTCTATCGGGAAATCAGTCGGCTTGCTCCCTAGTAAACCGGTTTCATGAATAATGTCAAGGGCATACTTCCTCTGATTCAAGAAAATCCCCTCCTTGTTCCGTGCCACCTCGATCCCAAGAAAATATTTCAGAACCCCAAGGTCCTTCATCTTAAAACACTTCCCCAAATATTCCTTAAAAATCGTCATTGCAACTTTATCATTACCAGCTATGATCATATCATCGACATACACAAGAACACCGAGCCAATACCACCCCGATGTAAGGTAAACAATGAGTAATCCGAATATGATTGACGGAAACCATACTCACGCAAAGCGGAAGCAAGCTTTGCAAACCAACATCTCGGTGCCTCGTTTCAATCCATACAACGATTTACGCATCTTGCACACCAAGTTCGGATCCTTCTTCTCAAAACCGGGGGTATTTTCTTATAGATTTCCTCCTGTAAATCACCATGCAAAAACGCGTTATGGACATCCATCTGGTGAATCTCCCACTGTTTAACTGCCGCAACACTGAGGAATGTGCGAACAGTAACCATCTTCGCCACAGGGGCGAACGTCTCGGTATAATCAATACCTTCCTCTTGATGATGCCCAAACGGCACCAATCGTGCTTTCAACCGCTGCAAAACTCCATGCTCATCATATTTCTCAGTATACACCCATTTACTTCCCAATGCCTTCTTCCCGGGAGGAAGAGGGTGTAACTCCCACGTACCCTGGTTTTCCAAAGCCTGAATTTCTTCTCGCCATGGCCCGACGCCAACCCTCATGTTTAACGACCTCCTTAAAGGACTTCGGAGGATTCCCAATCGTAATGGCGCAAGATACTTGCGGTGCTTATCGAAAAACCGATCATAACTAATAAAATGCATAAGAGGATACGGAGTGCCTGAGGGCGCTGACGGAGAGGAAGAGCGTGGATGGGGACTTTTCTGCTCGATCAAAGTATGAGTCACGTAGTCTTGAAACCGTGAGTTCGGGATTTTCTGTCGTCGACCTCTGCCTAATTCCTCCACACCATTGCCTGGATGTCGTGGTTGTGGCGAAGGTGCGGCATCACTGCCCGAACGTCATTTATTACATCCGTCACTGTCGTCCCCCCCTCAACCGGAGGATCTGGCAAGGGTGGAGCCCCGGAAGAAGCACGAGGGAGTTCGAACCCGGAATCGTCTATATCAACATTATCAAACATGGGATATGGGAGAACGGAAGGCACACTACCCTCGGTCTGGTGAGAAAATGGAAAAACATGCTCATAAAATTTGACATCTCGGGATACAAAAATTTCCTCCGAATCAAGGTCGTACAGGGTCAATCCCTTCTTCCCAAAAGGATACCCTAAGAACACACACTTACGACTACGGCTGGCAAATTTATGTGAGGGACGATGGTCGTGGGCATAACACAAACACCCCAAAATTCTAAGCATCGATAAATCCGGTTCTTTGTGAAATAAAGTCTCATAAGGTGTTTTGTAGTTCAAAATACTTGACGGGGTTCGGTTAATTATATGGGCGCCGCCATAACACACTCTCCCCGAACTTAAGGGGTAAATGACCATCAAACCTAAGGGCTCGTGCAACATTTAGGATGTGTTGATGCTTACGTTCTACTCTTCCATTCTCGTTGCGGAGTACCAACACATGAAGTTTCAAAAATTATACCTTCTTTACGAAAATAAGGAAGCAAAGGCCTAAACTCCGTCCCATTGTCACTACGAACTCGTTTAATCGTAACCTCAAACTGACGAGAAATCAAAGCGACAAAATCCAGAAAAACGGTTTCAACCTCCATTTTATTTAACAATAAATAAATCCAAACCGCGCGAGAGTAGTCATCCACAATAGTTAAAAAATAAGTAGCACCACATGTCGAGGGAACAATATAGGGACCCCATAAATCGCAATGTATCAACTCAAGAATACGACTAGCTTTATTTTCACTAAGGGGAAAAGGTTCACGGTGTTGTTTTGCCCGAAAACAAATATCACATCCATCTTTATTTAAAGGTTGGGAAATAGAAATATTAGGCACCCGCCGAAGTACCTTTTCGATGGGTGTCCCAAACGCCGGTGCCACAAATCCCCGATCCGTCCACCATCAACTGCTAGAACCCGAACCTCTGGAACTCCCAAGAACAGAAAAAGTCCATCCACACGCTCACCCAATCCAATCAGTGTCCTCGTCACTCGGTCCTGCATAACACATAAATGAGCAGTTATCTGCATAACACAACGATGTTCATCCAAGAATTGAGAGGCCGAAAGCAAGTTACAAGTTAATTTCGGTACATATAAAACATTCATAAGCCGTAAATTTCCCGACAAGATAATAGTTCCAGTATGGGTTGCAAAAGACGAAGTCCCGTCCGGCAAGCCAATGGGACATTGAACAATTTCCTGAGGATCAACAAGCCACTCAAAAAATCCTGTCACGTGGCGAGTTGCTCCTATGTCAATAATCCATGCAGAGCTACCTGTCAAGCGATCATGTTGTTTTGGAAGGCTTAATAGGTCCAAGATTCCCTGCCATTGGTCTGGTGTAATATTGACCAACCCGGATTGGTCTAAATTGCTTGTCTGAGCCGAAGTGGTGGGCCGAGTCGAGCCCACCGAACCACTCGGTACAATTCGGTCACCGACGGGTGTGAGGGGCTATAGCTTGCTCCTCTTCCCCGTCCATCTCCACCGTCGGTCACCGCCATAATTGCCGTCGTGTCACAAAAATAACACCGGTCGGTCGCGGGACGATTCGGGGAAATTGAACCGTCCAAAATAAAATTCCACCGTTCAGATTGTAAAAGGTAAATATAAGAATTATTCCTCCAAATTTCGTCACGATCGAAGTCCGTTTCGATGTCCGATCGTTGTCGGAAAAACTCGCCGAAACGAGAAAAATACCCGGCGAATTCGGTTCGGTCGTGGGACGATTATGCGAAATTGAACCGTCCAAACAAAATTTCCACCGTTCCGATTGTAGGAGAAGGTGAAACGAACAATCTGTCAAATTTTCATCACGATCGGAATCCGTTTCGATATCCGATCGTCACCGGAAAATGTCTGCAAAACAGAAAAATTGCCAGCGAATTCAGTTCGGTCGTGGGACGATTAGACGAAATTGAACCGTCCAAACAAAATTTCCACCGTTCACGTGTGATTCTGATTGGGCGAGTTGCCCTCTTACCCGACGTTCATTGAGTAGTTGGTTTGTTTTTCTTGGTCTTTCGCCTATATCCTGGAAATCCAAGAAACAAACCACGGTTTCTCGGTCCTCGGCCGAAGCAGAATATCGATCTATGGCGGAGATTACATGTGAATTGAAGTGGTTAAAACAAGATTCTCGGGCCGAGCTCGGGGTCCGCCACCCCCGGGGATACGACTATTTTGTGATAGCCAATCGGCACTTCATATTGCGCGAGAATCCGGTGTTTCACGAACGCACGAAGCATATCGAGGCAGACTGTCACTTTGTGCGTGATGCTATCACGGATGGCTTGATTCTTCCTCTGTATGTTCCTACGAAGCATCAATTGGCAGATATCTTTACGAAGGCGTTGGGTCGGCAAAAGTTCGAGTATTTGTTACGCAAGTTGGGCGTTCGAGATCTTCACGCTCCCACTTGAGGGGGGGTATTACGATATGGAAAATATTATGTGTTATGGAAAATATTGATATTAGTATATTAAATTAGTAAGGGTAGTTTGGATATTTGGTTTAGAGGTAGAAGCCCTAAAGGTGGCTATAAATATTGTACTATGTGATTGATATGAGAGACAGAAATATATTGATCAAAACTTTTCACATATTTTTCTAGTTTACAGAATCTCTATTTAACAAAAAAAACATCGGATTTTCTATTTCACATAATACTGTAAATATAAAAGAAAATTTACAGAATTTGGATAAATACTGCAGATGTAAAGGAAGGGAGTAATGATACGGGTACAACGGTTGTGCAGCAACGAGTAACACAACGGTCATCTACACCGTTGATTATGTTAGATTTACTTCATATCAATTTACACTCATTATAATCAACGGTGAAGATGACCGTTGTGTCACTCGTTGCGGCACAATCGTTGTGCCCATATCATTACTAAAACGAAAATTTACAGAATCTGTATTTTACAGTAAAAAAATAGAGTATCTACTGCTGTGTAATTTTTTTATTTAAAATCTCTAAAATACGGTTTTTGAATGATTTACGGTATCTTCTGCAAATTCTCTTACAATTCTTTTAACTTTAATATTAAAAAAATATGCCTAAAATAACTACTATAAATATTGAGGCTTTAAAATATTCCTTGCATGTGTTGATTTCCAAATCTGAACATCGAGTTCGAAACCTTAGATTAGCGTGAAATTTTGATTACTCTTTCTTTGTGTAGTTCTTTTTTGTTTTTATGCACACTTTGTAAGTTTGTAAGTTGTTTTCCACGTTTTCAATTTAATAAAATGATCGTTTTTTTTTTTTTTTTAACCCTTCAAAAAAAAAATTAAAAAAATATGGATTTTTTTAGAGGCCTACGTAGTGGTCTTGGTGGCTTGCCTTCATGGACACGGGACACCTCTGATAGACTTTTTAAAAGTCGTTCTATTTCAATTAATTATTTTTCAAAATATCAATTATTTATGTGGGTCACTCGGAAAATGATTTTGGCACCAGAAACATGCACCGGCCATCCTCCAAAAATTCTGATATGTGGTCCAGAATTTTTGTGTTATTTTTTTTTTGATTTAAAAATTAAAATGTGTAGTTATAAAGTGTTATGTAGATGATTTGTGTAGATAAATGTTGTGCCTAAATTACTATCCTGGGTCACTCTCACGATTATATGGTGTGGCGGTAAATCATGTGATGCTAATAATATTCTTGGTTCCTTCAAAAGATATATATATATACATATATATATATTCTTGGTATATTATTGGTACTCCATTTGCGTCACTGGAATTAATTAACGAAATAAATCTAGACGGCTTCTATCAGAACCACATAATTATACATGTATTTCTTCTTTTTATTTTCGGCGACGTTCTTTTTCGAAAACAACGGCAGTAGACAGACTTTCACTAATGATATATTTATAACTATAATATCAGTGTCACTGACGTCATAGCCGGCCCTATGCTAAGGCCACCGAGACCCGGGTCTTAAGCCCAACGGTGTCGGGGGGGCCCAACGGTATATGTTTCGCTAAAAGAAAAAAAATCGTATAGATTTAATCCGATCCAACCTAATATAATATGTTAATTTTCTTTTTTGATAAAGGCCCAATTTTTTTTACTCCAATCGATAAAGGTCCCAATAAAAAAATTTACTTGACCCAAAAAAAAATAGACATACAAACAAGTTTTATTAATTTTTTGCATTTACGGATGTTAAAAACGCGATAAGTGTTGGAAAAAAATGTAATACTTAGGATTTGACAGAGAATTAGAAACTCCAAGGCTTTAAGAGATGTTTCGTCCCACACGATTTGTCACTAATGGATCAAATGAAAATCTCTTTCAGGATACAATGGGGGTGTTTGATTCAAACAGTGACTTGTTTGAATCAAACCCGAGGACAATCAAAGTTTTTCTGATGATGTTGTCAAACTTATGAATTTTCGTCTGCATACTTATGCCTTTTATAGGTTGCAAGTACCCCATAAACGAATGGAGGTACTCCTTGCACGAAAGGGTAGGGTTGTTCCTGTTCACCGGATGAAAGTATTCAACCCTAGGCCTTACACGAAAGGGTAAGTACATATCAGTTCAAAAATGCATGTATCTAAAAATGCATATCCCTTCATGAACTGATGCATGTATCTGATAACATTAATTCGTACGGCAACTCGTATGCAAACGATAACCAAAATATTTATTTATGAAAAAATATCTAACAATAAGTATGTTTTTAAAAAAAAAAAACAACTTCAACTAAAAGGCCCAATTCGAGGACTTGTCTTAAGCCCAACAAAAGCGAGGGCCGGCCCTGACTGACGTTGTTATCAAAAACCAACATAAGTGTCAGTGACGCACGTATCGAAAAATAACGTCCATGTCACTGACGTTATTTTCCACAAAAATAATCTTGATGCTTGATATAATTTTTTGAAATGCCAGAAGTAAGTGTGGTGTCAATAGAAGCCGTTTAAATCTAACGAAGCATAAATTATAAATGACATTGCTTTCATTGGCTTCAATTAAATTAACAAGATATGACAAACATATGGTGGAATATATGGTGGGTGAATTGAGTGATGAAGGCAATTAAGTTCTAGGGGAAGTTATTGTGTGGTGTCTCCATACGATGTGGAGACACCGTGTGGCACCACACAAACCACACAGATTTATTTTGTATCTAAAATGTGTGGTTCTGATCATTTCACCCGTCACTTCACCTCAAATTCCCTCACCACACAATAACTTCCCAAGTTGTTGGTGGTGCCGAATGCAGAAGGCAAGTTGTGGGTGGTGGCGGCAGAAGGTAGTTTTTTTGTAGGAGGATGGTGAAAAATAATAAAAGTGATGTCTACACAAAATAGACATAACCAAATTCATTTTGATGGTTTTTTATCAATGGGTCATACACCATAACCAATGATTTAAGATAATGTATCTTTTTTTGTTGTATTTCTTTTGTTGTGAGCATAGCGCTATTTAGAAACAATGTTGAACCTCAATCCAATGAGTCCCCCATCACCTTGTCTCAAGCTTGGATTAGTGGAGGATGTAAACCGATGGTTGTGCTTCGAAAAAATGTTGAACATCAATCTACACTGTCTATCATCACCCCCGTCCTTTGGATTAGTGGAGGATGTAAATCGAGGATAGCCTTAACAATTCAGTTCACCCAGGTTGCCATTAAAACTTTTTGCTAAAAAATATTGCTTCATACAAGATTCAAACCCCCACACTCCATCAAGGATAGTTTGTCACTACAACACCCAGACTCTTTAATCACTGAGCTATGCCCTTGAGACAAACATAAGTGGTATATTTTTATAATGGCATCCATTTAAGGTTAAAAAAATTAATGTATACCGAGACACTTTAGACACGACTCACTAGGCAACCTCAACAACTCAATGAAGCATGCTAGGTGTTAAAGTTGTCCCATATTGACATTGGGCACTTGATATTGTATCACCCACCATATTAAGAGATGGACTTCTCTCCAACTCACAACCTAGGTTTTGGGGATGAGGCATCTCCTCTTATATGGCTTTGGGCCCAGATTTCTACATGGTATCGGAGCCACCAATTTATTATGCAAGTGTTGGGCCTCTTGTTGGCCTTAAGAGTGCCCCTTCATATGCCCACTCTTGAGGGGGCGTGTTAAAGTTGTCCCACATTGACATTGGGCACTTGATATTGTAAAGCGGAAAAGAATCAAGAAAAAGGGAAAGAATACCCACTATATTAAGAGATATACTTCCCTCCACCTCACAACCTAGGTTTTGGGGATGAGACTCCTCCTCTTATATGGATTTGGGCCCAGATTTCTACACTAGGATTTGATAATAACCTACGAGCTAAAACCCTTGACCCGTAGCCTATAATAAGAGTCTAGAACCAAAAGTATAACGAACGCCACAAGATCATAGCCCTCCAATCCTAATAAATTGTTATAAACTTAACCCTCAAGCAAGAGACATTAAGAATAAAAAAAAAAAGTAATTTTGTTCATCACACCATTTATAATCCATAATAATCTACTAGGATGAAGTATATTTTATAGGCTCTTATGCACTATTCATGATTCCTAGAACTTCTGTAAATAAATTGGCAACAATCCATAATTTACAACCAATTAAATCCAATAAAATATATAACAATAAAGAATATTGGCTTCTATTGACACTACAGTTTTACTATTGACATCACGTTCTTTCCCAACACTTTTTAAATTATTTTTGGCACCACCATAATATTTGTATTATTTTTTACTTCTAGCACCACCAAAAAAAGACACAAATTACTTTGTATACCACAATTCTACAAAATACAATCGAGTCATTTATTAAATTAATAGAACATTTTAGTCATTTATTAATGATATAATCTTAACATTAACCAATAATCCATATCTTCCAAAAATCTTAATCTTAATCCAAAATACCCTTTAATCTTCATCATCAATAATTTCATATCTAAACCATTTCATCTTCATCATCCTTCTTCTTCATGAAAAATTCCATTAATAAACACTACACACCATCTTCTTCTTCATCACATGCCGTCTTCTTCATCACCATATTCTTCTTCATCACCTTAACAATTACAGAAAAACAAAAAAGATGGATCCTTCTTCATCTTCCCATACAAACCTTCAAGAAAACCAAGTTCAATCTACTCATTCCATTCCTCCCCAAATGCATTCTAATGAAGAAAGTTGATGGAATCTCACTTGAAGACATATCATTTTCAAGCCAAATGGAGGCAGAAATGCAATCAAATTGGTACTTTTTTATATTTTAAACACTAGTTTTCATCATTAATACTTGAAATTTATGAACGGGTTACCTTATTATGCACTCAATAACATGTAACACCAAGATTTGGTGATAACAATCGAGTTCTATTCTTCAAAATGTCACCACCACATTTGTTAATATTGCCTAAGGAACGTCACTAGAATTGAAGTTTTGAAGAACAGAAGCAATACCTTTCTTTTCCTCAAAACGTCACCATCAAAGACGTTCATATCATCACTAGAACGTCACAAGCACTGACATTTTGAAGAACAGAATCAATACCTTCATGTTCTTCAAAACGTCGCCACCATAAACGTTCATGTCAACACATGAACGTCAACAGAACTGACGTTTTGAAGAACAGAAGCAATACTTTTACATTCATCAAAACGTCACCACCACTGATGTTCATATTGCAAAGTAAAGTCACCAGCACAGACGTTTTGAAGAACAGAAGAAATACCTTTCTATTCCTCAAAACGTCACCACCACTGACGTTCATATCTCCAAAGAAACGTCCTCAGTGCTGACATTTTAAAGAACAGGAGCAATACCCTTTTGTTCATCAAAACGTCACCTTCACTGACGTTCAAATCACCAAAGACACGTCTCCATTACAGACGTTTCGAAGAACAAAAGCAATACCCTTACGTTCATCAAAACGTCAACCTCACTGACGTTTATATCATCAAATGAACGTCCACGGCATAGGCGTTTTGAACATCATAACACTAAAAGGATGGAAATGAAACTACAAAATCCAAACTCCAAACTCCAATAAAACTCCAAAACCCAAATCAAACTACAAACTCCAAACCGGGATATCCAAATTAAACCAATAGAATAATGGAAATGAAAACTCCAAATGATATACGGAAATGAAAAGTGCAAATGAAATATGAAAATGAAAACTCCAAATGTTTATCCAAATGTATCAAGCATCTAAGACAACTAATTATTCTTCATGGTCTTTCCCCGTTTTTTCGGTCGTTGAAGTGCTTCTTCATCTTCGGTGCGGCATCAGCTTCGACACCGACATCTTCAACAGCTTGGTCACATACCCTCAGTCAGAAACTCGAATGACATCTTAATCACTTCAGTAGATTCTTTTTACTCTTCTTTGAACCATTCACCATCGTATCTAGTAGAGCGTCAATCACTTTAATCTTGTTTGCCTCATCCGATATATTAAACAGAAAAAAGCTAATTGCTTTGAAAAAACAAACACACAACTTATAGTCTATTTGTAAATAGATATGGTCAAACCTCTCTTAAATCTCGCTGCCTCTTTTTGCTCACACCAGTCAAACGACGTACGGCAACACCTCGATACCACTTCATGTAATCAGCCGTGCATTCCCAATTAAACCTCATTTCCTCATTCTTTGACCTCTATGCACTAGAGGATTCAAAAAATGGATGAAGTCATCGTCACGTGATTCGATGGTGACGTTGTATTATTTCACCTTCCCGTTTCTGGTGGATTTACTTGGAGGAATCAGTGACTGGGGTATGGATTGGTCATGGCCAAACTGACGGACAAAACAATTAGGGTGATACACCTCTACAATGTCCAGTGTCCTTATATAACCATTAAACCAGCATACGTCATCATCAGAAACCATTCTCACTTCCCGATAAGCATCCCAAACAACTTGCAAGATGGAAAACGCTTTAAGTATAACTAAACAAGCCATTACCTGAGTTAATGCGAAGGTTCATACATACATCTCGTGCCTCCATCAAGTCTAAGTCCTTTCTTAGATGCTTTAGCGATAACGTTGCCACATGATCGTTAATTCCAGTAATAGGTTTTCACTTCAATGACCATACCATCTCCCTTGCATTGATATCGTTGTTCGTCGGAGGTCACAACGCTAGGAAGTGTTCGCACACCCATGCCTGTAAAAAAAATATTACAAAACGGTCGTTTATGCGTTTAAAGATACACACTAAACACAAAAAATCATTTAAATAACAAGTGTTACCTCTAGCAATGTCAGGTATCCAGAAATTCCAACAGTATTGATCCTAAAACCCTTCGATAGTTGTTGGTATAAAGATTTGCCAGTGTAGCAACCTACTTTATCCGAATCCCGTAGAAAATGCAGGTAAGCTATGCATATCTTATCTCCACTGCGGTCTTGAATCAAAGTGCATGCACGCATGTACAACAAATATCCACGCACAGCTTAATCCGCGCAGTCTGACCGGTACTGGATCCCTCACCCTCATTACTTCGTACACAACATTTACCCCAAGCATGTTCTTCAACCAACTTTTAAACACCCGTAATCCACCAACGTGTCCTTGTTGCAAGTAGCGCCCGAAAGATAATTTATGTAATTGTTATTATAATTAATAAATGACAGATTTATTCTCATCTTATTATTTGGTTCGTGCTTATAAGTAATACACTACTGAAAACCCTAAGTCGTATCATATGTAGCCATATAACTTAGTGTGTGTCACACATGATGATTAAGTTTATGGTGATACACTTGAACTGTAAGTCCATGGTGAAGTTAATCAAAGTATGGGTTCTATTGATTAAACCACCATTAATGCGTCCAGAACACTTTATGGTGTGACCGTCTTATCCGGACCATCGACATTGGTTGTCTAAGTGGGGCATTTATATATGATGAGAGTCATATAAGACTGGACCGATTCGATCTAAGTTTTTTTAGGTGTAGTGCCCGAAAGACAATTATATAATTGTTTTAGGACAGAATTAATAATTCATCTTATTGTATGCATGTATGCTTATAATTAAGACACTACTGAAAACCCTAAGTACCTCGTTTATGTAATCACATAACTCAGTGTATGGCTATACACAAGAGGATTGAGTTAGTGAGATGTACTTAAAATTAACTTAGTCCGTAGCGTTCATTAATCTGAGTACGGGTCTCATGATTAATTTGCTATTAATGCGCCCAGAACACTTTACGGTGTGACAGTCTTATCCGGACTGTCGGTAATAGGGTACCTAATTGGGCATTTATATATGATGATAATCATATAGGGCCGGACCGATTTGATTTGAGTTCTTGATATAATTCCGTAATCGAGAAGTCTCATCGAATCACAAGATGATCAAATATGGATTAATCTCAATCCTGAGGTGATCACAGACAACTGCTTAGACTTGGGTGGAGTTTGATGTGTTAGTAAGGATCACTTCGTAGTATGTGGTCCAACACTTCTCGTTGGCTCTATTCTAGAATGAGTGAGTAGTGTGTGTTATCACATATATGGAATCCATTCCTTCCCTCGGGAAGTAGACACAGTTCCCTTATTTGTTGACCCTAGAAACCGATCGATCGGCCGAGTTCATATTATATTGGATATGAACTAATTGATCACTAGGGGTTAATGGTAAATAAGGATAATATGTTTCGAGAAGGGTTTACGGAAATATCCCGAATCGAAGTGAACAGTCTATGGAGGATTTATCCGTATGTAATGATTATATCAGTGGACGCTTTCGACTCATAAATTGAATGTAAATTATCTATATTCGATAGAGTTCAGTTTCGGGTTTATGGTGGTGTAATCCCGGAATTAATAGGTTGGATATAATTATTCTGTCTGATGAATAATTTTTATTCGATTTATTGTAGCTACTGAATATGGGTCCATGGTCCCCGACGTGGCTCCTAACATAGCATATAGGTTTTCTCGTCGATTCACCTCAATTATAATTAAATAGTTGGATTGGACTATTTAAATTGATATGTGGATTAATTGTTTAGTTGGACTAGATAATTAAATACATGGAAAAGAAATTTTTCGTGGACTCGGCCCAAGGTGTGGAAAAATGCGTGTGGCCTTATTAAATTAGGGTGGGGGCGTATTTTTTGTTATTTGATTATCAAGAAATTAGTTTTCTTGGATAATTATTTGACATGTGATTTATCTTTTATTTGTTAAATGATAATTCATGGAATATTAGATAATAACATGATTTATCCTAATTGGTTTGGGATAATTATTTTATTTATCTTTTATTTGGAAAAGGATTATTATAATTGATTTTGTATTAATTAAATAAATCCTTGGAGGACAAGGATTACTCTCCTATATAAAGAGAGTTCTCACAAGCCTTTTGGCAATCACATATCACTCCAATATTGAAAGAAAAATAGCTTGGAATTTTCGGCTATTTTCTTTGGGTTTCGAGTTTGGATAATCTTCGGGATTATTCCGGTAGCATATCAAGGAGGTCCGGCGGCGGGAAACACCATCCACTTGGTGTTGCTGGGAGACACACGTTGGAAGGCTGTGGCTTCTCAATACACGTGTTCTTGGAGATCTATCGTTCTTGGAGTTAAGCACCATAAAAAGGTTGGCTCCTTAACCCCCTTGTAGTTTGATCTTTTATTTATGTTCTTTGTTTTCGTTTAGATCTAGATCTGATGCATTCCGCTGCGTAATCGGGTCAATCTATGATTGATCCGACGATATTACATCTAACAAGTGGTATCAGAGCCTTTAATCTAACGATCAAAGTATATGAATTTTAGATCTTGGAGTGGAAAAGCATGTTTTAGGTGTTTTATTTCGTTTTTTTTTTGGTAAATTCGAAATTTATTCATGTTGTATGCTTGTGAATGTCGTGGTTGAAGAGATGGATTGGGGTTGGTATTGTTTACCCGTAGATCTATTTTGTAACTCCTTTGTTTAGTAACAATTGAGTATATAAATTGTATTTTTTTATGTCCTTTTTTTTAAAAATTATGCAAAAGTAGCATCTTTTATTGTAATTTTGATGAACCGGGCTCAAGAAGTTGAAGATTTTGATGAATATATGAAGATCAAGGCGAAACCCAAGGTATGAATGAGGAGAAACGGCTTAAAACCCTTAATATATATATTTTTTTCACAATTACAGCACCTGTTGCGACGCTTTTCTGTCGCAACAGCCTCTGTTTTGTCACGAAAGCCACCTGTTTTGTCACAGGAACGACTGTTTTTCCTAGTCCTACTAGGTTTTACAATTTTTTTTTGAAACGGCTGTAATATTTTTTTAATAAATCTGATTTTTTGGTAAATATCTTTTTTTTATTATAAATAATTTGGACACGGCCGTGTCATGTTAAATAAAATAAAAAATAAAGAAATAAAATAAAAGGGTTTTGATAATTATAATAATATTTGTTTATTTAATTAAAAAGCCTTTCTCCTCTCGGGTGTTCGTGGTTCGTGATCCGGCGGTTCGAGTTCAAAATTAGAAGATCAAGACTCGAAGACATAGATTAAGTTTTACTTTTCCTTAGAAAATAGTTAGTCGGGGGTATCAACAGTCCATCTCGGTGTTTATTTTTTCGGTATAATTTTGTGTTTGATCAATATTACGTGCTTAAAACCGGAAAATTGTCATGACTTACATCTTCATTATTCCACTCCAATGCATACACGTAGTTTTTTAATTTCGAATTAAAATAGACGTGTATAACTCGAATAATTAGTATGATGCTTATTAATTTAATATGTGGTAGTTAAATAATAAGTAGCTAATTATAAAAACCGAGGACCCGGGTTTTGTCAATCGTTACGATTTTAGTGATGGATTATCGGTGAATCCCACTTGGATAAATCGTTGAGCTTTTCGGTGATGCCTTCTCAGTGAACCCACCTTAAACAGAAACGGGATTACGCTTTGGGTGACAATTTAGAAATCGGAGAATCTTAGTACATGGGTTCGGAAATGGTCTAACCATGGTTGGGCGAGTTCAACCGAGCTTCGGCTCAATCGACTCCCCTCCACGTGTGATGTACGTTACGCGGTTCGCTCGACAGACTTAGCATAGCCGATAAGCCTTCGGGCTAAACGGGGCTTCTCTTGCCGAATTGGCCTGAACTGTCACATATGTTCCAACGAATAAGACGGCGTAGGCTTGCCTACATAACCGACCCTGTTCGGAGTACTTTGATTTATTGTTTCTTATTGTCAAGGCCGAAACCATAATTAGTAAACCCACCACTTTTTCAAAATATTAAGTGGGAGCGGGGAAGGCGACAGCCGACCCCACGGCCTCTACTATAGGTGCAAGCACGTGAGAGAATGGTGACGCCTCGTGCCGCTTTGATTTCGGCCCCCTTCGGATGGTGTTCACCGCTATCAAAATTCAAGGCTTGGTCTCCGAAAGGATAGGATATCGGGTACTCGCCGGGTCACTGACCTTCCCCTCGTAGGCATACTCGGGGCGTACTCTGAGATCTGATATAGTAGGTCACACTCTTTATGGATATTTTCGAAATATCTAGGCTAGAAAAGGAAGGCAATCAATGATTAAAGTCCGGGATGTCTGATTCCCGTGAGATGTTCGATTCTCGAAGCTTAATCATTGAGAGAGATTGTCTCAGTTTAACTATCGACCCTCTCGGACAGTACTATGCGAGTTTAAATCCTTGGAATGGTAGGATAAACTTTTTTTTATAGTTTATTATTCCTAAAATAAATCTAGTAGTGAAAATTTATTTTTGAATTTAAATTTCTGTCATTTTATTTACAACTAAATCTCTAGGCTACTAACTTGTTAGTAATAGGACTTCATTGAAAATGTGGAAAGTAACAAGTACGTTGTAAAACAATGCAGTTAATTTTTCAAGATTTATTCTCTTAAGCCTTTAAAAACTTAAGTGGCATAGTATAGGTATGTCACGTGTGTCACTCGTGTTGAACGAGAGACGACCATACTTAGTTTACAAAAGATGACATAGGAGTATCATATAAAATTCATTTAGTGAATTTTAAAAGTGTAATTACACAACAAATATCTAAATTGAAAAATCGGAAAATCATATACATAAGGCGTTGCTAGTTAGACGGTATTTGGAACCGATAAACTAGTGGGAGCTTAGTTCTGGAGATTTTATAATCTTTGAAACATCATGAACACAGCATTGCTAGTTAGACAGTATTTGGAACTGATAAACTAGTGGGAGCTTAGTTCTAGGTGATGTTCTAAACTTTGAAAAATCATAAATACAAAGTGTTTCTAGTTAGACGGTATTTGGAACCGATAAACTAGTGGGAGCTTTGGTCGTATGATTTGTCGATTAGAAAAATCGATAGTCCAAACAAGTAACACTGAACATCCCACAGTTCAAGAGTAGTGTCTACTCAAACGAACTGCTAGTTCAAGACTGTTTCCATCTAAGGAAAGTCGAGAATGGGAAAGAATGTTTATACGTGTTAGTCATCTAAACTAAGTAGTTTTAAGGCTAAACCGGAAAATTAATAAATTGGAAATTAGAGGATAAGGAAAGTGATTTCGGATCACTGACCAATGCATCCTTTGCAATTTTCTCGAAAGCTAAAGTTCTTTGGAAGAACTAGGCAGCTTTGCATTAAACGATAAGTAAAGTAGACAACGGGCAGTTATTTCAGATAGACTAGTGGGAGTGATATAAGGAAATGAATCTCGGATTCAATTCTTGAGTATCACAGAAAATTCATTTTCTGTTTTTGGATTCGTTGTAACGAACGTATTCATTTTCAATAGGATAATTTGTTTGTCTTATTGACGATAAATATAACATTCGTAGCACGAAACCAAGACTCGGACTTTTGTTTAATAAAGTCAGAACCACTAAGAAATGCTGAATAGGTATATGTAACACATCTTAAACTATATAACCGCAAATGGTTTCCGTATTTCGATAAACGCTTCTTTCTATTCTATTAATTAGTGCATATTCCCTAAAGACAAGACCTGAAGACTGGCTTAGGGTGATTCCTATCTCCCAGTCAAAGGAACACTGTCTCAAAGGAACAATGCCTAAGTTTCCTTTCAATCGGGAAAGGGTAATAGATTTAATGAAGTTACATAGCCTGCTCATATCGACCTTCGGGGTCATATGAAAGATACAAGCTAGTGGGAGCTTCTGAGTAGTGACATATTGTCTGATAACTACTCGAAACTCCGGTAAATTTATCCAAAATATTTGGAGGAAATCTCTGATTTCACCAGAGATAGAGTATTCCATACTCAGAAATAGGTTATTGCGTAGTCTTCGGGACTGATGCTCGGCCTGTCTCCCAGTGAAATATTTTTACTAAAGGATACACCATAAATTTGCCTTATATAGTTATTGATGTGCTACGATACGCTGTTGAACTCATTTAAGATATTGGTTGCAAAATAACGGTTGTAATGAAAAACCGAGAAGTCTACCTAAAAGATGCCTATGCATTTGTGGATAAGGAGTGAATTCGGTTCACCCCACTTCTGTAAATATAGACATTTAGCATTTAGTTCTTGAAGGTAGGACTGGAAATTTTGCATACACGTTCAGGTCGTGAAATATCTTAATGCATTGAGTAAAGGTTGGTTATAAAACTTGTAAAATCAGTGAATGACGGTGATACTGTCAAACTCGGTCTGATAAAGTCTATAAATAAAAACCTTAGATCTTGAAGTATTTGTACTCAAGATGTTACTAACTGATTTGTTCAGTCCACATCCAACACCGGCAGTTGGTGATAACATTAATAAAAACTACTAAACTAGATCAGTATATCACTCCACCCCGAATGCAGTGGGAGTATGGTTTGTCCATTACCCATTACAGGACCTTATGGTCTATAGGGTAGATTGATGACCTATAGTCCTTCGTGGACTGTATAGGATCCTGATCATAGAGGTTGGTTTAAAAGCCATAACCCTGTGAATGGAGTATGATACTCCAATTCTGTTGAAACTCTTGTAGAACCACGTGAGTGTCTCAGGCCCAGTGGGAGTAATTGGAACTACACGGAGAAGAGTCGAATGACTAGGAAAGTTTAACTTTCATCGAAAAGCTGAGTAATTTAGGGGTGATTCCCTAAAAGGTAGAGAGTTAACCAGACCGTGATCTCTCTTACCACTCAGTCTTGCTTGATTTCGTCAGAAAGCGGGAAATATGGGTGATTCCCTGAGACTTCCTTGCCAAACAACGGAATCTGAATTCATTCAGAACATAAGGGTTTTAGCTAAGAACAAATGACGGATTCGTTACAAAGCAGAAAATAGGGGTGATTCCCTAAGACCTTTTTGCGAGACTAACGGTATCTTAATTTATTCAGAAAGAACCTTTGGCAGGATGCTTGCCATAGCTTATATCCTTTGGGGATCAAAGCAAACCTCTAGGTCATTTCAAAGTCATATATTTTAATATGTGGACTTGACCAGAATATTGATAAGTCTTTCGTAGACTGGGCATCAATATTAGTAAAGTAGTATGTAGATTAGTGTTTGTGAATGGTAACACTGAAACAGTTGGAAACAACATGGGTGTGTTATCTGAAGTCAGAGTCTGACATGCCATCGGGATTCATTCTAAAGGATTTGATTCGCTCAAATTCGCGAGAATCGATCATTGGCAATCCCATACATTCATCTGGTTAAGATATTCTTGCATTTATGCAACATTCAACGATGTAGTCTACCCTACCTCTCAGGAATGGTTATCTAAACCTGAGGATGAATACGAAATGGGATGTTTAGTGAATCCTCAAGTATCTTCGGGAGAATGAGGAATAATATGCTAGTATATTCAGGTGCAAACTAGAATATAAGTGATAAACACTGATTCTGGCTTTAGGTCAGATTAAAGATGATCGTTAAGTCGATCTAGTCCTCAGTGTTGAATCACAGGCATATTGAAATCATACCACCTGATTAGATGGAAAGGCGATGTTTCGATCCCAAAGATCGGCTCAAGCCGCCAACCAACCTGATCAGTGTACCAAGTCACATGGTGTTCAGTTTTAAGTACGCGCCGGGTCACTGACCTACCCTACGACGGCATACTCCGGACGTACTTGGTCTCACTTGTTTTGAGCAAGTGGGAGAATGTTGTAGATATAGAAATAAAGGGTGTGCTCTAAAACAATTAATCCACTTGCCTTTCGTGCAAGTGGGAGATTGTTAGGTGTAGTGCCCGAAAGACAATTATATAATTGTTTTAGGACAGAATTAATAATTCATCTTATTGTATGCATGTATGCTTATAATTAAGACACTACTGAAAACTCTAAGTACCTCGTTTATGTAATCACATAACTCAGTGTATGGCTATACACAAGAGGATTGAGTTAGTGAGATGTACTTAAAATTAACTTAGTCCGTAGCGTTCATTAATCTGAGTACGGGTCTCATGATTAATTTGCTATTAATGCGCCCAGAACACTTTACGGTGTGACAGTCTTATCCGGACTGTCGGTAATAGGGTACCTAATTGGGCATTTATATATGATGATAATCATATAGGGCTGGACCGATTTGATTTGAGTTCTCGATATAATTCCGTAATCAAGAAGTCTCATCGAATCACAAGATGATCATATATGGATTAATCTCAATCCTGAGGTGATCACAGACAACTGCTTAGACTGGGGTGGAGTTTGATTGTTAGTAAGGATCACTTCGTAGTATGTGGTCCAACACTTCTCGTTGGCTCTATTCTAGAATGAGTGAGTAGTGTGTGTTATCACGTATATGGAATCCATTCCTTCCCTCGGGAAGTAGACGACGCTTCCTTATTTGTTGACCCTAAAACTCGATCGATCGGCCGAGTTCATATTATATTGTATATGAACTAATTGATAACTAGGGGGTTAATGGTAAATAAGGATAATATGTTTCGAGAAGGGTTTACGGAAATATCCAGAATCGAAGTGAACAGTCTATGGATGATTTATCCGTATGTAATGATTATATCGTGGACGCTTTCGACTCATAAATTGAATGTAAGTTATCTATATTCGATAGAGTTCAGTTTTGGGTTTATGGTTGTGTAATCCCGGAATTAATAGGTTGGATATAATTATTCTGTCTGATGAATAATTTTTATTCGATTTATTGTAGCTACTGAATATGGGTCCATGGTCCCCGACGTGGCTCATAATATAGCATATAGGTTTTCTCGTCGCTTTACCTCAATTATAATTAAATAGTTGGATTGGACTATTTAAATTGATATGTGGATTAATTGTTTAGTTGGACTAGATAATTAAATACATGGAAAATAAATTTTTCGTGGACTCGGCCCAAGGTGTGGAAAAATGCGTGTGGTCTTATTAAATTAGGGTGGGGGGCGCATTTTTTGTTATTTGATTATCAAGAAATTAGTTTTCTTGGATAATTATTTGACATGTGATTTATCTTTTATTTGTTAAATGATAATTCATGGAATATTAGATAATAACATGATTTATCCTAATTTGTTTTGGATAATTATTTTATTTATCTTTTATTTGGAAAAAGATTATTATAATTGATTTTGTATTAATTAAATAAATCATTGGAGGACAAGGATTACTCTCCTATATAAAGAGAGTTCTCCCAAGCCTTTTGACAATCACATATCACTCCAATATTGAAAGAAAAATAGCTTGGAATTTTCGGCTATTTTCTTTGGGTTTCGAGTTTGGATAATCTTCGGGATTATTCCGGTAGCATATCAAGGAGGTCCGGCGGCGGGAAACACCATCCACTTGGTGTTGCTGGGAGAAACACGTTGGAAGGCTGTGGCTTCTCAATACACGTGTTCTTGGAGATCTATCGTTCTTGGAGTTAAGCACCATAAAAAGGTTGGCTCCTAAACCCCCTTGTACTTTGATCTTTTATTTATGTTCTTTGTTTTCGTTTAGATCTAGATCTGATGCATTCCGCTGCGTAATCGGGTCAATATATGATTGATCCGACGATATTACATCTAACAAGTTTCTCATATAATTCCGTGATTGAGAAATCTTATTAAATCACAAGATGATCATATATGGATTAACCTTAATCCTGAAGTGATTGCATACTCCTACTGGTTTCAGGATAGGGTTTGATGTGTTCGTTAAGGATCGCTAAGAGGCGCGGTCCGAATCACTTTCACGTTGGCACTATTCTGAATGAGTGAGAAATGTGTGTTTCACAGATATGGAATCCATTCCTTCCTACGGGAAGTAGACAGAAAATCCCCTTATTTGTTAATCCTAGAAACAGATCGATCCATGGAGTTCGTATTGGTTATTAACTAATTGATCACTAGTGGGTTAATGGTAAATGAGGACAAGACGTATTGAAGAAGGTTTACGGAAATAATCCTACTTCATTACGGATAGTCTATGGAGAGTTAGTTTATATGTAGTGATTATATCAATGGACACTTATCGACTCGACTCGACGTTTTGAGAATAAGTTATGTTTATAATCGATAAAGTTCAGTTTCGGATTTATGGTGGCGTAATTCTGGAATTAATAAGTTGAGTAGAAATATTCTGTTCGATGAATATTTTATTCAATTTATTGTAGCTACTTACCTATATGGTCCATGGTCCCCGGGTTGGCTCCTAACACGCGAGTGTTTTCTCGTTTTATGGAACCTCGAGAATAAATTAAATAGTTGGTCTATTTAATGAATATGCGAATATTATTTATTTGGTAAATAATATGTAAAATAGAAAATATATTTTTTATTAAAATAATGGCATGTAAGTGGCTCCCCAATATGTGAGAAAATTAGGAAAAGAAATTTTTCTAGATTATGTCAAATGTGTAATTAATTAATTATCTATTTGATGGATAATTAATGGAAAATTAAGAGATTGAATTTTTAGGAATTATCTCTTATTTTGGGAAAAATATCTTTTTTTTATGGGAATAGGTTTTTGTGGTGTGAAAATGATAACTCTCTTGACTAATTATTTTTCTATATAAAGAGAGTTCATCCAACACAATAACACAATGAAAATTGCGCCACTTGCAAATAAAATGGAAAGAAAATTATTTTCTTGTTCTTGTCAATAAGAGAAGGAAAAACCTAGGCTTTTTTCTTGTGTATATTCGAGGAGGTTCTACGGCGAGGATCGACGTTCACCAGTCGTCGCTAGGAGATACAATCCGGAAGATTGTGGCTTCTCCATATGTCGATTTATTTCTTCCTTCATTTGAGGTAAATATTCAACCTTCTCATAGTTAGATTAATTGTTTATGCGAATCGAATCGTGGTAAAATCGCATGCGAGTTTATTCATAGCTTCCGCTGTGCAAGATCGAGTGTCTCGATCGGTGCTGTGAACCAGATCTGACGATCCAATTATGGATCGGATCCGGATTCGGGTTTCTGTATATCCAGTATGTGGTATCGGAGCCAGGTTAAAGCGATTTTTCGATCATGATTGCATAATTAATTAATAAAGAGT
Source organism: Gentiana straminea (assembly GCA_036785695.1). Taxonomy (NCBI): domain Eukaryota; kingdom Viridiplantae; phylum Streptophyta; class Magnoliopsida; order Gentianales; family Gentianaceae; genus Gentiana; species Gentiana straminea. The sequence goes on along the minus strand of JAVUPR010000278.1, from coordinate 972,649 downwards.
GGAATAGAATAAAAAATGCATCTTTTATTTTATTTTTTTATGCGATTGAATGATTTGGTTGACAAGATGGATTGGGGTTGGTAGATATTTACCGTTAGATCTGTTGTAAACCCGTTTTTTCAGGTATAGGAAATTGTTGTATTTATTTTTCTGGAATTTTTTTTTTTTTTTTTTTTTATCCAAATTGTTTTGGATATAGGATACATAGTTGTATTTTTTTATTTATTTCACCAGCGCTGTTGCTGTTGCTGTTGCTGTTGCTGGAAGGTGATCAAATTGGAATTGGAACGCTGATGTCATCATGACATCAGCACTGATCAAAAAAAAAAAAAAAAGAGGCTGCTGCTGTACGTACGAGAGGAAAAGAAAAAGGAAGGAAAAGACATCAATTTTTATGGAAAATGATATGTGCACTACACTTGTGTGTAGTGCACAAACCACTACATATGTCCAAGCCCTTGATTAAAGTGATCAATTATTATTTGTGATGGGTCCCAACAGAATATGTGGTATTGATTGTGTTGTGTAAGATGTTGTGATTTAAAAAGTAATAGATGTGTATCACTACTCAATTTTTATTATCCAAGATCAGGATGGTAACAAAGATGAATGCTTAGGATTTTTTTTTTGCTTTTCCTAGTTTAAATAGGTTAGATACGGGATACCAACGATCCATCTCAGTGGTTTACTTTTTCGTATTTATTTTCTTGGATGATTATTTATTTGATATAATCATTTCATATCATGCATCATATTCATTAATTTCACTCCTAACAAATGCATACATGTAGAAAATTAATATTGGCATTAAGTAGACATGTATGAACACGATAATTAATTTAGATTAAAAATAAATTAAATTAATTAAAACGAACGGAATTTTATCGGGATATAAAATTCAAATGATAAAATAAAATTTACTCGGTAAATTTAATTTTGGGATCTAAAAATAATTCGTGGATTTTAATTATGTAGTGACTACATAAAAGAATTTTAATAATTGGAAAATTGGAAAATCCGGAAAAGTTGGACACCAACTGAGCGAAAGGTTCGAAAATTGGTTCGGGCGGTCAACAGGGCTTCGGCTCGACTCGACTTGTCCGTCCAACTGCGACGTTAGCGTCGGGGGTCCGGCAAGGTCAAGCTATCCGGCGAGCTGAGGCTCAATGGGACAACCTTAGCCCGATTCATCCAGCAGTCGTATATGAGCCAACGAAGAGGATGGGTCGGCTTAGCCAATCCCGACACCATTCGGTGAACTCAGTTAAAGCTCAGCCGGGTTTAATACCGATAAGTTGGTGATTGCTTTTCAAGATTTATTGATTTGAAATTATTGAGATAAAATTCTACGATCCTAAAATTTTATCATGACAATATTAGGACTATTAAATTCTTTGGTGAATTATAGTTGTGTAGTGTCTACACAAGAAATTTCTAAATCTTCAAAAAATTTGGAAAATCAGGAATATTGTGTCACTAGTTAGACGGTATTTGGAACTGATAAACTAGTGGGAGCTTTAAATTTTATGATTTATTGTTTTTTGAATTATTAGAAAATTGATAAAGTCATAATGTATTGGGATTATAAAATTCTTGGTGAATTTTAATTGTGTAGCGTCTACATAAGGAATTTTAATAAATCCATAAAATTGGAAAATCGTGAATAAGTGACACTAGTTAGACGGTATTTGAAACCGATGAACTAGTGGGAGGATTAACTTAAGTATTCTGATTTATTGTTTTTGGATTGTGAAGGAATTCTGAAAATCCTATAAGACTACCTATTTTTCAAAATAACGAGTATGAGCGGGGAAGGTGACAACCGACCACACGGCCTCTACTGTTGGCACAAGCACGTGAGAGAATGGTGATGCCTCGTGCCGCTTTGATTTCGGCCCCCTACGGATGGCCTTCACCGCTATCAAAATTCAAGGCTTGGTTTCCGAAAGGATAGGATTTTGAGTACTCGTCGGGTCACTGACCTACCCTACGGCGGCATACTCAGGGCGTACTTAAATATGAAATAGTAGGTCACACTCACAAGGATATTTTAGGAAATATCTTGGCTGAAAAAGGAAGGTAATCAACAATTAAATAGGTGATGTTCGATTCTTAAATGGTTTAATTGTTGAGAGAGATTGTCTCAATTTAATCGTCTCCTCTTTGACCTACCCTACGGCGGCACGGAGGTGTGAGATTAAATCCTTGGAATGGTAGGATAAACTGTATGCATGACATCACGTTTATTATTCCTCAAATTATTATATGTTGTGGTGTATAATTTGATTTATATTTCTATCATAATTTATTTTTGCAACTACATATCATCTCAAGGTATCTAAACTGCTAAACATGATAAATTGACTGATGATGACTTCATAAAAGTGGAAAAGTAACAAGAACGTTGAACTCAATAATCGAGAATGCAAATTGATTCTTCGGAAGAGGATGTTCCACTTGAGCCTACAAACTTAAGTGACATTGATGTCACTGCTGTCACTTGTGTTGAACGAGAGACAAAACAAAATTAGTTCAAAGATGACGAGAATGATTTGGTATCAATCTCACTAAGACATCCCACAGTTCACGAGTAGTGGCTACTCAAATGAACTGCTAGTTCACGACCATTTCCTTTAAAGAAAGCCAAGAATGGAAAAGTAAATGTCTACAAGTGTAAGTCATCAAAACTAAACAAGTTTAAGGCTAAACCGAAATATTAATAAAAGAAAGCATAGGATAAGGAAAGTGAATTAGGATCACTAACCAATGAATCCTTAAAGACTTTCTAAACCGGGATTATGACCCGGAAGCTAAGTTCTTTTGTAAGAACAAGGTAGCTAGGCATTAATGATTAAATAGAAAACAATGGGCAGTTATTTTAGCTGAGATAGTGGGAGTGATATAAGGAAAAAAATTTTGGATTTTAATCCTTGAATATCGCAGAAATTTAATTTATGTTTTCAGATTCGTTGGAACGAATTGATTCACTTTCAAATCGATAATACAGTTGCCTCAAAGAAAGTGAATATGACATTTGTATATGATTCTGATACACGGACTTTTTTCTGATAAAGTCAAAAACCACTAAGTGATGCTGAAAATGTATATGTAACACATCATAAGCTATTAAGACAAATGGTTTCCATATTTAGATAAATGATTCTTCAACATCTATTAATTAGTGCATACATCCTAAAGATAAGATCAGAAGACTGGCTAAAGGTGATTTCTATCTCCCAGTCTAAGAACACTATCTCAAAGGAAAATGACTAAGTTACCTTTCAATTAGGAAAAGGTAATAAAGCTGAAGAAGTATCATAGCTTGTTCATATTGACCTTCGGGGTCTTATGAAGATGCGAGCTAGTGGGAGCTTTTGAGTAATGGACAACTTGTCTGATAGCTACTCGAAACGCCGATTAGTTTATCTAAATATTTGGAGGAATATTTGAAATTACCAGAGAAACGAGTATTCCACGCTCAGATATAGGCTATAGCATAGTTTTGACGCTGATGCTCGGCCTACCTCCAAGTGAAATGATTTCGCTGAAAGGATAAACCATGGATTGCCTTATATTGTTATTGATATGTTACAATACACTGCTTAACTCGATTAAGATATTAGTTGCAAAATAACGGTATACATTATTATGTAATACCGAGAAGTCTACCTAGAAGATGCTAATGAATTTATGGATAAGGAGTGAACTACGTTCACTCCACTTCCGTAAATAGAGGCGTTTATTGCTAGTTCTTGAAGGTAGGACTGGAGATTTTGCATACACGTTCAGATGGTGACTGTTCGTGAAATATCTTAATAGAATGAGTAAAGGTTGGTTATGAGATTCTTAAGATCGGAAAGTGACGGTTGTACTGTCACAGCCTTTCTGAAAGGATGTTTAAATAACAACCTTAGACCTTGAAGTACAGTTACTCAAGGAGTTACTATCTGATTTAATCAGACCACATCCAACATTGGTTGTTGGGGATTACGCTGATAAATACTACTGAACCAAATTAGAACATCAATCCACCCAAATGCGGTGGGAGTATGGTTTAACCATTGACCCACTGTGCTTTTGCAGTCTTTACAGTCTGCTGGGGGTGATTGATAACCTATGGTCTTTTGGAAGGAATGTATAGGATTCTGATAAAAGGAGGTTGGTTTAAAGCCATAAACCTGTAAATGGAGTTTTGGTACTCCAGTTCTGTTCACAATCTTATAGAACCACCTGAGTGTCTCAGGCCCAGTGGGAGTAATTGGATCTAAGTTTAGAAGAGTTGAATGAATGAGAAATTTTAATTTCAAGGTAAAGCCAAGTGGTCTCGGGGTAATTCCCTGAGAAGTAGAGAGTTAACCAGGGGTGATGCCCTGAACTCTCTCACCATTCAGCTTTGCTTGACTCCATGGAAAGCAGGAAGATTACCAGGGGTGATGCCCTGAAACTTTCTTGCCGTACAAAGGAGCTTGGATCCATTCGGAACAGAAGGGTTTTAGCTTAAAGCCAATGGCAGATTGACTGCCTATGCTTATATCCATCGGTGGATTAAAGTAAACCTTCAGGTCTTTAAAATTCACATGTTTTGAAATGTGTGGGCTTGATCAAAATATTGATGAGTCTTTTAAAGACCAGAGAATCAATATTGGTAAAGTAGTAGACGTTAGTGTTTATTAAAAATTACACTGCAACGGTTGGGAACAACTTGAGTGTGTTATCTGAAGTCAGAAACTGACGAGCCAAGATTCTCTAAATTAGAGATGTGGACTATATTCTTAGAAATCGATTCGGTCGAATTCATGAGAACAAGTAGTGGCAACGTCCCATTCATCTTATTGCTTAAGATGATAACGCATATTCATATGCGATATTCAACGAGAGGTTTCCTACCCAACACCTCACGGAATAATTCTCTCAATCTTCGGATACAGAGAAAATGGGATAGATTCTCTTTTTGGATAGAGATATTCAGGTTATTAAAAGTCGATTAAATTCGAATCTTGGATTCGGACGTTGAGCAGCAGTATAATGCATCCTCAAGTATCTTCAGAGAACGAGGAATCATATGCTTTTATATTCGGGTGCGAACCTGAGTATCGTTGACTACACGGATTCTGATTTTTTGTCGGATTAAGGATGATCGTGAATCGACCTCAGGCTCCGTGTTTACTCATAGTGATGGAGCTATAGTCTGGAGCAATCCAGCACTGCCAGTTTGACTCTGTTAGTCGAATACATAGCAACTTTCGGAGCAGCTAAAGAGGCAGTGTGGCTTGAGAAGTTCTTTGTTGGATCAGGAAGTGATTCCAGGTCTCGATGAGCCGATACCATTTTACTGTGAAAACAGTTAAGCGGTAGCTCGTGCAAATGTTCTTCGCATTCACAAGAGGTCAAATCATATTGAAAGTAAATACCACCTGGTCAGACAGATCGTGCAAAGAGGCGACGTTTCGGTCCTAAAGATCGCCTCGAGCCGACAACCCAGTTGATCAGTTTACCAAGACGTGTGGCATCTAATGTCACTGATAAGCGCTTGGCGGGTATGAAATTGGGAGATATGTCTCATCTGCTTTTTAGAGCAAGTGGGAGAATGATGTGGATAGATAGAATAAGGGTGTGGTGCTCTAAAAACAATCATTGTTTGTCTTTACGGGCAAGTGGGAGATTGTTAGATATAGTGTGCCCGAAAGACAATTGTTGCTTGTCCTTACGGGCAAGTGGGAGATTGTTGGAAGTAGCGCCCGAAAGACAAATTATGTAATTGTTTTTATAATTAATAAATGACAGATTTATTCTCATCTTATTATTTGCTTCGTGCTTATAAGTAATACACTACTGAAAACCCTAAGTCGTATCATATGTAGCCATATAACTTAGTGTGTGTCACACATGATGATTAAGTTTATGGTGATACACTTGAAATGTAAGTCTATGGTGAAGTTAATCAAAGTATGGGGACTATTGATTAAACCACCAATAATGTGCCCAGAACACTTTATGGTGTGACCGTCTTATCCGGACCGTCGACATTGGTTGTCTAAGTGGGGCATTTATATATGATGAGAGTCATATAGGACTGGACGATTTAATCTGAGTTTCTCATATAATTCCATGATTGAGAAATCTTATTAAATCACAAGATGATCATATATGGATTAACCTTAATCCTGAAGTGATTGCATACTCATACTGGTTTCAGGATAGGGTTTAATGTGTTCGTTAAGGATCGCTAAGAGGTGCGGTCCGAATCACTTTCACGTTGGCACTATTCTGGAATGGGTGAGAAGTGTGTGTTTCACATATATGGAATCCATTCCTTCCTGCGGGAAGTAGACAGACAATCCCCTTATTTGTTAATCCTAGAAACGGATCGATCCATGGAGTTCGTATTGGTTATGAACTAATTGATCACTAGTGGGTTAATGGTAAATGATGATAAGACGTATTGAAGAAGGTTTACGGAAATAATCCTACTTCATTACGGATAGTCTATGGAGGGTTAGTTTATATGTAGTGATTATATCAATGGACACTTATCGACTCGACTCGACGTTTTGAGAATAAGTTATGTCTATAATCGATAAAGTTCGGTTTCGGATTTATGGTGGCGTAATTCCGGAATTAATAAGTTGAGTAGAAATATTCTGTTCGATGAATATTTTATTCAATTTATTGTAGCTGCTGGTTATAGGTCCATGGTCCCCGGGTTGGCTCCTAACACGCGAGTGTTTTCTCGTTTTATGGAACCTCGAGAATAAATTAAATAGTTGGTCTATTTAATGAATATGCGAATATTTTTTATTTGGTAAATAATATGTAAAATAGAAAAGACATTTTTTATTAAAATAATGGCATGTAAGTGGAGCCCCAATATGTGAGAAAATTAGGAAAAGATTTTTTTCTAGATTATGTCACATGTGTAATTAATTAATTATCTATTTGTTGGATAATTAATGGAAAATTAAGAGATTGATTTTTTAGGAATTATCTCTTATTTTGTGGGAAAAATATCTTTTCCTTATGGGAATAGGTTTTTGTGTATCTACGGCGAGGATCTACGTCCACCAGTCGTCGCTAGGAGATACAATCCGGAAGATTGTGGCTTCTCCATATGTCGATTTATTTCTTCCTCTCCTTTGAGGTAAATATTCAATATTCTCATAGTTAGATTAATTGTTTATGCGAATCGAATCGTGGTAAAATCGCATGCGAGTTTATTTGTAGCTTCCGCTGTGCAAGATCGAGTGTCTCGATCGGTGCTGTGAACCAGATCTGAAGATCCAATTATGGATCGGATCCGGATTCGGGTTTCTGTATATCCAGCAGTCCTAACTCAGCTGCCACTTCTTCTACACCAATCTTAAACAACTCATGAACAAATGAAACTTGGTTATTCGCTTTTTCGAATTCAAAGTTCACGGCCTTTCTGACAACCGCTAAGCCTGTGATATATCGGACGTTGTCTAGTGTGATCGACATGTCACTGAATGGCAAGTGGAAGGTGTTTGTTTCCGGATGCCACCTCTCAACAAAACCACTAACGATCACATGATTGGCTTGGTTGTATGAACAATGTACCAGATTGGATTAGCTCTCAACCTTGCCTTGAATTTTTCCTTTATCATCAATCTTCCACAGACGAAGTGAAGATGTGTAATGCTTACATCCAATTATACCTCGGTCATGTTCAATTGCACGATAAGAATATAAAGTTAGATATAAGTTTAAAAAAAATTGATAAAATTATACCACTTCAAAAATACCATACATTTGTCTTATTCAACAACCCATAACCAACATTTTGCTTCCAATCCCCCCCCATAGAATATCGGAGTCTACCACCACACCATTCTCGCTATCATACTCTAAACACTGAGTTGCGGATACTTTTGCCTCTGTCGGTGGCCCGGCACTAGCGGATGCTTGTCCTGTAGTGACCCCGGCTATAGTGTCCCCGAAACTACAGGATCCCTCTGTTGATGGCCCTGCACTACCAACTGCCTCCATCGTAGCCCCGGCACTAACAACCCCAAATTTGTATGAAATTTCCAACTGTCTCAACTGCCTCAATTGTCACTGATTGACCTTATTCCTGTGTCTTAACTAACTCAAGTGCCCCAGCTCTAATGGCTGTCTCTCCTAATGTCCCCGAACTCTCAATTGTGCCTGTAGTGGCCCAGAACTCAAATCTACAACCGTCTCAACTGCCTCAACTGTCAATGCTTGACCTTCTTCTTGTGTCTCAAGTGCCCCGGCACTAATAACTATCTCTCCTAATGCAGCCTTAGTGTTAAAGGCAACATCAACTGCCATTGTTGGCCCCTGGACTTGTACAGTCTCGGCTCCACATTCTTTTGTCGTTTCCGAGTTATTTTATACCACACACTTGTATATTCAGAAACTGTACTAGGTTGAACATGAGCTTCGGATGGTGCTTCCAAACCATCTTGATCCACTAAGGTACCTTCATCACTCACATTATCACTCTCTGCAAAGCGTACATGCTTACCAGACCTCATTTTAATAAAATTTCCTACACATGAAACGATAAATGAATTGTCAAAGAAATGAAGTAATAAACTAAAAAAAGAAAGTCGAAATAAAGCAACAATTCCCATATGCATGACATATATTTTCACCACAGAAAATACTACCACATGATATGCCAAGCCCGTAAAGGAGCCCGCGAATTCAACTTGGGACTCTAAGAAAACCCAATATCGAATAGGGTCACGAGTCCAATCAACTCACACATGCATAAGATGAGCAGGACCATTCATACCCCAGCCCAACTCGCACCACTACGATACTTATCATTGGTCAAGGGAAGGGAATCGGGGTCAAATCCTTCAGGCGAGACGAAGCACTGGGGGACGAGTAGACCTCCCCTCAGCCCAAAGCCCGCATAGCTAGGCAGCGAAGTCAGGTTACCAGAGATAAGCGCGCTACAAACGAGATTCATATCAGCCCGCACGGCCAAAGCTCGTCCCGCATTATTGTATTTACATTTATATTTACATGCTGAATGTACTCTTTTACCCCTCAATTTAACCACCGACTATGTAAGCCCTATAAATAGCAGCACCTTAAACCCTAACAGGGGACGCATAATAGAAAACACAGGCTAAGCCCTGTCAGTTTGTCGATTGTCTTGGTGTTCTTGGTACTCTTGAGTGTTCTTTATATCTTCATGTATTGCTTGAGCTAAAACACTACAAAACTCCTAAAATCGCGCTTCCAATCAAGATATCCACGTAAATCAACCGTTAAACCTTGTTCGTGATATTTCCGACAATATATCCACAGATTATCCAAAATTCATAACAATATAATACATGACACATTGCACATTAATAATTATCAATATTCATTTCATCATAGTTCCAAAGTTGTTTACAATGTCTAGAAATACAGTAATTCATAGTTGGAAAGTTGTTTACATTGTGGGAAGTTGTTATGTGAAGAAACGTCGGCCAAAGTGGCGTTACAATGCACACAAATAGGCCTGTAAACGAGCCGAACCCTACCGAACCCTGGCAGGGTTTGGCTCGGCTCGGTGTGTTCGAACCTTAGGCTCGGCTCGGCTCGAAATGGCCGAGCCTTATATTTTCATTATTCGGCTCGGGTTCGGTCTGGTATTTGGGGAAAAAAGCTCGGCTCGGTTTGGCTCGAACATGTCGAACCGTTCGAACATGTTCGGCTCGAACTGGGTTTTAAAAAACATGTTCGGCTCGAACTATATATGAATTTATGATATCCGAGCCGAACATGTTCGAACATGTTCGGCTCGACCACCGAATATCTAATTTGTAAAGTTCGGCTCGAAGTTCGAACCCACGAAACGAGCCCGAATCGAGTTTTTTCGAGCCGAATACTCCGGATCGAATCGAATACTTAGGTTCATTTACAGCCCTACACACAGAAACGTCGGCGTGGGTGACGTTCAAGGTAACACAGAAACATCAGGCACACTGACATTCAGTGTTTACCTTAAACATCATCAGTGTTGGCGTTCTAAGAACGTCAGGCAGCCCGACGTTTATGTTCAACAAGTAACATCTACATTACTGACGTCTAAGTAAGTTACACCAATGGATTATTTTGACCTAAACGTCAGCCCTGGTGATGTTGGTTCTGCATCTACAACATCACTATGTCCGACATTTCCATCCCCGGTCATCTTCCCTAACCCTTCGATCGGAAAACAGCCGGAATGTACATAAATCGAATATAAACGACCGGAATAGCACCAATTCAAGCTGATGTCAACGTACAATGCAACAAAAAAAATGACATACCTTAGAGTCGATTTCTCTCTGTTCTTCAACTCCGTAGCTCCTCTCCGTTCTTCACCCAATGCTACCGGCTGCTACACTTTTTGGTTAAGATGTGAAATGAGTTTTTGAATTAAAGAGGAGGGAAGTAATGTATAGTTAAATGGGGAGGATTTAAAGTATGTATTTTTTTTTAGTAAAAGTATGTGATCTTTCTAATAGTTAATTAGTTAATTGTCAATTATGACATATTTAGAAAAATTTCAGGATTTTAAGACTATAAGAAAATATTTTTATCAAAAAGAATATTTAATCAGTGAAAGTGAAAATAAAAGTGAATTTGAAAATGAATTAAGTTGGTTTTGTGCTGAAAACCAATGTAATTCACTTTCATTTTCATTTTCACTGATAAAATGTCTTTTTTAATAAAAGTCTTTTCTTATAGTCTTTTTTGCCTGACATCTTTCACATTGTATCATTTAGGACCCTTATCCTTTTTTATTTTGAGGGTAAAAAACGTATGTGTTTTAATGTTTTAAAAAATATTGGGACTAAAATGTAGTTATATAATATTTGTTTTTTTTATGTGGTGTGTGAAGTAGGTGTGTTTGATTTAAAAAAATCAAGAAAAGTGGACATACTTACTTGTTATTACCCTCTAAACAAACATTCTCTTTTGTTTTTATCCTATGAAACACCATATTAGAGCAACCATAGTGATGGGGTTCTAGACATATTGTATTGATAATGTGTAGATTACCGATTTTTGTAAGTAGCAAAATAATAGGGATCAAATAGAAAGTATTTTCTAGACAATCTCCACCAAGTGTTCTGTTTTAAGATAATGCAAGAGAATGCCAATCTCTGCAAATTGCTATCATCACCACACCTTTTCTTCTCCTTTACACAATCTTTGATCATGTTTCATCCCTTTTCATAATTTTTTAAGCATAATGAAAGAAGAGAAGTCATGGCAAAAAAGAGGAAAGTAGGAGGGCAGTTCAGATCAAGAATTTTTTTCTTCTTTTCCATCTCAGATCTAGAATATTATTTCCATTTTCAATCTCTTGCTTATAATTTTATTTTGGGTTTCTTTGTAAAGGATTGTTGATGTTGTGTTGAAGAGTGGTGGTGGGTGGGATGTTCATTATCCTGTTGCTCAAATGTATTTAAAAGAAAATTACAGTCTCTGTCATCTAAAAATGGTTAAACCCTAACCGTGAGGGCCCCCTCCCCGATCCCACAAGAATGCAAGGAGAGGTTAATCAGGAGCCTAGAGTTTAAAGTCTCTGTCATCTAGAGATGTTGTAATGTGGTGTGTGAAGAAGGTGGGAGGAGGCAACCGGTGGTGATTATGGTGGTGAGAGGTTAATGAAAAAAATATTCAGATCGTCTATTGATTTTATATAATTTTAAAACTAATAAAAAAAAAATCTATCCATAAATTAAAACTAATAAAAAAAAAAACTGCCATGTGGAAAAATGTGTCATTACATACACTCTCAATTCAATCCACCATTACTCTTGCTCTTAAAAGGGGTGTTATTGACACCACACTTTTACTATTGGCAACTTTTTTTTTTGATTTTTTTTTTATTTTCGGCATGAAGCATTTATTTTTTTTCTTGCACCAGCCTTTTGGATGCCATACACATGTCCTATACCAAAGGACCATAAATTTCAACCTTTTACAATCAAGATTAAAGTAGCACATTGACTATTACAACCGTTAAGATGAATGCCCTCAGATTTACTGGAAATGTAACAGTGTCTAAGTACCAGAAAGTCGTTTTCTACGTTACCAATACAGAAGTTTTATCAGATTAATAAATCAAAAACAGCTGGATATGTCGCTTACATCTCACCGCATTCAGCAATAACACAAGCCAATTTAGGTCGAGTATTTGCTCCAACAGCCACATTTTCAATCTTCCTCACCACTAACAGACCGTCTCCAATTACTCTCTGCATTGTTACCAATAAAAATGAACGAAAGTCAGCTATGGGCTTAAAATTTATCACGCATGAAAGAACAATAAATACGTTGTGGTGGGACATTTTGCTTAATTGTCGAAAACTATTTACATAGTAGAGCTTCTGAACATCTACTGCTAGATGCGGACAGGAAAAGATGGCGCAAACCATCAAATTATGATCCCAGATGTCCATTTGGACATGATTTAAATAGTCTGTGTATTCTTATTCAGTGAATAAATTTTAGCTAAGATGAAGTTTGGATTGGAATCCAATATAGTGTGTTGTATATTGTGAAGCAAAGAACTATTAGTTTATTCGGTAGGGAAAATTGTTTTATTCAAATAAATAAAACAGAAAGAACATACCCCGAATACCACATGTTTATTGTCAAGCCAGTCGCATTTTGCACATGTAATAAAGAACTGCATTGAGAAAAAACATAGTAAAGAAGAATGAACTCTGGTTATAATAATCCCTATAATACCAGTTTAGAAACAACAGGGGTGGTAATGGATATCATGCCAGAAATGCCAGATGTATAGCAATATTAAACACGTCAAGGAAAAGAAGTATAGAAGCTACCTGACACCCGTTATTGTTTGGTCCATTGTTTGCCTGTCAAATTCATGTCATTAAGATTGGTATCAGAGGAAATATCACATAAATTAAATTAGGAGTTAAAGCATTATCGGCTATATCGCATAAATTAAATTAGGAGTTTAGGATACAACAAAACTTTCTTTAAAGTACATTTTTAGTATTCCAAAAGGTACACAAGTAATACCAGATCAATGTACCAGTACATACCCTAGCTAAAATAGGAAGTGTAATACGATGGAGAAAAAAATAAGAAAATATATACACAATCATTAACACAACTATGTAGAGAACAAAGGAAAATGAATGAAAGTTTTTACTAGGTTTTTTTCATCAAAATAACACGATATTTAACAAATAATAACAATTGATAAAGCTTTTGCAAAAGCACCAAGCCACCTATAACCACTAGCTGTAAAAGGAATGAAAGCTGTATACTTGGACCAACAACTAGCCAAGCACAATTTCAAACTAAAAGACTGCAAGAAAATTGAAAACAAGATTGCAGGACCTGCAGCCATAGACTAATGTAATTCTATCAAACTACGGGCAAGCTTAAGCAGAATGCATAAATGCGTCCGACCATATTAATAATACCCTTGTACACAAAGCATACAACCAATTCCAAGTTCCAACCACTTCATCAACAACCAGCAGAACAAGTACTATGTGGGATCATACTTTAATTTATTTATTTATGTAGTGTACCCTCTGTCCTGAAATATAAGTAATATTGGTTCTTTGTTTTTCTCCCATAACACAAGTCTTTTAGAATATACCACTAGAACATTTATCACGTTTTTCTTCATCTTACCCCTTTTTTATTACCAATCCAACCATTTATCATTACTTTGCAACAATTGCAATAATGATAGTCAAAGGGTAGTGTAGGGTCCTAATTTATGACATTCATACACATTCTTAATATGTGTGAAAACCTCTACAAGTACAGTCCACGTCTTGTGTCATCCCCTCGCCCTACGAACGCAAGTAACTTCTCAAACTCATGGCATGAGATAAATGCATGTATAGTCATCTCTTTACATGGTCAATCCATCTCAGGTGTGCCGACTCACATTCTAAACTAAAGGTAAAGTGTTAAAGAAAAAAACTACAAAAAAGAAACTAAAAGTACATACACAACTAAAGTAGAGCAGAAAGCCAATAAACACAACTGTATGCCCAGAAAACCAATCACTTGAAGGTCTACCACTACATGTTTGCAAAAGATAAATTGTTACCGCGTTCTCTCAAATGATACTGACAGAAAAGTCTAAAGAAAAAATAAAGAAATAAATATAAAATAAAAACACAAAAGGATGAATTTGAAGAAAATTAACTCAAAATGTACGGAAAAAACTAGTCACTTAAAGGACATCTATTACATGTCTGGAGAAGATAACTGATTTGCACTTTGTTTCTTCAAATAAGACCAAATTAGACATGTAGCTAATATTAGTGCAAAATTACTTATGAGTGCGTTCATTTGTTAATTACTTTTGGTCATGAAACTTCAAATTTGCCTCAATGAGGCCCTACGACACAATTATCATGAATATCTGGTAGAGCTTGGCAATAAAGGTGTAAATGATCCCAGTCGAATCAAAGTCGAACATACTCTTAAAACCATCATGCTCGAACTCGGTCCGAGATCTCTCGAACGTGAAATAAAATGCACGAGCTTGCTCCATTACGTTTGAGTAATGCTCAGGTTCAATTAAATTGTGCTTGAACGAAAAATTCAAGCCCTTTCAAGCACGAATGTTAGCTCAAGCAACTCGTTATGCATGAAAAAACAACCAAATATTTTAAAGCCAGAGATACATTTTCAATATTTTATATTATATTCAGGGCCCCTTTATTATATTCAGGGCCCCTTTATTAGCACCACACCGATTCTACCAGTTCACTACATGTATACCACAACCTTGTGAAAATCGGTTATGGAACCAAAAACCGACCTCCCGTAGAGTCGATTCTGAGAATTGTGAGAATCGACCTTGGGAAAGTCAGTTTTTGGCTCAATGACCGACTTTCACAAGATCAATTCTGTGAAAAAGGAGTGGTGACAGGTAGGCCGGGTGCACCTGTAGAACGGGTGGGTGTGAATAATAGCCCCTTTATATTAAATATTTTGGTAATAATTTTGTTAAAGTACAATTTATTTTTAAATATAATAATATTATTAAAAAAAACTCAATAATCTTGTCAAACAATGCTACTGAGTAATCGATTCAAACATCAAGATGCTGGTGTTCGGCTCGTTTTCTTTAACGAATTGCTCAAGTTCAATAAATTCTTGTGTGACCTCATTTAACAAGTCGAGCACCGAACTACTCAAGCAACTCATCTCATTTACATCTCTATTTGGCAAATCACTTTCACATGGTCAATGAATACAGGGTAGTTTCACTGATTTTCGAAGAAACTTACTATAGAAAACAAGATTGGAGGCTTCATTCCCAAGAAAAATTGTTAATAATCCATCTAAAAAATGGGGCTTTTTTTTTGCTGGCTTAAGCCCCTTTCATAAGAACATAGTAACTTATTTAGACGTAATTGTGCAACTCACACACGAATACACAAAATTACAAGCAATAACATCCCCACATCAAAAACAACTAAGTGCCAGCGATTAATATTTGCAACACTTAGCTGTCGTCCTCCATCTACGCCTACACAACCTTAAATTTGTGAACGCTCCTTTCACTACCTTACAGGTCTCCTCCTTTGAAACACCCTCAAATTTCTCTCCTTGGAGATGAAGTACACAACAAATGATAAGCATATCTGAACCACCTCCAGCTGAAACTTAGAAGTTAGAAGCATATTGGATCTCATGCTTCTATTGGCATTGTACATTTTAAGGCCTATGGGAGAGGGAATGCATTTATGTTACTTTGAGATATAAAAAAAAATTTGATCGAGATCTCGCCTAAAGTAGCATTCATGAAGCACAAATGCCAACAGAGATACAAGTAAAATACAAGCTCCAAAAATGTAACACTAAACATTTATTTGAAAAAAAAATATGTACTTTAGATATAACACATATTGAGGCATCGGATATTTTATCCAACACTGTTAGACAGGTTTAGGGTTTTGGATATAGGCAACAAGCTGTAGCCACTTTACACACATCTGAGTTACAGAGGTGGCACCTAGGCCCTGCTTTAGCACTATGAGGCTATAAATAGTTAACTATTTATGACATCAGCCAAGAGTGCAAAATGCCACAATATCAACCCATGTTCTCTGAACTAGTAGAAAGTTACTCAGATTCAGTTCGACCACCCATTGACAGCACTAAGCATTCAGCATAAACAAAAGTAGGAATGACAAGAACAAAGAGCTTGGCAGCTCACCTACTGATGTATAAATGTCAATTTATACCCCAAGTGACTAACTTGAATTTCCCAGCTTTTTCCAACCCCACTTTTCCAACAAAATTAGAAGGACCGTGTAGCAGCAATAGCAGACATAAAAATAAAGCATGTCCTTCACAGATGACAAAACTAAGATAGCTTTATCAATTCAAGAGTGAAATCAAGCAGTAATACTAAAGGTTTATGCATATGAGAAAACTGGATAAGAAATTTACAGCTCCAAATGTACGATAAACTAATCATAATCTTTTATCACACTAAAATGGGAAAACATTTAGACCTTCAAATGGAGAAATAGACGTTTATTCTTTTGAAACTGACATATAACATGGTCACAATATGCAAATTGCACGGGCAAAATTTAAAACTTAAGCTTCATACCATTGACAGCAAACCAGGGCCAGTGTGCTTGGCCACAAAATTTTCATCCTCAAAACTGCTTCCGTAGATGGATACACATCCACTGCCATCTCCCTGAAGAAGAATGCTATCAATCAGATGAGAAAACATGAGCCTGGACCTAGCAGTATAATTTACGGTTCACAGTCGTTTATAATCAATCATAATATGTTTCATATTGAGAGAAATGATGATAAGAAAACGAGGAGAAAAGGCGAGAACATAACTGTGGGAATCATTTGATTTTTTCCATTAGGTAAAGGAATGCAAAGGAGGGATTAAACAAAACCCCTTAAATCAAGCTTCTGTAACAGTAGATATTCTAGCCAAGAAAAAGTAACAAGACAATATACTAGAATCCCTGATTTTAAGGATTCATGCTACCAAATATACACTTATTCTTGCTACACTATGATTCCTGCGTTGTACACACTAAACAACATTAAATAAATATAGGAGGGTTCTATTTGGACCCCCCTATTTACTACTTGCACCACATTAATGAATATTTTTTCGGATGAAAAAAACATCACTCACACTGGTGTTCGTTGTGGCACACCAACGTCAGGACGTTGGTATGCCACTAAGAACACCAGTGAAAAGTCATGGACTGACGTTCTAAGATTTAACACTTATTATATAGGGAACGTCAGTCACACTGGTGTTCCTTGTGGAACACCAACGACACTTGTGACACGTTGGTGTTCCACAAGGAACACCAGTGTGACTGACGTTCCCTATATAAAAAATCATTGGGTGCCGAAGTAATTTTTTGTGGTACAAGTAGTAAGTGGGTGCAAGTAGTAAATAGGGGGTGCAAATAGAACCCCCCTAAATATAATCTTACGCAATCTTCAACAATCATCAAGTTGAGTATTGATATTAATCATGCCTAACTTACCAACAAAATGATCAATGTCTTGCTTCATTCGAGCCTTTGTGAGGCCATCTGCTATCAACTGTGATGATGGCAGGTAGGGTGCACAAACCAGATCACTTCCTATCTTTTCCTCGATAAAATGTTTGTTTATTTCTAGGTAGGGTAGGGTGCACAAACCAGGTAGGGTCCTGTCATGCACTTCACTGGGACTTGACTGAAACTGTGACAAGCACCCTCTTTACCCACAACTCTTCACATACCCTAAGAATCATGACCTTATATACTCGGTCTCAGCACAGCTTCTATCCATCACAGTGTTTTTTAACTTTTGTTTTTTAGAGAGTTTTGTCTCTTCTTTAAATTACTAAATTCAACAAACAAACGTGCAATATACTGAAGTTGATCTCCTTTCCTTGGACCCAGCCCAATCTGCATCAGTATGTACTTGCACCCTTCTGTTTTCGGTCTTCCGGAAGGACAAGCCTTCTCTAAGAGTGGTGTATAGGTATCTCAATAAGCGTAGCACAGCCTCAAAATGAGGTTCATATCGAGAGTGCCCGAACTGGCTCACTACTCCCACTACAAAATAGATAGTTGTATGTGGGTGGGACAAGTAAATGAGCTTTCCCACCCTTCTTTGGTGCTGGTCCTGATTGACAAGTACGGTATCTTTTATATCTCCCAACTTCAAGTTGAAATCCATGAGAGTGACGGCACGGTTGCATTTTGTCATCCCAGCTTCAGCTAACAAGTCCAAATTGTACCTTCTTTGGGACACACTAATCCCATCTCCTGACATAGCATTCTCCATCCCAAGGAAGTATTCGAGTCTTCCTAGGTCCTTGGTCTCAAAGTTTGCAACCACTTAAATTATCTTCTGTAAGGGTGATATCATCCACATACACGATTAAAAGTGTCCTTTTTCCATCTTTCCCAGACTTCACAGAGAGGGTATGGTCAGAAGGACCTTACATGAACCCTAACCTTTCAGGAACTTCAATAAACGCTCAAACCATGACTTTGGACTTTGCTTAAGTCCATACAGAGCTTTCATGAGTCTGCAAACTTTTCCATTGAGCTTGTCATTGAAGCATGAACGTGCATCCATATTCTTCATCGAGAAAAGCTTTATTTACATGAAACTGCTCCAAAGGCCAATCCAAACTAACAGCAACTAAAAGAACCCTTACAATGTGCTTGATCACTGGTGAAATGTGTCTTCATAATCAATCTATAAGTTTGAGTGTATCCCTCGCTTACTGGACAAGGATTGTATCTTTGCAAGCTTCCATCTGAGTATTTCACATTAAAGATTCATCTACATCCCAGAGTAGTCTTTCTTCTAAGAAGACTCACAATTCCCAAGGTACCATTCTTTTCCAGGGTTCATAGTTCTTCCATTCTGGAACTTTTAGAGCGTCATGAACATTTTTGAGTGTTTGGAAATCATTCTGATTTCAAATAAAGGCTTTATACGAGGATGTAAGTTTATTGAAACTGAGGTAGTGGCTGAGTGGTATTTTGTACATGTTTTAGAAGCTTTTCAAATGGAAATACGTACATCTAAGTCTGAGATAACTTTCTGAATTAAGATTGTCACCTGAGTGGTGTTGATCACAGTATTATCTTGGGAGGGATCTTGACTTATGCTAAGGTCATTGGTGTATTCATTGATGGGGCCATGATCATTCCTAGAATAGATCAGCACTTGCCACCTTCTTTCAGGACTTGGACGAGGGAAACCCCCTTTGTCCTGTTCAGAAGTTAGTCTATCATCTTGATCTCTTAGAATGAGGAAATATGTTTGACTCACTGATTTAGGTTTCCCATTGGCAATTTCAAGTTGAACACGTTCATCTTCAAGTCTGGTATGCTACCACTGAAAATGAACTAGACCAAAAAAAATATTCATTTGTTTTTCAATAAAAAGTGGCATCCAAAGTGAATGATTTTCCTTGATGAGGAATCTGAACATTTGTACCCTCTCTTGGTGGCAGAGTAACCAATAACATGTCCTCTAATTTAAGGCCAAGCTTGCCTTGACAATAAAGATGCACAACACAAATGCTGTGCAGCTAAAACTCTTTACAGGGAGGTCAATAATTATTCTGGTTTCAGGGTAACTATTTAAAAGACTGAAGGAGTTTTATATCCAATTGCCCCAGAGGGCATTTTGTTAATAAGATAAGCGGCTAAAATTGCTTTTCCCCCATGGGTATTTGGACTATGGGAGCCAACATTAATAATCAGACAACTTCCGATATGTGCTTTTTTTTTCTTTACTACCACACCATTCTGCTATGGTGTGCATTAAACCAAGAACTTTGGTGAACCATCCCTTTTCAGAATAGAATGATCCTAACGGGTAATTAGAGTATTTGTACCATTATCACTTCTTAAAACTTCAATTATGGTGTGAAAACGAGGATTAATCATTTTTAAAAAACCTAAGACTTGTTTCACTTCAGATTTATCTTTTAAAATATATACCCAAGCAAAACTGGTGTGGTAATCAATGAAGGAAATTTATTTATTGTGGCAACCCTAAAAGGCCCGCAAACATCAATATGGATCATAGTGAATGGTTTAGTTGGCATGTAGGGCTACAAAGGGTAGGTTACCCCACATTGCGTAGACAATTCACACATTTCACCTTCAAATGGAAGAATTTCAATTAATAAACAACCAAGGCATTAACTTCTTAAGATATTGAGCACTGTAATATCCCACCCTGGAGGATCACAAAATAATTTCCCTTTTCTCAAGACAAAAAAATTGACAACTACTAGTTTGGAGAGCTTTCCACCCGGTATAGGCTCCATCCTCAAGTATGTAGCCACCATCAGCCTTAACACTACCGATCACCTTCTCCGATATTATACCCTAAAATTCACATCCAAATTCAGTGAACTTGATTTTGCAGTGTTTTCCAAAACTTAACTTACTACAGATAGAAGATTACAATTAAGCTTAGATGCATGAAGAACATCATGAGAATCACAATGGGAGCGGAGAAAGTTCCATCAACTATCTTGACCTGATTATTTCGAGCAAGGGAGAGTAACTAATGAAGGAAGTGGACAAACTTGTCATACGTTCAGTGGCTCCAGAGTCTATAATTCAATGGACTCTAGAACTCACCCATAGTAAGGCTAAAATAAAGTACATGTTTCAGCAAATGAACAAAAGTTATCATAGGGTATTTGATCAGGTTGATTAAGAAGAAGTCCAAATTGCTCTAGTTGCTTCTTGATGAAGGGCAAGGGTGCTGGATTACTTCCTAGATCAGATGCTACGTGAAGAGCTTTACCAGCCTCATGATTACCTCCAGTTGCATTTATGGCTTTCACTTTGATGGTTTCCCATGGATTGCCCAGCAATTCCCCTTGGTGTACCCAGGTTTTTTCCAGTGATCACACTGCTCTTCTTTCTTCCTTTATGGTCAACCTCACCCTTGTTCACTAAAAGAGCGGAAACTTATCCCCTAGTTAGTGATGACTTGAACACAACTCTTATTTAGCTTCTTCCCTTCAAATTTTTTAGAAGACTTTCCTTAACGAGGGCAAGGGTCCCCTACTGAGACTTCTTCCCCTTCATCTAATTCCTGATTGAATCTAGCATTCTAGCCAAAATAAGAATAATATTTGTCACTTTCTTCTCTGCTTATAAACTTGATGCTATCAAAAAGACAATCCCAAGGGTCCTTATAGCACAGATCTAACTCTTGTCAAAGTGCTACCACTTAATTGTAGGATGGTAACATCTCTGATTCCTTGTTTGGTTGTCCACAAAACTGTTTTTAAGTCACAAATATGAGATGTATTCTTTATATCACATTACATCTCCTTAACTGCCTCTCATATCTCATTAGCAGATGAGAGGAACATGAGTGTTCATGACATTGTGGGTTGCATGGACTTAATCAACCAAGCCACGACCATGGAGTATTAAACTTCCACGTGCTTAACTTTGGATCACTAGTTTCATGCATTCTGGTGTCTCCGGTTAGGTATCCAGCCTTGCCTTTTCCATCAATGGCTAATTGAATTGTTTGAGCCCACTCCATGCAATTTCTACTCGTGAAATTTTGAGTGAAAATGATGTATGTAGTTTGAGAGTTGAATTCAATAAGGTTTATTGTTCAACCCTGTTTTCTCTGGAAGGTGCTTTTGTAGAACCACTGACAGGGTTTGATGTCATCCGACGGTAAAGACCAATAAGGACTCCCTACGATAGAATTTCCCCTTGTAGTGCTACTTTGCTGACTAGTGAGTGTTGAGCAATACATGGTTTACGAATGCGAAAAATGCTTACGTAGTAAGTTAAAAATCATGATAAGAAAATTATAAGAAAGGCGAGAATAAATTGTGGGAATCAATTGATTTTTCCATTAGGTAAAAGACGTAGTTACACAAGAAAGAGGTTTGACAAATTCCCTCAAATCAAGCTACTCTAACTATAACATTCTAGCCAAGGAAAAGGAACAATAACCCCTGATTTCAAGGATTCACCCTAACAAATATAAATTTATTCTTTATACACAACAATTCCCACGTTCTACACATTAAACAACATTAAATAAAAAATCTTATGCAGTCTTCAACACATATGAAGCCATGGATAAAAAAGGCAGCCTGGTGCATACAAACACCAATCTAAGCAGGATCTAGGGCAGGCTTATCGTATACTACTATAAGAGGCTATTTCTCAACTCAACATGTGCTTCTGCTACATGATAACAGTTTTTACCACAATGTGAGTACTATCTTTTAGCTGAAGAAAGCACCAATAAGAAAATTCATGTAAAGCCCAGCAAATATTAATTTGGCATACTGAATTCCAGATTTCTATTCCTCAATGTCCCACTATATCTCCTAGCTGCAAAAAGGTCTAGGCTTTTATGAACTCAAGAAAGAAGGAGAATATCTAAAACATTGAACATCTTATAGACATCAAACATTTAAGATTGCACACCATACATAAACAAAATGATGCAGATGCACAGAGAGAGAGACAGAGAGAAAGAGCACCTTCAAGAAATCGCCCCCTTGCACCATAAAATCCTTAATCACCCTATGGAACTGGCATCCTTTGTAACCAACAGGCAAACCTGCCTTCCTACAGAAGCAAGCCAATGGACGAACGTTGAGCAAATTAAAAAAGAATGATTGACTACAAAATACAGCGTTTGAAGACAAAAAAAAAAAACAGGCAGGAATAATTTACAAAATAAAAACTACCCAAATCTAAAAATAACCAAAGGTCTACTAAAGGCAGAACTGACTTTGGGCCTTCCTCCAGGTGAGATAAATAAGAAACAAAAAAGAAATATAGCAAAAAAATACTAGAAAAATAGATATATTAATCATCTCAAAAGCATCTGAATAAATAATAAATACGATAGACAAAGATTGACAAGTATTAGATCAGTTAAAATACTAACCTATACTCGCCGGTGCAGAACTGCCTGAAAAAAGCAAGTCACAAAACAAAATGCACATGTGAGAAACAGTAAATAACCTGAGGTGTTAAAAGGAATACAAATGTAATAGAAAACCCGCAAGGCCAATATAAATGCGATTCACAGAAAAAAGAAAAAAAAGAATAATCATAACCCCAATTGATGAAGACGGGGGTCAATATTCCAGATACGACTAATAAAAGAGAAGAAACAGGGAGAGCAATTGCCTTCTTTTAATAACTTTGACAATAATCTTAAAAGAACTATAACTCGTGGCAAAAAGTTTGTGTGCTTCTAACAAGCTCTTTTTCATAACATTTTTTATACAGCTAAGACCAATTGCATATCTACATACGACTGAAATTTCTGGATGATTTCTCATCATCCTTGTAGTGGGTCAAAATTCACACCACATGGGTTTATACTCTCTCCCATCAACCGAAAACCGCAATTAAGGACGTGAAGGAGATTTCCCTAATGCCAACAACATCGAAAGTACTAAATGCTAGTTAACTTCACTACAACACATCCTCAAACTCGAAGCATAAAAGGCAACAATAAAGAGGAAAACTATCTAGGCGTTTTTTTATTGATGATCTACAAGATTAATCCTACTAATATGTTGACAGTCCCGAATACATTAGGGTTTTCAAACTTTTACAAAAACATCAAACCTTACTCCACTAAGTTAGATGGGCTATAATCCTTTTGTCTCTAATGAACAATATTATATACAATGTCCTTTCAAAACCCATGTATGTGATATGCTCCTTAATGTTTCCCACTGAAATTCTCTAGTCAGTCTCTTTGGTCTCCACTCCTGTGTAGCATGATTTCTGTCTTGGATCTCACAACACATATGAGGTGAACCTAAAGGTTGTGTCTGCCTTATTGCACCCACTTTCTCATGCTCCAACTTTCTTTCCAAATACATTCACCTTTTATCTATTCAGGTGTGCTTATACATACTACCTCTGTCCCAGATTATAAGGCTTTTTAGAGTTTTCACATAGCTTAAAAATGTAAAAGAATGTCATAACTTTTTAGGAGAAAAGTCTAAAATGTCCTTTGACAATCATTAATGCAATAGTATAAAGTAATGAAAAAATTGTTGACTGACAATTAATTGGGGGTAAAATGAAGAAAAATGTAATGACTACTTCATTGGTATTGTCGGGACTTGTATTATAGGACAAAACAAAAAAGCTAAAAGGACTTATATTTCCGGACGGAGGTAGTTAATCTTAATAATCTCCAACGACCAAGTGTGCTTGCCATTTTCCATCAAACCAAATGCCAAGATAAAAGATACTTTGAAGTTACAAGTAATCCATTCTAAAATTCATGTTGTCTGCAGAAATTACAAGCCGTGAACATAAGTACTACTAGCTAATTTTAAATGTTATTTTGGTACCAGAACCAGCACATATGACATAGGATGCACATATACTCTTGTCTGGTCGCAAGTCTCGTATCCAGTATGTATCCTACTTGAATATGCACCGAATACTTAGGATACTCATGAGGGCCAAACTTGCAAAATTTAAAAGTTAGATACATGATCTGGATAAGTAAATTCAAAACTTAGATCACGAAATGAAGAAATTCTAACAAAAATTGAAGAATATCCGTTGAGAAATAAATGCAAAACTACCCAAAACGAAGAATAACCACCGGGAATGAATAAAAAGCCACTAGAATTTGTATTACTTCATGATCTTTTTATGTTGATCGTTTAGTCCTTGTACTTATAATATGTACAACATGCTCTTTATATTTTTAAATCCCAGCATACATATCAATATAATTTTCGAAAATCTAACACCCGCATATTTGCACCCTACCTTATGACAGCTTACCATTTATTAGCAATAGGAACACAATTACAAAGAGAAAAGCCAAAGCAAGTGACAGCGCCCGAACATCTACCTCAGACAACTAATACAAATCAAATTACAAATCTAATTTAAATTAACATCGCTGACGGGCAAAGAATTGGCAAATCAACAAGCTTAACAAAAACTCTTCTTTCTGGTGCAATTCTAAAAATAAAAACCCTTTAATATTACAATACTCAGAGCGGTTAGTGGCATGAATACAAGTTAACACGTTATAAAAGAAAGGAAAAAAAAAGTAAAAAAAAAAAAACAAAACAAACCAAAACAATAATAAGCTTTAAAGCGTGGATACCGGAAATTTTCTGCGGTTTTGGGCGCAATATCGGCAAAAAGTTCCATTTTGATCCGGCCAGCAGGGATATTGCCGATGGTGATATCGAAGAAGACAACCGGGTTCTTAGGGTTCTGTGGCCTCTGATGCCACTCCACTGCAGAAGCCATCAGGAATTGACGATTCCCAGACTCAGAGAACCTAAAAACTAGTCCAAACCCGTCAAATCTTCGAGAAGCAAAGAAGGGTTTATGAATCGCGTCTCTCGGAAAGGCGCTCAAGTGTCTTTTGAATTATTACATGCGGCTACACGAAAGTGCTTTCGGTGGGTGGATGAGATCACATTTCCAAGTTGTTTTATGCATATTTGAATTTTTGAATAAAAAATAAAACTTAAAAATCAAACACACATGAAATGGTGTAGTTCTAACTTACATAACTTAATGATCCCAAATCGTTTTGGATACCTTTCAAATTACTCTCAAAACCACTTGAGTATTGTTATTAATTATTACTTAAAGCACTACCAAAATAATGTTAAAATTACTCTCAACACTACAAAAATCAAAAAATACAATTGTGTCCTTTAATAATAATTATAGAACAAATTAACCTTTCATAATAAACTACAACATCTATTCTACAAATATTAATTTTAATACATATAACCTTTTGACGATGACAAATTATGTCACCTTAAAGATCCGGGCTTTTCCTTATGTTATTGATGAACACTCAAGAACCTTAATACCAAGAACAAAGAAGGGGTTTTGTATATTTGCGGCCGAGAGTCTAAGTGGGATTCTTAGAGTGCCTACGTATCTCGCTATTATTCCGGAATCGCCTTACGTAGTTCCCGGAACGTTGTATTTATAAGGACAATGCATGACCTAACCCTAATATCAGTCGGTTTGTAGCTATTGTCATATTTACCCTCAATTGGGCTTTACCCCTTGCCCAAGTTATCATGTGGATAATGGGCCAACATAGCTGGTGTGGACTCTGTTCTCGATATCGGTCTGTCCGACCTAGGATGACCGACTCCTGGAACTCACGCCCTGCACTGCCCGTAAGTCGATAGTCGTGACCTCGAGTCCCTAGCCATACTTCAGGCTCGAGGATCGACATGCGAGTTATGGCTCCCAAGTCGATAGTCCGACTTGTATGCCTTATCTGGCTTCTGTGCCTTGGTAAATATTTAACCCATGAGGCCCACTCGATGATGATATATCGAGGTGCGCAACCCGGTATCGTCATAAGCCCCCCAGATCTGAGAGAGGCGACTTCCGTTGTCCGTGGTCAGATCTGCCAATTTGAAATCATCTTCGAGTTGGACTAAATCTTGGGCGGGAAATGGTGTAACCGCTTCGTATGCCACATGTCTCCCCAGCCAATCGTGGCCGTTCATTATGACGTCAGAGCGCACTAACGTTTCGTCTTCTGCCATTAATGACGTCGTCCTTGATTCTTGCGATATCTAGGGGGTTATAACTGCTGGTAACCCCCCTAAACACGTCTTTTCACTTATTATTCGGCAACGTAAACGCATAAAGAGGGAGAGGAGTCCAGACGGTGCTTCCTACTGCCATTCATTCACTTCGTCAACCCCAGAAAAACAAGTAAGCAACTTTATCTTTCTTTTTCCTTCTTCTTTCTACCGCATTTGCTCAAATCTGTCCATGTCTAGTAGTACAACAATCTCCGATAGGATAGAGGAGTCCCGTTCCGGTGATCAAACACAAATATCTGCCTCCTCCGATCAACCCCTACCCCCAATCCTGAGGAGCCCTTAGGCACTATCAGGGAACCCAAGAAATTGTCCACCAGAATGGACGGAAAAGGGCCTAAGGGGTGTATCTCCTATCTTAGCAAGGATGATCTCAACCAACTGCGGCGGAGGTATGGGCTTTCTGACCATCAACTGGTGGTTCAGCTTCCTTCCGGCCTCCATCAGTTTGCCGATGAGCCCCCAGAAGGGTTCTGTACGGTCTATGAGGCCCAATTGTCGAGTGGGTTGAGGTTCCCTCTCTGTCCGGCGGTCCTGGTTGTTCTTCACCATTACGAGATCGGCATATCTCGGTGGGCCCAAATGCGATCCGGACTCGATGGGTTTTTTGATTGCCTCGCCGAGTGTCGTGTATCGGTTTTACCATTCCTCTATTCCCGTGGTGGTACAAGATCGCGCTACCGCCGGATAAAATGTGGTACACGTTTCAGAGGCGTTCCAATCGCCATGAGTTCGTGTCTCGAGGACCTTCATCTCATGGGAATTGGAAGCCCGTGTTTTTCTTTCTCCGACATGGATCGGACAACCCTTACATCGGCTTATGGAGGTCGAGAGACGGAAGGGATGACAACCGGGTCGTGAGGCGGCGCCCGACGAGGCTCTTTCTCTCGAGAGATTCAAGTTCGAGGTGACTACGTCGGACCCGAGTCTTCTTTACGAGCTTGCTCGTCTCGGGAGGCGGGACCCGTACCATACATAAGCCTTCCTGCTGTCGATCGGGAAAATTGTAGGGAACTTTATTATTTTGTTTGCTAAGTCTTATTGCTTTTTGAAGTCGTATTTTTTCTATTTCTTATACCGACTCCTTTTCCATTTACGCAAAGGTGGGCGATTTTCAAAGGTCGTCGTCCCAAAAGCTTCCGCAGTAGCTGCTGCTGTTACCGCATCTAGGTCGAGAGTCGTTCCCCCGGGGTCCGAGGAAAGACCCGCTCATGTTGTTGACCCGACTGAGGGTGTCGAGACAACTACCCTTGTCACACAACCGACTCCGCCTTCTATCTCGGGGGACTCACCCACGAGCACCGGTCGATACGCGGCGAGGGACGTTATCGACTTTACTCGTCGGAGGGGGTGAAGAAACTTCGGTGCCGAAGCGACCCGGTTGCGAAGAGGAGGTCGGCCCTCGAGGAGCTGGTGAGAGATCAGCAAAGGCTGGCTAAAAAAGCCAAGGTCACCAAACCCTCTCTCGACCTTGCCGCCACGAGTAGGATGTCGGCCGAAGATGTCGAGAAGCTGGACGACTAGGTCCTGGCCTCTTCCCTCCGAGAGCTGGGTCGCGTGGTAAACACTAACTCTTGTCGATTTCATGTCTTCTTTTTTGCCCCTCCCGAAGCTTATGCCTTAGCTTTTCCTCTTTGGCAGCACTACTTTATGAGTCGAGAGGCTTCTCGACGTATGAGCACACCGTCCGAGACCGAGGAAGAGCTGAAGACACAGATTCGGAGGTTGAACGACAGGCTTGCTATCGAGTCAGCTAGTGTCACCGGTCTGGAATCGCAGGTGAATGTTTTCAAGAAAGAAGCTGCTGCTGAGATAGAGAAGGTGAAGGAGGAGCGAGAGGCCGTCATAGCCGAGCTGAGGAGGGATCTGGCTGCGGCCGAGGGACGAGAGGCTACTCTGAAAGAGACTCTCGAGCAGGAATTGGCGCGAGGAGCGGCTATTACAGAAGAGAGAGATCAGTTGAAGGCCGAACTGAATCAAGTCCCTAGCCAGCTGGAGGAAGCAAGGACTGCCGCGGTACTCGAGTATCGGAAGTCTGACGAGTTGGGCAGGGATCTCGATGTAATCATGCAGACGGCCATACTTGGAGGATTCACCAAGGCGGTGGACCAAGTAAAGAAGGCCTATCCTGACGTCGAGATCGACCAGCTCGAAGAACCTGGCTGCTATGACCCTGACTCGGAGGCGTTGTATGACCTGTACTTCGATGAATTTCAGCAGGGTATATCACTTGCCCGGAAGTATGGCGCCCCACAACGAGCCCGACTCCCGGTAACACGACTTCGTTGTCTCTCGCTCCTACGCCGACTCCCGAAGATCCGACCCCGATCTTTCTACTTAGTTATCTTGTTTATTTCGAGCTTTGATGTTCTGAACTCTATTTTGTAATTATTTGTAAGTTTTATCAACTTTGAGCTGACTTGGGTGAGTATTTACTTTATCAGGGTTGGTCATTTCGACCTGGCCCTAATTTGTTTTGAAATTTCCTCCCTTTTATCTCTGTTTTGTTGTTATTTACTCTTACCTTTATTACTGTCATTGGCTTTCTTGCTTGTCGAGCCTTTGGCTCTGTTCGCTTCCGCCCTATCGATATAATATTGCCCCCCCCAAGTGTTTTATCAACTGAAGTTGATAATACACTTGGGCTCTATATGGCTTTAAGTCGATCTATTTGCCTTGGCTTTTTGGCCTTATAGGCTTGCTAGATTTGGGAAGTAGTCCGACATTGCGAACTGTCCTTGTCTCGGTCTAGCCGCCCCCGGGGTCGGTTAGACGTCCGACTTGGACGTTTGGCCCGACCCTGCGAACCGTCCTTTGTCTGCCTTATTCGACCCATAGGCTCGTTAGGCTTTTGACTTGGACATTTGACCCGACCTTGCGAGTCTTCTTTTTGCCTTCTGCAACGTATGCTTATGGCATCGTCGGGGGTTCCGACTTTCGGATTACTCCATACTTTGTCGAGTGTAACTTCGTGTCTTTTTGGACTTAGAATATTACAAAAATGACTTAATAGAACTGTAGAAAAAGAAATCATCATTAATTATAACGAAGATAGAACTGTCTCATGGACTGATTACAAACCTTTAAAAAAAACGAGTAGAAACAAACTGATCAACTAAGGCTTAAACGTAAAATTTCCTCAAATTATTCGCGTGCCATTGTCGAGGGACTGTGGTTCCGTCTGCTCGACCTAGTTGATATGAGCCTTTAGGGTGGACTTTTAGAATCTGATACGGGCCTTCCCAGTTCGGGGAGAGTGTCCCGATCTCCTTCTGTCGACTTGCTTCATTCTTCCTCAAGACTAGATCTCCGACCTTGAAATATCTGTATTTCACTCTGGCGTTGTAATATTGAGAGATCTTCTGCTTGTACCTTGCCATTCTGGCTGAGGCCATTTCTCTCCGCTCCTCGAGATTATCCTTCTCCTGTCGGAGGTCAGGCTCGTTTGTCTCAATATTATATGCTAAAACTCGAGGGGAAGGAACACCGATCTCCGCAGGGATAACTGCCTCGCACCCATAGGCTAGGGAGAAAGGTGTTTCACCCGTTGATGAGTTTGGAGCTGTCCTGTATGACCACAGGATGCTCGGGAGTTGTAACGCCCAGTCTCGCCCTTTAGCCTCTAGCCTTTTTTTCAATCCGAGTTTAATCTGTCGATTTGTCTGTTCGACTTGACCATTTGCTTGAGGATGAGCCACCGAGGTGAAGTGCTGGTCGATATGATACTCGGCTAACCACTCTCTAACTCTTCGATCTTCGAATTGGGTGCCGTTGTCCGAGATTAAAGCCTTCGGAATACCATACCTGCATAAAATGTCGACCCATAGGAACTTCTTTATTGTAGCTGCTTTGATATCGGGTAAAGCTTTGGCTTCTACCCACTTAGTGAAATAATCCACCGCAACTACCACAAACTTATTGTTCCCTGGAGCTCGGGGTAGGGGCCCCACAATATCGACTCCCCACACGTCGAAAGGCCATGCTGACGAGATGACATTCATTTCTTGTGCCTGTTGATGAGAGATGTTATCGTGAATTTGACAAGAATTGCATCTCTGCACTAACTTGTTCGCATCTCGTTGCATTGAAGGCCAGAAGTATCCTGCGAGCTTGCATTTCCGGGATAACATCCTAGCCCCACAATGATTTCCACAAGCTCCTCTATGGATTTCCTCGAGAAGATATTCTCCCTCTGTCTCAGATGCGCATCTCAACCATGGACTCGTGAATGACTTCCGATAAAGTATGTCGTTGAAGAATGCATATCGAGCCGACCGTAGTCGGACCTTTCTTGACCGTACCTTATCATTGGGTAATATTCCGTCCTTCAAGTAAAGGACAATCGGATCCATCCATGTGGCCTGCTGAGATATCAGCTGGGCCTCTATCTCTTCATAACTCCTTTCTGTCAGCAACTCTACTAACACCTTCTTGCTAGAGACGAAATTCGATGCTAACTTGGACAGAGCGTCGGCCCTCTTGTTTTGAGTTCGAGGTACCTGTTCGAATTGAATCGAGTTGAATCTCGGCTTGAGGCCTTGAACTACTGCCAAATACTTCTTCATAGTCTCTTCCTTAGCATCGTATTCTCCTTTGATGTGGTTAACAACTAATTGCGAATCACTGTAAACGTTGAGATTTTCAACCCCCAGCTTCAGAGCGAGCTTTAAACCAGTAATAATTGCTTCATACTCTGCCTCATTATTAGTTGCCTTAAAATCAAACCGGAGAGCGTATGGAAACTCCTCCCCCTTCGGGCTGACTAATAAGAGGCCTACGCCTGCTCCTTCTTTGCTCGAGGCCCCATCAGCATGGAGCATCCATCGTTCTTCCTGACTTTGCTTTTCTTGCTCAAGTTGTACTGATATACCCTCAGCTAAGAAGTCAGCTAAAGCTTGAGCCTTGATTGCGGTACGCGGCACGAACTTGATGTCGTATTGGGCCATCTCGATTACCCACTTCGCGAGTCGACCAGATGTGTCAGGCTTCGCCAGAATTTGTTTGAGTGGTTGGTCTGTAACTACCACTATAGGATGGGCTTGAAAGTATGGCCTAAGCTTTCTCGAGGTGTGTACCAGCGATAACGCGAGTTTCTCAGCTGGCGAGTATCGGGTTTCAGGGCCATGCAGAGCTTTACTTACAAAATATATAGGCACCTGGCCCTTTTCCCCTTCTCGGACCAAGACCGAACTCACTACTTCCTCGCAGACCGATAGATAAACCAACAACTTTTCCCCCTCTCGAGGAGAAGTGAGAGTAGGTAGTTCAGACAGATACGCTTTTAGTTCTTCGAGGGCTGCCTGACATTCACTGTCCCAGTGGAAAGGACTGGGCTTTCGAAGAACTTTGAAGAACGGTAGTGCGCGCTGGGCTGACCGAGATAAGAATCTATTCAGTCCTGCCATCCGACCTGTGAGTCTCTGAACTTCTTTCATATTTCGAGGTGCAGGCATGTTTTTTAGTGTATCGATCTTATCAGGGTTAGCTCGAATTCCGTCCCTCGAGACCATGTATCCTAGAAATTTGCATGTTCTCACTCCGAAGGTGCACTTTTTGGGATTAAGCTTCATTTCAGTATCTCTTAACACTTCAAATACTTCCCTGGCGTCTACCAAAATTTGCTCCATCGATCGGCTTTTGATGAGTAAGTCGTCCACATAGACTTCCATGTTCTTACCAATCTGCTTCGCAAAAATTTTATTGACTGCCCTTTGGTATGTAGCTCCAGCATTCTTTAGTCCGAATGGCATGGTAACATAACAAAAGGTGCCGAACTCTGTAATGAACGCGGTCTTCTCTGCATCTCGAGGGTCCATAAGAATCTGGTGGTACCCCTTGTATGCATCGAGGAACGCGAATACCTCAAAACCGATGGTCGAATCAACTAACCTGTCGATCTTAGGCAACGGATAGGAATCTTTGGTGCATGCCTTATTCAAATCCGTGAAATCCACGCACATGCGCCAGCTGCCATCTGGTTTCTTCACCAACACTGGATTAGCAAGCCATTCTGGATAAAGTACTTCTTTTACTATATTGGCCGACAATAACTTCCCGACTTCGGACTCGATAGCCTCCAATCGGTCCCGCACGAAGTTTCGCTTCTTCTGTTTGACTGGCTTTCGGGCCTGGTCAATCTCGAGTTTATGGATGGCGATGTCCGTCGGCGGACTGGCATGTCGGACGCCTTCCATGCGAAGACGTCCTTGAACTCTTTCGGCAAGTCGATCAATAACCGCTTTTCCTGAGCCGGGATCCAGACCCCGACTTGGACACTCTGATCGTCTTCCCCTTCCCACAAGCTGACATTTTCCACTGCTTCACTCGAGGCCCAACACTTCTCTTCCTCTTCTTCCGGAATAAGCTCCTCGATGAGGACTTGTTGTACCGCCATCTTACCATTCATCACTATCGAATTGCAGCTTCTGGCGATTTCAATATCCCCTTTTACTTCGTGGGAACCATTTCGAGTCGGGAACTTCATACTGTTATGAAACGTCGAAATTATAGCTCGTAACTCGAAAAGGGCTGGTCTACCCAAAATGACATTATATGCGGAGGGAGCTTTAACGACCACGTAGTTTAGCTCTAGCGTCCTCCCTTTTTCTCCATCACCTACTGTCGTGAGTAGCTTTATGGAACCCATGGGATGGACTGCCTGACCTGTAAAACCGAATAGTGGAGAGGCTATAGGCACTAAGTCTTTCTCTTTGAGCTTCATACCCTGGAATGCCGAGTAGTACAAGATATTCACAGCGCTACCATTATCGACGCAAACCCTCGATACTCTGGCGCGACTTATAACTGCTTCAATCACTAACCCCTCACTATGACTTGTCGATTTAGTTACGTCATCACTGGGGCCATACCCGACCTCCGTGGTTAATCTTGACTGTTTGCGTGGCCTCGAACTGTCGTCTGGTTCCCGACTGGCCCGTTCTTTATCGCTCTCTCCTGGCCCAAATATCATATTCACGTAATTATTTGGGCGATTGTCATCATAGCGGTCCTGACCATAGTAGTCCCTATCGTTATCAGGAGATCGGTCTCGTCTGGGGATCGATCTCTTCTTCTCTGATTCTCTCGACTTCGGCTTCTATCCTGGTCAGGATTTTTCCTTTTGTAATCTCGTTGCCCCTTGGGCTCGGTGTACCGTGATCTGTCAACGACCTCGTCCAACTTCCCCTCTTGGATTCGGGCTTCGATGTCTTTCTTCAAATCGAAACACTCTTCTGTCGAGTGGCCTGTATCCTCATGGAATTCACAATACTTTGTTGACCTTCGTTTCTCTCGAGGTTTTTTGATCGGAGGTGGCCTCTTCGCTAGGTTCTTGGAGACCATGATTGATAAAACCTCCGTACGGGACCGGTTGAGAGGAGTAAAATCTTTATCCTTTTTACCCCCCTTTCTCTCTGACCGGCCCGAAACGGGAGCCTCGATGCGATCCCAAACCGATGCTTTTCTTTCTACATCTTGCTGTCGAGACTGGTTCTTATTTGCTTCTCGACCATCTTTCCTCGAGTTATCCATCCACTCGGCTTGGGTGTGCCTACGCACTGCCTCTTCGCCTTGACAAAATCGATGGACGACATTCACACATTCATCCATGTTTCGTGGTAGGTTTCTGCTTAACTTCTCATATAGCTTTGTGTTGCGCAGTCCCCCAACAAATGAAGTGATCAGGACTCGATCCTGTGGGTCCTTGACCTACATGGCCTCTAGGTTGAACCTCTTCAGATAATCTAACACCGACTCGTCTGTCTATGCCGCCTCACATTCGTGAGGTGCGTCTCGCTCAACCGAAACTTTTTGTTAACGATGAAGGCGTCTCGAATTTTCTCTCGGCGAGCATGGTGAAGTTGGAGATGGATCCAGGTTTCAACTTGGTAAACCACTCTCTTGCTCGACCTATGAGTAGAGTCTCGAATGCCCGGCATCGCATCTCGTCTGGTGCACACTCCAGCCTCATCTGGGATAGATACCTGTGAAGATGGTCCTCCGGGTCGGTGGTGCCATCATACGGGTCTATCTTAGGAATCTTAAACCCCTTGGGTTTAGGATAATCTTCAATCTCCTTGGTGAAAGGAGACTTTAACCACAACGAACCCTGGGTCTTCCCTAGGATCATGTCCAGCTCCTGCCTAACGCTATCTTCATCGACGCATATGTGCTTCTGCTGGATTTCTCGCTTCCTCCTTTCCACAGAACTTGAGGAAGCGCTGATCTCTTCGAACTGCACTGGCTTAGGCTTATTGACGGCGATATTCGTACCGCCTTCCCCCTGGTGTTGCTGTTGTTGAAGTTTTTGTCGTGTAAACGCCTCCGCCATTATTTTTCTGAGAGCGTTATGATCTGTCGCCGCCAATTGATCCACCATGGCCTGATGCTCTGGGGCAAGGCCCTGAGCTTTCTGTGGTGGATTTTCTTGGACGGTTTCTAAAGCTGGATCTTTATCTCCCTGAGGCTCCATACCTGCTTGTTCACTTATCTGCGGATTTTGCGGATCCACGTTTTTGGAGGTGGTTTTTCTGGCGGTTTTGTCTTTAGGAGGCATGATGATCTTGACGTATTCAACAAAAGAAGGGCCCTCCTTCTAGCGCCAATGACGATGACAAATTATGTCACCTTAAAGATCCGGGCTTTTCCTTATGTTATTGATGAATACTCAAGAACCTTAATACCAAGAACAAAGAAGGGGTTTTGTATATTTGCGGCTGAGTCTAAGTGGGATTCTTAGAGTGCCTACGTATCCTGCTATTATTCCAGGAATCAAGCCTTACGTAGTTCCTGGAACGTTGTATTTATAAGGACAATGCATGACCTAACCCTAATATCAGTCGGTTTGTAGCTATTGTCATATTTACCCTCAATTGGGCTTTACCCCTTGCCCAAGTTATCCTGTGGATAATGGGCCAACGTAGCTGGTGTGGACTCTGTTCTCGATATCGGTCTGTCCGACCTGGGATGACCGACTCCTGGAACTCACGCCCTGCACTGCCCGTAAGTCGATAGTCGTGACCTCGAGTCCCTAGCCATACTTCAGGCTCGAGGATCGACATGCGAATTATGGCTCCCAAGTCGATAGTCCGACTTGTATGCCTTATCTGGCTTCTGTGACTTGGTAAATATTTAACCCATGAGGCCCACTCGATGATGATATATCGAGGTGCGCAACCCGGTATCGTCACATTTCAAACACAATTTTCAACAGAAACGAAAGAAATAACAACAATTTTCAACATAATCATCTTCATTATCATACATTCATCATCTTCATAACTTCATCTTCTTCATACTTAAACAAATTTCATTTTCTTAACATACTTCATCACAAAAAAATAATCACAAAACCACAGGATATTCTTCTTCATCATCTCTTACACATGAAATCATGCATAGCAATGAAGAACATGATGCAATATCACTTGGAGCCATACAATTTTCAACCCAAAATGAAGAACAAATGGGATCAAAAATGATAAATTCTCACACAAACAATATTGATTTTCATTTCAAAACTTGAAATAGATGAATGGGTTACCTTATTACAACATGAAGTACATGTAAAAGCATGATTTGTGGAGAAAAATCATGTTTTTATGCGTTTTCTAATGAAAGATTGGGTTTTTCCGGCATTTTAGTACGTAGTCGAGCGCCCAATTTCTGATGCAAGCAACGTAGGCAACACTAACGTTTAATTTAAATATTAACGTCGCATCTGTCGACTTTAATTCAATGAGAATAATGTCCACACATGTGACGTTGTTGCTTATGAGCAACGTCGGCTCTGTTGGCTTTCTTAAGGCAGAGGTCATCTATTGGATGTATTTAACTTGAAGGTCAGACACCAGCTTCCCTGACGTTCATTAGGCTTTAGTAACGTCAGAATGACTGAGGTTACTTACACTTCTTCGTTGGCATATACTTGACTTCTTTCTTTTCATATTATATCCATAGTACCCAAATGACAACAAGGTTAAGAAGCCATGCGATGGTGCAGGGGTAAATGAATAGGATGAAGCGTATTTTGAGGTAAGAAACTTTTATGGCCACATGTTATTTGGCTTTAATTTTACCCAAGTTTAACTTGATTGTCAGTAATGCAATTTTTTTTGGTAGCATTTGGCTGATGTAATGATTGAGAAAGATCAAGAGTTTTCTAACAATCTTCAGGATGACGGTTGCTTTGAAGGATGAAACGCCTGAAGAGTTATCAACCGATATGACTTCGCTTTTTGTAACCGGCCATGTATATAGGTACAAATACTCTTCAATGTATCAAATACCTGTTAGCAAAAGAGTACTCAATAAAATTCAATTTTCGCACCATCTTACCTGACTGGTTGATACTTTTTGTTTACTTTGTTGGTTATAGCCATTGGGTAAAAAATGCGAGATATCAAACCGTTGTGCAATAAGTAAAGTAAATGAAGTGTATGAATTGCTTGACGACGACAATCACAAAAAAATGTTGGAAAATGGTTGTTTTGGATAGTTAATTAATCTTTCGGGTCTCAAAGCCAATCAAATTGTACATCAATTGATACTGAGGTTGATTAAGTCTAGTTGTCCGAATATTTTTTGGTTTGAAGATGGAGGCAACAAGATAAGATTTAGTTTAGAAGAGTTTGTGCTTGTTACGGGATTTTTTGTTGGCGATGATAGCATTGTGGATAAAAGTGTATGAAAAGAGTCTAATTAGTTAAGAAGTTTTTTTTTAGAAAGAATGCGTCGATATATAGGAAGGATGTGTGAGAAATGCTTAGGCGGACTAGTAATGACGGCGACTGTCGACACGGCGAGCCGTCGAAAGTGCAAAGACACGGCGAAATCGCTAACAAGTGTTGGATGCAAAGCGACTGCTTTGAGTATAATGTATATTCTGTTATAAGTTTGTAGTAACCATTTGTAACTAACTTACAACTGATCAATGAGGTGTATGAAGTTATAAATACCCCATGATCAGCTGCATTGTGATCCAGCTTGTAACTTTCAGTTTATCAATAATAATTCTGTATTTTACTTTCAGTTTATAATTCTATAAACTTCATCATGGTATCAGAGAAGAAATTTAAGAATTTCTAACTGCTTTCCTGCGTTTTCTCTCCAATCTTTAAAGAATCTTAAGAGTGTTCTTCATCTTTTTCTGAGATTTCAGTATCTTGAGTAAACTGACATCTTTTTCCTGAGTCTTTTGATCATTTCTTGATCGTTTTTCTTGTAATTTCACTTTCATTGTTGATTTGTGATCAATTCTGGATTTCTTGATAGCCATGGCAGCTAAGAAACAAGAAATAAGTCCCTCCAGTCAGTTTTATGTTCATCCTAATGAGAATCCATCTTTGGTTCTTGTTCAACCCTTGATGAATGGCAATAACTATAATCCATGGAAAATGTCTATGGAGATGGTGTTAATCTCCAAGAATAAAATTGGTTTCGTAGACGGCACAATCAAAAAGCTAGAAGCAGATTCAGCAGATTTCCATGCATGGAGGCAATGTGATACAATCGTGAGATCATGGATCTTAAATTCTGTTGAAAACACCATTGCGCAAAGTTTGATGTATTTCAAGAATGCACATGCAGTATGGAAGAATCTTGCAGCAAGATTTTCAAATGTTGATGCCTTAAGACTTTTAGGTCTTCTTGAAGAAATGCATATGCTGAAGCAAGGCACATATTCTTCCAATCAATATTTTACAAAGTTAATGATTCTTTGGGAAGAAATCAAGAACACCGGGCCTGTAACAGTCTGTTCTTGTGATCCTCAATGTCACTGCAATGCAATTAGCACTCTGATGGATCATATGGAGGCTGAACATGTCATGAAATTCCTTAGAGGTTTGAGGGATGAATTTGAGCCAATGGTTTTAAGGCAATGTTGATTGTGCCCTTTCCAGAAATTCATGATGCCATTGCAATGGCAATCAAGTTTGAAAGACAGAAGTTGTATGTGGCTAACAAGGCCAAGAATCAAGATTCCATGGTTCTCTTGTCACAAAAGAGTGGACAGGGGCAAACTCATTCGGTCAGCAGACCAAGTTCTGTGCCTGCTGCAACTGTCAGATCAAAGAATTCCAAAAATGTACAATGTAGTTTTTGTGGATTCAATGGTCACACTGAAGAAAACTTGCTACAAGAAGCATGGCTCTTCTCCTAGTTTTAATTCTAAAAGGGCCAATATGGTAGAAGAGGAACAATCAGCAGAAGAAGATCAGGCACCAAGTAGGTCTGATGGACCGGGGTTTCCCAATCTTACTGCATAGCAACTTGATAAGTTGATGGCTCTACTGAATGCCGATCCTCCTAAACATACAGGATTTGCTGTTGGTCAACCTGCTGATATTGTCACACACTACTCACCTGCTACAGGAACAGGTGATCTAAATTTAGGAAGATCAATACAATGGATCTTGGACTCTGGTGCCACAGATCACATTGTAGGATCCTTAGATCTATTAAGCAATCTCAAACCTTCATCTGGTAT
The DNA here is from genome assembly GCA_036785695.1 of Gentiana straminea. Lineage (NCBI taxonomy): Eukaryota > Viridiplantae > Streptophyta > Magnoliopsida > Gentianales > Gentianaceae > Gentiana > Gentiana straminea. The sequence goes on along the minus strand of JAVUPR010000278.1, from coordinate 933,515 downwards.
AAAAATGGTATTGCCTAATGGAAACAATGTCTCTGTCACTCATATAAGACAAGTAAGGATAAACCCTCAATTGGTCCGGCATGATGTGTTTTGCATTCCTGGTTTCAAGTATAACCTTTTCTCTTTGCCTTTATTCTTACTCATACAAAAGGTGTGGCTGTGTTTTCGAGACTCAGAGAACCTAAAAACTAGTCCAAACCCGTCAAATCTTCGAGAAGCAAAGAAGGGTTTATGAATCGCGTCTCTCGGAAAGGCGCTCAAGTGTCTTTTGAATTATAACATGCGGCTACACGAAAGTGTTTTCGGTGGATGAGATCATATTTCCAAGTCGTTTTATGTATATTTGAATTTTCGAAGGAAAAAAAAAACAAAATTTAAAAAAACACAAACACACAACTTAGAAAATGATCCCAAATGTAGTTTTCAAATTACTCTCAAAACCACTTGAGTATTGTTATTAATTATTGACTTACACAATGATGATCCCAAATCGTTTTGGATACCTTTCAAATTACTCTCAAAACCACATTGAGTATTGTTATTAATTATTACTTAAAGCACTACCAAAATAATGTTAAAATTACTAACACTACAAAAATCAAAAAATACAATTGTGTCCTTTAATAATAATTATAGAACAAATTAACCTTTCATAATAAACTACAAATAATCATCTTAATATTATCTATTCTACAAATATTAATTTTAATACATATAACCTTTCAAACACAATTTTCAACAGAAACGAAAGAAATAACACAATTTTCAACATAATCATCTAATAATATTAACCCAAATAATACCACTTTCATCATCTTCATTATCATACATTCATCATCTTCATAACATCATCTTCTTCATACTTAAACAATTTTCATCTTCTTCACACACTTCATCACAAAAAAAATCACAAAACCACAGGATATTCTTCTTCATCATCTCTTACACATGAAATCATGCATAGCAATGAAGAACATGATGCAATATCATTTGGAGCCATACAATTTTCAACCCAAAATGAAGAACAAATGGGATCAAAAATGGTTCTCACACAAACAATATTGATTTTCATTTCAAAACTTGAAATAGATGAATGGGTTACCCTATTACAACATGAAGTACATGTAAAAGCATGATTTGTGGAGAAAAATCAAATTTTTATGCGTTTTCTAATGAAAGATAGGGTTTTTCCGGCATTTTAGTACGTAGTCGAGCGTCCAATTTCTGATGCTAGCAACGTAGGCAACACTAACGTTTAATTTAAATATTAACGTCGCATCTGTCGACGTTACTTCAATGAGAATAACGTCCACACATGTGACGTTGTTGCTTATGAGCAACGTCGGCTCTGTTGGCTTTCTTAAGGCAAAGGTCATCTATTGGATGTATTTAACTTAAAGGTCCGACACCAGCTTCCCATAACGTTCATTAGGCTTTAGTAACGTCAATCATTCTGACATTACTTACACTTCTTCATTTCGCATATACTTGACTTCTTTCTTTTCATATTATATCCATAGTACCCAAATGACAACAACGTTAAGAAGCCATGCGATGGTGCATGGGTAAATGAATAGGATGAAGCGTATTTTGAGGTAAGAAACTTTTCTGACCACATGTTATTTGGCTTTAATGTTACCCAAGTTTAACTTGATTGTCGGTAATGCAAATTTGTTTTTTTTGTTGTAGCATTTGGCTGATGTAATGATTGAGAAAGATCAAGAGTTTGTTAACAATCTTCAGGATGACGGTTGCTTTGAAGGATGAAACGCCTGAAGAGTTATCAACCGATATGACTTCACTTTTTGTAACCGACCATGTATATAGGTACAAATACTCTTCAATGTATCAAATACCTGTAGCAAAAGAGTACTCAATAAAATTCAATTTTCACACCATCTTACCTGACTGATTGATACTTTTTGTTTACTTTGTTGGTTATAGCCATTGGGTAAAAAATGTGTGATATCAAACCGTTGTGCAATAAGTAAATTAAATGAAGTGTATGAATTGCTTGACGAGGACAATCACAAAAAAATGTTGGAAAATGGTTGTTTTGGATAGTTAATTAATCTTTCGGGTCTCAAAGCCAATCAAATTGTACATCAATTGATACTGAGGTTGATTAAGTCTAGTTGTCCGAATGTTTTTTGGTTTAAAGTTGGAGGCAACAAGATACGATTTAGTTTAGAAGAGTTTGTGCTTGTTACGTGATTTTTTGTTGGCGATGATAGCATTGTGGATAAAAGTGTATGAAAAGAGTCTCGTTAGTTAAGAAGTTTTTTTTTAGAAAGAATGCGTCGATATATAGGAAGGATGTGTGAGAAATGCTTAGGCGGACTAGTAATGACAACAGCCTGCTGAAAGTGCAAAGACACAGCAGCCTGCTGACAAGTGTTGGATGCAGCAGCCTGCTGAGTATAATGTAGATTCTGTTATAAGTTTTTAGTAACCGTTTGTAACTAACTTACAATTGATCAATGAGGTGTATGAAGCTATAAATACTCCATGATCAGCTGCATTGTGATCCAGCTTGTAACTTTCAGTTTATCAATAATAATTTCGTATTTTACTTTACCCCGGTGATCACCGCATTGTGATAATTCTATAAACTTATCAATCATCATTTTACTTTCGGTATCTATAAACTTCATCATGAAGAAAAATTTGAGAATTTCTAAATGCTTTCCTGTGTTTTCTCTCCAATCTTTAAAGAATCTTAAGAGTGTTCTTCATCTTTTTCTGAGATTTCAGTATCTTGAGTAAACTGACATCTTTTTCCTAAGTCTTTTGATCATTTCTTGATTGTTTTTCTTGTTATTTCACTTTCATTGTTGATTTGTGATCAATTCTGGATTTCTTGATAGCCATGGCAGCTAAGAAACAAGAAATAAGTCCCTCCAGTCAGTTTTATGTTCATTATAATAAGAATCCATCTTTGGTTCTTGTTCAACCATTGATGAATGGCAATAGCTATAATCCATGGAAAATGTCTATGGAGATGGTGTTAATCACCAAGAATAAAATTGGTTTCGTAGACGGCACAATCAAAAGGCTAGAAGCAGATTCAGCAGATTTCCATGCATGGAGGCAATGTGATACAATGGTGAGATCATGGATCTTAAATTCTGTTGAAAACACCATTGCGCAAAGTTTGATGTATTTCAAGAATGCACATGCAGTTTGGAAGAATCTTGCAACAAGATTTTCAAATGTTGATGCCTTAAGACTTTCAGATCTTCTTGAAGAAATGCATATGATGAAGCAAGGCACGTATTCTTCCAATCAATATTTTACAAAGTTAATGATTCTTTGGGAAGAAATCAAGACCACCGGGCCTGTAACAGTCTGTTCTTGTGATCCTCAATGTCACTGCAATGCAATTAGCACTCTGATGGATCATATGGAGGCTGAACATGTCATGAAATTCCTTAAAGGTTTGAGGGATGAATTTGAGCTAATGGTTTCACAAGCAATGTTGATGGTGCCCTTTCCAGAAATTCATGATGCCATTGCAATGGCAATCAAGTTTGAAAGATTGAAGTTGTATGTGGATAACAAGGCCAAGAATCAAGATTCCATGGTTCTCTTGTCACAAAAGAGTGGACAGGGGCAAACTCATTCAGTCAGCCGACCAAGTTCTGTGCCTGCTGCAACTGTCAGATCAAAGAATTCCAAAAAGGTACAATGTAGTTTTTGTGGATTCAATGGTCACACTAAAGAAAAATAACTACAAGAAGCATGGCTCTTTTCCTGGTTTTAAGTCTAAAAGGGCCAATATGGTAGAAGATGAACAATCAGCAGAAGAAGATCAGGCACAAAGTAGGTCTGATGGACCGGGGTTTCCCAATCTTACTACACAACAACTTGATAAGTTGATGGCTCTGCAGAATGCTGATCCTCCTAGACAGCAGGATTTGCTGTTGGTCAACCTGCTGATATTGTCACACACTACTCACCTGCTACAGGAACAGGTGATCTAAATTTAGTAAGATCAATACAATGGATCTTGGACTCTGGTGCCACTGATTACATTGTAGGATCCTTAAATCTATTAAGCAATCCCAAACCTTCATATGGTATAAAAATGGTATTGCCTAATGGAAACAATGTCTTTGTCACTCATATAAGACAAGTAAGGGTAAACCCTCAATTGGTCCGACATGATGTGTTTTGCATTCTTGGTTTCAAGTATAACCTTTTCTCTTTGCCTTTATTCTTACTCATACAAAAGGTGCGGCTATGTTTTCGGCTGACAAATGTATTTTACAGGACAAGAACAAGAAAGTGATTGGTTCAACTGAGTTACACGGAGGACTATTTGAATGGACCAGCCAATCAGCCTTTCTACTGTCAATACTATAGAAAATAAGACTTTATCTGATAGATTAGATGATACACTTCAATGGCACTAAAAACTAGGCCACTTGCCAGATAAAAGACTGCAAGTCATTAGTTCACAGTCTGTTGATGTCAAATTTTGTAATCATGATCTTTGTTATGTCTGTCTTATGGCTAAACTTTTATTTTTCCTTTAAGCATTACTGATGTAAATGTTTTTTTTGATCTTGTTCATATGGACATTTGGGGACCTTTGAAACATCACACTATAAATGGACAACAATATTTTCTTACTATTGTGGATGATTTTTCTAGATTTAGTTGGGTTTTTCTTATGAAACATAAATCCGAGACCTCTGATCTTGTTAAATTTGTTTCTACTCAATTTCATAAGATTATTAAAAAAAGTTAGATCTGACAATGGTGCTGAATTTCAACTCACTGACTTTTATGCTCAGCATGGTATCATACATCAGACATCTTGTGTCAGTACACCTGATCAAAATGGTATTGTTGAAAGGAAACATCAGCATTTGCTGAATGTTGCAAGAGGTTTGAGGTTCCAGAGTAATCTACCCATTAAATATTGGGGTTTTTGTCTTTTACATGTTGTAAAACTAATTAATGTTACACCTACACCACTGCTGAAAGAAAGTACTCCATATGAGGTGCTTTATGGCACTAAACCAGATTATTCAGTATTCAAAGTTTTTTTATGCTTGGTCTTTTCTTGTACACTTCAACAGTACAGAACAAAGTTTGACTCCAGATGTAAAACCTGGTCTATCTGGGCAACTCTACTACCTCTAAGGGAGCTATTTTGTTAGACATCACCAACAAAGATATCTTTGTTGCTAGAAATACTCAATTCCATGAAACATACTTTCATTTATTCCAGCAGGTATTAGGCAAAGCTAGGTATTTTGTTGATATGCCAATCCCACTACCAGTCATGGACAACTTTGGTGACTGCTTTGGATGACCCAACGATCCTAGTCGACACACATCAATTCCACCGTGAAGCTTCTAATGAGGAACATGATCCTATCAACCAAGCACCTAAACCAGTAGCATTAAGAAGATCCACATGGATGAGGAAGGCACCGATATTTTATCAAGGTGGTGCTTAAGTAGTTCAGCAAACTCCACATCTGCTCAGTGAGGTCATGACTCTGGACCATTTTCAAGTAGAGTACACCAAATTCATCAATACCATTGATGTTGTTAAAGAGCCTAATACTTACAATCAGGCCATCAAGCATGATGAATGGAAAGAAGCAATGAACATTGAACTTGTAGCTCTCCAAAAGACAAATACCTGGGAAATAGTTTATCTACCACCAGGAAAGAAGCCAATGGATGTAAATGGGTCTACAAAATAAAATACAATACTGATGGCTCAGTAGAGAGATATAAGGCTCGATTAGTGGCAAAATGTTATACTCAAACCTATGGCATTGATTATCAAGAGACCTTCTCTCTCGTAGTCAAAATTGATATAGTTATGACCTTACTTGCAGTAGCAGCAGCCAATAATTGGCACCTACATCAAATGGATGTTAATACTGCTTTTCCATAGAGATTTACATGAAGAAGTATATATGCAGCTACCTCCAGGATTGGCAGCAACCAAGCCCAATCAGGTTTGCAAGCTCATCAAATCTTTGTATGGCCTAAAGCAATCCAGCAGATAATAGAATTGCAAGCTCACTGAATCCTTGGAAGCCCAAGGTTTTACACAATCCAAAAATGATCATAGCCTCTTCACAAAAGGATCAGGACAATCTTTCATTGCCTTATTGGTATATGTGGATGACATCATAGCTGCTAGCCTTAGTGAAGAGTTGATTCAGCAAGTCAATGATGCTCTACATCAGCAATTCACAATCAAAGATCTTGGGAAATTGAGATATTTCCTAGTCATTGAGGTTGCTAGATGTCCAAAAGGTATATCCATTTCACAAAGGAAATACACACTTAACCTTCTAAAAGAATATGAATTTTTGGGAGCCAAACCTGATAAGACACCAATGGAGTCTAAGAAGACTTTACAATATGGTGATTCACCATTTCTAGAAGACAACACTGCATACAGATCACTAGCGGGTAAGTTGATTTACCTCACTTTTACCAAACCAAATATTGTTTTTGCAGTTCAGCAGCTAAGTCAATTTTTGGACACTCCCACTGAAAATCATATGAAGGCAGCTTATAGGCTGTTGAGGTATTTGAAGACTAATCTTGAACAAGGAATCTTATTCCCAACAGACAACAACCTTATACTCAAAGGTTTTACAGACAGTGATTGGACTGGATGTGCCGAAACAAGAAGATCAGTATCAAGTCATATGATGTTTTTAGGAGATGCTCCAATCTCTTGGAAGGCCAAGAAACAAACAACTATAGCTAGAAGCTCATCAGAGGATGAGTACAGGGCTATGGCAAATGCAGTCTGTGAAATCCAGTGGCTGATTTATATACTACAGGACTTGCAGGTTCCAGTTCAGTTGCCTGCTGTGTTATTTTGTGATAATACCAGTGTTGGAATAGTGTCCTAAACCCAATCGGGTTGGACCGGATCCGACCGGGTCAGATCATTTCTACTATTTCTTTATGTTTATACATATATTAAATGGCTTTTTTGTTGTCATATATTTGTTCTTTTAAAGAACCAATTATGAATTGTTACATGATAACGTCCTTAGTATTAAACTGTGATAGAGAAACCATGATAGGCGATTATGGTTGATGAGATCTCTAATCACTTTAATAAGTTTGATATTTAAATGTCTCTAGGCTGATGTACTATTAAACAGGGCATTGATAGTATAAACAGGCTAGCACATATTAGATGTCTTCTGTCTTTAAGGGAAGAGATAGATCTCGTCTATCGAAGTGTGGAGACACTTGGACTGTACGTGGACGTGTAGTAGAGAATGCGTACGTTAGACTGACCCACTTACATTAAGTGTCGCACTATGTGGCAGTTGTGTAATTATCCTTAGGACCGGAGTCTACATGGCATCACGGTGTGGATTGTCATGCTTTGACACTATTGAGGTTTCCCCTAGCCACGGGGCGATCATGCGGTAGTGATTGGGTGTGATACTGAAGCATGCGGAGTATACATATTTGGTCGTCTGAGAATCGCGTACCCTATCAGTAGGGGTGAATATCCGAAAGGGCCTTCTTATAAGGAATGTCTTACTCTCGTGAATCTTTGCAAAGTGAAAGTAAATGAGTTACTTCAAGAGAGCTTGATATCCAGATTAAAAGATACGGTCGTTGATGTTTTGACACTCGACTAACGACTGTATGGATATTATTACAGCGATAGGATTGTAAGTTACACGGTAATCGTTTTTCACATGAAAGGTAGTAGTCATTTCATTTGACTCTTCCGATGATTGGGGGTCACGGTGTGTTGCTAGACGCTATCCCGTGATCGTTAGGTATGAAGGGCATTTTCGTAATTTACACTTTGTGTCTACGGCCAACATATTCGGAAGCCTATTGGGTCACACATATGAACATCTAGCCGGATTAAAATGTGGTTATAGATGATAACCAAATAAGTAAAGTTTATCTCGAGACTATAAATGTTATAGTGGTAAATTAATATTGTGGTATTTATTTATTATGAATAAATTAAATACAAGATATTAATTATGTTGATTAATTAAAGAATATATTCCGGATGCCAAAATATTGGCTAAAGGTGGCGTAATTTTGGAGTGTATAAGATACACTTGGATTGTGTAATTTAATTAATGGTATTACCATATATTAATATTAGATATTAATATTTATATATTTGCATTCATACATGACTTGCACATATGATGTGCATGTGCGCATCTTGCAAGTAAAAAATATATATAGATTTATATTTGTGATATATATATATATGTGATGTATACACATGTGTAAATTGATTTATGGTAATAAGATAAATATAGTCAATATAAGATATTGACAATATATTGGAAATATTTAATATAAGATATTGAATATTAATGAGATAAATCAATCAATTATATTTTCCTTATTTTATTGGGAAAATGTTTTCTTCTCCTCCACACCTCTTGGGGCGCCACCGAAGTGGGTATCAAGCTCATTTGTACAACACAATCCAAGAGCTAATAGTTCTTGTGGAAAATAGAGAGCTTCTTATGAGAGTTTTTGAGAGAGAGAAAAAATCGGTCTAGCAACCGGATTTTTCTAGTAGCAATCCAATGGTGGATTCCGGCGGGTTGTTCGTGTGGACTAGCGGTAGAGGCCGAACAGTTGGGCGGCTCTATGCAGAACTACTCTCCTTAGATGGTCAAAGCGTCGATCTTTTAGATCAACCAAGGTAACTACCGTCTACTAGATTATTTGTTTATTGCTTAAACGAAGTCGATCCTGGTTAAAAGGAAATAAAATTTTAAATTCCGCTGCGTTCCCGCGTAGATTTCCTAACAGTGGTATCGTAGCGAGCTTCGAGCTTAAGTAATAAACATAATTTAATTGCGTAGTAATTAATCGATAGATGCAAGATCCGTAATCGCGAAACGTTTAAAACAAAAACAATATATATATATATATATATATATATATATATATATATATATATATATATATATATATATATATATATATATATGGTTCGATTGGGGGCTCGGCCGATAGGCGGCGGCGGCTTTAGGGCTGCCGTCGTCGGCGGTCCTCTTCCAACGGGGAGATCGACCATTTTAGTTTTGTGATATTTATTATGCATAGATATCTCGTTTGTTTAGTTGTGTCATATGGCCAACCAATGGTTCAAATAGTTTGATCCATTGGGAAACCATAGTGGCATATTAACCAAAATATTGGCCTTTCCAAATATTTGATTTGAAATAGGCCTAGGCCCTTTTCAAATATTTGATTTGTAAAAGGCCTAGGCCACCTCCAAAATTTTGATTTTGGAAAGTGCCCAGGCCTAAACCAAAACTATCTAGCCTTTCCAAATATTTGATTTGGAATAGGCCTAGGCCCTTTTCAAATATTTGATTTGTAAAGGCCTAGACCTAGGCCACTTCCAAAATTTTGATTTTGGAAAGTGGCCAGACCCAAACCAAATTTGGTTTTGGAAGATGCCTTTTGGTTTAGGAAACCAAATGCGTCCCTTTTGATTAATAATCAAAAGGAAAGGAAACAAATTGGAGACCACATAATTTTAATTTTATTTTGAATAGTTCAAATTTAATAAAATTGAAATTAAAATCGATTTAAAATTAAATGTTAATTTTATTTTCGATTAAGTCATATAATTAATTAAAAGTTATTTAATTATTTGATGTGATTAAATAAAGACGCACAAGTAGTTGAATTTTAATTTTATCATAAGATGTCATTGTATGGATTAGATATAGTAGATATAATATGATTATATGGACCCCGATTGATCATGGACTCGACCGATAGGATAGATGTGAATGATTTAATTTTTCTGTTAGTTTAAAAATTGTCCTTGCCGTTATGAAGAACACGACCTAGTATTTTCTGCATTTATCTCATTCCCGTTAGATCCCCCCGTGTGCGGCGGGTGTATTTATTTTATTAGATAGAATTAAATGTAACAAGAATGGAGCAGAAGATTGAGACCAAAGAAAGAAGAATAAAGATCCCATTGGAGAATGACGCATTAAAGATCCTATTGGCGGTTGCAGCTACCCTTAGATTATGACCCGCGATTTCGTCAGTTTGTATTCGAAACCGCACCTAGGAAAAGTCCATGATCATACCGGTTACTTTACGTATTTATTTATTTTGTGTAGGATGTATGTCTATAGAGATAGATATACTTGATGAGACCATAATTAAAATTAATTAAGTGAATTAATTTACATAAATACTTCCACCTCAAAAGAATCAAGTTGAAATTGCCTCCCCATATTATAATAACGGTGAAGAGCCCTTGTTCGGATCCAACTCATTAGCCAAAGCAGGGGGTTGACCTACCTCGGGTATATCGTCATTATCGAGATATGATCGTATGAGATCTCACGAATATTGGGGTTATGACTTGACTAAGAATTCTCCCGGCCACCAGCCAAAGCGGGTCGTTTGGATTTTAGAGGCAAGGGTTTGACTATTTCATAAGATGAAAATTGTCAAAGTGTTGACTAGTCAAACAACAAGAGTCGTATAAGATACGATTGACAAAGAGTTGTCTACCTATTAGACTATTTTTGGCCCACCAGCCAAAGCGGGGGTCGCGGTAGTTTAATGGGATCTTGTCCACTAAAGAAATTAATAATTCTTGAAAGTCAATTGGGAGTAGTTGACTAGTGGGAGCAAAATCATAAACCAAAAGACCATTTTTGATTTTGCGTGTATAAACAACAACACTCTTTTATTTTCATTTTTATGTTGTAGTTTTAGCAAACTTTATATTTATGTTTTATTCTCGACTAGTAAAACCAAATTATGACTGTTACCTTTTGAGAAACGTTCTCAAGTATGGTTAAGTAATTTTAATCCTTTCAAAATTAGCAATGACACGAGCAATCCCGGTATAGTAGTTAGAGACAAAGAGACTACATATTTGATGGAGTACTCCAAGGCTTTAATTATTAATGAAAGCAGAAGCTCATGATATGATTAAATCATTTAAAATAAGTTTCAACGAATTAGTTATATATTGGATACGATCCAAGATGATCATTCTGTCATACGATGACAATTAATTCAAACGTTGGATAAAAATGACCACATCTAATTTTGGAAAGGTTGTTTTCAAAATTGTAAGATTTAAGTATAGACTTAATTCTATCATTGCTTAAAGGTTAATTAAATAGTCAATGTTTTGAATACGATTCAAAAGGTTAAATAAACTATTTAATAAACTTTAGATTTTCTTTATGAAAGGAAATTAAAGACATGGCTCTTGTGATCTTTCTTAAGTCTTATGAAGACTACAATAAGAAACATTTTTCAAGTGCTTAAAGGATTAAAAAGGAAAGTTAGGGCGTATGCTTAAATAGAGAACTTATTGAAGTTTCTATTCTAGGCAAGTGAGTTGAAATGAATCTATCTAAGTTCAAAGTCGACTCTAAGATATATGATACCTTACGAGTGTGATTAAATTAGAAATATTGAATACAGATATGGAAGGTGAAGCAAACGTTGTAACACTTACCATATTCTGGATCTAGTAAACTGGTAAGGGAACTAAATAAATGTTATTATATTCTGGTTCTTATGAAGAACATACTTTCAGTTATTTGTTAGGATTTAGTAGACATATTCAATTGTAAAGAATAAATGTTATTCCGACAAAGTTGGAAGGTCACTGAATCTAACATACTAGATTGATGTCACTATATAGTTGATATATATGATGAGATCTCAACTAAATATTTGTGTGGCTGTTATCCTTAATATTTGCGGTTGTTCTGGACATAGTCTCTCTGGAAGGGAAGCGTGTAATTAAACGTCATTCTGATGATGTTGAACCATATGATTATGAATCATGTGGGTAATACGTATCTTATCTAAAGATGACTAAAATACCCTTTTATGAAAAGGTTGTAAAATCTAGAAAAATTGTCTAAAGCCTAAACATACCGATGTTTGTTGGCTTGTGACAATTAATGCCACAAATAATTGTTTATTAATCTCTATGACTATTTTTAGAAATAGTCAAGTGTACTCAATGAAGTGCATAATTCGGAAAGCCCGAAAAGTTCGAGCTAGTACGAATATGAGATTGATGAGCTACTTAGGAATTAATCATCAATTGGATTGAAGCAATTAATACCTGAAGGGTGTTTCAGAAGTCGTCTGATAAGGAATAAGATTCTTCCCTTGAAGGATACCATCTTTGGGATACGCAATTAGATTGTATTCCCAAAATGGAAACAACACTTTATATGATAAATGTGTGACGCAAGCCATGCGAAGTATCCCTTACCCGTTTCGGGATAGTGCCCTTATACTTAACCGAGTTCCAAATAATAAAGGTTGAATAAATTACATATTATATATGGAAGGTGATAATGTCGACTTTATCTTAACCGATGATTTGAAGTTGTCATAGGCAAAGTCAGAAAAGCTTGGATCCTAGTACGATATATGCAACTTTGTGGAATATCTTAGCAAGTATGCTAAATATTATTTACTTACCCATGGAGCAAAACTGTTTGTCTCCAAACATGATGTCTTCTAGAGGAAGTGTTTCTTCCAAAAGAGACAGTGGGAGTAAATAAGATGGATAACCTCAAGCCCAAAAGGGCTACTGGTATGTTCATCTTGATGAATGAATATCTCACGACTTATGAAAGATTGTTTGAAAGGCAGGTTTGAGAGATATGGCCAGGAGCCATAATATCTGAATTAGATTCCATCAGTGACAACCAGATTGTGAACCTAGTCTGTCTTACCTAAGGGGAATGTCCCTGAAAGGCTGACATGGATAGTAATATGATTACCATAAGGCTATAGTGACGGCTGAAGGGTACGGGGTGTAAACCTTGTAATTAAATTTATGCTGCCAGCTGAGCCCAATTCTATTCAGATGATGCTTGTTACAACTTCGTATCATGGCTATATGATAGTGGAAGATGTTGGGGAGAAAGCTCGATGTTTATAGACGATGACATGACATGTAAGCCCACGAGATCCGTTTATGGACTCAAACAAGTTTCTCTAGACAATTTCTGTGTTTGTTAATCAAAGGAGTTTGACTTAGTCAAAAGAAGGATATACCCATGTTCAAGATGGATCGTGAGAGTGTGTTACATTTTTGGAGTAAGGTATTGGATATCTCTCACGAGAATTATCACCCCATGACACAATCAATTAATGTTTGGTAGTTCAAGGTCTTTGCGAAAGCACTTGGATTAGCAGTTCTTATTTTAGAAATTAGAATCTATAGTGAAAGATTTAACTCCTGTTAGATTATAGTTTACCTATATAGATGTGATGCTAATAAAGTTTAGCATAGATCACGACGGGGATACTGCTAGCCAGTGTTCTCAAGATCTATCTATGTTAGGACGTTCGTCCTAAAGATAAGGTGAAAGATGATGCTTTTGGAAGGTTTCCTTTGCTACTACGATAGAGACCATCATAAAGATAATGCCGGATGTTCATAGTTCATGAAGAGTCATGAGCAAGTACGAAAGTAAATCTGGTGAATGTCGAGAATATCCTTAAACAAGTTAAGGAAGAGTTCCTAGTTTATTGAAACTTGGAAATAAGTAAACGTATATACACAGACGTATATCCTGAGTCTTATGAAGGCTAGTGAGAGCTACAGTCTGGGTTTGCAGTCACTTTGATTAAGTGATACGGTGAGCTTGAAATGTTCTTAGCTATGGGTTACTATAAATTCTACAACCAGGCCAAAACACAGTAGTGTCTTGGAGGCGCAGCAAGAGCAGTACATGGATCTAGGAGGTTCATTCTTGAACCTTATACGGTTCTTCCACCATTTCTATATGGCTGATATAGTAAGTTGATTTATTGCTTGAAGCAAGGACTAGGGTCTCGTCAGAGATTCATGTGTGTGTTGAGGTGGTTCCTTTGACATGATCATATGGAGCGTGACATGAAGATAGTCTGAGTCCCCACGGATAGCGGTCCATTCATGGCTAGGGCTGGTTGCGAGTATTGCATGAGATTCTTGTGTTTCAACTTGGCCTTGTGTGTGCGAGTGATTGGTTTTAGGCCAAGTGAGAGATTGTTGGAATAGTGTCCTAAACCCAATCGGGTTGGACCGGATCCGACCGGATCAGATCATTTCTACTATTTCTTTATGTTTATACATATATTAAATGGTTTTTTTGTTGTCATATATTTGTTCTTTCAAATAAGGAATGTTTATCTCGAGACTATAAAGGTTATAGTGGTAAATTAATATGATGGTATTTATTTATTATGAATAAATTAAATACAAGATATTAATTATGTTGATTAATTAAAGGATATTCCGGATGCCAAAATATTGGCTAAATGTGGCGTAATTTTGGAGTGTATAAGATACACTTGGATTGTGCAATTTAATTAATGGTATTACCATATATTAATATTAGATATTAATATTTATATATTTGCATTCATACGTGACTTGCACATATGATGTGCATGTGCGCATCTTGCAAGTTAAATATATATATATAGATTTATATTTGTGATAAATATGTGATGTATACACATGTGTAAATTGATTTATGGTAATAAGATAAATATAGTCCATACAAGATATTGACAATATATTGGAAATATTTAATATAAGATATTGAATATTAATGAGATAAATCAATCAATCATATTTTACTTATTTTATTGGAAAAATGTTTTCTTCTCCTCCACACCTCTTGGGCGCCACCTCCTCTATATAAAGGAAGTGGGTGTCAAGCTCATTTGTACAACACAATTCCAAGAGTTAATAGTTCTTGTGAAAAATAGAGAGTTTCTTAATAGAGAGTTTTTAAGAGAGAGAAAAAGTCGGTCTAGCAACCGGATTTTTCTAGTAGCAATCCAATGGTGGATTCCGGCGGGTTGTTCGTTTGGACTAGCGGTAGAGGTGATGAGAGGTTTTAGGGATATAAGAGTGTGCCACTAACTTAAGTGGTCAAGTGGCTCAAATGGTTAGTGGTACAACTAACGAATTATATCTTCGACGAACAAATGGCTCATTAAAACGGCATTTTCTGAAGAAGTGTCCTCAATGAAAGTTGTATATCTTTGAAAGAGCTTTCCAACGCATTTTGAATCACGTCAATCGGACTTCTACAACTCAAGTATCATTAAGTCAAGTGGTCAAGTGGCTAATCGATTCGATTTAGTGGAAATCGAGAAATATCTTCGACGAGCGAATGGCCCATCAAAAAGACATTTTCTGAAGAAGAGTCCTTCATGAATGTTGTAGATCTTCAAATAAGCTTTCCAATGCCTCTTGAATCATGTCAATCGGAGGTCTACAACTCAAGATATGGCCATTTTACTGAACTGCGATACCGTATAGACGAATTTTGACAATACGGATCAAGATTTCCTATAAATACCCCCCTAAATCCATCAAAAATCTTTGCCCCTTCTTTCCCATTTCTTTCTTTCTCTCGTCCCCTTTCTCTTCTTCTTCTTCTTCTTTTTTTTTTTTTTTTTTGTAGATCACATATATATATATATATATATATATATATATATATATATATATATATATATATATATATATATATATATATATATATATCTTTATATATATACACACACACCTCACATATATATATATATATGTCTATGTATGAAAATATATATGATATATCTATATATCTCCTTTCATCTTCTTCCCTTCTTTTATTTTATTTTCGGGCCCTTATATATACATATGTCTATGTATGTATATATATGTTTTTATATATATAAATAAAGTCGTTATAGTATCGTTGTAATGGCGGAATAATTATCGAAGATTGTTGATTTCGAAGCTTTGTTATGTTATATCCGGTGGAAACGACTGATGACAGTTAAAATATACCCATTTATGTCATCAATTATAACCTTAAATCGGAGTTAATTATATATATTTCATATTTAATCATGTGTTTATATTTATTATTTAATGATAAGTGATTATTAATATGATAATTGGTATTTAGCTATTTTTATTATAAAAGAGCAATTAATTGTGTGATAAATGCTGATTTTGCAGATCATGATAAATCGGGAAGATAATTATCATACAATCGAGAAATCTCAAGATAAAAGAGAAGAAAATCGGAGCATTGAAGAAAAGATTAATCAGATCAATTCAAAAGCATGCAGTGGGGAACAAGTCAAACAAGAAACGCGTTTAACATGTGCAAAAAAGGAGGCTCGGTCGACCGAGCCACTTCATTCGGTCGACCGAGGCGGGAGGTTCGGTCACCCGAAGCTATCCAGACCGAAAACGCGTGCATATCTTCTAGATCCATCCTATGTCGGCTACAACTCCTATATAAACAGCAGCCACGATGTTGAGAACAACACACCACTACAACACAAAAACAATTCATACAATTTTAGCTTTTAAGTTTTAGTTTATTTTCTTTATGTTCGTTCATTGTGGATTCGTCGGATTCTCCAATTAGGGAGCGCATTAAAGAGTGGGAGTCACTCTCGTCTTCGAGGGTATGACTATTCAATTATGCAATCTTTATTTGTAGATCTGATGTATTTTATTATGGAGTAGTTTTATTTGTATTGATTGCGTGATGTAGATTTATTTACGAACCCATGTGTTTAGGTTAGAAACGTTAAGAAGTAATCATGATTTGTTCCGACACAGAACTGTGTTCGGTCGACCTAGACATGTCACTCGGTCGCCCAAGTGCTGTCGTTCGGTCGACCGAGCGTGGTGATGTGTAGGGCAATATTATGATCGGCTTCGACTACGTCAGATTCTCTGATTTGGAATTAAAACGAGTAATTAAACCTGATCAACTTAGTTATTCGTCATCATAATTTAACATGAAACCCAAAAAGTGATTGTTACTTAGGATATAGATTGAATCGGCATCTAAGAAGTACGCCTTACCCTAGGAATGTTGCTTAGATGAGGTTACGGTTTATACCGGCATCCCTAGTCTCGTAATTGTGTCAGAAGTTATATGAGATGGAGGCATTAAAAAGCGAAGTCACGTAATGGAGGCACGATGATTTAGAGGGCCTAACCGGAGCTAAATCTACCTTAGGGGATGACTCCCGTAGTCATAATAATTAATCTTTAACGTTTGTTTTGTCTCGTTATCATCCTAATTCACATGGGGGAGTTATAATCTACTAGCTAATCAATACTATTTGTTTAGATAATATCAACCGTATTATCCGTGTTT
This sequence comes from Gentiana straminea, assembly GCA_036785695.1. Classification (NCBI taxonomy): domain Eukaryota; kingdom Viridiplantae; phylum Streptophyta; class Magnoliopsida; order Gentianales; family Gentianaceae; genus Gentiana; species Gentiana straminea. The sequence goes on along the minus strand of JAVUPR010000278.1, from coordinate 916,329 downwards.
TAGTAGTCTTTAGTCTGTCTTTGTGGTCTTTTGTGTCTCGTGGTTGTCACTATTTTATTTACTGCATTTAGTTGGTCATAGACCGCCCTTTCAATTTAGTTCTAATAGGATAAAGTTGTGTTTTATTTGTGCCGAGTCTCTGTGGGATCGACCTCGACTCTATCTAGCTATACTACAATTGAACCTAGTTCTCTTGCTAGTGTGTTAGTAGGCATCGAGTTAATAATTTAACTTGACCTCCATCAAGTTTTTGGCGCCGTTGCCGGGGACTCGAGTCATTAAATTAAAATATAGCTTATTTTGTTAGAACTGGATTCGTGAATATTCTGTGAATAAGAGTCTGTGTATTAAACAGTGTCGTAAAAAAAAAAAAAAAAAAAAAAACAGGGGTTCGGTCGACCGAGAGTTAGTTTTTTCTGTTTTTGTTCTGTATTAGTTTTATAATATTCTGCTTCTGTTTTTTTTACGTTTTTTTTTCTCAAACTTATTACGAGTCTGTTTGAGTTAGTTAGTTAAAGGCCTAGCCTTTACTAGTGATTAATTGTTTTATTGTTGTTTATTATTTTATAGTACGCTACTCGGAAATCGAAGGAACCGCTTGAGCCATATAATCCTGAGATAGAGAAATTTGCAAGAAGGAATAGGAAGTTAGCTAGGGAACCGGCTAAGCAAGGAGAAGAGGATCCGGATCTTGAGGAAAGCGAGCAAGGAGTGGAAGAAGGACATACAACCGATCATTCGAACATTCGAATCCGAAGTAGAAATGGAAGGCAATCCAAATCAATCCAAACCAGGTACCTAATCCCGTTATTAATAATGCCAATAATGTGAATGCAAATGCTAATAATGAGAACCAAGCCCTAGTTCAAGGAGCGAGGCGCACTTTGCAAAGTTATGCAACGCCCACTATTGAACAATTCATTCCCGCTATCGTAGCACCGCGAGAATGCTTTGCGGAAGTCTATCACCCTAGACCTAATGTAATTCAAATGGTGACCAACTATTCCACTTTTCATGGAATTCGAACGAGGATCCCGGTGTTCACGTGACAAATTTCTTGGAAATCGTCAAAGACAAGGTGAAACCGAATTAATCCCGGAGGGAACATTCGTCTTAAGCTTTTCCCTTTCACTTTGAAAGATAAAGCTAAGCAATGGCTTCTCTCTTTAGAGGCCGGATCTATCACTACTTGGGAACAATTGTTGCAAAAATTCATGAATAAGTATTTTCCCTTAGGAAAAACTTTTAAGTTACGCCAAGACATCCTAGGATTTAAGCAACAACCTGGGGAGAGTTTTGACCAAGCTTGGGAGCGTTTCAAGGAAGCTATGAGGAAGTGTCCTCATCATGACATCTCTCTTTGGCTTTTAATGCAAACTTTTTACCAGGGTTGAGAGAGACTGAGAAAATTAGAGTAGACGCCTCCAGCAATGGAGCGTTTGTTCTTTTATCTCCTGAGGAGGCACAAGGGAAGATGGAGCAAATAGCGATGAATAGCCAATGGGGAGGCAATGACATAGCTACTGTGAAGATGGCCGCTGACATATTTGATGATAGTGCATCTACCAAAATCTTAGAACAACTTTCTCGTTATCAACAATAAGGTAGATGGGATGCAAGAGAGGATGACAAGAGTAGAGAAAGGGGCCGGAATCGAGGTAGCACCTCAAAGTGAGAATGCTTTGATACTTGAAGAAGCCAATTATATCGGGGGAGGGTACATACCTAATCATAACCATCCCGGATTTCGATATAGTGACATAAATGCGGGAGAAAGGCCTAAACCGCCTACCACTTATGTACCACGACGGACTAAAACTTTTGGTTGGGAAGCCGCGATAGAAAAAGCCGAGTAATGTCGTCACCGACAATATGGGACAACTTTCAAAATCTATGGCCGAGTTAGCCACTAACTTTAGCCAATATTGTCGAAGACGATGCCAAGGTAACCAATCGGAAGATCTAGTCCAAAATCTCACGCACCAAGTAGGACAACTAGCTGAGCAAGTCTCAACTAGACCTCCTGGAGGGTTGCCAAGCAACACTGAAAAGAACCCTAAGGATTTGAATGCGATCATGACAAGAAGTGGAAAGGAGGTAACTCCACCATCCTTGCAAGAGAAAGAAAAAGTCACAAAGAATAAGGATGGTGAGCCAAGCAATGAGACTAATACTTTCGAGACTTTGCCTGAGCAAAGAACGTATAAAGAACCTGCTGGCCCTAGAGTTGAACTTTACAACAACAAGTATCCAATTTTCACTGATGTCGATCCTTCAACTCTACCTTATCCTCCACCAAAGCCGAAGCCTAAGTTCAATATACCCCTAGTTGAAGCACTAGCTGAAATGCCTGAGTACACCAAGTTTTTAAAAGATGCCGTCTCAACTAAAAGGAAACTTCTAGATTTAGAGACCATATGCCTTAATGAGGAGTGCTCAGCCATTCTTCAACATAAGTTACCCCCAAAATGCAAAGATCCGGGAAGCTTTCTCATTCCCCGCACCATAGGTAACGTATGTCCGAACAAAGCTTTGTGTGATCTAGAGCAAGCGTGAACCCGATGCCACTATCTATTTTTCGGAAGCTAGGCATGAAAGATCTTAAGAAGACCTCAATCACATTGCAATTAGCCGACCGTTCGTCAAGGAACCATGTGGAGTGGTTGAGGATGTGCTAGTAAGAGTTGAAAAGTTTGTATTCCCCGTCGACTTTGTGGTATTAGATATGGAAGCTAACTACGAAGTACCATTGATATTAGGGAGACCTTTCATGGCTACTAGTAGAACGCTAATTGATGTTTACAAAGGCGAGTTGGTGTTAAGAGTGAACGAAGAGAGAGTTGCATTCAATGTCTTCGACACTATGAAGCAACTCGATGATGGAGAGGATGCATGTTTCATGTTGGATTCCATTGATAGGATCGTTCAAGAATTTCAACAACATGAAAGTATCAAGGATTTTTTGGATACTTGTCTTAGAAGAAGAAGATGAAGTCAAGTACGTGAGTAATGAGGAGGAGAAGATGATATGGCCGGGATGTAGTAGAGGAACCCCAAGACCTCGTAGAGGAAGTAAGTGCTTTGCGGAGATTGAAAGATTCTATCATAGACCAACGTGGCATAAGTACTTCGAACTTAAACTCACTGGTCAAAAGTTGAAGACCTCTTTTGAAGAACCTCCCACAAATTTGACTTTAAAACCTCTTCCCACGAATTTGAAGTATGTATTTCTTCAAGATGAGACTTTGCCGCTAATTATATCTTCATCCTTGACGGACTTACAAGAGGAGAAACTAATGAGAGTTCTGAGAGAGTACCGCGGAACATTTGGATGGACCATAGGCGACGTTAAGGGCATTAGTCCTAGCGTATGTATGCACAAGATCTCCGTGGACCCTGAAAAGAAAGCGGTTGCACAACCTCAAAGGCGTCTAACCCCACAATTAAAGGACGTGGTTAGGGATGAGGTTATAAAAATGCTAGAAATGGGAATTATATTTCCAATTGCCGATAGCGAATGGGTAAGCCCTATCCATGTAGTTCCCAAAAAGGAGGATTGACGGTGCAAGCCAATGAGATGAATGAGTTAATTCCTGTGAGGCTAATCACCGGTCATCGAGTATGCATAGACTTTAGGAAACTAAATGATGCAACTCGTAAGGACCACTTTCCTCTTCCCTTTATCGATCAAATGCTCGAGAGACTGAGCGGGCATGCTTTCTATTGTTTTCTCGACGGATATTCGGGATACTATCAAATCCACATCTCACCCGAAGATCGTGAGAAAACAACATTTACATGCCCATATGGGACATTTGCGTATAATCGAATGCCATTTGGATTGTGTAACGCCCCCGCAACATTTCAACGGTGTATGATGTCATTATTTGCGGATATGGTGGAAGACTTCTTGGAAATCTTTATGGATGATTTCTCCGTGTTTGGAGACGATTTCGATTCATGTCTCGCACATCTAGCACGAGTGTTGAAGAGATGCGAAGAGACTAATCTTGTGCTTAACTGGGAGAAATGTCATTTGATGGTCACGGAAGGTATAGTACTAGGCCACCGCATATCAAAGAACGGTATAGAGGTGGATAGAGCCAAAGTTGAGGTGATCGAGAAACTACCTCACCCTACTAATCTTAAAACTTTGCGAGGTTTTCTAGGCCACGCTGGATTTTATCGTAGGTTTATCAAGGACTTTTCCTTAATCTCTAGACCTCTTACCGAATTATTGGCCAAGGATGTATCATTCGTGTTTTCTAATGAGTGCATAAAAGCTTTCAACGAAATAAAAAGTAGACTGATTACTGCACCCGTTCTGGTCGCACCGGATTGGGATCTTCCGTTTGAACTGATGTGTGATGCAAGTGATACTGCTCTTGGCGCCGCTTTGGGTCAAAGAAAAGATAAGATCTTCAGACCTATTTATTATGCAAGCCGGACTTTGAATGCTGCCCAAAGAAATTACGCCACAACGGAGAAGGAACTTTTGGCCGTTATCTTTGCTTTTGACAAATTTAGATCTTACTTAGTGGGATCTAAAGTCACTGTGTGAACTGACCATGCGGCTCTTAAGTATCTCCTAGCAAAGCAAGATTCAAAGCCGAGACTGTTGAGATGGATTCTACTGTTGCAAGAATTTGACGTAGAAATCCGAGATAAGAAAGGAAGTGAGAACGTGGTGGCCGATCATCTATCGCGCTTACAATTAGAGGATGGTGAGGAATTACCTGAGATAGGAGAATCTTTTCCTGATGAACAACTTTTCTCCATCACCACCATCAGGGGACATAATGATTGTGCTGCAGTTTCTTCGCGAATAGAGGTTGTGAAGGAGAAGAAGCAACCATGGTTTAGTTTGTTTGTCAATTATCTATCCGCAAAGTACCTGCCACCAAATCTCACTGCCCAAGAAAGGAAAAAATTCTTTAAAGATCTTAGACACTATTATTGGGATGAGCCTTATTTATTTAAGCTAGGATCTGATAATGTTTTTCGAAGATGTGTGCCAGAAGAAGAGTACAATGATATCCTGAAGCATTGTCATTCTTATGAAGTTGGAGGACACTACGGGGGAGAAAAAACCGCGGCCAAAGTCCTCCAATGCGGTTTTTATTGGCCGACATTGTTTAAGGATGCACACCAATATGCAAAGGCATGTCATGCTTGTCAAATGACAGGTAATATTTCAAGGAGGAATGAGATGCCACTCAAGAGCATCTTAGAAGTGGAGCTTTTTGACGTTTGGGGGATAGATTTTGTTGGACCCTTCACTTCATCATTATCTAACCAATACATCTTAGTTGCTGTTGATTATGTATCCAAATGGGTTGAGGCCATTGCTTCACCTACTAACGATGCTAGGGTTGTGGTTAGATTCTTGAAGAAGAACATTTTTACAAGGTTTGGGACGCCGAGGGCAATTATAAGCGACAATGGTAGTCATTTTTGTAATAAACCTTTTGAACGGTGATGGTTAAGTATGGGGTTCGACATAAGCTAGCAACCGCCTATCACCCCCGAGACTAGTGGCCGGGTAGAAGTCACCAATCGAGAGATAAAGCGTATCCTAGAAAAAAGCTGTTAATACAACTAGGAAGGATTGGTCGTTACGTTTAGACGACGCTTTATGGGCTTATAGGACCGCATATAAAACCTCGATTGGAATGTCACCGTATAGGATTGTGTTTGGAAAGGCATGTCATCTACCCGTGGAACCGGAGCACCGGGCCATGTGGGCAACAAGGATGCTAAATTTTGATGAGACGTTGGTCTGGTGAGAAGAGGATGTTAGAATTAACTCGCCCGGAGGATTTTCGTTTAGAGGCATACGAGAATGCCAAGATTTTCAAGAAGCGCACGAAGAAGTTTCATGACAAAAAGATTCGGAGAGGACCTTTCAAGAGGGTGATCCGGTTCTCTTGTACAATTCGCGCTTAAGACTCTTCCCGGGTAAGTTGAAATCAAGATGGTATGGCCCATTTCAAGTACAACAAGTCTTTCCTTCTGGAGCGGTGGAGCTATTCAATTTCAAAGACGAGTCCAGATTTGTGGTCAATGGACATCGTATTAAGCATTATCACGGGCTTCCGCCCGCTCGCTTTGAGGAGGAGGTTTTGTACCTCGGCCGACCCCGTCTATGAATAAACCATCTTGAGCCGAGTCGAGCTAGCGACTATAAACTTAGAACTACTACCTATACCTATCTTTTTCGTTTTTCTTTTTAATAAAGTAGCATGCGCCTATCACGGTTTTTTTCATCTCGCCATGTTCCGAGTCTAAGTTCGGAATAAACGAGGTTTTTTCCTTGATAGCCGTCATGTGAGTTTTTATTTAGGTTTAAATCCCTTTTGGTCTTGTCCATGGCAGTATAAAGTAAAGTGGCTTAAACTTGTTTTTAGATATCTATATCTAATTACGCCACGTTATTTTATAACTTCCATAGACATGGTATTTGACGATTTCGTGGAGCTTGCTTGTTTATACGGATGTGTCCGTCTCTCCACGCCGTGCCGATGATTACTCCGATATTGTTCCTTTACTTGGGAGCCGTTTCCGCAGCTAAGTCTTTCATCTTGAACTCTCATTTATTTTTGTCATTGAGGACAATGCCATGTTAAGTGGGGGCGGGGGACTTAGCTATATATTGTGCTATATGTTGAAAAAGTCAAGGGGAACGGAATACCGAGACAATATTGAGCCAAATTTAAAATTTTTTATGGATAAATGCCAAGTTGTTTAACTCGTACCCTTAAACTTGTGAAGTTCTTAGAATTAATAGGAAATGAACCAAGTTGCGTGAGTACGTGGTCATATTATACTTTTGCGATAAATTGTTAGTAGACTTAAGGATATTCATGCCAACAATTGCAAGTAGTTAGGTATTGTTCAATTACTCAGCATGTGAATCGTTTAGTACCGTATGAGTTATAATAATTGAAAGAAGTATGTGTACATTGCGTAGATAATTGGTTATGAGGACCTAGTGTCGATATTTGTCGACTATTTTGATCTTCTAGCCAACAAAAGCGGAGTAATAAGCTTGGGACGTACCTGTGTTTTGACAATGTGTTAAAACACTGGGCTTGTAGTAACATTACCAAAGTAGCCCCGCGCTTGTGGTAATATTCGATGCTATGCTTAATCTAAGATAGGGGGATACTCTATGAAAAGTTTTCTTCCTTGAGGTTAGTAGTATTCGAAAAATATGCAAAATTGAAAAAAATTTCGAATTTTTAGAGGCTTTGAGTAGTACTCGGTCTCCAAGTCCAAAAACCCTATAGATACGCTCTCGTCTATTGTTCTAGTGCTTTAACCATTGCGAGGCATAAGAAGTATGAATGCTGATGTTGGTGAATTTAGATATGAAGTCTGCATAAGCTCTAATCTTGCTACATTTATATAAAACCAATGCACATGCACACAATCACTTCGATTCATAGCGAGTAGTGAATAATGCTTATCTTATGAGCATGACTGGTATGAGTTGACTCGGGTTTCTTGTGTAAGTATGAGTTGACCGCAGAAAATGTGTCTTGGGAAATGACTTATTAATGCTTTGTTCGGGACGAAGCAAAGTTTAAGTGGGGGGCATTTTGATGACAGTTAAAATATACCCATTTATGTCATCAATTATAACCTTAAATCGGAGCTAATTATATATATTTCATATTTAATCACGTGTTTATATTTATTATTTAATGATAAATGATTATTAATATGATAATTGGTATTTAGCTATTTTTATTATAAAAGAGCAATTAATTGTGTGATAAATGCGATTTTGCGGATCATGATAAATCGGGAAGATAATTATCATACAATCGAGAAATCTCAAGATAAAAGAGAAGAAAATCGGAGCATTGAAGAAAAGATTAATCAGATCAATTCAAAAGCATGCAGTGGGGAACAAGTCAGACAAGAAACGCGTTTAACATGTGCAAAAAAGGAGGCTCGGTCGACCGAGCCACTTCATTCGGTCGACCGAGGCGGGAGGTTCGGTCACCCGAAGCTATCCAGACCGAAAACGCGTGCATATCTTCTAGATCCATCCTATGTCGGCTACAACTCCTATATAAACAAAGAAACCACGATGTTGAGAACAACACACCACTACAACACAAAAACAATTCATACAATTTTAGCTTTTAAGTTTTAGTTTATTTTCTTTATGTTCGTTCATTGTGGATTCGTCGATTCTCCAATTAGGGAGCGCATTAAAGAGTGGGAGTCACTCTCGTCTTCGAGGGTATGACTATTCAATTATGCAATCTTTATTTGTAGATCTGATGTATTTTATTATGGAGTAGTTTTATTTGTATTGATTGCGTGATGTAGATTTATTTACGAACCCATGTGTTTAGGTTAGAAACGTTAAGAAGTAATCATGATTTGTTCCGACACGAACCGTGTTCGGTCGACCTAGACATGTCACTCGGTCGCCCGTCTTTGTCGTTCGGTCGACCGAGCGTGGTGATGTGTAGGGCAATATTATGATCGGCTTCGACTACGTCGATTCTCGATTTGGAATTAAAACGAGTAATTAAACCCGATCAACTTAGTTATTCGTCATCATAATTTAACATGAAACCCAAAAAGTGATTGTTACTTAGGATATAGATTGAATCGGCATCTAAGAAGTACGCCTTACCCTAGGAATGTTGCTTAGATGAGGTTACGGTTTATACCGGCATCCCTAGTCTCGTAATTGTGTCAGAAGTTATATGAGATGGAGGCATTAAAAAGCGAAGTCACGTAATGGAGGCACGATGATTTAGAGGGCCTAACCGGAGCTAAATCTACCTTAGGGGATGACTCCCGTAGTCATAATAATTAATCTTTAACGTTTGTTTTGTCTCGTTATCATCCTGATTCACATGGGGGAGTTATAATCCACTAGCGTAATCAATACTATTTGTTTAGATAATATCAACCGTATTATCCGTGTTTTAGTAGTCTTTAGTCTGTCTTTGTGGTCTTTTGTGTCTCGTGGTTGTCACTATTTTATTTACTGCATTTAGTTGGTCATAGACCGCCCTTTCAATTTAGTTCTAATAGGATAAAGTTGTGTTTTATTTGTGCCGAGTCTCTGTGGGATCGACCTCGACTCTATCTAGCTATACTACAATTGAACCTAGTTCTCTTGCTAGTGTGTTAGTAGGCATCGAGTTAATAATTTAACTTGACCTCCATCAACGACCCCGCTTCAACAGTTGTAATCGGTAATATATTCTAATGTTATTATGTTTATTATTTCTATTTTTATTTATATATTACTTATAATAATGATGTTAAGCTAAAAATATATCTAGCCAAGATATGAATCTGAATTAGTTAATCTTTTTGGTAAAATGAATGATCGACTCTGGTAATAATGATTAAAACCAATTATAATGAATCTCTTTCTATTTGCACTTAATGAAAGTAAAAATTGAATTAGCCACTCGATTTTTACTAGAAACGTAATCTAATGAATTGACAACTCGCGATTAGAATACGAGATCGTAATAGAAAGACTGGAGGGTAAAATTGGCCGAGTGAAAACGTGACAACGGAATCCGATTTCCTACCCAGGGGGCGATTTGTCTTGGGAGAGATAAATCTTATTAAAATTGTGCTCACGATATTATTACGTTAAAATCACCCGTTTAATGAATCAATCTTAAAATTGGCCGAATGACAAAACGGGAGTGACCCATGCTTAAGATGACATTGGACAGATGACTAGACGTATGACAATTTCATACGCTCGTGAAAGGAGGAGTTGTCTAGCTTAGGAGTACACCGGTTCATAAATAATTGACCTCCTTGCATCAAGGAAAAGATCTGTCTCATTTATTTCTACTAAAAAGAGATCGTAATTCAGTAACGTATTCTTGGCTAGATCCAAAAATATATATATTATCTATTTTTATATTTATATATTTATTTACTGATTTACTAACAATCTAACTAATCTAACTATCTCACCCGAGGAAAACGGTAAAAACTGCGACTTAGATCGAGTTAATAATAGCTTCTTGGTGTTTAACCACACTTTGAATTATGCCTTCATTTCCCTGAGGATACGACCTGACTCACCAGACTAGCACTACAATTTGACCCGGTACACTGCCGGTAAGGATTGTATAGCCTAGAAAACGTCCGTCAGCTTTCTGGCGCCGTTGCTGGGGAAACGACGCTAATTCATTGTGTCTATGGTTACTACTTGTATTAGCTCAAAATTCTCGAGGATAAGTCAACACTCTTCTTATCACATTTCTATTTTTATTTTACGTTGGTATCTACCTTCTTTTAGTTACCAATTTTCTTCTTCTACCAATTTCGAGTTATTTTCTATTTTCAATAGTAGAAAGTAAACGCGGTTCGTTATTTTTTTTTGGTACCTACCTATTGGTAAGATACCAATTTCGAGAAAAAAAAAATATAAAAAAAATCTACACTCGGTAATTACCGAGAGAAGAAAAAAAATGTGGTTTTTTTTTTATCGATTTCGTGTTATTTTCTATTCGATATTTTCTATTCCACAAGAATTGTCAAATCGAGTTACGAAAATGGTCGAAACCGTTGGTGAAACACCTGAACAAGGGATTGCTCATGCTCAAGGGCATGGCCAAAACCTTAATCAGACTTTACCTCAACCTAATAACCAGAATCAGAATAATAGAAATAATCAGAATCGGAATAAGCATAATCGAAACCAGCCTAACCCGAGACCTATATGTGATCAGACCGTAAGAAGGTACCAGATTAATAATCCAATTCGTTTACCCAATAAAGGAGCAATTAATTTCGAAATAAAATCTCATCTTTTTGGTTTAATTGACACAAGAGCCCAATTTCTAGGAGAAGATGATGAGGATCCACATCATCATCTCTATCTTTTCGAAAAATTGTGTAATACAGCCAAAAGTCATGGTGCTCATCGGGAATTAACGAGGATGTCTATGTTTCCTTTTTCTTTAAAAGGAAGAGCACGAGATTGGTTTCTGTCACTTCCACATCATTCATTGACAAGTTGGGAGGATATTCAAACCGAGTTCTTAAAGCAGTATTTTACTCCTGGTAGAAAATTGGAATTAATAGTCGAGATTGCTAATTTTAGACAAGGATCTGAAGAAACGTTTGGGAATGCTTGGGAAAGATTTAAAAAGCTACTAAGAGCTTGTCCCGATCATGGTTATCCCTTGGATATGCAAATCCAACTTTTCTGTCGTAAATTAAGGAGAGACTCACGTGCAGATGTAGATCATGCATGTGGTGGTTCGTTAATGATGAGTGAAGCCCAAATAGTTTACGATGCTATTGAAAAGATTTCCAAAAATAACAGAATGTGGGAAACCGGTTCTAGCACAAGAAAAGTAGCATTTGCAGGAGAATATACATCGAATACAGAAGTCCTAGCACACTTGGAGAATTTGAGTAGGAAATTTGACGGCTTATTAGCTAGTAAAACTATAAACTTAGAAAATATCTTACCAAATGAATACTCAAGTCATGATAATGTGTCATTAGGGATGGAAGAACCAAAAGGATATTCAAGGGAAAAGGTGAGTTTTTTGCAACAACATAGGAATTTGAACAACGCGTATTCAAACTCGTTTAATGCTATTAGAAGAGATCACCCTACTTTTCGTTGGTCTGAAAACCCTAGTAAGCAAGGACAACCACCGTATCCAGTTCAATATAAGAATCCATATACTAATAAGGTTTATCAAGGAGATACCTCGAATCAGAACCTACAATCATTACTTAGACCGTATCCACAACATACCACTCAAAGCATACCAGTCACCCAAAGTTCAACTCAACCTGAAGGAGTTGATAAATGGGAGAAATTAATCGAAAATATGATGGGTGTGATGTCTACTCAAGCTCAAAATATGGAAACTATGATAACTTCTATAGGTACAGTCACTAAGGATATGAATATGTTGAAAACATCTATGAGTGGACATGATACCAGAATAAGAACTATAGAAGCATCAGTAAGGAATATGGAATATCATTTGAGTAGAGAGGGAGAACGTAAAAACAGTAGACCCCCAAGAGGACTACCAAATAATACTGAAAGAGATCTGAGTGGGGTAAATGCTGTTATTGTTAGGAAATCTACGCGGGAACGCAGCGGAATTCAAAAATTTGATTTCCTTTTACCCAAGATCGACTTCGTTTAAGCAATAAACAAATAAGCTAAAGATGGTGGTTACCTTGGTTGATCTAAAAGATCGACGCTTTGACCGTCTAAGGAGAGTAGTTTGCATAGAGCCGCCTAAGTGTTCGGCCTCTACCGCTAGTCCACACGAACAGCCCGCCGGAATCCCATCATGGATTGCTATTGGAAAACTCCGGTTGTTAGACCGGCCCTTTTCCCCTCTCTCCAACTCTCTATAGGATGCTCTCTATTTTACACAAGAACTATTAGTTCTTGGAATTGTGTTGTACAAAAGAGCTTGACACACACCTTCTATTTATAATGAAAGTGGCGCCCCATATAGTGTGGAGGAGAAGAAAACATTTTCCCAATAAAATAAGGAAAATATAATTGATTGATTTATCTCATTTATTATAATATCTTATATTAAATAAATCTAGGATATTGTCAATATCTTATATTGAATATTTCCAAGATATTGTCAATATCTAATATTGACTATCTTTATTTTATTACCATAAATCAATTTACACATGTGTATATATCACATATATAAATTACAAGTATAAATCTATATGCATATATGTATATTGCGTGTGCACTCATGTATATCACAAATATACACCACACGCATATACCAAATATGTATATGCACAAATATCTAATATTATTTTATTTTATTAATATCTAATATTAATAATAGGTAATATCATTAATTAAATTGCACAATCCAAGTGTATCTTATACACTTCAATGTGGCGCCCCTTTGACCAACAAATTGGCTTCCGGAATATTCTTTAATTAATCTAATTATTATTAATATCTTGTATTTAATTTATTCATAATAAATAAATACCACCATATTAATTTACCACTATAACCTTTATAGTCTCGAGATAAACTTTCCTTATTTGGTTATCATTTATAACCACATTTTAATCCGACTAGATGTTCATATGTGTGTGACCCGATAGGCTTCCGAATATGTTGGCCGTAGACACAAAGTGCAAATTACGAAAATGCCCTTCATACCTAACGATCACGGGATAGCGTCTAGCAACACACCGTGACCCCCGATCATCGGAAGAGTCAAATGCAATGACTACTACCTTTCATGTGAAACGATTACCGTGTAACTTACAATCCTATCGCCGTAATAATATCCATACGGTCGTTAGTCGAGTGTCAAAACATCAACGACCGTATCTTATAATCTGGATATCATGCTCTCTCGAAGTAATTCGTTTACTCCCACTTTGCAAAGATTCACGAGAGTAAGACATTCCTTATAAGAAGGCCATTTCGGATATTCGATCCCATCATAGGATACGCGATTCCCGGACGACCAATCATGTATACTCCGCGTGCTTCGATGCATCATACCCAATCACTACCGCATGATCGCCCCGTGGCTAGGGAAACCTCAATAGTGTCAAAGCATGACAATCCACACCGTGATGCCATGAAGACTCCGGTCCAAAGGATAATTACACAACCGTCACATAGTGTGACACTTATCCGTGTAAGTGGGTCGGTCCCAACGTACGCATTCTCAATACACGTCTACGTACGGTCCAAGTGTCTCTACACTTCGATAGACGAGATCTATCCACCGCCCTTAAAGACGAAGACATCTAATACGTGCTAGTCTGTTTATACTATCAATGCCCCGTTTAATAGTACATCAGCCTAGAGACATTTAAGTATCAAACTTATTAAAGTGATTAGAGATCTCATCAACCATAATCGCCTATCATGGTTTCTCTATCACAGTCTAATACTAAGGACGTTATCATATAACAATTCACAATTGGTTTTTTAAAAGAACATATATATGACAACAGAAAAGGCATTTAATATATGTATAAACATAAAGAAATAGTAGAGATGATCCGACCCGGTCGGATCCGGTCCAACCCGATTGGGTTTAGGACACTATTTCAACAATCTCCCACTTGGCCTAAAACCAATCACTCGCACACACAAGACCAAGTTGAAACACAAGAATCTCATGCAATACTCGCAACCAGCCCCTAGCCATAAACGGATCGCTATCCGTGGGGACTCAGACTATCTTCATATTACGTTCCAAATGACCAAGTCAAAGGAACCGCCTCAACACACACACGAATCTCTGACGAGACCCTGGTCCTTGCTTCAAGCAATGAATCCACTTACTATATCAGCTATATAGAAAAGGTGGAAGAACCGTACAAGGTTCAAGAATGAACCTTCTAGATCCATGTACTGCTCCCGCTGCGCCTCTAAGGCACTACTGTGTTTTGGCCTAGTTGTAGAATTTACAGTGACCCATCGCTAAGAACATTTCCAGGTCACTGTATCACTTATTCAAAGTGACTGCAAACCCAGACTGTAGCTCCCACTCGCCTTCATAAGACTCAGGATATACGTCTGTATATCTATGTTTATTTAACTCCAAGTTTCAATAAACTAGGAACTCTTCCTTAACTTGTTTAAGGAAATTCTCGACATTCACCAGATTTACATTCATACTTGCTCATGACTATTCATGGACTATGAACATCCGGCATTATTCTTATGATGGATCTTATTGCAGTAGCAAAGGGAACCTTCCATAATCATCATCTTTCACCTTATCCTTAGGACGAACGTCCTAACATAGATAGATCTTGAGAACACCGGCTAGCAGTATCCCCTGTCGCGATCTATGCTAAACTCTTTTAGCATCACATCTATATAGGTAAACTATAATTTAACAGCAGTTAAATCTATCGCTATAGATTCTTATTTCCAAAAATAAGAACTGCCAATCCAAGTGCTTTCGTAAAGACCTTGAACTACCAAACATTAATTGACTGTGACATGGGGTGATGATTCCTAAGAGAGATATCTAATACCTTACTCAAAAATCGTAACACACTCCCACTATCCATCTTGCACATTGGGCATATCCTTCTTTTGACTAAATCAAACTCCTTTGATTATCAAACAAAGAAATCGTCTAGAGAAACTTGTTTGAGTCCATAAATGGATCTCGTGGGCTTACATATCATGTTATCGTCTATGAACATCGGGTTGTTTGCCCAACGTCTTCAACACTATCATATAGTCATGATACGAAGTTATAACAAGCATTATCGAATAGGCGGGCACACACAGCGGCACTAAAGATAATTACAAGGTTTACACCTCATACCCTTCGGCCCGTCACTATAGCCTTATGGTAATCGGATTACTATCCATGTCGGCCTTCCGGGACACTCCCCTTAGGTAAGACAGACTAGGTTCATAACATGGTTGTCACTGATGGAATCTAATTCAGATATTATGGCTCTTGGCCATAACTCTCAATCTTGCCTTTCAAACATTCTTTCATAAGTCGTGAGATATTCATTCTTCAAGATGAACATACCAACAGCCTTTTCAGGCTTGAGGTTATCCACAGACTTACAGAACTTTTGTGTGCACTAAGCAGTGTCCTACACCTCATCGCTATGTGGCGTCTGCTCATGTTTTATTGGTTGAATATATCTTTGTGGTTCTCAAACTCTTTTGAGATCTGATTTACTCCCACTGTTTCTCTTGGAAGAAACACTTCCTCTAGAAGACAGCATGTTTGGAGACAAACATTTTGCTCCACGGACAAGTAAATAATATCCAGCGTGCTAGCTAAGATATTCCACAAAGTTGCATATGTCGTACTAGGCTCCAAGCTTTTCTGACTTTGCCTATGACAACTTCAAATCATCGGTTAAGATAGATTCGACATTATCTTCTTCCATATCTAATATGGAATTTATTCAACCTTTATTCTTTGGAACTAGGTTAAGTATAAGGGCACTATCCCGAAACGGGTAAGGGATACTTCGCATGGCTTGTGTCACACCTTTATCATATAAAGTGTTGTTTCCATTTTGGGAACACAATCTAATTGCGTATCCCAAAGATGGTATCCTTCAAGGGAGAATCTTATTCCCTTTCAGACGACTTCTGAAACACCCTTCAGGTATTAATTACTTCAATCCAATTGAAGATTAATTCCTAAGTAGCTCATCAATCTCATATCTCGTATTCGTCTTGGCTCGAACTTTTCGGGCTTTCCGAATTATGCACTTCATCGAGTACACTTGACTATTTCTAAAAAATAGTCGTAGAGATTAACAAACAATTATTTGTGGCATTAATTGTTACAAGCCAACAAACATCGGTATGTTTAGGCTTTAGACAATTTTCTAGATTTTTATAACCTTTTCATAAAAGGGTATTTTAGTCATCTTTAGATAAGATACGCATAACCCACATGATTCATAATCATATGGTTTAACATCATCAGAATGACGTTTAATTACATGCTTCTCTTCCAGAGAATCGACATTTAGAACAACTACAAATATCAAGGATAACGACCATACAAATATTTAGTTGAGATCTCATCACAATATCAACTATATAGTGACATCAATCTAGTATGTTAGATTCAGTGACCTTTCAACTTTATCGGAATAACATTTATTCTTTACAATTGAATATGTCTACTAAATCCTAACAAATAACTGAAAGTATGTTCTTCATTAGAACCGGAACATAATAACATTTATTTAGTTCCCTTATCAGTTTACTAGATCCAGAATTTGGTAAGTGTTACAACGTTTGCTTCACCCTCCATATCTGTATTTAACCTTTCCAATTTAATCACACTCGTAAGATGTCATATATCTTAGAGTTGACTTTGAACTTAGACAGATTTATCTCAACTCACTTGCCTAGAATAGAAACTTCAATAAGTTCTCTATTTGAGCACATGCCCTAACTTTCCTTTTTAATCCTTTAAGCACTTGAGAAATGTTTCTTATTGTAGTCTTCATAAGACTTAAGAGAGATCACAAGAGCTATGTCTTCAATTTCCTTTTATAAAGAAAATCTAAAGTTTATTAAATAGTTTATTTGACCTTTTGAATCGTATTCAAAACATTGACTATTTAATTAACCTTTAAGCAATGATAGAATTAAGTCGATACTTAAATCTTAAAATTTTGAAAACAACCTTTCCAAAATTAGATGTGGTCATTCTTATCCAACGTGTGAATTAATTGTCACCGTATGACTGAATGATCACCTTGGATCGTATCCAATATATGACTAATTCGTTGAAACTTATTTCAAATGATTTAATCATATCATGAGCTTCCGCTTTCATTAATAATTAAAGTCTCGGAGAACTGCATCAATTATGTAATCTCCTTGTCTCTAACTACTATAACGGGATGGCTCGTATCATTGCTTATTTTAAAAGGATTAAAATTACTTAACCATATTTGAGAACGTTTCTCAAAATTAACAGTCATAATTTGGTTTTACTAATCGAGAATAAAACATAAATATAAAGTTTGCTAAAACTACAACATAAAAATAAAGATAAAAAAGTGTTGTTGTCTATACACGCAAAATCAAATATGGTCTTTGGGATTATGATTTTGCTCCCACTAGTCAACTACTCCCAATTGACTTTCAAAAAATTTTCAAAATTCTTTAGTGGTTGGAATCCTATCTAGTTGACTCGATCCTCGACGTGGGCCGATCAACCGGGTCAATTTCGACGGGTAGGTACTTCTTACCGATCGCGTCTAACGCGACTTCCAGTGGTTTGACTAGTCAACTCTTTGACAGTTCACATCGTCATGTGATAGTCAACCTTATGTCTCTAAAATCGATACGGTCTGACGTGGGCCAATCACCGCAAGATTCTTAGTCGAGTCGTAACCCAAGTATTCATGAGATCTCATAACGATCATATCTCGATAATGACGATATACCCGTGGTAGGTCAACTCCCGACGTGGGCCGATCAGTTGGATCCGAACAAGGGCTCTTCACCGTCACTATAATATTGGGAGACATATTATAACTCGATTTTTGTTGTGGGAGTAATTTTAAATTAATTCACTTAATTAATTTCGAATTAATTCTCTTAATTAATTTAATTACGGTCTCATCAAATATATCTATCTCTATAGACATACATCCTACACATTTATCTAAATCGTGTCTAGTAATGCATCTATCGTATCATATAAAATAAATACACGCACAAAATAAATAAATGCGTAAAGTAACCGGTATGATCATGGACTTTTCCTAGTTGCGGTTTCGAATACAAGCCGACGAAACCGCGAGGTCCACAATCTAAGGGTAGGCTGCAACCGCCATAGGATCTTTAATGCTCCATTCTCCAATGGGATCTTTATTTTCTTCTTTCTTTGGTCTTCATCTTCTCGCTCCATTCTTGTTACATTTAATTCTATCTAATAAAATAAATACACCCGCCGCACACGGGGGGAGCTAACGGGAATGGGATAAAATGCGAGAAAATAAACTAGGTCACGTTCTTCATAACGGCCTAGGACAATTTTTAAACCAACGAGAAAAATTAAATCATTCACATCTATCCTATCGGTCGAGTCGTGATCAATCGGGGTCCATATATCTATTATATCTATATCTAATACAATACAATAAAATCTTTGAAAAAGATAAAATTAAAATTTAATTACTTGCGTCTTAATTAATCAATTAACATTTAATCTATTAAATAATTTTATCCAATCAATTAACTAATTAACATTTAATTAATTAAATGATTTTAATCGAAATAAAATTAATGATTAATTTTAAACCGATTTTAATTTTAATTTTAATTAATTAGAACTATTCTAAAATAAATCAAAATTAAAATTATTTCTCTTTTGTTTCTTTCCTTTTAATTCGTAATCAAAATGGATGTCTTTGGTTTCCTAAACCAAATTTGGCTTAGGCCTGGCCACTTTCCAAAATCAAAATTTTGGAAGTAGCGCAAGCTAGGCCTTTTACAAATCAAATATTTGAAAAGGGCTGCAAGGCTATTCCAAATCAAATATTTGAAAAGGCCAAATAATTTTGGTTTAGGCTGCCACTTTCCAAAATCAAAATTTTGGAAGTGGCTAAAGCTAGGCCTTTTCCCAAATCAAATATTTGGAAATGGCTGGCGTATTCCAAATAAAGTTTGGAAATGCCATTATTATTTTAATGCCATGTGGCATCCCATGCCCAAACTATTTGAACCATTGATTAGCCACATGACACAACTAAACAAAGGAGGATTTACCAATCACAACTATGAACCATATAGAAACACAAAATACACAAAACAAAAATTTGGAGATCCACAACCCTTTGACCAGTCAAACGTCGCCGGCGGCGGGTTGCCCCTGCCGCCGCCGCCGCCGACCGGCCGCCGGTGGTGGTGCCGCCGCCCGGTCGGCCGAGCACCACCGAGATCTCCCGTTTTTTTTTTTTCGTGTATCGTTTTGCAAATCTAAAATCTTTCATCTTTTAATTACGTGATTTAAACGATAAAATTAACTACGCAATTTAACATGCTTATTGCTTAAGCTCGAAGCTCGCTCGCTACCACTTTGTTAGGAAATCTACGCGGGAACGCGGCGGAATTCAAAAATTTGATTTCCTTTTAAACGGGATCGACTTCGTTTAAGCAATAAACAAATAAGCTAAAGACGGTGGTTACCTTGGTTGATCTAAAAGATCGACGCTTTGACCATCTAAGGAGAGTAGTTTTGCATAGAGCCGCCCAGTGTTCGGCCTCTACCGCTAGTCCACACGAACGACCCGCCGGAATCCCGTCATGGATTCTTATTGGAAAACTCCGGTTCTTAGACCGGCCATTTTTCCCTCTCTCCAACTCTCTACATGATGCTCTCTATTTTTACACACAAGAACTATTAGTTCTTGGAATTGTGTTGTACAAAAGAGCTTGACACCCACCTTCTATTTATAATGAAAGTGGCGCCCCATATAGTGTGGAGGAGAAGAAAACATTTTCCCAATAAAATAAGGAAAATATAATTGATTGATTTATCTCATTTATTATAATATCTTATATTAAATAAATCTAGGATATTGTCAATATCTTATATTGAATATTTCCAAGATATTGTCAATATCTAATATTGACTATCTTTATTTTATTACCATAAATCAATTTACACATGTGTATATATCACATATATAAATTACAAGTATAAATCTATATAATATATGTATATTGCGTGTGCACTCATGTATATCACAAATATACACACACGCATATACCAAATATGTATATGCACAAATATCTAATATTATTTTATTTTATTAATATCTAATATTAATAATAGGTAATATCATTAATTAAATTAAATCCAAGTGTATCTTATACACTTCAATGTGCGCCATTTTTGGCTTCCGGAATATTCTTTAATTAATCTAATTATTATTAATATCTTGTATTTAATTTATTCATAATAAATAAATACCACCATATTAATTTACCACTATAACCTTTATAGTCTCGAGATAAACTTTCCTTATTTGGTTATCATTTATAACCACATTTTAATCCGACTAGATGTTCATATGTGTGTGACCCGATAGGCTTCCGAATATGTTGGCCGTATACACAAAGTGCAAATTACGAAAATGCCCTTCATACCTAACGATCACGGGATAGCGTCTACAGCAACACACCGTGACCCCCGATCATCGGAAGAGTCAAATGCAATGACTACTACCTTTCATGTGAAACGATTACCGTGTAACTTACAATCTATCGTTGTAATAATATCCATACGGTCGTTAGTCGAGTGTCAAAACATCAACGACCGTATCTTATAATATGGATATCATGCTCTCTCGAAGTAATTCGTTTACTCCCACTTTGCAAAGATTCACGAGAGTAAGACATTTCTTATAAGAAGGCCATTTCGGATATTCGATCCCAATCATAGGATACGCGATTCCCGGACGACCAATCATGTATACTCCGCATGCTTCAGTATCATACCCAATCACTACCGCATGATCGCCCCGTGGCTAGGGAAACCTCAATAGTGTCAAAGCATGACAATCCACACCGTGATGCCATGAAGACTCCGGTCCAAAGGATAATTACACAACCGTCACATAGTGTGACACTTATCCGTGTAAGTGGGTCGGTCCCAACGTACGCATTCTCTAATACACGTCCACGTACGGTCCAAGTGTCTCTACACTTCGATAGACGAGAACTATCCCGCCCTTAAAGACGAGAAGACATCTAATACGTGCTAGTCTTTGTTTATACTATCAATGCCATGTTTAATAGTACATCGGCTAGAGACATTTAAGTATCAAACTTATTAAAGTGATTAGAGATCTCATCAACCATAATCGTCTATCATGGTTTCTCTATCACGATCTTTAATACTAAGGACGTTATCATATAACAATTCACAATTGGTTCTTTAAAAGAACATATATATGACAACGAGAAAAGCCATTTAATATATGTATAAACATAAAGAAATAGTAGAGATGATCCGATCCGGTCGGATCCGGTCCAACCCGATTGGGTTTAGGACACTATTTCAACAGTTATTACTAGAAGTGGAAGGATCTGTGGAAGTAATGGATTAGAAAACATCGGAATTAATGAAGTAGAGAATGATTTAGATGGTAAATATGAGAAAAACATGGAATCTAAAGAGGAAGAGGACATTATTGAAGATTTCCTAAGACGAACGGATATATTGAACACGGAAGTAAGGATAAGGAATGGGTCAAGGTTCTAGAATATTGAAAAATCCAAGATTGCGTAGGACCTTGACCAATGATCATGTTGAGAATGAATCAAGTTTGGAAAGGCCAATTCAAACCGAACCTTATCCGGCTCAACCCAAATTCACCTCGATTCAATCGATAGGCGGCACCATATCCAAAGGTGCATATTTTGAAGAAAAGGTACGAATGATGACACACAATGTCCTCAAAAGGCACAATCATTCCGGAAGCTTTACCATCTTCGTTTAACGACAAGGGTAAGGGAGGTATACATTTTAACCCTACTTTAATTGATCTTGAATTACTCCCCCATTCCCCGAAAAAGGAAATCAAATAGATGAAGTTGGATAAGAAGTATGCACATTTTCTTGACACTTTTCGGCATTTAACAATTAATAGCCCTTTCATCGATGTTTATAAGGGAGAGCTTAGTTTGGGAATTAATGATGAGCGCGTTGTCTTCAACATTTACAATTCATTGAAATATCCATACACTACACTAGAATCTTGTTCTTGTGTGGACCCTTTATGTCCTTTTGCTGTGGATCGTACTAACACGTAGGTAATTGAAGAAGATGACTTCGGCAATAATGTAAAAGCTCACAAACCGAAGGCTCGAAAATCAAAGGAAAAGGTCAAAGATCGTTTGGATTGGTGGAAATTGTCTAACCTCTGTTGGAAACCGGTATTGAAGAAGGATGTGGTGCGTAAGGATGACCCACCACCGGTGCATTAAAAACTGAAGCAAGGAAAAGTCTAGCTATAGACTATAAATATAGTGAAATCACGGGTACTATCCTTCCTATTTACTCATTAAGCATTTATTTCTAGTTGATTCGTGTGCTTAATTGTTACATGCTTTGGTGAGTAATTGTTAGAAGTATCCCATTTAGTTTAGTATATTATATTAGTTGCTTAAGTTTGTCGAGCAAACGACGTTAACCAAAAGCGCTACCGGGAGGCAGCCCGCAAAAATGTTAAATATAATAATTACTCATACTTTGGATGATACTTTGGTAATACTTCGGATTGATTTTCATTTTGTTTCACCAAGTCTTAGGATGAATGTTTGAATGTCATTAAAAAAGGGAACGATTAGGTGGTTATCCGAAAATCCCGATGGAGAAAAAAGAAAAAAATTCAAATGCGTCATTTCTTGGACTTAGGTTGTTCGAACGATTTGAAATAACCCTTGAGGATCCGGGTATAAAAGACTCGAGTTAATACTTTGCCATACGTTACATTTCATGATCTAGTCTCGTTTTAAATTTCAAATAACGTGTGACATGTATTAGTTCAAATACTATGGAATTGAGGAGGTCATAACTTTAACCCACCCACCCACCCTTTAATATCATCGAGTATTTGTTTTGACTTGTTTTAGTGCACCATTGCTTTCCCAACAACTTATTTACACTCACTTTACATTGAGGACAATGTAAGTTCGTAAGTGGGGAGTGGAGTCGTTGGTCTAGCAATGGAATTAATGTTTATTTTGTATCAATAAATCCCTTAGTTTTCGATTTTTTTTTTCGAGCATTATTTAGTTGATTAAAATAAATTGTATAAGGTATATATTTCATGAATTTGAAGATGTAATGATCAATTTGGATGTGTATAACCAACGTGAACCGTAAGTGCATTGTAATTCCAAATATATTTGTGTAACATGAATTCCTTCACGTAAAGCCTTTGATATTGAAGCGGAAAATTTTAAACTGTATCCATTCAGTATTCTAGTGGTTATTCTATAGATAATTGCAGCAACTTAGTACCTAACTTTTGAATGTGTACTGTGAATATCTGAAGGTTTGAATGTGATAGGAAGGATATAAGTTAAAAAATAAAAATAAAGATGAACTATTTATATCTCTGTTGTAGCTACCAATGATTTGAGTGCAGTAGGGCGTTATCACGAAACGTCCTATGTCACTATGAGGTTTAAAAGCTCCCGACTGCCTGATGATAGTAGTCCAGCTAGGGTGTTATCACGAAACGTCCTATTGCTGGGAATGAAGGCATATGCTACAAATGTGAAAAAAAAAAATTGGAAATATGGTTGAAAACTTAGTTATCTTCTGACTATCCCCAGTATAAACTGAATGATATGCTTTAGGGATTATCCTAATAAGTACACGGAAGGACTTTGTGTGGAAATGTTACTGCTTATACCTAGGAAAGTCATTAGGACTGTCTGAATGGATATTTCTGCGTTTGCTTGAATTATTCAAGAGAGGATAGTGGAAATTGAAAAGGCTTGTCACACACACACTCGTTATACATTTATATTGAGGTTAACGCCTGGTTGTAATTCTAATGGTTGCGTACGGTTGTCCCTTATATCTTATATCTTCATGAATTTATCCCTCATTCATTTTGTTTTATCGCTTGTTTTGCTCGAGGACGACCAAAAGCTAAGTGGGGAGTTGTGATGAGAGACAAATTAATGATCATTATTACGACATTTTACCCCAATATTGATACCACTTTGAGCATTATTGTACCAATTTAAGTCAATAATTACTTAATTTTATCCAAATATATAAATAGTGGTTATTATATAAATTATCGTATTTTTATAAGTTTTTATAAGTTTTGTACCGGTTTAGTAACCGGAGTGTCGTGTCGGATTTACGTTTGGTATTTTGGTGGTTTATTGCAGAATTATAGGTTGACCAAAATCCCGAGTAATGACACGTTTGGAGGCCTAAAAGAGGTATTTTTAGGGATATAAGAGTGAGTGGTCAAGTGGCTCAGTGGTTAGTGGTACCACTAACGAATTATATCTTCGACGAACAAATGGCTCATTAAAACGGCATTTTCTAAAGAAGTGTCCTCAATGAAAGTTGTAGATCTTTGAAAGAGCTTTCCAACGCATTTTGAATCACGTCAATCGGACTTCTACAACTCAAGTATCATTAAGTCAAGTGGTCAAGTGGCTAATCGATTCGATTTAGTGGAAATCGAGAAATATCTTCGACGAGCGAATAGCCCATCAAAAAGACATTTTCTGAAGAAGAGTCCTTCATGAATGTTGTAGATCTTCAAATAAGCTTTCCAATGCCTCTTGAATCATGTCAATCGGAGGTCTACAACTCAAGATATGGCCATTTTACTGAACTGCGATACCGTATAGACGAATTTTGACAATACGGATCAAGATTTCCTATAAATACCCCCTAAATCCATCAAAAATCTTTGCCCCTTCTTTCCCATTTCTTTCTTTCTCTCGTCCCCTTTCTCTTCTTCTTCTTTTTTTTTTTTTTTTTTTGTAGATCACATATATATATATATATCTTTATATATATACACACACACACCTCACATATATATATATATATATATATATATATATATATATATATATATATATATATATATATATATATATATATATATGTCTATGTATGAAAATATATATGATATATCTATATATCTCCTTTCATCTTCTTCCCTTCTTTTATTTTATTTTCGGGCCCTTATATATACATATGTCTATGTATGTATATATATGTTTTTATATATATAAATAAAGTCGTTATAGTATCGTTGTAATGGCGGAATAATTATCAAAGATTGTTGATTTCGAAGCTTTGTTATGTTATATCCGGTGGAAACGACCCCGCTTCAACAGTTGTAATCGGTAATATATTCTAATGTTATTATGTTTATTATTTCTATTTTTATTTATATATTACTTATAATAATGATGTTAAGCTAAAAATATATCTAGCCAAGATATGAATCTGAATTAGTTAATCTTTTTGGTAAAATGAATGATCGACTCTGGTAATAATGATTAAAACCAATTATAATGAATCTCTTTCTATTTGCACTTAATGAAAGTAAAAATTGAATTAGCCACTCGATTTTTACTAGAAACGTAATCTAATGAATTGACAACTCGCGATTAGAATACGAGATCGTAATAGAAAACGGAGGGTAAAATTGGCCGAGAAAAGCTGGCTTAGATCGAGTTAATAATAGCTTCTTGGTGTTGGGTGGCTCTATGCGAACTACTCTTCTTAGACGGTCAAAGCATCGATCTTTTAGATCAACCAAGGTAACCACCGTCTACTAGCTTATTTGTTTATTGCTTAAACGAAGTCGATCCTGGTTAAAAGGAAATAATATTTGAAATTCCGATGCGTTCCCGCGTAGATTTCTTAACAGCCAGTGCAATGCACATTGCTCATAATCCAGTCTTTCATGAAAGAACAAAACATATTGAAATTGATTGCCATGTTGTAAGAGACAAAGTCAAATCAGGACTTGTCAAACTTCTTCCAGTCAACACAAAAGAACAAGTAGCTGACATCCTCACCATGGCCTTGGATGCACCTATTTTCTCCTATCTACCGGACAAATTGGGAATTTCAAAGATCTTTCAGAGTTTAAGTAGCTGAAGGGAATGATGAGTGTAAGCTTTTCATCTACCACTCTCAGCTTGAGGGGGTGTTACGGTATAAAGGCTGAAGGGAATGCTGAGTGCAATCTGTCGATACACGGCGGCCACCGGCGACAAGGTGCAGAAAGACATAGCAGCTTGCTGACAAGTGTAGAGATGCGGCAGCCTGCTAAGTATAATGTAGATTCTGTTATAAGTTTGTTGTAACCATTTGTAAATAACTTCCAAATGATCAATGAGGTGTATGAAGCTATAAATACCCCATGATCAGCTGCATTGTGATCCAGCTTGTAACTTTCAGTTTATCAATAATAATTCCGTATTTTACTTTCGGTTTTATAATTCTATAAACTTCATCATTATCTTGACATACGTTGTGTTGGCAACGGAAGAGAGAAGTGCATTGGATTGGTGGTTTTTGAGTTGGTTGATGATTTGGATGCTTTCAAAAAATATCCTTGGGGAAATCTAAGTTTCGAAAGCACGGTCCATTCTTTGAAGAGGAACCTAAGTGTTGTTTTAAAAAAGAACCAATCCTATCTATGGTTTTCCGCATGCTGTAAAAGTATGTAAATGACAAATCCCTTATTTTAATTCATAATTTATATATAGCTACATTGTTACATAGGTTGTTAAATTTTTTGGTTATGTTTGATTCATCCACTTGTCTGTACATGCATTGTAGGTATGGGTACTGGAAACGATTCCCGATTTAAGGAAGTATTTGGTGATTGTCGAAGAAGCTGCACTCCTAAGGATGCTTAAGTGAGGAGTGGAGAAAAGGGTAAACTTAGTGATAGTTGAAGTTTTCTTGAATCAACAGAGGTAGTGATGGTTAATTTGTATGTTAAGTTTGGTTATTGGTGTATGATCATTCGCATTATTTATGAGTAGAAGACAATGCAGCTGGAAGTGTTTCCAAAATTGGTTCCAAGCGAAGGTGAAAAACAAAAACCTTATTTCTTGGGCATAATGCATGGGGAAGGTTATGAAAATATTGACAATGACATGGATGTAGTTGAGGGCCCTCATGTCCCATCGAAAAACCCTCGAAAAATGTAACCGTGGAATCAATGGGTGTTGATTATGAAAAGTTGAAAGAGTTGGTGACAAGTGTGGTGAGGGAGGAGAACAAATCAATTTACGCTTTATTAGATATGATTCAACATAAAGTTGAACTGTTGGAGGTTCAGTCAAGTCGTAGCGGTTCTTGTGAAAAATGTAAAAACGATAGTATACATGTAAGTGGAATGGAATGTGGGATAGAGGCGGAGGAAGTTGATTCGAAAGTAAGCGAGGGGGAGGAAACAGTTGCAAAGGTAAATGAGGAGGAAGGTGATTCAGAGGTAAAAGGTGGGATAGGGGAAGGGGAAGTTGATTGAAAAGTAAGTGACGGGGAGGAAGAAGCTGCAAAGGTAAACGAGGGTGAATGTGATGCAGTGGTAAAAGGTAGGATAGAAGAGGAGGAAGCAGATTCAAAAGTTGCAAAGGTAAAGGAGGGGGGAAGGTGATGCAAAGGTAAATGTGGTGAAGAAACTTGATGCCAAGTTAAATGTGGTGGACGAAACTGTCGAGGGAACCCGAAACGGCGAAGGTATAATGTTAAAATTTTCCTTTATGTTATTTGATGAGATAATTATTTCATAACATTTTGTTTCTTGAAATCATGACTAGAAAATGCCGTAGAAGAAGAGAGAGAGAGACGAGGAGAATGAAATGGAAGTTGTGGACATTTAGAGATAAAGATGATTCGGAAGAAGAGGGTGGGGGAAATGTTGGAAAATGTAGTTTTCCAAAAAAGAATTTACTTGAGCTTATGTTAGTAGAGTGACGATGTTGGATATCGTCTCTGGATCTAATTAACCCCTAGAACGATTTATCAAGAACAAAGAACAATGAGGATGGTGATTTGTGTATGTTTTAGATTGAGCTTGAGAGTTATTTCTCTCAAGTTGCCTACGTATCCAATGTGTGTAATTGGAATCAAGTCTCCCGTAGTTCCTTAAGGTTATTTATATAGGGGCGTCTCGCCCTATTTCTTGCCATACAAGTATTAGGATTTATTACCTAACCCCTAAGGATTAATTCGTGTAAATCCCTTTGATTTTGGGATTATTATGATTATATTTGACTGACAGGATCAACATCCTATAATCATGGGATTCTTATCATGTTTAACCTATTATATAGGCATACATTTGAATATCAAAATAAGGAAAACCGCAGATGTCCCGCGCTGGGCTCCTCAGGTCATCTCGACCTAAACTGCATATCTTGTCCTCTGTTATAACCGAGTTGTCCTGCGGTGGTCAGGTCGGGAAGGACATGTCAGACATCCTACCTAGGGTTAGGCCTGCTCATGTTTGCTGTCATGGGGCCTCTGCCCTTCATAACTATTAATCTTTCTTCATTTATTATACGGCCATTCTCTGAATGACACGTGGCAAGGTCTACTCCCACCCTCATAATAAGCCCCCGGGTCTGCTCGGGCTCCTTAGGATCGGGGTAGATCTGATCTAAGTAGAGTGCACCTCGGTTGTTTTATAGCGTTAGGGTCTACCTTGTCACGTGGCAAAGTTGTTGTCATAACTCTGTTATGACGGCCCTAAAAAAGCGAAGCGTTTTTGTCTAAATCTTAATGATGGGGTCGTTTTCCCCAGGCCATTTTTGGGGCTTATAACCCTTTAGTCATATCACGTCTCTTTAGACGTTTCAAATCTATTCGCTATTAAGTCGAATTTTGAGCTTAGCCGATTGCCATTCAATCCTCTACTCGTTCTCTTACAAGTAAGCTTTTCTATCTTCTCCCCTTTCTAAATGCTTTATTGTTGATGAGTGAGCCGATTATCCTTACAGACAGTTCCATTGAAGCCCTGTTTGAGTCTATGTCGGAATCAGAGAGCGAAACTTCCCAAATTAGGGTTAGCACTGCGAACCTTGTCCCTCAGCCTATTGAGAATCT
This sequence comes from Gentiana straminea, assembly GCA_036785695.1. Classification (NCBI taxonomy): domain Eukaryota; kingdom Viridiplantae; phylum Streptophyta; class Magnoliopsida; order Gentianales; family Gentianaceae; genus Gentiana; species Gentiana straminea. Next base: position 887,188 of record JAVUPR010000278.1, on the reverse strand, counting down.
TATTCCCAAGCCTTTAATTAGTCGGAGGGGATTTGAGCACCTCGTTCTAGCCCCCCAATTTGATCCTTCTTATTCCGGTCCCCCTCACTCTTTTGGGACTTCCAAGTTCGTCTTGAACTTAAAAGCGCACATGGCTTTGAGATCTCAAGCTGTCTGCCATGGTATTGATTCCAGGCTAACTAAGGGCGTTGTGACCTCTATCTGCAAAAAATATGGTATAGACACCAGGCCACACGACCCTCAAGTCCCCCCTGCTAGCACTTATGCTTATCAAGCCCCGGGAGGTGACACCGTGTGTTGATGGTACAAGGAGCGGCGATCGCGATCGTAGGCTTCGTTTGGTGCCGAGGGTTCCTTTCGGGGTGCCTTTACCTTTTTAGCAGTCTTGGGTATTACGGGTTAGAATCGCTCAGATTATTCCCAATGGCATCAGAGCGATCGTAGGCTTCGCGATTTGGTGCCGGTGTGTTTGTATTCCTTTCAGGGTGGAGTATTTTAGGTCTTTCTATCGTGTGTAAATCTTGGAGTAAGGAAGTACTCTTCGAGACTGATCCCGCCGCTAAGTTATCCACGGTCCGTTTCCTTATGTAGAGATGAACGAAGACGATTATAAAACTTGTAGGATTCATAAATTTTTTTTACTTTTGGTTTCCTGTTGTGGTCATTCCTGTACTGATTTTCTCTTTCTTTGTGTCATGCAGTGTCCAATTTTGCCGAACTTTTGGCCGATGTCGTCGAAGAGCAAGTTCCTAGTTGTGGCCAAATTGAGCTTGATCAGGGGTCTGAGAGGACCGAGAGCATTGAGCTGCCTGCTACCCGAGCTGTGGGTACTATACTGAACTCCTCGTCAGCTCGAAGTTTATCCGAACATCCTAAGGATGCACCCTGGTCTTATTATCTTCCTGCACGAGAAGGAGTTGGCCTTTTGGAATTGAGTGCGGGTGTGCATGGTGAAGTGGAAGAGAAGGAGGAAGTCGGGCTCAGGAGGAGTAGCCAGGTTATAACTATTGATACCCCCCAAAGGGGCAGATCCAAGAAGAGGAGGTCTGAATCTCGTCCGGCTGGCGATGTGGAGGACCTTACTGAGGATGGAACTCTATCAGGCCAATGGCACCTTCTTCTCGCCCCTTTAGCGCTAGACCAAGCACACTTTTAAACGCTCTTCTTGCCGAGTTTGATGCATCGGCGGTACATTGTGTGGTGGGATCAACTTCTTGGATCAATGGATCTTGCGTTTGGGTCGTTTTCCTAGTATTTTTCAGTGGTGCCACTGCCTATTCTTGATGAAATCGCTGAAAAGAGGCCTTCCTTCTAGCGCCAATTGACGTTGTGGATATTGTCTCCGGATCTAATTAACCTCTAGAACGATTTATCAAGAACAATGGTGATTTGTGTATGTTTTAGACTGAGCTTGAGAGTTATTTCTCTCAAATTGCCTACGTATCCAATGTGTGTAATTGGAATCAAGACTCCCGTAGTTCCTTAAGGTTTGTTTATATAAGGGGCGTCTGGCCCTATTTCTTGCCCTACAAGTATTATGATTTATTTCCTAACCCCTAAGGATTAATTCGTGTAAATCACTTTGATTTTGGGATTATTATGATTATATTTGATTGACAGGATCAACATCCTATAATCATGGGATTCTTACCACGTTTATCCTATTATATAGGCATACATTTGAATATCAAAATAAGGAAACCTGCAGATTTCCTGCGCTTGGCTCCTCAGGTCATCTCGACCTAAAGTGCATATCTTGTCCTCTTTTATGACCGAGCTGTCCTGTGGTGGTCAGGTCGGGAAGGACAGGTCAGACCTCCCATCTGGGGTTAGGCCTGCTCATGTTCACTGTTATGGGGCCTATGCCTTTCATAACTATTACTCTTTCTTCATTTATTACATGGTCATTCTCTGAATGACACATGGCAAGGTCTACTCTGACCCTCGTCATAAGCCCCACAGGTCTGCTCGGGCTCCTTAGGATCAGGGCAGATATGATCTAAGTGGAGTGCATCACGGTTGTTTTACAGCGTTAGGGTCTGCCTTGTCACGTGGCAGGGTTGCTGTCATAACTCTGTTATGACGGACCCAAAAAACGAAGCGTTTCTGTCTACACCTTAATGATGGGATTGTTTTCCCCAGGCCATTTTTGGGGCTTATAACCCTTTAGTCATATCACGTCTCTTTAGACGTTTCAAATATATTCACTATTAAGTTGGAATTTAGAGCTTTGCCGATTGCCATTCAATACTCTACTCGTTCTCTTACAAGTAAGCTTTTCTGTCTTCTCCCATTTCTAAATGCTTTATTGTTGATGTGTGAGCCTATTATCCTTACAGACAGTTTCATTGAAGCCCTGTTTGAGTCTATGTCAGAATCAGAGAGCGAAACTTCCCAAATTAGGGTTAGCACTGAGAACCCTGTCCCTCAGACTATTTGGGAAGTTTGTATTGAGCACCTCGTTCTAACCTCTCAATTTGATCCTTCTTATTCCGGTCCCCCTCACTCTTCTGGGACTTCCAAGTTTGTATTGATTCCAGGCTAACTAAGGGCGTTGTGACCTCTATCTGCAAAAAATATGGTATAGACACCAGGCGACACGACCCCCAAGTCCCCCCTGCTGGCACTTATGCTTATCAAACCCCGGAGGGAAACTGTGCAGTGTACAATGAGCACTTCGACTGCGGTTTGAGGGTTCCCTTCTGCCCTACCCTTCTAGCAGTCTTGGGTATTATAGGTTAGGAATTGCTCAGATTGTTCCCAATGGCAACAGAGTGATCGTAGGCTTCGTGATTTGGTGCCGGTGTGTTTGTATTCCTTTCATGGTGGAGTATTTCAGGTCTTTCTATCAGTGTAAACTGGTGAAGGACTCCATCGGCTTTGTATTGCTTCCCCCGTCGGGGAGATTTTATGAACGACGTTCCCATTCTAAGTAAATGGAGAGTCCTCCTATAAAGACTGGAATCACCGTTTCTTTTTTATCTGTAAAGATGTGGTGATCGATTTGGGCCGATGGAATTCTGCTGACCTTGGTAGTGACCCCCGGCCTACCGATGTCAATAAGAAATTTTAAAGGATATTAGAGAGTGTGGTATCAGTCTTGGAGTAAGGAAGTACTCTTCTGAGTTGATCGACGCTGCTAAGTTGTCCACGGCCGGTCCGTTTCCTTATTTAGAGATGAACGAAGACGATTATAAAACTTGTAGGATTCTTAAATTTTTATTACTTTTGGTTTCCTGTTGTGGTCATTCTTGTACTGATTTTCTCTTGCTTTGTGTCATGCAGTGTCCAATTTTGCCAAACTTTTGGCCGACGTCGTCGAAGAGCAAGTTCCTATTGGTGGCCAAATTGAGCTTGATCAGGGGTCTGAGAGGACCGAGAGCATTGAGCTACCTGCTACCCGAGCTGTGGATACTGTTCTGAACTCCTCGTCAGCTCGAAGTTTATCCGAACATCCTAAGGATGCACCTAGGTCTTATTCTCTTCTTGCACATGAAGAAGTTGGCCTTTTGAAACTAAGTGCGGGTTTGCAGGGTGAAGAGGAAGATGAGGAGGAAGTCGGGCTCATGAGGAGGAGCCATGTTATAACTATTGATACCCCCCAAAGGGGCATATCTAAGAAGATGAGGTTTGAATCTCGTTCGGCTGGCGACATTGAGGACCTTACTGAGGATGGAGCTCCATCAGGCCAAAGGGGCCTTCTTCTCACCCCTTTAGCGCTAGACCAAGCACACTTTTAAACGCGGGAATGTCCAAGTTTCTTAGAGCCTCCAACAAGGCTTGTTGAGCTGGATCAGCGAGTACCTCTTCTTGCTGAGTTTGATGCTGTCTTGTGGTGGCGTTTGGATCCGTTTCCCCGCCGCCTGTTTGGCCGGCAGCAGTTGCGGTGAGATCAGCTTCTTGGATCAATGGATCTTGCGTTTGGGTCTTTTTCCCAGTATTTTTCGGTGGTGCCATTGCCTATTCTTGACGAAATCGCTGAAAAGAGGCCCTTATTCTAGTGCCAATTGACGATGTGGATATCGTCTCCGGATCTAATTAACCCCTAGAACGATTTATCAAGAACAATGTTGATTTGTGTATGTTTTAGACTGAGATTGAGAGTTATTTCTCTCAAGTTGCCTACGTATCCAATGTGTGTAATTGGAATCAAGTCTCCCATAGTTCCTTAGGGTTTATTTATATAAGGGGCGTCTCGCCCTACAAGTATTAGGATTTTTTCCTAACCCCTAAGGATTAATTCGTGTAAATCCCTTTGATTTTGCGATTATTATGATTATATTTGATTGACAGGATCAGCATCTTATAATCATGGGATTCTTACCATGTTTATCCTATTATATAGGCATATGATTTTGAATATCAAAATAAGGAAACCCTCAGATGCCCTACGTTGGGATCCTCAGGTCATCTCGACCTAAACTGCATATCTTGTCCTCTGTTATGACCGAGCCGTCCTGCGGTGGTCAGGTCGGGAAGGACATGTCAGATCTCCCACCTGGGGTTAGGCCTGCTCACGTTCACTGTAATGGGGCCTCTGTTGGAAAGGTGTCCTAAACTCAATCGGGTTGGACCGGATCCGACCGGGTCGGGTCATTTACAGTCTATTTAATTCATGTAATAACTTTATTATGATCAATAAAAGCACTTATGTTATTATATATTGTTTATCTTCATATTATTTGTTGTATATATATATAGTAACGTCCCTAGTATCAATCTGTGATAGAGAAACCATGATAGTGATTGTGGTTGATGAGATATCTAATCATTATAACAAGGTTGATACTTAAATATCTCTAGTCTTACATATTATCAAAAGGGACATTGATAGTATAATCAGACTAGCACGTATTGGATGTCTTATATCTTTTAGAAGATAGGGATAGATCTCGTCTATCGAAGTGTAGAGACACTTGGACCGTACGTGGACGTGTATTAGAGAATGCGTACGTTAGATCGACCCACTTACATTAAGTGTCACACTATGTGGCGGTTGTGTAAGTATCATTTTGACCGGAGTCTTCACGGCATCACGCGGTGTGGATTGTCGTGCTTTGACACTATTGAGATTTCTCCTAACCACAGGGCAATCACGCCCTTTACAAATCAAATATTTGAAAGGGGTCTAGATCTATTCCAAATCAAATATTTGGAAAGGCCAAATAATTTTGGTTTAGGCTCGACCACTTTCCAAAATTAAAATTTTGGAAGTGAGTCAGGCACAAGCGCTTTTTTACAAATCAAATATTTAAAAAGAAATTTTGCGCCATTCCAAATCAAAATTTGAAAAGAAAAATATTATTTTAATGCCATGTGGCATCACAATGATCCAAAATATTTGAACTTTTGGTTACCCATATGACACAACAAAATAAAAGGGGATATTTTCTATGTACAATAAATAATCACAATACTTAAAACAAAAGACCGGTCAACATCATACATATGTCCGATAAGGGTCGAACCCTTTATTATGTATGCACAGTACTATGCACATTGATTTTGCTGCATCCATGATTTATGACAACAACAATTCAAAATTACATCTTTGGTAATAATTACCAAATTGGCCGCCGGTAACTTTCGACAATCGAAGGTCGAACCCTTTTTTTGTTTTTTTCGTTTCGTGAATTTAAATCATGCATCAAGATTTAATTACTACGCAAATTAACATTCTTATTTTATAAGTTTGAAACTCACTCTGCTACCATTGTTAGGAAATCTATGCGGGAACGCAGCGGAATTCAAATTTTTTTTTCCTATCGGCCCAAGATCGACTTCATTTAAGCAATAAACAAATAAGCTAGTGGGCGGTGGTTACCTTGGTTGATCTAAAAGATCGACGCTTTGACCGTCTAAGGAGAGTAGTTCTGCATAGAGCCGCACAAGTGTTCGGCCCTACCGCTAGTCCACACGAACAGCCCGCCGGAATCTCATCATGGATTGCTTCTGGAAAACTCCGGTTGCTAGACCGGCTTTTTTCCCCTCTCTCCAACTCTCTATATGATGCTCTTTATTTTACACAATAACTATTAGTTCTTGGAATTGTGATGTACAAAAGAGCTTGACACCCACCTTCTATTTATAATGGAAGTGGCGCCTCTTAGTAGAGTGGAGGAGAAGAAAACATTTTTCCAATAAAATAAGGAAAATCTCCTAGATTGATTTATCTCATTTAATTTAATATCTTACATTAAATATTTCCAAGATATTGTCAATATCTTATATTGACTATATTTATCTTATTACCATAAATCAATTTACACATGTGTGCAAATCTATAGTCATTAATATCTAATATTAATATATGATAATCTTATTAATTAAATTACACAATCCAAGTGTATCTTATACACTTCAATGTGGCGCCCCATATAGCCAAATATCGCCTTCCGGAATATTCTTTAATTAATATAATACTATGATTAATTAATTTGCAAAATACATGTATATCAAATATATACATAATTTCAAAATTTATATGTATCAATATACATATTTAATTAATCATCATAATTAATATCTTGTATTATATTTATTCATAATAAATAAATACCAACATATTAATTTACCACTATAACCTTTATAGTCGTGAGATAAACTTTCCTTATTTGGTTATCACCTATAACCACATTTTAATCCGGCTAGATGTTCATATGTGTGTGACCCGATAGGCTTCCGAATATGTTGGCCGTAGACAAAAGTGCAAATTACGAAAATGCCTCCATGCCTAACGATCACAGGATACCGTCTAGCAACACACCGTGACCCCCAATCACCGGATGAGTAAAATGCAATGACTACTACCTTTCATGTGAAACATTTACCGTGTAACTTACAATCCTATCGCCGTAATAATATACATACAACATACGTCGAGTGTCAAACATTAACGACCGTATCTTATAATCTGGATATCATGCTCTCTCGAAGTAACTCATTTACTCCCACTTTGCAAAGATTCCCGAGAGCTAGACATTCCTTATAAGAAGGCCATTTCGGACATTCGATCTTAATCATAGGATACGCGATTCCCGGACGACCAATCATGTATACTCCGCATGCTTCAGTATCATACCCAATCACTACCGCATGATCGCCCCGTGGCTAGGGGAAACCTCAATAGTGTCAAAGCATGACAATCCACACCGTGATGCCATGAAGACTCCGGTCTTAAGGATAATTACACAACCGCCACATAGTGTGACACTTAATGTAAGTGGGTCAATTACACGTCCATGTACAGTCCAAGTGTCTCTACACTTCGATGGACGAGATCTATCCCTGCCCTAAATAAAAAAGATATCTAATACGTGCTAGCCTGTTCATACTATCAATGCCCTGTTTAATAGTACATCAGCCTAGAGACATTTAAGTATCAAACTTATTAAAGTGATTAGAGATCTCATCAACCATAATCGCCTATCATGGTTTCTCTATCACAGTTTAATACTAAGGACGTTATCATATAACAATTCATAATTGATTCTTTAAAAGAACATATATATGACAATAGAAAAGCCATTTAATATATGTATAAACATAAAGAAATAGTAGAAATGATCCGACACGGTCGGATCCGGTCCAACCCGATTGGGTTTAGGACACTATTCCAACACTTCAAGTAGAGCTTCCGGATCATCCTTTTCAGCTGCTCTATAGAGTTCTGGATCAGCCAAACTATACTCACTCCTTATCGATACCGGCTAAGAGGCATTCTACCTTCTCTTGAAACCCTAATTCAATCAAAACGATAGCTCAGAACATTCACAACGAATCTGCTCTCCCTTCCTCTCCGGATTTCTGAAAGTGACATTAAATTCCCTTGGCATACATCCATCTTTGAGAATATAGATACCGTGGTGGCAATGATAATTGAACTATTCTTCTCTTTATCTGTCGCTGGGAAAGACTCTTCAGTTCACTACTACTGCATTCACATCATTTGGTCAGATTATATTTGAAATCGTAAATCCCCTTTTATCTATAAAATGGATATGCAATGGATTAAAATGCAGCAGATCAATAAATGTCATTTTTTTTTTGGTTTTTTTTGTTTTTGTGAAGGGAATTAAAGGTCTATTTTCATTCTACACTTCACAATTACACACTAATACACTACAAAAAAACAGCAGTTTTGCGACGGAGTTTTTGCGACGGACCTTATTTCCGTCGCAAATTTACGTTTGCGACGGATGTTTTAATGTTTGCGACGGAACACTTGGCGGGACCGATTTTTCCACTTGGCGGGCAATTTTGCGACGGAAATTTTATTATTTTGCGACGGACTATTCAATAAAATTTTATAAAATTATTTTATTATTCTGAATGAAGATAAAATTTGCGACGGAATTTAATTTCCGTCGCAAAATGCCTTTTTTGCAACGGTATTATTATTATTTTGCGACGGAATATTTAATACATTTTTATTAATTATTTTATTATTCTGAATATATATGTTTGCGACGGAATTAGGTTTATTTTGCGACGGACATTAAATTCCGTCGCAAAACGGCGGATATCAGTCGCATAATCCCCTTTTCTTCCTCATTTCTCTTCTTCTCTCCCCTCTTCTCTCCCGCCGCCCCCCCCCCCGCTGAACCTGTTTCCGGCGCCACCTCCTTCCACCACCGCCGCAGCCACTCACAATGTAACCTCTTCCCTCCCCCTCCCACCCCCTCTCCCCGCATCCTTTTGCATTGTTTATTTGATGATTTGCATTTTTTTTTTTTTTTTTATGAGAAGGGTATTTGTCCATTTGCTCGGTTGGTGCTTGGTGATGGGTGGTTTGGGGTTTTGATTGTTTTGTGTTAGATTTTGGATGAAAGTTCATTTTTTTGATGAAATTTTGACCTATGTTTATCTCACTTTCTTACTATCAAAACGAACTCAAAATCGATTGGTCTAAGAAGATAAAATGCTCATAATATTCGAATTATAATCCCTTAAATTTTCAGCTCGTTTGCATTTTTTTTTTTTTTCTCGTTTTATGAGAAGGGTATTTGTCCATTTGCTCGGTTGGTGCTTGGTGATGGGTGGTTTGGGGTTTTGATTGTTTTGTGTTAGATTTTGGATGAAAGTTCATTTTTTTGATGAAATTTTGACCTATGTTTATCTCACTTTCTTACTATCAAAACGAACTCAAAATCAGTTGGTCTAAGAAGATAAAATGCTCATAATATTCTGAATTATAATCCCTTAAATTTTCAGCTCGTTTGGGCTTCAACCCGACATTCAAAAACACCACACAGCCTAATTAGCTCCCACCGGACAGTTTTGACTAAGCAGTTTGTGACCAACATTTAACTATTATACAGGCCTCAAACCAGAATGGTTTCTCAATGAAAAATGTACCCCTATATGCAATATATAACACATCAAAAATTCAGCTCATTCCAAGTAGTATAGGGTACTCAAAAGTTCGACACAAAACCACATCGAAAGCTGTAAAACGATTTTCAATATCGATGCGTTTTTGTTTGACATGGTGTGTGATGTGTGATGGATGAAAATGAGATCGAAATATGCGTTTTGTAGCTTGCATTCTGAGCTTTCCAACCATATAAAGAAAATGCAATTTGGTGCAATTGTGTTTTCGAGGAGGTGCTGTCCGTTTGGATACTGTTTACGAATGATTGATGTATTTACCTAACTTATTTTTTTGGCAGGTCCACTTACTTTGCTGCACTTTTTTTACAGTTTCCGAAGAAGGTGTTGTAGTTACTCGGCTTAGCAAACAAAGAAATTGCTTGAGGTCGGTGTAGTTAGAGGTGCTACCGCAAATCTCAATAGTTAGGGGATCTATTGCAAACCCCGTAGTTACGAGATCTACGAAAATCTCGCTTTCCTTGCACATATTATTAATTAGTATAAACGCCTTTTTATTATAATTGCATTTAGATTAGTATAAACGTCATTTTCTCGTGTCAAATAGATGTCGGGTAGAGGTAGAGGTAGAGGTAGACGCGGTAGGGGTAGTTCCTTGCACCTTGGATTGCCGGTTTTTATAGTTTTTTTTTTTTTTATATTTTTTTATATAGTGTATCATATGTAGTATATATTTATAGATATATATGTGTTGTAATTATAAGTTAGGAAAATGCTTACTTATGTGTATTAGTTAGATAAGTTAGGAAAATGCTTAAGTATGTGCAAAGCCGGATGTTGGTTGAATTGGTTTGTTGAATGCTTAAGTATGTGCAAAGCCGGATGTTGGTTGAAAATGCTTAGTTTAGAAACCGGATGTTGGTTGAATTGGTTTGTTGAATTTGGATTGAAATGATGATAAGTATGTGGTTGAATTGGTTTGTTGAAAAGGGTGTTGTTCCTACCCGTTTGGAAAATGGTACTGGGGGGTACTTTGTTATCCGGCAAAGCCTCCGAATTATTTTGACGTCGAACCTTTGACCATGAATTAAAAATTTAGGTTAAAGTGTTGTTAGTTTCATAGTAAGTTGAGTAAAACCTGAGTTTGCAAAAGTGTTGAGACAACCTTCAAAGACTATTGTTAGTCTCATTTTTTGTATGATATGATGTGTAGGATTGAAAATGAAGAGAATAGAACGTAGTTGGATGTACGAGAGGTTGGATGCTAACAAGAAATTTAACCCGGTATTTGTGAATGGTGTGGAGGAATTCATAAAACATGCAAAGCGCTTAGATTCGTTTCGGGCAAATAATGGAATGATGAAGTGTCCATGTAGTAAGTGTAAGAACACTAAATTTTCGATCGAACATGACGTTAGATTACATTTAACTAAATATGGGTTTTGCGCAAACTACTATGATTAGGTGTGTCATGGTGAAGAGTTTCCCATTCCGATGAACGTTCAAAGAAAGACGGGATGTGAACCCTTATCGGACATGGTTAATGACGCATTACGTGATAGGATTGATCACGTAAGAGAAGAATTGCTTAACCAAGAGGAGAACAATGAGACACCAAACCCGAAGTTGCATCGTTTTTTGAAATGCTTGAAAAACGCAGAAGGAACTCGTATGTGATGGAAGTAGTGTCTCCGTACGCAAGCGGCTTCTAGGTTGCTCACTTTGAAATGTGATCACAACCTCTCTCACAAATGCGTTGACGGGGTTACCGGTTTGATAGGAGATATTCTTCCGAAGAATAACTTAATGACCTCGAACTTCTATCAAACCAAAAAGTTGTTAAAGGCATTAGAGCTACCCCATGAGAAAATACACGTGTGTCCCGCGGGGTGTATGTTATTTTGGGAGGAGGACGCGAATCTGGACAAGTGTCGGAAGTGTGACCATGATCGATATAAACCGAAAACGAACGCAAGAGGTCAACGTGTGCCTAACAAAGTGATGACTTATTTCCCGATTGGACCTAGACTCCAAAGGTTGTACGCCACGAAACATATAGGCAAGGAAATGAGGTGGCACGCGGAAAACCCTAGGACAAGCGGTATAATGGCCCACCCAAGTGACGCTGAAGCTTGGAAGCATTTTGACCAAATGCACCCTGAGTTTGCTAAGGAGCCTAGAAATGTGCGGTTAGGACTTTGCATAGACGGTTTTGCACCTTTTGGTAATTTTGGGAAGAACTACTCTTGCTGGCCAGTCATGGTTACACCATACAATCTTCCGCCCTGGTTGTGCATGAAAAGACAGTTTATATTCTTATCGGTTGCTTGTACCGGGGCCGAAAAATCCGAAAGGAAACCTCGATGTTTATTTGCAACCATTGATTAAGGAGTTGAAGCAAATTTGGGAAACAAGGTTGTTTACTTACGATGTATCCACAAAACAGAATTTTCATATGAGGGCCGCACTAATGTGGACTATCAATGATTTTCCTGCGTATGGCATGTTATCCGGGTGGACTACGGCCGGTGTGAAAGCTTGTCCCTATTGTGGTGATGGAAACAAGTCATTCGGCTCAAACATAGTGGTAAATGCACTTGGTTTGATTGTCATCGGCGCTTTCTCCCTGAAGACCATATTTTTCGCACTGATAAAGGTTTTTTGAAGTCCAAACAGTATGAACACGCGACTCCACCCCGTATATTGAGTGGTGAGGAGGTATGGGAATTTGTACAACACCTACCAAGCATCATTGATGGCTCAGATTCAGACTTGAAACGGCTTAAAAACTTCAAGAATGGTTGGTGGAAAAGAAGCATTTTTTGGGATCTTCCGTATTGGAAAACATTGCTGCTTCGTCATTGCCTGGATGTGATGCATATTGAGAAAAACTTCTTTGAAAAACTGATTGACACGGTTATGGACGTTAAAGGCAAAAGCTCGCTTGTGGTCCAAAATCTGCTAAAGATTTGAAAGAGCTTTGCGTAAAAGCGCCCCGATTGTACACTTGTTCTTGACAAGCGAAAAAGAAAAGTGTTGTGTGAATGGGTCACCAAGTTGAAATTCCCGACGGTTATGCTTCAGACCTGAGTAGGTGCGTAGATCATGATCAATACATTCTACGTGGTTTGAAAAGCCATGATTGTCACGTTTTTATGGAACGTTTGTTGCCAGTTGCCCTTCGAGAATTGATTCCGAAAAATGAGTGGAATGCATTGACTGAGATAAGTCAATTCTTTCGAGACTTGTGTGTCGCTACCCTAAAAATAGAAGACGTGATTCGTTTAGAGAATAACATTGCTTGAGATTATTTGCAAGTTAGAGAAGATTTTGCCTCCGGCGTTTTTTAACTCGATGGAGCATTTACCGGTACACTTGCCGTATGAGGTCGAGTTGGTGGTCCCGTGCAATATCGATGGATGTATCCATTCGAAAGGTTTTTGAATCACTTAAAACAAAAGATTGGTAACAAAGCTTTCGTAGAGGGATCAATATGCAATGCGTATTTGTTGGAAGAGATTTCAAACTTCGTTCTATGTATTACGATGATCATATTGAAACAAAAGCAAAGAATCTTCTTGTTGGTGAGACTTCGGCATCGCAATCGTTTCGATTTACCCGAGTTATTCCGTGATCATAATGGTACAACAATCGGGAAGTGCAAGACGAGGTTCTTGGATAATAAAGAATATGACTTTGTGCACAAGTACGTATTGTCTAACTGCGAAATCATGAAACCGTATGAACTGTAAGTACCTCATTACTACATATATACAATGCTTAACGAGTTTTTTCTGAACAAATATACATTAACTGACAAAATGATTCATTCTTAGATTGTTCGAGCAATTTATTCGTGTTCAACAGCCTCAATTGACCTCGACAGATATTTGGAATAAACATGAAAATGAATTTACCAAATGGTTTGCACAACAAGCATCATTGTTGAATGATGATTTGCTAAAAGCTTTGGGAAGTGGTCCTTCTCGTCAAGTCAAAACTTGGAAACGTTATTCGATTAACGGCTACAACTTTCGGACATTCAACCGGGCAACTGATATTGGTAAATCTTCAGTCAACAACGGAGTTTGTGTCAGTTCCACGGAAGGTGCCGACTATTATGGCACTTTAAATGAAATCATTGAGTTGGTGTATTATGGAGCTTCGATCGTCTACAAAGCCGTATTGTTCAAATGTGATTGGTTTGATAATTACGAACGGGGCATGAATGTGCATAATGATTATAAGATAGTTGAAGTTCATCGTGGTAGGAAATATGGCGCTTATGATCCATTTGTTCTGGCTTATCAAGTCGAGCAAGTCTACTTTGCTCCATATCCAAGTTTGAAAAAAGACAAAGATCAATGGTCGGTTGTTTTCAAAACAAAGGCAATATCGACTATCAATGCTCCCGTCGAGGAAACCGTTTTCCAAGAACAAGTGATCAATGATGTTTCCCGATTATCTGATCCTCTTAACATTGTCCACCAAGATCTTGATGTCGATGTTGACTCCGATGTTGGGGATAATGACTTGGATGATGATGAGATGGCGGATTTCATTCAACAAGAAGATGGAGAGGAAGAAGAATCGGTTGATGATCTAGATACTGATGAAGAGGAGGAAGAACTCTTCCATTCTAGTAGTGATAGTGAATAATAATGTATTAAATATTTTATTTTGTCATCATTGCTGAATAATAATGTATTAAACATTGTAATATATTATTAATTAGTATAATTGCATTTAGATTAGTATAAACGTCATTTTCTGTGTCAAATAGATGTCAGGTAGAGGTAGAGGTAGAGGTCGACGCGGTAGGGGTAGTTCCCCCTCCCCCGGAGCGTCTTCCTCCACACGTACTCACGGTTTGGATGATGAGATACACCGGATGACCGAGGAGGATTTGGGTGTCATTGTCAATGGTGACCTTGGATTGCCGTTTTTGGATCCCGAGGGGAGATGGTAAGTTAATACATATCTTGCTTTAATTTGTTTGTATTTTTATTTATATTTTGATTAACCAAATATATTAACAACTTATTGTTTTCAATATGACAGGGTTTACCGACAACTATGTCAAGAAAATGGCCAAGACCGCCATAATCAGCGGCTTCAACACTTTTGCCACCACGTGGCATAATGCCAGCCAGGAGCAGCAGGAAAGGTGGTGGCACGCATTTAGGGTACGTCGTTCGTATAAATATAATTATATATAAATATAACTATAATTATAACTATACATATAATATATATATAACTATGTTGCAGGCTCATTTCAGCTTCGAGTTACGCCACGAGCGCCCGGTTAGGGAAGCTTTTGAGCGGTATGCTATCAACGTGGTCCGTGATTATATGTATCGGGCTCAAACAAACCCCCGTGCTCGGCTTTGGATGACCCCGGATATTCTCCGTCGCCCGAGGAGTGGATTGGGAGTCCCGTAAGCAATTATTCAATATTTAATTAATAATACTTGTGTTTTATATATATATGTATGTACTAACTTGTTTATCTTATGTCGGAATAGGCATTCAAGGAAACATCTCGCGAAAAAGAAGATAAACCGAGCTTCGGATCCGGTGAGGAAGGGAAGATCCCCGGGACACATGCTATGGGCAGACGCGGCGTTATCGATTTCGCTCGGGCCATGGAGGACAATAGAGAAGTGCCCCTATCAGTCGGAGATCTGGTGACTAGTTCGAAGAAGAAGAAGTCGGGCAACTTCGTCTCGAGGAAGTTTGAGAAAATCTTGGTACGTTATGTATTCTAAATATTATATATACATTATATATATATATATCATGTAATTATTGTTACTAACAAATTTATATCATACTTTACAGACGTCTTCACCTCGAAGAAGGCGAAAGCCCGGGAGACGCGACCGACACCCCGTCGACGAGTCGCGTCTTTATTACGAAGCCGCTGGTGGTTACGACAAGAAGGGGAGAGTTTTTGGCATGGGGTCACCTGCCTCCATGTACTACGACAGGCCTGCTCCTGCTCGACACTCATCCGCTGAGACATACTCTCCGGGCATACTCACCCGTCTCACCCAGAGATGGCGCGAGAAAGACAGACAATGCGAAACACAGGGCGAGGTTGGAGGAGCTAGAGAGAGACGAAAGCGTCGGGAAGACGGACTAGCGCGGATGGAGGAGTGGATTACCCGGCGGTTGGCGGCGTCCTCCGGAGGGATGCAACCCGGGTACGAGGCAGCACAGAGATGACCGATCTGATCACGGACTTGGAGGAAGTGACATGGGTTTAGGTAGTACACCGGGTCTGACTGGGTGACATTGCTTTATACATTTTTATTTATTTTGGCTTATCGTATCCCCTTTGACATATCGTTTTATCCCCTTTGACATATCCCCATTGACATATCGTTTTATTTATTTTGGTATCGTATCCCCTTTTATATTGTTGTCGTTGATAGCCGGTAGCAATTGTAATGCTACCGGGGAAAATTATGGCTGTTTTGCGGCGGTGGTTTGGCCGGCTGCTGCAAAACAGCCATAATTTTCTGATTAATTTTAACTTTTGCGACGGAAATATTCCGTCGCAAATCTGTTTTTGCGACGGAAAAGTGTATTTGCGACGGATATGTAAGGATCTAAAAATAAAAAAATTATTTAATAAAAAAACTTTGCGACGGATTATACAATTTTTGCGACGGATTATACAATTTTTGCGACGGTTCATAAAATTTTTGCGACGGATTATAAATTTGTTTGCGACGGATTTTACATTGTTTTGCAACGGAAACTATATTTTTTTTAACAAAAATAAAATACGTTATTATCCGTCGCAACATTCGTCGCAAATAATTTGCGACGGATAAACCATCGCAAAATCTCGGTTTTGCGACTAAAAAATGCGACAAAAAAAAAACCGTCGCAAAACCGTCGCAAATTAGGATTTGCGACGGAAAAAGCCTAGTTTGCGACGATAATCTTCCGTAGCAAAAAGCCCAGTTTTTTGTAGTGATAGGAACCGAACCATTATGGTGAGGAAAGGTTTGATTCAGCGGGAGAAAAAGAGACAAAAATTGTAACATAAATATCATTGACTTACAACTACACAAACAACTTTCCAACTATATAAACAAACTTGACTTCATTCATCACAGTACCTACCTGATAACCACCCATTTAAGGCATTCAAATCAGTTGAATCTTCACATGGAGCTAGGAAAATCCAAAAGAAATGCTGATAATTCTTCCGGGAAACGGTAAAACAACACTCTTGAATTGGTGGATAGAATCAGTGTGTTTACCATTTTAATTACTTTAGCTGACTTGATTCGGTTATATGGTGGTTGATTAATGGTTAAAGACGCAAAATTACGTTTTAGAATGATAATTAATGTTCTAAAAATGGATAATTAATTAATAGTAATGGATAAGGATATATTGCCTTATACATTAATCTGTTTTCTGTTTTCGTATCTCGACTTTTTATATATATATATATATATATATATATATATATATATATATATATATATAAGTTGAGGTAGGTATTTGCCTGTAACACAATAGAATATCTTACATTGTTGTGTATTATTAAGATATTAGATCTTGTCATGCGTATAAACACCAATATAAGTATTATATTGAATAATGGTACCAAAATAAATATTGTCTTAGTTAAACAATTGTATGTATAGTTAAGAAAAGGAAACATATTTTCACAGATTTTGAACTTTTCAGACATATTTTCTCAAGTTTCTCAACTTATAAATGTACATAATATTTCCATTACAGAATATCTATGTAGAACTATAGCATGTTTTTTTTAATGTCTTTCTTTCTCTTCTGACTTTATGCATAGTATTCGATCACCAAGGTTGTTGAAGCCATATCCGTTGGGTTTGAGTCTCGACATCTGTCGTGGCATCACACCAGGGTACGTAGGGGTGTGAGGTGAGGTTCAAGTTGTTTAAAGATTCGACCTTTGGAAAGTTGAAGCTGAGGTTGGAAAGTTTCCAGCCGTTGAACCTCACCGTGCAAGTAGGTTTGACTCGTGCCGCCACGCACTAAAACCTCGCTCCTATTGCATTAATTTCATATGCTATCTGGTGTAAAAAGAAGGCCTAATAATTGGTTTGGAATTGGCTGAGATTTCAAGGGATTTTTCAAGGGTTTTAACCACTTGTTCCATTGATGGCCTTTGGAGCTTAATGCCTGTACATGATAGTGCTAGCTTTAATATGAGCTTAAAAGCTTCTACCGTGTATTCCCCATTCAGTTTTGGGTCAGCAAAATCAGTTATTTCCCCACTTTTTGTCACACTTTTGGCCTGTTCATTTCAATCAAAATTTATTAATTAATTAGATAAACAAAGAAAAAAACTAAAGTAGAGAGAATCTCACTTAGACCACTCTTTTATGCTAGCTAGGTTCAATTTTACAAAAGTTAAAAAATGGGGCATATATTTGATATCTGTAAAATAGAATATTGAGCTTCCAGAGGTCGAATATCAACGTGGTGCCCTGAAAAGTGGATTTATTGTGGTGTCATTAACAACTCCCTACAGAAGAATCTAGTATGACACCACACATGCACTGTAAGGCAGGGTAGGTTCCACTTTACAAAAAGTCCAAAATGGGACGTATTCGATCTCAATAAAGTCGAAGATCGACCATACATTCAACTTTTCGGTTGTTGAACCTCGGTGTGTGGTGCCCGAAAGTTAGATTCGTTGTGATGTCATTAACAACATAGGCGCGCGAAAAGAAAAAAGTGAGGGCATACCATTTTGTTAACATGCATAGGTCCGTTCATATCCATGCTAATAACCCTCGACCGGACGAAATTTGGAGAAGAACAATTCCAAAGCTGTAGACATCACCAGATGCATTAACATGGCGGTTTTTCTGATACTCTGGATCCACATAACCAAATGTCCCTCTTACTTCTGAACTTACAAATGATTCACCCATACTCATCACTTTTGACAACCCAAAATCAGATACTTTTGCTTGAAAATCTTTGCATATAAGAATATTTGTTGGCTGCCAAACAAAAGCATATTTATCCTGATATCAAAACATATATTAATGGATAATCTAACAAGAAGATTAATTACCTTAATGTCGCGGTGAACAATGCGGCCATCAGGATAAGTGTGAAGAAACCAAAGACCTCTTGCTGAGTCTATTGCTATTTCCAACCTTCTAATCCAAGATAAGTTCTTGTATTTCCCCGTTGATTTGATTAGCATATATATATATATATATATATATATATATATATATATATATATATATATATATATATATGTATGTATGTATATATATTATTACCATGCAATGCAAGCATTTAGGTTTGATGTAAATGAGGTTGCGAACATACATATCAAAAAGCCAATGAGAAAGGTTCCCATTATGACACAACTCATAAACAAGAAAACATTCATCTTCTCCATCACAATGAGCAAGCAAAGATACCAGGTTTTGATGTCTGATATGTGATAGGCTTTTCACTTCTCTTACAAACGTTTCCATTTGTCCCTCGTTTGTTATGTGCTTTACTGCTACATGCTGTCCGTCTGATACAACAACTTTGTACACTTCTCTTGTTTCAATAAATAGCAGAGGATTGTGTGTCAAGATCACACCTTTCTAGTAACTATATCTATTCTATGTCCAAACATCAATTCTTTTGGCTTCGTCACTTGTTTTTATTTGTAGTAAATTCATACATACTCACCAGCAATGCCTTGACCGATGATGTTGATAGGACTCAGATCGTCTGTAGCAGAATACAGATATTATCTGACTTGCAGATTCATCGTAAAATGAATTATTATATATCACTGTCAAAATGGGATCATAGAACACAAGTATTATTATTATTATCCATCACTTTCTCTGACATCTGAAAATTAACAAATCGTTGTATAAATTCCCCCCCAAAAATAAAAAATAAAAATTTGAACATTTATTTGGTGGTATGTAAACTTTTCTTGCCTTTTTCCTACAAAGGACACAACATGTAGCTATAACAAGTAAGTGCCATTCTTTCTACACCGGCTATTGTAGCATACAAGCCCGAAATAAATCATTACACTTTAACATTTAAAGGGTCATTTCATTCTTGTATAACAAGTTGATACATCCATTGAAGCTACAATAAAATGAATGGCAAAAGACATTGGAGGCCCTTAAACTTTTACTATCATGACATTTTGGCCCCTGATCTTTGTTTTCTTGGGTACAACTTAGCTCCTATGCATTTTTTTCAGTGACAGATTGCCTCCTAAGTCCTAGCTAGCATGTATAGCCCTTGCTTCCCGGAATCAACAAGGGCGACAATACGAGATCAACATTGACCGTAAAATTGCTGATGATTTTGAAATCCATTTTGTGTGGTGTTTATTGCATTGAATTCCGGGAAGCAAGGGCTATGAAGTGGTGTGGTAATTAAAAAATTGGTTTTGTCACAGAGAGTATTTATCTGCAGCACATCAATTTTACCAGTGCACCACACTTTATCATGCAACACATTATATCGACCTTTTAAAAGTCGATTCTTGAGTCAACAATCGACTTTCAGATGTTCGATCCTCCCGTTCGACTTCCGGTCAGTCGATTCTTTGACTCCAAAGGTCGATTCATATGTGCTGCACATGCACTGTGGTGGTGTTTGTAAACTCAAGGGTGAAAATAAATGCTCCCTTTTCATACCCTATGGACCAATATATATAGATCATTTTTAAAGGATTAAGAGCCAATATTATACACAAGAAATCTGATTTAGAACCCAATTTTGTTACACAGACATTGATTCTAAGCCTTACGAGGAGCCAAAATGTTACGACCATAATAATAATAATAATATAAAGGCCTTCTTCCTCTGCCTTTTGCCCTAAAATGATTAATTAAGTACCTTTTTTTGACCTGAATTTTTCTCTTCCCTTAATTCCATGATTATAACTTGAAGAAGAAGATAAAAGAGATATTGTATCATTATCCAAGCTATATGCTTTGAATGTAACACTACTACCTAATCAACATCATAATCAACATTAACAACAATAATTGGATTCAAAAAAAAAAATGCAAAACAAACATTAAAACCTCTGAAATCGAATAATCGTATACTTACCTTGTTGTAATGTATTGTCTCCAAGACACTTATAAACTGCTTCAACCCATTTCTTATCATCAAATCTTTGGCTTGTTAGTATAATCAACACCGCGAATCGACAAGTTTCATCCTCATTAGTCTGGTTTGATGATAAACTAATGTCTTCCCACGTTCGTAAACACCGATTACAATCCAAATTTGATGCATTATCTGAGCCTAATCCTTGACAATCATCATTTAAGCTTCTTAATCTGTTGCCAGGTTTGTTAATCACATCATTAGCAGAGTAATTTGAGCAGCTTTTACCAACACATTTTGTAAGCTTCTCAAAACCACATGAAGAAGAATTATGTATAGAAGAAAAGCAATTATCTTGGTCTGTTTGATCAAGAAATATTTTCCCTGTTTGATTTGTTCTGTACGCTAATGCCTGCAAGTATTTCTTGAATTGTAGCCCACAACAGTTGCCGATTCTGCATTTTGGATCAGTCCCGGATGATGATGAATTATCATCTAAGTTTAGAACACAATTGCTTGTAGAATTTGAAGTAAATATGTTTGAGAAGAAAATGAGGAAAAAAACAAGAAACGTAAAGAATTTCGAGTTCTTCATTTGATGATATACATATACATACACTTCAGTGTAAATGAAATTCAGAGAAGAACAAGTAGGAAAAAAGGTTGAAACTTATTTGTTTTATATGTTCATGCAAAAAATGGAGTAGGAAAATAATTTTGATGATTAATACAAGAAGGGTAGTTTTTGTTTGTTTATGAAATGAAGTTGTTGTTAAGGATGTATAAAACTACAAAATTGCCGGACAGAGTTGTAGATTAAGTCAAGGGAAATAATATAAAAAAGGGATTTATATTAGTACGATATTATTATGACAACATATCGAATTTACTTTCAAGATAAAGACAACGATATCGACCTCTTCAAAGTCGAATTTTAGTCCTAACATTCGACTCGAAACAATCGAAAACAAAACTCGACCTCTCGCAATATCGGATTTTGCCGTTGGTAGATTCAACAGAGTATCAGTGTCCTTTGTATTATTGAGGTCCTATTATTATGCTATATAAAAGGACAGACAAGAATACTAAGCCGGTAATACTTATGAATCTTGTCTTCTTTAGTTATTTGGTTAGTGCATATGGCACAAAAAGGGAGAAAAAAAATCATTTTTTTTTAGTTTTAGAGGTGAATAAAAATTTCCAATAACAATACCCACTTCCATGTATCCTCTAACAATCATCTCATGTGCATGCAACATGCATTGGTGTATAAAGACCAAGACAATGCCGTTTTGGTGTATTTGTTTAGTTTTGACTTGAAAATGACATTGTTTTGAGTCTCCACGTATCATTATCATTATACAGTGCCACTCCTATAATTGGTAACTACAATTTAGACCATATATATAAATATGTTTTCAAAACTTGAACATCATATTCACACGATGCTATAACATGGGCAAATCGGTGAATTTGTTCCGGTGAATTCACATTATGCTATTATAGTTAGGGGTCAAAAAGTCATTCAGAAATATGAAGGTTCTTTCAAAGACAAATGTCAGAGACGGGTCAAAGTGTCAAAACCCCTTACAATACATTTCATTGCCACTGACGTTACCTATCATCATCCCGTAATACACAAGAAACACGTCATTGTGACCGACGTTTATATTTTCATAAAAAATAAAATAGTTTAAAAGATTTTTTTTAAAGATGCGCTAAGCACTCGTGAGAATGCGATGAGTTTGGTCAAGGCGGGCCAACGGTCTCTGGTCCAGCCTAGCCCATTATTAGTTCCTTTTAGACTTTTTAAGTTTTTTTTTTTTTTTTCGAGGGATACGAAAGATTTTAATTAAACTACGGGGAAATCCGAACCCGGCCCTTCCACCTGGAGGCCAGGTAAACCCCCAATAGTGACCACTGGGGTATGGGCCTTGCCCCAGCCTTTTTAAGTTCACTGCGAGACTTTTGTCCACCTGTCTTCGTCTCCACTAGCAAAACAGAACTTATGCAGAATAAGGAAGTAAATGTAAATATAGCAAAATATTGGCAATAATTTCTACAGATTATTGCATAGAAATATAATCTCTTACTCTGTAATTTTATACATACTGATATGCATGGAAAATGAGATGATTCAAAGAAGAAAGGAGGAATAGACCTTGATTGGGATAAGCTATTACCCACTAAAACCTCATGCGGCGATTCGTCGTCGTCGTCGGAGGAGGAATTGGTGGCGGTTGTACCTAAGGTAAAGCAAGAAAACAATGCAGCTATGGTTTTAGACGGTGATGAAAATGAAACACATCATTATGAGGAGCTCAAAGACTTGAGTGATATGCAGCTGATGGAAGCGGTGAAGAGGCTTCGAGGAGTCGTTGATTGAAGGTTCAAAGTCGCGGTCTCGGTCACCGACTCGGAGACCACAGAGTCACATGAATCGTCGCGTATCGGTATCATTTCGGGCGAGACGGGTTTTCTCCCGTATAAAATGCTTTAAAAATTTGAAAAAACTCTATAAAAAAATATGAATAACTAAACACAACATCAAAATGTCCCAAAACAATCATAAGATCATTTTTTTAATTAAATACAACAAAATATGCGCTGTTGCGTTACGTTATCCAAATAAGACATGATACTCAGAGTTTTTACATCAAATCAATAAATGGGGGTTCTATTTGGACCCCCCTGTTTACTACTTGCACCCATTATTTGAATTTTTTTTGTTACTTCTACACACCCATATTTTACTTATTACACCACACAAAAATAAGAAAAGGAAAAAAAATACACTTTAGCCCCTAGACTTTTTTAAACTTAAATAACTATATCATCTTCCCTCTTCTACGCTTTTCACACCTCCACCCACAATTTTTCCGGCGACCCCGTTTTCCGGCGTGCCTCCCAAACCACCCATAGCTACCACCATTTCCCTCTCCTCTGCTGCGTTTTTTCTCCTCTCACCCAGCTGCAAATCCGCCTCCCAAACCACACCGCCACCCAACGGATCTGCTCCAGGTCCCGACCATCACGCATTCATCCATGGACGAGGCGTGTCGATTTGCGGTGGGCTTCCAAAAAAAGTGGTGCTGCATTGGAGCCTTTTCCGGCGGCTGTTAAAGGGGAGGGAGGAGATGGAGCGTCGGGCCACTGTTTTGCAGATTGGGGGCTGTAAATTGGGGGGGGGGGGGGGGAGAGGGGAGGCCATCGGAAAAAAATGAAAAAAATGATTTGGGGCCGGAGAAATGGTTTGGGGGAGGTCATTGGAAAAAATGGGGGAAAGGGTTTGGGGAAGAAAAAGGTTCGTCTCTTCATAGTTGTATTTCTTCAATTGGTTGATGCAATTTGAAATATTTGGAGAGGAAGATGAGGTTAGGGGGAGCTGATTGTTTTGATTTTTTTATTTTTTTATTTTAATGCAGTTTGATGTTTGTTTTTTGGGTGGTGTTGTGGCTGAGGAGATGGCGGAGGGAGGGTGAAGGAGATGGCGGTGGCTGTGGAGATGGAGATAGGGTTTAAGGTTTGAATTCTGCCGATTTTTGAGCAGGGAAGAAGATGAAGGCTTGAAGGTGGAGATGATTTTGCAGGTGGGGGAGGAGGGAAGGGCGGCTGAGAGAGTTGGGGTGGCTGGGGAAGGAGGAAAGTGGTGGACGGTGGTGGCTGGAAAAAAATGAGGGGGTGAATATTTGGGGGGACTAGTTTGATTTTTTGATAAGTTGTGGCGAAAGTAGTAGTTTTTTTTAGTAATTGTGTAGTGTGAGAAGTATAAAAATAATCAAAATAATCTTGTGGTGCCAAAAGTAAAATAGTTAAATGCATCATCATCACATAACATCTTCAAGGAATTTCCTATGTAAACATGTTTACTATCTTGAGATTCCTAAGAATAGAATTCAAAAAGTCGTTATTTATAAATGTAGTCATTAAAATTAAAGTTAAAGCACTAAAAATATTGTTTGCTAGATAAAGTAAACTACAATATGATTCATTGAAGATTATAAGCCTCAACAAAAAATGTGCAAATCGAAGGTTATAAGTATCAAATTGACACTATGACATCGTAAATACATAAATAGTGTCATTTAATTTGACACTATGACAAGAGCAACCTATAGTTAAAATAAAGAGAACAAAAAAATATAAATTATTATAGAAAATTGATGATGATTAAAAATGTAGATTAAAAAGATAAGATTGATTAAAAAAATATTAGACTGAACATATTAGTTTTTTTATAGAAGATTAACATGACCCCTACACAGGATGATACGCACAAATCGAAGTTGCTTTTCCTCAAAAAAAAAAAAAAAAAAAAAAAAAAAAGAAAAAGAAAAGAAAAGAAAAAGTTGCTTTGTTTTCGCAGATTTCTTTATAAACGGTTTTTATTTTTTCTTTTTATCCAGAACTTGGGTTTCCTGGTTTTCATTCCTCCATCAACAAAACAAAAAAAAAAAAAAAAAAAAAAAAATCCAACCTCTCGTCCAGTGAAGAAGACGATTCTAGAAGAATTGAAGAAGAAGATCTATTACCTCTCGTCCTCGCCTCGCCAAATTCGAAGGTTGGTTGTTGTTTTAATATGGGTATTTGTGGTTTTGGTTTTGTTTCTTCGTTAGAAATTGAGGAAATTTAGTGAATCAAATCTGTGTTGTGGGCTTGTGGCTCTTGGAGTTGTGGGTTTGTTTTTGCTTTTGCTTTTGCTGATTTGCTCTGTAAATATATATATATATTTTTATAAAGAGGCAAGAGGATTCACGGGTGTACATTTGTACAACTATTTGTCTATTTGTTGTAAAAAGATGATTCTCTGCAAAAAAAAATAGTAAGATTCTCTGCTTCTGCTTCTATTTCCAGTCGAAATCACTGTATATCGGATTGACTCGGCCGAGTCAGGCCGATTTTTGCGAGTCAGGCCGAGTTTTTCCGAGTCAGACCGATATATACCCGAGTCATGCCTAAAACGAGATGAATCCGTAACTTTGTATCGGTAAACTCCGAGTCGGAGTCGACTCGGCCGAGGCTCTGAACCAACTTGATTCTCTCGTGTTTCAGAAATTGAAAGACGGAGGCAAGAAATTCGTCGCCAGTTTGAAACGGCACGAGTTTGAACTGGAACGGTGCCGGCACGTCAGCCTTAAAGAGGTGTGCTTTTGCTCGTTTTTATTGTGCTTCTGAATTTCCTGAATTCTCCTGATTGTATAATGGGATTAGGGGATTTAGGTTAATTATCAATATTCTTTCTTGCTACTTTCAGACCCCTAATCTTGAATTACTTGGAATATGGCATCGTTTCGAAAATGTGACACTTCTCCATATGTTGCCTCCTGTTAATATGAAAAGTATCAATGCGATACATGTAAACGAAGAAGTAGAAAAGTTTAGGTGACTAAAAGCTTGTATTTTTGTGGACGTCTTTGGTGGGACCGCGGTGTTTGTGTTGTTAACCACACTGAAAACAATCAACTGGCAGAAAGTCGTTTTTAAGCTCTAGAATTGACGGTGAAAAAGCCAATTGTCATTCTATTGTAGTATATTTTGTGTGGTGCCAACAGAGAAAGTGTTTTAATTTTTTTTTGAGGATAGATAGTGTTTTTTTAATTCATTTCACTTGCTTGTACAATTACATCACCATGGATATTTGTACTACATTCTATAACAGAAAATCTAACAAACAAGTATTCTATCCATATATGGCATAGTGACTGCATGACACTTGTTACATCTAGATAGTCCCAGTCATCACTCTTATCCTCAACAGCCAATGCTTCTATGCTCTCTCTGAATCATTACCTTTATAGAAAAGCTCAGTTCTTTCACTGATGCTCCTGCTCAATAAAGTAGTTGCTGTGTTTGGAGCCTTTTGGTGCTTAGACGGCAGAGTCTATGAAAAAGGCATTGAATTTTGATGCTGAAAGATGAATGCTGGTCAATGATGCCCAAATAAGATTATATACAAATCTGAGCTGAAAAAGGTATTATGTTTCCCGTTTTCTCTTTGTTTTGGTAAAAGAGTCGACCTTTCTCTCTCGTTTGTCTTGTCTCTGTCTAGATCTGAATGCATGCTCAGTTATTGTCAAAGCTCTAGTCTTTAATTGGTTTTTGTATTGTCTATGTCGTTTCTGGAAGTCTAAATGCTAAATTGATGTAACCTGCTGTTGATCTGTGCATATCTCTGCCAAAATAATTTGCTTAAACATTACTGTAATGCTTTGGTCTAATTGCATGTTTGTTGATGCATAATTTCTTCAGATTGGCTAATCTGTATTTTGTCCTGAGTCAAGCTGTATATGGTCAAATATGAGATATTTTTCGGTCCATTAAAATGAGTGAAGGTTCAATCTTTTGTGTATCATATATAGTTTTCTTTCACTTGATAATATATATGTATATACGTCCTAGCCTCTGTCTTTAGTGCTACTATTTAGAATAGATCCCTTCTGACCTTTTGCTGCATGCGAAATATATATAGAAGCAAAACTATAATAATAGCTTATATATTACTCCCTCCGTCCCATTTTAATAGTCATGTTTGACTTTTCACACGGTTAAAAAAAGTGTAATTAATGCTTTGAATCTCATTAAATGATCCAATATTTTTTACATTTATGTCGTTTAAGGTAGATTTGATTTTAACGGATCGAAACCCGGTTGGCTTGGATATTGCCGGATCTGAACAGATCAATGCAGAGAAACTGCTATTTTTGTTCGAACTGTTATTTTATTCTGTTATGATAGGTTTATTTATTATTTTTAATAATTTTATGGGCTTAGTGTCTTGTTCGATTGTTAGAATATCTGGATATGATATTTAAATTTTGCGCACTCCTACCTGATCGAACCTGTTTGAAACAGTTTGATATTTTTTCATTTGTAGTATATAATATTTAGTATCATTACTTTTATGTTTTACGTGTGCTTTACTCAATTTTTTTATTTGTAAAACAATTATAATTTTGTTTATTATATGTATTGAATTATTTATCATAAAATCTATTTAAAAATCAATTATTACTGATGTCAGGACGTTACATATTTTGAAGTTTTTTTTTTGATAACTTTATTTTGAAGTTAAAATATGCAACTCATCAAATATCAAAAAATTATTTTTGAAATTACTTTTGTGTGATTTTCATGTAGAAAAACGTATAAAACATGAAATGCTGATTGAAATAAATAATTTATTTAATAGCAGTAAAACCTTTAACCCTAAATTTTATGAAATAGGTAACTCCACCATTGAAAAAAAACTTAAATTAGCAATAGGGTATGTTTTTCTTTAAAAACTTTATTAAAATGAATATTTTATGTTTTAAAAAAAAAAAGCGAAAGAAAAACAGTTGGTTAAAAACTTTACAGCTTGTATTATTTTGTTTTCCCTTGCTTTACTTTTTATTCGCGCCAATTTACATCCCCTTTCTTGGCGCCATTTTGCACATCCGAGTAATACACTTTTCCCGCCTCTCAGTCCACCACGTTTACCGTGCAAGTTATATGTGCGCCTATATATTTGGAGGTCAGATCCTCTGCCGTAGGGCATTCACGGCAGATGCTGCTGTGACGCCAAAACGGCGTCGTTTTGGTCCTAGCTTAAAATTAGGGCGAGGCCGGATACACTTGGGCGGCGTCGTGTGGAGGCAAAACGACGCCGTTTAACGTCATGGCAGACACGGCAGACGCGGTTTCACGGCAGAGGATCCCAATTCATATATTTGACTCTCAGCTATTCAACTTTCATCCATTCTTTTATTCTCCAAGTTTGTACTTTTCTTCCGGAATAAAATCTCAAAGACTTTCTCAGTTTAGTATTTCTTTAACTCTCATCTTCAAAAAATTTCTTCATTCTCAAGATATGTGGAATTTAATCACCACTTTCCCGTCCAGATGTGATAACTTACTTGATCTAGTATGAAATCAAACTGCTTACAAATCTACCTGACATTTTAAGTTTTCCTTGTCATGTACTTGCTGTTGTGAATTGCTTTAGTCAAGTTGATTTTCTCTGGTTTTGTTCGTCTCTCCCATCATCCCTAATTTTCCTTTTAAAAGCATTTTGCAGATATAATTCACTTGTATATGAAAACTATCCTATTTCATATATTTTTAAGTAGTATTGTGTTACAATCTTGGTGGTGAGAAAGTGTAATTTGTGATGATTTTATTACCTCGGTTTCTGCTAAAGAGAACAATGAAATTTCAAATTATTGGAAGACTTTTTTGGACTTTTGATTTGTGTTGTCTGTTTTTAGAGTTATATTTTTGGATGTTCCTGTTTATAGAAGTTAAAGTGGTGTCTTTGATGAGAACTCTTGTATTGTGATGAAATCCCTGTTCGGCAATTTTGTTTGTGTAATAAATCTCTAAGATCTTTGCTTTTTGTTCATTTACTTAGCAGATCTATATGATTTCATAGTAGATGTATGTATATCGTAGAGCCTCAACATCTTTGTGGTATTTGCACTTGTTTTTGATTTATTTTGTAGATTTGTAAATCTGTTTGCTGTTTTCTCGTCTTTTTGTAGATCTGTAATGTTTTTTTTGTTGGATTTCAAGCTCTGTTAGATGGATCTATAACATTTTTTGGTTGGATTTGTAGTATTTATGTTTGTAATTATTTATTTATGAGCTATTACACTATTGAATGGATCTCATAGTTGGAAGTGTAACATTTTTGCTTTGGGATGCAGGTTTCAGCTATATGCTAATTTGCTCTGAAGTTTACCATGAAGATGGTCTTTGTTTCAGTGGCGGTATTTGTAGGTTTATCAACAACTTTGTCAAGGTACATTGGTTTGTCTGATTTATTGGTATTTATGTTGATAGACTACTTTATGAATGTGTCTTGACTTAATAGAATGAATATTTAGCTGCACCTGGATGAAAAGGTTCATGGAGACTCTTATTGCCTCGTTGCTAGTAAAATGTTTATTAACAACTTATTAGCGAATAATAATAATCTGATTTGCCTTATAATTCATTTCACGTTAATATTCATGAAGTGTTTCTCTTAGCGCCCTGCCCTTTCATTCTGTTAATGTTGGTTGATTGTCAAATTTGGCTTATTGTGTGCAACACTACCAGTTTGATGGTACATTTTGACTTGAGTTGAATTATATAATTTTGTCGATGATCATGTTCTATTAAATTTGGTTGCTCACTTTGTACATTGATGTTAATGACTTATGTTATTTATCTTTTCAATTCATGCTGTGTAGGATATGAAGATGCAGAGACCTAATTCTGAACTCTCCTCTGTTTAAGACACATCACCTTGATGGCATTCAAACTGGCCTTCAATCCTTCCCCTTACGTTCACTTCAACACCCTCAACCATCGTTGTCCTTTTCTTCCTTGTATAAATGTATCCTCCGCCCCGTGCCGTCGCCACCATCGTCGTCGTCTTCTTAAATACCGCCACTCGCCCTCAAGTCCTTTTTCTCTGCAATCGGAACATAACCTCCTAATAATCCTCACCGCTGAACGCCTGTCCATTTCGGAGCCTGTTAATTACCTCAAGTCCCTACTGAACTCCTATCAACTACATCGCAACAACTTCATTGCCGCCGCCGACGATGCCTTCAACGACCTCCGTAGTCTCGTCACCGTCGATAGCAGCACCAGACGGGTGATGATCTCCTGCAGAAGGCCCACTGTCAATTTTGTGGCCTTTCTTGCGATTTTTAGTTTAGTTATTACTGTCCTTTGCTGGAGCCTAACTAAGTATTTATTCAGAAAATTTAATTATGATACTGCAAATAATGGAGGATTAGTGTATAGAAGGGATAGGAGTTTAGGAGGAAAAGAAGTGCTTGTAGGAAGAGCAGAAAATAATAGAGAAATTATTGAGAAATCAGATAAGCTTACGATGATGCAGCTGGATGGGGTTAATGTGATGAGAACAAAGCCATTCTGGTCTAAGAGAGAAAAAAGATCCTTGGATGAAAAACTGCCCACTTGGTGGCCAGCTTTAAACCCTTCTGGTTTCGAGGTTGATGACAAAGAGGAGTACCTGAACATGGCTAACACACTGATTCGAGGTTTGCCTGTTTCTTATTTTCTTAATTTGTCACCCCTAACCAATACTAATACATTTAGCCTTTTGGCTGATAATTACTTTCAAAGCATGCTCCATAACAACTTTCCTGCTGTGCTTTCCTTTAGTAGATTGAAGGGCATTTCAAGTAGTTTGTCAATTCTGTATTTTATACATTTTTGCTCGACAATTTTTTAGAGCCGTGGATTGATGTCTCCAAGCCTCCATGTGTTACCCTTGGTACTTCTGTTCATTTTCAACATGTTTATATATTTCCACTAAATATTTAAATATGGGTGCATTGGCGATTTATCAAAAAATAGGCTTTGTGCTGTTGGTGGTGATGTGTTCTACTAATGTGCTAAGCTTTGCCTTCATTATGATTGTTGTCTCATCTTTGAAGTTAGTATGCATTTCTTGGATTCCAGAGGCCCTTGAAGTACCCTTATGATATTATTATTTGCTCTTCTTTTTTCAGCTGACAACTAGGTTCTTTTCTGTAACTTTGTTACACTGGAACAATTTTATAGTTATGCACTTGTGTGATTTTTTTGCACTATTTGTTTTGTTGCACAGTGTATTATTGCTGCTGGCTTGGCTTGATATATGCCTGAACTCTTGAGTCTAAAGTTTATCTAAACATGTTCTAACTTTATGCCCATATTGTAAACAACTGATATATGATCTTTTGCTTTTCAGCACCTAAAATTTGGATTTTTGATTATTTTGAGATTAACGTTTCTTTCCTGATATTTCTTTTCGGGTTTTGAAGGTTGATATTCTTGTTCAATGTAGGTAAAATTATACTCAAGCTTCCATTGTTGTGGTCATGCTTTTTTCCTTAAATAAATCCTTACAAATTTTCTTTCCAGCAATCTTGGACAATAGAATGAGAGGGAAGGACATTTCAGCCAAGGATATAGTCCAAGTTAGTTATTGTTCACCTAGAATCCTATTACTATGCTATTTATAAAAGGGCATCCCGGTTCATGAATGAATTTTGCCTGTGTGGGTCCTATGAATGGCCGATTCATTTAAGCCTAAAATGCATCTATGTAACTTATGCATACATGATATTTGTTGTCTTAAGCTCTTTTAGCCTTTTATTCTTGGATTCTTTTCTGCCCCATGTCAAGTGATAAAACAGCAAGGGAAGCATATCCAAACCAGGCGCAGGTTGGAGTATTTGTCAAGGTTCATGTATTTTGTGTAATGGACCTTCCAATTCATTTCAGTTTTCCTTTTCCATGATTCCATCATAATTTAGACGCTTCACTCTACTTTAGCTTCTAATTTTTGTCTTGGATTTCCACTTTGTTTTGTTGCTATTACTGTACTAAAGAGCGGTTTTATTCCTCTTCTCCTCGCTATCTTGGTCCTTTGGCTGAGGAACTTATGTATCAGCCTTATGTCGTGGGTGTATCTGAGAAGATATATTGTTAAAATATTTGTCTTGACAAGTTCCTTTAGCTAAATGTCCTGCAGTTGGGTGGGTTCCTTCTGGGTTATTGGTTGAATTATTTGTTATATGGAAATTGAATAACTTATTTGGTGTAAGCTGTATTCATGGAGTCATGCTATTTATCTGGTTTGTATCATATGTTTCTTAGTTCCTGAGCATTTTCAGAGACTGGTTCTTAAGGTTGATTTTCTGTGTGTGTGTGTGTTTTGGATCTGTATTTTAGAAGCGTAAGGGTAACCTTTTGATTCTGGATCTACCACGGATTGCATGCATATGATTTTATCAAGTAGAGGATGTGATTAAATGAGTCATGTAGTAAAGGTATCTTTAAAGAGCCAGGCATGATTTTACTTTCATTGGATATTTTACTCTTGGTTTTGTAAGAATTCTAGCTTATTTTTGTAACCGTAATCTCCAGCTAACCCGTTGTGTAATAATATTCTGATGCCAGCTACGTCATATATGCAAGACATCTGGTGTGAAAGCACATATTGAGCCTACAAATGCACGCTATTCAGTTTATCGTGCAGCTATTGACTTCATCTTGAATAGTTGTGAAAGGTATAGATTTTGATTTCCAAAACCGCTGTAACTAGTGACATTTCTATAAAACGGAGAAGAAGGACAACTGTTTCTATTCTTCTTGTTCACTTATATGAGATTATGCACCCCTGCTTTTATGACAAGCATGCCCCTATAATAAATACTTCCTAGTTACCAGTGCTGCTAGAGCTATGCTGTTTTCTTGCTTACTAATGCCAAAAATATTTTGCAGTACTGAGACGCAGTCCTCTCCTGTCAGTATTGCTGGTGAGGATCCTCAGCATTTCATCGCTGGGCTTGCCGAAAATATTGATGTAGAGAGCAGCCGTGCTGTACGAATGGTGTCTGCCTCTGTGGCTGCATGCACACGGTCACACCTGCTTCGGGCATGGGTGAGGGCCGTTTTGTTTTTGGGTAAACTAATGACTTTCTTAATGAATCAAAGCTGTATGATCCTTCAAAAGTAAACTTACTCAAACTACACTGGGTAGTTTTCATTGAATGTCCGTGGTATTGTAATGTAATCTCAGCCCAGGCATCCCCTCACCCAAACCAGCACCTTAGCCATGCTTCCGTCAATGCTTATACTTAGAATTCATGCAACCCGGAGCAGCATTCTACTCCCAAATATTACTGAAGATTAATTATGTATTTCCTTCTCATTTTCTCGTTGGAACACGAAAACGTAGCACCTTTTTCTCTATTCTCTGGCTGTCCATGAGCACTGCTTACCCCATTTACTTTCTGCGAACTTCATGACTGGAAAATCCAGATTAACTCTCCAACAGAAAGCCTACATCTGCGTTCCGCCACTTAGCAGTCGAATGTACCACTTTCTCCAATCGCTGCACCTGCAAAGGCTGCGGCAATGCAGATAAAGTCATCATATTTGCTAGGAGATGCACTTACTGCAATTTCTACCCAAGATCCTGCCTCCTTTCCTCTATCCAGCCCATCCTGCTGGAACGATTTTATACCGAGATGACCTGCACTTCCTCACCCTTTTAAGTGTCTCCAAAAATCATATTACCGATTGTTGTGGATATCTTAGATGCCTTACTGAATTTATTAGATTGTGAAGTTCCAGGGACTCACCTGCCAGAATGAGTTCCGATTAAGTCCAACGTCCTTGTGATGACCGGCAATGCGGGCCACAGTGTTCATCATGTGCGGTCACTCATTCCACCCACCATCTGGAGTAACTAACCGCCTTAACGGCTTGACTAAGTCACAACCGCTTCCGAGAGGGAAAGCAGGAGAGAGGACATTTTCGGCTTGGTTGCGTTTTTAAAGTTCATGTGATGCACACTTTCTACGTTCCAGTACTTTTGCTTAATTCTTAAAAAAATTCGATCAACTTCCTTTGAAGCTTTATCTAAATTAGTGTTTTAATTTAATTCATAATTACTAGTAAACTTCAAGGACATAGTGCTATCATTCTTCCTAATCATTTGAAAATGATGTAAATGATCTGCTTAAAGATTTGAAACTTGCGGTTTCGAAGTGTCAAATATATCTTCTCATGCAAATGCAAATGATGCACTATTTTTTTCCTGTTCATTATGCCTCGTTTCTTGACGACAGGCCTTGGAAATGCAAGGTAATCATCGTGATGCAGCACTTGAACTACTGAAGATTTGCCGTATTCATCAGATATTTCCTCCTGATAAATGCTCGGTACGTACTCTGTTTCAAAAGTATTTCCTTCTGCCATCTATACCCCTTATAGTGTTACAAAGGGGGGGGTCTCCTTTTTTAGTTAATTTTTCACAAAGTGTTTTGTCAAGCATATAAATAATGCTCACTCGGATGGAAAATAACTCATGTTTTTTTCTGAATATGTTCACTCTTGGCGACGAGTGAAAGTTTCCCAACATTTATGGCACTGCAATTGTAGTTAGCATGGGTTAAGAAAAATAGGGTGCTTCTGCGAAGAAGTGGGGGAGATTAACACTCTACCACATAGCGGGGTGGATGAGGGGTTTTTTACTAGGACTACTAGTTGAAATGGAGTTCGTGTACAAAAACCTTAACCGCAGATTGTGCAATGTCTAATCTTAAGGCTATATCTATGTGACCTTTATGAATGTCATTCTGTGTACAACTCTTTTTCATTTAATCTGTAATACTTCCTATTTGCTTTTTCTTGTAGACTGTAGAATGTAATGACTTTGATTCAGTAGAGTTTTTTGGAGAAATCTCATGCATCTTTTGGTGCTCTTTTGCAGCCTGAGATGGAAATGGTTGCCCGGGGCCTTGAAAGGCAATTGAAAGTGGACCAGAGGGAGTTTTTATTGGACACTTTCAGTAGGGTCTGTGGTAAAGAGGCTCGGGGAAGTGTAGCTGAAGCTTTGGGTTTGGTACTTGCCATCTTTTCCTCTTCTTTTCCTTTTTTTTTTAGGTCTCCGTTATTGAATTGCTTATTGTCCGTGCAGATGCAGATAAAACAAATGGGAGATGAAGAAAACTCAGGCAATTGATTTTTTTTTTTTTTTTTACTGGGAATCATAGTACAGGGTTTTGGTTGTCATCTATCTTGTTGCCTTATTTATTATACTCTTTTATTCCTTGGGGTAAAAATAATGGTGGGTTCTATTTGGACCTCCCTTTTTACTACTTGCACCACATTAATGAATATTTTTTCGGGTGAAAAAAACGTCACTCACACTGGTGTTCCTAGTGGCATACCAACGTCAGTGACACTGACGTTGGTATGCCACTAGGAACATCAGTGAAAAGTCATGGATCGACGTTTTAAGATTTAACACTTTTTATATAGGGAACGTCGGCCACACATGGTGTTCCTTGTGGAACACCAACGTCGGTGTGATCGACGTTGGTGTTCCACAAGGAACACCAGGTGTGTGGCACGTTCCCTATATAAAAAATCATGTGGTGCCCGAAGTAATTTTTTGTGGTACATGTAGTAAGTGGGTGCAAGTAGTAAATAGGGGGGTCCAAATAGAAACCCCCAAAATAATAGTCCTATATTTATTTATTTGAAATGAGTTCTATCTGTCGTATCTTTTTGGCTTAGGTAGGTAGGTGGGTTGGCATTTCAAGTCATCTTAAAAACTTCCTCAATAGGCTGTCACTGTATTTTTAGTGCCAAATTTATTCATAGCTTATGATGATCGATCTTGGTTAGGAGTCATAACAATCAATAGATAATTGACGATGATAAATAGTGTATATTTTTGTCGTGGCGTTATATAGAGCTACTCTAAAATATATTGTAGTGCGATCATAGCATTCTAAGTAACTGTAACACCCCACTCTCGGACGGCCTTATCTGGGTTGGGCCGTTACCTTGGTCACTCGTATACTCAGAGGTGAGATGCAAGTAATATATAGATATAAATCTGCAAAAAATCTTAAAGCAACCCAAACGCCCAGTGCAGAGTTCCAATAACTACCAACGAAAATAATAAACCCTTGTTAGAATGAGTAAAATCATATGAATATTTACATCATGATGCTTCTATTACACGTAATGCGTAAATCATAACACTAACAGGATAAAATGAATCTTCAACACCAATCCAAGAACCAGCTAAACCTGTTAACCTGACGGGAATATAGGGGCGAGTTTAAACAAACTCAGCGAGTACCAACAATTAAAAAAAATATCAATGATTTATCAACAGATACAACAAGTTAGGCCATGTATACAACTAGTGCACTAACCTATGGTACAACAAGAAGCAAGGTACCCACAGAACGGGAAAATTCATATGTAGGGAGTCTATTAGAATAGATCGTCGAATGAGTGCCATGTAGAAAAAGACAAAATTGTTTTGTTTTTTTGTACTCGTGTCATAAATCCAACTCTCTATATGATGCTCTTTATTTTACACAATAACTATTAGTTTTTGGAATTGTGATGTACAAAAGAGCTTGACACCCACCTTCTATTTATAATGGAAGTGGCGCCTCTTAGTAGAGTGGAGGAGAAGAAAAGATTTTTCCAATAAAATAAGGAAAATCTCCTAGATTGATTTATCTCATTTAATTTAATATCTTACATTAAATATTTTCAAGATATTGTCAATATCTTATATTATATATTTATCTTATTACCATAAATCAATTTACACATGTGTGCAAATCTATAGTCATTAATATCTAATATTAATATATAATAATCTTATTAATTAAATTACACAATCCAAGTGTATCTTATACACTTCAATGTGGCGCCCCATATAGCCAAATATCGCCTTCCGGAATATTCTTTAATTAATATAATACTATGATTAATTAATTTGCAAAATACATGTATATCAAATATATACATAATTTCAAAATTTATATGTATCAATATACATATTTAATTAATCATCATAATTAATATCTTGTATTATATTTATTCATAATAAATAAATACCAACATATTAATTTACCACTATAACCTTTATAGTCGTGAGATAAACTTTCCTTATTTGGTTATCACCTATAACCACATTTTAATCCGGCTAGATGTTCATATGTGTGTGACCCGATAGGCTTCCGAATATGTTGGCCGTAGACAAAAGTGCAAATTACGAAAATGCCTCCATGCCTAACGATCACAGGATACCGTCTAGCAACACACCGTGACCCCCAATCACCGGATGAGTAAAATGCAATGACTACTACCTTTCATGTGAAACATTTACCGTGTAACTTACAATCCTATCGCTGTAATAATATACATACAGTCGTACGTCGAGTGTCAAACATTAACGACCGTATCTTATAATCTGGATATCATGCTCTCTCGAAGTAACTCATTTACTCCCACTTTGCAAAGATTCCCGAGAGCTAGACATTCCTTATAAAAAGGCCATTTCGGACATTCGATCTTAATCATAGGATACGCGATTCCCGGACGACCAATCATGTATACTCCGCATGCTTCGATCATACCCAATCACTACCGCGTGATCGCCCCGTGGCTGGGAAACCTCAATAGTGTCAAAGCATGACAATCCACACCGTGATGCCATGAAGACTCCGGTCTTAAGGATAATTACACAACCGCCACATAGTGTGACACTTAATGTAAGTGGGTCAATTACACGTCCATGTACGGTCCCAAGTGTCTATACACTTCGATGGACGAGATCTATCCCCGCCCTAAATAAAAAAGATATCTAATACGTGCTAGCCCGTTCATACTATCAATGCCCCGTTTAATAGTACATCGGCTTTAAGACATTTAAGTATCAAACTTATTAAAGTGATTAGAGATCTCATCAACCATAATCGCCTATCATGGTTTCTCTATCACAGCTTTAATACTAAGGACGTTATCATATAACAATTCATAATTGATTCTTTAAAAGAACATATATATGACAATAGAAAAGCCATTTAATATATGTATAAACATAAAGAAATAGTAGAAATGATCCGACACGGTCGGATCCGGTCCAACCCGATTGGGTTTAGGACACTATTCCAACACTTCAAGTAGAGCTTCCGGATCATCCTTTTCAGCTGCTCTATAGAGTTCTGGATCAGCCAAACTATACTCACTCCTTATCTGATACCGGCTAAGAGGCATTCTACCTTCTCTTGAAACCCTAATTCAATCAAAACGATAGCTCGAACATTCACAACGAATCTGCTCTCCCTTCCTCTCCGGATTTCTGAAAGTGACATTAAATTCCCTTGGCATACATCCATCTTTGAGAATATAGATACCGTGGTGGCAATGATAATTGAACTATTCTTCTCTTTATCTGTCGCTGGGAAAGACTCTTCAGTTCACTACTACTGCATTCACATCATTTGGTCAGATTATATTTGAAATCGTAAATCCCCTTTTATCTATAAAATGGATATGCAATGGATTAAAATGCAGCAGATCAATAAATGTCATTTTTTTTTGGTTTTTTTTGTTTTTTTGTTTTTGTGAAGGGAATTAAAGGTCTATTTTCATTCTACACTTCACAATTACACACTAATACACTACAAAAAAACAGCAGTTTTGCGACGGAGTTTTTGCGACGGACCTTATTTCCGTCGCAAATTTACGTTTGCGACGGATGTTTTAATGTTTGCGACGGAACACTTGGCGGGACCGATTTTTCCACTTGGCGGGCAATTTTGCGACGGAAATTTTATTCTTTTGCGACGGACTATTCAATAAAATTTTATAAAATTATTTTATTATTCTGAATGAAGATAAAATTTGCGACGGAATTTAATTTCCGTCGCAAAATGCCTTTTTTGCAACGGTATTATTATTATTTTGCGACGGAATATTTAATACATTTTTATTAATTATTTTATTATTCTGAATATATATGTTTGCGACGGAATTAGGTTTATTTTGCGACGGACATTAAATTCCGTCGCAAAACGGCGGATATCAGTCGCATAATCCCCTTTTCTTCCTCATTTCTCTTCTTCTCTCCCTCTTCTCTCCCGCCGCCCCCCCCCCCCCCGCCGAACCCGTTTCCGGCGCCACCTCCTTCCACCACCGCCGCGCCCACTCACAAGGTAACCTCTTCCCTCCCCTCCCACCCCCTCTCCCCAGCATCCTTTTGCATTGTTTATTTGATGATTTGCATTTTTTTTTTCTTCTGTTTTATGAGAAGGGTATTTGTCCATTTGCTCGGTTGGTGCTTGGTGATGGGTGGTTTGGGGTTTTGATTGTTTTGTGTTAGATTTTGGATGAAAGTTCATTTTTTTGATGAAATTTTGACCTATGTTTATCTCACTTTCTTACTATCAAAACGAACTCAAAATCAGTTGGTCTAAGAAGATAAAATGCTCATAATATTCGAATTATAATCCCTTAAATTTTCAGCTCGTTTGCATTTTTTTTTTCTGTTTTATGAGAAGGGTATTTGTCCATTTGCTCGGTTGGTGCTTGGTGATGGGTGGTTTGGGGTTTTGATTGTTTTGTGTTAGATTTTGGATGAAAGTTCATTTTTTTGATGAAATTTTGACCTATGTTTATCTCACTTTCTTACTATCAAAACGAACTCAAAATCAGTTGGTCTAAGAAGATAAAATGCTCATAATATTCTGAATTATAATCCCTTAAATTTTCAGCTCGTTTGGGCTTCAACCCGACATTCAAAAACACCACACAACCTAATTAGCTCCCGGCCGGACAGTTTTGACTAAGCAGTTTGTGACCAACATTTAACTATTATACGGGCCTCAAACCGAATGGTTTCTCAATGAAAAATGTACCCTATATGCAATATATAACACATCAAAAATTCAGCTCATTCCAAGTAGTATAGGGTACTCAAAAGTTCGACACAAAACCACATCGAAGTCAGTAAAACGATTTTCAATATCCGATGCGTTTTTGTTTGACATGGTGTGTGATGTGTGATGGATGAAAATGAGATCCGAAATATGCGTTTTGTAGCTTGCATTCGAGCTTTCCAACCATATAAAGAAAACGCAATTTGGTGCAATTGTGTTTTCGAGGAGGTGCTGTCCGTTTGGATACTGTTTACGAATGATTGATGTATTTACCTAACTTATTTTTTTGGCAGGTCCACTTACTTTGCTGCACTTTTTTTTTCAGTTTACGAAGAAGGTGTTGTAGTTACTCGGCTTAGCAAACAAAGAAATTGCTTGAGGTCAGTGTAGTTAGAGGTGCTACTGCAAATCTCAATAGTTAGGGGATCTATTGCAAACCCCGTAGTTACGAGATCTACGAAAATCTCGCTTTCCTTCCTTGCACATATTATTAATTAGTATAAACGCCTTTTTATTATAATTGCATTTAGATTAGTATAAACGTCATTTTCTGTGTCAAATAGATGTCAGGTAGAGGTAGACGCGGTAGGGGTAGTTCCTTGCACCTTGGATTGCCGGTTTTTATAGTTATTTTTTTTTAATATTTTTTTATATAGTGTATCATATGTAGTATATATTTATAGATATATATGTGTTGTAATTATAAGTTAGGAAAATGCTTACTTATGTGTATTAGTTAGATAAGTTAGGAAAATGCTTAAGTATGTGCAAAGCCGGATGTTGGTTGAATTGGTTGAATGCTTAATTATGTGCAAAGCCGGATGTTGGTTGAAAATGCTTAGTTTAGAAACCGGATGTTGGTTGAATTGGTTTGTTGAATTTGGATTGAAATGATGATAAGTATGTGGTTGAATTGGTTTGTTGAAAAGGGTGCTTGTTCCTACCCGTTTGGAAAATGGTACTTGGGGGTACTTTGTTATCCGGCAAAGCCTCCGAATTATTTTGACGTCGAACCTTTGACCATGAATTAAAAATTTAGGTTAAAGTGTTGTTAGTTTCATAGTAAGTTGAGTAAAACCGAGTTTGCAAAAGTGTTGAGACAACCTTCAAAGACTATTGTTAGTCTCATTTTTTGTATGATATGATGTGTAGGATTGAAAATGAAGAGAATAGAACGTAGTTGGATGTACGAGAGGTTGGATGCTAACAAGAAATTTAACCCGGTATTTGTGAATGGTGTGGAGGAATTCATAAAACATGCAAAGCAGTTAGATTCGTTTCGGGCAAATAATGGAATGATGAAGTGTCCATGTAGTAAGTGTAAGAACACTAAATTTTCGATCGAACATGACGTTAGATTACATTTAACTAAATATGGGTTTTGCGCAAACTACTATGATTGGGTGTGTCATGGTGAAGAGTTTCCCATTCCGATGAACGTTCAGCAAAGACGGGATGTGAACCCTTATCAGGACATGGTTAATGACGCATTACGTGATAGGATTGATCACGTAAGAGAAGAATTGCTTAACCAAGAGGAGAACAATGAGACACCAAACCACGAAGTTGCATCGTTTTTTGAAATGCTTTGAAAAACGCGAGAGGAACTCGTATGTGATGGAAGTAGTGTCTCCGTACGCAAGCGGCTTCTAGGTTGCTCACTTTGAAATGTGATCACAACCTCTCTCACAAATGCGTTGACGGGGTTACCGGTTTGATAGGAGATATTCTTCCGAAGAATAACTTAATGACCTCGAACTTCTATCAAACCAAAAAGTTGTTAAAGGCATTAGAGCTACCCCACGAGAAAATACACGTGTGTCCCGCGGGGTGTATGTTATTTTGGGAGGAGGACGCGAATCCGGACAAGTGTCGGAAGTGTGACCATGATCGATATAAACCGAAAACGAACGCAAGAGGTCAACGTGTGCCTAACAAAGTGATGACTTATTTCCCGATTGGACCTAGACTCCAAAGGTTGTACGCCACGAAACATATAGGCAAGGAAATGAGGTGGCACGCGGAAAACCCCAGGGACAAGCGGTATAATGGCCCACCCAAGTGACGCCGAAGCTTGGAAGCATTTTGACCAAATGCACCCCGAGTTTGCTAAGGAGCCTAGAAATGTGCGGTTAGGACTTTGCACGACGGTTTTGCACCTTTTGGTAATTTTGGGAAGAACTACTCTTGCTGGCCAGTCATGGTTACACCATACAATCTTCCGCCCTGGTTGTGCATGAAAAGACAATTTATATTCTTATCAGTGCTTGTACCGGGGCCGAAAAATCCGAAAGGAAACCTCGATGTTTATTTGCAACCATTGATTAAGGAGTTGAAGCAGCTGTGGGAAACAAGGTTGTTTACTTACGATGTATCCACAAAACAGAATTTTCATATGAGGGCGCACTAATGTGGACTATCAATGATTTTCCCGCGTATGGCATGTTATCCGGGTGGACTACGGCCGGTGTGAAAGCTTGTCCCTATTGTGGTGATGGAAACAAGTCATTCGGCTCAAACATAGTGGTAAATGCACTTGGTTTGATTGTCATCGGCGCTTTCTCCCCGAAGACCATATTTTTCGCACCGATAAAGGTTTTTTGAAGTCCAAACAAGTATGAACACGCGACTCCACCCCGTATATTGAGTGGTGAGGAGGTATGGGAATTTGTACAACACCTACCAAGCATCATTGATGGCTCAGATTCAGACTTGAAACGGCTTAAAAACTTCAAGAATGGTTGGTGGAAAAGAAGCATTTTTTGGGATCTTCCGTATTGGAAAACATTGCTGCTTCGTCATTGCCTGGATGTGATGCATATTGAGAAAAACTTCTTTGAAAAACTGATTGACACGGTTATGGACGTTAAAGGCAAAACTGCTTGTGGTCCAAAATCTGCTAAAGATTTGAAAGAGCTTTGCGAAAAGCGCCCGATTGTACACTTGTTCTTGACAAGCGAAAAGAAAAGTGTTGTGTGAATGGGTCACCAAGTTGAAATTCCCGACGGTTATGCTTCGGACCCGAGTAGGTGCGTAGATCATGATCAATACATTCTACGTGGTTTGAAAAGCCATGATTGTCACGTTTTTATGGAACGTTTGTTGCCGCTTGCCCTTCGAGAATTGATTCCGAAAAATG
This sequence comes from Gentiana straminea, assembly GCA_036785695.1. Taxonomy (NCBI): domain Eukaryota; kingdom Viridiplantae; phylum Streptophyta; class Magnoliopsida; order Gentianales; family Gentianaceae; genus Gentiana; species Gentiana straminea. Next base: position 844,357 of record JAVUPR010000278.1, on the reverse strand, counting down.
AGTGGAATGCATTGACCGAGATAAGTCAATTCTTTCGAGACTTGTGTCTTGCTACCCTAAAAATAGAAGACGTGATTCGTTTAGAGAATAACATTGCTTTGAGATTATTTGCAAGTTAGAGAAGATTTTGCCTCAGCGTTTTTTAACTCGATGGAGCATTTACCGGTACACTTGCCGTATGAGGTCGAGTTGGTGGTCCCGTGCAATATCGATGGATGTATCCATTCGAAAGGTTTTTGAATCACTTAAAACAAAAGATTGGTAACAAAGCTTTCGTAGAGGGATCAATATGCAATGCGTATTTGTTGGAAGAGATTTCAAACTTCGTTCTATGTATTACGATGATCATATTGAAACAAAAGCAAAGAATCTTGTTTGTTGGTGAGACTTCGGCATCGGCAATCGTTTCGATTTACCCGAGTTATTCCGTGATCATAATGGTACAACAACTCGGGAAGTGCAAGACGAGGTTCTTGGATAATAAAGAATATGACTTTGTGCACAAGTACGTATTGTCTAACTGCGAAATCATGAAACCGTATGAACTGTAAGTACCTCATTACTACATATATACAATGCTTAACGAGTTTTTTACGAACAAATATACATTAACCGACAAAATGATTCATTCTTAGATTGTTCGAGCAATTTATTCGTGTTCAACGACCTCAATTGACCTCGACGGATATTTGGAATAAACATGAAAATGAATTTACCAAATGGTTTGCACAACAAGCATCATTGTTGAATGATGATTTGCTAAAAGCTTTGGGAAGTGGTCCTTCTCGTCAAGTCAAAACTTGGAAACGTTATTCGATTAACGGCTACAACTTTCGGACATTCAACCGGGCAACTGATATTGGTAAATCTTCAGTCAACAACGGAGTTTGTGTCAGTTCCACGGAAGGTGCCGACTATTATGGCACTTTAAATGAAATCATTGAGTTGGTGTATTATGGAGCTTCGACTGTCTACAAAGCCGTATTGTTCAAATGTGATTGGTTTGATAATTCTGAACGGGGCATGAATGTGCATAATGATTATAAGATAGTTGAAGTTCATCGTGGTAGGAAATATGGCGCTTATGATCCATTTGTTCTGGCTTATCAAGTCGAGCAAGTCTACTATGCTCCATATCCAAGTTTGAAAAAAGACAAAGATCAATGGTCGGTTGTTTTCAAAACAAAGGCAATATCGACTATCGATGCTCCCGTCGAGGAAACCGTTTTCCAAGAACAAGTGATCAATGATGTTTCCCGATTATCTGATCCTCTTAACATTGTCCACCAAGATCTTGATGTCGATGTTGACTCCGATGTTGGGGATAATGACTTGGATGATGATGAGATGGCGGATTTCATTCAACAAGAAGATGGAGAGGAAGAAGAATCGGTTGATGATCTAGATATCGATGAAGAGGAGGAAGAACTCTTCCATTCTAGTAGTGATAGTGAATAATAATGTATTAAATATTTTATTTTGTCATCATTGCTTTGAATAATAATGTATTAAACATTGTAATATATTATTAATTAGTATAATTGCATTTAGATTAGTATAAACGTCATTTTACGTGTCAAATAGATGTCGGGTAGAGGTAGAGGTAGAGGTAGACGCGGTAGGGGTAGTTCCCCCTCCCCCGGAGCGTCTTCCTCCACACGAACTCACGGTTTGGATGATGAGATACACCGGATGACCGAGGAGGATTTGGGTGTCATTGTCAATGGTGACCTTGGATTGCCGTTTTTGGATCCCGAGGGGAGATGGTAAGTTAATACATATCTTGCTTTAATTTGTTTGTATTTTTATTTATATTTTGATTAACCAAATATATTAACAACTTATTGTTTTCAATATGACGGGTTTACCGACAACTATGTCAAGAAAATGGCCAAGACCGCCATAATCGGCGGCTTCAACACTTTTGCCACCACGTGGCATAATGCCAGCCAGGAGCAGCAGGAAAGGTGGTGGCACGCATTTAGGGTACGTCGTTCGTATAAATATAACTATATATAAATATAACTATAATTATAACTATACATATAATATATATATATAACTATGTTGCGGGCTCATTTCGGCTTCGAGTTACGCCACGAGCGCCCGGTTGGGAAGCTTTTGAGCGGTATGCTATCAACAGGGTCCGTGATTATATGTATCGGGCTCAAACAAACCCCCGTGCTCGGCTTTGGATGACCCCGGATATTCTCCGTCAGTTCGAGGAGTGGATTGGGAGTCCCGTAAGCAATTATTCAATATTTAATTAATAATACTTGTGTTTTATATATATATATATATGTATGTACTAACTTGTTTATCTTATGTCGGAATAGGCATTCAAGGAAACATCTGCGAAAAAGAAGATAAACCGAGCTTCTGGATCCGGTGAGGAAGGGAAGATCCCTGGGACACATGCTATGGGCAGACGCGGCGTTATCGATTTCGCTCGGGCCATGGAGGACAATAGAGAAGTGCCCCTATCAGTCGGAGATCTGGTGACTAGTTCGAAGAAGAAGAAGTCGGGCAACTTCGTCTCGAGGAAGTTTGAGAAAATCTTGGTACGTTATGTATTCTAAATATTATATATACATTATATATATATCATGTAATTATTGTTACTAACAAATTTATATCATACTTTACAGGACGTCTTCACCTCGAAGAAGGCGAAAGCCCGGAGACGCGACGACACCCCGTCGACGAGTCGCGTCTTTATTACGAAGCCGCCGGTGGTTACGACAAGAAGGGGAGAGTTTTTGGCATGGGGTCGGTGCCTCCATGTACTACGACGGGCGCACTGCTGCTGCGCTCGACACTCATCCGGCCGAGACATACTCTCCGGGCATACTCACCCGTCTCACCCGGGAGATGGCGCGAGAAAGACAGATTAATGCGAAACACGGGCGAGGTTGGAGGAGCTAGAGAGAGACGAAAGCGTCGGGGAAGACGGACTAGCGCGGATGGAGGAGTGGATTACCCGGCGGTTAGGAAGCATCCCTCCGGAGGGATGCAACCCGGGTACGAGCGGCACGAGAGATGACCGATCGATCACGGACCTGGAGGAAGTGACATGGGTTTAGGTAGTACACCGGGTCGGCGACCGGGTGACAATGCTTTATACATTTTTATTTATTTTGGCTTATCGTATCCCCTTTGACATATCGTTTTATCCCCTTTGACATATCCCCATTGACATATCGTTTTATTTATTTTGGTATCGTATCCCCTTTTATATTGTTGTCGTTGATAGCCGGTAGCAATTGTAATGCTACCGGGGAAAATTATGGCTGTTTTGCGGCGGTGGTTTGGCCGGCTGCTGCAAAACAGCCATAATTTTCTGATTAATTTTAACTTTTGCGACGGAAATATTCCGTCGCAAATCTGTTTTTGCGACGGAAAAGTGTATTTGCGACGGATATGTAAGGATCTAAAAATAAAAAAATTATTTAATAAAAAAAACTTTGCGACGGATTATACAATTTTTGCGACGGATTATACAATTTTTGCGACGGTTCATAAAATTTTTGCGACGGATTATAAATTTGTTTGCGACGGATTTTACATTGTTTTGCGACGGAAACTATATTTTTTAACAAAAATAAAATACGTTATTATCCGTCGCAACATTCGTCGCAAATAATTTGCGACGGATAAACCATCGCAAAATCTCGGTTTTGCGACTAAAAAATGCGACAAAAAAAAAACCGTCGCAAAACCGTCGCAAATTAGGATTTGCGACGGAAAAAGCCTAGTTTGCGACGATAATCTTCCGTAGCAAAAAGCCCAGTTTTTTGTAGTGATAGGAACCGAACCATTATGGTGAGGAAAGGTTTGATTCAAATGGGAGAAAAAGAGACAAAAATTGTAACATAAATATCATTGACTTACAACTACACAAACAACTTTCCAACTATATAAACAAACTTGACTTCATTCATCACAAGTACCTACCTGATAACCACCCATTTAAGGCATTCAAATCAGGTTGAATCTTCACATGGAGCTAGGAAAATCCAAAAGAAATGCTGATAATTCTTCCGGGAAACGGTAAAACAACACTCTTGAATTGGTGGATAGAATCGGTGTGTTTACCATTTTAATTACTTTAGCCGACTTGATTCGGTTATATGGTGGTTGATTAATGGTTAAAGACGCAAAATTACGTTTTAGAATGATAATTAATGTTCTAAAAATGGATAATTAATTAATAGTAATGGATAAGGATATATTGCCTTATACATTAATCTGTTTTCTTTTTCGTATCTCGACTTTTTATATATATATATATATATATATATATATATATATATATATATATATATATATATATAAGTTGAGGTAGGTATTTGCCTGTAACACAATAGAATATCTTACATTGTTGTGTATTATTAAGATATTAGATCTTGTCATGCGTATAAACACCAATATAAGTATTATATTGAATAATGGTACCAAAATAAATATTGTCTTAGTTAAACAATTGTATGTATAGTTAAGAAAAGGAAACATATTTTCACAGATTTTGAACTTTTCGACATATTTTCTCAAGTTTCTCAACTTATAAATGTACATAATATTTCCATTACGAATATCTATGTAGAACTATAGCATGTTTTTTTTAATGTCTTTCTTTCTCTTCTGACTTTATGCATAGTATTCGATCACCAAGGTTGTTGAAGCCATATCCGTTGGGTTTGAGTCTCGACATCTGTCGTGGCATCACACCAGGGTACGTAGGGGTGTGAGGTGAGGTTCAAGTTGTTTATAGATTCGACCTTTGGAAAGTTGAAGCTGAGGTTGGAAAGTTTCCAGCCGTTGAACCTCACCGTGCAAGTAGGTTTGACTCGTGCCGCCACGCACTAAAACCTCGCTCCTATTGCATTAATTTCATATGCTATCGGTGTAAAAAGAAGGCCTAATAATTGGTTTGGAATTGGTGAGATTTCAAGGGATTTTTCAAGGGTTTTAACCACTTGTTCCATTGATGGCCTTTGGAGCTTAATGCTGTACATGATAGTGCTAGCTTTAATATGAGCTTAAAAGCTTCTACCGAGTATTCCCCATTCAGTTTTGGGTCAGCAAAATCAGTTATTTCCCCACTTTTTGTCACACTTTTGGCCTGTTCATTTCAATCAAAATTTATTAATTAATTAGATAAACAAAGAAAAAAACTAAAGTAGAGAGAATCTCACTTAGACCACTCTTTTATGCTAGCTAGGTTCAATTTTACAAAAGTTAAAAAATGGGGCATATATTTGATATCTGTAAAATAGAATATTGAGCTTCCAGAGGTCGAATATCAACGTGGTGCCCTGAAAAGTGGATTTATTGTGGTGTCATTAACAACTCCCTACAGAAGAATCTAGTATGACACCACACATGCACTGTAAGGCAGGGTAGGTTCCACTTTACAAAAAGTCCAAAATGGGACGTATTCGATCTCAATAAAGTCGAAGATCGACCATACATTCAACTTTTCAGTTGTTGAACCTCAGTGTGTGGTGCCCTGAAAGTTAGATTCGTTGTGATGTCATTAACAACATAGGCGCGCAGAAAAGAAAAAAGTGAGGGCATACCATTTTGTTAACATGCATAGGTCTGTTCATATCCATGCTAATAACCCTCTGACCAGACAGAATTTGGAGAAGAACAATTCCAAAGCTGTAGACATCACCAGATGCATTAACATGGCGGTTTTTCTGATACTCTGGATCCACATAACCAAATGTCCCTCTTACTTCTGAACTTACAAATGATTCACCCATACTCATCACTTTTGACAACCCAAAATCAGATACTTTTGCTTGAAAATCTTTGCATATAAGAATATTTGTTGGGTCAAACAAAAGCATATTTATCCTGATATCAAAACATATATTAATGGATAATCCAACAAGAAGATTAATTACCTTAATGTCGCGGTGAACAATGCGGCCATCAGGATAAGTGTGAAGAAACCAAAGACCTCTTGCTGAGTCTATTGCTATTTCCAACCTTCTAATCCAAGATAAGTTCTTGTATTTCCCTGTTGATTTGATTAGCATATATATATATATATATATATATATATATATATATATTATTACCATGCAATGCAAGCATTTAGGTTTGATGTAAATGAGGTTGCGAACATACATATCAAAAAGCCAATGAGAAAGGTTCCCGTTATGACACAACTCATAAACAAGAAAACATTCATCTTCTCCATCACAATGAGCAAGCAAAGATACCAGGTTTTGATGTCTGATATGTGATAGGCTTTTCACTTCTCTTACAAACGTTTCCATTTGTCCCTCGTTTGTTATGTGCTTTACTGCTACATGCTGTCCGTCTGATACAACAACTTTGTACACTTCTCTTGTTTCAATAAATAGCAGAGGATTGTGTGTCAAGATCACACCTTTCTAGTAACTATATCTATTCTATGTCCAAACATCAATTCTTTTGGCTTCGTCACTTGTTTTTATTTGTAGTAAATTCATACATACTCACCAGCAATGCCTTGACCGATGATGTTGATAGGACTCAGATCGTCTGTAGCAGAATACAGATATTATCGACTTGCGCATTCATCGTAAAATGAATTATTATATATCACTTGTCAAAATGGGATCATAGAACACAAGTATTATTATTATTATCCATCACTTTCTCTGACATCTGAAAATTAACAAATCGTTGTATAAATTCCCCCCCAAAAATAAAAAATAAAAATTTGAACATTTATTTGGTGGTATGTAAACTTTTCTTGCCTTTTTCCTACAAAGGACACAACATGTAGCTATAACAGTAAGTGCCATTGCTGCTACACCAGCTATTGTAGCATACAAGCCTGAAATAAATCATTACACTTTAACATTTAAAGGGTCATTTCATTCTTGTATAACAAGTTGATACATCCATTGAAGCTACAATAAAATGAATGGCAAAAGACATTGGAGGCCCTTAAACTTTTACTATCATGACATTTTGGCCCCTGATCTTTGTTTTCTTGGGTACAACTTAGCTCCTATGCATTTTTTTCAGTGACAGATTGCCTCCTAAGTCCTAGCTAGCATGTATAGCCCTTGCTTCCCGGAATCAACAAGGGCGACAATACGAGATCAACATTGACCGTAAAATTGCTGATGATTTTGAAATCCATTTTGTGTGGTGTTTATTGCATTGAATTCCGGGAAGCAAGGGCTATGAAGTGGTGTGGTAATTAAAAAATTGGTTTTGTCACAGAGAGTATTTATCTGCAGCAATTTTACCAGTGCACCACACTTTATCATGCAACACATTATATCGACCTTTTAAAAGTCGATTCTTGAGTCAACAATCGACTTTCAGATGTTTGATCCTCCCGTTCGACTTCCGGTCAGTCGATTCTTTGACTCCAAAGGTCGATTCATATGTGCTGCACATGCACTGTGGTGGTGTTTGTAAACTCAAGGGTGAAAATAAATGCTCCCTTTTCATACCCTATGGACCAATATATATAGATCATTTTTAAAGGATTAAGAGCCAATATTATACACAAGAAATCGATTTAGAACCCAATTTTGTTACACGGACATTGATTCTAAGCCTTACGAGGAGCCAAAATGTTACGACCATAATAATAATAATAATATAAAGGCCTTCTTCCTCTCGCCTTTTGCCCTAAAATGATTAATTAAGTACCTTTTTTTTACCCGAATTTTTCTCTTCCCTTAATTCCATGATTATAACTTGAAGAAGAAGATAAAAGAGATATTGTATCATTATCCAAGCTATATGCTTTGAATGTAACACTACTACCTAATCAACATCATAATCAACATTAACAACAATAATTGGATTCAAAAAAAAAATGCAAAACAAACATTAAAACCTCTGAAATCGAATAATCGTATACTTACCTTGTTGTAATGTATTGTCTCCAAGACACTTATAAACTGCTTCAACCCATTTCTTATCATCAAATCTTTGGCTTGTTAGTATAATCAACACCGCGAATCGACAAGTTTCATCCTCATTAGTCTGGTTTGATGATAAACTAATGTCTTCCCACGTTCGTAAACACCGATTACAATCCAAATTTGATGCATTATCTGAGCCTAATCCTTGACAATCATCATTTAAGCTTCTTAATCTGTTGCCAGGTTTGTTAATCACATCATTAGCGAGTAATTTGAGCGACTTTTACCAACACATTTTGTAAGCTTCTCAAAACCACATGAAGAAGAATTATGTATAGAAGAAAAGCAATTATCTTGGTCTGTTTGATCAAGAAATATTTTCCCTGTTTGATTTGTTACGTACGCTAATGCCTGCAAGTATTTCTTGAATTGTAGCCCACAACAGTTGCCGATTCTCGCATTTTGGATCGGTCCCGGATGATGATGAATTATCATCTAAGTTTAGAACACAATTGCTTGTAGAATTTGAAGTAAATATGTTTGAGAAGAAAATGAGGAAAAAAACAAGAAACGTAAAGAATTTCGAGTTCTTCATTTGATGATATACATATACATACACTTCAGTGTAAATGAAATTCAGAGAAGAACAAGTAGGAAAAAAGGTTGAAACTTATTTGTTTTATATGTTCATGCAAAAAATGGAGTAGGAAAATAATTTTGATGATTAATACAAGAAGGGTAGTTTTTGTTTGTTTATGAAATGAAGTTGTTGTTAAGGATGTATAAAACTACAAAATTGCCGGACAGAGTTGTAGATTAAGTCAAGGGAAATAATATAAAAAAGGGATTTATATTAGTACATTGTTATTGACAACATATCGAATTTACTTTCAAGATAGCACAATGATATCGACCTCTTCAAAGTCGAATTTTAGTCCTAACATTCGACTCTGAAACAATCGAAAACAAAACTCGACCTCTGCAATATCGGATTTTGCCGTTGGTAGATTCAGTGTAGTATCAGTGTCCTTTGTATTATTGAGGTCCTATTATTATGCTTTATAAAAGGACAGACAAGAATACTAAGCCGGTAATACTTATGAATCTTGTCTTCTTTAGTTATTTGGTTAGTGCATATGGCACAAAAAGGGAGGGAAAAAAATCATTTTTTTTTAGTTTTAGAGGTGAATAAAAATTTCCAATAACAATACCCACTTTCATGTATCCTCTAACAATCATCTCATGTGCATGCAACATGCATTGGTGTATAAAGACCAAGACAATGCCGTTTTGGTGTATTTGTTTAGTTTTGACTTGAAAATGACATTGTTTTGAGTCTCCACGTATCATTATCATTATACAGTGCCACTCCTATAATTGGTAACTACAATTTAGACCATATATATAAATATGTTTTCAAAACTTGAACATCATATTCACACGATGCTATAACATGGGCAAATCGGTGAATTTGTTCCGGTGAATTCACATTATGCTATTATAGTTAGGGGTCAAAAAGTCATTCAGAAATATGAAGGTTCTTTCAAAGACAAATGTCAGAGACGGGTCAAAGTGTCAAAACCCCTTACAATACATTTCATTGCCACTGACGTTACCTATCATCATCCCGTAATACACAAGAAACACGTCATTGTGACCGACGTTTATATTTTCATAAAAAATAAAATAGTTTAAAAGATTTTTTTTAAAGATGCGCTAAGCACTCGTGAGAATGCGATGAGTTTGGTCAAGGCGGGCCAACGGTCTCTGGTCCAGCCTAGCCCATTATTAGTTCCTTTTAGACTTTTTAAGTTTTTTTTTTTTCGAGGGATACGAAAGATTTTAATTAAACTACGGGGAATCCGAACCCGGGTCCTTCCACTGGAGGCGAGGGTAAACCCCCAATAGTGACCACTGGGGTATGGGCCTTGCCCCAGCCTTTTTAAGTTCACTGCGAGACTTTTGTCCACCTGTCTTCGTCTCCACTAGCAAAACAGAACTTATGCAGAATAAGGAAGTAAATGTAAATATAGCAAAATATTGGCAATAATTTCTACAGATTATTGCATAGAAATATAATCTCTTACTCTGTAATTTTATACATACTGATATGCATGGAAAATGAGATGATTCAAAGAAGAAAGGAGGAATAGACCTTGATTGGGATAAGCTATTACCCACTAAAACCTCATGCGGCGATTCGTCGTCGTCGTCGGAGGAGGAATTGGTGGCGGTTGTACCTAAGGTAAAGCAAGAAAACAATGCAGCTATGGTTTTAGACGGTGATGAAAATGAAACACATCATTATGAGGAGCTCAAAGACTTGAGTGATATGCAGCTGATGGAAGCGGTGAAGAGGCTTTGAGGTGTCGTTGATTGAAGGTTCAAAGTCGCGGTCTCGGTTACCGACTCGGAGACCACCGAGTCACATGAATCGTCGCGTATCGGTATCGTTTGGGCGAGACGGGTTTTCTCCCGTATAAAATGCTTTAAAAATTTGAAAAAACTCTATAAAAAAATATGAATAACTAAACACAACATCAAAATGTCCCAAAACAATCATAAGATCATTTTTTTAATTAAATACAACAAAATATGCGCTGTTGCGTTACGTTATCCAAATAAGACATGATACTCAGAGTTTTTACATCAAATCAATAAATGGGGGTTCTATTTGGACCCCCCCTGTTTACTACTTGCACCCATTATTTGAATTTTTTTTTTTACTTCTACACACCCATATTTTACTTATTACACCACACAAAAATAAGAAAAGGAAAAAAATACACTTTAGCCCCTAGACTTTTTTAAACTTAAATAACTATATCATCTTCCCTCTTCTACGCTTTTCACACCTCCACCCACAATTTTTCCGGCGACCCCGTTTTCCGGCGTGCCTCCCAAACCACCCATAGCTACCACCATTTCCCTCTCCTCTGCTGCGTTTTTTCTCCTCTCACCCAGCTGCAAATCCGCCTCCCAAACCACACCGCCACCCAACAGATTTGCTCCAGTCCCAACCATCACGCATTCATCCATGGACGAGGCGTGTCGATTTGCAGGTGGGCTTCCAAAAAAAGTGGTGCTGCATTGGAGCCTTTTCCGGCGGCCGTTAAAGGGGAGGGAGGAGATGGAGCGTCGGGCCACCGTTGTTTTGCGGATTGGGGGCATGGGGTGGGGGGGGGGGGGGGGGGAAGAGGGGAGGCCATCGGAAAAAATGAAAAAAAATGATTTGGGGCCGGAGAAATGGTTTGGGGGGAGGTCATTGGAAAAAATGGGGGAAAGGGTTTGGGGAAGAAAAAGGTTCGTCTCTTCATAGTTGTATTTCTTCAATTGGTTGATGCAATTTGAAATATTTGGAGAGGAAGATGAGGTTAGGGGGAGCTGATTGTTTTGATTTTTTTATTTTTTTATTTTAATGCAGTTTGATGTTTGTTTTTTGGGTGGTGTTGTGGCTGAGGAGATGGCGGAGGGAGGGTGAAGGAGATGGCGGTGGTCGTGGAGATGGAGATAGGGTTTAAGGTTTGAATTCGCCGATTTTTGAGCAGGGGAAGAAGATGAAGGCTTGAAGGTGGAGATGATTTTGCGGGTGGGGGAGGAGGAAGGGCGGTGAGAGAGAGTTGGGGTGGGCGGGGAAGGAGGAAAGTGGTGGACGGTGGTGGGCGGAAAAAAATGAGGGGGTGAATATTTGGGGGGACTAGTTTGATTTTTTGATAAGTTGTGGCGAAAGTAGTAGTTTTTTTTAGTAATTGTGTAGTGTGAGAAGTATAAAAATAATCAAAATAATCTTGTGGTGCCAAAAGTAAAATTTTGTGGTACAAGTAGTAAATGGATGCAAGTAGTAAATAGAGAGGTCCAAATAGACCCCCCATCATTAAATACATTTTAAATATAGAATAAATAGTTAAATGCATCATCATCACATAACATCTTCAAGGAATTTCCTATGTAAACATGTTTACTATCTTGAGATTCCTAAGAATAGAATTCAAAAAGTTGTTATTTATAAATGTAGTCATTAAAATTAAAGTTAAAGCACTAAAAATATTGTTTGCTAGATAAAGTAAACTACAATATGATTCATTGAAGATTATAAGCCTCAGCAAAAAAATGTGCAAATCGAAGGTTATAAGTCTCAAATTGACACTATGACATTGTAAATACATAAATAGTGTCATTTAATTTGACACTATGACAACAGCAACCTATAGTTAAAATAAAGAGAACAAAAAAATATAAATTATTATAGAAAATTTATGATGATTAAAAATGTAGATTAAAAAGATAAGATTGATTAAAAAAATATTAGACTGAACATATTAGTTTTTTTTATAGACTGGACATCCGATATTCGAACGATACTGAGAAGATAACGCTTGCATCCTCTCGATTACCCCTACACCGATGCTTATGATACGCACAAATCGAAGTTGCTTTTCCTCAAAAAAAAAAAAAAAAAAAAAAAGAGAAAAGAAAAGAAAAAAAAAGTTGCTTTGTTTTCGCAGATTTCTTTATAAACGGTTTTTATTTTTTTTAAAAGGAGACTTTGGCCAACCCTCTTTTTATCCAGAACTTGGGTTTCCTGGTTTTCATTCCTCCATCAACAAAACAAAAAAAAAAAAAAAAAAAAAAAAAAATCCAACCTCTCGTCCAGTGAAGAAGACGATTCTAGAAGAATTGAAGAAGAAGATCTATTACCTCTCGTCCTCGCCTCGCCAAATTCGAAGGTTGGTTGTTGTTTTAATATGGGTATTTGTGGTTTTGGTTTTGTTTCTTCGTTAGAAATTGAGGAAATTTAGTGAATCAAATCGTGTGTTGTGGGCTTGTGGCTCTTGGAGTTGTGGGTTTGTTTTTGCTTTTGCTTTTGATTTTTGCTCTGTAAATATATATATATATTTTTATAAAGAGGCAAGAGGATTCACGGGTGTACATTTGTACAACTATTTGTCTATTTGTTGTAAAAAGATGATTCTCTGGCAAAAAAAATAGTAAGATTCTCTGCTTCTGCTTCTATTTCCAGTCGAAATCACTGTATATCGGATTGACTCGGCCGAGTCAGGCCGATTTTTGCGAGTCAGGCCGAGTTTTTCCGAGTCAGACCGATATATACCCGAGTCATGCCTAAAACGAGATGAATCCGTAACTTTGTACCGGTAAGCTCCGAGTCGTCTCCGACTCGGACGAGATTCTGAACCAACGTGATTCTCTCGTGTTTCAGAAATTGAAAGACGGAGGCAAGAAATTCGTCGCCAGTTTGAAACGGCACGAGTTTGAACTGGAACGGTGCCGGCACGTCAGCCTTAAAGAGGTGTGCTTTTGCTCGTTTTTATTGTGCTTCTGAATTTCCTGAATTCTCCTGATTGTATAATGGGATTAGGGGATTTAGGTTAATTATCAATATTCTTTCTTGCTACTTTCAGACCCCTAATCTTGAATTACTTGGAATATGGCATCGTTTCGAAAATGTGACACTTCTCCATATGTTGCCTCCTGTTAATATGAAAAGTATCAATGCGATACATGTAAACGAAGAAGTAGAAAAGTTTAGGTGACTAAAAGCTTGTATTTTTGTGGACGTCTTTGGTGGGACAACCTGCGAAAAAGTCGTTTTTAAGGCTAATTGACGGTGAAAAAGCGCGGTGTTTTTTGTGTCGTTAACAGAGAAAGTGTTTTAATTTTTTTTTGAGGATAGATAGTGTTTTTTTAATTCATTTCACTTGCTTGTACAATTACATCACCATGGATATTTGTACTACATTCTATAACAGAAAATCTAACAAACAAGTATTCTATCCATATATGGCATAGTGACTGCATGACACTTGTTACATCTAGATAGTCCCAGTCATCACTCTTATCCTCAACAGCCAATGCTTCTATGCTCTCTCTGAATCATTACCTTTATAGAAAAGCTCAGTTCTTTCACTGATGCTCCTGCTCAATAAAGTAGTTGCTGTGTTTGGAGCCTTTTGGTGCTTAGACGGCAGAGTCTATGAAAAAGGCATTGAATTTTGATGCTGAAAGATGAATGCTGGTCAATGATGCCCAAATAAGATTATATACAAATCTGAGCTGAAAAAGGTATTATGTTTCCCGTTTTCTCTTTGTTTTGGTAAAAGAGTCGACCTTTCTCTCTCGTTTGTCTTGTCTCTGTCTAGATCTGAATGCATGCTCAGTTATTGTCAAAGCTCTAGTCTTTAATTGGTTTTTGTATTGTCTATGTCGTTTCTGGAAGTCTGAATGCTAAATTGATGTAACCTGCTGTTGATCTGTGCATATCTCTGCCAAAATAATTTGCTTAAACATTACTGTAATGCTTTGGTCTAATTGCATGTTTGTTGGTGCATAATTTCTTCAGATTGGCTAATCTGTATTTTGTCCTGAGTCAAGCTATATATGGTCAAATATGAGATATTTTTCGGTCGATTAAAATGAGTGAAAGTTCAATCTTTTGTGTATCATATATAGTTTTCTTTTGGTCACTTGATAATATATATGTATATACGTCCTAGCCTCTGTCTTTAGTGCTACTATTCAGAATAGATCCCTTCTGACCTTTTGCCGCATGCAAAATAGCAAAACTATAATAGCTTATATATTACTCCCTCCGTCCCATTTTAATAATCATGTTTGACTTTTCACACGGTTAAAAAAGTGTAATTAATGCTTTGAATCTCATTAAATGATCGAATATTTTTTACATTTATGTCGTTTAAGGTAGAACGGATCGAAACTCGGTCCGCTTGGATATTGCCGGATCTGAACAGATCAATGCAGAGAAACTGCTATTTTTGTTCGAACTGTTATTTTATTCTGTTATGATAGGTTTATTTATTATTTTTAATAATTTTATGGGCTTAGTGTCTTGTTCGATTGTTAGAATATCTGGATATGATATTTAAATTTTGCGCACTCCTACCTGATCGAACCTGTTTGAAACAGTTTGATATTTTTTCACTTGTAGTATATAATATTTAGTATCATTACGTTTATGTTTTAAGTGTGCTTTACTCAATTTTTTTATTTGTAAAACAATTATAATTTTGCTTATTATATGTATTGAATTATTTATCATAAAATCTATTTAAAAATCAATTATTACTGATGTCAGGACGTTACATATTTTGAAGTTTTTTTTTTTTTTTTGATAACTTTACTTTGATAAAATATGCTTTATTTTGAAGTTAAAATATGCAACTCATCAAATATCAAAAAATTATTTTTGAAATATACTTTCAAAAAATTATTTTTGTTGATTTTCATTTTCATGTAGAAAAACGTATAAAACATGAAATGCTGATTGAAATAAATAATTTATTTAATAGCAGTAAAACCTTTAACCCTAAATTTAATGAAATAGGTAACTCCACCATTGAAAAAAAACTTAAATTAGCAATAGGGTATGTTTTTCTTTAAAAACTTTATTAAAATGAATATTTATGTTTTAAAAAAAAAAGCGAAAGAAAAACAGTTGGTTAAAAACTTTACAGCTTGAATTATTTTGTTTTCCCGTGCTTTACTTTTTATTCGCGCCAATTTACATCCCTTTCTTGGCGCCATTTTGCACATCCGAGTAATACACTTTTCCCGCCTCTCAGTCCACCACGTTTACCGTGCAAGTTATATGTGCGCCTATATATTTGGAGGTCGGATCCTCTGCCGTAGGGCATTCACGGCAGATGCTGCTGTGACGCCAAAACGGCGTCGTTTTGGTCCTAGCTTAAAATTAGGGCAAGGCCGGATACACTTGGGCGGCGTCGTGTGGCGTCGTGTGGAGGCAAAACGACGCCGTTTAACGTCACGGCAGACACGGCAGACGCGGTTTCACGGCAGAGGATCCCAATTCATATATTTGACTCTCAGCTATTCAACTTTCATCCATTCTTTTATTCTCCAAGTTTGTACTTTTCTTCCAGAATAAAATCTCAAAGACTTTCTCAGTTTAGTATTTCTTTAACTCTCATCTTCAAAAAATTTCTTCATTCTCAAGATATGTTTAATTTAATCACCACTTTCCCGTCCAGATGTGATAACTTACTTGATCTAGTATGAAATCAAACTGCTTACAAATCTACCTGACATTTTAAGTTTTCCTTGTCATGTACTTGCTGTTGTGAATTGCTTTAGTCAAGTTGATTTTCTCTGGTTTTGTTCGTCTCTCCCATCATCCCTAATTTTCCTTTTAAAAGCATTTTGCAGATATAATTCACTTGTATATGAAAACTATCCTATTTCATATATTTTTAAGTAGTATTGTGTTACAATCTTGGTGGTGAGAAAGTGTAATTTGTCATGATTTTATTACCTCGGTTTCTGCTAAAGAGAACAATGAAATTTCAAATTATTGGAAGACTTTTTTGGACTTTTGATTTGTGTTGTCTGTTTTTAGAATTATATTTTTGGATGTTCCTGTTTATAGAAGTTAAAGTGGTGTCTTTGATGAGAACTCTTGTATTGTGATGAAATCCCTGTTCGGCAATTTTGTTTGTGTAATAAATCTCTAAGATCTTTGCTTTATGTTCATTTATTTAGCAGATCTATATGATTTCATAGTAGATGTATGTATATCGTAGAGCCTCAACATCTTTGTGGTATAGCACTTGTTTTTGATTTATTTTGTAGATTTGTAAATCTGTTTGCTGTTTTCTCGTCTTTTTGTAGATCTGTAATGTTTTTTTTGTTGGATTTCAAGCTCTGTTAGATGGATCTGTAACATTTTTTGGTTGGATTTGAAGTATTTATGTTTGTAATTATTTATTTATGAGCTATTACACTATTGAATGGATCTCATAGTTGGAAGTGTAACATTTTTGCTTTGGGATGCAGGTTTCAGCTATATGCTAATTTGCTCTGAAGTTTACCATGAAGATGGTCTTTGTTTCAGTGGCGGTATTTGTAGGTTTATCAACAACTTTGTCAAGGTACATTGGTTTGTCTGATTTATTGGTATTTATGTTGATAGACTACTTTATGAATGTGTCTTGACTTAATAGAATGAATATTTAGCTGCACCTGGATGAAAAGGTTCATGGAGACTCTTATTGCCTTGTTGCTAGTAAAAATTTTATTAACAACTTATTAGCGAATAATAATAATCTGATTTGCCTTATAATTCATTTCACGTTAATATTCATGAAGTGTTTCTCTTAGCGCCCTGCCCTTTCATTCTGTTAATGTTGGTTGATTGTCAAATTTGGCTTATTGTGTGCAACACTACCAGTTTGATGGTACATTTTGACTTGAGTTGAATTATATAATTTTGTCGATGATCATGTTCTATTAAATTTGGTTGCTCACTTTGTACATTGATGTTAATGACTTATGTTATTTATCTTTTCAATTCATGCTGTGTAGGATATGAAGATGCAGAGACCTAATTCTGAACTCTCCTCTGTTTAAGACACATCACCTTGATGGCATTCAAAATGACCTTCAATCCTTCCCCTTACGTTCACTTCAACACCCTCAACCATCGTTGTCCTTTTCTTCTTTGTATAAATGTATCCTCCGCCCCGTGCCGTCGCCACCATCGTCGTCGTCTTCTTAAATACCGCCACTCACCCTCAAGTCCTTTTTCTCTGCAATCGGAACATAACCTCCTAATAATCCTCACCGCTGAACGCCTGTCCATTTCGGAGCCTGTTAATTACCTCAAGTCCCTACTGAACTCCTATCAACTACATCGCAACAACTTCATTGCCGCCGCCGACGATGCCTTCAACGACCTCCGTAGTCTCGTCACCGTCGATAGCAGCACCAGACGGGTGATGATCTCCTGCAGAAGGCCCACTGTCAATTTTGTGGCCTTTCTTGCGATTTCTAGTTTAGTTATTACTGTCCTTTGCTGGAGCCTAACTAAGTCTTTATTCAGAAAATTTAATTACGATACTGCAAATAATGGAGGATTAGTGTATAGAAGGGATAGGAGTTTAGGAGGAAAAGAAGTGCTTGTAGGAAGAGCAGAAAATAATAGAGAAATTATTGAGAAATCAGATAAGCTTACGATGATGCAGCTGGATGGGGTTAATGTGATGAGAACAAAGCCATTCTGGTCTAAGAGAGAAAAAAGATCCTTGGATGAAAAACTGCCCACTTGGTGGCCAGCTTTAAACCCTTCTGGTTTCGAGGTTGATGACAAAGAGGAGTACCTGAACATGGCTAACACACTGATTCGAGGTTTGCCTTTTTCTTATTTTCTTAATTTGTCACCCCTAACCAATACTAATACATTTAGCCTTTTGGCTGATAATTACTTTCAAAGCATGCTCCATAACAACTTTCCTGCTGTGCTTTCCTTTAGTAGATTGAAGGGCATTTCAAGTAGTTTGTCAATTCTGTATTTTATACATTTTTGCTCGACAATTTTTTAGAGCCGTGGATTCATGTCTCCAAGCCTCCATGTGTTACCCTTGGTACTTCTGTTCATTTTCAACATGTTTATATATTTCCACTAAATATTTAAATATGGGTGCATTGGCGATTTATCAAAAAATAGGCTTTGTGCTGTTGGTGGTGATGTGTTCTACTAATGTGCTAAGCTTTGCCTTCATTATGATTGTTGTCTCATCTTTGAAGTTAGTATGCATTTCTTGGATTCCAGAGGCCCTTGAAGTACCCTTATGATATTATTATTTGCTCTTCTTTTTTCAGCTGACAACTAGGTTCTTTTCTGTAACTTTGTTACACTGGAACAATTTTATAGTTATGCACTTGTGTGATTTTTTTGCACTATTTGTTTTGTTGCACAGTGTATTATTGCTGCTGGCTTGGCTTGATATATGCCTGAACTCTTGAGTCTAAAGTTTATCTAAACATGTTCTAACTTTATGCCCATATTGTAAACAACTGATATATGATCTTTTGCTTTTCAGCACCTAAAATTTGGATTTTTGATTATTTTGAGATTAACGTTTCTTTCCTGATATTTCTTTTCGGGTTTTGAAGGTTGATATTCTTGTTCAATGTAGGTAAAATTATACTCAAGCTTCCATTGTTGTGGTCATGCTTTTTTCCTCAAATAAATCCTTACAAATTTTCTTTCCAGCAATCTTGGACAATAGAATGAGAGGGAAGGACATTTCAGCCAAGGATATAGTCCAAGTTAGTTATTGTTCACCTAGAATCCTATTACTATGCTATTTATAAAAGGGCATCCCGGTTCATGAATGAATTTTGCCTGTGTGGGTCCTATGAATGGCCGATTCATTTAAGCCTAAATGCATCTATGTAACTTATGCATACATGATATTTGTTGTCTTAAGCTCTTTTAGCCTTTTATTCTTGGATTCTTTTCTGCCCCATGTCAAGTGATAAAACAGCAAGGGAAGCATATCCAAACCAGGCACAGGTTGGAGTATTTGTCAAGGTTCATGTATTTTGTGTAATGGACCTTTCAATTCATTTCAGTTTTCCTTTTCCATGATTCCATCATAATTTAGACGCTTCACTCTACTTTAGCTTCTAATTTTTGTCTTGGATTTCCACTTTGTTTTGTTGCTATTACTGTACTAAAGAGCGGTTTTATTCCTCTTCTCCTCAGTTACTGGTCCTTTGGCTGAGGAACTTATGTATCAGCCTTATGTCGTGGGTGTATCTGAGAAGATATATTGTTAAAATATTTGTCTTGACAAGTTCCTTTAGCTAAATGTCCTGCAGTTGGGTGGGTTCCTTCTGGGTTATTGGTTGAATTATTTGTTATATGGAAATTGAATAACTTATTTGGTGTAAGCTGTATTCATGGAGTCATGCTATTTATCTGGTTTGTATCATATGTTTCTTAGTTCCTGAGCATTTTCAGAGACTGGTTCTTAAGGTTGATTTTCTGTGTGTGTGTGTGTTTTGGATCTGTATTTTAGAAGCGTAAGGGTAACCTTTTGATTCTGGATCTACCACGGATTGCATGCATATGATTTTATCAAGTAGAGGATGTGATTAAATGAGTCATGTAGTAAAGGTGTCTTTAAAGAGCCAGGCATGATTTTACTTTCATTGGATATTTTACTCTTGGTTTTGTAAGAATTCTAGCTTATTTTTGTAACCGTAATCTCCAGCTAACCCGTTGTGTAATAATATTCTGATGACAGCTACGTCATATATGCAAGACATCTGGTGTGAAAGCACATATTGAGCCTACAAATGCACGCTATTCATTTTATCGTGCAGCTATTGACTTCATCTTGAATAGTTGTGAAAGGTATAGATTTTGATTTCCAAAACCGCTGTAACTAGTGACATTTCTATAAAACGGAGAAGGACAACTGTTTCTATTCTTCTTGTTCACTTATATGAGATTATGCACTCCTGCTTTTATGACAAACATGCCCCTATAATAAATACTTCCCAGTTACCAGTGCTGCTAGAGCTATGCTGTTTTCTTGCTTACTAATGCCAAAAATATTTTGCAGTACTGAGACGCAGTCCTCTCCTGTCAGTATTGCTGGTGAGGATCCTCAGCATTTCATCGCTGGGCTTGCCGAAAATATTGATGTAGAGAGCAGCCGTGCTGTACGAATGGTGTCTGCCTCTGTGGCTGCATGCACACGGTCACACCTGCTTCAGGCATGGGTGAGGGCCGTTTTGTTTTTGGGTAAACTAATGACTTTCTTAATGAATCAAAGCTGTATGATCCTTCAAAAGTAAACTTACTCAAACTACACTGGGTAGTTTTCATTGAATGTCCGTGGTATTGTAATGTAATCTCAGCCCAGGCATCCCCTCACCCAAACCAGCACCTTAGCCATGCTTCCGTCAATGCTTATACTTAGAATTCATGCAACCCGGAGCAGCATTCTACTCCCAAATATTACTGAAGATTAATTATGTATTTCCTTCTCATTTTCTCGTTGGAACACGAAAACATAGCACCTTTTTCTCTATTCTCTGGATGTCCATGAGCACTGCTTACCCCATTTACTTTCTGCGAACTTCATGACTGGAAAATCCAGATTAACTCTCCAACAGAAAGCCTACATCTGCGTTCCGCCACTTAGCAGTCGAATGTACCACTTTCTCCAATCGCTGCACCTGCAAAGGCTGCGGCAATGCAGATAAAGTCATCATATTTGCTAGGAGATGCACTTACTGCAATTTCTACCCAAGATCCTGCCTCCTTTCCTCTATCCAGCCCATCCTGCTGGAACGATTTTATACCGAGATGACCTGCACTTCCTCACCCTTTTAAGTGTCTCCAAAAATCATATTACTGATTGTTGTGGATATCTTAGATGCCTTACTGAATTTATTAGATTGTGAAGTTCCAGGGACTCACCTGCCAGAATGAGTTCCGATTAAGTCCAACGTCCTTGTGATGACCGTCAATGCGGGCCACAGTGTTCATCATGTGCGGTCACTCATTCCACCCACCATCTGGAGTAACTAACCGCCTTAACAGCTTGACTAAGTCACAACTGCTTCCGAGAGGGAAAGCAGGAGAGAGGACATTTTCGGCTTGGTTGCGTTTTTAAAGTTCATGTGATGCACTTTCTACGTTCCAGTACTTTTGCTTAATTCTTAAAAAAATTCGATCAACTTCCTTTGAAGCTTTATCTAAATTAGTGTTTTAATTTAATTCATAATTACTAGTAAACTTCAAGGACATAGTGCTATCATTCTTCCTAATCATTTGAAAATGATGTAAATGATCCTGCTTAAAGATTTGAAACTTGCGGTTTCGAAGTGTCAAATATATCTTCTCATGCAAATGCAAATGATGCACTATTTTTTTTCCTGTTCATTATGCCTCGTTTCTTGACGACAGGCCTTGGAAATGCAAGGTAATCATCGTGATGCAGCACTTGAACTACTGAAGATTTGCCGTATTCATCAGATATTTCCTCCTGATAAATGCTCGGTACGTACTCTGTTTCAAAAGTATTTCCTTCTGCCATCTATACCCCTTATAGTGTTACAAAGGGGGGGGTCTCCTTTTTTAGTTAATTTTTCACAAAGTGTTTTGTCAAGCATATAAATAATGCTCACTCGGATGGAAAATAACTCATGTTTTTTTCTGAATATGTTCACTCTTGGCGACGAGTGAAAGTTTCCCAACATTTATGGCACTGCAATTGTAGTTAGCATGGGTTAAGAAAAATAGGGTGCTTCTGCGAAGAAGTGGGGGAGATTAACACTCTACCACATAGCGGGGTGGATGAGGGGTTTTTTACTAGGACTACTAGTTGAAATGGAGTTCGTGTACAAAAACCTTAACCGCAGATTGTGCAATGTCTAATCTTAAGGCTATATCTATGTGACCTTTATGAATGTCATTCTGTGTACAACTCTTTTTCATTTAATCTGTAATACTTCCTATTTGCTTTTTCTTGTAGACTGTAGAATGTAATGACTTTGATTCAGTAGAGTTTTTTGGAGAAATCTCATGCATCTTTTGGTGCTCTTTTGCAGCCTGAGATGGAAATGGTTGCCCGGGGCCTTGAAAGGCAATTGAAAGTGGACCAGAGGGAGTTTTTATTGGACACTTTCAGTAGGGTCTGTGGTAAAGAGGCTCAGGGAAGTGTAGCTGAAGCTTTGGGTTTGGTACTTGCCATCTTTTCCTCTTCTTTTCCTTTTTTTTTTAGGTCTCCGTTATTGAATTGCTTATTGTCCGTGCAGATGCAGATAAAACAAATGGGAGATGAAGAAAACTCAGGCAATTGATTTTTGTTTTTGGTTACTGGGAATCATAGTACAGGGTTTTGGTTGTCATTTATCTTGTTGCCTTATTTATTATACTCTTTTATTCTTTGGGGTAAAAATAATAGTCCTATATTTATTTATTTGAAATGAGTTCTATCTGTCGTATCTTTTTGGCTTAGGTAGGGGACCAAGATCCTCTCAAGTAACTTTACCCTTAAGTTATTGTTTTTACATATAATGAATTATACTACGTAGTTTTGGAAAAAGTTAATCAATGGCTGGATGTTTTACACTTTGGGGGTGTGTGGTTGGATCATGCATACTTGTGAGAATATCCTCTCAAGTTACTTGTTAGGTAGGTAGGTGGATTGGCATTTCAAGTCATCTTAAAAACTTCCTCAATAGGCTCTCACTGTATTTTTAGTGCCAAATTTATTCATAGCTTATGATGATCGATCTTGGTTAGGAGTCATAACAATCAATAGATAATTGACGATGATAAATAGTGTATATTTTTGTCGTGGCATTATATAGAACTACTCTAAAATATATAGTAGTGCGATCATAGCATTTTAAGTAACTGTAACACCTCACTCTCGGACGGCCCTTATCTCGGTTGTCGTTACCTTGGTCACTCGTATACTCAGAGGTGAGATGCAAGTAATATATAGATATAAATCCGCAAAAAATCTTAAAGCAACCCAAACAAAATAATAAACCCTTGTTAGAATGAGTAAAATCATATGAATATGTACATCATGATGCTTCTATTACACGTAATGCATAAATCATAACACTAACAGGGATAAAATGAATCTTTAACACCAATCCAAGATGACGACTTAGTACCGTTGAGGAGGTCGTCGCCACGGATGACTAACACTTGACTCTAGAAACTCAACCAGCTAAACCTGTTAACCTGACGGGAATATAGGGGCGAGTTTAAACAAACTCAGCGAGTACCAACAATTAAGAAAAATATCAATGATTTATTAACAGATACAACAAGTTAGGCCATGTATACAACTAGTGCACTAACCTATGGTACAACAAGAAGCAAGGTACCCACAGAATGGGAAAATTCTTATGTAGGGAGTCTCTATTAGAACATATCGTCGAATGAGTGCCATGTAGAAAAAGACAAAATTGTTTTGTTTTTTTGTACACGTGTCACAAATCCAACGGTCGAGTGTAATAGAGAGTCCCTACAACAGAATTACCCCACACAGACAAATAAGTCACCATACAACGCACGAACACTCCACCTCCACTGTCCTTATATATCCCACATAATCATCAATCAACATCTCACTATAAGGTCCCGCTTAGACAATGTGTTAATATCAAATATATCATCGCATCAACATTAAGTCTCGCCTAGACAATATGTAAGCTTATCAAAGCATATCTCGCCTAGACCCAACCCCAAGTTTAAAATAGTCACCAAGTTTCGTAAGGATGGGACAATGGAGTGAGCACAAAGCACATATATAGATCGCACAATCAAACACTCATCACCATTCACCCATCTTAGCATTTATTTTAAGTAAAATTATTAAATTTTTAGCACGTATATGTCGCATAGGACTCCCACACATATACGTCACATAGGACTCGCATGATAAAAGTTCCTAATTCACATGGCTGATACCTATGAGAAGCCTGTAAATTTTCCGTATTCAAAAGAGTAATGATACGGACACAATCGTTGTGAAACAACGAGCGCCACAACGTGAATATATACCCTTGATTCATTGTATAGACTTATTGATCATTATTATATCTATCACGATGAATGGTGTGGATTCACGTCGTGGCATTCATTGAGTCGTAACTGTCCGGTCAAAACAACCACTCCATTTCCCTTTTTCTCCTTTCTCGAAAGCTCCCTGGAGACTGGGTTTCAAAATTTTAATAAAGAATGATCTCCAACAACGATAGATGGAAAGAAAGATAAAATCAGCCACGATATCTCAAGAGTGGGTTAAAATGCGTTTATCTATTTGTTACACTATTGACAATGCTGGATATCGTCGATGATATAATCCGGGTCCAAAATACTCCTAGAACGACTTATCAAGAACTCTAACAATGGGGGTGGTGATTTTGGTTTGCTTTAAACTGAGCCTGATAGTTAGCTCCTCTCAAGTTGCCTATGTATCCAATGTATGTAATTGAAATCAAGTCCCTCGTAGTTCCTTAGAGTTTAGTTTATATAGGGGCGTCTCGCTTCACATTCCTTGCTCTGCAAGTAATAAGTTTATTTCTTGGTCCCTAAAGATTAATTCGAGTAAATCCCTTCAATAAGGGACAATTAAGATGATATTTAAATTATAAGATCAATATTCTATAATCACGGGATCGTTATCCGAAAATATAGGCACGCGTATTAATCGCGACTTTCTAGGTGTCCAACTAACCGGCAGTGTACCGGGTCAATTGTAGTCTAGTAAGTGGTCAAGGTCGTATCCACGAGGATTGTGAGGTTGAACACCGAAAAGCTATTATTATCTTGATCTAAGTCGCAATAATACAAGAAGGTAAATGTATCTAAAAATCTACTACTACAAAGGGTGATAAATGATAAAAACCTAGCCAAGATAATGCATTGATCAAGCAAACCTCTATTAGCATCATGGGAATGAACTACATGTTAGGTGTAGTGCCCGAAAGACAATTATGTAATTATTTTTATGACAGAATTAATAATTCATCTTATTATATGCATGTATGCTTATAATTAAGACACTACTGAAAACCCTAAGTACCTCGTTTATGTAATCACGTAACTCAGTGTATGGCTATACACAAGAGGATTGAGTTAGTGAGATGTACTTAAAATTAACTTAATCCGTAGCGTTTATTAATCTGAGTACGGGTCTCAAGATTAATTTGCTAATAATGCGCCCAGAACACTTTAGGTGTGACGATCTTATCCGGACTTTGTCGGTAATAGGGTACCTAGTGGGGCATTTATATATGATGATAATCATATAGGGGTGGACCGATTTGATTTGAGTTCTCGATATAATTCCGTGATCGAGAAGTCTTATCGAATCACAAGATGATTATTTATGGATTAATCTCAATCCTGAGGTGATCACAGACGACTGCTTAGACTAGGGTAGGGTTTGATGCGTTAGTAAGGATCACTTCGTAGTATGTGGTCCAACACTTCTCGTGGGCTCTATTATGGAATGAGTGAGTAGTCTGTGCTATCACAGATATGGAATCCATTCTTTCTTGCGGGAAGTAGACAGACAGTTCCCTTATTTGTTAATCCTAGAAACTGAACGATGCGCGTAGTTCATATTATATTAGTTATGAACTATTTGGTCACTAGGGGATTAATGGTAAATAAGGATAAGAGGTTTCGAGAAGGGTTTACGGAGATATCCCGAATCATAACGAACAGTCTATGGAGGATTTATCCGTATGTAATGATTATATCAGTGGACGCTTTTCGACTCAAAGTTGAGTGTAAGTTTATATCTATATTCAACAGAGTTCAGTTTCGGGTTTATGGTGGTGTAATCCCGGAATTAATAGATTGAATATAATTGTTCGGTCTGACGAATAATTTTATTTAATTTATTGTAGCTACTGAATATGAGTCCATGGTCCCCGACGTGGCTCCTAATATAGCATATACGTTTTCTCGTCGTTTCACCTCAATTAATATTAAATAGTTGGATTGGACTGTTTAATAGATATGTTGATTAATTGTTTAGTTGGACTAGATAATTAAATACACGGAAAAGAAATTTTTCGTGGACTCGGCCCAATATGTGTAAAATGCGTGTGGCCCTACTTATCTAGGGTTTGGGGCGCATTTTGTGACTATTAAGTAATTATTAGGAAATTGGTTTTCTTGGATAATTATTTAATATATGATTTAATCATTTATTTGTTAAGTGATAAATCATGGAATATTAGATAATATATTTATTTATCCTAATTTGTTTGGGATATATATTATA
Organism: Gentiana straminea; assembly: GCA_036785695.1. Classification (NCBI taxonomy): domain Eukaryota; kingdom Viridiplantae; phylum Streptophyta; class Magnoliopsida; order Gentianales; family Gentianaceae; genus Gentiana; species Gentiana straminea. Next base: position 817,860 of record JAVUPR010000278.1, on the reverse strand, counting down.
TTTATCTTATATTTAAATTAAGGATTAATTTAATAATTATCTTTTAATTATTAAATCCTTGGAGGACAATGATTTCTCTCCTATATAAAGAGAGTTCTCCTAAGCCTTAAGAAATCACATAATTTCGACACAAAAAAGTGCAAGTATTTGGCTTAGAATTTTCGGCCAAGTACTTCGGGTTCGAGTTTTAGAAAAACTTCGGGTTTTTCTAAGGTAGCATATCGAGGAGGTCAAGCAGCTTGAAACACCATCCACCTGGTGGTGCTTGGAGACACACGTTGGAAGACTTTGGCTTCTCAACTAGCTCGGCTTGGATTGACCTTGTTCTTGGCGTTTTTGCACCATAAAAAGGTTGGTAATCTATCCCCTCGTAGGTTAGATTTATTATTTATGTATTTTGATTGTTTAGATCTAGATCTTGTACTTTCCGCTGCGTAATCGGGTCAATCTATGATTGATCCGGCGATATTACATCCTACAAGTGGTATCAGAGTCTTTGATCTAACGATCAAAGTATGTGAATTTTAGATCTAGGAGTGGAAAAGTATGATTTAGATTTTTTTTTATTTCGTTTTTTTTATAAATTCGAAATATATCATGTTGTATGCTTGTGATTGTTGTGGTTGAAGAGATGGAATGGGTTTGATACTGTTTACCCGTATATCTATTTTGTAGCTCTTTTGATTAGTATAAATTGAGCATAGGACTTGTAATTTAATTTATGCACTCGAAATTTTTGTAAAGAGGTAGTTTTTTTATGTTGTTCCGGACTCGAAATATGAAGATCTTGAAGAAAAGATGAAGATCAAGGCGAAACCCAAGGTATGAACGAGGAGAAACGGCCAAGAACCCTAATTTTAAGGATGTCCAGCACCTTTAGCAGCGCTAAAAAAACGTTGCAACAACCCTTGTTTTTTTAAGGGCGGCAGCAGCACCTGTAGCGGCGCTTACTGCCGCCTCTATAACCTGTTTTCTTTAAACCTAGCATGCGCCTATGGCTTTAATAATGCGGCTGTTTCCTTTTTTTTTTTTTTTTTTTATAAACTGTTTGTTTTGATAATAATTCTGCCGACTTTGGCGGTTTATTATTAATAATAATAAAAAAAACAAAATTCTGAAAATATTAATTAACAGCCGAAAGAAAAAAAAATTTTTTAAGGGGTTTTAATTAGAAATAAATTGGATTTATTTTATTAAAAAAACCTTTCTCCTCTCGGGTGTTCATGGTTCGTGATCCGGCGGTTCGAGATCAAGATTCGAAGTTCAAGACTCGAAGATTAGATTAAGTTTTTACTTTTCCTTAGAAAATAGGTTAGTCGGGGGTACCAACGGTCCATCTCGATATTTATTTTTTCCGTTATTTTTTTCGTGTATGATCGAAAATTGTATGATATAACCGGAAATTGCCATGACATGCATCATATCATGATTCCACTCCAATGCATACATGTATCTAGTTTATTTCGAATAAATTAGGCATGTATAACTCGAATAATTAGTTAAAAAGATTTTTTAATTAATATGTGGTAGTTAATTAATTAAGTAACTAATTATTAAAACCGAAGAACCGGGTTTTGTCAATCGCTACGATTTTAGTGATGGATTCTTGGTGAATCACACTTAGATAAATCGTTGAGTTTTCGGTGATGGCTTATCGATGAAGCATCCTTAAACAGAAACGAGATTACGTTTTGGTTGACAACATAGAAATCGGAAAATCTTAGTACATGGGTTCGGAAATGGTCTAACCATGGTTGGGCGAGTTCAACTGAGCTACGGCTCGATTGAATCCCTCCACGTGTGACGTTTGCACGGGGGACATATGGACAACTAGTTGGAATTAAATTGTGGTTATAGCGATAACCGAATAAGGATTTATTTATCCTGATTGTAAAATGTTAAAGTGGTAAGTGATATTATAGTGAGGGCACTTCGCCGAAGAGGAATTTTAGTTCGGAGTTTTTTTTTTGTTTTTTTCCGAAAACATAGCTACAAAATATTAGTTCAACATCGCGTTTTTAAAATCTGTAGATAGAAAATTCAAATTCATTGATGTTAGATATTTTTTCATATATTGTTATGGTTTGCATTTGGGTTGTCGGTACAAAATAGAGTTTGCAGTGGGTCGAGGGGGCATCGCCAACTCGTGGGGGCTCGGGGGAACCCTCGAAAGACAAACGACGACCAAGTACCTTAAACAGTTGTCTGTTCACAGTTGTCATTTCTCGTCGTTTGTCATTGATCCCTCTTTTTTTTGTCCCGGATGTAGTGCCCCTTATCATTGCAATGCCCACCAAGTACCTTAAACACAAGAAAAGGCGGTGGGGTTGGTGAAATAGGAGTTTGCCTCAAATACTAGAAGGTGAGATCGTTGATGTCTATATAATTAAAGAATCTCAATATAGAATCACACATCAATTGCTTCATCGATCCAAAATAAACAAATTTTTTTTCCTAGTTGCAGACTTCAGGATTAGAGGTATAGAGATCAGTGGTTCTAGTCCATTATATCTTCATCAAAACGAGAATTCTGCAGTGATCATGGTTTCTCCAATGCTTGAAGGCAATAACTATCATTCTTGGTTAAGATCAATGTGCATGAAGTTAGATTATAAGAATAAATTGGGATTCATAGATAGTACTATAACCGAACCCTGCCGCAAATGATCCATTATTTCATGTTTGGACTCAATGCAACACCATAGTAATGTCTTAGATTCTAAAATCAGTAACACTAGATATAGCACAAAGTATTTTGTGGATTAACACTGCTAGGGAAATCTAGCTACATTTGCAAGATAGATTTTCTAATTTGAATTACTTTATAGTGTTTGAATTAGTAGAAGAGATTAATCTGATCAAACAAGGGAATATATCTGTGGTTGCATATTTCACTAAATTGTGGGCAAAATAGGATGAAATCGTGGTGTTAAAGCCATCTTGTGAATGTGGGCACCCTTGTGCTTTTAACATAGGCGAGAGAATGGCAAATTTTATAGTTGCCGACTATGTAAGATTCATGAAAGGCTTGAATGAAAATTTTGCACCGTCGGGTCCCGTGTTTTCTTGATGAACCCCTTACCCACTTTGTTAAGCAAGCTTATTCTATGGCTATCAAATTTGAAAGGCGGACACATTATGTTGTAGGACGTCCTCAAAATTATGAGGTTATATCCCTTATGAACAAGTGTTTTCTTCAATAAATGATACATGACAGGTTTTGAATCAGAATAATTTTCAGGCACAAAACAGTAGCCAAAACTTCAAGAGACATGGTCCAAATGTTCAAAACTATGCGAAAAAACTGCAGTGCTCTCATTGTAGTTTCAATGGTCATATTGTGTATACGTAAGTGCTACAAGAAGCATGACTACCCTCTTGACTTCAAGTCAAGATTTAAGGCAAATATGGTTCACCAAGATGAAGGAGATGGTCTAGAGTGTCTTGCCTCAGTGCAAGAGTCAAGAGAGAATCATGTCAATGTTGGCCTAATACAAAATCAGATTAGTCAGTTGCTGAAGTTGATTGATAATCCAAGCACTAAGGGGATGGGCACTGAGAATCACAGTGTCAATTAGGTGACAACCCTAACCACCAACTTTAAACAAGATCCTTTTGTGATCCATAGTATGCCATATTGTGACATTGATTATTGGTGTTGGTCCCAAAGAAAGGCAAGCGAAAGTTCAAATAGGGGTGAATGAACTTTTTTTTATTTTAAAAACTTTTTCTAAATGTTGAATTTTTAGAATTAAAGTGCAGCGGATTAAAATCCTTTTCACTCTATTTTTTAATTTGTGCTGATGAATGTATTATATGTAGACAAAAAATAAACTTGTAGAAATTAAAAGTGCATGATAGTAAAGTGCAGAAAATAAAGAACACAAAGTTTATAGTGGTTCATGGTGGTGTAATCCCCTAATCCACTCGTCTCCTATGATGTTAGAGGAATTCACTATTGTTCTATGACACCAATACAACAAAGACATCGACAACTCTCTAAGTTTGGTTCCCAATCTAAGCAATCAATCCTTCACAATTGAATTCAAGTTGCTTCGTTGATCGATCTCTACTGTTCCTTCGGAGTAACCCTCAATAGCCATCACCATAGTTCCTTGACAGGAAGTCCTCTACTTCAACTGCTTCAGTCCTTCAAAGTTGAGTGCTTCTTCACTGATTGAACCTCGTTGTTTACTGAATGAAGTTCGAGTGAAGAGTTTTGAATCAAGAAGTTGATTTAGAAAGATGTTGAGTTTTTCTGAATCTAAAGATGAAGTTTTGTGTTTGATCAACTTTCTTCAAGATTAGCTTGCTTGATTTGTCTTTGAAGTTTGAATATTTCTCAATCTTGATTTTTTTTTGAGTGGACAATCTTGAATTTCTAGATATTGCTTTTAAGCTCTTCAAAGAATGTAGAGAGAATGCTTGTTCAAAATTCAAAGTGCTCAAAATTCGTTACGTTGTTTTCGTAAATTCCCTAGTCCTCTATTTATAGTACTGGCATTCTTCAAATTTTATGCCCTAAATTCTTCTTCTTCATGTCGATTCTTCACGGTGATCGCCGGAACATTCATGATGATGTAAACATTCTAATCCTTTGTTGAATTCTTATCTTATTTGTAACATATCCGTTGATTCTGACATGATTTGATTTTCGAACATTGCTTGTATGATAAGGTGTTGTCTTTGTGTCATTGGCCGGATGTCCCATATTTTGAAATTCCGGCTGTACCAACTTCTGACATCCTGTCCAAATTAAATGTATATCCCTGGACGCATTTAATGATTGACCAACCTTATCTTTTTATCTTGAAATAAATGTTCATCAAATCTTGTCTGCATCTTCTGATTTTATCTTTTGATTATCAGGTCTGATTCTTTATGTTGTGAATATTTACATCCGAATTCGCTTATCTAGATTTCTTCATATATGTTTTTAGATTTATATCTGATTCTATATTTTCTTTGATCTTATAATTGCGAGATCAGAGTACACTATATTTTATCATACTTGAAGTCTCATCACATTGCTTTAACTTCAAGCCTTCCATACAAGTATTATAAAGTTATTCCAAGTTATCACAGACTTACTTGGAGATAACATTATAGCCTCGACTTTAATTTTCAAATCCGAGTATGAACCCTCAGTCTTCAGTCTTGTGTCTGCAGTATTCAACATTGGGTGTGATTCCGCCGTTCTTCTGATATTCAATATTGTGTTTGAATCCTCAGCCTTCATCAAACCTAACAGTCAGCCCAAAGCTGAACTAAGAACATAAACATGGACGGAATTAAATTGTGGTTATAGCGATAACCGAATAAGGATTTATTTATCCCGATTATAAAATGTTAAAGTGGTAAGTGATATTATAGTGAGGGCACTTCGCCGAAGAGGAATTTTAGTTCGGAGTTTTTTTGTTTTTTTCCGAAAACATAGCTACAAAATATTAGTTCAACATCGCGTTTTTAAAATCTGTAGATAGAAAATTCAAATTCATTGATGTTAGATATTTTTTCATATATTGTTATGGTTTGCATTTGGGTTGTCGGTACAAAATAGAGTTTGCAGTGGGTCGAGGGGGCATCGCCAACTCGTGGGGGCTCGGGGGAACCCTCGAAAGACAAACGACGACCAAGTACCTTAAACAGGTTGTCCGTTCACGGTTGTCATTTCTCGTCGTTTGTCATTGATCCCTCTTTTTTTTGTCCCGGATGTAGTGCCCCTTATCATTGCAATGCCCACCAAGTACCTTAAACACAAGAAGAGGCGGTGGGGGTTGGTGAAATAGGAGTTTGCCTCAAATACTAGAAGGTGAGATCGTTGATGTCTATATAATTAAAGAATCTCAATATAGAATCACACATCAATTGCTTCATCGATCCACAATAAACAAATTTTTTTTTCTTAGTTGCAGACTTCAGGATTAGAGGTATAGAGATCAGTGGTTCTAGTCCATTATATCTTCATCAAAACGAGAATTCTGCAGTGATCATGGTTTCTCCAATGCTTGAAGGCAATAACTATCATTCTTGGTTAAGATCAATGTGCATGAAGTTAGATTATAAGAATAAATTGGGATTCATAGATAGTACTATAACCAAACCTGCTGCAAATGATCCATTATTTCATGTTTGGACTCAATGCAACACCATAGTAATGTCTTAGATTCTAAAATCAGTAACACTAGATATAGCACAAAGTATTTTGTGGATTAACACTGCTAGGGAAATCTAGCTACATTTGCAAGATAGATTTTCTAATTTGAATTACTTTATAGTGTTTGAATTAGTAGAAGAGATTAATCTGATCAAACAAGGGAATATATCTGTGGTTGCATATTTCACTAAATTGTGGGCAAAATAGGATGAAATCGTGGTGTTAAAGCCATCTTGTGAATGTGGGCACCCTTGTGCTTTTAACATAGCTGAGAGAATGGCAAATTTTATAGTTGCTGACTATGTAAGATTCATGAAAGGCTTGAATGAAAATTTTGCACCAGTCAGGTCCCGTGTTTTCTTGATGAACCCCTTACCCACTGTTAAGCAAGCTTATTCTATGGCTATCAAATTTGAAAGGCGGACACATTATGTTGTAGGACGTCCTCAAAATTATGAGGTTATATCCCTTATGAACAAGTGTTTTCTTCAATAAATGATACATGACAGGTTTTGAATCAGAATAATTTTCAGGCACAAAACAGTAGCCAAAACTTCAAGAGACATGGTCCAAATGTTCAAAACTATGCGAAAAAACTGCAGTGCTCTCATTGTAGTTTCAATGGTCATATTGTGTATACGTAAGTGCTACAAGAAGCATGACTACCCTCTTGACTTCAAGTCAAGATTTAAGGCAAATATGGTTCACCAAGATGAAGGAGATGGTCTAGAGTGTCTTGCCTCAGTGCAAGAGTCAAGAGAGAATCATGTCAATGTTGGCCTAATACAAAATCGATTAGTCGATTCTTTGAAGTTGATTGATAATCCAAGCACTAAGGGGATGGGCACCGAGAATCACGGTGTCAATTAGGTGACAACCCTAACCACCAACTTTAAACAAGATCCTTTTGTGATCCATAGTATGCCATATTGTGACATTGATTATTGGTGTTGGTCCCAAAGAAAGGCAAGCGAAAGTTCAAATAGGGGTGAATGAACTTTTTTTTATTTTAAAAACTTTTTCTAAATGTTGAATTTTTAGAATTAAAGTGCAGCGGATTAAAATCCTTTTCACTCTATTTTTTAATTTGTGCTGATGAATGTATTATATGTAGACAAAAAATAAACTTGTAGAAATTAAAAGTGCATGATAGTAAAGTGCAGAAAATAAAGAACACAAAGTTTATAGTGGTTCATGGTGGTGTAATCCCCTAATCCACTCGTCTCCTATGATGTTAGAGGAATTCACTATTGTTCTATGACACCAATACAACAGTGACATCGACAACTCTCTAAGCTGGTTCCCAATCTAAGCAATCAATCCTTCACAATTGAATTCAAGTTGCTTCGTTGATCGATCTCTACTGTTCCTTCGGAGTAACCCTCAATAGCCATCACCATAGTTCCTTGACAGGAAGTCCTCTACTTCAACTGCTTCAGTCCTTCAAAGTTGAGTGCTTCTTCACTGATTGAACCTCGTTGTTTACTGAATGAAGTTCGAGTGAAGAGTTTTGAATCAAGAAGTTGATTTAGAAAGATGTTGAGTTTTTCTGAATCTAAAGATGAAGTTTTGTGTTTGATCAACTTTCTTCAAGATTAGCTTGCTTGATTTGTCTTTGAAGTTTGAATATTTCTCAATCTTGATTTTTTTTTGAGTGGACAATCTTGAATTTCTAGATATTGCTTTTAAGCTCTTCAAAGAATGTAGAGAGAATGCTTGTTCAAAATTCAAAGTGCTCAAAATTCGTTACGTTGTTTTCGTAAATTCCCTAGTCCTCTATTTATAGTACTGGCATTCTTCAAATTTTATGCCCTAAATTCTTCTTCTTCATGTCTGATTCTTCACAGCTGATCAGTTCTGGAACATTCATGATGATGTAAACATTCTAATCCTTTGTTGAATTCTTATCTTATTTGTAACATATCCGTTGATTCTGACATGATTTGATTTTCGAACATTGCTTGTATGATAAGGTGTTGTCTTTGTGTCATTGGCCGGATGTCCCATATTTTGAAATTCCGGCTGTACCAACTTCTGACATCCTGTCCAAATTAAATGTATATCCCTGGACGCATTTAATGATTGACCAACCTTATCTTTTTATCTTGAAATAAATGTTCATCATATCTTGTCTGCATCTTCTGATTTTATCTTTTGATTATCAGGTCTGATTCTTTATGTTGTGAATATTTACATCCGAATTCGCTTATCTAGATTTCTTCATATATGTTTTTAGATTTATATCTGATTCTATATTTTCTTTGATCTTATAATTGCGAGATCAGAGTACACTATATTTTATCATACTTGAAGTCTCATCACATTGCTTTAACTTCAAGCCTTCCATACAAGTATTATAAAGTTATTCCAAGTTATCACAGACTTACTTGGAGATAACATTATAGCCTCGACTTTAATTTTCAAATCCGAGTATGAACCCTCAGTCTTCAGTCTTGTGTCTGCAGTATTCAACATTGGGTGTGATTCCGCCGTTCTTCTGATATTCAATATTGTGTTTGAATCCTCAGCCTTCATCAAACCTAACAGTCAGCCCAAAGCTGAACTAAGAACATAAACATGGACGGAATTAAATTGTGGTTATAGCGATAACCGAATAAGGATTTATTTATCCCGATTATAAAATGTTAAAGTGGTAAGTGATATTATAGTGAGGGCACTTCGCCGAAGAGGAATTTCAGTTCGGAGTTTTTTTTGTTTTTTTCCGAAAACATAGCTACAAAATATTAGTTCAACATCGCGTTTTTAAAATCTGTAGATACAAAATTCAAATTCATTGATGTTAGATATTTTTTCATATATTGTTATGGTTTGCATTTGGGTTGTCGGTACAAAATAGAGTTTGCAGTGGGTCGAGGGGGCATCGCCAACTCGTGGGGGCTCGGGGGAACCCTCGAAAGACAAACGACGACCAAGTACCTTAAACAGTTGTCTGTTCACAGTTGTCATTTCTCGTCGTTTGTCATTGATCCCTCTTTTTTTTGTCCCGGATGTAGTGCCCCTTATCATTGCAATGCTCACCAAGTACCTTAAACACAAGAAGAGGCGGTGGGGTTGGTGAAATAGGAGTTTGCCTCAAATACTAGAAGGTGAGATCGTTGATGTCTATATAATTAAAGAATCTCAATATATATATATATATATATATATATATATATATATATATATATATATATATATATATATATATATAACACTATACTCTTTGTATATGATTAAAAACGCTAATAACAAGTTTCAATTTTTGTATTTGATAATTTTCAGGCCAATTTGGAGAGAGGATGTATCCTGCATAAATCTATCCAAGAAAGTCAATAAGATATGTTGATGATCTAGAAGAAGACAATGACGTGTTATTCAAAAAATTACCAGAAAGTATTCTTATAAAAATCTTATCATCTTTACCAACAAAAGACGTTGTAAGAACAAGCATCTTGAACAAAAGATGGGAATTTGGATGGTTCTCCGTTTACAATCTTTATTTCGACGACAGACTTCTATACAAAAGCAAACGACTTTCAAAAGAGGATTGCTGCTCCTTTGTAGACAACGTTCTTACACACTGTGACACATCGATTACCCTCCAAAAATTCACATTAAAACTCACACATACCTATGGCCCACGTATCACCACGTGGATATCAACCGCAATCTGAAGAAAGCAGGTCACACTAGTAAACCAACAAAGTAATGGAAAAGTGATTAGGTTGAAGCATTTATAAGTTTCTCTAGGTTTTTCAGCTTGAAAGACTATATTCTATAAATGCAAATTTCATCAATTTTACAAATGCAAATTCATCAATTTTACACAGGTGATAATTGATGCACCTATGTTGAATGAATTTGAGATGGGGTTTTGTTGTTATGAAATTATCAAGGCAAGTTCAAACGGATGTTTCTTTAGATTAATGTCACCAAATCTAAAGATTTTTAAATACAATGGAGGTGTACATGAAGAGAAGTTTGTTCTCCTTAACTCATCTTCTATTATTGAAGCAACATTCAAATTGCTTAACTGTTTCGATTTCGACAATTTGGAAATTTCATATATTTCGTCCATTATATTACATCTGACTCAAGTGAAGACCCTAAATCTTTCTGCAGAAGTTCTTCTGGTAAGCATTCATGCAATATATATATATATATATATATATATATATATATATATATATATATATATATATATATATATATATATATTGAAATGGTAGCAGGTGCAAAGGAAAGAAGCAATGATCTAACCATTTTCTCATACCAAATGCTCCATTATCCCAAAAGAAAGGTGGGGAAAAGGTAACAAAATTTTGTACGCGTTGATCAAAATGTCACATCGCGACCCTCTATTAAGCGTTTAGTTTGATGAATTTGAGCAGAGGCTTGTATTCCCCTTTTCATAGGTTTTCCAAAAGCCTTTTATTATTTTTGAATCAATTTTCTTTTTTTGTTTGATAGATCGACACATTGAAGGTAGGAGACACCTTCCAATCTGTTGGAATGTCTAGAACATAGGCATTGTCATTCACTTTGAACTTGACAGCATAAGGACCTACTCTTTTAGGGTGTAGCTTGTTGTTGACTCCAATGGGAAACCTCTCCTTTCTGAGGTGTATCATGACAAGGTCTCCAGGTTCAAACACCTGTTTCCTCCTCCTCTTATCTGCAGCTTCCTTGTACTTTGCATTAGCCATCTCCAGGTGCTCTCTCACTTCTGTATGCAATTTCAGGATAGCTTCAGCTAATGCCCCTGCAGGTTTGCTCTTTACATTAGGTATAGGTGCCAAATCAGTCACCATGTTGGGAGGTTTGGTGTACACTATGGAGAAGGGGGCCTGTCCAGTTGATCTGTTAACCATAGCATTGTAAGCAAGCTCCACTTGAGCAAGATTTTCATCCCACTGTTTTGGCTTGTCAGCTGCTATACATCTAAGCATATTGCCCAAGGTTCTGTTTACTACCTCTATCTGTCCATCTGTCTGTGGGTGGTAGGCACTACTGAGTTGTAATTGAGTCTGAAATCTCTTCCACAATTCCTTCCAGAAGTGAGCAATGAACTTAACATCTCTGTCTGAAGTTATAGTCTTTGGAATACCATGGAGTCTGACTATCTCTTTGAAGAACAGTAGGGCAACCTTACTAGCATCCATGACCTTTTTACAAGGCAAAAAGTGAGCCTTTTATTGAGAACCGATCCACCACTACACATATGGAGTCACAGTGTCTAGGGGTCTTAGGAAGTCCCGGTACAAAGTCCATAGACAAATCCTCCCAAATTGATTGTGGTACAAGCAATGGGGAGTACAACCCAGTGTTTTGCTTGCTTCCCTTGGCAGTTTGACATATGCCACACCTTTTGATGTAGGTAGAGACATCTCTCCTGATCTGTGGCCAGTAGAACCTTTCTGTTAGGAGAGCCAGGGTCTTGTCCCTCCCAGTATGTGCAGACATTCCTCATTCATGTAGTTCCCTAATTAAGAGGTCCCTTAAAGAAGTTCTTGGGATACACAATTGGTTGCCCTTGAATAGATACCCCTGCAGAAGATGGTAGTGGTCCACAAACTCTTTGTTCTTGCAATGTAGCCAAACCTCTCCAAAATCTGGATCTCCTTCATACTCTTCTGGGACTGATTTAAAACTCACCAATTCCTGGTGCATGACAGTGAGGAAGTTCTGTTTTCTGCTTAGGGCATCAGCCACTGTGTTCAATTTCCCTGCCTTATGAGTGACTACAAAGGAAAACTTTTGCAGGAACAAAAACCACCTAGCATGCATTCTGTTTATGTGTTTCTGGGTGTTGATGAATTGGAGGGTCCTATGGTCACTGTTAAGGACAAACTCTTGATGAAGCAGGTAATGTTCCCATTGTTGCAATGCCCTAACAATGGCATAAAATTCTTGTTCGTATGTTGTCCATTTAGACCTGGCATGTGATAGTTTCTCACTAAAGTAGGCCAAAGGCCTCCCATCTTGTGACAGAACAGCCCCTATACCCTGTGCTGAGGCATCAATATCCGCTTGAAATAATTTCTCAAAGTCTGGTAGGGCTAGGACTGGAGCTGTGGTGAGTCTATGTTTGAGTTCTTCAAAACTTTTAGCTTGGGTTGTTCCCCAGTGGAAATTTCCCTTCTTAAGACAATCAGTGAGTGGTGTGGCCAGTTGGCTGAACTCCCTTATGAATTTCCTGTAAAAAGAGGCCAGGCCTAGGAAACTTCTAAGGCTAGTGATATTCCCAGGTGTAGGCCAGTCCTTAATAGCTTCTATTTTCTTGGGATCAGTGTGTATCCCATCAGAACTGATGATAAATCCCAGAAACAATAGTTTTGGTACAGCAAAAGTACACTTTTTAATGTTCAAAAACAGTTTATTCTCCCTTAGCACCTTAAACACCATCTCCAAATGTTTCACATGCTGTTCTAAATCATGGCTAAACACCAATATATCATCAAAGTAGACTATAACAAATTTGTTTAAAAAAGGTTTGAGTACCTCATGCATTAGCCTCATGAAGGTGCTGGGGGCATTACACATCCCAAATGGCATCACAAGCCATTCATATAAGCCTTCCTGTGTTTTAAAGCTGGTCTTCCATTCATCCCCAGGTCTGATCCTTATTTGATGATAGCCACTGGTTAGGTCAATCTTATAGAAAATCTTAGCCCCAATTAAGTGATCCATTCATCTGCCCTTGGCATTGGGAACCTGTACTTGATTGTAATTTTGTTGATGGCCCTACTATCCACACACATTCTCCACTGGCCTTCCTTCTTTGGCACTAAAAGAGCAGGTACATCACAAGGGCTATTGCTTGGCCTGATCACTCCCTTGTTTAAGAGTTCATCCACCATTTCTTGTAAGATTTTATGTTCTCTAGGACAAAGTCTGTAGTAAGGCAGATTGGGCAATGAAGCTCCTGGCACTAAATCAATGTTGTGTTGTATAGTTCTTAATGGTGGTAATCCAGTAGGCAATTCAGTGGGATAAAGATCCTTGAAATCTTCTAGGAGGGCCTGTATAGTAGGATCCATGTTCATATCATTCTGCTCCACTATCACTTCTCTCACAAACAGGCCAAACAGCTTGGAGTTGTCCCCTATTTCAGCCTGGAATTCTTTCCCACTAGTAACTAACAGTTGATGTCTGTTTCTAGGTGCTTCTTCTTTGCTGATTTCCCTCTGTCCCATGGGTACTAAGATCACTTTCTTACTCAGCCAGCTGAAAGAATAGGTATTATCCTTCCCTCTATGTATGACATCCCTCTCAAATTGCCATGGTCGTCCCAACAAGAGGTGGCATGCATCCATGTCTACCACATCACACTCTACTTCATCCACATAGGTCTTGCCAATTGAGAACTTGACCCTGCACACTTCAGTTACCCTGCTTTCTGGTCCTCTTTTAATCCATCCCATCTTATAAGGGTGGGAATGAGGGCTGGTGCTCAAACCTAGTGCCTTCACAACAGCCTTGGATACCAGGTTTTCACTTGATCCACTGTCTATAATTACATTACAGACCTTCCTATTTATGGTGCATCTAGTTCTGAAAAGATTGTGCTTCTGACTTAGACTAGGTTCGGTGAAAAGTAGTCTTTCCACAATGCAAACCAGCATCTCCCCTTCATCCCTTTCTAATTCTTCTGCTTCTTCTTCATTCTCCTGCTCAATAGAATCCCCAGAGTCTTCCCCTTGCTTGTCTGTCAAGGTAACTTGTTTTCTGACAGGACATTCATTGGATAGATGTCCAGGTTGTCTGCATCTATAGCAAATGGTCCCTCTGTTCTTGGCATATGGATCACTTGGTTTGCTAGGTGCTGGTTTGTTGTTCTTGGATTTTCCTTGGTCTGTGGGGTCTGCACTTTTTGGTTGAAGGGAGCTCTCAGAATTGGGGGAAAAAAGTTTCCTGCTGTATGGTGTCTTGCTGTTTCTCCTCTGTAATTGCCTTTCCACTGTATATGCCAATTTGACTGCCTCATTCAAACTCCAGATAGGGGTTAACTCCAGTCTATCTCTAAATTCATCACATAATCCCCCAACATATCGTATCACTTGTACATCTTCATCCTCTAGGGTATTATTTCTAGCCCCCAATTTATAGAATTCCTCTGTGTACTCCTTGACAGTCCTACCACCTTGTTTGCAATTGTAAAAATCCAAGATAGTCTGCTTCAGATAGTTTGCAGGTAGAAACCTGCTAATCAGCAGTTGTTTCATCTTGGGCCAAGCTTGGATCTTGTTCTTCCCCTTTAGAACTCGGTTGTTCTGTAATTGCTTCCACCAGGCCCTAGCTCCTCCTTTTAATCTATAAGACACTAATTTGCACCTGATTGAGTCGTGGGGCTTCATTCCTTCGAAGTAATCTTCAATAGAATCAATCCAGTCCAAAAAGTCTTCTGCATTCATACTTCCATCAAAGTTTGAGATTTCCATCTTCAAACGGAACTGCTGAGCTAGGGGAAAAGATCCTTGTCTGTTCATAGGCTTCACGCCCTCATCCCTTTCTTCCTTAAAATGATTCCATTCGGACATTTCCAGCTCTGTGTCGGAACTGTCATCTTTACTATCCGGTGGTCGTCCTAGATTGTCTCGTATCGGTCGGATTTGACTGGGTTCTCTCATAACACTCTTGCCCTTGCTGCATCCGACCCCTTGCGTGAGTAATTCTTGTACGTCTCGGTCATCCACCGGAGTTCTAGGCAAATCCTGATCCACCGGTTGATGGGTCTTCTTCGAACACTCATATCCAATCTGATTTCGGCCACAACTGTCCTCATCTCTTTCATGAAGGTTTCTACGATTTCCCGAAGGGACTTCAGATCTCGATCTACGTCGGAGATCCGGCCAGCTACCGCGTCACTGTTTGCCATCGTCGATCCAAGGAGAACCTTGTCTCTGATACCAAATAATGGAAATAGCTGTCTATTAAGGAAGGAAAATAACACAGAGCCAAGCTCTGAAAGTTTAATACAACCAAATCGAAAACTGAGATTATTTTCCCTCAGATTGAGGTTATAATCATGCAAGAAATAACAGAATTTGCAAGATGACAAAATGTAGTACAATGACAAAAAGGGCAGCTAATAAATTATTCTAGGGAATATTTGCCTTCTGGGACCACTGCCACGTGTCAAGGAGATGTCCATACATCAGTTTGAGCTAGGTTAATGCTTTTTATCTTTTGAATGAGGGGATTTTCCCCCCTTTTTTGGTCATTAATTGTGCCAGAAGTATATAATTTGAAGCTTTTTCAAAAGTATTTTGTACTACTATTGTAGCATTGGGAATCAGTATAAGGGAAAACTATGTGGAATGTCTTCAAATAATCAGGTATGACATGTTTGTAGTGATATTGTTGGCTCAAATGTACAAGTACAGACTTTTTACATATATTTTTTTTTTGGAAAAAAAAGGTAATATTAGAGTTATTTGTTGCTCACAATCTTAGTAAGTTTGTGATGTTTAGGTATGTTTTAGTGTTGAGGTCTGCAACAAAAAATTATAAAATGTTACAAGTTTGATTATGCATTTGATCCATCGATTAGTCATTTATTAATAGTACCAAATGTTGAGTTGAATGTACGAGTAAATTGTTAGTATCATTTAGTAATGTTACATTTTGTGTGTTTTTTTGTTTGTTTGTTTGTTTGTGATAATGCTGTTTCAATCTCCTCGGTGTGATGCTTGTTGGATCGATATGGGCGCAAACACACTCTAGAAGGGGGTGAATAGACTGTTGGATGAAAATCGTAAAGCAAAAAGGATCAAAAGTTAGTTTTACTCTAATGTTATCGGTTGAGTATACACAATTACGACATATGAAATGAGAGCTATTATTTGCATAACACCGATTTTACCAGTGCACCACACCTATAACACATAATCAACCTTTTGAAAGTCGATAATGGAGTCAAAAATCAACTATACGCGGGTCGGTTCGCACAACACATGCACGTATGAGAAGTCGATTTTTTGCTTCAGAACCGATTATAGTATGATGCACGGGTAGTGTGGTGCACCGATAGCATCAGTGTTGTGCAAATAAAGACCTATTAAAACAACATAACAGATATCCATTAGTTGTCACTTTTCAATTTATGTATATTTTATTTAAACAATTTGTGTAAACCCGTTTTTTCTTCTTCTTCCAGAAAACATACCAGCAAGGAAAAAGAGTTTACTTGTTTCCCATTCCCAGGACTAGTGGATTCTAATTAACCCACACTTTGCTTGCTTGTTTTTTTTTAGTCAAGTTAAGTTCTAACTAATTTTAGCAACTAATTAAGATTTAGTTTGACAGAAGTTGTAATCGGTTGATCGTAAGTGTCAATTTCCCGTGTCTCTTGCTGGTTTCTTTTATGCGCATTATTTAATTATTCTAGCTTAAGTGAGATTAGGGTTCGCCTTAAATATCACATGCCGAACGTTTCTATTATGGGTAAAGACCCAGTATCCGGAACATGTGCGTTACAATAATGATACTTCTTTTTTCTTTTTTAAGAAAAAAGGATACTTCCTACGTTTCAAAATATCAAAACATAAATCATCATAAACTTTTCACATAGATTATATAAGTCATCATAGAGTTAAAATTTCTAACACATCTTTTGACTATTATAAATACAACAGTTGTGAAGTAATTAAAAGTGATTAGAGTTGTAAAGTAAAATAACAGGAAATTCAGCATCTTTGAAACTTTTGAAAGGGGTGTATTTCCGGATTTAGGAGGCCGGACGTAGTGCTTTGAACTCTGAAGTCTATGGTGAAAAGAAAAACCAGCCAAAGTTTTTTTTAGAAGGAATCAAAAGCGGCGGATACAATTTCGAAGCCCTAAATATTTTGCCGAATGGATTGGAATGGAGCACAACAGCGGAGCAATTCGTCTTAAGTATATAGCCTTATCACTCGTTTTGTATTTTCATATTTATTTTAGTTGTGCATTTTGTTGTTGTTGTTGTTGTTGTCGGCGTCGTGCAATAATTTTTTTTTATATCTTTTTTCATTTTATGAAGTAAATTTTTATCTTTGCCGTGCCGTTTCCTTTCTGCTTTCATTGCATGCGGTACATCTGTCCTCCCACCGCCCTCCTCTATGATAGACGAGTGTCCTCCCCCCGCCCTCCCCTCTTTCCACTGCTACTTAATTTTCTACGCTCTTTTTTTGTCCACATTCAGTGTCTTCCCCTCCTAAGCTTTTCATCTTCTACCCGCTCGACCTTCTTACGTCTACTGATCTATGATCAATTTAGCCGTTTCCTTTGCTTGGTGAGTTTGCACCTGCGTTGATCTATTGTTTTTTTTTTCTTCTACTTTTTCAATCTACGAGAATTTCAGTGTATGTCATGATATAGATCGTGGAAAGAGAGGAAGTATTGTTACTGGTATGATCGAATTGCTCCTTGATGTTGAATTGTTGATCAATCTCGATCCTTTCACTCTCAGGTTTCTTGATTTTCATTCTACATTTTCTGCCGGAAAACGATCCATGACTCCTAGAGAGTCGAAAGAATTGTGCTTTCCGTATATTTGGATGATATTTCGTTGATCTAACTCGTTTGAAGAAATGCCCTTGTACAAGTTGCACTTTATTTCACATTAATTATGAACATGGACTCTCAATAATGGCTAAATTACAATTTTTGTCCTCTAACTAGACACGTTTTTCGATTTTGGTCCTGGTTTTTCTCCGGCGACAATTTTAGTCCTGTAAGTGGTCTTTTTTTTTGCAAAAATAGTCCTGAACGCCGGAAAGACCACTTACAGGACTAAAATTGGTCTTTTCCGGCAACAATTTTAGTCCTGTAAGTGGTCTTTCCAGCGACAAGTTTAGTCCTGTAAGTGGTCTTTCCGGCGTTCAGGATTATTTTTGCAAAAAGAGGACCACTTACAGGACTAAAATTGTCGTCAGAGAATAACCAGGACCAAAATCGAAAAACGTGTCTAATTAGAGGACCAAAATTGTTATTTAGCCCTCAATAGGCGGCAACTATGCTTAAGAAAATACTTTATGTCGCTCAAAGTAGAAAAGCATAAATTTTTTTAATGCAGGTGGTCAAATATGTTAGTCCAACAATTCGTGAAGCACCGCCAAGGAATGAACAACTGAAAGTACATGCAAAAAAAGTCCGATGCTTTTGACAATTGAGCTGGAAACTGGAGGGAAATCATTTTTTATTTGTACGTTTTTTTGGCGGGGTTGATTTTCATTTCGTTTGTTTTGCTTTCAACTCTGCTGGTCATGAGGGAGGAGTCGATCGATTTTTGAATCACCATCAGCAAGAAACGATGACAGTAAAAGCTTTTGAAATTAGATAACACAACTGAGCAGTTTGGAGAGCACCTTCAACTTGTTTGATGAAACTGCACAACTTTGACGTGTTGGAGGGAGGTAACATTTTCTCCCCTTTCAGTGCATATGTGACTTGCTGCTCTTGTGGTAATGCTGAGCTGTCATGTAATATCCCGATTTTTGAAAAAAGGGCAATTCGGTCTTTTAGCAAAAATCAGAATATTATGTTATTTAATTAAAAGATTTAAGAAAAAGAAAAAGGGATAAACAAGGATTTTTCTTTTTAAGGAAAATAATTAGATAATTGGGATTATAAAAGGAAAACTAATCCTAATTTTAACCTGGTTGTTTTTGACAAAAAAGAAGAGGGACGCAGAATAGGGGGGCGCAGTTTTGAGAAAAAAAAACCAAGAAGAAGCTTTCGCTTTTCGAGGCTAATGCGTTGCTCTTTTCAACAGACGTCTCAAGAGAGAAAGGATCACCGCGGGACGAGGATCGTTTTGATACCAACAATCCCTAGATCCGTTGACGTAAGTTTTCTTCGTTCTTGATTTAGGGTTTGTTCATCCTCATCGTTAAGCAGCGTTTTCTTTGGTTTAAACACCATAGTGATCGGTTTTGGATTGATCGTTGTAGGTTGGAGGTTAAAGGTTTAACCTTTTTCAAAGCTTTGGTAGTTTGGATCGTTGTACCACGCAAATTAAGGTAACGTGGTTTTCTTATCGTATGATTAAGTTTTCATAAAGTTGTAAAGCAATGTGTACTGTGTCCTTTTTATGGTGTGAGGACCTGAGATGTTAAGGTGACGTTTTTCTGTTGTTTGGAGGGTTGGAATGATGTTAAGTTTGGTTGGATCTGAGTAGAAAACGCAGAGTGCCGAAAACTATCTTTTGGTACGGTCAGGGTCGTCCGTACGGATGATTTAGTTATCCGTACGGATATTTCACAGTATCAAATTGAGGGTTGTGTGGAGATCTGTCCATACGGATAGCTCAGTCTATCCGTCCGGATGGAACAGTCTATCCGTCCGGATAGAGTCTTTAATGTGTGACCTCCTTTATATGTGTTTCAAGCTTCATGATAGCGTATTTACTGCTTAACCTTATGTGACAAAGCCCTGAATTAGCTTTTGATGCGTTTAGTTCCGGCACCATATGGATTCCCTGAAAAGATGAAGTATGGGACCGTCGAAAGCTTTGGATTTGCCTTGTGCTTCGATAAGCTAGAGTTTATCGATGTCTATGTAATTGCTAGGCCTTGTCCGTGTCTAGTGGTCTAGGAAAGAGAGTAGGAGATGTGAGGGAGCTTACTTGAAAACACTTAGGTGGCTAGTTAAACATCTAATCAAACATATGTGTTAGATTAATAATCTTAAACATCATGCAATGCTTGGTAAGGCATAGTACAATATCGCGATGTGTTCTCTGACCAGACAAAGTGGACTGTACCCACGCCGGTCAATCGATTGGCTAGATAAAGCGTCTGGTACATTCTGCCGGTCATCACACTATCGGGACTCAGATATTCCCGGGGCTACTAGAGCGTGACTCTAAGTAGGTTGCACCCAGTTGTCCTAGTACATCCTATTACTAGGCGTAGTGCCCTTGTTATTCATGATGTAACAAACTTGAGCTAAGCTAGATACCCTTTGGAACCTCATGTTATGCTATGAACATAATATGATAGTTAGCTAGGGTTAATAACGGAAATGAATTAATAAAAGACGGCGTTGCTTTTATTTCTTTATGAGAACATGGTTATACGATCTTCTACACGTTACTAAGTACTTATGTACTTACCCCGTTACTTTTTGTTTGTCTTTCTCTTTCCCCAAAGAAGATGAACATGTTGCTAACGCTGATGAGTTCTTTGACGAGGACGTGTGAGATGGAGCTCGTGAAGATTTAGTTCTTTTAGTTTTAATTCTTTCAACGATGTTGTTGGTTCAATTCAAACATTGTTGTCTTTCTTTTGGATTAGTTCCGTTTGGTTCTTTTGGATTTAACGTTGGATGTTTAGTATTCTTTATTGGATTTAGTTTTACAGCATTGAAAACCGTGTGTTCGATCTTTTGTCTTTTGTTTTCCCGAGTCGTTTTGTCTTCCGCGTCGTTTTAGTTCTGATGTATGACGTAAGACTTACATATATTATTGAATTTATTTGATAATATATGTGCCGAGCGCTCTTTCCGGATAAGGACTCGGTGTCTGGGAATGGGGCGTTACAGTTGGTATCAGAGAGAAAGGTTTTCCTTGCTGTGTAGGACTTGATTTCTTCTTTAAGATAAGTGTTAGAGCTTTAGTAACCCCTCTCTTTTCTTGGTTACAGAATGATTCTTACTAGAGGAGGAGCTAATACGAATAACACCGAGGCGGTTAACACCCAGACGAGTAACACTGAGGCAGGATTTACCGAGGTTGTGATTCCGAGAAGGAGAAGAAGTGGACCAGCTACCCAGAGCCCTATGGCTTCTTAAGGGAACACCCCGTCTGTGAGCAACATCATGCGTGGGGTGAATCAGGGACCAGACATTGTCACCAGAGGTAGAGTGGAACAAGGGGGTCCTTCACGGTTTAACACCCGCGTACCGGTTACTACTTCAGCTCCAAGGACCACGAGTTGGACCGGGTTGGGACTTTCTCATCCACCGGCTAGTCAGTTTTCGGTTATCCACGGTATCGACGTTTCCTTCGCACCGGCCGAGTTTTACACCGCAACCGACGGTTCTACCTCCACCACCGCCTAGGTCGGATTCTTTCGTAGCACCTGGCTACACTCATCCCCAACAGAACTATCAGTATCAGAATGCCCCACCAGTGCAGCAGCCAGTACAGCATCATCAGTTTGGGGGTTATGACAGACCAGTGGATTGGTATGATAAAATGAAGAAGCACAGGGTGCCGGAATTCTTTGGAAATGTTGAGCCAGCAGCAGTAGATTTATGGATTCGTGGGTTTGAGAGGACGTGCAGGAATGTGAAGGCTCCAGAATCTGAGTGGGCTCAGTTAGCAGTATCCTTGTTGGCAGGAAATGCAGAAAGTTGGATGGAAGCATATGAGCAAGTTAACCCGAGGATCACGGATTGGGCAGTGTTCAAGGATTTGTTTTACAAGGAATACTTACCTAGAACAGCACAGAATGCAAAGGCTAATGAGTTTCTGAGTTTGAAACAAGGGAGATATACTACAGTAACTCAGTACTCCCAGAAGTTCCATGAGTTGGGCAGATTCTACCCTGAGATCATGAAAAGTGAAGAGAAGAAGATTGACAAGTTAATGGAAGGATTGTCACATGAAGTGGCAAAGGGCATGCTAGGAGATAGACCCACTAGCATGGCGAGCGTCATGGATAGAACTTTGATTGCGGAAAGATTTGCCAGTAGACAGACGGTTGTAGTTGGAGATAAGAGGTCTTTTTCAAATTATCAAGGAAGCAACAGAGGAGCACCGCATCAGAACGTTAAGAGGACAGGAAATCCGGCTACGAAGAGTTCAGTAAGTAGGACGCCATCAGTTTGTGCTAAGTGTAACAAGACACATACGGGAGAGTGCATGGCAGGTAGTTTGAGTTGTTTCCCTTTGTGGGGAAGTGGGACATTACTCGAGAGCGTGTCCTAAGAAGCTCTCTCAAGGTAATCAGGCAGGAGGACGAGGTAACCAGCAGGGTAATCGTGCTATGGGCAGCAGACCAGTTCGTGTCTTTGCAGCAGATGCAGAACCGGAAGAGTTAGATGACCTTGTGGTGACAGGTACTTTTCAGTGTTTGTGTTTAATATAGATATTTAATATGATATAGCGCGCATATGATATTACATATTTATACTTAAATTGATTCACTTGTTAGGTACCATAATCATAGATAATCTAGCGAGTTTCGGCTACTTTTGACACTTTGGAGCTTCAGGGACTTTTGTTTCCTCTAAGATAGCTAAGAAGTTGAACCTACCTCTTAAGGAATTGGAGAGACCTTTGAGTATAACCACACCTTTGGGCAGAGTCACTAGATGTGCTCAAGTCACACCCCAAGTTGATATTAGAGTTGGGACTTACAAGTGCCAGCATGCTTTGACGGTGTTGGATTTCTCGGATTTTGATGTTATACTAGGTATGGATTGGTTGTCCAAGAATTATGTCTACTTGGATTGTAGAGGTAAAAGGGTGATCTTTAAGGCCCCAGGGAAATCAGCTAAGACGTTTCAGGGTAACGTATACAAGCCTAGCAGGTGTCGTTATCCGATTATCTCAGCAGTTAAAGCCCTAAAAGCTTTGAAGAGGAGTTGCCAGGGTTTCGTTGTTTATGCTTTAGATAAGGAAAAGCATAGGCCCGAGTTAGGAGAGACTCGTGTAGTTAAGGACTTTCCTGATGTTTTCCCGGAAGAGTTGCCAGGACATATGCCTGATAGGGCCATAGAGTTCGAGATCGAATTAATCGCAGGAGCATCACCAGTGGCTAAAGCACCTTATAGGATGGCACCAGCGGAGTTGAAAGAGTTGAAAACTCTGCTTAAGGAGATGCTAGAGAAAAACATCATCCAGCCAAGTACATCACCATGGGGAGCACCGGTCTTGTTTGTGAAGAAGAAAGATGGGAGTATGCGTTTGTGCATCGACTACGAGAGAGTTGAATAAACGACAATCAAGAATAAGTATCCTTTACCAAGGATTGATGATCTGTTCGATCGGTTGCAAGGTAAGAAGGTGTTCTCTAAGATTGATCTTAGGTCCGGTTATCATCAGTTGAAGATCAAAGTGTCAGATATACCTAAGACAGCCTTCAGTACGAGATATGGACATTATGAGTTTTTGGTCATGCCGTTTGGACTCACTAATGCTCCATCGAAGTTCATGGACTTGATGCAAAGAGTTTTCATGCCTTATCTCGATAAGTTTGTGATAGTTTTCATAGACGATATCTTGGTATACTCTAAGGATGAGGAAGAGCATGAAGAACACCTAAGGATAGTTCTACAGACCTTAAAGGAGAACGAACTGTATGCCAAGTTTTCTAAATGTGAGTTTTGGTTGGACCATGTTAGTTTTCTTGGGCATATAATTTCTGGAGAAGGTATTAAGGTGGATCCAGCGAAGATAGAAGCCGTTGCTAAGTGGCCTAGACCGACGTCAGTAACAGAGATAAGAATTTTCTTGGGTTTAGCTGGGTACTACCGGAAGTTTGTAAAGGATTTCTCTAAGATAACTACACCTCTCACGAGGCTTAATCAAAAGAACATTAAGTATGAGTGGACCAGTGAATGAGAGGAAGCTTTTCAGACTTTGAAAGAGAAGTTGACCACAGCACCCGTGTTAGCATTACCGGAAGTTTTTGATAACTATGATGTATATACAGACGCATCGGGTCAAGGTTTGGGTTGTGTTTTGATGCAATCAGGAAAGGTAATTGCTTATGCATCTAGGCAGTTGAAGGTGCATGAGAAGAATTACCCTACACACGACTTGGAGTTGGCAGCAGTGGTATTTGCTCTGAAGCTTTGGAGACACTATTTGTATGGTGTCAAGGCAAGGATCTTCATGGATCATAAGAGTCTTAAGTTCTTCTTTACTCGGGAAAATCTGAACATGAGACAAAGAAGATGGTTGGAGTTCGTGATAGATTACGACTTGGACATTCAATACCACCCGGGTAAAGCTAATGTTGTAGCTGATGCACTTAGCCGGAGAGCGGTTAATGCTATCACTACCTTGCAAGAAGTTGTGGATCAGTTAGATAGGATGCAGATTCAAATGATTGAAAGGAAGGGTGAAGATCCGACTTTGGCGCCATTGATGGCAAGGTCAGATTTGCTAGATGAGATTCGGGCTAAGCAGGATAAAGAACCGGTGTTGATTAATTTGAAGCAAGTAGCTCGAGAGAAACCTACTGTGGGTTATCAGTTGGACAAGAGTGGTCATCTTTGGTATGGAGACCGTTTGTGTGTGCCCGATGTGGATGGCCTAAGAGAGAAGGTTATGGATGAAGCTCATAAGATTGCTTTTGCGGTACATCCGGGAGCCACTAAGATGTATAGAGATCTCAAGGAAAGGTATTGGTGGCCGGTATGAAGTTAGGAATCGCGGAGTTTGTGGCAAGATGTGATACATGCCGAGAGTGAAAGCGAGAACACGAGAGGCCGGGAGGTTTGTTGAAACCCTTGGAGGTACCGAAATCGAAATGGGAGAATATCACGATGGATTTCATCACCGGTTTGCCTAAGACTAAGGGCGGTCATGACATGATTTGGGTGATTGTGGATAGACTCACAAAATCAGCCCATTTCTTGCCGTGTAAAGTGGACATGCCTATAAAGAAGTTCGCTACTATGTATATCGACAATATAGTGAAGCTTCATGGTGTGCCTCTATCTATCGTATCCGACAGGGATAGCAGATTTATCAGTCGCTTCTGGAAGGGCTTGCAGAAAGCTTTTGGGACGAAGACTGATTTGAGTACAGCGTTTCATCCACAGACGGATGGTCAGTCAGAGAGAACAATTCAGACTCTCGAGGATATGCTTAGGGCTTGTGTTTTGGATGCCGGAGGATCATGGATAGATTACCTCAACTTGGCGGAGTTTGCTTACAACAATAGTTACCATGCAAGTTTGGGAATGCCACCCTTTGAGGCCTTGTACGGTAGGAAGTGTAGAACTCCACTTTAGTGGGATGAAGTGGGAGAGAAACATATCACAGGGCCGGAGATGGTTCAGCAATCCAAGGAGAAGATCGAGGTGATAAGGAAGAATCTGAAAGCTGCTCAAGATCGTCAGAAGAGTTGGGCCGATGTTAGAAGAAGACCGCTAGAGTTCGAGGTCGGGGATAGAGTTTACCTTCGAGCGTCTCCAATGAAGGGTGTCAAGAGGTTCGGACAGAAAGGAAAGCTAAGTCCAAGGTATGTAGGACCTTTTGATGTCATCGAAAGAGTTGGGAAGTTGGCTTATAGACTTCGGTTACCAGAGTCGATGTCTAGAGTCCACAATGTTTTCCATGTATCGATGCTTAGGAAGTGTCTATCTAAAGTGGACGTGGAATCTGAGATTGACCCGGAAGTTTTGCAAGATAATCTCTCCTACGTGGAGAAGCCGATAAGGATTCTGGATAGGAAAGAGAAGATGATAAAGAGACGAGTGATCCCGTTAGTATTAGTGCAATGGAGCAATCATGCACCGACGGAAGCCACTTGGGAAGTGGAAGCGGACATGTTCAACGAGTTCCCAGAGTTCCCTCATCTATCAGGTACGATCTAGTTTTGAGGACGAAACTCCTCTTAAGGGGGGAGGAATGTAATATCCCGATTTTTGAAAAAAGGGCAATTCGGTCTTTTAGCAAAAATCAGAATATTATGTTATTTAATTAAAAGATTTAAGAAAAAGAAAAAGGGATAAACAAGGATTTTTCTTTTTAAGGAAAATAATTAGATAATTGGGATTATAAAAGGAAAACTAATCCTAATTTTAACCTAGTTGTTTTTGACAAAAAAGAAGAGGGACGCAGAATAGGGGGGCGCAGTTTTGAGGAAAAAAACGAAGAAGAAGCTTTCGCTTTTCGAGGCTAATCCGTTGCTCTTTTCAACAGACGTCTCAAGAGAGAAAGGATCACCGCGGGACGAGGATGTTTTGATACCAACAATCCCTAGATCCGTTGACGTAAGTTTTCTTCGTTCTTGATTTAGGGTTTGTTCATCCTCATCGTTAAGCAGTGTTTTCTTTGGTTTAAACACCATAGTGATCAGTTTTGGATTGATCGTTGTAGGTTGGAGGTTAAAGGTTTAACCTTTTTCAAAGCTTTGGTAGTTTGGATCGTTGTACCACACAAATTAAGGTAACGTGGTTTTCTTATCGTATGATTAAGTTTTCGTAAAGTTGTAGAGCAATGTGTACTGTGTCCTTTTATGGTGTGAGGACCTGAGATGTTAAGGTGACGTTTTTCTGCTGTTTGGAGGGTTGGAATGATGTTAAGTTTGGTTGGATCTGAGTAGAAAACGCAGAGTGCCGAAAACTGTCTTTTGGTACGGTCAGGGTCATCCGTACGGATATTTCACAGTATCAAATTGAGGGTTGTGTGGAGATCTGTCCGTACGGATAGCTCAGCCTATCCGTCCGGATGGAACAATCTATCCGTCCGGATAGAGTCTTTAATGTGTGACCTCCTTTCTATGTGTTTCAAGCTTCATGATAGCATATTTACTGCTTAACCTTATGTGACAAAGCCCTGAATTAGCTTTTGATGCGTTTAGTTCCGGCACCATATGGATTCCCTGAAAAGATGAAGTATGGGACCGTCGAAAGCTTTGGATTTGCCTTGTGCTTCGATAAGCTAGAGTTTATCGATGTCGTGTAATTGCTAGGCCTTGTCCGTGTCTAGTGGTCTAGGAAAGAGAGTAGGAGATGTGAGGGAGCTTACTTGAAAACACTTAGGTGGCTAGTTAATCATCTAATCAAACATATGTGCTAGATTAATAATCTTAAACATCATGCAATGCTTGGTAAGGCATAGTACAATATCGCGATGTGTTCTCTGACCAGACAAAGTGGACTGTACCCACGCCGGTCAATCGATTGGCTAGATAAAGCGTCTGGTACATTCTGCCGGTCATCACACTACCGGGACTCAGATATTCCCGGGGCTACTAGAGCGTGACTCTAAGTAGGTTGCACCCAGTTGTCCTAGTACATCCTATTACTAGGCGTAGTGCCCTTGTTATTCATGATATAACAAACTTGAGCTAAGCTAGATACCCTTTGGAACCTCATGTTATGCTATGAACATAATATGATAGTTAGCTAGGGTTAATAACGGAAATGAATTAATAAAAGATGGCGTTGCTTTTATTTCTCTATGAGAACATGGTTATACGATCTTCTACACGTTACTAAGTACTTATGTACTTACCCCGTTACTTTTTGTTTGTCTTTCTCTTTCCCCAAAGAAGATGAACAGGTTGCTAACGCTGATGAGTTCTTTGACGAGGACGTGTGAGATGGAGCTCGTGAAGATTTAGTTCTTTTAGTTTTAATTCTTTCAACGATGTTGTTGGTTCAATTCAAACATTGTTGTCTTTCTTTTGGATTAGTTCCGTTTGGTTCTTTTGGATTTAACGTTGGATGTTTAGTATTCTTTATTGGATTTAGTTTTATAGCATTGAAAACCGTGTGTTCGATCTTTTGTCTTTTGTTTTCCCGAGTCGTTTTGTCTTCCGCGTCGTTTTAGTTCTGATGTATGACGTAAGGATTACATATATTATTGAATTTATTTGATAATATATGTGCCGAGCGCTCTTTCCGGATAAGGACTCGGTGTCCGGGAATGGGGCGTTACATGTCATGATATGATTACCCTGATAAAAGAATTGTGGTTATTTTCTGTAAGTATGAAAATGTTGTTTTTTGTCAGTCATGCCACTTTATATAACAAACTGTGGAAAATGCTAATGCTCCTTCAGTGTTGTGCTTTACCCTCGTCTTTATAACATTATCATATGCATAATCTTGTACTTCATACCATTTAATTGCATTAGTCATTTTTAGCGTTACACATGTTTTGTCGTGCATTGATCAATTTCTCTGATAGAAAAAAGAGAGTAACGTGAAAAATTTCTAGCAGTATATGTTGCTCAACCCCTATGAACAACACATGTTATGAAAGTTCAATCACGTAACCTGTCTCTTTCAAGTATGTTGTTTCCTCTTATTTACTGTAGAATATTTGTATCTGTCGGGTTATATTTCTCATGGCTATTGCAGCCTTCCCCCGCTGCTTTCCACTCTTTGTGCTAGTTGATTGAAGAACTATGTAACCTTGTATTTATTCAACGTTGTAATCTAATAATGCATTTCTTTTTCATTTGGGAGTGTGCGTTTTACGAGCCGAGATTTTTCGAGGTTTGAAAATTAGCCACCATGACGGTAACTAAGTATTATTTTGAGAAGTTCGACATAAATGTCAACTTTGGGATGTGGCAGTTGAAGATAGAGGCTATGTTGATTCAGGAGGGCTTCGATATTGCGCTGCTTGGGAAAGAGAAAAGCCGGAGGAAATCTAATATGAGGAGTTTGATGGTCTCGACAAGAAGGCCATGTCAGGTATCATCTTGTGTCTTTCTGGTGAGGTTTTAAGAGAGGTAGCCACAGAGGCAACTGCTAAGGATTTTTGGGGAAAAAATAAAATCCTTATATATGAAGAAAACCGTTGAGAATAGGCTTTATTTAAAGCAGAGTTTGTATATGCTTCGTATGTCTGAAGGGTCATTTATATTATCGCACTTAGATAAATTTGATTCCCTGCTTATGGATTTGAGTAAAATAGATGCTAAGATTTATGATGAGGATCAGGCCCTATTGTTATTGTGTTCGCTTCCTCCGTCGTTTAAGCATTTTAGGGAAACAATGCTTTACGGTAAGGATACTATTTCTTACAAAGAAATTAAGTCGATTTTGAAATCGAAAGAGCAGATTGATAAAGACATAACGGGGGAAGTAGTAGTAGTCAGGCAGACGTTCTGGTAGTTCGGGGAAGATCAAATAAGAAGGATGCAGACAGTGAAAATTATGTTTTGAATCCCAAACATAAAGATTTGACATGCAATTATCGTAAAAAGATTGGGCATATCAAATCTGATTGCTTTCGTCTTAAGAACAAAGAAAAGTGTAAGAAAGAGCATGGTAAAGAGTCTGCTCTGGCAGTATCGTAGAAGATGAGAGTGATGGAGATATTTTCTTTGTTGATGATAAATTAAAGTCTACTAATGAATGGATCTTGGATTTTGGTTGCACGTATCGTATGTGTCCCAAAAGGGATTGGTTTTCCACGTATGATTCGGTTCAAGGTGGAGTTGTTTCACTGGGCAACGGCGTAATTTGCAAGGTTGCTGGTGTTGGTACTGTTAGAATCAAGACTCATGATGGTGTTGTCGGAACACTTAAGCAAGTCGGATATATTCCGGATTTGAAGAAAAATCTCATATCTTTGGGCGCATTAGAGACTCTTGGATTTAGGTACACCGCTGAAGGTGGAGTTCTGAAGCTAATTAAAGGTGCTCTTGTTGTTATGAAAGCTTGCAGGTCTGGTGGTTTGTATGTTTTACAAGGATCCACAGTTATTGGCAATTCTGCAATCCATGTGTCATCCCGTTAAGAGTTAGACATTACGAAGCGTCGTCCATTTGTTAAGTTCAAGCAGAGCTTGGGTTTATTTGACACAGTTTGAAGACTATGAAGTTTTTGTGGAGAAAGAGTAGTATTACTATTTCTGGATTGGGCTTTGTCCCAAGGTGGAGGTTTGTTAAAGTTAGTGGGCCAACAGCCCAATTTTGACACAATTGTTATATTGTGTAATTGATCCCACATCGGCTATATTAATTAAAGTTGCCGACTTAGAACAATATAAATTATGATATAGCTTATTTGGTTTGATGTACCAATTTGTGTCAATTAAGATAATCTCTCTATTGTTTTAGCTATTTTGGCTATTGTTTTTAGGCTTCAGGAGAGTTGTATCTTTTGTAACCCTCCTCTATAGTAATATTTTTTCTTTCGCCCGTGGATTAGTCGGCACATTGCCGGAAACCACATAAATTTGGTGTTCTGTCTTTTTCCTTCCATTTGTTACTTTATGTTACCATCGTTAAGAGCTATCGCTCGGTTTGTTTTTCCTAACAACTTAATATAGTGAATATGAAGAATTATACAAATCCACATTATTAAGGTAAGTCGTAATCACAAGTATAATTGATTAACATTGTACAAATGCATACTAGGGTTTGATTCATTAATTGCTTAACAGTATACATGATTCCTTACAAGACCTTCATCACCGCCATGGCAGAATAGGCAAGTGTTGAGTTATTTCACTTCACAGAGATGAGATTATCGAGCCCCTTCACCAAGACGTGTTCCACAACTATAACTATGTTGAATAATGACATATTAGTTCGTTTTAACAATAATATTGTACAATTTATTTGTAGTTTTTTTTTATAATTATATTAAATGAAAATATATAAGCAATCACTTAGGCCGCATGTTTTTAATTTATTGTATTAATTGCTTATTAATACATATAAACTGAATTTATTGTTTTCTCGATTATTCGCAAAAAAAAACTGAAAAACAAACACACATACATAAATACATATATATATATATATATATATATATATATATATATATATATATATATATATATATATATATATATATATATATATATATATATATATCATTCGAATATGTATGTATTTAGTTTGGTATAGTATAAATATATATTTATTTTATAATTTGCATTCTCTGGGTCATCACTCTACTTTTCCCTGCACAATTCGTTTGGGTTTCCCACCATCAAAATCGCAAAGAACTTCGTTTCCCGCCAACTTAACATCAAATTCCGGCCACCTTAATAACCGTCAAATGCCATTTTCAGCCTTTTTCATTAAAATAATGACATGTAACTTATTTAACCAACCTTTTAAATCTGTGTGAAAAAATCCAAACGAACTTACATTTTGGGACGGAAGTAGTATTTATGAATCCATTTTAACTATGTTTAGCAGGTTGTTTAGTTTATTTCCTTTGAATAAGGAATGTATGTTAAGTTAGTTATATTAGTTTCGTTTATCATACATGTTGAGTTGTATTGGATTTAGTAGTGGTTGCGGTTATTTGTGAATCTAGTCCTGACAACATTGACATTCTTGTTGGTTGTGTTTTATGAAAGACCATGAGGGTCTGTCTCCCCGAGTCTCAACATGTTTCTTTCTTCCACGAGATCTTTAAATATTATTGTGGTGTCTGGAGTAATTTAAAGGGTGTCGGAAATGAGTGTGGTGTCAGAAACAAAAAGGTGATGCCGATAGAAGCCGCCTAAGATTAATTCCAACATCTTTTTGTAGTGCTCTTGTGTAAATCAACTTTAATTTAGTACTACCTACATTCCTTTTCAATAACCATCTCTTTTTTATTTCCATACATTAAGAAACTTAATAAATGTGTGTGTGTATATGTGTATATGTATGTATGTATTTATGTATGTATGTATGTATTTGTGCTTGGTAAGTCTCCAAAACTTACAAACTTCTCTAGGACAAATGTTCGATATAAGAGATTTATTATGGGCCCATGAACAAACAATTATGGACCTTAATGAACGTTATTATGACAACAGGGATGTATTGCATGTTAACCGTTCTTCTCCACCAAATGCAGGAGCAGGAGACCAAACCGGACCGCCTCCTATCGATGGTCATTGAGGGCCCAACCAGAACTTCAAAAACAGCTTGGGCTAGAAGTTTGGGGTGTCATAATTATTTCTGTGGAGCGGTTGATTTTTCTATATATGATTTCCATGCTTTGTACAATGTAATAGATGATATCCCTTTCCAATTCCTCCCATGTAAGAAGGAATTATTAGGTAGTCAGAAGGATTTCACCGTTAATGAAAAGTATAGGAAGAAACGGAAAATCTTTGGTGGAATACCATGTATTGTATTATGTAACCTAGATCAGAGCTACAAATCAGCTATCTCTAACGATAGCAGGTTCTCTGACTGGGCATCAGGAAATGTAGTAATGTATGAAATAAATGAACCCCTTTATTAATCAAGTGTAGAAATACATTCTGATTGATAAAGTCATTACAGATAATGTTCCTGCAACTGAACTAACAGCACATAAATACAATGCGTTTTCATGAATATTGTCAATTATTCCGGTGGTGGCACCACCGTATTTAACTAAAACGGTCTTCTTAAAATATTCCTTGACAAACTTTTCTTATTGACCTCCTGAATTAGAACCATTCTGAGCAAGCCAGTAAGAGCCACGCTTTAAAACCCTGAATCTATCTGTCATATCTTCCTTAATCATTGTGGTGCATGGTTGATTGTTGAATACATCAAACATGTCAGTGAACTTCACAACAGGAGCATCAATAGCCATTGCCTTTGGTTTTTTGTCAAGAACTAAAAACCACAAAACATTAAGACCTGAATAAGGTGGACATGTGTTAATAGAAACCTTCCCCTTAATGTTAATTGCATACAGGTTAACATCGTGACCAAGCCTTTGATCTGAACTTGAACCCTGGCTAATTACATTCAATAGTTTACATTCTCCTTCATCATCAATCTTTAATCATTTTTCAGAAAAATTATTCTCCCTATAGAAGGTTTTATTCTTATAGTTCAATTGAGGTCTCCTAACTTGAGACCTAAAATAGTTCCTAGGAACTGTTCCAAACAGATTCCTGTTTACACTTGCATATGCCAACTTTTGTTTGGCATCCAACATCTCCCGCTTCTGTCTGTTTGCTGATGACATTGGAAATCCGATCAATCTCTACCTCTGCTTTCTGCTTCTTAATCCAATATATGCCCTTATTTCTATTAAATCTACGATTAACACGATGAAGTTTAACCTACCTTTCCATCAATAGACGAGGATTCCCCTATGCCTGAAAACCCACCCCGTGACATACAATATTCTCCCCTCTCTATTGAGGCCTTTAAATGTTCCGATTGTCACGTAATCCAATGATCTACGCACATCGCTCTTAATCCTTCCCAATTCATGGGATATTCGTCCACATCGAATCCTTCTCAATTCATACGGGATATTCGTCCACATCGAAAATACGTGAACCCGAATTTATAACTGTGATAAAATTTAATAGAGCTACAAATAAACAAACAAGAATCCAATAATTGTAACTTACACAGATTTCCTCCATAAACGGCAAAAATCATAACACTTTCAAAACTGTTTTATAAACAATGTTTACTTGCGCTGCACGCAAGGGCTAATTTTATTTTATTCTTCTCAGCTTCCACAACACGCTTCTTCGAATCTTCAACAGTGTCTTTTAAATCAACAGGTGATTCTGAGGGTTTACTATCCGATCCACACACAATGGGCTTGGGCCGGTCCAAATGACTAAAAGACACTCTACTATCCGAAAACGAGTCTCCAGGCCCACATGATATGATTTCGGCTTGAGATGATGATCTAAACCATAACTCAAACAACGACTAAGTGTGGGTTTTTTGTAGGCACAATTCCACACATCCACATTATCCGTGCTAAATAATTTAGATCGGATGTCAATAATGGGACCTCTAAAAGCTAATTCATTAGGCCTCTTGACAGTAGACAGTTTCAAAAATGCTTTCATCTTGCAAAAATTGACATCCGCCTTAATGTTTGAATTTTCTAAAACATAGGTAATAGACCATGGGCATTCCTTGTCCTTCAAACTTGCATAAGCGTTTCCAAAAATTGTCATATTCAAACAACAGCATACTGGGAAAACAAACTCGCCTGTTTACAGTCAGGTTCGCATAACCTGTTGTCATAAACCCTAACCCTAACACACCCTTCTGAATTCATTGGACATTGAGGTCTGTACATAAAAAAACAACTTTCGATCATCACTGACATGTTCTTCATCTTATTTAATGCCCTGTCGATTAAACTAGGGTACATTAATTTAACTGTTTCCACAGATGAGCCCGATTTGATATCGGTACAATCGGTCTCATAATCACCCGATACCTTTTCGGCTAAATCAATCTCCATTTTGATATATGTGCAGTGCAAAATGCTTTTCTCAGAAAATGCAAAAATAAGGGGACTAACAACTATATAAAGGGAATAATAATTGCAAATTGGGGAAAACCGACAAAAAATACAGCTGTTACTTTAATAAAGTAAAAGTGAGAACGTGGCTACAGGAAAAGCAACGGAATAATCACTTTTACTTTACTTTACTTTAGTGGTGGGACCCATGTGTCGGCCAAAGAGGCAAAATGTGTAACCTGTTGTCATAAACCCTAACCCTAACACACCCTTTTGAATTCATTGGACATTGAGGTCTGTACATCAAAGAACAATTTTCGATCATCACTGACATGTTCTTCATCTTATTTAATGCCATGTCGACTAAACTAGGGTACATTAATTTAACTGTTTCCACAGATGAGCCCGATTTGATATCGGTACAATCGGTCTCATAATCACCCGATACCTTTTTGGCTAAATCAATCTCCATTTTGATATATATATACAGTGCAAAATGCTTTTCTCAGAAAATGCAAAAATAAGGGGACTAAACAACTATATAAAGGGAATAATAATTGCAAATTGGGGAAAACCGACAAAAAATAAAAGTGAGAACGTGGCTACAGTGGAATAATCTTTAATAAAGTAAAATATTCCGATTTTCGAGAACGTGGCTATAGGAAAAGCAATGGAATAATCACTTTTACTTTTTTGCTTTACTTTAGTGGTGGGACCCACCTCCTTCTCTCGCGAAATTTGGTTGTTTTCAAATCAGACGAGAGCGTTGGAATCGTCGTGAGGAAAGCATCGTCTTGATACCAGTTTGGTTGGCAAAGCTGCAGGCTTTTGTTGAGGTTTCGATCTGTTTTGGGGCTGCGTATAGGTAAGAAAAACTATCCCTATGATTTCAATTCTTAGTTGTAAGGATTAGATCTTTTCTTAAGAAGTTTTGGTGTTAGGAAGATGGGTTTTGCTTTGGCTAATTAATATGGATGGCATGGTGCGTTTAGATGAGGTTTTTGTGCTTCACTGTGTTAAATTGCTGTTATTTTTGGGTTAGAAACTGATTTGGATCGAACTTGAAGATTTTAGGGTTCTAGTTGAAACCCAGGTCGGACGGGCGTCTGCATTATGTGGACGGGCGTCTGCCTTGGTCACATTTCAGACGGGCGTCTGGTTTCTCTGGACGGGCGTCTGAGGTGTTATTTTACATTCAGGTTGTAGCTGTCTTAGGGTGGACGAGCATCTGGGAAAAGTGGACGGGCGTCCAGTAGGTTCCAGACGGGCGTCCATGTCTTTAAACGGGCGTTTGGGTGTTGTTCAGCCTTATAAGTACATTTTATCACTTATAAACCTTTAAACGTGATATGTTAACACTGTATAAACTTGAACAAGCCTGAATTGAGCTTCTGATTCGTTCAGTTAAAACACCGAATGTACTCTTAAAGGGAGTTGAAGTTCGGATCCGTCGGAAGAGCATGATAGGCTTGTGCTTTGATGAGTTAGCATTCATCAATGTCTGTGTAATTGCTAGGATTTGTCCGTGTCTAGTGGTCTAGGAAGAGAGTAGTATGTGTGAGGGAGATTATTTGAAAACACTTAGGTGGCTAGTTAATCATCCTAATAATCAACGTACTTGACTAGTAAAAGATTAAACAACTTGTCCCTCTTGGCTAGGCACCAGGCTAAATCGCGATGCATGTGCTACCTCTGAAGGTGGAGGAACTCTGTAGGTCAAAAGACCCTAAGTACGGAGGGACTCTGCTGAGACGCGCGTGCTATCGGAGTCTACCTTTTCTAGACTTCGTGGATATTGGTGTGATCCACTAATATGTTGCAAAAGAGTGTTCCCGAGGTGGAAGAACCCCGTAGGTCATAATGACCCTAAGTATGGAGGGACTCTGCTGAGGTGGATGCGCGTAGTGCCCATGAGTACGGTTGTAACATAGATAAGCTAAGTAGAAACGTTTAGTCAATTCATGTTGATGGACATGAAATGAACCCTAGATTGAGTTGGTCTCACATAAACAACCAATCGATTTAAATATCCTTTCCTTATGAACTACAGTTGTTATCATAGCTTCTCTTTCTTATTAAGTACGTTGTACTTACCTCAAATGCATGTTTTCTGTGTGTTTGGGGATGAGAAGACGAACAGGTTTACGAGGAGGAGTTCGACGACGACGTTTGACGGCGCTCGTTGAAGACTTATCAATTACCGCTTTACTTTTACATTTGGATTACTTTTGATACTTTTGAGGTAGACCTTTGGTCTTTCGAGACGTGTAGTACTTTTCTTTTGGGATTTTCGTACTTTCTCAAATGTAATAAATTTACATTTTCGCTTTTAGATTTCCTTTTCTATTCTTAAACGTTTAGAAATTTTTATACCCGAGTTTTTGCTTCCGTTTGCTTTAAGTTGATACGACGTAGTAGAGGCTTACGTATAAAGTGAATTTACTTTTATTTTATACGTGCCGAACGTTTCATTTCCGGATAAGGACTCGGTGTCCGGGAACGGGGCGTTACAGTTGGTATCAGAGAAAAGCGTCCTTTAGGCTTCCTTTTCCTTTTAGATATGCTTCTTTAGACCTTTTAGTAACGTCTGGTTTTCTTGATCATCAGGATGGTGTTCACGAGGACTGGAGCGGGTGCAGAGTCTTCCAGAGTTCGAGGGGAAAGTCCCGTACCGGTTGTAGGGGGTGGTGTAGTGAGGCCGATACCCCTATCTCGGCAGAGTTTATCACCACCACCTCATACGGCGACACCATCACCGAGGTCTCATCAGAGTTTGTCACCCCGACCTCATCAGGAACGACCTCCACGATGGCACGTGGGAAGTTCGGTTCAGTTCACCATGGTAAGTGATATCCCAGCTGGCTATGTACCACCACCTGTGGCTAGCGTGTACCCTCCACCAACAAGTGTTTATCCACCAGTGTATCCTCAGCAGCAGCATGTCTTTTACCCTCCTCCTGTAGGTCATGCTCCTCAACCTACCGTACCACCTTCACCACGCATTGATCATCAACAAGGCGTTGGTTACCCACCTTTTGGTTTTCGAACCCCGATACCCTCCGCGGCCTCACCGCTTTACCCTCGGGGATACTATCCTTACCGGCTTGTACCTCAAGCGAATCCGGCTTACCCTCCTCAACAACGGTACCCACGGCGGAGATACCTTATGGTTACCCACCGGTTTACCCACCGCTTAGACCGGCTTTTGAGCAAGCACCGCTTGTGGATTGGTACACAAGGTTAAGAAGGAATCGGGTTGAGAACTTTTATGGAAATGTGGAACATATGAAGGCAGAAGAATGGTTGAGAGGTTTTGAAAAGGCTTGCAGGAATATACATGTCCCTGAGACGGAGATGGCACAAATGCGCTAGTTTTCTCGTTGGGAGCGGCGAAGAGCGTGGATTGATGCCATTCAAAGCGATAACGGTAAGATAACGGACTCGGGAAGGTTTCAAAGCTATGTTTTACAACGAATACTTCCCGGCTACGGTGCAAGCGATAAGGCAAGTCGCTTTTTGAAGTTTAAGCAAGGTACTCAACGACGGTGACCCGGTACACCAATAAGTTTAACGAATTGGGGCGGTTCTACCCCGAGTTGATGAAAGTGGAGGAAAGGAAGATGGCTCTTTACAAGGACGGCTTGGCTTATGAAATCCAATCAGGCATGTTGGGATTTACAGCAAAGAATATGGCAGAGCTACTGAATAAAGCTTTGGAGGTCGAGACCTTTAGAAAGAGGGCTACAGTAGTTGTTGGGAACAAGAGAAGCTTTGGGACTAGTCAAGGAAATTTCAGGGGAGCACCGCAACAGAACGTTAAGAAGACGACAGCTCCCACGGCAGCTAAGGCCACGAGCAGTGCACCGCTTTGCTCTAAGTGCAACAGAAATCACTCAGGAGAGTGCAGGCAGAACGGTACGGGTTGCTACATCTGCGGAGAGCCAGGACACTTTTCTAGAGCGTGTCCAAACAGAGGGAACATAGGTAGTTCGAGTCAAGGAAGCGGAAAGAGCGGCCCAAGCCGACCGGTTCGAGTTTTTGCAGTGGATGCTGGTTTTGTGGAACCAGAGGATGACGTTATTTCAGGTACCATGTTGTTGTTTAGTTCTTTTGTTAAGATATTTTATGGCGTGATTATTCATGTTGTAACTATATTTAAATAAATGAATATGCATCCTAGGTACGATAATGTTAGGAAACCTAGTGGTCAAGGCTTTGTTTGATACGGGAGCGTCAAATACTTTTGTGTCAACCAAGGTAGCTAATAAATTGAACTTACCTTCAGAACCTTTAAGGAATACTTTGGAAATAACTACACCGTTAGGGAAGGTAACAAAGGTGACTAGGATGATACC
This sequence comes from Gentiana straminea, assembly GCA_036785695.1. Taxonomy (NCBI): domain Eukaryota; kingdom Viridiplantae; phylum Streptophyta; class Magnoliopsida; order Gentianales; family Gentianaceae; genus Gentiana; species Gentiana straminea. Next base: position 779,493 of record JAVUPR010000278.1, on the reverse strand, counting down.
TCAAGTGGAAGTTTGAGTTGGACCTTACCGATGCAAGAGCGACTTCACAGTTATGGACTTCTCGGATTTTGACGTAATCCTCGGAATAGATTGGCTATCCGAGAATTATGTTCACTTGGACTGTAGAGAGAAGAAAGTGACTTTTAAAGTACCTGGAAAATCAGACAAGACGTATCAAGGGAATGTGTACAAGCCGAGGTAAGAAGCGACATCCGATCATCTCGGCGAGTTAAGGCCATCGGGGCTTGTCGAAGGGTTGTGAAGGCTACTTGTTGTATGCGGTGGATGTGGAACAAGTGAAGCCGAAGTTAGAAGAAACTCCTATAGTAAGAGAGTATCCCGAGGTGTTTCCAGAAGAGCTACCGGGAAACATGCCAGATAGGGAAATCGAGTTTGAGATCAAGTTGTTACCGGGGGCGGCACCAGTTGCTAAGGCACCTTATAAGATGGCCCCGGCTGAATTGAAGGAGTTAAAAGCTCAACTTAAAGATATGCTTGAAAGGAACATAATTCAGCCGAGTACCTCGCCTTGGGGAGCCCCTGTTTTGTTCGTGAAGAAGAAAGATGGTAGCATGAGGATGTGTATCGATTACCGAGCACTGAATAACCTTACCATCAAGAATAAGTACCCTCTACCAAGGATAGATGATATGTTTAACCGGTTGCAAGGCAAGAAAGTGTTCTCCAAGATTGACTTGAGATCCGGCTATCATCGGTTGAAGATTAAAGTGGCGTATATACCGAAGACGGCTTTCGACGAGATATGGACATTACGAGTTCCTTGTCATGCCATTTGGACTCACTAATGCCCCATCTGCATTTATGGATTTGATGCAACGTGTCTTCATGCCGTATTTGGATAAGTTTGTGATTGTATTCATAGACGATATCCTTATCTACTCAAATGATGGAAGAGAACACGAGGAACACTTAAGGATAGTGTTGGAGACCTTGAAGAAGAATCGCTTATATGCAAAGTTTTCAAAGTGCGACTTTTGGTTGGATCGAGTTAGTTTCTTGGGTCATGTGATTTCGGAGATGGTATTCAAGTTGATCCGGTGAAGATCGAGGCAAGCTTGAGAATTGGCCTAGACCTACCACCGTTTCGAAGTAAGAAGTTTTCTTGGGTTGGCTGGTTACTACCGGAAGTTCGTATAAGACTTTTCGAAGATAGCTACTCCACTCACTAAGCTGACACAGAAGAATGTGAAGTTTGAATGGACTAGAGAGTGCGAAACGACTTTTCGGACATCGAAGAGGAAGTTGACTACGGCCCCGCCTTAGCGATTCCGGAGATCTTTGATAATTACGATGTCTATACCGATGCTTCGGGACGGGGTCTAGGTTGTGTGTTGATGCAAGCGAGGGAAAGTGATCGCCTATGCATCTAGGCAGTTGAAGGTGCATGAGAAGAATTACCCGACACATGATCTAGAGTTGGCAGCGGTAGTTTTTGCCTTAAAGACTTGAAGGCACTACTTGTATGGAGTTAAGGCAAGGATCTTCACTGACCACAAGAGTTGAAAGTATTTCTTCACCCAAGAGAATCTGAATATGAGACAGAGGAGATGGTTAGAATTTGTAAAGGATTACGATTTGGATATTCGGTACCATCCGGGAAAAGCAAATGTAGTAGCAGATGCTTTGAGCAGGAAACCAGTGTTTGCAGCTTCCAGTGTTGAGGTAGTGGCAGGAAGGCTAGATGGGCTGCAAATCAGAAGCTTTGATCAGATCGAAGACCGGCAGTTTGTGGCACCGTTGTTAGCAAGATCTGAGTTGATGGATGACATTCGGGAGAAGCAAGACGAAGATCCGGTTTTGGTCGATTTGAAGCGGGTGGCTAGAGAGAAGCCTACAGTTGGTTACGCGCTAGATAAGAGTGGAAATCTGTGGTACCAGGATCGTTTGTGTGTACCTAATGTCGGCGGCCTAAGACAAAGAGTTATGGAAGAGGCACATAGAATTGCTTTTGCGGTTCATCCAGGTGCTACTAAAATGTACAGAGATTTAAAGGAAAGATTTTGGTGGCCCTCGATGAAGTTGGAAATATCCAAGTTTGTGGCAGAGTGTGATGTTTGTCAGAAGGTTAAAGCAGAACATAGAAGACCCGGGGGAATGCTTAAGCCATTGGACATCCCTGAATGGAAGTGGGATAAGATTACGATGGACTTCATCACCGGATTACCTAGGACAAAGGGAGGGCATGATGTAATTTGGGTAATTGTGGATAGATTAACCAAATCTGCCCATTTCTTGCCATACAAAGTTGACATGCCATTGAAGAAGATGACGACACTATATCTGGAGATAAGTATTTTATTAATTATTGGAGATAAGTATTTTATTAATTATTTATACATATTTTTCGGGTTATATGTATATATAATTAAGGGATTATTCTGATTTTTGGCAATTAAAGGGTAATTAAGGAAAAAGGGCTTTATTGGGAAGTGTATTTAAGGAAAAATTAACACAGATTATTCCCTAAGCCTAAACATTAATCGAAAAATCGTCTCACACCTCCTTCTCTCGCGAAATTTTGAGAGGAGAAAAAGGTTCGAAGAGTTCTCACAATAACTGAAGCAATTCTTGGTTGTTTTCAAATCAGACGAGAGCGTTGGAATCGTCGTGAGGAAAGCATCGTCTTGATACCAGTTTGGTTGGCAAAGCTGCAGGCTTTTGTTGAGGTTTCGATCTGTTTTGGGGCTGCGTATAGGTAAGAAAAACTATCCCTATGATTTCAATTCTTAGTTGTAAGGATTAGATCTTTTCTTAAGAAGTTTTGGTGTTAGGAAGATGGGTTTTGCTTTGGCTAATTAATATGGATGGCATGGTGCGTTTAGATGAGGTTTTTTGTGCTTCACTGTGTTAAATTGCTGTTATTTTTGGGTTAGAAACTGATTTGGATCGAACTTGAAGATTTTAGGGTTCTAGTTGAAACCCAGGTCGGACGGGCGTCTGCTTTATGTGGACGGGCGTCTGCCTTGGTCACATTTCAGACGGGCGTCTGGTTTCTCTGGACGGGCGTCTGAGGTGTTATTTTACATTCAGGTTGTAGCTGTCTTAGGGTGGATGAGCGTCTGGGAAAAGTGGACGGGCGTCCAGTAGGTTCCAGACGGGCGTCCATGTCTTTAAACGGGCGTTTGGGTGTTGTTCAGCCTTATAAGTACGTTTTATCACTTATAAACCTTTAAACGTGATATGTTAACACTGTATAAACTTGAACAAGCCTGAATTGAGCTTCTGATTCGTTCAGTTAAAACACCGAATGTACTCTTAAAGGGAGTTGAAGTTCGGATCCGTCGGAAGAGCATGATAGGCTTGTGCTTTGATGAGTTAGCATTCATCAATGTCTGTGTAATTGCTAGGATTTGTCCGTGTCTAGTGGTCTAGGAAGAGAGTAGTATGTGTGAGGGAGATTATTTGAAAACACTTAGGTGGCTAGTTAATCATCCTAATAATCAACGTACTTGACTAGTAAAAGATTAAACAACTTGTCCCCCTTGGCTAGGCACCAGGCTAAATCGTGATGCATGTGCTACCTCTGAAGGTGGAGGAACTCTGTAGATCAAAAGACCCTAAGTACGGAGGGACTCTGCTGAGACGCGCGTGCTATCGGAGTCTACCTTTTCTAGACTTCGTGGATATTGGTGTGATCCACTAATATGTTGCAAAAGAGTGTTCCCGAGGTGGAAGAACCCCGTAGGTCATAATGACCCTAAGTACGGAGGGACTCTGCTGAGGTGGATGCGCGTAGTGCCCATGAGTGCGGGTGTAACATAGATAAGCTAAGTAGAAACTTTAGTCAATTCATGATGATGGACATGAAATGAACCCTAGATTGAGTCGGTCTCACATAAACAACCAATCGATTTAAATATCCTTTCCTTATGAACTACAATTGTTATCATAGCTTCTCTTTCTTATTAAGTACGTTGTACTTACCTCAAATGCATGTTTTCTGTGTGTTTGGGGATGAGAAGACGAACAGGTTTTCGAGGAGGAGTTCGACGACGACGTTTGACGGCGCTCGTTGAAGACTTATCAATTACCGCTTTACTTTTACATTTGGATTACTTTTGATACTTTTGAGGTAGACCTTTGGTCTTTCGAGACGTGTAGTACTTTTCTTTTGGGATTTTCGTACTTTCTCAAATGTAATAAATTTACATTTCCGCTTTTAGATTTCCTTTTCTATTCTTAAACGTTTAGAAATTTTTATACCCGAGTTTTTGCTTCCGTTTGCTTTAATTTGATACGACGTAGTAGAGGCTTACGTATAAAGTGAATTTACTTTTATTTTATACGTGCCGAACGTTTCATTTTCGGATAAGGACTCGGTGTCCGGGAACGGGGCGTTACAGTCGGCTAGAGAGGCAAAATGTGTCGGCCTGAGAGGGTAAAACCGGTAATATTAAACGGTTTTTCCATGTGTACGGGTGGGATTTTTTTTTTCAAAAAATGGGGGGCACTATAAATGTCCCTCCGTTCCTCCGTAAAACCATGTAGAGTAAAAAGTTCAGAAACCACAATCTCCTTCTCTCAATATTTCTCTCTCTCTATAAAACAACTATACAATTATGCCTCGCAGAAACTCTTCATATAGATTACAAGGCAAAACAATTTTTTTAACTTATCCACATTGCCCTTTAATTCCTCTATTCGTCATTGATTATTTATTTAATCTACTTAAAGATTTTAATATTTCTTATGCCAGAGTTTGTACTGAAAATCACCAGGACGGTGAACCACACCTACATTGCCTCGTTCAACTTGGAAAGAAGTTTGACACGAAGGACCCTAGGTACTTCGACATCAAAGAATCCCAAAGGGTTACAATAATATCATCCCAATACTCAAGTCCCCATACATGATGCGGCTGTTTCCGATTACATCACCAAAGGGGCGATTTTTGAGAAACGAGGAGTTCTTAAGGCTTCTAGAAGAAGCCCTAAGAAGAATCGAGATGACATATGGTCAACAATAATCAACGAGGCTATATCCAAATCTTTCTTCTTAAGAGTACAGACTGAGCAACCATACACTTGGGCAACACAGCTCAGAAATCTGGAATATGCCGCCAATTCCAGATGGCCTAAAGCCCCCCTTGAGTATCAACCCAGATGGACAAATTTTGTAAATGTGCCCCAAGAACTGCTTAACTGGGTAGAACAAAATTTGTTCTTGGTAAGTCTCCAAAACTTACAAACTTCTCTTAGGACAAATGTTCGATATAAGAGATTTATTATGGGCCCATGAACAAACAATTATGGACCTTAATGAACGTTATTATGACAACAAGGATGTGTTGCATGTTAACCATTCTTCATGTTACCAAACCGGATTCGATGGTCTCCCAACCGAACCGGAAAAACGGCTTGGGCTAGAAGTTTGGGCCTTGATTTTTCTATATATGATTTCCATGCTTTGTACAATGTAAGATGATATCCCTTTCCATTAAGGAATTAGTAGTCGAAGGATTTCACCGTTAATGAAAAGTATAGGAAGAAACGGAAAATCTCTGGTGGAATATCATGTATTGTATTATGTAACCCAGATCAGAGCTACAAATCAGCTATCTCTAACGATAGCAGATTCTCTGACTGGGCATCAGGAAATACATACATACATACATATACACACATATACACACACATTTATTAAGTTTCTTAATGTATGGAAATAAAAAAGAGATGGTTATTGAAAAGGAATGTAGGTATTAAAGTTGATTTACACAAGAGCACTACAAAAAGATGTTGGAATTAATCTTAGGCGGCTTCTATCGGCATCACCTTTTTGTTTCTGGCACCACACTCACTCCCGACATTTTTTAAATTACTCCAGACACCATAATAATATTTTTATTATTTTTTCACTTCAAGCACCCCAAAAAATGACAAAATTACTTCCCATATCACAAATCTTATAAAATACAATCGAGTCAACTGATAATTAAAATGAAACATTATAATCCTTTCTTAATCTAATACAATCATCTAATCCACAATTATTAACCTACATCCATAACAATCCATAAATTTAATCTTCATCCAAATCATCAACATTAACCCAAATACTACAACCTTCTTCATCTTCATCATCAAAATTCATTTCTTCATTCCAAAAAAATAAAAAATAAAAAATCACAAACCCTTATTCTTCATCCTTTTTCTACACACCATTCATCCACAATCCACACACATCCATATTTTTCTACACATCTTCATCTCTTCATAATCTCAAAATACACTCATTCTATACACACCTTCATCTTCTTAATCACATCGAAATCATCAAAAGCTTCATAAAAATAATCTTAATTTTTATTTCAAAACTCGAAATAGGTGAATGTACCCGATTACACCATGAAGAACATGTAAAAGTATGATTTGTGGAGAAAAATCATGTTTTTATGCGTTTTCCGATGAGATGTTGAGTTTCTCTGGTGGTTTAATACGCAATCGAGCTTCCCACTTCTGATGCTAGAAACGTCGGAAAAACCGACATCAATTTAATTATTAACGCCGGCTCCCTGGACATTACTTTAGTAAGATGAACGTCATCATGTTTGAAGTTGGTTCATATGAGCAACATTGGGTCAAGTGAAGTTCTTAGGGCAGAGGCCATGTATTGGCTGTATGTAACTTGAAGGCTTGACGTCACCTTAACTGACGTTACTTAGGATTTTGTAATGTTAGATCTACTGTCATTAAAGACACCCAGACTTATTATGCTTCTGTTTGCAAAATTTACGCCAACCACGTTGATGTTGATCTTGTACAAGAAACGTCAAGCTTGGTGACGTTTTGACAGCAGAACTGAATATGCTTCTATTTTCAAAACGTTAGCCAACCCGACGTTGGTCTTGCAATAGGAACGTCGTATGTGATGACGTTTGGACCCGGTACTGAAAATACTTATGTTGGTGTATTTTCATTATCCAAACATGATTCAAACAATGATCCAAACAAGGATAAAACAATGATCCAAACATGATTTGAACATTGATAAAGACAATGATTCAAACATGATCCAAACAAAAAGTAATAGCTTAATTGCTCCATAAAATTATCGAGTTTTAATCCAGTCGTCATTTTAATCAATTACATACTTTGATTCTAAATTAACACCTAATGAACCCCACATTCATCACCACATGATCTTCCATTCATGTAGGTTGATCAACGAGTTCAAAACTGCATGTATCTCCAACTTTGAGCTCATTGTCCCTAAAGAAATCATTTAACCTTGTTAAGCGAGCTCGTTGATGGGTGCGACAAAAACTACAAGTCTAGCCGCCATGAATCCCCTGTGATATTTCGCAGCTCCATAGTCTTGTCTAGCCTCAAGTCATTTGATTTAACAAATGGTATTGGAATATTCTACCAATCACAAACATAATTTAGTAGTGTTAGAAAGTGATGAGGGAAAACAGAAAACATGAAAACAATTTTTATCTATAGGGATTGTAAAAAGATTTTAATATATCTCACCATATAACATATGAAATGGCTCATGTTGCTAGTGTCGTCTCAAAACAAGAATACAGATTTTGGTTAGCGATGTTCGCTCATTCTGCATGTAAGTAACAAAAAGAAAGAAATAGTAAACGGAGAATTGAAGATAAAATATTTTAAAAAATGAGCATATATGTTCTCAATTGGAAATGGTATACGGTCCAAGTTTCCACTATTCAAGATAAACTTACCGTCAACATCATCTTCACTCTCGTCTTCTTCGGAAGTAGCAAATCCTTTTCACAGGGAGTTTCATTAAACACTTTAGTATCGAAATGGAAACTCCATTTGTGTTAAAAAAAATGAACTCGTGCTCTTTCAATTCATGAGCCGCCAAGTAATCCTCTCAACGGTCTCCAAAGATTTGAAGCAGTCCATTGTCTCTTTCTCCAACGCTCACTTCCCATGACCCTATGCAGCTGTTGAGAACAACCCTATTTAAGTTCAGCACCATGTCGTTCAAACTCAGAATGAATGATGGAGGTAGTTTTTATGAAGAAATGAAACATATCAGGTTACTTCATCGTAATATGAGCGACAGAAATGTATGTTAATTTATAATGACTTACCAAACTTGTTTCGAAACCGGCAATAATAACTTTAAGAAACGCGATCATTTTCTTTCACTGTAGATTAAAAAGGAATGAGGAATTAGAATTTGATTTAGAATTAGTCTACATGTCATACATAAGGTCTAATAGCATCTTTTATAGTCCACATAAGGTCTTAAAAACATTTCATAGTCCACATGCCATTCCAAAATAAAACAACATAAATACTAAAGCCAAACATAACCAATCACACAAGACCAGACTAGTACCTTAATCCATACTACATACATAAAGTTCTTGTACGATCAACAAGTGTTGTTTTAATACCTGAAGTTCTTCTATTGTGGGTTCTTTTAATTGTTCATCGACAGACTCCCAGTTTTCAACGTGAGGGGCACATCATGCCCTTTTAAGTAGATAATAGCCTGAATCAGTCCATTTAGAAATGGATATCCTTGGCATATCTACTTATGAAAGATATTAAGAAATGGATATCCTTGGTCATTTCTTAATGAACTGATTCAGGTAAACCAGACTACGAAAAAAAAAAAAAAGCAAAGAGATCCCAATGTTTTTATAAACGGGTGACAATCTGTTAAAGCAAAGAGATCCCACGGATTTATATTATCGGGTCCACACAACACACATAATAAGTTGCACTTCTCATAACATTTTCCAAAGATGGGCAAAACACACCTAAGTATACTTTTCATTAAAACTAACACACTTAATGGCCAAAATTCTCCCATACATACGGTCAATCACACACTAACACAATTCAAGTCAATCACACATACAATGCTAGACACATCATCATGTTCTTAAATCTTTGCGTTACATTCTTTTCACTCCACTTTTTCATATCAATCTTTGTGTTACACATCATCATGTTCTTCAATCACACTTATTAAGGTTAATTTAGGTGTTTTTTTACATAAAGATAAGAAAGTGCTACAAGAACTTTATTTACATGTTTTGGTTTAGAAAACAAAAAACATAATAAACACTACTCATAGAACAATAATAAAACACTTATGACTAAAACGTCACTGCACTTGACTTTGGAAAAGCCTATACAACGTTAGGATTACTGACGTTAAGGGACAGAACAAAATTTGGTTTATGTTTCTGTAATGACAATGGCTCTAACGTTGCAAATGTAACATAAACGTCGGTATGGCTGACGTTCCAACAATTAACATATAAAACTCTGTAACGTCAGCTTCTTTGACGTTGGAATTGCATCTGAACGTCAATATCCCTAACGTTACGGGTATAACACAAGTTTCCATATACCGTGTAACGTCAATACATCTGACGTTCAAATGAACAAACCAACGTCAAAGTGGCCGACATTTTAAGCCCGATCTTCTTTCTCACCCTCCCATCGAATGGTTACAATCTCGACGGAAATATTTACGAAAAATGCGTCAAATCTGTAATTTTCCTACCAAATACCATTCGAAATGAAGTAATAACAATAAACCATCATCACTTACGTGTTTTTCATTGAAAGTTTGGCTCGTTTTAACCTTCACTGGTACTCTTTTCACTTTTCCAGCGATGCTCCTCATCTCTGGCCAATTTGAAAGCTTTGGGTTTTTTTTTTTTTTTTTTGGTGTGTTCGGTTTAAATGAAAAAAGAAGGAAACTGAATGGTGAGGGTAGTTTTTAAAGTACTTTTAAATGCATGTTTATTAATAATGTTAAAAAGATTAAAGTAATGATTTTCTTATTATATTTCTTAAAAGTAAAATTATTGACGTGGTGTCATGAATGATTTGGTGAAGTAAATGAAAAATAATAAAATAAAAGGTGTCGATAGTAGTTTCGTAGTGTCGATAAAAACCCGCATATTCTTGATGAGAGTAGCTACGGTCATCCATTTTGGAAAGCTATGGAAGCCCATAGCTCCAAATATTCTTAGTAGTTTTTTTCAAATAAAGTAAATGATCTAAAGGGTTGAAAAGGGAATTGAAGGAAATGAATTGAAGTCAGAGCCACCGATGGTAATGAATGGATTCAATTGTTAGGCAAACATCCAAAGTCGAAGTACATAAGCGTTGCAAAGGTAACAATGTATACATATGTATATATAAATGGCTCTTTTGTCTAATGTGGAGCCCAGGGTTGGGGGGGGGGGGGGGGGGGAGGTGTTCCAGTGTCCAATTCTGTGGATATATATATGTATGTATGTATGTATGTATGTATCAAAACAACAGTATCAACATCTGTTTCAGTCAACAAAAGTGAGCAATAAATACCATTTCTTTTCCTGCAAACTACAATCTCAATCAGAGTAGCACATATGTGGCTTGAATCCAAAATTACACTGTAGAAAGGAGAGAATAATGTGCCAACACAAGCATCAGCAAAACATTTTTACATTTACAGGAGCAGGAGCATCCATTCCACAAAAACAAGCCACAGCAAAAGAAACCGGGATGACAATTCAAAACAATATATGTTTCTGTTCACTAGTGTGCTCTTCCATAAAATCCCAGAACACAAGCAAAACAAGATTGGCTACTATTTACCGCTATGAAGAGCGGCCAATGAGCCTGCATTGATCTGGAAGCAAGGAACAGATGACCTGCCCATTCACCGGGAAAAGTTCGCCGTCGATACCACATCCATTGTGAGAGTGCTTTCCTGGTTTTACTTTCACTGACCTCACCTGCATTCCATGTGATTCTAGTTAATCTTAAGTTCACAGTATCGATATTCAAATGATTTCCTGGTCAAACGTTTCTAATGAGCTTTCTATTCTAATAAACAAGAATACTTTCCTCATTGCTTTAAATCTTACATGGTATCGGAGCTTTAGGCTCTTTTCTGTTTTTTTTTTCAAAAAAAAATTCATCTCTCTAATGACTGAATCCTCAGCCACTAGTATGGCCTCTGATCCTATCACTTCTGAAAACTCCATACCTTCTGGAGAGCTTCAAAACATTCAGCCTGCATATAAGCTGAATGGAAAAAATTATCTTAAGTGGTCTCAATTTGTCAGAACCTTCTTGAAAGGTAGAGGCAACCGAGCCATCTGTTGTGGACCGGTCCCGCTTGTGGATGATCCCAAATTTGCTAACTGGGACGAGAAGGACTCTATGGTTATGTCTTGGCTCTGGAGCTCAATGGTTCCAGAAATCAATGATACTTGTATGTTCCTGGAATCTGCTAAGGCAATCTGGGATCATGTCAGGCAAACTCACTCTAAGATGAATGATGCTGCTCAAATCTATGAGATAAGGGCAAGGATTCAAAACACAAAGCAAGGTAACAAATCTATCACTGAATATTCTGGACTTCTCCAAAGCATGTGGCAAGAGCTTGATCACTATCAATGCATCAAAATGAAAGATAGTGAAGATGCTGCCATATTGAGAAGGATGATGGAAAAAGAGAGGATTTTTGCCTTTCTTACTGGTTTGAACCAGGACTTTGACCCTGTCAGAGTTCAAATTCTGGGAAAAGATGATCTCCCTACTTTGAATGAAACAATGTCTATTGTTAGGGCTGAGGAAGGCAGAAGAGGTGTCATGCTTGACACTATCTCTGTTGAAGGCTCAGCCCTAGCCACTGGTTATAATAAGTCTGGGTATCCAAAGACCAATGAGTCTAAGGGGTATCAAGAAAAGAAACCACCTACTTACAAGAACAATGCTAAAACTGACAAAGATGAACTCTTTTGCACTCACTGCAAAAAGAGTAGGCATACCAAAGAGTTCTGTTGGAAACTGAATGGTAGGCCTGGCAAGGGCAAAAATGAGACTATGGCTCATGCTGTCAGCTCTAACAAAACTGATGAGCAACAGGCCAATCACACTCCCTTGAATCAAAATCCAATCTTAGGATCGGTTGCTCGAAATTGAGAAGTTAAGGAAGTTTTTGGATACCTTGGAGAACCCCTCTACTTCTATGGTGTTTTCAGGTATGGCTTCACTTAATCTTCTTAATCAGAAAGTTACCAAAGATTGGGTAGTTGATTCTGGGGCCACTGACCATATGTCATATAACAGGGATCTTTTCTCTTCTTATGTCCCCTGCCTAACCTATAAGAGCATTACAGTTGCTAATGGCTCTTCTATTAAGGTTGCAGGCATTGGGAATATTATTATAAATGACAGTTTGACCCTTAAAGAGGTCTTACATGTTCCCGATCTTTCGCTAATCTGGTCTCTATCGAAAGTTGACTAGGGATTGTAAATCGTTATGTTATTTTCTCTACTAATTTCGTGTTATCCAGGACCTAACCACAATGAAGAAGATTGGTCTTGCTAGAGCTAAAGAAGGACTCTATTTTTTGAAGCTTAAAGAGATTGACAAGAAAGATTCAAAGTGTCAAAATTCTTCTTTTTTAACTAAGAATGAAAGTAGTGAAAAAATTCTTTTGTATCATAGGAGGTTGGACACCCCTCATTTCAAATTTTGAAACATTTGTTTCCTGTTTTATGTAAGGATTCAGATGTGAAAAATTTTAAATGCAATGAATGTGAATTTGCTAAACACAAGAGAGTTTCTTATCCTGCTCATTCTAACAAATCTGTGATTCCTTTTAATCTTATTCATAGTGATATATGGTGTCCATCTACTATCTCTAATGTGAATGGTGCTCATTGGTTTGTATCTTTTATAGATGACTGTACTAGGACTACTTGGATTTATCTCATGAAGCATAAATCTGATCTTGGTCATATTTTTCCTTTATTCTACAACATGATTCTAACCCAGTTTGAGGTTAAAATAAAAAGGTTTAGAACAGATAATGCAAGGGATTACTTCAATAAAGTCCTTAATCCTTTCCTGGATGAAAAAGGGATTATTCATGAATCCTCTTGTACCTATACACCCCAACAAAATGGGGTGGCAGAAAGGAAAAACAGACACCTACTTGATACTGCTAGGGCTCTCCTTTTCCAGATGAACCTACCTAAAAGCTATTGGGGAGAGGCAGTTCTTACTGCTGCCCATCTCATCAATAGGCTTCCTACCAGGGTTCTGGAAAAAAGGAGTCCTATGGAAACATTAACAAAGTTCTTTCCTTCCTTCTTAACATCTGAAGGATTACCTCCTAAAGTGTTTGGTTGTGAGGCTTTTGCTCACATTTATCAACGAAAATCAGGGTAAACTAGACCCAAGGGCAATCAAATGTGTGTTTATTGGGTATTCCAATACCCAAAAGGGCTACAAATGCTATCACCCTCCAACAAGGAAAGTTATCATCTCGAAAGATGTAACTTTCTATGAGTCTAATCCCTATTTTTCCGGGCAAACCGATCGGGGGAGCTTCCATCATCTCGATATTGAAAGAGACATGTTTCTCTTGGATTTACTCCGTTGAAAATACGGGTGAAGGAAAGGATTCACGGATCAATTTTCCCACTAATGAGGTCAGTGAGGACCTGTCAGATGTTGGCAAGTCTAAGGGACCATCTCCCATTATTTACACCAGAAAAAACTGGAGAAAACTTGGAGATGTTGCTCCTACTATGGAGAATACTAACACTGGAAATGTGGATTCCCAAAATCTCATATCTGATCAAGAGCATTGTACTAGTCCTCCTGCTGAAAATCAGGGAATTGACTCCCCTGAATCACAGGAATTGCCAATTGCAAAAAGGAAGAGTGTGAGAGCTTGCACTCTGCAACCTCTTTATCCTATGAAAAACTTTCTCTCATATAATAGAATTTCTCAAAAACAAAGGAAATTTATGAAGAAGCTCTAGATGACTCTGTACCAAAAGGGTTATCCGAGGCCCTCTTGGATACAAGATGGGTAAAAGCAATGAAAGATGAAATGGAGGCCACTAGAAAGGAACAAGACATGGGATCTTGTCAACCTTCCTAAAGGGGCTAAAACGGTGGGGTGTAGATGGGTTTTTACCATCAAGTACAGGTCTGATGGAACTGTGGAAAGGTATAAGGCAAGACTTGTAGCCAAAGGTTATACCCAAACCTATGGGATTGACTTCTTTGACACATTTGCCCCTGTAGCCAAAATGAATACTGTCAAGATTCTTCTGTCCTTGGCAGCAAATCTTGACTGGAATCTTTACCAATATGATGTTAAGAATGCTTTTCTTCAAGGGGATCTGGAAGAGATCATCTTTATGGATGCTCCTCCAGGATTCCAAGCTGAGAAAGGAAAGGTCTGCGGACTGAAAAAGGCCTTATATGGCCTAAAACAGTCACCTAGGGCCTGGTTTGGGAGGTTCACCAATGCCATGACATCTCTTGGCTATAAACAAAGCCAAGGGGACCACACTTTGTTCATCAAACTTAACAATTCTGGAAAAAGATCTATACTACTTGTTTATGTTGATGATATTATCATCACTGGGGATGATGTTGAAGGAAATCTGAACTTGAAAGATTTCTTATGCAAAGAATTTGACATAAAAGAGCTTGGCAAGCTAAAGTATTTCCTTGGTATTGAGGTTATGTACTCAAAACAGGGAATCTTTATCTCCCAACAGAAATACATCTTGGATCTATTAAAGGATTGTGGGAAAACAGGGTGCAAACCTTTGGATACTCCCATTGAACTTAATCATGGCATTAGTCTCGCCCCAGATGATGAAACTGTGGACAAACAAGCTTATCAAAGATTGGTAGGGAGGTTGATATATCTGTCCCATACAAGACCAGATATTGCCTTTGCTTTGTCAATATAGTGAGCGAGATATATGCATGATCCAAGAAGGTGTCATCAAAGGGGCTGCACAGAGGATAGTCTACTACCTAAAGAGTTGTCCGGGCAAAGGGATTCTCTTTAAAAAGGGGGACCACTTGACTCTTGAAGCTTACACCGACTCGACTATGCGAGTCGCATTGATGACGAAAGATCAACTTCGGCCACCGTGTGTTCCTCTTTGGGAATCCTATATCATGGAGGAGCAAGAAACAGGGTGTTGTATCAAGATCTAGTGCTGAGGCAGAGTTTAGAGCTTTGGCTATTGGTGTCTGTGAACTACTGTGGCTTAAAATTGTCCTAGATGATCTCAAGATAGAAAGGATCTCTCCTATGATCCTACATTGTGACAATCAATCTGCCATTGATATCTCTCACAATCCAGTTCAACATGATAGAACAAAGCATGTGGAAGTTGACAGACACTTCATCAAAGAAAAACTAGACTCAAACCTAATCAAGATCTCCTTCATCAACTCTCAAGAACAAGTTGCTGATTGTTTAACCAAGGGATTACCTAAAAGGCCTTTAATTATCTCTCTCGGCAAGTTGGGAATGATAGATATCCATTCACCAACTTGACAAAACCATTTAGGTCTCCAACTTACTACCAAAAGATGAAAATTTTGTACCTATCAATGCTGCACAGAATTCCAAAGAGTTGCAAAAAAATTTAATTAACAACCAAGGACAACAGTTGGATTTTCATGGATGCATATAGCTAACTTGTACGATGACCCTTGGTGATTTTTATCTAAAAGAGCATCAACATTAGGGAAGGAAAAACATTGTGTTCTACCTTGACATACTCGACATACGGCAGTGAGAGGTGTCGACCCATTTGCAGAAGCAAGAAGAACCGTAACAACCGAAATCGTCCGCTTCCATGAACTAACAACAAATCCAAATTTTTGCCATCGTGTTCAGCTTTAGGTGCTAAAACCTGTGAACTCAAACTTTGAACAGTTCTACAAGAATGGTTACATACAAAGACACCAAGAACGTGCCCTTTTTTCACAGTCACCCAATAATCTTCAGGCATGGGAGCATTTTCTGTATTTATAGAGGGCTCAGCATCGTCTGATGGCCCAGACAATTCTAAAGGATTCTCTATATCCCGAGTCTGTTCAGTATCCCATCTAGGTTCAGCATCCCAAATTGGACCAGGATCAGAAATAGTAGATGATATATCTTCTCTGTCATAAGTTGCTGTATTAGTCCATGAAGATCGTAGCGGATCATTAGCAGTAAACCCTGCCCAACCTTTTTCTGACCTTGACTTAGACCTAGTCCTAGGCCAGTTTTTAGTGGTAGAAAATGGTAGCTGAGGATGAATAACTTCTGGCTCAGATGTAGTATTGCTTCTTTCAACTGAAAGTCGTTTCGATTTTGCATCTATTGCACGGACATATTCGGATGGCTCGGTGCTACTGCAGGTGGTGTCCACGTCTGCGCCAGACATTCTACTTGGTGTCATTATCGAATCAATGCTGGATAAGCTAGAAGCCCTAGGAAGGCCCTCCTTGCTGGATCTCCTCATTATGTCTGTGTAAAGGTCGGCCATATCAATTATTTCTCCATCAGAGAAGCCTTTTTCTTCTCCACAGCCTTCTTTTGATGCTGCTGCCAGATACTCCACTTCATAAGTGTACTTTGGCAAGCATAAGAACTTGAGGAAACCAGCAACAAAATAGCGTAATGGACCAAAGCGCTTCTGGTATCTCTCAGATAGTTCCAAAACTTCAAGAAACAGAGATATGGTTACAGCAAAATTATCAGTTATAATAAAATATTAACAAAAAAGATTAAAGATATTCAAAAGTTTGATCTCAAGGAAAAGAAAGCACATACGGATAACTAAGAAAGAAACACCCAAAATACAAACAACGGAAGAACTCCACTTCATTCTGAATCATATCATTCAAACATAAGAGAAGGAAAAGTTGAGAGGCTCTGGACTTCAGAACAAGGATGTGAGAGTTATTTTAAGCCTTGTGCAAAAATAGGTTATTTCAATACATGAACACACAAGGCGGTATAGAAAAAGGAAGCAAAAGGCGGTATAAAAAAGGAAAGCAAATGACAAGCTAAAATAAATAATTGGTTCCTCTTAATTGCTGTAAACAAAGACATAGAACACCGCATTTCTAGCTTTTGCTTTATCTAGATGGACAGCAAGAAGAAATCTGCTTCAACTTTACATTTACCATTTACTAGATAGAAGCTAGAGATAAAAATTTGTTACAGGAAACAGATTACACATGGAATTCCGAGCTGAGTAAGAACTAGGTAGTTGCTACATATACTTGATTACTTGCACATCATTTTGTAAAGTGTAGATAATTTACACGGATTATCAAAGGGTATCTTCAGGGTTTCATATTAGAATTTGAAAAAACAAAACAAATAGATATATTTGCAGTGCGTCATTTCATCTCACTTCTATTGTAAGAAAATAACCCACTTGAGTTTTTTTTTCAAAACTTGAGGATAGCAATTTCCGATAAGTTCCACTCCTGAGGCACTATACATCGACTATCAACTGGCTTCCTTGATATTATGAGAGGGTTAGCCCAATATTTCATTTTGTCATCCTTGTCAACTTTTCAAAAGTATAGTTTATACTTTTAAGTTTTGATGTTTTGTATTCAACTTCCAGCCACTGCCCACTAATCAAGCAACAGATGCGTCGGATTAGTACTCAAAATTGAAAATCAATAAGTTAGATTTCACTTATAATATGAGTAGCCAGTTCTGGTAGGGGAAGAGTTGGTCTTGCTGCCATATATAATAGACACGCCCTGCAGACCTACTTGCTCCCAGGAACCCCCACCCCACACCACCCCCAAAACCAACCCCCCCCCCCCCCCCCAAAAAAAGAAGACAAAGTAGCCCTATGAAGTACTGAAAAACGGTTTATAATTAATGCAGTCTGAACTCTGGATTACAGTCTGAACTCTGGATTACAGTACCGTAGACTAGCTCAAACAAGGAAATTAAAAATTGAAGAATACAATCTGCCTCAGAGAAGTGTTATTAACATACCATCGCCAATGAAACCAAAATATGTGACAGTTGTCCCGAAATGTATGACCCCACTTTTAATCCACTCAACAGCAAAAACATCTGTAGCTGTCAGACCGCCCTGGGAGAGCAAAAACAAAATCAGCCTAGATAGATTTTTTTTAAGCTTTTTGTATTTTGGGCCTTTTAACTCGTGAATACTTGTATGTTGTAACGTTTCTTTGTATCATTAACAAAAATTTGGATTCACAAAAATCGCCTTAATACTAATGAACAACATAGCAGTTAGATACTAAAGATTCCTAATCTTGTCTAAAACTAAAGAAAAAAAATGCAGTCCAGAAGACAACTCCTGCTTTTTCCCCAACAAATTAGCACTACCAAATTTTTTACAAGTTACCTTTACTATACATATTGCTGCAGAAATTGGGTCCCGAACTCCAAGGATAGTCCATACCAAAGAATTATCAGAACCGGCGGGAATAATACCAATGGGGATAGAAATTGCCTCCTTTTGGTTGGATCGACTTAGTAAACCGTTCAAAACCTGCAACCATGTAAAACTTGATGTATCTCACGGGCGAGACAGATATTTCATTCATTTATTAGTTTGAGAAAAGAATGATGAAGTGGCACAGCAAACATTTCTCCACTAGCCTAAAACATAGGAGAACAACTGCAAGAGCATTGCAAACAACTAACCTCATTCACCAAACCATCACCCCCAACGCATATGATACCTGATGTTCACAAGATCATAAGAAACGGGACTACACCATCCAGTACACCCGGTAAGCAAGTGCTTAAAAAAAAAAATTCAAAATAAATAAAAGACTGGTAATACAAAATACCATCAGGGCAAGAGCTGAAGTCAACACTTGAGGCAAGAGTTTTAGCATGACCAGCGGAATTAGTTTTCACTACCTCCAGCTGAAAGCCAGCAAGCTATCATGTAAAAGAGACACATGTAAGCAAAGCTGAATCTTCAGAAACAACTTACAGAATAAAATCCAAACTGGGCCAGCTGACTGACCCTATAAGTTTCATGCTGTGAAGTTTTAGATAAGTGTATAAAGTCCGAGGAGCATAAAGGGCACACATACTTTAGAAAAGGTGAAACACCATTTTCCGGTTGACAAGTTGATAATAAATGTTTAAGTTAGTTCAGTGCTGATTATGAGGTAGTTGTCCTTTTATAAGTGAGAAGGTAGAAAAACCCATAGCACCAACGCATCATGAGCATAAATACTGGGATTACTTTCCCAAAGGAAGTCTAATGGTCCTTCTCATGCCCCCACAATGGCAAAGGCAGTTAAGTCAATTATAATTCTGTGAAGTGCACATTAAAGCTATATGCCTAAATCATAAACAATCATTGAAAGCGTCACAGGCATTATGCAGTTCATAAGTATGGATATCTCTAAGAGAGCCTAATTTACAATATTCCTTTTGCTTCAAAAGGAAGTGTCTTGATGCATAATGAGATTGCTCAGTAACTCTAAACAGTCTTTGCTGTTTATACTCTTTTGTTACTGTTAACATATAGGTGTTATTAGGGCCCTTAGGCCATCCTTTATGTTGTTATTAAGTGTCTTAAGGGTCCTAAATTGTTATTAGGACTCTTTCTATTGTTTTTCTGTTTTTGGCCCAGAATACACTGTTCATAGCCGTTGGAACAGTGTATTCTAGCCGTTGGGGGTTTTTGCCTATTTATTGTAATCTTCTCCTTGTTTTCTCTACAAGGAAACTATCAATAAAATACTCCTTTCCTCCTATCTTTTTCTACATGGTATCAGAGCTAGGTGCTTAATATCTTCATCGTCTTCCTCAATCCCATTTTTCTGAGTTTTTCAAAAAACCACAAAAATGGCTTCTACTCGCCGATTCCACGATTCTACTCCATCTTCAAGTGGAGTTATTCTCAATCGTGGAGGTAGCAATGATAACTCTCATCTTCTCACAAACCATAAGTTTGATGGGAACAATTATCACCTTTGGTCTAGATCTCTTCTCATGTTTATTGCTGGGAAAAGCAGAGAGGGATACCTGACTGGTGAAATCACTGAACCACCGGCAAATGATCCACAACTCAGGCAATGGAAGGCTGAAAACAATGTTATCATGTCCTGGCTGATTGGATCCATGACCAAGGATCAAAGTGAAAACTTTATGTTTTACAACAACTGCTGCTGAGATTTGGGCTGCTGTCCATGATCTTTACTCAAAGAAGGACAACACCTCGAAATCTATGATCTCAAATCCCAACCGAAGGACTGAGACAAGGTGATTTAAATGTCACTCAATACTACGGTCAATGACCAAGATTTGGCGAAGAACTTGATCTTTTCAATGATCACAAGTGGAAGTGTCCTACGATGCTAAGATCCACAAGAGCAACACTGAAAATGACAGGGTCTTCTCTTTCCTAATGGGATTAAATCCATGTTTGGATGATGTAAGGGTAGAATTCTTGGCAAATCCCCTCTTCCTAGCCTCAAGTCTGTTTTTTCTGAGGTCAAACATGAAGAAAGCAGGAGGAA
The DNA here is from genome assembly GCA_036785695.1 of Gentiana straminea. Lineage (NCBI taxonomy): Eukaryota > Viridiplantae > Streptophyta > Magnoliopsida > Gentianales > Gentianaceae > Gentiana > Gentiana straminea. Next base: position 759,171 of record JAVUPR010000278.1, on the reverse strand, counting down.
GGTCATGCTGGGAACTCAACCTCCTCCTATTCCTACTCAACCAGAAAGCTCTGCATCTGCTCTCCTATCAAAGGGTAGTCAACACCAAAAGGGCAAGAGAGAGAGGCTTTTCTGTGATCACTGCAAGAAGGTTGGCCATTCCAAGGAGACCTGCTGGAGACTCCATGGAAAGCCTACTGATTGGAAGCCAAGAACTGGGACTGGAAGGGAATACCAAGGCAACCTTTCAACTCAATTGGGTGAAGAAACACCTGGGAACCTTCTGTTTTCTCTCGGGAGAACGGATGGAAGTTCCGAAAAGGCTTCTACACCCCGCTCCCGGTTCCGTCACCCATTCAAATACCTCCACCGCTTCGTGGCACACTCAGTAATCATGCTCATTCCTACATTATATCCGACCTTGAAAAACAACTCGGATTGTTGATTCGGGGGCCTCTCGAACATATGACAGAAATAAGGGGTTGTTTCACTCCTTAATTCCCCGTAAACATGAAAGATTTGTGAGAATTGCGGATGGATCCACTTCCAAAGTGCAAGGAATTGGATCTATCAATTTTTCCAAGGATCCGATCCTTGATCGGTTCGTATGTACCAAATCGTCATGCAATCTCTTATCGGTGAACAAACCGGTAAAGAGACAAAACTTATCGACATGTTTCATGAGAATAAGTGTATCTTACGGAGAACAAATACGGGAAGATGATTGGCAATGCTAGTGTTTCCTCCGGCCTATACATGCTACCTACGATGTCTTTGGTTCTTTGGATACCAAAAACTCGCTTTAGTCATTGATTCTGTTGATTGTAATAGTGATCCTATTATGTTATGGCACTATAGGTTGGGACATCCCAATTTTGTGTATCTAAAAAGGCTTATGCCTCAATTATTTATCAATAAAAATGTGTCTGATTTTCAGTGTGAAATCTGTATGGCTAAACAAAGTAGGACTGTGTTTCATACCAAGTCTTATGCTCCCTCCAAGCCTTTCCATCTTATACATAGTGATATTTGGGGACCCTCAGGGCCAAGAATATCACCGGTACAAGATGGTTCATCACCTTCATTGATGATCACACCGGATTGTCTTGGGTGTTCTTGATGAAGGAGAAGGCGAAAGGGGGCAATCTTCATGAATTTTTTCCTCATGATTAAGACTCGGTTGAAACCGATATTAAAATCCTAAAATCGGACAATGGGTCCGAATATTTTGAGAACCATCTCGGGAAAATTCTTCAAAGAGAAAGGGATTATTCACCTAACATCTTGTGTTGATACTCCCCAACAAAATGGGGTTGCGAAAGGAAAAACGGGCACCTCCTTGACACTTTGCAAGGGCACTCATGTTTGCTATGAAAGTGCCTAAACATTTTTGGGGTGAAGTCGTCCTAATCGCCACATATCTAATTAACGAGAATGCCATCTAGGGTTTTGAAATTCAAAACCCCGTGGCGATCTAACGAATGTATTACTTCCTCTCACTTAATTCGGACTCGCCTCCTAAGGTGTTTGGGTGCATTGCATATGTTCACAACCACCACGGAACCAAACTTGAACCAAAGGCATCCAAGTGCATATTTCTTGGCTATTCACCAAGACAGGAGGGGTTACAAGTGTTATTGCCCTCAAACTAGAAAATTCTTTAATACTATGGATGTAACCTTCTTTGAAGGTAAAGCCTTCTATCATCCAGAAGGGGAATCACCAGACTATGTCTCATCCTCTCAAGGATGGGATATGAGTCCTGGAACTTTGCACTCTCTGGATAAAGGAAGTATAAATCAAGGGGAAGTTAATAATACTCAAAGTCCTTCTAACCTCTTTCCAGAAATGGAATCTTTAAACCTTAGGCCTCCTATTCAGAGGGTCTATACTAGAAGAAACAGGAATGAACTTGAGAATCAAGAACATCCACTTCATTCTGGGAATGAGGATTCTTTAGAACCTCATGGCACTTATCAGGATCAGTCTGAGGAAGTTACTACCTCAGAATCACCTGAAAGATCTATTAGCACAGTCAATTATGATGATAGACCTATTGCTTTGAGAAAAGGAACAAGGGCTTGCACCCAATATCCTCTTTATAATCTCCTAGCAATAGACAATATTTCCACTTCCTATCAAGTTTTCATACAAAGCTTGGATAAAAACAATTCCTCAATCCATCCATGAAGCCTTGGGGATTCCCGAGTGGAAACAAGTCAAATGAGGAATTAAATGCTCTAAACAATAATCACACCCGGACACCGACTTCTCTTCCTAAGGGAAAGAAAACGGTGGGTTGCAAATGGATTTTCACTTTGAAATACAACTCGATGGCACCATTAACGGCATAAGGCTAGGTTGGTTGCTGGGGTTACACTCGGACTCATGGCATAGATTACCGGGAGACTTTTGCCCCAAGTGGCAAAATTAAACACCATCGTGGTGCTCCTATCTATTGCCGTGAATCTTGATTGGCCCTTACACCAACTAGATGTGAAAAATGCTTTCCTAAATGGTGACCTAAAAGAGGAAGTATACTTGAAGTTGCCTCCGGAATTGACTATCCAGAGCCGAAAACAAGGTGTGTAGATTACACAAAGCTCTTTATGGACTAAAGCAGTCCCCTAGAGCTTGGTTTGGTCGTTTTACCAAAGTTGTTAAGAACCTTGGATTCATACAGGGTCAAGCTGATCACACTATGTTCACCAAGGTGTCTCCTTTTGGAAAAAGAGTCATCCTCATTGTATATGTGGATGACATTATTATCACTGGAGATGATGCTCATGAGATTGAATCTCTAAAGCATTGTCTTGCAAATGAGTTTGAGGTTAAAGACCTTGGACAGATGAAATACTTCCTTGGAATGGAAGTGGCTAGGTCCAAGGAGGGGATCTTCATATCCCAAAGGAAGTACATTCTAGACCTTCTTTCTGAAACAGGGATGCTTGAGTGCAAACCTGCCTCCACTCCTGTTGATCCTGGGATAAAATTGGAAAAGGACAAAGAAAAAGCCGCACCGGGGATGTTGCGTATATCAAAGGATGGTGGGAAAATTGATCTACTTGGCTCATACCGCACGGACATATGCTATGCGTGAGTCCGGTCGGCCACTTTTATGCATCATCCTTGTCAAGAACATCTTGATATTGTTCATGGATGCTTTGAGGTATCTAAAGGGGACCGCCGGTCAAGGTCTTATCTTCAAGAAATCCAAAGATAGAAAGATCCATGTCTTCACCGATGCCGATTGGGCGGTCCGTGGTTGATAGAAGATCTACTACCGGCTATTGCTCCTATTTTTGGGGAAATCTCACTACTTGGAAGAGTAAGAAACAACCGGTGGTTTCTAAGCAAAGCGATGAAGTCGAATTAAGGGCCTTGGCCCTTGGTATTTGTGAGGGATTATGGCTCGTAAAGATCCTAGGTGACCTAAAGATCAAGAAAGAGCATCCTATACTTCTCTCTTGTGATAATGTGTCTGCTATCAATATGTCTGAAAATCCCATTCATCATGATAGATCCAAGCATTTAGACATTGACAGACACTTTATCAAAGAGAAAATTGAAGATCAAGATATCAGCATTGAATTCCTACCCTCTCAAGATCAGGTGGCTGATATTTTTACTAAGGGTTCTGCTCTACCTATATTCACCAGAATGAGATGCAAGCTAGGTCGTTATTCTCTACACAACCAAGCTTGAGGAGGGGTGTTAACATATAGGTGTTATTAGGGCCCTTAGGCCATCCTTTATGTTGTTATTAAGTGTCTTAAGGGTCCTAAATTGTTATTAGGACTCTTTCTATTGTTTTTCTGTTTTGGCCCGGAATACACTGTTCATAGCCGTTGGAACAAAGTGTATTCTAGCCGTTGGGGGTTTTTGCCTATTTATTGTAATCTTCTCCTTGTTTTCTCTACAAGGAAACTATCAATAAAATACTCCTTTCCTCCTATCTTTTTCTACAGTTACAAAGTTCTTTCCCATAATCTTACACTTTTTCCAAATCTCTTTTATACATTAAAAAGTAAGTCTTTATCATCTGTAAACTATAAAACAACTCGCTTAAAAAGCTTCTCTTGAATGAAAAATCTCATAAACAGGCCCTTAGGTTAAGATTTTGAGATCTTTTTAGGCAATAACAAGTTTACCTAAGAATTAGAAGTCACTTGACCCAGTTCTAAAAGCACAAGTCATAAAGAAGGGTTTAACTTCATAATAAGTTGATAGATACTTATTTTACACCTAAAGAAATTGATCAAGAATGACTAGAAGTTATATTGTTTGGTCTAAGACATGTCTTTTCTTCTTTTCCATTGTCACAAAATGTTCACAGAACCTTTGACATTGAGCTTTCAAGTTATTACGGATTATTTCCCAGAAAAACTACTTACCGCTCTTAAACATAGCAAATTCCTGTTCTCACTATTAATCCATATCTACCAAAGAACATATTATGATACATTTGGTCCATAAAGCAGGCCAAGTACGATTAGACCAGTTACAGTAACTGGAAATTGGTATGCAAATGAGCAATTAAACGTAAGACTTTATTAAGCGCCCAATGAATAAGTAATAATGTTTATATCCTAACAGGATCTCAATTTCCCCAAATTCTACCTCCATTTTCTTTATTGTTTGAAGCATTTACTCGAAAGCAGTCCTGCATCTCTGTTCTTGCATCAGTAAAATGCTTTTCATGCATTCATGCTAACTTCAAAACAATATAAGGGTTATATACAAGTCAAAAGTGAAAAGTACATATCTCTTCATTGATGTTTTATCACATGGTTCCTTCAATGTCCTCAGTATATACAAGCTTACTTGACAACATAATTGTTCAAAAACGCCGTGATTGTGTATTCTTTTACCTAAGAAGATTTTGAGTAGTTAATCCCAACATATTATTCTTAATTTCTGCGAGTACAAGACACAAATGGAGTAAAATCATTAGTCATGTGATCTTCCCTTGAAAAGTTCGGCTGACACGCGATATCCCTGGCCTCTCAAAATTTTGCAGTGTGAGATTAGGCACTTAAGTGCTTTTCTTGAGATACACTTAGCCACACATCAAACAGCACAGGTGGTAGACTGGTAGTAAGACTGAATCAAACTAAAACACACATCCTATAGTATTTTAAAGACAAGTTAAGGTAAACCCTCATATTATCCGTAACAGGAAAGCTGATGATTTGGTATAGACACTCAGGAATACTTAAAGACCTTTGGTCCAAGGAAATTACATTCAAGATAAACAGACAATATGCACAAAGACATTTTCTTTACAATCTTTTTTTCCCTTTTCCAATTCAATCTGGTACAGTTAATCTCCCATCAGTGAAGGAAATGGAGCAAAATAAATCCACACATAAGTAGAGACACAATTGCGCGAAATCATATAAAAGGCTGCATATACAGAGAAAAATTACCATAGGAATACCTTGAATATTGGTTCAACAAATCCATGAAATGCTTTACTTGAACGACCACGCCCAGACCGTGGATTCAAAATCACAAGCAATTTCGGTGGACTTTTGCATTTTATGTACGATTCAGGAGGAAATCCATTTGCAAGCAAATCTGATGCTTGCTTTAGAGGATGAGGCAAGCAATTCACATAACACTGCTGATCTGCAAATCCACTGACCCAGTGAATGGCTTCCTCAGAGGTAGAAGCAAGAAAACGAAAATCCTGTCGACTTCTTCCTCTCTTCGCAAAGCAAGAAAGCCGAGAAGAGACTTTTCTATATGGATAGGAATGCACGGTGAAATGCCTCAAGCCAGAATAATACGACACCTGCCAGGTGTCAGTAACATAGTTATGGAATCAAATCGTTTTGCAATACAGAGAACAAGATAGGGATGTGGAGTAGAAAAACCTCACCGATATCACATCCTCTAGAGATAATAACTTAGTACCCCAAATCAAAGCCTTGCTCGTCAACTTAGCATCTACAGCTTCTCCGCCTGCAGTTTCTGTTGCAGGTGATGGGTCAGCAATCTTGCTCGCCTTTCTCTTGTCAAGGATGAGTTTTCCAGCAAGTACATCGTATCCTAATAAGTCAGACTTCTCATCTCCAATATCAATCCTATGATCCTCTGTTGGAGCTTTCTTTGTTTCATCATTACTTACACTAATGTTGGCACGTGTTGAATTCTTTCCTCTGCCACGTTTTTCAGGAAAGACAATAGGGGAAGTCTGCTGTCCTGTTGATATCTGAGAACAAAGTCCCAAATGGCGAAGAGAATGCTGAGGTGTGTTTCTCAAAGAGCTATCCTTTGGATGACTTACAATCTTCTGCATGTTACTCATTCACAGAATCAGGGTAATGGTGCTATCAACAGATATGCCTCATGATCCAAAGGGAGGAGGATATGAACCTACGTCTCATGATCCGAAGGGAAGGAATATACAGAACCCTGTACCATATGCCCTGTTCCTAAACCTGCATAACCGAATCGTGACAGCATTGTTAAGTTGTTGAACTTCACTAGAGATCACACAACAGGGTTTTTATTTGTGGCAAAAAAAAATATTCAAGCAGTTATTTCCAAAGAAAGGGCCCACACTACAACCGTTAATCTACACAAAAGATTCTTATACCCATCAAAGAATCCAAAGATCAACTATAAAGACTACCTAAATCAACTACCATGTGAGAATGGAAAGGAAGTTCTTATTTGTACAAAATTCAATGCCAATTAGTCCTTACTTCCATTTGTAAACCTTTTTGACATATTTGATTCAAGTGGTTGCAGTTAACTACAAAAATATAAGAAGATACGTTGAGTACAACCCATTGGAAAAGAACCAACAACTTCTTTAGGAATGCGTTGAATTACATTCTTTAAGGCGCTAAAAGGATATTCAGTAAAAATGTACGTATGGTGCATAAAGGCATCAGTCAATACAGGGTCCAGGGAAGGCCAGACTACTTAAGTCTACAGTCTGCAGTTTAATTTCTATAATAGGCTGTTCCCACGGCTCGAATCCGTAAACTCTAGTTTGTATACGAAGTATGAAATGGACAAGAACCAGCCAAGGATAGGAAACAAACAAGTGATTTAACAAAGGGGACTGTTATTGGCAACTTTGGGCAAAATTCGACTTATTAGAGGTCGAATTTTGTTTTCGACCTCCCCAGAATCAAATTTTGTGCGTAAATTTGACTCTGGAGAGGTCGAAATCACTGTGGTGCCAATAACAATGCCCTTTGACGAATTCTATTGGAGCTTTCTGAGTGTGCATTGGTGGGGTTGGGAGGTATCTACGAGGGATGTAGCTAAAAATATCATGGAAATTTCGCAAATCTAATAATGTGCACTCTCAGTTCAATTGATAAAACATTGGTTGGACTTGAAATAGGTCTTCCAGTTTTTTTATTTTTATTTTTATTTACCGAAGTATAAATTTTGGTAAATAGAACATTAACTGGAGGCATTCTTATAACCATTTTGTAATAACTGTGTTGCACTTCCCACTCCATCTATGTCCCACCTAAATTTATACAAAAGGTCACACAAATATGAAACTGTTAACTATCCCTCATTGCAAAGTCTTTAAAACTTACAAGTTGGCTACAGGGTAAAACTTACAAGTTGGCTACTTAGGTAATCGACGTGCACATCAGTAATTAAACCAATGTAACTGAATGATCGAGTATCTTATAGAACAGGTTCCATCATAAAACGTCCGAGTAAAATACTCATCAAACCATGTTAAAAGAAAGATGGAAAACGCAGAGGTACCCGAAGAAAAACACCTGAAATTAATGACTACAGATCAACAGCCCTGGGGTCTCTACCTACGCGAGGCATGCCACCCTTGTGGAACATAACTGATTGTGATTATGTTCTTATTTTCTCAAATTTTTTGAAGTCGCTGACTCAAAGCTTCTATCTGGAAACATTTGAACCTGAAATGTTTGCAGAACAAGTAATGAGAAAAATATGGGCCCTACAGAAAGCAACCAACTTGTACACCTTAGGTGAAACCTTTCTTTTTGCTCTCATATAATAGGGGAATGAAAGGCTCGCTACATATCAGGGATCCGCGCTTTACTAATTACTCTGAAACTGAAAAACCAATGGAGCGCAGATCCTTCTGTCACACCAAATGTCGTGGGCTTGTGGTACATGCAGTGAAAATGTGTAGTTTTTTTTCCAATAAATAAATAAATAGGTAGTTAATTTAACATGTCTTTATTTCAAAAGCATCTCGAAAAGGAGAGAGACAATTACAGATTTTGAAAACACAAACATGTCACAATATGAACAAAACAAAAAAATGTGTTATCAAAGTGAATTTAACCATTATGATGGCAGGGAAGAAATACTAGGCTCTGTTTTAGAATCAGATAGTTAAATAAAAGTTGAGATGAAATAGAAACAAATTAATGATGAAAGAAAACGAATTACAGCAGGTGTCATTCCACTGATATCCATTATTTAGACTCAAGGACTCAAAAGTTACAACAGATAAATATCGGAATCAAAAAAGAAAAAAAAAATCAGATATGCTGAACTGAATCATTCCTAAAATGAAGATAGAAAATGCACAGATTGACCATAAGAACTCAAAAGAAATTCAATTCAAGAACCCTAGAAGTATTATTAGTTTAACATATGTGAGAACTAACCTTTCAAGTGTTTTCAGGAGTAGGAGGAGGGGGGAAGTGATGTGAAGAGGAGGTTGGCGGCGAAAGCTGGCGGAAGCCGGAGATCAGTTGGTTGAGTAGTTGGGAGGAAACCAGACGGGGCGGTGGTTGGACAGACAGCAATGGATACCCGGCGAATGAGATTGCTACTAATTTTCAATAAATTGTTTAAATTTTTTAATTAGGCTCCTACCCAAGAAATAAAATTAAAAAGTGTAGTAGAATTGATTTCTTGCCCTTTATTTACACGGCTCATTTCACTTTCTGTATTATCCATTTTTTTACGAAATTAAGGGAATATTCTCCCTGAAATTATTGGTTTTGGCAAGCACTTTGTAGAATTTGACCAGTGAACGTGACTTGAAAGCGCGCAAAAATAAATCGTTACCAACGAAATAAATCGCGTGAAATAAATCGCGTAAGTTTAAATCGTAACAAATTCAGCGCAAGACAAAGAGAAGCAAGAGAAATATATCACATTCTCTCCAATAGTAGGCTTTTTTTAAAGACGCGAAGATTGTGAATCACCTCTCTTCCAAATTTCGTAACATCCCGACTTTTCGTAAAAGGGTAAAAATAGTCATTAAGATATTTACTATGACCTAATTATTATCTATCTTATTTATTTGATTAAAAGGGATTTAATTAAAGGAGTTAGCTATTAATTATAAAGGATTTAATTTTTGGCTATAAAAAAGAATTAATCCCCAAACTAATTCATTAGGTCACACGCATATTCTGATAGAAAAAAAAAAAGAGGAACGGCGGCAGACAGAGCAAACAGACGCAGAAGATGCGGGAAAAGACGAACGTAAACTTCAACCGCGCGTGGTCAATCCGTTCATCCGATCGATGCCGCAGGAGAGAAAAGTGATCGGCGCGAGGAGACACAACTTTGGAAAATAAAATATCCTTAATCCGTAAGTTTTCGCTTTAATTTTCTTTTTGGTATTCGTAGAGTTCGATTCTTTAAAAATTCGTATCTTTTAATCCGTAGCTCGTTTCGCGCCATGAGTAGTCGAAACGATCGTCTTGGAACGTAGATTGTTCTGAAAATAGTTTTGTGGCAGTTAACCCAGGTAATCTGCAGTTTATGGCACTTTCTCAGTTTCGTTTTTGAAAGGAAAAATAGGATTTTTATGGTTCTTGTTGATCGCATAGGTTTTGGGGTTGAGGATCAACATTTGTTGCAGTTGCTTGGTGTTTTGCTTGCGGTTTTGTTGGCAATTAAGGTAAGAGGCTCTTCCTAATGAATAATTTTAGTTGTATTATGTTAGGTTGAGTTTTGGAATAGATTGGTGATTAGAAATCACGTTTATGTTAGTTGTTGTCTATGTTAAGCTATGGAATACTTTGATTCGTGTTTCCCTGTTGTTTTTTTGAGTTTTTATGGTAAACATGGTTGGTTCGGATTAGAAATCGTGTTTTGAAGATTTTAGCGTTCTGGGAAAAACCCAGGCAAACGGACGTTTGCACTAGGCAAACGGGCGTTTGCGATCATGGCAGCTCAAACGGACGTTTGCACAAGGCAGACGGGCGTTTGAGGTTAGAATTTTTTATACAGGATGTGGCCCTTTTTCCCAGACGGGCGTTTGGGGTTTGTGGACGGGCGTTCAAGGCAAACGCGCGTTCATAGGGTGTTAAACGGGCGTTTGACCTGTTTATTCCGCTTTTCACTGTTTTGTTTCATGTCAGCTTGGTTTCAGGCTTTATAATCATGTCTTTATCGCTTAACCTTATATGACAAAGCCTTGAATTAGCTTTTGACGCGTTTAGTTCCGGCACCATATGGATTCCCTAAAACGAAGAAGTGTGGGACCGTCGAAAGCTTTGGATTTGCCTTGTGCTTCGATAAGCTAGTGTTTATCGATGTCTGTGTATGTGCTAGGTTTTGTTAGAGTCTAGAGGTCTTAAGAAGAGGGAGTAGACTGATAGGTGAGCTTTTTATGTGAATCAACCTAGGTGGCTAGTTAAACATCTAATCAAACATATGTGTTAGTTTAATAATCTTAAATATCATGCAATGCTTGGTAAGGCATAGTACAATATCGCGATGTGTTCTCTGACTAGACAAAGTAGACTGTACCCACGCCGGTCAATCGATTGGCTAGATAAAGCGTCTGGTGCACTCTGCCGGTCATCACACTATCGGGACTCGGATATTCCCGGGGCTACTTAGGGGCGTGTCTCTAAGTAGGTTGCACCCGCCTTGTCCTAGTACATCCTATTACTAGGCGTAGTGCCCTTGTTATTCATGATGTAACAAACTTGAGCTAAGCTAGAAACGTTTAGTCATGACGTGTCGATGGGCATAGATTGAACCCTAGATTGAGTCGGTCTCATAAAGATAATTTAATAATCATAATAATAACCTTTCGTTGTATAACTTAGTTATTCATTAGCTTCTCACTTTTACTAAGTACTTTGTACTTACCCCCTTTGCATTTTCTATTGTATGCACTGTGGGGTGAGAAGACGAACAGGTTGATCAAGTGTAGATGACGACTTTTGAAGACTTGAAGTCTTGGAGAAGCTTTTAGTTTGTTTCTTCGTAAGGTTGTACTAGACTAGTTGTATTTCTTTTCTTAGACTCGTTGTACTTCTATTTTTTTTAAGACCTCGTATTGTATAAGTCTTTGGGTTTTTCGTCGTTGTGTTTTTAACTATCCATCTTTAGTATGGTTGTATCTATTCGTAGTAGCTTTTATATTTTTACCCGAGTCCTTTTAGCTTCCGTTTGCTTTTATTTTGATACGACGACGTAGAGGCTTGCGTATAATATTAGATTTATTTAATGCTATACGCGCCGAACGTTTCTCTTCCGGATAAGGGCTCGGTATCCGGGAGCGGGGCGTTACAGTTGGTATCAGAGATAAGCGTCCTTTCTATCTTAGGCTTCTCTTCCTCCAAGATAAGATTCCTTTAGACCTTTTAGAACTTGAGCTTGGTGGTAATTCTCGTATGACTAAGAATCCTTAAACCGTGGTTAGGTTTCATTAGGACCAAGTGAAGAGTCATCTTAGACGGAGGTTAAGTCGAGTTCTCAAGTTTTGTTCCTTCTAGGATCCTTAGTAGAAACTCTATCTTCTTTTAAAGTTTCCAAACCGTAACTTGTCACATAGGGTTAAGTGAAACCCCTTTAAGTAATGCTTTGGGATCGGAGTCTTATGCCTACACCTTAAAGTCGAGGTCTTCTTGGATGATTTCCTTTCTCTTTACTTTCCCCTATTGAAATCTCTTCATCATCTCTACACGAATGTCTAAGTTTACGTTTATCTTGGCCTAACTTTGTAGAGAATGATATTTGATTCAACTCTACAAATCCCCCACTTTCTCTTTTCACCATCGCTTGGTTTGAGTTTATCAACTTAGACCTTTGCTTTGCTTGAGATGGTTCTACACGAACTCCATGTGTAATTAGTACTCCTTAGTTGTTTCAAATTGTTAGTGTTAAAGGTCTACTTTGGCATCTATTATTCATCATCCTTGTGTTTGGATTTACCCAACATGAGTGAATGCTTTTGTTTCCGTGTTTTCCCTTTAGCATAATACTGTCTCTCCATACTCCAAAAATTCTGAAAATTTTCAGCAAAGTAGATTACTGTCTTATCTACAATTTCTCTTTTTACATCAACTCGATAATCGTTATGGATTGTTCAGAAAATTCATAATTATGCCGGACACTCTGTCCAGAAAATCTGCAGCAGCAATTTCACTTCTTCTTCTGTTTTGAACAGGTTAAACACCTTTAAATGACCTGCATTTTTGATATGTTGCAGACAAGACTTTTATCTACAGTTTTCCTTTTGGAATTAAGTTTAGATTCCTTTTCGTTTGATCTCTATTTGCAATGCAATTCAGTGTTTACTAATCTGGAAAATCTGGCAGCTTGTGCAATCGTCAGAAATAACTGTCTTTGACCAAGTTATTTTCATCCAAAAATTCCAATATTTTTATATCACCTGGAAAACTCTAGTGTCTAAATCTTTTCTCTTTGGATCGTGCTCAAATTCCTCTTCGTTCGTTCTGTACAAATCAATAATGTTAGATCCAGAGTAAATTTCATACACAACAACCTAAAAGGAATTTTCACCTCTTTGACTTGGGGTTTGGGCTAAGAGGGTAGTAAGTTATGATTTTCATGTTTTAGGAGTTTCCCGAAGTTTGATCTCCTTCTGAGTTAAACCTTTTAGTAGGATGTTTGTAAAGCTAACATTATAGTTCTTTTGCGCTTGTAAACAAGAACCAAGATGCTATCCTCCAAAGATGCCACGTTTGTTATTCGGACCCTTTTCTTGCCCTTTTGTAATTATACCTTATATGGTATATTATTTCTCATGAAATCCTTCATCTGAGAACTTTAAATCTTTTTCACATGTTGTCTTGACTTACTTCATAAACATATCTCCGTAAGCCCTTCTTTTGAACAAATTCATTCTTTCTTACCTTTCAATTCAAGAAACAAACTCTCTTCAAAGTTGCTGAACCTTTTAATGTCAGAACATTCTTTTTACTTGTGTTTACTCTCAGCTCCCCTCTTAAGGGTAGTGTCGATATTGTAACTATTTCACCTAATGCTGCCTGTTCCTTTAAGGTATGCATATCTTCTTTTGCTGGTCAAATCTTTAAGCCTATCATGACATTCCTTTTCAGTTACTTACCTTTAATCTTCTAGCAATTTATGCTACACCAGCTTCAAGCAGAAAGTAGTCTTTGCAAAGGTGCCTTCTGAACCTATCTAGCCAACCAACTTTTGAGTTCCTAAACTTTTGATCTCCATTTCAGATTATTGTACCTTGTACCCTTTAGTTTTAAATCTCTTTCGGACCATTTAGAGCCATGAAACATATACACCTTTTGACTTTCCATCTTTTGTTTGGCGTTTCTATTCCAATTTTGTTACACAGGTTGAAAGCCTATTTCATTTTTTTTAACCTTTTCATTCCCACATGAGGAATAACCTTGAGCATTTATTCCTTGGCAGTGTACCATTCCTCTCGAGTAGTGCAACCTTGAGTCTTTGATTTGAATCGTCAATAATCGTTTAAACTTCCTTTGAAAGTTTGAATTAATTCTTTGAAATCAAACCTTATCCGACAATTCTTAAGTGTCGTTTCCTCTTCATTCAAAATCTTGCTTGCCGCTTACTTATTCAAACTTTTGATACTCCCTTACAATTTCTTGAGGGAAATTTCTAATTCTTTTAAATCTTTAAATAACCCCTCTTTGACTACTGCAAACTTGGACACTTCTTGACAAGTGTTTATTTTATTCTGAGACCTTTTGGTGTACTCGTTTTCCCTCCATAGCTACTTCATGTTGAGATTCTTACTTTATTTTGATTTCTAAATTCCTTTTTAGCCCTTTTGGTGCTCGACCTTGCACCTTTATTTTGTTTTCTGTTGTGTGATGTTTCCTCTACGAAACTCATGTGAACTGAAGATTTTCCTAGTTCGCCAACATCCATTTTGTTAACCAAGTGTTTAACAATCAAGGTCACCTGCCTAATGTCCTCATGTTTAGCATTCTCTTTTCTTTGCGCTTAATATTTCCTAGTCCATCGTGTGATGTTTTCTTCAACATCTCCGCTTTCTTAAAGCTTATATGAAAGCTCATTACCATCATTTTCGGTTGCCTCTCGAAGCCTTTGTAGACCACCGTATCTTGCGGAATTCCACTCCCTCAAAAGAATTTCATCTCGCAAGGTGTTCCTTTGTTTTCCTTCTCGGTGGCTATATTTTGTATTATGATACGGTTGCCTCATCCTTTATTTTAGAACCAACTTCAATTTTCATCAACACGGAATCATTTTGTTCGCTTGTAACCCAAGCAACTTTCCTTATTTCAAGTGCATTGTACCTTTCCTTGGCTTACCTAGATGACATACCACCCCGGTACTCAACTTGTCACCTTTCAACTTCTTACATTTTCCAAGCTTACCCTAATTGGCACAAGGATTGGATCGGACTGCAGAGAGAAAAAGGTATGGCAAAGCATGTTCTCTATCCCCAAGAAGTCACGAAACCCTACAACCGAATCCTTGCGCTTCTTCAAAGAAGTTTGTGGTGCCATGATGGAAGTTGAGATCGAAAGAAGTCAAGTGTGCCAGAAGTGTGGTTTCGGCTGGGAGATTCAACTTTCGGGTATAGGTCAGCGGAAGTAAGACAAAGACCCAGTTGTCTCCGGTTACAAGTCAGTGGCTGGAGCCAAACCAACCAATGGTCACGAGTTAGATGAAGATAGCAATAGTTGGCATCAGAATCAGCATTGGGGTCGAATGCGGAAGATTGGGAAGCACAATGAAGAATGAAAACCATGAGTTGGCAATTGCAGTTCATCTCAGAGCAACCAAGATGTACGAGAATTGGAACAATACTGCTTTCATGAAGATAGAGATAGAAGGACGCGAGTTTTTGGGATGAAATGGAGCGATGACAGAATACGAGACTAGATTTGATACAGCTTGCCAACGAGAAGATCGAAGTGGATCGTCGCAACCTCAAGTTGGCTCAAGACAAGCAAAAGAGTTGGGAAGATGGAAGAAGACGAAGACTGTAAAAGTTAGAAGATGAAACGCTTCGCAAAGAGCAGAGTTCAAGTACCTCTCGGTTAAATTCGAGTTTCGAGGGCGAAACTCCTCTTAAGGGGGAAGGAATGTAACATCCCGACTTTTCGTAAAAGGGTAAAATAGTCATTGGGCATATTTACTATGACCTAATTATTATTTATCCTATTTATTTGATTAAAAGGGATTTAATTAAAGGAGTTAGCTATTAATTATAAAGGATTTAATTTTTGGCTATAAAAAAGAAATAATCCCCAAACTAATTCATTAGGTCACACGCATATTCGATAGAAAAAAAAAAAGAGGAACGGCGGCGGACAGAGCAAACGAGACGCGAGAAGATGCCGGAAAAGACGAACGTAAACTTCAACCGTGTGGTCAATCCGTTCATCCGATCAAGATGCCGCAGAGAGAAAAGTGATCAGCGCGAGGAGACGCAACTTTGGAAAATAAAATATCCTTAATCCGTAAGTTTTCGCTTTAGCCCGAGTTTTTGGTATTCGTAGAGTTCGATTCTTTAAAAATTCGTATCTTTTAATCCGTAGCTCTGTTTCGCAGCCATGAGTAGTCGAAACGATCGTCTTGGAACGTAGATTGTTCTGAAAATAGTTTTGTGGCAGTTAACCCAGGTAATCTGCAGTTTATGGCACTTTCTCAGTTTCGTTTTTGAAAGGAAAAATAGGATTTTTATGGTTCTTGTTGATCGCATAGGTTTTGGGGTTGAGGATCAACATTTGTTGCAGTTGCTTGGTGTTTTGCTTGCGGTTTTGCTGGCAATTAAGGTAAGAGGCTCTTCCTAATGAATAATTTTAGTTGTATTATGTTAGGTTGAGTTTTGGAATAGATTGGTGATTAGAAATCACGTTTATGTTAGTTGTTGTCTATGTTAAGCTATGGAATACTTTGATTCGTGTTTCCCTGTTGTTTTTTTGAGTTTTTATGGTAAACATGGTTGGTTCGGATTAGAAATCGTGTTTTGAAGATTTTAGCGTTCTGGGAAAAACCCAGGCAAACGGGCGTTTGCGATCATGGCAGCTCAAACGGACGTTTGCACAAGGCGACGGGCGTTTGAGGTTAGAATTTTTTATACGGGATGTGGCCCTTTTCCCGACGGGCGTTTGGGGTTTGTGGACGGGCGTTCAAGGCAAACGCGCGTTCATAGGGTGTTAAACGGGCGTTTGACCCGTTTATTCCGCTTTTCACCGTTTTGTTTCATGTCGGCTTGGTTTCGGGCTTTATAATCATGTCTTTATCGCTTAACCTTATATGACAAAGCCTTGAATTAGCTTTTGACGCGTTTAGTTCCGGCACCATATGGATTCCCTAAAACGAAGAAGTGTGGGACCGTCGAAAGCTTTGGATTTGCCTTGTGCTTCGATAAGCTAGTGTTTATCGATGTCGTGTATGTGCTAGGTTTTGTTAGAGTCTAGAGGTCTTAAGAAGAGGGAGTAGACTGATAGGTGAGCTTTTTATGTGAATCAACCTAGGTGGCTAGTTAAACATCTAATCAAACATATGTGTTAGTTTAATAATCTTAAATATCATGCAATGCTTGGTAAGGCATAGTACAATATCGCGATGTGTTCTCTGACTAGACAAAGTAGACTGTACCCACGCCGGTCAATCGATTGGCTAGATAAAGCGTCTGGTGCACTCTGCCGGTCATCACACTATCGGGACTCAGATATTCCCGGGGCTACTAGGGCGTGTCTCTAAGTAGGTTGCACCCAGTTGTCCTAGTACATCCTATTACTAGGCGTAGTGCCCTTGTTATTCATGATGTAACAAACTTGAGCTAAGCTAGAAACGTTTAGTCATGACGTGTCGATGGGCATAGATTGAACCCTAGATTGAGTCGGTCTCATAAAGATAATTTAATAATCATAATAATAACCTTTCGTTGTATAACTTAGTTATTCATTAGCTTCTCACTTTTACTAAGTACTTTGTACTTACCCAGCTTTGCATTTTCTATTGTATGCACTGTGGGGTGAGAAGACGAACAGGTTGATCAAGTGTAGATGACGACTTTTGAAGACTTGAAGTCTTGGAGAAGCTTTTAGTTTGTTTCTTCGTAAGGTTGTACTAGACTAGTTGTATTTCTTTTCTTAGACTCGTTGTACTTCTATTTTTTTTAAGACCTCGTATTGTATAAGTCTTTGGGTTTTTCGTCGTTGTGTTTTTAACTATCCATCTTTAGTATGGTTGTATCTATTCGTAGTAGCTTTTATATTTTTACCCAAGTCCTTTTAGCTTCCGTTTGCTTTTATTTTGATACGACGACGTAGAGGCTTGCGTATAATATTAGATTTATTTAATGCTATACGCGCCGAACGTTTCTCTTCCGGATAAGGGCTCGGTATCCGGGAGCGGGGCGTTACACAGCCCTATCGGAAGTTTTCATCTACAAAATAAATTATAATATGATGTATCGGATAATAATGTCATAAATTCGACCACTTTAGCTTCGACTTTACGCAATGAACATTATAGAAAAATAATAAGCGGACCATAACTACACGGTCAAATCTCTCGGGACGCCTTAGCTTCCAGATCATTAATATGCTTGAAAATGTGTTTCTCTCATTTTCTATACGACATTTCTCTTTCTTATCATTAATGAATACGTCATTGATCTCGTGTTCATTCATTTGGTGAAAAAAAAAAAACACGTGTCAAACGGTCTGTTGAATATAAAAAATGATTTGATATTCCACATTCCATTTTAGTGACGTTCGTACTGCAAACGGTTCCACCGACGTTATGTTGTTCAAAATAATAAAAACATTTAATGTGTTGTCCACGTGGTCACATGTGGGCACACCTTCTTGACGCGGATATTTGATTGCCCTTATTTTTTTGTTGTTGTATTTTATAGCTAAACTTGACTCTTCTTCTATAGTAAACTACACAGTAGAACTTCAAATCCGTCGGTCTTTCCTTTTTTTTTTTTTTTTTTTTTTTGCACAAACTACTAACGGTACACGTTTGAGTAAAAAAAAATTACATGGTTTTATTCAATTGTTGTGCCGAAATCGAATCGAAAATTTTCGGTTGATTGAAATTTAAAATTGAATCCGCACTGTCTGTTGGAGGTAATAAAAATAAACCGTATCGAAATATTCACTTTGGTTCGGTTTATGTAACTGATAGTCGAACAAAAAATTTCGGTTTCTATATAACGCTAACCGAAATTCCGGTTTTTACCGAAGGGAAAAAGAAACCGTTGTTAAAAAAGGAAAAAAATGAATTGTATCGAAATTTAAAAAAAAAATACACGGTTTTATTCAATTGTTTTGCCGAAATCGAATCGAAAATTTTCGGTTGATTGAAATTTAAAATTGAATCCGCACTGTATGTTGGAGGTAATAAAAATAAACCGTATCGAAATATACACTTTCGTTCGGTTTATGTAACGGAGAGTCGAACAAAAAAAATCGGTTTATATACAACGCTAACTGAAGGGAAAAAACCGCTGTTAAAAAGGAAAAAAAAATGAATCGTATCGAAATTTAAAAAAAAAAATACACGGTTTTATTCAATTGTTGTGCCGAAATCGAATCGAAAATTTTCTGTTGATTGAAATTTAAAACTGAATCCGCACTGTCTGTTGGAGGTACTAAAAATGAACCGTATTGAAATATATACACTTTGGTTTGGTTTCTATAACGGAGAGTCGAACAAAAAAATTCGGTTTCTATACAACGCTAACCGAAATTCCGGTTTTTACCGAAGGGAAAAAAACCGCTGTTAAAAAAGAAAAAAAAATTGAATCGTATCGAAATTTAAAAAAAAAAAAAATACACGGTTTTATTCAATTGGTGTGCCGAAATCGAATCGAAAATTTTCGGTTGATTGAAATTTAAAACTGAATCCGCACTGTCTGTTGGATGTACTAAAAATGAACCGTATCGAAATATATACACTTTGGTTCGGTTTATGTAACGGAGAGTCGAACAAAAAATTTCGGTTTCTATACAACGCTAACCGAAGGGAAAAAAAACCGGTGTTAAAAAAGGAAAAAAATTGAATCGTATCGAAATTTAAAAAAAAATGGTTTTATTCAATTGGTGTGCCGAAATCGAATCGAAAATTTACGGTTGATTGCAATTTAAAACTGAATCCGCACTGTCTGTTGGAGGTACTAAAAATGAACCGTATCGAAATATATACACTTTGGTTCGATTTATGTAACGAAGAGTCGAACAAAAAATTTCGGTTTCTATACAACGCTAACCGAAATTCCGCTTTTTACTGGGAAAAAAAAAAAAAGAGGTGCCACGTGGCCAATTTGTCGCTCACCCCCTTGACATTTTATGGATATAAGGAAAAAAAAAAAAAAAAAAAAAAAACTGCTGCTCCGAAAAGAAAAAAAAAGAGGTGCGACGTGTCAGCCACAGAGGCTGCCATGTGGCCAATTTGTGGCTCACCCCCTTGACATTTTATAGATATAAGATTTCTTGTCCTTTATTTAATACTACCTCCTTCAGAATATAAATATACGAATTAAAAAAATAGTTAAATATCATTAATTTTAATGATAAAAATCTAGAATATTTTTTGACGGTAATAATTGTAAAGTAAGAAATATATAATAAATTAAAAGTAATAGAACGAAAAAATATAATAAATGCTTCATTGTTATTCTAGGTAGAATTATATAATTGGATATTTGTTTAAAAGGATTGATTTGGATACTTAATTAGGCACTTAGGACACCTTAAAAAGATAATTGTTTATAAGGACAAAATAACATTGACTAGACAAAATTACCCTCACCTCTTTAAACAAAATTATTCTCAAGCCACTGATTAATCTGCTCAAGCCGATGCCCTACAAAATCAAAAGAAGCTCCGAGGTTGGAAGAAGATAAAGGAATTCTTTTGCGTCAAATCTGCTTTTTATTTCTCTTGGAAGAATCCTTTCGATATGTCGATTGAGATTTCCTTTGATTTTTTTTAGTGGAGAGATTTCCTTTGTTATGGAAGATTTAATTGAAACTTTAGTTTTTCTTTTGGATTTATGGAAGATTACTTTACCTCCTAGAAGCGTATGCTTTTCATTAGATCTTGTATTGACATTGTGGGGAAGGAAATGTGGTATATTGGTGGCTGTTTGACCCGACCAGGAGAAAAGGTTGATTGTTGTGGCTGAGATATCCGATCCTCAGCTTTTGTATCCCAACTTTTGGTGATGTGGAGTCAGCTGAACCACACAAAAGCTGGGACTCAATTTTGGGCAAGCTGAGACTCAGCTTTTGTGTGGTTCAGCGGCCTCCATGTCACCAAAAGCTGAGAAAAGCTGGGAAAGCAAAAGCAGAGGATCCGGATCCGTGGCTGAGTGAGTTGTAGGGACAAGGACAGGATATTCCACTTTCTTTTGCCACTTCTCATCTAACTAGTTTAGCTTTGGAGGGGTTTTAAACTTAGAGAGGACATCAATGTTTATTGATTATATAACTTCAATTTTATTTTACTTTCTGAGTGTGTTTGTGCTGAGACCTAATGTGAACACAGAATTCCTGCAATTCTGGCATCGGCTTGAGCAAATTTTGTCGATTGAGATTTAATTGAAACTTTAGTTTTTCTTTTGGATTAATGGTTTGTTTTCCATTTCAACAACTGATTTGGATGGTGAGATATGGATTGATGCTTGTTTCTATTTTATAAGTTCTAAGATTGCTAGTTTTTTTTTTGAATTGATCGTTGAACTAGTTGTTCCGATTTCTCGTCCTCTTCGACAATCCTGAATCATAATGTCTCATTCTATGATTGTAAATCAGTGAATTCTGCAGTTCTTTGAATCAAAGATTTCGTGGACAAGGTTCAAGTTCGTGATCGGAGTTGCAGCTGGGGTTTGTTCAAAGATTTGGGATGATTGAAAGATGAGGGAGATCACAGGAAATGTCGAAAATCTTTGTTTTGGAATTCCCTTGATGGATTACAATTGCGATTAAGTTTTTTGTTTTGTTTGATAGTCGAATTTCATCATATGAAGATGATGTTCTTTCTCTCATTGAAGATTTGAACAAGGATTTCCTACATATTGAAACCTGATTGAAATAGATGTTTGTGTTGTTGGTGTGCCAAGAACACCGATCGGTTCCTTTATTGGTTCTTTACCATCTCTGTCAGCTACAAAGCTTGCATCTATTGCTATTCAAAGTGAGCACACTATGTACAGCCATTTGTCATGTTTCTTGGTGATTTTCTGTTTCTTATGGTTTTTTCTATCTCATTTTCTTCTACCTTTCATGTGCTCTTAAAAGGGCAAACTTTGATCCCTCACTTGTCTAGGAAGCCTTTTTTGGGAATGTTCTGATTGCAAATTTAGGCACCAGCTAGACATGCTGGATTAGGTGTTGGAATTCCGAATTCAGTAATTTGCACCACCATTGTCAAAGTTTGTTCATTAGGGATGAAAGGTAAGAGTTGCACCTATATTCCCAAATCCCAATTGTTAAGCCATTGATTAAAGAAAAATAGAGGAATAATGAGGAAAGATATGCTCAAGTCAGAACATATGTATCAATTGCAAAGGCTAAACTATACAAAGGTACATATTGTAAACTTGGACTCTTCAATTTACATTGAAGAAAATTGGTGATTTGAGATGAAGTCGGATGTGGGTTTAAGTTTGATTTGGAAGAAAATTGGTGCAGTGACAGGAATTTGATGGTGGGTTTGAGTATGATTTGGAATAAAATGTTGGTGTCATAGGGTGTCATTGCATAGGGTGTCACTTCATAAAATGTTGTTGTCATTGGATGTCACTTAATAAAATGTTGGTGTCATTGAATGTCACTGCATAAGGTGTCACTTCATAAAATGAGATATCAAAAATAAAAATGACGAAAAAATATGAATTAGGGTAAATGAATTATGTTGATCGTAGTTTTATATCAAAAGATATAGCCGTGTGGTCATTCCCTAGGGCTCGACTCGACTAAAATGTTTGGGCTCGATTGATTCATAAAAAGGTAAGATTGAACTCGACTGGCTGGGTTGAAGAGTTGAATTTGATGGTGAAAACAATGCAGGAAGCTGAGATTTAGGCTTTGATCTCATTCAGGTTTTAGTAACTGTCTGAAGTTTATTCACCTCTTAAATTGCAGAAGAAAGATTGTTTTGCTGAATGTTGGTGGTTATTTGAATCATTTTCTGGCTTCATGTACCTTTGGATTAACATAGGCATTTTAGAGGATTTTGGATACCCTTGTGGTATCTTTCAGATGTGTATGCGGGCTCTTTTATCAGTTATGTGCATTGCACTGCAGATAAAATAGTGATGTCACTACATATTTGATTGCCGATGCCACTGTATAAATTGTTGATGTCACGCATATATGATTGCCGATGTCACTACATAAAATATTGATGTCACTGCATATTTGATTGCCGACGTCACTGCATAAATTGTTGATGTAACGCATATATGATTGCCGATGTCATTACATAAAATGTTGATATCACTACACATATGATTGCCGATGTCAGTGCATAAAATATTGATATCACGGGTCTCTTTTGCTTAAAATGATGCCTGAGTTTTTTTATTTTAGTATGGATACCAACTCTGAGGTTCCTATTTGGATTTAATTGCCCAATCTTCATCCCGGTGTCGTTGCATCGTGGTGTCTCTGCATCGGGGGTGGTCACTGCATCGCGGTGGTCAATCGATTGAGGGTGGTCAATGCATCGCGATGGTCACTGCATTGAAGGTGTCTCTGCATCGCGGCATCTCTGCAGGCTTCTCTGTATCGGGGGTGGTCACTGCATCGTGGTGTCTCTTCATCGGGGGTGGTCACTGCATCGCGGTGTCTCTGCATCGGGGTGGTCACTGCATCGCGGTGTCTCTGCATCGGGGTGGTCACTGCATCGCGGATGCAGTGTCTCTGCATCGGGGTGGTCACTGCATCGCGGTGTCTCTACATCGGGGGTGGTCACTGCATCACGGTGTCTCTGCATCGGGATGGTCACTGCATCGCGGTGTCTCTGCATCGGGGGTCGCCACTGTATCGCGGTGGTCAATGTATCGCAGTGTCACTTCATTGAGGTGTCTCTGCATCAGAGGTGTCACTGCATCGTGGTGGTCAATGGACCTGGGGTGGTCAATGCATCATGGTGTCACTTCATTGAGGTGTCTCTACATCACGGTGTCTCTGCATCGGGGGTGGTCACTGCATCGTGTTGTCTCTGCATCAGGGGTGGTCACTGCATCGCGGTGTCTCTGCACCGGGGGTGGTCACTGTATCACAGTTGTCAGTGCATCGCGGTGTCACTTTATCGCGGCGTCTCTGCATCGCGGCGTCTCTACATCTCGGTGTCTCTGCATCATGGTGTCACTTCATCGCGGTGTCTCTTCATCTCAGTGTCACTTCATTGCGGTGTCTCTGCAATTCGGTGTCACTTCATCGGGATGTCTGTGCATCGCGGTGTCTCTGCATCGTCAAATGTCACTTCATCGCGGTGTCTCTGTAATACGGTCTTTATCGTGATGTATCTGCATCGTGGTGTCTCTACATCGTCAAATGTCATAATATCCCTATGTCTTTGTAATACGGTGTCACTTTATCGTGATCTATCTGCATCGTGGTGTCTCTACATCGTCAAATGTCATAATATCCCTATGTCTCTCATCGCGGTGTCTCTTCAATACGGTCTTTCTGCATCACGGTGTCAATGCATCAAGGGTGGTCACTGTATCGCGGTGGTCAATGCATCGCGGTGGTCACTGCATCGGGGTGATTACTACATAGCGGTGGCCAGTGCAGGGCGGTGGTCAATACATCGCGGTGGTCACTGCATCACGGTGGTCAATGCATCGTTGGTGGTCACTGGATCACGGTGGTCAATGCATCGCGGTGGACTGCATCACGGCGGTCAATGCATCTGGGTGGTCACTGCATCTGGATGGTCAATACATCGCGGTGATCGGAAAAAAAAATGTTAGCACCCAGAAAAAAAGAAAAAAAAAACAAAAACAAAAAAAAAACGTCCAAAAAAAGGGGGAAAAAAAGAAAAACAAATACATAAACAAACAACAACAACAACAACAGCGCTACATCCAGGCGCCTTTTTTTTTAAAAATTTATATATTAATTGGGTAGTTTGGTCCATGTATTAATAAAATGTCTTTATAACCAAATAAGTTTCCTTATTGTCATATTTGTCTAATTAAGTCTAATATGTGTCTTTTTGGACATTTACCCCTTATATAATAGGATAAATTCAAAAGGCTAGACGGACATAAATTTTAGAACGGCGGTAGTATATTTCTTTATATTGTGTTCAAGTTTATATTCCTTCGATTCTGCATCCAAAAAAAGGTCTAAAAAGCAAAGAATGCCTCGAATGCCCTTATCCTCATTCGTGCTTTTTATTTAATACTATCTTCGTCCTAAAATGTATGTCTATTTAGTTTTTTGATTTTGTCCTATAATGTAAATTCATTTAAATAACCAGGGAAGTATTTATTATATTTTTCTCCTTTTACCCATCATTTATTATTTTTTACCCACCAACTTTTCACTACTTTGTATTAATAACAGTCAAATGTCATTTTAGACTTATTCATCAAAATTAATGACACATAACCAATTTAACCAACTTCCTTAATCTGTGTGAAAAACCTAAATGGACTTATAATTTGGGACGGAGGTAGTACTTTTTTCTTAGATGATGTTATTTGTAATATCTCACATTGCTCATGTGAATGAAACATCATATTCACATAAATGTAAGGCGTATTGGAATTGTTAGATCGAGTTAATCATTTTAGATTAAACAAGGACGATCGGTCTAGGTAGTTACTGGATCCATTATGTCTCAATTAGTGCTTGCATCATATCTTAAGAGATTCCTTGGTTCGGGCCGAAGAAGCAATGATACTCAATCCTTACCGAACCGGCTGCAATCTTTTTATGTTCATGAATATCCCACCAAAGCGTCTTCTACTTTTAATAGGCCATGAATTAGTTCTGAATCATTTTCAACGAGTCCATAAGAAATGATCCCATATTCATCATCAGATCCGGGTAGAGACCAAAGGTCTTGAGCGACCGATCCGGCAGAATCGACTCACTCGTGGGATCCGGGCGGTCCGGGGGGACCACCGTGGCTCATCTCTCCTCGAGAATCCATACATCTCTTATCAGTGTATGGACAACTATCTTTTGAGTACAGGTTTAAGTATGTGGTTCTTGGGCGTATAGTTGGTTATGATCTCTTAAAGCTAGACTTCTTAAATATTGGGCCATTAAGTTAGTCATCCTAACTGGTAACTCCTATAAGTTGGGAATCTTTTGTGAAACCCCAAATTTCTGTGTGAAATATCTTTTTATTTTTTAAGGGTATCTTCATCATTTTAGAACTAGGTTTTCCTTTTCTTTTATTTTAAAATTCTTATATGTTTTTCTTTGGCTCCAAGTCACCGTAAGCTGACCTAAGGCTCAGAAGTGTCTATGAACAAAAGCTCCGGGAAGACCTAGACTTCATAAGTTTCACGTTTTCGGGGTTTTCAATCAAAAAGTTGGGTGATTCTCGAGAGAGACCTCATGAAATTGGCCGGGTCAACGTCTTTAGACTCTAGTTTGACCATTCTGGCATCGTATTGCAAGTCAGGGTGGTGAACACGAAGTAGTTTCGGTTCCAAAATACGTTTCAGTTTCTTCTTTTGAAGGTAAATCATCGTCGTCTCTCATTTAATTCATATATTTGATCTTGTTTTAGTTAGAATTTGTAGTATTCATGTTAGATTGTTCTTTTGTTCATAGATTCGCGTACATCCGAAGGATGACTGTGGTTTTTGTTAGTGTAATGCCCTAAACTCAATTAGGTTGGACTGGATCCGATCGGGTCAGATGATTATTACTACTCTTTTATGTTTATACATATGATAAATGACATTTATGTTATTATATAGTTGTTTGTTTAACGAACCAATTTAATATTGTATATAATAACATCTTTAGGATAAATACCGTGTGGATTGCGCCTACCCAGGCCACAGTCTTGGATCCATCCATGCTTATGATGCGTTGTGTTTTTATGGAAGACCATAAGGGTCTTCCCCCGAATCTCGTCATGTTTCTTTTCTTCCGTGCATTATTTTATTAATATGATATGACATCAAACTTACGTGACTTTTAGAGTTTAGTATAAAAGCCACAAACATTCTACTTCCAGATAAGAACTCGATATCATGAAACAAAATGCAACAATTATGGTCTAAACCGGTTCGACCAGCGATATAATTGTGGGTATCGGAAAGTTCACTTTGGCTCATCAAATTAATATTTTTATGTTATTCTATTTGTATTGAATCAAATTTATTCTGTTTTAAACACGTAAGCATATTACAGTAGCAACAATTACAAATTATTTGTACATTGTCTATGAGTGTAAAGATAAAACTTTCACTTAGCCCATTAATTTTTGGTAGGCCTTTAGTAGACCGGTTCAAATTGATTGATTCAAAGTCGGCTGTAGTCTACTATCCAATAAGATAGAGAGATAACTATTACAGATACTACTAAAGCTGCTGTATGGTTTTGAGGTGAAGCCATAAAAGCCTCATTGAGGCAAATGGTCGAACACCTATCCAACAATACAGTTAGGATCAGTTATTAGTTTGTTAAGAATGGTTAGTCTGTTAGCTAAGCAATTAGAGGTCTTATAGGTATATATACTGCTCATCAAAGCTGTATTCCTTACTAAGAATATGATTCGAATGAAAGCAATGAACTACTCTCCAAAATTCTAACTTCTGCATTTTTCTTTTCTGTCGTTTTCTTTCTATTTGTTCTTGAATCCTTGTATTCAAGGAGTTCTTCATGGTATTAGAGCGTTGCTAAAGCTGTGATCTTTGGCAATTGAGTTTTGAAGCTGCTGCAATTCCTTCCAGCAGATTCTTCTTGAGATTTACTCTTTTTTTTTGTTTTTGAGTTCTTGCCTTCGAACTACTTGCAAAATGGCAGCAGATGATCCTAATCCTGCTATCTTGCCGGGAAATCCTTTTTATGTGCACCCCAATGAGAGTCCTTCCCTCATTTTGGTGCAATCAATGCTGAATAACAAGAGCTACCATCCTTGAAGTCATTCGGTGAAGATGGCACTCATCACAAAGAATAAGATCGGATTCATTGATGGAAAAATTGCAAGGCCTGCTGCTGATTCCCCAGATTTCCAAGTATGGCAGCAGTGTAAAACATTTGTTAAGACTTGGTTATTGAATTCTGTCATCGATTCTATTGCCCCAAGTATCATGTACATGGAAAATGCAAGACAAATGTGGTTAGATCTTGCAGCAAGATTTACTAGAATGGATGTGTTTAGATTGACTAATCTTCTTGAAGAAGTAAATACGCTTAAACAAGGAAATCTTAATTTTACTAGTTATTTTACTAAAATGAAGACTCTATGGGATGATATAGGAATAGTTAGGCCAGAACCTTCCTGTAAGTGTGAGCCTAGGTACCATTGTGATGTGATTCAGGTGTTTAATAGGTATGCTGAATCTAAGAGGGCAGTGAGGTTCTTGAAGGGTTTGAATAGTGAGTATTCACAAGTGTTAACTCAAGCTCATTTGATGGTACCGGATTTGCAAACTATTTTTGCCATGGCTTTAAAGTTAGAAACAAAGAGAGATTATGCCCTCAATCAGTCTCGGAATTTGGAATCTACAGTTCTTTTTAATAGGGTTGTTTCTGGTTCTATCACAATGGTGCATCTGCTGGTAGTTCACAGACTAGGCCTCGAGTAGGGGATTTTACAAGGAATAATCATGATGGATGTTCACAGTCCAAGAAGGTTCATTGTGCATTCTGTGGTTATAATGGGCATACTGTGGACACTTGTTATAAGAAACAAGGACACCCACCAGGTTACAAGCCCAAAAGTAGAGTGAATATGGTGGAGACTTAGATATACAGTGAAGACATCCCACAGAATAGTGGTTCTGCTGCACAAGACCAAGAATCTTTCAGTCTGATCTGTTAGGAAATCACTAGTTTAACGCAGCGGAATTTAAAATTTGATTTCCTTTTCTAGATCGTCTTCGTTTAATGCAATAAACACGTTAAGTAGTTTGACGGAATATACCTTGGATGATCTATAATATCGTCGCTTTGACCGTCAACGGAGAGTAGTACAGTGTGCAAGCCGTCCACGCGTCCGGCCTCTATCGTTGATCCACACGAACTCCTCGCCGGAATCCTCTTGGAAAGCTATTAGGAAAAATCCGGTTGCTAGACCGGCCTTTTTCTCTCTCTCTAACTCTCTATTGGAAGCTCTCCATTTTACTCAAGAACTATTAGCTCTTGGAATTATGATGTACAAAAGAGCTTGACACCCCACTTCCTATTTATAGGGAAAGTGGCGCCCCAGACTAGAGTGGAGAGGAAGAAAACATTTTTCCAATAAAATAAGGAAAATCACTTTAATTGATTTATCTCTTTTATTATAATTAATATTGCCAATATCTCATATTGAATATAATTATCTTATTACCATAAATCTATTTTTCCAAAATCAATTAATATCTAATATTAATATTATGGTAATCTTATTAATTAAAGTGTACAATTCAAGTGTATCTTAATTATACACTTATATGTGGCGCCCCAAATTCCAGCAATTTAGTTTCCGGAATATTCTTTAATAATATAATTAATATCTTGTATTTTATTTATTCATAATAAATAAATATCACCATATTAATTTACCACTATAACCTTTATAGTCGAGAGATAAACTTTCCTTATTTGGTCATCAACTATAACCGCATTTTAATCCGACTCGATGTTCATACGTGTGTGACCCCGATAGGCTTCCGAATATATTGGTCGTAGATACAAAGTGCAAATTACGAAAATGCCCTTCATGCCTAGCGATCTCGGGATAGCGTCTAGCAACACACCATGACCCCTAATCATCGGAAGAGTCAAAAGCAATGACTACTACCTTTCATGTGAAATAGTTACCGTGTAATTTACAATCCTATCGCTGTAATAATATCCATACGATCGTATCTCGAGTGTCAGTACATTAACGATCGTATCTTATAATCTGGATATCATGCTCTCTCGGAATAACACGTTTACTCCCACTTTTCAAAGATTCTCGAGAACAAGACATTCCTTATAAGAAGGCCATTTCGGATATTCACTCTCAATCATAGGATACGCGATTCCCGGATGAACTAACATGTATACTCCGCATGCTTTAGTATCACACCCAATCACTACCGCATGATCGCCCTATGGCTAGGGGAAACCTCAATAGTGTCAAAGCATGACCATCCACACCGTGATGCCATGAAGACTCCGGTCTTAAGGATAATTACACAACTGCCACATAGTGTGACACTTAGTGTAAGTGGGTCAGTCTAACGTACGCATTCTCTAATACACGTCCACGTACAATCCAAGTGTTTCTACACTTCGATAGATGAGATTTATCTCTGTCTTGAATAAGATAGATGACATCCAATACGTGCTAGTCTAATCATACAATCAATGTCCCGTTTGACAGTACATACAACTAGAGACATTCAAGTATCAAACTTATTAAAGTGATTAGAGATCTCATCAACCATAATCACTATCATGGTTTCTCTATCACAGTTTTACACTAGGGACGTTACTATATATATACAACAAATAATATGAAGATAAACAATATATAATAACAAAAGTGCTTTTATTAATCGTAATCAAGTTATTACATGAACTAAACAGACTATAAACGACCCGACCCGGTCGGATCCGGTCCGACCCGATTGGGTTTAGGACACCTATTCAACAATCTCCCTCTTGGCCTAAAGCCAATCACCCATATGCCTAAGCCCTTGCATGTGAACATGTGAACATGTTTTGCTTGTGACAATGCCTTGGTTAACGGATCAGCTATGTTGTCATCCGTGTGGACTTTCTCTATCTTTACATCTCATCTATCTACTATCTCTCTTATCAAGTGATAGCGCCGTAGCACATGTTTGGACTTTTGATGAGACCTTGGTTCCTTAGACTGAGAAATAGCCCCATTGTTATCACAGTACAGCGGCACTGGACCTTCAATGGTGGGAACCACACCAAGTTCAGTAATGAACTCCTTTATCCAAACTGCGTCCTTTGCCGCCTCCGAGGCTGCTATGTATTCGGCTTCCATTGTAGAGTCTGCAGTAGTCTCCTACTTGGAACTCTTCCAGCTCACTGCCCTGCCATTAAGCGTGACAAAAAATCCAGACTGTGACTTAAAGTCATCCTTGTCTGTTTGAAAACTGGCGTCTGTATAACCTCGTAAAACTAAATCATCGTTCCTAAAAACCAGGAACATATCCCTAGTACGTCTCATGTACTTGAGAATATTCTTGAATGCAATCCAGTGACATTCACCTGGATTAGACTGGTACCTACTAGTCATACTAAGAGGGTACGAGACATCCGGTCTTGTGTACAACATGGCGTACATGATGGACCCAATAGCCGAAGCATAAGGGGTCCTACTCATTGCGCCGTTTCCTCCTCTGTCTTGGGACTCATTCCCTTCGACAGGTAGACCCCATGTGACATGGGCAGAAATCTTCTCTTGGACTGCTCCATGCTGAATCTCTTCAACATCTTGTCTATGTAGGTGGATTGCGACAGACCAAGCAACCGCTTAGATCTATCTCTATAGATCTTGATTCCTAGAATATAGGCTGCTTCACCCAAGTCCTTCATGGAGAAGTTCTTGGATAACCAAGCTTTGACTGACTGTAGCATAGACACATCATTCCCTATGAGCAATATGTCGTCTACATAAAGCACTAGGAACATAATGGCACTCCCACTAACCTTCTTGTAAACACAGGGCTCATATTCGTTCTTGATGAAATCAAACTGTTTGATTATCTCATCAAAGCGAAGATTCCAACTCCGAGAAGCTTGCTTTAATCCATAAATGGATCTTTGCAGTTTACATACCATCCCGGCGTCATTGGTTGTGAAACCCTCAGGCTGTGTCATAAACACCTCTTCAGATAGATTCCTATTAAGGAAAGGTGTTTTCACATCCATCTGCCAGATTTCATAATCATGGTATGCTGCAATAGCGAGCAAAATTCTAATCAATTTAATCATGGCAACTGGCGAAAAGGTTTCGTCATAGTCAACTCCTTGTCTTTGCTTATAACCCTTTGCCACAAACCTATCCTTATAGGTAGTCACGTTGCCGTCCATGTCGGTCTTTCTCTTAAAGACCCATTTGCACCCTATAAGAACTATTCCTTCAGGTGGTTCAACCAAGTTGCAAACTTGGTTGTCCTTCATGGACTCCATTTCAGAATTCATGGCTTCTAGCCATTTCTCTTTGTCGTGCCTTAATAACCTCCTCATAAGTTCTAGGGTTCTCATCTTCCATGAGATACATGCCAGTGTACCTTTTGGGTTCACGACGTTCCCTGGTGGATCTTTGAGGTGCTAGTGTGTTCACGGTAGATGGTGGTGTTACATCTGTATGTGGCGTCTCATCTACTTCCATCATCTGACTGTTATCCATCAGTGGTTCTTGAATCTCTTCAAGATCAATTTTACTCCCACTGACCCTGTCCAGAATAAACTCTTTCTCTAGAAAATGGCCAGTCCTGGCAACAAACACCTTTTGTTCCTCAGGATGGTAAAATTGGTACCCTTTGGTTTCCCTAGGATAAACCACAAACAGACATTTGTCAGATCTAGGTTCCAGTTTGTCAGGCATGGTCCATTTCACATAAATGGGACATCCCCAACGTTTTATGTAACCCAGTGTTGGTCTCTTCCCTTTGAACACTTCATAGGGAGTGGACTCAAACATCTTTGATGGAACTCGATTAAGTGTGTAGGATGCGGTTTATAGAGCATACCCCCAAAACGATTTTGGAAGAACTGCATAGCTCATCATGGATTGCACCATGTCCAACAAGGTGCGGTTCCTCCTCTCAGACACGCTATTCATCTGAGGCGTTCCGGGATGGGTCCATTCAGGTAGAATCTCATTCTCCTTTAAGTAGTCTTGAAACTCTCCGTCTAGGTATTCTCCACCTCGATCGGATCGAAGTGTTTTGATTTCTTTACCTAGTTGTTTCTCAACTTCACTTCAGAATTCCTTGAACTTTTCAAAGGCCTCAGACTTGTACTTCATTAAGTACACGTAACCATAGCGTGAATGGTCATCTGTGAAGGTGATAAAATAAGAGTATCCTCCTTTGGCTTGAATTGACATTGGGCCGCACACATCAGTATGTATGAGCTCAAGCAATTCATTGGATCTAATCCCTTTGCCACTGAAAGGTGACTTTGTCGTCTTGCCAAGTAAACAAGCTTCGCATGTATCAAACGATTCGTAATCAAATTGATCCAACATTCCATCTTTATGGAGTTTGAAAATGCGATTCTTATTTATATGGCCAAGTCTACAATGCCATAGGTAGGATTCATTCAAGTCATTTTCTTGTCATTTATGTTAAGTACGTCAACATTCATATCTAATATGTAGAGACCATTTCTAAGCATGCCAGTACCATAAAAAATTCCATCATGTGAAAAAGAACAACATTTATTATTGAACGTAAATGAAAATCCCTCAACATCTAATGCAGAAATGGAAATAATGCTCTTCGTATGAGCAGGAACAAAATAACAGTTATTAAGTTCAAGTACTAGCCCACTAGGAAACGAAAGAAAATAAACTCCTACGGCTAATGCAGCAACACTTGCTCCATTCCCAATGCGTAGGTCCACCTCTCCTTTCCTCAGATCTCTAGTTCTTCTTAGTGCCTGCATATTCGCACAAATATGAGAACCACAACCAGTATCTAATACCCAGTGGTTAGACTTATAAGAAGTAATGATGATCTCAATCATAAATATACCTGAAGTCGAAGCATCAGTATGCTTCTTCTTGGTACTCAAGATGCCTTTGCAGTTTCTCCTCCAATGTCCGGTCTCACCGCAATGGAAGCAAGCATCCTTGGATTTGTCTTTAGCTATCTTAGGCATTGGCTTAGGTGCAGCGTTCGCATTCTTGGACTTCTTCTGGGCTTTTGCCTTGCCCTTGTTGGAAGTGACCATCAACACTTGCTTTCCTTTTCCCATAGTGCCTCAGCAGTTTTCAACATGTTCAATAACTCTGCAAGGGAGCAATATATGTTGTTCATGTGATAATTCATCACGAACTGCGCGTATGAATCAAGTAGAGATTGAAGAATCAACTCAATACTCAATTCACTATCCAACTTGTGGCCCAGCTTCCCAAGCCTCTCTATGTACCCGATCATTTTAAGCCCATGCGACCCAACATCAGTCCCGGGCGCCATCTTACAACAAAACAGGGCCTTCGAGACCTCGTACCTCTCAGTACGAGACTGAGAAGCATAGAGTTCCTTCAGGTGAACCATGATTGAGTAGGCGTCCATAGACTCATGTTGTTTCTGTAGCTCAGGTGTCATAGAGGCAAGCATGATACATGTAGCATCAGAACTATCAAAACAGTGCTTGTTGTACTTCTTTACAACATCTGCAGCCGCTACCGGTGCGGGTGCCTCCGGTATGGATTCATCCAAGACATAGCCAATCTTCTCGTGCCTCAAAACGATTTTGAGGTTTCTTCCCAGTCGAGAAAGTTGGTTTCGTAAAGCTTATTGTCGATGATAAAACGAAGGTTCAGTTTGTTTGACATTTTCTACAACAATAGACAAAGATAAAATAAGTAAAAGTTCATGTTTTCAAAACCCTAAAATTGCACTTAAAACTTTAATTAGGTTTTGCCCCACTAGCCAACAATTCCCAATTGGCTTTCAAGAATTTGATTAATTCCTTAGTGGCTGGGATCCAATCTAGTCGCCTCAATCCACGACGGTGGTCGATCAATTTTGGAAATTTCGAAAGGTAGGTACTTCTACCAGTCGCATCTTATGCGAATCCTAGTGGTTGATCAGTCAACTCTTTGACAGTCCACATCTCTATGTGGTAGTCAACCCCTTGTCTCTAAAGTCAGACGGCCCTGACGGTGGCCAATCACCGAAAGACTTAAGTCGAGTCATAACCCAGTATTCACGAGATCTCATACGATCATATCTCAATAACGATGATATACCCAAGGTAGGTCAATTATCGACGGTGGTCGATTAGTTGGATCCGAACACAGGCTCTTCACCATCGCTATAATATTAGGAGACAATTTTGGCTCGATTTTGGCTTAGGAATAATTTAAATTAATTCTCTTAATTAATTTTATTTAACTATGGTCTCATCTACTATGTGCATATTACTACGATATCATATAAAGTAAAACATACACAACATTCCACGCACAAAATAACCGGTATGATCATGGACTTTTCCTAAGTGCGGTTTCGAATACAAACTGATGAAACCGCGGGTCACAAACTACGGGTAGCCGCAATCGACAATAGGATCTTTATTGTTGTACGCCAATAGGATCTTTATCTTTCTTTGGTCTTCGTCTTCTTGCTCCATTCTTGTTACACAATAATCTATCTAATAAATAATTACACCCAACACACACGGGGGGAGCTAACGGGAATGGGATAAATGCAAAAAGTAAACTAGGTCACGTTCTTCATAACGGCCTAGGACAATTTTGAAAAACCAACATAAAGTAAATCACTCACATCTATCCTATTGGTCGAGTCCATATAATCACATTATATCTACACATCTAATCCATACAATTATATCTTATGAAAAAGATCAAATTATAATTTTAACTACTTATGCGTCTTATTTTATCACATCAAATAATTAATTAACTTTTAACTAATTAAATGACTTAATCGAAAATAAAATTAACATTTAATTTTAAATCGATTCTAATTTTAATTTTATTAACTTTGAACTATTCAAAAGTAAAATCAAAATCAAAAGGTCTCTTTTGTTTCTTTCCCTTTTGATTCTTAACCAAAAAGGGATGCATTTGGTTTCCTAAACCAAAAGGCATCTCCCTTGGCCCTTTCCAAAATCAATATTTTGAAAAGGGCCTAAGCCTAGGCCTTTTACAAATCAAATATTTGAAAAGGGCCTAGGCCTTTTTCCAAACAAAATTTGGAAAGGCCAATATTTTGGTTGATATGCCACATGCCATCCCAATGGCTCAAACTATTTGAACCATTGGTTAGCCACACGACACAACTAAACAACAAGAGATATCTATGCACAATAAATATCACAAAACGAAAACGGATCAATCTCCCCTTTGAAAGAGAGCAGCCGACTGGCTGCAGCCCTAGAGCCGCCGCCGCCGCCGCCGTGGAGGAGAGGGGCCGCCGCCAGTCGGCCGAGCCCCCCAATCGATGCCCTTTTTTTGTTTTAAACGTTTCGCGAATCTAGATCTTGCATCTATCGATTAATTACTACGCAATTAATTTGTGCTTATTGCTTAAGCTCGAAACCTGGCTCTGCTACCACTGTTAGGAAATCACTAGTTTAAAGCAGCGGAATTTAAAATTTGATTTCCTTTTCTAGATCATCTTCGTTTAATATAATAAACACGTTAAGTAGTTTGACGGAATATACCTTGGATGATCTATAAGATCGTCGCTTTGACCGTCAACGGAGCGTAGTACAATGCGCAAGCCGTCCACGCGTCCGGCCTCTATCTTTGATCCACACGAACTCCTCGCCGGAATCCTCTTGGAAAGCTATTAGGAAAAATCCGGTTGCTAGACCGGACCTTTTCCCTCTCTCTAACTCTCTATTGGAAACTCTCTATTTTACTCAAGAACTATTAGCTCTTGGAATTGTGATGTATAAAAGAGCTTGACATCCACTTCCTATTTATAGGGAAAGTGGCGCCCCAGACTAGAGTGGAGAGGAATAAATCCTTTTCCCAACAAAATAAAGAAAATCACTTTAATTGATTTATCTCTTTTATTATAATTAATATTGTCAATATCTCATATTGAATATAATTATCTTATTAACATAAGTCTATTTTCCAAAATCAATTAATATCCAATATTAATATAATGGTAATCTTATTAATTAAAGTTCACAATCCAAGTGTATCTTATACACTTATATGTGGCGCCCCAAATGCCAACAAATTGGCTTCCGGAATATTTTTTAATTAATATAATTAATGTATAAATAATATCTTCTATTTTATTTATTCATAATAAATTAATACCACCATATTAATTTACCACTATAACCTTTATAGTTAAAGATAAACTTTCCTTATTTGGTCATCAACTATACCTGCATTTTAATCCGACTCGATGTTCCTATGTGTGTGACCCGATAGGCTTCCGAATATGTTGGCCGTAGACACAAAGTGCAAATTATGAAAATGCCCTTCATGCCTAACGATCACGGGATAGCGTCTAGAAACACACCGTGACCCCCAATCATCGGAAGAGTCAAATGCAATGACTACTACCTTTCATGTGAAAGAGTTAGCATTTACAATCCTATCGCTGTAATAATATCCATACGATCGTATCTCGAGTGTCAGTACATTAACGATCGTATCTTATAATCTGGATATCATGCTCTCTCGGAATAACATGTTTACTCCCACTTTGCAAAGATTCTCAAGAACAAGACATTTCTTATAAGAAGGCCATTTCAGATATTCACTCCCAATCATAGGATACGCGATTCCCGGACGAACTAACATGTATACTTTGCATGATTTAGTATCACACCCAATCACTACCGAATGATCGCCCCATGGCTAGGGAAAACCTCAATAGTGTCAAAGCAAGACCATCCATACCGTGATGCCATGAAGACTCCGGTCTTAAGGATAATTACACAACTGCCACATAGTGTGACACTTAGTGTAAGTGGGTCAGTCTAACGTACGCATTCTCTAATACACGTCCCTGTACAGTCCAAGTGTCTCTACACTTCGATAGGCGAGATCTATCCTTATCTTCAATAAGATAGAAGACATCCAATACGTGCTAGTCTAATCGTACTATCAATGCCCTGTTTGACAGTACATACGACTAGAGACATTTAAGTATCAAACTTATTAAAGTGATTAGAGATCTCATCAACCATAATCACTATCTTGGTTTCTCTATCACAGTTAGACACCAGGGACGTTACTATATATATACAACAAATAATATGAAGATAAACAATATATAATAACAAAAGTGCTTTTATTAATCGTAATAAAGTTATTACATGAACTAAACAGGCTGTAAACGACCCGACCCGGTCAGATCCGGTCCGGACCGATTGGGTTTAGGACACCTATTCAACATGATCAAGGTACAGTACTGACAAATTTTGAAGCTGCTGGATACTCCTAGGCAAAAGACTTGTGATCATTTGGCTAATCAAGCCACAGTTCTTTCTGCTCATTTCGCTCCCACACAAGATACTGCAGGTAATGTCAAGTCCAATCAGTGGATAGTAGATTCTGGTGCCACGGACCATATAGTCTATGACATCAGTCTTTTGCACACCTGTCAGCCTGCTAAAGGCATTATGGTGGGCTTACCAAGTGGCTCTACAGTTGTTATTATTCATATTGGTACATTATCCTTTGATAGTGGCATGGTCTTACAAAATGTGTTGTTCATCCCAACTTTTCAATTTAATTTGCTTTCGCTTACCAAGCTTACCTCTGATTCAGGCAGCTTAATTGTTTTTAATCAAGATTCGTATATGATACATGACAAGAGGTATAGGAAAATGATTGGATCAACTAAGAAGTCCAGAGGGTTATATGTGTTAGACCAGTCTACAAACTGTTTGCCTTCTGTTAATTCTATCAATGCATGCCAAGCCAAGATCTCTAATTCTAGTTGTGGCATAGACTAAGGCATTTGTCTAGTAAAAGATTGAATTTGATAATAAAAATTCATATGTTGTTTTTTTTGATACGTCTGAAGCTTTTCATATTTGTCACATTTCTAAACAGAAGAGAAATCATTTTCGCCTTAGCACTTCTGTTTCTGCTTCTGCTTTTGAGCTTATTCATGTTGATATATGAGGTCCCCATAGGCACCCTACTATACATAATCAGTCTTATTTTTTAATCATTGTGATGAAGTCAAAATCTGAGGCTAGTATGTTGTTAAAGTCTTTTTACCAATATGTCCTTGTCCAATTTAATAAGCATATCAAAATCATTAGATCTGACAATGGACAAGAATTTAATTTGACTGATTTTGACTTAGGAAAAGACACTATACACCAAACATCATGTGTTGATACCCCTCAACAAAATGATATAGTTGAGAGGAAGCATCAACACATTTTGAATATGGCTAGAGCCTTTAGATTCCAAGCTAATTTGCCTATTAGTTTTTGGGGTTATTGTGTGATGCATGCTATCAATATTATTAATGAGACTCCTAGCCCTGCCATTCATAATAACAGTCCATATCAATTGTTGTATGACAAAATTCCTGAATATGCAAATCTTAGGGTCTTTGGTTGTTTAGCCTATGCATGTACTTTGACTGGTAATAGGACTAAATTTGAGCCTAGAGCTAGAGAGAGTGTGTATCTGAGACAGTCCAAGGCCATAAGGGTTTTCTGATGCTAGGTCTTGTAACTAGAGATGTTTTTATTTATGGGAATGTACAATTCTATGAGAATATGTTCCCATTACGTAATTCTTCAAACTTATCCGATGAGAACAACTCATCTTTGCCTTTGCATGTTCCATATTATTGTTCTAATAATGATTCTGTTGATCAGGAGATTTCCAACAATGCACATCATGATCATGTGGTACCAGGGGATGAACCACGTACATTACACAGCTCAGAATCATTTACAACCAGATGATCTTCCACATCCACCACCAACTCCCACCAATACCGAAGCCAGAAAATCTACTAGAACAAGATATACCCCTGCATATTTGCAGTAGCATGTATGTGCTACTCAAAAGTCCCCTATCTCTTAGATCAAGTATTTGTTAGGAAATCTACGTGGGAATGCAGTGGAATTTAAAATTTATTTCCTTTTTAACCAGGATCGACTTCGTTTAAGCAACAAGCATAAAAGAAGTAGACGTAGAATATACTGTTGAAATAGTATCCTAAACCCAATCGGGTTGGACCGGATCCGACCGGTTCGGATCATTTCTACTATTTCTTTATGTTTATATATATATTAAATGACTTTTATGTTATTATATATTTTGTTTATCTATATGAACCAATTTGTGATTGTATACATGGTAACGTCCCTAGTGTCAAACGGTGAGAGAGAAACCATGATAGTTATTATGGTTGATGAGATATCGACTCACTTTAAAAGGTTTGATACTTAAATGTCTCTAGTCGTATGTGCTATCAAACGGGACATTGATAGTACGATTAGACTAGAACGTATTAGATGTCTTCCATCTTATTGAAGATGATGATAGATCTCGTCTATCAAAGTGTAGATGTAACGCCCCGTTCCCGGACACCGAGTCCTTATCCGGAAAAGGAATGTTCAGCAAGCATAAAATAATATAAATTCACTTTATACGGTAGCCTCTACTACGCCGTATCAAAATAAAGCAAACGGAAGCAAAAGACTCGGGTATAAAATTTCTCAAAGCATCCAAGAATAGAAATAGTAAACTAAAGGTGGAAATGTAACCTTTATTACATTAAGAGAAGGTACGAATTCCAAATGTACGAAGTCCCAAAAGAGAAGTAAAAGTACTACAAGTCTCGAAAGACCAAAAGCCAACTTCAAAAGAACCAAATGAATGTATAGTCTAATAAATAAATGAAAGAACAATAAAAATGTAAATCTCCAATGAGGCGTCGTCAAACGTCGTCATCGAAATCCTCCTCGAAAACTTGATCAACCTGTTCATCTTCTCACCCCCAAACACATAGAAAACATGCATTTGAGGTAAGTACAACGTACTTAATAAAAGAGAGAAGCTATGATAACAATTAAGATTTATAAAGAAAAGATACTTAAAAGTTTAGTTATCTTTATGTGACCGACTCAATCTAGGGTTCATTTCATGTCCATCAACATGTTATGACTAAACGTTTCTAACTTAACTTATCTATGTTACATCCGCACTCAAGGGCACTATGCATATCCGACTGAGGATATTCTTGGCAACATATTGGTGGATCACACCAATATCCACGGAAGCCTATTCTGGTAGACCCCGATAGTGTGCACGTTTCAGTGAAGTCCCTCCGTACTTAGGGTCTTGTGAGCCTACGGAGTTATCCACCTTCAGGAAAGCACACACATCGCGATATTGTCTGGTGCCTATCCAAGAGTGACATGATGTTTAATCTTTTACTAGGCAAGTACGTATTTATTAAATGATTATCTAACCACCTAAGTGTTTTCAAATAATCTCCCTCACACATACTACTCTCTTCCTGGACCACTAGACATAAACAAGGCCTAGCAATTACATAGACATTGATGAATACTAATTCATCAAAGCACAAGCCTATCATGCTCTTCCGACGGATCCAAACTTCAACTCCCTTTAAGAGTACATTCGGTGCCGAAACTAAACGAATCAGAATCTCATTCCAGGTTTGTTCATGTTTATACAATGTTATTATATCATAAATCAAGGTTTAAAACTCAACACATAGCTTAAACATTAATTTTCCTAAAACCAGGTCCAATGCATGCGCATTGGTTGGAATGCGTGCTCATTCACTGACTAGAGACTTGCTGGAAGTTTCTATCTAGCCAATGCGTGCGCATTGCCAACAATGCATGCGCATTGCACGAGCAGTGAGGATCCTGAACAACCTGAAGCAACAATGTGTGCGCATTGCACCTGAAACCAAAAGACTTCTACAACCTGAACCATGAATGCGTGCGCATTCTATCGAATGCGTGCATATTCGACCTACTGAAACCAAAACCAGAACATCCTGTTACAGGATGCGTGCGCATTCCATTGAATGCGTGCGCATTCCATTGAATGCGTGCGCATTCCATTGAATGCGTGCGCATTCCATTGAATGCGTGTGCATTCTGCCTGAACCCTAAACTCAATTTTCAGCCACTTAACGATTTCTAATCCGTTTTCAACATAATTAACAGCGTATTAAACTCAGAAAGACGTAGAAAAACATATCTTTATCATACCAATACATCTACGATCCTTGATCAACGAAAAGACACAATTTCTAGCATCCAAACATCTTAAAACATTGATCTAAACCTTATAAACCATGATCAAAATCATAGGAAGAGTCTCTTACGTGTTTGCAAGCAAATCCAATTTCCAAGATCTCGAAAATCTGCAGAACTTCTAACAGTCTTGTATCCAAACGATGTCCTCTTCATGACGATTCCAAAACTCTATTCTGATATGAAAACGGTTTAGTTTCACTTTAGCATTTCTGAAAACTCTCCTAACCTTTTTTCTTCTCCTCAATGGTGCAGAGGAAGAACATATAAACAGATTCTGAATAGTTTTAGGTTATGGGAATAATCTGATTATATTTTTTTCCTTAAATATAATTTCCCAATTATCCCTTTTTCCTTAATTACCATAAAATTCAGAATTTTTCTTAATTGAACATATATACAATTACGAAAATCATATATATATATATATATATACTTAACTCCAATAAAAGAGAAGAAACAATAATATTTTATTTTCGCAAAATGACACGTCTGCCCTTTCCCGAAAATCAGAATATTACAGTAGAGACACTTTGGACTGTACGTGGACGTGTATTAGAGAATGGGTACGTTAGACTAACCCACTTACTTTATTTAGTGTCGCACTATGTGGCGGTTGTGTAATTATCCTGAGACCGGAGTCTTTATGACATCAAGGTGTGGATTGTCATACTTTGACACTATTGAGGTTTCCCCTAGCCACGGGGCGATCATGCGGTAGTGATTGGGTGTGATACTGAAGCATGCGTAGGATTCATGTTGTTCGTCCGGAAATCGTGTACCCTATTAGTAAGGGTGAATATCTGAAATGACCTTCTTATAAGGAATATCTTATTCTCGAAAGTCTTTGCAAAGAAGAAGTAATATGTTACTTCGAGAGACTAGGATATCCAGATTATAAGATACGGTCGTAGATGTTTGACACTCGACGTATGACCGTATGGATATTATTACAGCGATAGGATTCTATTTACACGGTAACTGTTTCACATGAATGGTAGTAGTCATTGCATTTGACTCTTCCGATGATTGGGGGTCATAGTGTGTTGCTAGACGCTATCCCGTGATCGTTAGGTATGAAGGGCATTTTCGTAATTTGCACTTTTTGTCTACGGCCAACATATTTGGAAGCCTATCGGGTCACACACATAAGAACATCTAGCCGGATTAAAATGCGGTTATAGTGATAGCCAAATAAGGAAAGTTTTATCTCGACTATAAAGTGTTATAGTGATAAATTAATATGTTGGTATTTATTTATTATGAATAAATTAAATACAAGATATTAATTATGTTGATTAATTAAAGATACATATATGATGTATATGTCGAATATATATATATATATATATATATATATATATATATATATATATATATATATATATATATATATATATATATATATGATATATATGTATTTTGTAAATTAATTAATCATAGTATTATATTAATTAAGAATATTCCGGATGCCAATATTTTGGGAATTGGGGCGCCACTTTCATGTGAATAAGATATACTTGGATTGTGTAATTTAATTAATAGTTTTACCATATACTCCCTCCGTCTCAAAATGTTTGGGACGTTTGACTTTTCAATCGCTTACGAAAAGTCTAATTAATCCTTCGAATTTCATCAAATGATCTAATACT
The DNA here is from genome assembly GCA_036785695.1 of Gentiana straminea. Lineage (NCBI taxonomy): Eukaryota > Viridiplantae > Streptophyta > Magnoliopsida > Gentianales > Gentianaceae > Gentiana > Gentiana straminea. Next base: position 716,190 of record JAVUPR010000278.1, on the reverse strand, counting down.
TTTTACATTTATGTACTTTAAGTTTCACTTTATCATAACCCTAATAATATTACATCAATTAACAAAATTCCAAGGATTAATTAGACTTTTCGTAAGCGGCTAAAAAAGGAAATGTCCCAAACATTTTGAGACGGAGGGAGTATTAATATTAAATATTAATGTGTATAGATTTATTCACATGTGTAAATTGATTTATGGTAATATAATAAGATATATTCAATATGAGATATTGTGAATATATATCTTGGAAATATATTTAATATAAGATATTGAATATTAATGAGATAAATCAATCAAATCTATTTTCCTTATTTTACTAGTAAAATATTTTTTCTCTACTCAATCTATCAGAAGCTTTTCCCAATCAGTTTGGGAACTAGAGAGGGACGCCTCAACACCTATATAAGAAGGGGTTGGTTAGCTCTTTTGTACAACATAATTCCAAGAGACTAATAGTTCTTGTGAAAAACAAGAGAGCTTCCAAGAGAGAGTCTTGAGAGATAGAAAAGGCCGGTCTAGCAACCGGTTTTTTCTAGTAGCAATCCAATGGTGGATTCCGGCGGGTTGTTCGTGTGGACTAGCGGTAGAGCCCGAACGCTTGGGCGGCTCCATGCACCACTACTCTCCTTAAACGGTCAAAGCGTCGATCTTTTAGATCAAGCAAGGTAACCACCGTCTACTATCTTATTATGTTAGTTGCTTAAACGAAGTCAATCCTGGTTAAAGGAAATAAAATTTGAATTCTGCTGTGTTCCCGCATAGATTTCCTAACATATACCTTGGATGATCTAAAATAGATCGTCGCTTTATCTACGGTTGTAGTTTCTGCATGAATCCACCCAAGTGTTCGGCATCTACCGTTGATCCACACGAACGACCCGCCGGAATCCACCATTGGTTTGCTACCGGAAAAAGTCAGCTGTTAGGCCGCCTTTTTCTTCCTCTCAAAACTTTCTCTAAAGAAGCTCTCTTAATTTTCTCACAGAAAATAAGACTTGTAATCGTGATCCAAAAGAGTTTGACACCCACTACATATATATAGTGAAAGGCGCGCCCCATGTAGTCTCCCAATCTGATTGGAAAAGCTTCTGAGTGAAGTAAGGAGGAAAAAAACATTTTACTAGTAAAATAGGAAAAATAGATATTCTAGATTTATCTCATTTAATTTAATATCTCATATTACATAAATCTAAGATATTGTCAATATCTAATATTGGCTATCTTTATCATATTACCATAAATCAATTTGCACATGTGTGTAAATCTATACTCATTAATATGTAATATTAATATATGATAATACTATTAATTAATTTGCACAATCCAAGTGTATCTTAACACACTCAAATTTTCGCCCCATATGCCACAATATTGGCATCCGGAATATTCTTATTAATTAATATAATACTATGATTAATCAATTTGTAAAATCCATGTGATTCGTATACACGTAATAATTTCGATCTATACATCAATTATGTATATTTAATTAATCAACATAATTAATATCTTGTATTTAATTTATTCATAATAAATAAATACCACCATATTAATTAACCACTATAACACTTTATAGTCGAGAAAAACTTTCCTTATTGGGTTATCACCATACCGCATTTTAATCCGGCTAGAAGACCTTATGTGTGTGACCCGTTAGACTTTCGAATATGTTGGCCGTAGGCACAAAGTGCATTTACTAATATACCCCTCAAACCTAACGATCATTAGACCTGGCCAAATGAAACCGGCGGTTTGGCCAACCACCGGTTTGGTCAACTGCCGGTTTGTGGAACCGCCGGTTGGCCGGTTGGTGGGCGGTTTGAGATTTTTGGAACCGGAACCGGACCGGCCGGAACGGTTGAAACCGCCGGAACCGAACCGGAACCGGAACTGGCCCAACGGCTCATTTTTTTTTTCTCCCAGACACCTCAAAAAAATTCCTATAAATACTACCCCATTTCATTTCAAAATCCTACTCGATTAAAGGTACGCAATTTATATCTTACTTATATATTTGTTACAAACTAAAAACTAAAAAAAAAAAACCTATTAAAAATAACTAAAAATATAGAAAACTAAAAATAACTATAAAAAACCTACTACAAAAAACTATTTAAAAAAACCTTAAAAACAAACCCGACAGAAACTATAAAAACCTATTAAAAATAACTAAAAAATACCTACTACTTTAAACTTAAAAAAAAAACTATAGAAAACTATTAAAAAAACCATAAAAACCATATACAAACCTATGAACCTATATAATACAAACACATAAGAATACTATAAAAGACTACAATAAAACAAACATTTAAAAAAAAGACTATAAAGAATACAAAAAACAATAAAAACCTATAACAAACCATAACAACACTACACAAAACAAAAAAAAACTATAAGAAACTATAAAAACACCCAAAAAAACCATATACAAACATTAAAAATTGTATGAAACTATAAAAGACAAACACATATATTAGTATATGTTGATAGTAATAATAAGAGGGAGTTTGTTTTTCGTCGTCCGAATTTCGTCGTCCACTTTTGATTCCTCATTCTTGTTTCAAAAACGACGCCGTATGAATAAGTATTTGCATACCATGCCCCTGTAAAAAAAACTAACTGCATACCCTTCGTTCTAGACCATTCCACGCCCTCACCGCCTCTCCGGACTGTTCGATGCATCTTTGATCTCAAGTCTCACTCTCACTTTCACCTTTCTCCATTACTCACTTCCAACGTATTGCTGATGCACCACCGCCTCACTTCATGTCTCTGAAGGCATTCGCATTAAAGTCTAAAGCAGCGTTTTTCCAAAGGTTTTTTGAAATAGAAGTTAATATCTTTCTTGTTGTTTTGTTTCTCCTTTGTTGAATTTTTTGGTGCTTAATCTCAGGTCGGTGGTTGTTGCGATTTCAACAAATGCGGTGACTGTAGACACATAGATGGTGCCGGTGCCGATTGGTTTAATGCGATGTAAATTTTGACAAACAATGATTTGAGAACTGAAAAGAAGTTGCTCAATTGCAAGCTTTGATGAGATCAACAACAAAATCTCAATTCCAGATTGAAGCCATGTTAACAGGCCCATGTCGTGTGGCTTCGGCTGCCATGAGAGAGGAAGCATAGATGGTTTTGGATCCGATAGAGCAGGTTGTGGTGGCGATGGGGTGGTGGTACCGGTACCAGAGGTGACGGTGGATCTACTTGTGGTGGCTTTCTCTGTGTCTTATTTCATTAACAATTTGTATCTTCTGTGGCTATTGTGATGGCGCTTTCCATCTGTATTTCTGCTGTCTTTTTCGTTTAATAAGATATTCTCTCCATATTCAGCGCTACGTGGGTGGAAGGGTGTGCAATTGAGGAAGATGGATATTCCAGGTGTACAGTGGTTCTATGAATTGTTGCGTTGTGTTTGGTCACTCTCAAGACGATTCATCTGGTTTTTTTTTTGTTCTCCACCCAAATCTTGTGAGTTTCTGACGGACGTTTTCTAGACTATTACAATCCTTACCGGCAGTGTACCGGGTCAAATTGTAGTGCTAGTATGGTGAGTCAGGTGTCGAATCCTCGGGGAACGTGGTAATTCTTTTAAGTGTGGTTAAACACCAAACAACTATTATTAACTCGATCTAAATCGCAGGTTTATCATACGAGTCACTACTATACTAACAAACAGAGAATAAATGCATAAATTAAAACTAAAATAATATAATATATATAAATACATAAATATATATAGTAATACATAAATAGTAAATATATATATATATATATATATATATATATATATATATATATATATATATATATATATATACCAATATATTAAATATTAATAATTATTATAGAACTAGCCAAGATATATGTAATTGAATTATTCAATCTTTTTAGTTTAATGGATGTGCTCGTTCTTCCTTTTTATTAGGTCCAATTGAATATGTGAAACGGTGCACTCCTCGCCTTAACGGTCCCTCTCACACGAGCGTACGAAACTCGTCATATGTCTCATCAATCGTCCAATGTCATCCAAAAGATTGGGTACTCCGTTTTGTCATGCGGTCAATGTTAAGGATCTTGATCAGAACGGGTGAATTAACGTAATTAGATCTCGAGTACAGATAATTTCAAGAAGTGTTTCTCTTTTCAAAAGATAAAACAATTCTACCCCCGGGTAGGAAATAGGATTCCGTTGTCACGCTTTCACTCGGCCATTTTTACCCTCCGGTTTTTCTACATTTTTCTCATATCCTAACTTCACCGTTTAGTTCGTCATTAGGTTATGGTGCGATTCAAATTGATTAATTACGTCAATACGAATATTTTTAATACATTTCAAGTAGAAAAAGATTCATCAAATTCAATTTTAATCAATTTTAGTTATAGTCATCATCCATTTTACCAAAATGATCGAAATATTTCAATTACATATCTTGGCTAGTTATAGATTTAGCCTACTAACATTATAAAGAAAAACATAAAAACAACAAACATAAAACTTTAGAATATTACCAGGTTACAGCTGCTGATTTAGAGGCCGTATTCTCCGGAAATTACAACAACTTCTTCAACATCGAACTCCCGATAACCGTCCAAGCATTACAACGATACTACGGCTTCTACATTATTTATGGCATAATGCCTACTAATATATACATTACTACTACTAATTTTAGGAGATTAAAAGATATATATAAGCTAGTATATATATATTGGTACCCCCCATTCAGTCTACAATCATGCTGTATTTATAGGCAAAGTTTCCAAGGCCGGATCGATCCGGGGTGAAGCGAGATCGATCCGGGAATAAAGAATATTATCCCACCGGCTTATCCTCTGCAGAATCACATGCTAATCATCATTATATTTCCTAACAGAAGGGCCGGATCGATCCGGGGTTAATCCGGATTGATCCGGGTAGCATTTTTCCAAATCTTGATCTGAAACTTGATAAAATCATAACTTGAGCTCTGGATCTCCAAATGACATAATTCAAGAAGCGTTGGAAAGCTCTTTAAAAGATCTATAACTTTCATGAAGGACTTTTCGTCAGAAAATTCCTTTTTGATGGGCCATTTATTCGTCGAAAATATAATTCGATAATGGTAACACGAACCGTTGATCCACTTAAATTCTTAATCTCGTGGCACTTCCTTTCTTCCTTCAAAAGACATGTTTTAACTTCAAAAAGTGTCGTCACTCGGGGTTTAGCTAAAAATCTGCAATAAAACATAAAAAATACCCACGTAAATCTGACACGACACTCCGGTTACAAAACCGGTACAAAATTTATAAATTTTTATCACTTTTACTAGATTTTTATATTATTTTAGACTTATTCATAACTATTGATATTACATAAGATTATCGTTATAATTTCTTATATTTTATATAGAAAGAGTTGATAAAATATATAAAATATCGTAATTTATATCATATAAATGTTATACATCAACTACTCCCCACTTAGCTTTTTGATCGTCCTCGAGCAAAATAAGCGGTAACATATAAAAATTGCAATAAAAATGATATACTTGGTAGATTAAATTTCAAGTCAGTAAAATATCATTTCAATATTATAAATATATTAATTATATCTTTCTTAGAGGTTAACAAGATAAAAAGTGTATATAACTTAGATAAATTATTTATCGAATATCATTTAAATGAAATTCTACATAATTTACCTAATAAATATAATTAAAATTCTTGAATTATTTTCCTATCTCAACTTATATGAAATATTTGGAATCAAGGACTAAGTCAAGTAGTTGGCAAAATGGCTTATAACGTTTTAGGCTCAGGGTGTTGGTTAATCGAAAGGATAAAAAAGGAAATCAAAAGAGAAAGAAGCAAGTCGTACGTACTTACACCTTCATATTTTTTATCAAAAAGATATCTCGATTAATAACATCCTAATATTATTTCACCTATTTTTCAGATTTTCTCTCTTTTTTTTTTTTTTTTTTAGAGAATACTAACATACCCGAACTCATTGCCAAAATCGACTATCTTGCAAGTGTCATGAGGTGAGATCGAATATATTAATACCATCTAACTTTTCCAATCTCAGCATATACCATTCTTTTGCATCGATACTTAGCTTTTATGTCATCATCTCCTTTCATAAGTACGTACAAAATCGTGGGAATTTTAGGAAATGTAGACCAAAATAGGCTAAGGGTCGGTTATAATTGGTTTAATCACAAATGGCTATTTCAAGTGAGGTCTGGCCACTCTATTTGGCTGAGGTGGGGACAAAAATTGGAAATTTTATTCAGGTAGGCTATTTGGCTATAGCTAATCAAAGTTATGCCAAAAATCGTCATTCCTAGTCCGATTCCATATTCATATTTCGTTTTGAAAAGAAAATCATTCTAACATTTCATTATAGATATAAGTATATTTGCTAAATTTCATAAATAAAAAAAAATACTCGATCATATTTATGTATAGTTACATATACTTAAAATCTTATAAAAATCTAAAACTGACATATATAATATAATTATAATATATCTAATTTACTTTACTTAATTAAAAATTTATTCTTACCAATTTATATTATTTTTATTCATATTAATTATATATTATGTACTTAAATTTATTCAAGAAAAATTAAACTAAGTATTAAGCAATTAAGTATAAATTTATATGAAAAATTTTAATTTTTATTTACTAACCTAACTCTACTCCCCACTTACGAAGTGGCATCGTCCCGATGTTCAGTGAGTAATAAAAAAGTAGGTTAGAAAAAAAAATTAAAATATTACTAACATATATTACTAAGATTGAACTAAAATAATAAAATTAAAGAAAACAACATATATATTAAATATAATAAAAACTATTACAAACTTATAGAGAATTAATTAAACATAATACTAAGCTACTAAAAACACTAAATTAAACATCTTACTACCAACCAACTTATATTAAACCAACAACTAAACATAAACTCATTCCATCCAAAACATATCAAACTGTAGATGAGCAACCGGGAGTATCAACCGAAAGCAGTCCCATATGAGAATCACGAGAAGGATAAATCTCGTCCGTAGCAACCTCAGGGACTTCATTCAAATGAACACACAGTCTGGATATAAGCCAAGAAAAAGGCATCGGCCTTCCTCTACTACGTCTTTCCACCGCGAAATTAATGGCCGTCTTGTATATTAAAATCCCCCAGTCCACATATGCTCCAACAGTTATTGCATACAATAGAAGCATCTTGTCGTCAGTAACCCCAGAAAAGTCACTAGTGGGATAGATTCGGGAATTAATAAAGTGTTTCCATGCCCTCAGATGAGGGGGTAAAGCCAAAGTGGATGAATCATAGTCATGGTCAAAAAGTGGAAACACATAATGAAATGCTTCGGCAGTGCGATTGACAAGATTATAGGCATTTCCGAGCTCCCATTGAAACTCGAAATGTGGGTTTGGAACAAAGCTACACGGCGGGATTTCAAAATTTTGATTAACAACGACTGAAGAAAAGGTTATAACGATACCCCGAACAGTAATAAGATGAGTTGCGGCTACCGTCGTGACGTCAGATAGAGATGCGTAAAAATCTCGAACAATAGAAATGTTGATTCTACCTCGGGGATGCCTCACCAACTTTCTCCAACCACAGCCTCAGATTAAATTTCGACCCCATTGATCTAATTTTTCCGTGTTTAATCCTTTCTCTATCAGTATAGGAGAATTAACAAAATTCACACTTCTTGGGATATTATTATGGAAAGAAGAGGATTGAGAAGCGGGAACCACAGCATCTGGAGTCGGTGGTTCGTAACTATTAACGGAAGAAGTCGAGTGAATAGACATAATTAAAAAAAAACTTATATAGAGTAGGTAAGAAGAGATAAGAAATGAGCAAGGCTTTAAGCTGGCTGATATTTCCTTATATAGAAACATACACATCGTGCAAAAGTAGAAAAGATCTTTGTTTTGGCATTTATTGGGCTTCTCGGATCGATCCGAGAAAGGGCCGGATCGATCCGGCCTATCAGATTAAAATCCCTGTCAAGTCGGCAAACTAACACCGGATCGATCCGGGATCAGCTATTCCCTAACAGAGTTGTTTTTGGCTTGAAAATGCCCGAATTTTTTTTTTTTTTTAGTTTGTGAATTTTTGCTTAAAAACTGTTGTTTCTTTATTTTTTTTTATTTTTGTAGAATATTGATATCGACAAAATTTACTACACGGTGCGTAAAATAAAATCATACGAAATTGATATAAAATAATCAAAAACTAGTTATTCGAAAATAAATTGTTTAAGTTTCAACACATCATAAAATGTTTCAAATCACTCCTCATCATCTCCCATCTCGACAAAGCTCGAACTCGGCATGGATTGAGAACTAGCAGGATCATGAGTCGACTCAAACAATGGTTCTTGAAAAGGCGTCGACATCCTAACCGAATTATCGAATCCCATAGAACTCATCCCTGTTGTGATATCAGCAAAAGTGCTTCCCCAGCTTGTCGTGGTGTGGGAAAATGCTCCAAATCCTCCCCAACTGGATGTAGCTTCCGCCGTGGTACCTGTCGAAAAATCACATATACCACTAGTTTGATTTCCAAAAGATTGTGACACTGGTTGGAAGTTTGATTGAGGTGGCATTGGTGGAATTATTTCGGGCAAGGTATATGGCTCAGATTGGCAATGCGGAATATCCATTTCGGTGTAGGCAGGGTTCGAAAGTATATTCATCTGATATAAACCTCGCATGCCTTGCCTTAAATCCTCAGACCATTGCCTATTCATTTCCTCATAGATAGCCATATTGGCATTGGCACGATGAACATAATAGGATAAGGATTGAAACATGTCATAAGTGATGGTATTTGGAAGCTGAGATTGTGTATGACTCGATGATGGAGGAACAATGGTGGATTGGGAAACAGGTGGAATAGGCTGAGGTCGGCGGCGGTTTGGGTTCATAAAATCTATTTTTCCCACCGGTTGAGCTGGCAAACTAGGGCCTATCAATGTTTCATCAGCCTTAATCAGATTATCATTAGGCTGATCAGGAACACCTATTTGTCGGCATAATGAAGAAATAAAACAAGGAAAAGGCATATGACTGCCTGGTTTAGCAGTCGTGACAAATTCCTTGGCCCGTCTATACATGACCTTGCCTACATCCACAGCTATACCATTGACCATAGCCCATGTAATACAAAGATCCTCTTTACCAAAAGATGTCAAATGACGAGAAGGGTAAATAGTCGAACTAATAAAACGCTTAATGGCTTTCATATCCCTTATACACTTTCCGTATGAAAATCTATTTTCATGCCATCTAGCTGTAGGATCTAACTCGTTCTGGGCTGTTAAGACTATATGGTCAAAATCTGCAGGTTCATCAAGATTCCACACTGTATAATAATCCTCATCTTCTGGTACATCAGGAATACCATATATAGCATTTATAATATGAGGAGTAAACGACACTGTCTTGGTTCTTAAGGTTACAGAAGCTAACTCACCATCTTCTGTTGCATTATGTGTTGCTAACAGAGAATAAAACTCAGAAACCAAGGTCGTGTTAACTTCACCTTCTCGTAAAGCGGCTAACTCCATCCACTGTCTACTTTCAAAAATTGCTTTCACTTCTTTTCCCAAATTATTAAAATCTAAACCCCTTTCTATCGCAACTAAACATTTTCCAAACTTATTCCTTAACGCACTTTTAGCTGCTCTAGACGCGGTTCTCTGAAAACTAACGGCCAATTCTTCAGGTGTTAATGGCCTTGTTTCAATGACCGGGATTTCGATTGGGATATTTGGCTTACGTTTTTTAGCGGCTTTTGATGATTCGGCCATTCTACGATAACGACATAATAATTTAAAAACAACAACAAAACAAAGCAAAACAAACAAAACAACACTACACAAATGAGTATCAAAACAGTTGAAAATAAATAAAAAGTTACATAAAAACGAAATTAACGAAATAAATTACTACATTGTTACCTTATAGTGCTAAAAAGGTTGAAGAGTTGGCCGGAAAAGATGAATGTCGCCGGAGTGAAAGTTGAAGCTTTTTCTTGAAATTTTTTCAAATTTGAATGAAAGATTGAAGAGAAGAGAGGAAAATGAGAAGAAAAAGGAGTGAGGTGGTGTGAGAGTGATTTTAAGTGATGATTTTGAAGAAAAAAAATTCGAAGGGGGGAAGAGGGTGTGGGGCGGCTGTTTGAAGAAAAAAATTGGAAGAGAAAGAAGAAGGGGAAAACCCGTTCTATTTAGGTTTTTGGGGTCCCGGATCGATCCGGGGTTATGTCGGATCGATCCGACCTAATTTTTTTTTTATATTTTAAAATAAAATATTAAAACTTATAGGGGTCCTAATTCCGCTATTTCTAAATCTTCCAGAGTTCTGATATAACGTTCTATCAACCTAACTTTGAGAAATGAGGCGTTTGAATTTTCTCTTTGACATCCATCGGGATTTTCGGATAACCACCTAATCGTTCCCTTCTTAACAACATTCAAACACTCATCCTGAGATTTGGTTGTGCTTTCTCCACAATTCCCATTATGCTCACTTTTTCCACAGATTCTGCATCGCATTAAAAACTTTGCCCTTCTATTTATCGAACTTCTCGATTTTCCATTACATACTTCTTTCAATCTGATCTCTCTCAATACTTGCTTGTTTTTCTCAAAAACTAAAGCTTCTATTGTAAACGCGACATCTTTATCAAGGCCTAACTTCAAAAGCAAAACAAAAACTCCTAATCTATCTAAAAAAGACATCCAGTTCTTTTACGTCTGTCCGGTAAAAGACGAAACTAGTTTAAATATATAAAACATAGAAAAGTAAAGTAAAGAAAGATAGCACCTGGGATTCGGCTGAACTTAGTTTTCCTGCTTTTTTTTTAGTTTTGCGGAGGATCGATTAGCAACATTACTTCCTTTTTTAATGAGATCCCTTCACCTTCCACAAATAGCTTTACCCTGTGGCCATTGGCTATAAATGTTGTATTTCCATCAGTTAGTTCAACAGCTCCAGATATGTAGACCCTTGTTACTCTAAATGGACCTGTCCATCTTGATTTAAGCTTACCTGGAAATAACTTTAAACGTGAATTGTACAATAACACTCGATCACCTACATGGAACTCACGACTATATATTCTCTTATCGTGAAAAGATTTCGTGTGTTCCTTGTAGATTCGAGCATTTTCATAAGCATCAAGACGAAATTCTTCTAGTTCTGTTAACTGAAGTAATCTATGATCACCGACAGCCTTAGGATCGAAATTCAAAAATCTAATAGCCCAAAAGGCCCGGTGTTCTAATTCAATTGGGAGATGACAAGATTTACCAAAAACTAGTTTGTAGGAGGAACAACCAATTGGTGTTTTAAAGGCTGTTCTGTATGCCCATAATGCATCATCCAGTTTCTCTGCCCAGTTTTTACGATTTGAGTCCACTGTCTTTTCTACAATTCTTTTAATTTCTCTATTAGACACCTCTACCTGACCACTGGTCTGAGGATGATAGGGTGTGCCTAACTTATGTTTTACACCATATTTTTCGATTATCTTGGTAAACGGTCTATCACAAAAGTGTGAACCTCTATCACTAATGATAGTCCTCGGAATGCCATACCTAGTAAATATATTTCTTTTAAGGAACCTTATGACAACTTTGGTATCATTAGTTGGAAGAGCTTCAGCTTCTACCCATTTTGAAACATAATCTACCATTACAAGAATAAATCTTTTTCCAAAAGATATAAGGAAAGGTCCCATGAAATCTATACCCCAAACATCAAACAATTCACACTCTAAAATCGGTTGAAGAGGCATTTCATGTTTTTTCGATATATTTCCCCATTTTTGGCATGATTCACAAGATTTCGCATATTTATATGCATCTCTATATAGTGTAGGTCAATAAAAACCACATTGTAAAACTTTAAAAGCAGTTTTCCATCCTCCATGGTGACCTCCTGCCTCACGATCATGGCAAAACGATAAAATACTTAAAATCTCATTATCAGGCACACATTTTCTGATTATCCCATCTGAACATTTACGGGAAAGGTCTGGTTCTTCCCAGTAATAAAATTTTGAAGTCGTAAAAGAATATCTTTTTATGTTGCCAAGTCCAATGAGACGGAATATAATCACAGGTAAAGTAATTAACGATATCTCCAAACCTTGACATTTCCTTAGAAGGAATTCTATTCTTTAATAATTGCATGGCTGAAGGAGTATCGATTCTAAACAATTGTTCATCATGAAATGAATCTTGTATTTCAATTCCCTTTTCTTCATTTTCCATTCTACTTAGATGATCTGCTACTACATTTTCACTTCCCTTTTTATCTTTAATTTCAATATCAAATTCTTGAAGTAAGGGAATCCATCGAAGGAGACGTGGTTTAGCATCTTTCTTACTTAATAAGTACTTCAGGGCTGAATGGTCTGTATAGATAATAACCTTAGATCCAACAATATACGATCTAAACTTATCTAAGGCAAAAATTACAGCCAACAGTTCTTTTTCTGTAGTTGCGTAATTAAGTTGAGATGCGTTTAATGTGTGAGATGCATAGTAAATTGCTTTGAGTACTTTGTTATATCTTTGACCTAAAACAGCTCCTACAGCTAAATCACTCGCATCACACATAATTTCAAACGGCAAACTCCAATCTGGTGCTACTAGTACCGGTGCGATAGTTAACCTCGCTTTTAGGGTCTGAAAGGCTTCCATACATTTACTATCAAAGTTAAAAGGTACTTCCTTTTCGAGCAAATGACTTAGAGGCTTTGCTATTTTTGAGAAATCTGCAATGAATCTTCTATAAAAACCTGCATGTCCAAGAAATCCTCTTAGAGTTCTTAAATTAACTGGTGGAGGTAACTTTTCGATTACCTCGACTTTAGCTTTATCAACTTCGATACCTACTTCAGAGATTCTATGTCCTAAATTAATTCATTCTGATACCATTAAGTGACACTTTTCCCAGTTTAAAACTAAATTGGTATCTTCACAGCGTTGTAACACTCTTTCTAAGTGCGATAAACATTCATCGAAGGAATCTCTGTATACACTAAAGTCGTCCATAAAAATTTCTAAAAACTTCTCGACCATGTCAGAAAATATAGCCATCATACATCGCTGAAATGTAGCTGGTGCATTACATAAACCAAACGGCATTCTTTTATAAGCGAAGGTTCCATACGGACAAGTGAAAGTAGTCTTTTCTCTATCTCCCTTGCAATGAATATTTGTAAATATCCTGAATAACCATCTAAGAAACAGTAATACTTATGTCCACTTAAGCGTTCCAACATTTGCACTATGAATGGAAGTGGATGATGATCTTTCTTATTATGATCGTTAAGTTTTCGAAAATCAATGCACATTCGATATCCGGTAATTTCTCTTGTCGGAATCCATTCATTTTTATCATTTTCCTTTATTGTGAAACCTCCTTTCTTTGGTACCACTTGAGTTGGACTTACCCATTCACTATCAGATATAGGAAAGATTATCCCCATTTCTAATAGTTTAATAACCTCTTTCTTAACAATTAGCTGCAAATTTGGATTGAGGCGGCGTTGTGGCTGAATACAAGGTTTAGCGTCCTCCTTTAAAATAATTTTATGAACGCAAATCTCAGGGCTAATTCCTTGAATATCAGCTATTGTCCAACCAAATGCTTTCTTATGCTTTTTCAACATTCTAAGTAATTGGTCTTCTTGTAGCTCAGTTAAGGTTGACGAAATAATAACCGGTAATAGATTATTAGTTTCAAGAAAAGCATACTTAAGATTTAAAGGAAGTGGTTTCAACTCTAGATTACTGGGTGGATCTTCTACTGAAGGTTTTAGAACTGGACCTTCCAGTTCTAATTCCAGATACTGGTGCCATGGTGGTTTAGGGCTAAAACTTCCTTTATTCAGATAAAGGATTATCTCTTTCATTTCAGTGTCCTTCTTATTCTCTTTATAGATAGACAATCCTAGGCATTCTTCTAATCTGTCTTCATAAGCTGGTAATTGAATATCATAGACATTGTGAATATCCTCTATAAAAGAACATGATTCTGGTGATTTGTATGGATGTTTCATAGCTTTGAATATATTGAAAGCAACTGTATCTTCGTTAACTCTCAGTATTAATTCTCCTTTTTGGACATCGATTAACGTTCTTCCTGTAGCTAGGAATGGACGACCTAGAATAAGTGGCGCTGAATATCCTTCTTCCATTTCCATGACTACAAAATCTACTAGGAAGTAGAATTTATCTATCTTAACCAATACATCCTCGATAATTCCTTTAGGGTATTTAACTGATCTATCTGTCATTTGAAGAGTCATTTCAGTGTTCGTAAGTCTTCCTATGCCTAGTTTCTTATAATCCTCATAAGACATGAGATTAATACTTTCTCCAAGATTACATAGTACTTTTTTAAACAAAAATCCTCCAATTTCACAAGGAATTGTAAAACTACCAGGATCTTTCATTTTAGGTGGTAATTTATCTGTAAAATTGCAGAGCATTCTTCATTGAGGCAAATATTCTCATATTCGTCTAACTTTTTCTTGTTTGATAGAATATCTTTCAGAAACTTTCCATAGGCAGGCATATTAACTAGAGCTTCGATAACAGGGATATTAACATGAAGATGACGAAAAGTTTCAAGGAAACGAGCATACTTCTTATCTGTTTTTATTTTCTTAATTTGATCTTTAGGTGGGTAAGGTAAAGATTCTAAATCTATAACCTTTGATCCCGAAGTCATTTTCTCTTTTCCTTTCTCCTTAAATCTTTGAGCGTTACTTGGTTGCCATGTATCATGATCTTGAAATTTTTTCTTTAAAATGCTCCCTGAATCAATCTCTACTTCAGAATTTTTCAACTCTTCCTGTTTATCATCCTTGTTTTCAGTATCTTTTACTTTAACATGTTCCTTAAATAAATTTCTTAAATCTCTATACATGGGATCTTTCAGAATCCTCGGGATTTTTACCCATTTCTCACCTTCATTTTCAGGTTCCATACTTCTATTTTTTTTCAAGAAATTTTCTATAATTTCTTCTTCCTCATCAGTGAATTCATGTTCATCTTTAGTTTCATCATTCTTACCATCTAAATCATCTTCTACTTCATTATTTCAGAAGTTTTCTACTCCATTACTACCACAGAGTTTTCTACTTCTGGTAACTACAACATTTACCTCTCTCGGATTTCTTTCAGTGTTACTTGGTAATCCTCCTGGTGGTCTACTGTTTTTACGTTCACCTTCTCTACTCAAATGATCTTCCATATTTCTTAATGAGGCTTCTATCGTCCTCATTCTGGTATCATGGCCACTCATAGATGTTTTTATTGTACTCATATCTTTAGTGACTGTACCTATAGAAGTCATCATTGTTTCCATATTTTTAGCTTGAGTAGACACCACACCCATCATATTTTCCATTAGTTTCTCCCATTTTTCAACCCCTTCTCGAAGCCGAGTTGAACTTTGAGTTATTGGTATACTCTGAGTGGTGTGTTGAGGATAGGATCTGGGTAATGATTGTAAATTCTGATTAGAGGTATCTCCCTGATAAACTTGATTATTAGACGAATTCCTATATGGAACTGGATATGGCGGTTGTCCTTTCTTACTAGGGTTTTCAGACCATCGAAAAGTTGGGTGGTCTCTTCTAATAGCATTAAACGAGTTTGAATATGCATTGTTCAAATTCCTATGCTGCTGAAGAAAACTTACCTCCTCTCTCGAATATCCTGTTGGTTCTTCAATCCCTAATGGCATATTATCCTGATTTGAGTATTCAGTGGGTGTACTATTTTCTGAACTTAGGTTTTTGTTAGATTGTAGGCGATCAAATTTCCTACTCAAATTCTCCAAATGTGCTAGAACTTCTGTATTAGATGTACATTCTCCTGCAAAAGCTACTTTTCTGGTGCTAGAATCGGTTTCCCACATTCTGTTATTTTTGGAAATCTTTTCTATAGCATTGTAAACTGTTTGTGCTTCACTCATCATTAAAGAACCACCACATGCATGATCTACATCCGCACGTGAGTCTTTTCGTAATTTACGACAGAAAAGTTGGTTTTGCATATCTAAGGAATAACCATGGTCGGGACAAGCTCTTAACGAGTTTTTAAATCTCTCCCGTGCATTCCCAAGCGTTTCTTCGGATCCTTGTCTAAAGTTAGCAACCTCGACTTTTAATTCCAAATTTCGTCCAGGAGTGAAATATTGTTTCAAAAATTCAGTTTGAATATCCTCCCAACTGGTCAGTGAGTGATGTGGAAGAGACATAAACCAATCTCGTGCTCGTCCTTTTAGAGAAAAAGGAAACATAGACATTCTTGTTAACTCACGATGAGCACCTTGACTTTTGGCTGTATTGCACAATTCTTTGAAAAGATAGAGATGATGATATGGATCTTCATCATCTTCTCCTAGAAATTGGGCTCTTGTGTCAATTAAACCGAAAAGATGAGATTTAATTTCGAAATTGTTCGCTCCTTCATTGGGTAAAAGAATGAGATTATTAGTCTGGTTCCTTCTTATGGTCTGATCACAGATAGGTCTTGGGTTTGGTGGGTTATTACGATTATTCTGGTTCCGATTCTGATTATTCCTATTATTAGGATTTTGATTATTATTAGGGTTAATAGGGTGTTGTCCATGCCCTTGAGCATGGTCTAGCCCTTGTTCAGGTGTTTCATTACTGGTTTCAGCCATCCTTGTTTCTCGATTTGACGATGATTCGTCAGGATTTCCCTGACTAGTATGACCACGTTTACTCTCTACTCTTAACTGCCTTTCGTAAGTATTTATGTCATGCTTATAAGGAGTGAGTGGGGCCTTACCGCTTCTGGTCATCAACTATCGAAAAAAAAGAAAATACTCGACTTTGGTAGAAGAAGAAAATTGGTAACTAAAAGAAGGTAGCTACCAACGAAAAATAAAATAGAAATGAGATAAGAAAAAGTGTTGACTTATCCTCGTGAATTTTGAGCTGATACAAGTAGTAACCATAGACACAAAGAAAAAATTAGCAACGTGTCCCCAGCAACGGCGCCAGAAAGCTGACGGACGTTTTCTAGACTATTACAATCCTTACCGGCAGTGTACCGGGTCAAATTGTAGTGCTAGTATGGTGAGTCAGGTGTCGAATCCTCAGGGAACGTGGTAATTCTTTTAAGTGTGGTTAAACACCAAACAACTATTATTAACTCGAGCTAAATCGCAGGTTTATCATATGAGTCACTACTATACTAACAAACGAGAGAATAAATGCATAAATTAAAACTAAACTAATATAATATATATAAATACATAAATATATATAGTAATACATAAATAGTAAAATATATATATATATATATATATATATATATATATATATATATATATATATATATATATATATATATATATATATATATATATATATATATATATATATATATATATATATATACCAATATATTCAATATTAATAATTATTATAGAACTAGCCAAGATATATGTAATTGAATTACTCAATCTTTTTAGTTTAATGGATGTGCTCGTTCTTCCTTTTTATTAGGTCCAATTGAATATGTGAAACGGTGCACTCCTCAGCTTAACAGTCCCCTCTCACACGAGCGTACGAAACTGTCATAGGTCTCATCAACTGTCCAATGTCATCCAAAAGATTGGGTACTCCGTTTTGTCATGCGGTCAATGTTAAGGATCTTGATCAGAACGGGTGAATTAACGTAATTAGATCTCGAGTACAGATAATTTCAAGAAGTGTTTCTCTTTTCAAAAGATAAAACAATTCTACCCCCGGGTAGGAAATAGGATTCCGTTGTCACGCTTTCACTCGGCCATTTTTACCCTCCGGTTTTTCTACCTTTTTCTCATATCCTTACTTCACCGTTTAGTTCGTCATTAGGTTATGGTGCGATTCATATTGATTAATTACGTCAATACAAATATTTTCAATACATTTCAAGTAGAAAAAGATTCATCAAATTCAATTTTAATCAATTTTAGTTATAGTCATCATCCATTTTACCAAAAAGATCGAAATATTTCAATTACATATCTTGGCTAGTTATAGATTTAGCCTACTAACATTATAAAGAAAAACATAAAAACCAACAAACATAAAACTTTAGAATATTACCAGGTTACAACCGCTGATTTAGAGGCCGTATTCTCCGGAAATTACAACAACTTCTTCAACATCGAACTCCCGATAACCGTCCAAGCATTACAACGATACTACGGCTTCTACATTATTTATGGAATAATGCCTACTAATATATACATTACTACTACTAATTTTAGGAGATTAGAAGATATATATAAGCTAGTATATATATATTGGTACCCCCCATTCAGTCTGCAATCCTGCTGTATTTTTAGGGAAAGTTTCCAAGGCCGGATCGATCCGGGGTGAAGCCGGATCGATCCGGGAAAAAAGAATATTATCCCACCGGCTTATCCTCTTGCAGAATCACATGCTAATCATCATTATATTTCCTAACAAAAGGGCCGGATCGATCCGGGGTTAATCCGGATTGATCCGGGTAGCATTTTTCCAAATCTTGATCTGAAACTTGATAAAATCATAACTTGAGCTCTGGATCTCCAAATGACATAATTCATGAAGCGTTGGAAAGCTCTTTATTAGATCTATAACTTTCATGAAGGACTTTTTGTCATAAAATGCCTTTTTGATGGGCCATTTGTTCGTCGAAAATATAATTCGATAATGGTAACACGAACCGTTGATCCACTTGAATTCTTAATCTCGTGGCACTTCCTTTCTTCCTTCAAAAGACATGTTTTAACTTCAAAAAGTGTCGTCACTCGGGGTTTAGCTAAAAATCTGCAATAAAACATCAAAAATACCCACGTAAATCGACACGACACTCCGGTTACAAAACCGGTACAAAATTTATAACTTTTTATTACTTTTACTAGATTTTTATATTATTTTAGACTTATTCATAACTATTGATATTACATAAGATTATCGTTATAATTTCTTATATTTTATATAGAAAGAGTTGATAAAATATATAAAATATCGTAATTTTTATCATATAAATGTTATACATCAGTTTCCGAGTATTTTTTCATAAAAAAATTGTGCTTTATGTTCCTTTTCGTTTGGATTACTTATGGCTTCGTAATTTTGATGTTTCCTGATATTATTCTTCAACTTTTCATCTAAACACCTATTTCATCTATCCGATCGAATTTCATGAACATATATTCTTTGGTTTTTGTTCTTTCTTCACATATTTTCCCCTTATTTTTACCTATAATAACGTGTGAATGTGATGATGACGTGTTGCAGTCGATGGTAAAGAAATTACAAAGAAAGGGGATTCAAAATGACAAGCTTGGATTCATAGTTGGATGGAAGTAAGAAATTCTTTTGTCTTTCCGTTTTAGTACACATTTTTTATATCTTATTTCTGTATTTTGTCACATCTAAAATTAATGTACACTGAAAATAGACAAATAAAAATGGAAGATTTGATTGTTTTTGTTTAGGAAATTTAAGTTCAACAACTTTGATCTCCTTACGTTTGCTTCTTCAAAATATATATGAAGATGAAGTAGATCCCCTGTATATGTTTCTTGTTAAGGTATGTGTGCTTTTCAGATTTTTTTTTTAGTTGATAATGATTCGTTGATGATTGCTACTGCTGAAATTGAAGATCTGTTACGGATCTGTTTCTTAACAGCGATTCTTTGTGCTAAGCCATTCACATTTACAGTACAATCTTACTTCTTCAGTGAGTTTCCTTGCTTTTCTTTTGGATGTTTTTTTATTTGTTTGTTTGAGCTCTGTTCATGGTGTTTACATCTTATTTGATAGACTTTTCTGCAATTTTAATCACACACACACACACACACACACACACACATATATATATATATATATATATATATATATATATATATATATATATATATATATGTGGTTATGTCGAATCCACTATTCCAGTACATAGACGCCCCCTGTCAAAAAAATTGCACACAAGTCCCGATCTAGACCTTTAAACAATTCTCAGGTAGTTGCAAGCAAACTCCAGATTTCATTTCATTGCCATTTTCGTCTCCCCATTCCAATTTGATCCCCTTCCTGATCTGTTAATCTCATTTTTCAATTTCATCATGTTTGCTCTCTATCATCACCTTCTCATCGTATGACTATTTGTGTAATTGGAGAAAAGAAAGAGTATTCAGACAGCACAACATAGAGGATACTTTTTTACAAAATGGTGTTTTTTACTAGCCCTTTTCCTCATCTCTGTTAAGAAGAGATTTTTTTCGAGGGGTGCTGGTGGATCCGAACTTCCGAAGGTTAGTTTATGAAAATTTTGATTTCCGGACACAGTATTAGAGATCGATGCCTTTTATTTTGTGGGTAAGATTTATGTTTTTTCAGATCATAAGACTATGTTGAGTTTCATAAATGTGCCGCCTTCATTGCACAATATTTGGATTTGTTCACCGCTTGAGAAGTTACGCAACATTGGTGTCCGCCGTTAAAGAGTATGCCGCCAGCAACCTCAAAACCAGTACTACTTCCCAGCCCCAGAAGTCCGTGTTCCCTTTTTCATTTTTATTTTTTATTATTGTCATTTTTGCTCCATATGTTGCATCTCTCTCTAGATTCAATTGGTTTTAGACTCGTATCTGCCTTTCAGTTATTCGGTTATGCATTTTCCTCTTGTTTGAGATAGCTTTGTATGGAAAGCTGATATTGAAGTTTGATGTTTCTATTGTTATTTCGTGTCCATTTTTAGGTATTTATGCCTGCCTGTATCCTTTTGGTCTTTTCCCCATTAATATATTTGACCGAATAGAGTAAGATGAAGATAAGAGGCACTAAAAGGAAGTATATTTCCTTATTTATTTTTTCCTATTTTCTTTGTGATTTTTTAAATTCAAAGTTTGGTGAGCTCTTTTACGGCTTTCATCAAGTAAGGTTGCATTGCATACACGAAAGAGAAGGGAGATTGGGTAGTATTTGTTAGATTGATTAAGTGTTTTTGTGTCCAGATTCCGGATTACTTGGAATTTGTTGTCTAATGTATTTTAATATTGTCCGGAACAATTGTAATTCATCGACTATTTACTGTAATTTTTTGCCTATTGGTGTAATTTTTCACTGAAACATTTGTAATACGTAGCTTTGTAGTGTTCTTGTAGCCCTAGTGAGCTAATTATCCTGAGTCTTCCATCCTCTCATCCTCCCCAATTAGGCAGGGGTAGGACTTTGCTGCAAGCTATATTTCCTCTGAAATTGGAGAAGCAATGGCGAAAAATATGCTGATGCCGGTGTATTCAGCTGCCTTTAAAGAATCAGAAAGTTTGTATGGTATTTGCAAGAAAATAGAGGACTACAATTTCAATCACGGAGTGAACTATACTAAGCTTCTCAAATCTATGGTTTCTACTAGGCTTTTAGGCTTCCAATCTTGGAGATGCATTTGAAGTCGTTAAACAAATGGTATTTCACTTCTTGCTCATTAACTTTGTCCCTGTGCCTTTTTTTAAATTATTTTTTTTTATATTCTTTTTGAGGTCCAGTACAAATTTAAATACTCAATATGTGTATGCATATGTATACAATCATTATATATCTGTTCAATGTTATTGGTTCTTTTGAATTGTACAAATCTGTTTAATGTTTCTTTTTGCTTAACTGGCATGATTAATGGGAAAATATTAACCTAATCACTAACTTTTCAAAGTATAATTAGCATTTTTTGTGATTCCTTTGAGGCTTTCTGTGGTTAAATTTTAGGATCTGTGGTGCTCTTTATAGATTGGAGAGTATGAGATGCAAATCGGTCAATTTAGGCCTCATCAAATCATTATAATATGCTGTTTATAAATAATGGCTATTGGATAGTTCGTTGTGGCTCCTCTACATGAAGATCTTGAAAGAGCTACTTGTAATAATATCCATACGATCGTATCTCGAGTGTCAGTACATTAACGATCGTATCTTATAATCTGGATATCATGCTCTCTCGGAATAACATGTTTACTCCCATTTTGCAAAGATTCTCAAGAACAAGACATTTATTATAAGAAGGCCATTTCAAATATTCACTCCCAATCATAGGATACGCGATTCCCGGACGAACTAACATGTATACTCTGCATGCTTTAGTATCACACCCAATCACTACCGAATGATCGCCCCATGGCTCCTATACATGAAGATCTTGAAAGAGCTACTTGTGGGGTAGCCACCATTCGCCTGGCATGAGTAGACCTTTTTTTGACAAGATTATTCCTTCACTCTATAAGTGTGCAACATTACAAAATCGCTATTCTTGCTCCTTGACGAGTTCTCCATACTCTCATGTCTCTTTCATGGTTTTTTTTGGTTATATTGGATAGTGTTGATCAGAATCTTGCTTGATTGAATTTCCATTTGCATTAAACCACACTTTCTTCCACTATCACACACCCCTACCACCACCGAATAATGCTTACACCCCTTTTTTCAGCAAATATGAAGTGATTCCGATTGGTGTGTTTCGTAGGCAGGCATAAAACTATTGGGATCTATGTATACGTGCCAAATATTGGGCAAATTTTGGTGGAATTTGGTTTTGGTTGATCATGGCCTTCCTTTTCAATCCTTTCAGACTTTTTTACCAGTTTCTATTGTTTGTATGTGTTTCTATGGTTTTGTTTCTGTGTTCCTGGGTTTGTAGTGTTCTAATGTAAGATATAAATTCCGGTTGATTTTCAATTATGGGCATTTTTTTAATCTTCTTTATACCACTGCGTTAAAATTAAGAAAAATGAAACAAGTGAAGAAATTAAAAAGAATTCACTTAAGAGAATATGCAAGCCTTCTAAACCGTGGCGGTGGATTTGATGAAAACACAGAAAGAGCTTCAAACAAGAAACGGCCGTCCAATTTCCACCATCACCCAATCCATTGCATCCTCCTTAACCTTCTGCTACGGTGTTTCCTCACCTTCCCCATCAAAACTGAAAATTTCCTTAATTTCTTCTTCCATAAAAAAAATGGTTAGTCCCTCTGTTTCAAATAATTTATTTTCTTTTTCTTTTTTTACACATCCTTTTATTTTTGGCACACACTACCTTAAATTCAATAGCATTATTTTATCAAAGCCAAACCAAGTTGCATTCTTAATCTGTATAATTTTTTTTTTCATTTTTCCTTTTTTACACATCCTTTTATTTTTAGCACACACTATCTTAAATTCACTAGCATTATTTAATCAAAGCCAACCAATTAATTACATTTTTAATCTGTATAAAAAAAATAGTGATAAGGGCATGGGCCGTGCATCGCATGGCCTCTTACTAACTAGTATACTATAAAAGACTACAATAAAACAAACATTTAAAAAACCTTTAAATACTATAAAAACATATAAGAAGACTATAAAAGACTTAAAAAACAATAAGATAAAAAACTAAAAAATAAACAATAAGAACTACGTTCGCTTTGATTTTTTTATATGTGTTGTGCCACCGACACGATTACATATAAAAAATACGTAGGCAACCGAATTACCGGTACAAGTGTTGAAAAAAATAACACAATTTACATATAAGAAAAATAACACAATATATCTCACGTACAGTTTAATAAAACAACATTTATAATCAACGTATACTTTAAACCGACTCAAAAAACTTATAAAAAAAATATAAAAGACTTTAAAAAAAACAATAATAAAAATAACTATAAAAACCTTTACAACAAACTATAAAAGACTAAAAAATAAACAATAAGAACTACGTTCGCTTTGATTTTTTTATATGTGTTGTGCCTCCGACACGATTACATATAAAAGATACGTAGGCAACCGAATTACCGGTACAAGCGTTGAAAAAATAACAAAAATTTTCAAAATAAAATTATTTACATATAAATAAAATAACACAATATTAATATTATTATAAAACCGAACAGAAATCTATTTATAAAAAAATATATATTACATTCGCTTTAGTAATTATAGTGAAAAGAATAATAATTTGTTATTGTAGTGAAAATAATAAGTATTATATGAAAATTAAAAAAAAAAAGAAATTTTAAACCCGTGGCCGGAACTGTGATCTGAACCGTGATATGAACCGGAAGCAAACCGGGTAAACCGTGAACCGGCACAAACCGGCAACCGCCGTCAAACCACCGGTTTGTCAAACCGGTACTGTTTAAAACCGGCGGTTCCGGTTCCGGTCCGGTCCGGTTAATCCATTTGGCCAGGTCTAACGATCATGGATAGCATCTAGCAACACGTCCACGACCCTCAATCATCAAAAGAGTCAAATGCAATGACTACTACCTTTCATGTGAAACGGTTACCGTGTAAATAGAATCCTATAGCTGTTACAATATCCATACGGTCGTACGTCGAGTGTCAAACATCAACGACCGTATCTTATAATCTGGATATCATACTCTCTCGAAGTAACATATTACTTCCGCTTTCCAAAGACTTTCGAGAATAAGACATTCCTTATAAGAAGTCCCTTTCGGATTTGTACTCTTGTTCATAGGATACGCGATTTCCGGATGAGCAACATGAATCCTACGCATGCTTTAGTATCACACACAATCACTACCGCATGATCTGTTGGAATAGTGTCCTAAACCCAATCGGGTTGGACCGGATCCGACCGGGTCGGATCATTTCTACTATTTCTTTATGTTTTTACATATATTAAATGGCTTTTCTGTTGTCATATATATGTTCTTTTAAAGAACCAATTATGAATTGTTATATGATAACGTCCTTAGTATTAAACTGTGATAGAGAAACCATGATAGGCGATCATGGTTGATGAGATCTCTAATCACTTTAATAAGTTTGATAGTACTTAAATGTCTCTAGGCTGACGTACTATTAAACAGGGCATTGATAGTATAAACAGGCTAGCATGTATTATATGTCTTCTGTCTTTAAGGGCAGGGATAGATCTCGTTTATCGAATTGTAGAGACACTTGGACTGTACGTGGACGTGTATTAGAGAATGCGTATCTTAGACTGACCCACTTACATTAGGTGTCACACTATGTGGCGGTAGTGTAATTATCTTTCAGACCGGAGTCTTCATGGTATCACGGTGTGGATTGTCATGCTTTGACACTATTTAGGTTTCCCCTAGCCACGGGGCTATCATGCGGTAGTGATTGGGTGTGATATTGAAGCATGCGGAGTATACATGATTGTTCGTCCGGGAATCGTGTATCCTATGATTGGGATCGAATATCCGAAATGGCCTTCTTATAAGGAATGTCTAGCTCTCGTGAATCTTTGCAAAGTGGGAGTAAATGAGTTACTTCGAGAGAGCATGATATCCAGACTATAAAATACGATCGTTAATGTATCGACACTCGAGATACGATCGTATGGATATTATTACAACGATAGGATTGTAAGTTACACAGTAACTGTTTCACATGAAAGGTAGTAGTCATTGCATTTGACTCTTCCGATGATTGGGGGTCACGGTGTGTTGCTAGACGCTATCCCGTGATCGTTAGGCATGAAGGGCATTTTCGTAATTTGCACTTTGTGTCTACGGCCAACATATTCGGAAGCCTGTCGGGTCACACACATATGAACATCTAGCCGGATTAAAATGTGGTTATAGATGATAACCAAATAAGGAAAGTTTATCTCGTACTATAAAGGTTATAGTGGTAAATTAATATGGTGGTATTTATTTATTATGAATAAATTAAATACAAGATATTAATATTATTATATTAATTAAAGAATATTCCGGATGCCAATTTATTGGCATATGGGGCGCAACTTATTAGTGTATAAGATACACTTGGATTGTGCAATTTAATTAATGATATTACCATATATTAATATAAGATATTAACATATGAATATATATATGTTCACCACACGTGAATTGCATATAGGATATGCATGTTCGCATTTGTGATAAATATATATGTGTAGATTTATATTTGTAATATATATATGTGATATATCACATGTATAAATTGATTTATGGTAATAAGATAAATATAGTCAATATAAGATATTGACAATATATTGGAAATATTCAATATAAGATATTGACAATATCATAAATTTATTTAATATAAGATATTATACATCATGACATCCAGGATTCAGTTCAAGGGAAGCGACCCCGGTATTAGTAGCGAACTCTTTCCTGTGTAGCTCTGTTTATGTGGAAAACTAAATAACCAATCAACAGCTGATTTGCGACATATAAGACTGGTATCGCTTACCGAATCACCAAGCTAGTACGCAAGCCAGTGAGCGGCTTCGGTCTTAGGGTTTATAGTTCTATATGTTCTTGTTGTTAGCTGTCTACCACTCTTATGAAGATTTTTCTCTTCCGTCTTCGTGCTTGCCGGCGGTTGGTTCAGGGAAGGTGAGCTTTGAAAGCTTGCTTCGAGTACAGCTTCAGCCGAGCGAATAAGGTGTGCTTCGGGTGACATTACCTTATCTGAAATATCCTTAGTGAACTGGTTTGGTCTATCCCTTCAAGTCCTTAGTCAAATAGGGGGTGGGTGGTAGGAAGAAGTTCCTACTTGGCCTCATTATTAATCCTAGCCGGGTTAGAGCCATACATAGGTAATAGCATGTCCCAATGCTATCTCCCTCGAAGTTGTTCTTCAATATGATCTTGTTTTGGGGGGGAGGATCCACTAAATGGACCAACGGAGCACTGTCGGGTCGATAGCCCTTGATCTGAGTTTTCGCTTGAAAGAAGCGCGGATTTACTATTCTAATTTATAAGGGAGCCAAACACGTAGTATCATTGTGTAAGTTGGCACCCCCTTACTTCGCAAAGAATTTTATTGTTCAGATCAAGGCGCATCTGTCTTAGGTACCCCACTTATACCTTAAAATATCATATATGCACCGCGTCATTGGTCACATTCTTAGCCGCTCAAGAGTCAAGAGACTGACTATCTCTCTTTTTACGCAATTTTTAAAATGAAGTAGCAGAGTGACTACTGATTTCTGCTCGTAGTTCCTCTCTTCTTAGTGTACTCGTGCAATAGCGCTTACGGCAGCTCGTAGCTATAGTATGCATGGGGGTAACGAGATATTGATTACACAGTAGTTAGGAGCTCATAGGTTCTCTCGCGGTAGTGCGCTTACGGCGTGCTCTTTCTTTTCTTTCATTCCACCCTAGCCTCTCAATCTAAACACAGGGGTTGTTCGGCATAAGGATAAGCGGAACTGCCGATCGCACGTCATATAAATAAATAGCACATACGATATATTATAACAAAATCTCAAACCAAAATCACTATTATGCTCATATAACATATGTATAAACATAAATATTATAACGAAAAGCCATGTATAAACATAAAAGTAGAAATGATCCGACCCAGTCGGATCCGGTCCAACCCAATTGGGTTTAGGACACTATTTCAACAGTATTGTCTTATGACAGGTTGTCAGCATCATATCAGAATTTTTTCTGCATTGTGGATGCTATAACAAAACCAAAAACTTACAATCAAGCCGTTAGGCATGAGTGTTGGAGAGAGGCAATGCAAAAAGAACTAGATGCACTCCAAGCCACCAAGACTTGGGAGATAGTTCATTTTCCACCTGGTAAAGTACCTATAAGTTGCAAATGGGTTTATAAAGTAAAGTATCATGCTGGTGGATCAGTGGAGAGGTGCATAGACAGATTAGTGGCTAAGGGTTACACACAGACACATGGGATAGATTATCAAGAAACATTCTCCCATGTTGCCAAAAATACAACTATCAGATCTCTACTTGCTATTGCTGCTTCTCAAGACTGGAATTTACATCAAATGGATGTAAACAATGCCTTTTTACATGGAGATCTTGAAGAAGAAGTCTACATGGATTTGACCATAGGGTATAAAACTGACAAGCCTGATCAAGTGTGCAAATTGACTAGGTCTTTGTATGGTTTAAAACAGGCAAGCAGACAGTGGAACTTCAAACTTACAAAGGCTCTTCTTACACTAGGATACACACAATCTTGTCATGACCACAACCTTTTTACTAAAGGGTCAGGTTCAACATTTATTGCACTACTTGTATATGTTGATGACATAATTGCAGCAAGTGCATCCTTTGATCTAATACAAGATGTCAAGGATTATTTACATTCCAGATTTCAAATAAAGGACCTAGGACCACTTAAATATTTTCTTTGGATTGAGGTGGCCAGATTACAACATGTCATTTCCATCAATCAAAGGAAGTATGTTAAGGGTGATTTTATACGTTTTATAAGGATATATTTTATATCAATATTCCCCATATATGGATGTTTTTCGTAGAATTCGAGCTTATAATCGATTAATTGAGCAAATGACGTTTTGAATGGTTTAAATGCAAAATCGAGTAAATATCGTGGTTTTATTATCTATTTTGTATGGTTTTACGTTTTGCTCGGTTTTGTCATCTTTTAGGTGCACAAATGTGGAATGGAAGAGGTCTAAATGATGTTTGATTGAAGATTAAAATGGAAAGAAAGAGATACAAGAGGATGAAGATGAAATAAAGCTTGGGAAAATCCCGAAAACGACTCGTAATACGACGGGCTAATCAAAAAGGCGTTTTCTGAAGAAGAGTCCTTAATGAAAGTTGTAGAGTTTTCCGAGAGCTTTTTTATGACATTCGGATCATAATTTTTGGAGGTCTACAACTCAAGATATGAATTTTAGAAGTTTGAGTCCATTCTCAAACCAGCGTTCAGGAGCTTAATTTTGGTACAGGATGTTCAGACGCCTTTCAAACGAGCGTTCACTCTCCGTCCACCTTCCGTCCACTCCAGCTTGGACGAGCGTCCATTGTGATCAAACGGGCGTCCGGCCAGTTTACTGTAGCAACCGACTTCAATTTGCTATAAATACAGCGCATTGTTGAACCCTAATTGATTATCAAATACGCCCTAGCTTCTCTTGGTGAAACCCAGAATTCGATGAGAGAGCGAGTCCGGCCGGGCCGAGCTCCATGCTTGGCCGGCCGGAGGTTAGATTAGGTGTTATTTCAATTCCGTGTTTCGAAGTCTTTCTTGTTGCCGCATGAACAAAGCTTGACACCATGGATGGAGCTTGAAGCTTCCTTTTTGCAAAAAGCGGCACCTTATTTCTTTTTAATGGATGTTTTGTAAGTCTTTAATTATAATTGTTTCTTTTCCTGTGTTTATTTGTATCGTGCAATTTTATATCGAAAGATGATTGCATGATTTGATGCTACCGTATGACGGAAGTCGGTGTAGTTTAGATCACCGTAGGAAAGTTTGGATTTTTAATCTATACATAACGGAAGTTCGTAGGTTAAATATCTAGGTTTACGAGAGAACCACAATTTAATTAATTCGATGCAAGATTATCTTAGATTTGAATTGAGGGATATCACCGTTACCGGAAAGATAGGATTTTTCATGTGTTTAATTCATTATGTTGTTCTTGTTCTCTTTCATGTTTTTATGCCGCATGTTAATTGAATTTAGATAACGGAAGTTAATAGATTCATTAGATTATCGTGAGGAGATTGACAATAATTATTCCAACAAACGGAAGTTGAGGGATAATGTTGTTAGGTTAGGATTCAATCCATATCTTTGATTTGTATCGATATTAGTTAAGACCGGAAGGTAAACTAATTAATGGCGTGATAAATCGGAAGAGGAAACGCTTCATTAGAAAAGATAATAATCCAAGATAACTTGTGAATAAATGTTTGTCTGTCTTATTTCTTTCGGTGGGGTGATGGTTGTTGGAAATTGGTTGATCATGGCTTGTTCATGTTTGTTCAATGATAGT
The DNA here is from genome assembly GCA_036785695.1 of Gentiana straminea. Lineage (NCBI taxonomy): Eukaryota > Viridiplantae > Streptophyta > Magnoliopsida > Gentianales > Gentianaceae > Gentiana > Gentiana straminea. The sequence continues at coordinate 686,347 of JAVUPR010000278.1, read as the reverse complement.
TAATTTTATTGCTTTCGTAGATATAGTTTTATTTTATGTTTGTTAGAAATTATCTTTCCTGGCTTTGGATTAACAATCCTCCGTCCATTTATTTTTCCGTTCTAGTTTAGGTTTAGGTTTAGTTAATAAAGAGGAATTAATGAAGTTAGATTCAACATCCCAATTCCCTGAGGATCGATACCCGTACTTATCCAACTTTACTAGCAACTACCCGGTATTCGGCCGGTTAGGAGGTAGTTTTGCATGGTAGTATAGGTTTTATAAATTTTCTTTTGTTTTAATGATGCAAAATCTCCCCAACAAAAGTGGCGCCGTTGCCGGGGAATCGGTGTTTTGTTGAATTTGGTTGAATTAATTTCTCGATTTTGTTACGTTTTTTTGTTTTTATTTTATTTCAATAAAAGTAGCGTTTAACAAATCGAGAGTTTTTATTTTTTCCATGTTTCGATGACCGTTGGGTTAAGAATGTGCAAAAAAATTTTTACTCGATTCGTGAAACGTGAAGTATAATCTAATCTTAACCTTGTGTGCTCTGTGCTAAAATTTATCTGCGGCTGTTGTCTGTGTGTTGATGATGATTAGTTAGGGTTTTTTTTTTTTTTTTTTTTTTTTTTTTTTTTGCGTTTCTGTTACAAAGTCGTTGTTTGACGAGCGTTCAGGTAAGTGAACGCCCGTCCAGTTCATAATCTGCAGGTGAACGCCCGTTTGACTTGTCGAACGAGCGTCCGGGGCTAAAAATCCAGGTGAACGCCCGTCCGCTTTGTTGAACGCACGTCCGGGTTCCGAGATTCCTCTTAACTTGATTTTTAATGCTTTATTTGATATGGATACTTTAATTTGAGCTTCGTGGCTATTTCATTTTACGTAGATGTTCGAACTTGCATATTCATATCTTTTTCATCTACGAATCCATGTTAAATAATTGATCTAATTTTAATATACATGATTCATCTATGCAAGTTATAGTTACTTGTCGGTTCTCGTATGCTATAACTCGTTCTTATTGTTATTTAGTAGCTAATGTCGGTTTCCGTATGCTACGTACCGTTGTGATGAATCTTTTAAGCTTTGAGACTTATGTGCTTCTTGTTGTTTTTGTAACTCATATGGGTAGCTACTCGTCGGTTTTCCGTAATGCTACGTCCTTTTCCATATGAGTTATATCTGTTTAGTATAGCTAGCTCGTTGGTTTTCCATAATGCTATCACCTTTGATGAGTCTTAAGGCGCGTCTACACTTTGCATGTAATGAACAACACCTTGTCGTTTATCGTAACTTTGTCATTATTTGGTAGACGTTTATTATATATGTCGTGTTGCAAATGAGTGGGCTAGTTTTCTTTCTTTTTATTTTCTTTTATTTTTGCATATCATTCAGATGCATATCATTTAGTTGCATGTCATCTAGTTGCATTGTTTTTCTATTTTTCTTTTATTTTTCTTGAGCGTAGTTAACTGTCGGTTTCCGTAATACTACCTCGTTTTTATTTTGTTTCTGCACGGGCCGTAGTCACTGTAGAGTTGTCAGGGGTCAACTTGCTCAGCCTGAGCCTGTCAGAATTTATTTTTATTTATTTTATTTTTAGGATTGCATATCATATCATGTAGGTTGCATTGTAATATATTTTCATGTAGTTGCACCTAGCCTACTATTGTGTAATGTTCCATGTATATGTATTCCATCTTTATATGAGCTTAAATTTGAAATATCTCTATATCTCCTTTTCCATGTGTTTTACATGTATAATCCTTTTTCCCCGTAGACTCTTTTTGCACCGATCAAGTCTGCAGGATATTATTGATAGCTATTGTGCACTTTCACGATGAATTCAGTTTACCTGTGATGCTGCACAGTCTACTGAGCTATGCAGCAAATTTGGTTTTTAGCGATTTTTCCGGAATTGCCGACATCCAATCGGCTAAGTTCTCTAATTTATTATTTACGCACAACTTGAGGACAAGTTGCAATCTAAGTGTGGGGGAGAGGATGGTTTATATGTGTATCTATGAGTCGTTTGCTCAATTTCTATTATATTTCTATGAAAAGTGCTTAATTTTTTAAAATTTTTGTTTTGTCCCGAGTGAGCATTGCATGTCTTTGTTCGATGTTTATAATCATTGATGCGTTATTCTGCATATTTAGTAATTTTAGTTGTTTCACCCGACACTATTTTTCACGTGCCATAGTAGATAATGAGCTATATTTTAAAGCTATGCCCATTTGATTAGAGATTTTTTGATGATTATCGCATGATTCTTTGCTTACATACGAATTTTGAAAATTTTAATAGGTTGTGTTTGGAATTAAAGTATGACATACTTGTGAATATCCGAAGGTTTGAATGTGATAGGAGGGATATAATTTAAGGTTTGTATACCAATCTAAGATGAATAATATGAATAAGATATATATATATATATATATATATATATATATATATATATATATATATATATATATATATATATATATATATATATATATATATATAAGTGTCGGAATAGTCGCCAATGATTTGAGTGCGGTAGGGCATTATCTCGAAATGTCCTATACCACTATGAGGTTAATAGCTCCCGACCGCTCGATGATAGTAGTCCGGCTAGGGTGTTATCACGAAACATCCTATTGCTTTGGGAATGAGGGCATATGTGCTATACATGTGGAATTGATTGAACTTTAAGAAAAATTAGTGAATGGTATTGTGGAAAGATGGTTGGAAACCTTAGTTATCTTCTAACTATCCCCAGTATAAACTGAAAGATATGTTGTAGGGACTATCCTCTAAGTGTGTCGGAAATATTTTAAATGCGCCCCTTTATTATCTTTTCGGAATAAGTATGTTTTGTGAGGTGCATGTTATAATCATTTTTATATTTCTAATTTAAATGGGATGTTGGCTAGTTTTGTTTGAATCAATTTCAAGTGTGGATTTAGTGGAAATTTACTATGGCTATGCACACACGCACTTGGGTGAACCTCTAAACTACTTGAATATGTTTTATATTTGCATAAGTGTTTATTTGTCTCGAGTGATGATTATGTTTTGTCTTGCTCGGGACGAGCAAGGTTTAAGTGTGGGGGAGTTGTTAAGGGTGATTTTATACGTTTTATAAGGATATATTTTATATCAATATTCCCCATATATGGATGTTTTTCGTAGAATTCGAGCTTATAATCGATTAATTGAGCAAATGACGTTTTGAATAGTTAAAATGCAAAATCGAGTAAATATCGTGGTTTTATTATCTATTTTGTATGGTTTTACGTTTTGCTCGGTTTTGTCATCTTTTAGGTGCACAAATGTGGAATGGAAGAGGTCTAAATGATGTTTGATTGAAGATTAAAATGGAAAGAAAGAGATACAAGAGGATGAAGATGAAATAAAGCTTGGGAAAATCCCGAAAACGACTCGTAATACGACGGGCTAATCAAAAAGGCGTTTTCGAAGAAGAGTCCTTAATGAAAGTTGTAGAGTTTTCCGAGAGCTTTTTTATGACATTCGGATCATAATTTTTGGAGGTCTACAACTCAAGATATGAATTTTAGAAGTTTGAGTCCATTCTCAAACTAGCGTCCATGAATTTTGGTACGGGACGTTCGGACGCGTTCACCGCCGTTCACTCTCCGTCCAACCGACCTACGCTCCACTTGTAAATACGAGCGTTTCCCAAACGGGCGTCCGGCCGATTACAATAGCAACCGACTTCAATTTGCTATAAATACGATTGTTGAACCCAATTGATTATCAAATACGCAACGGCTCGAAACCCTAGAATTCGATGAGAAGCGAGCGGCCGGCCGGCTCCATGCTTGGCCGGCCGGTGGTTAGATTAGATTATTTCTTTTCTTTTCGTTTTTTCGTTTCTTCCATGATGCACAAAGGCTTGACAGCATGGATGAACTTTGAAGCTTCCTTTTTCCAAAATGCAACTTTAATTTCTTTTTAATGGATGTTTTGTAAGTTTTAATTTAAATTGTTTCTTTTCCTATGTTTATTTGTTTTCGTGCAATTTAATATCGGAAGATGATTGCATGATTTGATGCTACCGTATGACGGAAGTCGGTGTAGTTTAGATCACTGTAGGAAAGATTAGATTTTTAATCTATACATAACGGAAGTTCGTAGGTTAAATATCTAGGTTTACGAGAGAACCACAATTTGATTAATTCGATGCAAGATTATCTTAGATTTGAATTGAGGGATATCACCGTTACCGGAAAGATAGGATTTTTCATGTGTTTAATTCATTATGTTGTTCTTGTTCTCTTTCATGTTTTTATGCCGCATGTTAATCGAATTTAGATAACGGAAGTTAATAGATTCATTAGATTATCGTGAGGAGATTGACAATAATTATTCCAACAAACGGAAGTTGAGGGATAATGTTGTTCGGTTAGGATTCAATCCATATCTTTGATTTGTATCGATATTAGTTAAGACCAGAAGGTAAACTAATTAATGGCGTGATAAATCGGAAGAGGAAACGCTTCATTAGAAAAGATAATAATCCAAGATAACTTGTGAATAAATGTTTGTCTGTCTTATTTCTTTCGGTGGGGTGATGGTTGTTGGAAATTGGTTGATCATGGCTTGTTCATGTTTGTTCAATGATAGTTAGTTTTATTGCTTTCGTAGATATAGTTTTATTTTATGTTTGTTCGAAATTATCTTTCCTGGCTTTGGATTAACAATCCTCCGTCCAGTTATTTTTCCGTTCTAGTTTAGGTTTAGGTTTAGTTAATAAAGAGGAATTAATGAAGTTAGATTCGACATCCCAATTCCCTGAGGATCGATACCCGTACTTATCCAACTTTACTAGCAACTACCCGGTATTCGGCCGGTTAGGAGGTAGTTTTGCATGGTAGTATAGGTTTTATAAATTTTCTTTTGTTTTAATGAGGCAAAATCTCCCCAACAAAGTACATTGTTAATATGTTAGAAGAATTTGGATTTTTAGACTACAAACCAACTACTCCTATGCATTCCAAACATAAACTCAGTATAGAAGACTCTAAATTACTACAAGACAATAGTTTATACATGTATTTAGTGGGGAAGCTTCTATACCACTCGTTCACAAGACCAGACATTAGCTTTGCAACCCAACAATTAAGTCAGTTTCTCAGTTGTCCTACTCAAAACCATCTACAAGCTGCTCATAGATTGCTTAGGTATCTCAAGCACAATATCGGACAAGGCATTCTATTCCCAAAGCAAAATCAATTGGCGCTGAAAGCCAATTCAGACTCGAGATTGGGGAGGTTGCATTAACACCAGAAAATCAGTCATATGGTACATTATTTTCTTAGGTTTTGCCCCTATTTATTGGAGAGCTAAGAAGTAAACTACAGTGGCTAAAAGCTCATCAGAAGATGAGTACAGATCCATGGAAAACACCACATGTGAATTGCAATGGCTAACCTACATCTTAAAGGATTTACAAGTACCGGTTCCCCTTCCCATTTTGTTGTTTTGTGACAATGCAAGTGCCATACACATAGGGCAAAATCCAATGTTCCATGTTCGTACAAAACACATAGAATTGGATTGCCATATAGTAAGGAACAAAGTGCAAGCAAGATTCCTCAAACTTATGGGCATTAGGACACAACATCGACTTGCCGATGTCCTTACAAAGCCCTTTGATGCCCTAATTTTCTACAATCTACTACGGAATATTGGTGTTAGTTCACTTTTTAGTCCAAATGAAAACTCAAGCTGAAGACTAAAGCTGCTGCATGGTTTTGAGGTGAAGCCCAAGCGGACTTCTCAGCTTGCAGGGGGTGTATTACAGATACTACTAAAGCTGCTGCATGGTTTTGAGGTGAAGCCATAAAAGTCTCATTGAGGCATATGGTCGAACACCTATCCAAAAATAAAGTTAGGACCGGTTATTAGTTTGTTAAGAACGGTTAGTCTGTTAGCTAAGCAATTAGAGGTCTTATGGGCATATATACTACTCATGAAAGCTGCATTCATTATTAAGAATATGATTCTAATGAAAGCAATGAACTACTCTCCAAAATTCTAACTTCTGTAATTTTCTTTTCTGCGGTTTTCTTTCTTTTTGTTCTTGAATGCTTGTATTCAAGGTGCTCTTCAATAACAAATAAATACCGGTAGTCAAACATAAAGAAAACAAGCATTCAAATTTTACTGTCAAACAATTTTATTCTTAATTCAAATGACAAAAGTAAAAAGTAAATAAAAAAACTCTTACATGCCATAATATAGAAAGAAAAAAAAAGTAAGTATATATATATATATACATATATATATATATATATATAAGTATATATATATATATACATATATTATCGGGTCGGGTTGGTTCAACTCGAATAAAAAGCATAAAAAACGAAACCAACCCAAAATGTTTTCGGTTCGGGTCAAGAACCAACCCAAAAACTTTGGGTTTCAACTGGTTTGGGTTTTTCGGGTTGGACTGAGTTCATTGGGTTTTATGCTCAGCCCCAGTAAGTATATACCCGTTCGGAGTAGTTGCCGAATACCCCGAAAATTTCAGGACCAGAAGTGTCTTCATACAATCGTTGCACCATAAAATATCTCAAAATAGTACCGATGAAGTATTTACTTAAAACATCAAATTTGTGTTTTGTTATCATAACATTGCCTCTCTCCGTGAGGCGGCATAGTTTTCACGTTCAAAAACGACAATCAGGAGGTCCAGGAATGCGGCTAATCCGGTTTATGGTATATTACTTATCATCATTATTGATGATGCCAAAAATTGAACCTACCTACGTGTCGCCTCCACATCAGCATAATAATAAATAAAGATAGAGAAAAGCCTCCATCAAGGGCCAGAACCCCCAGTACCCGAGCTGCATGAGCTCGATCAACATCCTCCGACCTCTGCAGGTCGGCCAGTGTATATGGTCAAGCCTACTCGTGTCCAACCTTAAAGGTCTACCTAAGTCTCTTTCGGACCAAACCTCCCCGAGCTGATACCAGCTCGGCTAACCTCCATAGGTCGGCCAAAACACAGAAGGATTCAACCAGTTCAGCTCGGGCCATCTAAGTCGGCCAGAGCCACTTTTCAATCGTATTTCCCACGAGTGGGAAAAACAGATAAATATGGGAAGAATCCCTCATATTTAATGCTTTGATTCTGACGGTCAAATATATCCATAATTATCTACTAAAATTAAGGATATTAAATCGTAGTTATCTTTTCCTTAGGGAACACGAAATACAAGCTCAACAAGGACAAGGCCCATGGCGCCTTAGGGCACAACTCTCCTCTTTATAAACCATCCCTTAGGACTACAAATACTTGATTCCAATACACGCATTGGATACGTAGGCAGCTTGAGAAATAACATCTCAAGTCCAGTCTAAACCACCACCAAAACACCCCATCTTTTTATTGTTTTTATTGTTCTTGAAGCTTTTTGCAGGTTGTCATTAGGGGAACAACCCCGGAATTATCACCGACGATTTTTGGAATCGTCAAATGGCGCTAGAAGGAGGGCCTCCTACTGGACAACCTTGTTAAAAAATTCAACAAACAAAAACGCAGCAAGAAAAATGGTTGAAATTTCCGGCAATTGAGCCGTCAAAACAAAATTTCCACCGTTCATATTGAAGAAGAAAGAGGTACGAATAAGCATTCCAAATTTTGCGCCGATCGGAGCCCGTTTCAATGCCCGATCGTCGCTGGAAAGTTGCTGCTGTAGCACCAAAACGCAGCAGTCAGATCTACGGCCAATTTCCAGAGATTGAGCCGTCAAACCAAAATTCCCACCGTTCATATCGAATGAAAAAGTGGAAGGAACAATTACTAAATATTTTGTACCGATCGGAGTCCGTTTTGATGCCCGATCGTTGCCGGAAATTTGCTACTGTAGCACCAAAACTCAGCAGTCAGATCTACGGCCAATTTCTAGATATTGAGCCGTCAAAACAAAATTTCCACCGTTCAAATTAAATTATAAGGAGGGACGAATAATCCCACCAAATGTCGTGTCGATCGGAGTCCGTTTCGATGGCCGATCGTTGCCGCAAAGTTGTTGCTATATCACCAAAATGCAGCAGTCAGATCGGCGGCCAATTTCCAGAGATTGAGCCGTTGAAATTAAATTTTCACCTTTCAGATTGAAGCAAAAGGTGGGATAAACAAGCCCACCAAATTTCGTTCCGATCGGAGTCCGTTTCGATACCCGATCGTCGCCGGAAAGTTGATGTTGTAACACCAAAATAAGCTGCGAGTTTTCTTCCTTATCCTCCATGATCCGATCCGAGCTCCCTAGCTCTTCATGATCCGAGCCGAGCTCCCCAGATCTCCATATTCGAGCCTTTAAGATACAAGCTCTCACCGGGTTTTATTCCTACAACTCAAACGATCACACATTATTTATTTTAGGAACTCCCCCGACCTAAAGAGTCGAGACGAGCCTTCTCATATTTGAAACTCGCCTTCGGGGGAGCCTTCTATAAGTTCGACTTCAGTTCGGCATCATATTTGGAACTTGCCTTCGGGCGAGCCTTCTGTAAGTCCGAATTCAGTGGCATCATATTTGGAACTTGCATTCGGGCGAGCCTTCTGTAAGTCCAAATTCAGTGGGCATCATATTTTGAACTCGCTTTTCGGCGAGCCTTCTATAAGTCCGACTTTAGGTCGGCATCATATTTGGAACTTGCCTTAGGGCGAGCCTTTTGTAAGTCCGACTTCTGGTCGGCATTATATTTAGAACTCGCCTTCGAGCGAGCCTTCTGTAAGAGCGACTTCAGTTTGGCACCAACAGATTACACCAATAAGCAAACTATACGTTGATTTACTATTATTCTTGTTGGACTTATTTCTTAGTTTTGATGATGAGTGCCATACTAGCTGTTATAGTGCAAAGGCAAAAAGATGTCTAGATAAAATGTATAGGTTTATTAGAGTTTGATTCATAAATAGGTTTGATCAAACAAGCACTGTAAAAGGCCGCCGATTTTATCGACGACCGGGTCTAGGTCGAGGGGTAGATAGGTCAGTAGACTGGTCTGGAACCTGCTGAAGACTGAAGACTGAAGGCTGAGGGTTCAAACTCAGTTAATGAAGGCTAAGGGATCAAACTTAGTAGTTAAAGTCAAGGATATGGAATCAAAATTTAGGCAAGTCTGTGATGACCTAAACTGATTACATATGCCTTGTGTAGAAGGTCTAAGTTCCACAAGTTGGATGATGTTTGGAACTTGGTTATATTTAAAATGATGTAATCTAACTTAACAAATAAAAGTTAGATAAAAGTAATCACCGCATTCTATTTTACGGACAAAAAATAAGATGTTCGACGGACGATTGGTATTACGACGGACCGATGAGTCCGCCGAGGGTCAAGTGGAGGTTACGACCTGTTGTCGTAGCAAGAAGAACTGTTGTTGAAATTCGACAAAACAACGAAAGAAGATAGTAGAAAGAGAAAATCTCTTGGACATGATGATGATGATGATGAACCCCTATCCAAGAGGATGAAGGAGGTTGCCAAAAAAGAAGAAGTATGGCAAAGGAAAAGAAATGAGAATCTTGGAAAAACAAAAAGTCCAAGAAGAGGCGTCAAGAAGAAGAAGAAGAGGTCGTTGAGGCCGAGCCCTTAACTATTATTCCACCAGTTGTAATCAGTGATTCCTCACCTGATGAGGTTATTAAGTTTACTGGAAGTGAACATGTTGTTGTTGAGCAATCTGTTGAAGAATCACAGCAGTCTGCTGTACCAGAGCCTGCTGTAGAAGATGTTATTGGTGAATCTACTGAAGCCGCACGGTTGTTGTTGAGCAATCTGTCGAAGAGCCACGACAATCTACCGAACCTGCTTTGTGGTAGTTGAAGAGGTGATTGAAGACTTGATTGAAGACCACCGCAAGTTTGGCAATAGTTCGGGGGAAGAGCGATCTGTCGCTAACCTGGCGATGAGCATGTGAGTCGGGGGAATCAAGTGTGATACGGATGGAAGTAGTAGGTACAACTACACAATCACGAACCCGCTCGACTTTCAAACATCCGTAGAAGAGACCATGAGTCTCGCTTGTTGGAACCTTTGGAGGTCAACAAGACACCGAAGTCGCTCCCGGGAGATCTTTCATGCCCTTTGAAAGGCATGTGAAAGAGAGGAAGAAAAGCGAAAAATTTGTGGATCCCAAACTTCACAAATTGCTTGATTATTTTCAATGGAAGTTTGGTTTCTACAAGAGACAAAAGCCACCGCCGAACCTATGACCGATTTTGAGGAATGGGCTTTTACCAAATTGGGAGTAGAGAATTTGCCGGATCCGGTTGACACCACCCCGCCGCAATCCGGATCGATGGATCTTGTTGATGAGCAACGAAGGGAGGAGGGTATTAAGTTCGAGAGATCCAAGAGATGGAGATGATGATTCTTCCTCATCATCCGACTCAAGGGGAGATTTCCCCTCGGGACCGGGAGGACCCGGTGGGACCGCATTGATAAATGATCCACACGCACAACAAATCCCACGAGTATCGGTAAGTCCGCGAGGGCCGGCGATCGAAGAAATGGATGGGGATCTACGGGATCTCACCATGGATGATCTAGAAGCATTGATCAATGAGGGAATTACATTGAGTGATGGTAGGCTAGTTGATGAATCTGCTACATTTCATGTTGTAGAGCCTGCTGGACAACCTGAAGATGAACAGATTGTTGATTTGGATCAGGAAAAGGCCACTGACTTTAGTGAACCAAGTGCTAGTTCTGAGGAATCCATTGAATATCAAAGTGGATTTGACTTTGAAGGGATTCTCACCAAAACTCGCCATAACTCGACCAAGATTGGTCATCTTTGAAGGTTTCCAAGTGGATAATACCAATATCTTTAATCCACGGGAAATTGAAGAGGAGGTACAAGAGTTCTTTGGGGTACAAACGGACTGGACAAAGGTTGGAACAGGAGGTACAGTGCCGCCGAGTCTCAAACAAGACTGGACACGGGTTGGAACAAACTTTGGGTTTGGAGGAAACCCCGCCGTTGATGAGGCTGCTTTGTAGTGGAGCCTTCTCGGAGCCAAGACCACCGTAGGGAAGGATAATCGCCAGTAATTTCTTGGTGTTAATCAAGAAGAACAATTTCTTTGGATTATGACTACGGTGATGAAGAATTTCAAATTTTTGGACAAGAAGAAGTTGTTTGAGGAACCCGCACAAGATCCGGTCATGGAAGACATTCTTGGTGCAATGGTTGAGGAAGGACCTCCCCCGCCGGGAGAGACTTGAGTAAAGCAATAGTCATCGCATAGACAACGAGGCACAATATAGAGTTGAGGAGCCTGCGATGGACCTACCGATAATAGAATGACTAGTGGAGTGCCAATTGAAGTTGTCAATGAGTTAAGAACGTAAGAAATGACATGCAACGAGTTAAGAACTCAATTGGACGAGCAAGAACAGAGATTCGAAGAACTCGATGAAGATGGTAAATGATAACGGACAATCTACGATACGGTTGCTTCAAACTTTGCATCTACTCAAAATGCTATGAATGATTTGATACTAGATGTCAAGGGTATCAAAGTTGGAAATAAAGCCAAAGACAAGTCTCTAAAAGACCAACTTATTTCTATACATGAGAAACTTGACAAGCTTGCCAAGCTCCTAAACTCGCTTGAGCCTGCCGTTTGCACAACAACTCGCTATGCACGATCCCAAACTCACCGAAAGGATCAACGGTACCGGAGGAGACATTGCAATCTAGGATCACTACCATTGATACTAGAACCTGGAACCATGGAAGGCCAATTGCATAGAGTGATTGTATCACATGAGGGTATTCATGGCCTCATCTCCCGTTTTGTTGATGATGTCACTAAGGGGAAGAGGGCAAATCGAGTACGACAAAGGAGGCCGCAAGACTCTTTGCACGAAAAGATGGATTGATGATACAAATGCTTTCGGGAGACACCCGCACAGCGAGTTCAACTCACCGATGATCTCCTGTCACAACACAAGAAAGAATTTTATAACGAAGGAGACCTTACCATGATATGGGATTTCATGAAGGCCTTAACTCTTTCTTGAGTTTGAAATTTTGGGAGGCAAGAGTCAAAGCTTTAAGGGCAACTTACGGAGGAGGAGCGCGAGATGGAAGAAGTGGCGAGAGGTGATAGAGTACGCCTATCACAAAAGCAAAAGACTCACTTAATGAATTCAAGGATCTTTATATGAGGTTTGGATTCGAGTGAATGATATCAATCTTGTCCCGCTGAAGCATGGAATTGGTGGAAACAAGTCAATTCTTATATTGATTTTACACTAATTGAGAATGAATGGATGAGTCAAATGATAGAAGAGATTAGAGCCTATCAAGAGCAAGCCGAGAAGGCTAGACAAGAAAGAGAGAAGAGACGAGTAGAGATCGATATTTACATTATTTTATCTTTGCCGATGCTAGATCGCTAATACCGTGAACAAATATTTATAATGAGAAATGACCGAATTTGTTCTTTTTTTTGTTTTTATCTTTTTGCTTTGCTTTGATTAGGTGAGGGTAGTGGCATCATCACCAAAAAGGGGAAATTGTTGGACTTATTTCTTAGTTTTGATGATGAGTGCCATACTAGTCGTTATAGTGCAAAGGCAAAAAGATGTCTAGATAAAATGTATAGGTTTATTAGAGTTTGATTCATAAATAGGTTTGATCAAACAAGCACGTAAAAGGCCGCCGATCGTTTATCGACGGACGGTCTAGGTCGATGGGGTAGATAGGTCGGTGGGACGGTCCGGAACCCGCCGAAGACGAAGACGAAGGCCGAGGGTTCAAACTCGGTTAATGAAGGCTAAGGGATCAAACTTAGTAGTTAAAGTCAAGGATATGGAATCGAAATTTAGGCAAGTCTGTGATGACCAAAACGATTACATATGCCTTGTGTAGAAGGTCTAAGTTCCACAAGTTGGATGATGTTTGGAACTTGGTTATATTTAAAATGATGTAATCTAACTTCACAAATAAAAGTAATCAGCTGCATTCTATTTTACAGACAAAAATAAGATGTTCGACGGACCAGATTGGTATTACGACGGATGTGATCGATGAACCCGCTGATGTATACCTCGATTAATTCAAGATTATTGGAAGATTACATGGATAAGAACGACCAACTACCTCGACCTATCAAGCAAATCAAGGGCGAGATTAAAAAGACATTGGGATGATCCTTATTTTTATCCATTGGATACAAGTCAAAGGGGTGGACGGACCGCATCGTCAAAAAGTAATCCCGACGATGTGTCGATCCTATGAATAGTGACGGAATGCGAAACGAGATGGGACAAAAACAAGGAACGGTCACATTTGAATTTCAAATTCAAGTCACATGCATTCCTACCTATAAATAGAGGACTTTCAACTCGAAACATGATGATGAATTTTGGGATAAACTTTAAGTGACAATACCGAGCCGAAAAAAAACACCTGTTGAACTTACCGAGCTTAAGGCTACGATCCAGTTATTTTCTTCAAGTGCATTCTCGTGATCAAGCCGCATCAAGCATACACACTTGAAGACCGCAAGCTGCGCCGATTATATCATCCTAATCAAGTCGCTGCAACCGAATCATTTATTTGATTCATTCTTTATTTTATAAAGAACTCCGTCGAAGACAATGAAGCATCCGTTAGGTGTGAAAGACTGTTGGTTTGTGGTGGAGCCGGTGAAGAGGCAATCCTAACCTTCAAGGACCGAGTGGAAGACTCGGGAGCGGCAATCCTACCGTTCCCGAGTTTTCGGTTGTGAAGCCATAGTTATTGGTGAAGGACAAGCAACCTAGGATTCTTTGTAACGTATAACTCAAAGATCACTAGTGAATTTCCTCCAACATCACGGGAGAAGAGTGGACCGACAGATTACATCACCTGGAACCACTATAAAATCTCTCTACTTACTTACCGCATTTACTTTCGCACTTAGTCATTATCCATATCAACTCGCTCGAATCTAGCAACGAAATCACACACATACACTACGAGTATCTAATACTTAGTAACATATTTAACAACAAGTAACAAGGCTTAATTTTGATATTATTCCGCCGCACAAATTCAAAGAACCGAACCGTCGGTAGACTACCGTTTATCGCCAGGCTACCGAGGTCTCGACGGACTGCGAAGTATCGTTGCGAGTCTTCGAAGTTGCAGAATTTGTTAACTCCAAAGTTTTAAGTGTTAAGTTTATTCATCCCCCCTCTAAACTTAACTAAAGCCTTTTCAAGGGACCAACAATTCTATTTTCCATTACGCATGGTTTTATTGATTTTACAGGACAAACACACGTGAAACTCTTTCACGCGAGAAGTCAGTCCAACCTGGCCCTGCTCGCCGTGCTTTTAAACGAGAAGTCAGCATTAGCTTGGCCCTGCTCGTCCTACACTTTTCACATGAGAATTCAGTCCAACCTGGCCCTGCTCGCCGTGCTTTTAAACGAGAAGCCAGCACTAGCCTGGCCCTGCTCGTCCTAAACTTTTCACGAGAGAATTCAGTCTATTTTGGCCCTACTCGCCGTGCTTTTAAATGAGAAGTCAGCACTAGCCTGGCCCTGCTCGTCCAATACTTTTCATGCGAGAAGTCAGTCCAACCTGGGCCTGCTCGCCGTGCTTTTAAATGAGAAGTCAGCACTAGCCTGACCCTACTCATCCAATACTTTTAAAGGAGAAGTCAACACTAGCCTGGCCCTGCTCGTCCAATACTTTTACATGAGAAGTCATTCTGAACTGGCCCAGCTTGTCGAACAATATGCGGAGCAGTCGGATGCCCTGAATGCCACAATTCTACGCGCCATCATCACATCGGTACGATCGACAACGCCTCTGGTGCACCAAGTGGTCAAGCCCGCGATAAGGGTATCATGCCATCAGGTTCTCCTTAACGCTATTTTAATGTAATATTGACTTGTTCTATTATATATTTTATCAAAATCTCAAACTCACTGAAATAGTCAGAAATACTTCTGACTCCCTTCAAATATGATACCTGAGCCCCACCCAGTCTGGCTCAGTAAAAAGCACACGAGGCCGGACAAATCCGACCCAGCTCGTAGAAATTTAATATGCGAGATCAGCAAAACTTCTGACTCAGTTCGCCAAAAAATGACATTCGTGCCTCCCGCGTCGGATCAAACGAACATGCCCACTAAACTGTCTGCATGCCAGACAAGCCGAGCTCCGCAGGGCAGACTCAACTCCAACGCTATGGTTGACACTTGAGCTCCACAGGTCGGACTCGAACATGACCAGCAGCGAACAAAATAATAAAGTCTGCATGAGATACTCAAATAATTAAGTCTACAGGCTAGACTCGAGATTAGACAAACAAACAACCAAGTATGCCATCCAAAAACTATAAGTTAATGCATGGCATACTAGGGGCAAGACGTCCCATGTTATAAAGCACTCAAGAGACTGAAAATTTGAATTAATAAAACTCATCAAGAGTACATCCGAGCTCCACAGCACATAACCAGTTTAAAATCAAATCTGCAAGACAGAATTGACCTAAGCTTTGCAAGTCAAACTCAACAAAGTTTGCAAAGGATAGGACAGACTCGAGCTGAGCTTCGTAGGACGAGCTCCGTGAAGTTTTCCCGTCAAGCTCATTATGTCTGCAAGTCGGACTCGAACCAAAGTCCGTGGGTCGTACTCAATTGACCTCCGCAGGTCGGACTCAAGAAGTTTGTAAAAAAATCTCTTAGCTGCATTCGTAGGACACACCCGAGCAAAAACATGACAAAACCTTTAGTATGCCATCCAAAACTACAAGTTAATGCATGGTATACTGGAGGGCAAGATACCTCACCATTAACGATGCACTTAAAGAAAGTACGGGTTAAATCAAGTACTTAAAGAAGTACTCAGAATAAAGTTAAGGCCGAGAACTTAACGAAATACTCCTTCTATTGTCAAATTGTACAATGACAATTTCTTTTGAAATAAAATTTCAAAACAAAAAACTACAAGTCCACAAGCCTTCTAACCTAAGAACCGGGGGCTGGACTCTGGTGGCTCTGAAGAAGCAAGAAAGAAGCAGCAACAACACGGCAAGAGTACTCGGACACAATGTCCACTCCCTCCGGGAAGTCCTTCAGACGGTTGTCATAGACCGTGCCCATGCCCCACTTATAAAAAGCCTTGCGGGGGAGATTGTCCCTGACAAAGTCAGCAACCTGACCCTTGGCCTTATCCACCCCCAAAATGTATCCATGGTTAGGCCGACCTTGCCTCAGGTCGGCAATCTTCTTCAAATCGCCGTCCTGGCCAACCCAGGTTCCCTGCAAGTAAGAAACTCTATCAAAGTACAACACTCAAGTAAGAAAAGCAAGCTTTCGTATTCCATGGCCTTGAAGCCAGCGTCAGCTAGTTCCACATCAGTCATCCCAGTGATCGGCTCCTGTTCCGTAGGTCGGGATCAATAAAGTCCGCAGGACCCACAATCTGAGCTTTGCATTTCCGGCTCAGCAAGCCTATGGCAACTAAAAGCATATTGAGCCCGCTTAATAGTGTGGCATCGTAAGCCATTTTGCTTGACAAACACAAGAAGTCAGTCTAATCTGGCCCTGCTCACCGAGAAACTTAACGCTAGAAGTCAGTCTGATAAGCTCTGAGTGAATATATTATACGCCCGACTCCAGCTCGGCACCGTATTTAAAGCTCACCCCCGAGCGAATATCCTCAAAATTTTGGCCTCACACTCTCAAGCCTGACGCGCTTAAAACCAGTCTCTACCTAAGCACAACACCGGTGCACTATGCTATATGAGCCTTACGTTATCTCAGTAGATCGCTCTAGAACAAGTCACCTCAATAAACGGTGTATCAAATCGTTACAACTTTACACCATGACTCTCGTTTACACATATGAAAGCTTAAAGAGCATGTGGGCATTGATGTATCGAATCAGTCCAAGCCCTCTAATTTCGGAAAGAGCCCATGGATCCAAACATGGCCCATACGTAAGCCTAGAAATGGATAGGCCCTTCAGCCTAGCCAGTCCACCCCGTAATAGGCCGGACCAAGCGAAGCACGATCAATCCCGTCTCGCACCATCACGATTCCTGTCGTGATCCAAGGCAACGGGAATGAAGTAACAAGCAGCTAGCTTGATACAAAGCACTGGGGCTCGACCCGCTCGCCCCTCCAGTCCACCATCCTTCAACACGAACAAAGCCAACACAACTAGGCAACAAAGTTCATAAACAACACTCTCATTCCTCAAAGCTCTCGGCTCGCCAAAGGCTCTCATTTCGCCAGCTCTTCAGCTCGGCACTCTAAGTCCGATCTCGGTTCGGGAGCTTCCCAGTTTGCCAGCTCATCCAATAGCCTGGTGACAGCCAACTCATGGCCCTATGAATAGCGGCATCATACCCTTGACAAAAAGAGGGCTCTTGTTTTCAAAGAACTACGATAATTGGGCTTGATCTCTTACAAGCTAACCGTATATAGGCATCCTTCTATGGCTCAGCTCATAATCATATTATAAACGCGATGTTCTCTTCATCCTTGTTCTTGAGCGCCATCGCGCAACCACCATCATAGGCTAAAACGCCTTGAATTCTTCAAAGTCATAACAGGGTTACAACGGAACTCTGCCAGATTGGAAGAATAAGCTGCGTATAAACTCTTCAAGTCTAGAGAAATGTGGCCGAGCTACCTTAAGCAAAATCCGAGCTGACCTCAAGGGCTCAGCTGGATCGGGGGGCTTATGATGATGCCAAAAATTGAACCTACCCACGTGTCGCCTCCACATCAGCACAATAATAAATAAAGATAGAGAAAAGCCTCCATCAAGGGCCAGAACCCCCAGTACCCGAGCTGCATGAGCTCGGTCAACATCCTTCGACCTCTGCAGGTCAGCCAGTGCATATGGTCAAGCCAACTCGTGTCCGACCTTACATGTCGGCCTAAATCCCTCTCGGACCGAACCTTTCCGAGCTGATGATCGCGTGCAATGCACTTACTAGAAATATGACTAGGTAGTAGAGTACTGGCGAGTCAAGGTCGATCCCACAGAGACTCGTAAGAACGTCAAATTATCAAGATTGAGCTTGTCACAAATAACGGTCTACGGCCAACTAAATACAGACAATAGTAAATTTGGTAACAATCAACTAGCAAGATTATGCAAGTTCAACGGAGCAACAAGTGTTTCTAAGGTATTAGTTCAATTATGAGTAATTAGTTATTCCCACACACGCAATAGTCCTTCCCATTGGTGAATTTTAATTCATTGACAGCTACGGGTACAACTCCTAACCCTATCTACTCCGACCATGGTAGTAGACAAACTATACGCAAGCTACCCTCCTTAATTGGTCCGTAATAGCCCATACACATAAAGAACTAGAGTTTCCGGTATCAAGCGCTAACTCATACCGCAAACCCGCCTAGACAGCTGTCGACATTGATCAGCACGTTCCTAGGGTCCATCAAGATAATGTCCAAACTAGCACTTCACTATCAGTACTTCATGCTAATTTACGATGACATACAAAGTGTTGATCAGGCTACTAACATGTAAATTAAATCTATCGATCAACGTAGCTGGCGCTGATTATCATGAACTAGTAATTTACTAAGTATTCCGATATAGCGATATAGACCGTCGCAGATCTGAACAACGCAATCACTACTTCATGATTTCTTCACCAACGAATTAGATCTATAACACACGGGGTAAAATAAACTAATACTACATAAATAAACTAAATAAGCAATTAACACGTACTAGTTGAACAAAAAAACGACAGATCTACATCTTGGAAAAGACAGAAAATCATACCCTCGAAGATGAGCGTAGATCTCCCTCGGATCTCTCCCTAGGAGGCGACTCCGTCGTCTCTCCGACCTGAACTCATAAAATAAATAAAATAAAGAACTAAGAACTTTTATTGCATAATACTTGTCTTGAAAATTGTACTTCCAATGTTACATTGAATTCTGAGGCGAAGCCTCTTATTTATAGTTACATAAACCGACTTAGAAACACCTAGATCTACCCTTCGTCAAAGAAAACGCATTTCGGATGATTCTGAAACCTCGGTAAGTCGGTGCCTGCCCTCGGTAAACCGGGGGTATTTTTGTCCTTTTTTCTCTACCGACTTATCTTGGAAGGTTCTGGAATACCCTAGGCCCAATCCTTTCATTCAGTCCAACTCTAGATTCGTCCATAATGCTCAGCCCAATATTTCGTATCATGAAAATAATCAAATAATGCACGAAATAGGGAAAATAAACGCTAAGTGCAGATTTCTCGACTCACGAACCCGACATATGATATTCAACTCAAATGGTTCATATTTATAGGTCGAAACAACTATTTTTAGCTCATAATGGATAGAATGTTGATGTCGTAGGATGGACTATTTTAAGCGTCATCAGCTGATACCATCTCGGCTATCATCCTCGACCTCCGGAGGTCGGCCAAAACACAGAAGGATTCAACCTGTTCAGCTCGGACCATCTAAGTCGGCCATAGTCACTCCTCAATCGTATTTCCCACGAGTGGGATAAACAGATAAATATGGGAAGAATCCCTCATATTTAATGCTCTGATTCGGACAGTCAAATATATCCATAATTATCTACTAAAATTAAGGAGATTAAATCAAAGTTATCTTTTCTTTAGGGAACACGAAATCCAAGCCTAACAAGGACAAGGCCTATGGCGCCTTAGGGCACAACTCTCCTCTATATAAACCATCCCTAAGGAACTACGAAGACTTGATTCCAATACACGCATTGGATACGTAGGCAGCTTGAGAAATAACATCTCAAGTCCAGTCTAAACCACCACCAAAACACCCTCTCTTTTTATCGTTTTTATGGTTTTGGAGCTTTTTGCAGGTTGTCAATAGGAAAACAGCCTCGGATTTATCACCGACGATTGTTGGAATCGTCATTTATCAAATAAATAATTTAAGCAAGGTGGAAAGCCTACAATCGTTATATCTTATGCATTTTAATTGAATGCTAGATCTAGAAACTCAAATTTCAGCTCTATAAAAGGGTTATGACATATAAATATGGTTTACAAGAAAACATAATTAACCAAGCTTACGTGTCAAGTTATCGAGAAAAAAAAAAGATGGCTGCTAAACATGCAATTTGGTGCATTCTAATCGTTCCCCTTCTTTTTAATTTCAGGTAAATTTCTTATTTTTCAGTTAAGTACTACCTCCGATCCAAAATATATGTCATCCTAGGAGTTTTCAGACAGATTAAGGAATTGGTTGAATGTCATTAATTTGAAGGTTAATGTCTAAAATACCCCTTGACTATCATTAATGCAATAGTTGTTAAGTAATGAAAAGTTGTTGAATTCATAATAAATTAAGGTTAAAATAGAGAAAGAGCGTTGTTAACGAGAATGTGATATTATGGGACCATTGTAGGATGACTTATTTTTTGCTCCCGTGTGATCTGGGGAATCCGGTTAGAATGTGACCATTGCACTTTGTCGTATTGACCACGGTTAGAATCCGGTACCATTCCCCGCCCCTTCCCCATCCTTGCCCCAAATAAGAAAAACGACAAAATTGCAAATTTGCTCTTGGTTTTTTTTCCGGTCACAATTTTGTTATTTTAAGTGATCTTTTTCCCAACCCTTCTAAAGAAAATCAGAAGCACATCAGAAATATAAAAATTCTGAAATGTTGTTATTCAAATGTTACAATGCTTACTCCTTTATATAGGAGATAATAAAATGAGATAAAACTAAATTGAAAAATAATAAACTAAATTCAAAATAATTAAAACTAAAGATTATTTTTTATCTTATACTAATTTATTTAAACAATAACAATATGAGAGATTGAGGACAAAGGACAAAAAAGATTACAAAATAAATAAATAGGACACACTCTTTTTTTTAGTTGCAAAAAGGACAAATAATTTCAGACGGACAAAAATACCCCTTTAATAAAAGGAACGCATACCATTCCTCCGCTTCCAGGTTCCAGCTTAGGTGTGTTTGTTTGTTTTTTTTTTTTTTTTTTCAAACACTCGTAACTTTTAATTTATAACTCCGATAATAGAAAATTTTTCACCAAAATTCATATTTTTTTTGCTCTTTAATTTGAGCCCAAATACGATACCCTTCCGACGTAAATTTTGAAAGCCGAAAAAATATTTGCATTAACCGAAGCGTTTTTCTTATAAACGACCGTAACTTTTGATTTAGAACACCGATCATCAAAATTATTTCACCAAGGTTCATATTTTTTTTTATCTTCATTTTGAGACCTCATTTGATACCTTTTCGACGTAGTATTTGAAAGCCGAATTTATTAGCAGCATTTACACTAACACAGCATCAGTACACAGTATCAGTATCGATCGCAAATGATCGCATGTATCGGTATCGATCGTATCGAGGCTCATTTAAGGCTTAATTCAAGTGACTACTTCAAGGCACACATATCTGGCTCATATAAGACTCATTTAAGGTTTAATTCAAGGGACACAATATCATATCTGGCTTATATAAGACTCATATAAGGCATGCAATATCACTAACAGTATCATATTAGGCACACAATATCAGTAACAGTATCAATATCAGTATCAGTATTATAAAATGAGCTTGAACTCAAACTCTGATAACACAGCGAAAGTTTATACCCTTATGTCAAAACTGACAGGAATTTCAAGCACTAGACTAAAGAAACATTAAAAATACAACACAACATTGCAACTAGATGCCAACATTTGTAGATTGCATCTTATGTAAACATGCATGATATGGTTGTATTATATTGAAAAGACAATCTTTGGGGTATGGTTGCACCTTGCCAAATGTTTTCACCGCGATTCCATCAGACTTCTGATTAATCCCAAAATCTCGGTACGTATCTTCGAAACAGCAGAAGGAGTGATCTGCTCCAGCTCTTAAAACCACGATTCATCCTTAAGGCTCCGTTTGGATTGAAGGATTTACATAGAAAGAAAAAGGAAAGATAGTAACAGAAAAGAAAGGAGAGGGGAAGGAGGGATTGTTAAGTTTATTTTGAGTGTTTGGATTGAACTAGACAGAAAGGAAAGAGATACATGGATTGTCACTACATTTATAAGAAAAATGTATTGTTTCCTTCCGTTTCTCACCTGTTTTGGAAGGAAACGAGACAACCCAATTTTTAAAGAACCTTATCCCTCCTTCTCCCTCACTCTCCTTTCCTTTCTATCAAACTAAAACAATCCAAACACCAAAATTTAAATCCGTCCAAATCATATCATTTCCTTTCCCTTCAAATCAATCAATCCAAACAGGGCCTAACTTTCATTTGTGTGGACATTTGCAATGGGGACACAGATAGAGGATCTGCACTCTCTGAAACTAACCGAAGTTGTTCTTGATGCTCGTTCGACAGGTAACCATTAGCTAAGTCCATTCGATTGGCTTCAGATTGTCACACTTTTAAGGCTTATGCCAATCCAGATTCATTGAACTCAAACACTGCTGATTCCTGTAGTTAAAAATAAAAACAACATAAAATCAAAACTATCCTCATAGCATGAGCAAGTTTCATCAACTAAGCATTCAAATTTAAACGAATTTAGGCAGAACAAAAACAGATCATCAAGAAATTGATACCGTTGACATATTTATACACTCTTACCAATGAATTGAAAAAGGACATAATAGCATCTTGAACAGAAATTTTGGCAATGCTGAAAAAGAAAAGCTTAATCTATCATAAGCACCACCACGACTATTATAAACTAATCTATAGATACAGCTTCCAAAATATACATTGTTTAGCAAATGTATGCGTCTTGAATCTTTACGATCTGTGACTATAAATCTTATCACGTTATCAAGAGTTTCGGAAAATCTGAAGCTCCATTCGGTGGTGGTCTCGCTGCGCATCCATCACCCAATCATATCAATTATGACAATCCAGAGGGAAAATTAAACTGAAAATGAAAAATGTTTTCATGCATTGTTTGTTAAACTTAAACATAGAGCTGAATTAAGTACCTTAGAGTTCTCCGATTGTTCAGTCATATAAAACTCAGGTTGCAATCTGCATATCCATTCAGTTTGATCCCTCTTCATTTTCCTATATTTCTTTGCTCTTATTACCTTCATAACCTCTGCAAAAAAACAACAAAAATCAACACTCTAAGCGTAATTTCATCGAACACTTTGTAAACATACATTACAAAACAATAAAGAGCTGAAATTTAGGGGAATTATTAACCTTGAGTAGTAACAAGCCGATAAGATCTTCCAAGTAACAAAGATTCATGGGGACGAAGTAGCTTGCAATGAGTAAAGCTTACAACTTTTTGGATTTTGAAGGGGATCTCCACTCCGGTTATTCCGGAGTCCGTTAGTTGTGATGTATCGAAGGGCATCTCCACTCTGGCTTCTACCGGAGTCCATTGCTGTGATGTTTATGGAGGGCATCTCCACTCTGGCGAACGTCCCTTTCGACTCTTCCGGTGTAATATTCCAATTTTCAGGAAAGGGCAGACGTGTCATTTTGCGAAAACGAAATATTATTATTTCTTGTCTTTTTGGGAGTTAAGTATTTAATATAGTATGTATATATATATATTTTCAAATTTTATATATATATATATATATATATATATATATATATATATATATATATATATATATATATATATATATAGGGATTATTCGGATTTTGGTAATTAAAGGACAATTAAGGAAAAAAGGGATTTATGGGAAATTGGTATTTAAGGAAAATCAATACACATTAATCCCATAACCTAAACACAATTCAGAAATTTAGTTTGCTCCTTCTCTGCGGCTTTGAGGAGAGAAATAGGGCTTGGATAGTTTTCGCAATAACTGAAGCGGTTCTTGATCTGTTTCAGATCAGACGGTAGAATTGGAATCATCGTGAGGAGAGCTCCGTTTGGATTTCAGCTTTGTTGGAAGGGCTGCAGAATTCTGAGGCTGTTTGGATCTGTTTTGGGAAGCAATTAGGTAAGACGCTCTTCCTATGATCTCAATTATCGTTTATAGGGTTTAGATCATAAATTAAGATGTTTCAATGTTGGAATGATGCGTTTTTTGTTGATCAAAGGATCATAGATGCTATGGTTGATTAGATATGTTTTCTGTGTTTTACTGGCATTAATTCGATGTTAATTAGGTTAGAATCGGTTCAGAAATCGAGTTTTGACGATTTTAGCGTTTTGGGAAAAACCCAGGCGAACGGGCGTCTGCAATAGGCGGACGGGCGTCTGCAATAGGCGGACGGGCGTCTGCAATAGGCGGACGGGCGTCCGAGACCCTAATAGCCCAGACGGGCGTTTGCAATAGGCAGACGGGCGTCTGAGGTGAGATTTTTGATTCAGGATGTAGCTGTTTTTGGCAGACGGGCGTTTGGGGTTTAGTGGACGGGCGTCTGATACGGACGGGCGTCCATGGGAGGTCAAACGGGCGTCTGGCCTGTTTTGCCTTGATTTTACGGTTTTATCATTCTAGTTTGGTTTTGAGTTTTATAATCACACTATTATTGTTTTCAACCCTTATTTACGATATGATATCATTGGTTAACATAAACAAGCCTGAATTGAGCTTCTGATTCGTTCAGTTAAAACACCGAATGTACTCTGAAAGGTGGTGTTTCTTCACTGGCCTCGGCCATTTCCGTACCTCGAGTTGAGGATTCCTGGGGAGATCTGTCTCCAAGATGTCCTTGGCTGGTTTGACCACGTCTATTTTCTCCCCTTAACTGCCTTTCGTAAGTATTTATATCAGGCTTATAAGGAGTAAGTGGGGCCTTACCGCTTCGGGTCATCAACTATAAAATGGAAAACAACACGAAAACAGTAAAAATAACACGTGGCTACTTACCAATGAGGTAAGTACCAAAGAAACAAGAAAAAGAAATGAGATTAAGAAAAATGTTGACTTATTCTCAAGAGTTTTGAACTACTGCAAGTAGTAACCATAGACAAAATGAATTAACATCGTTTCCCCGGCAACGGCGCCAAAAACTTGATCGCCTCTTAACTGGTGGTCAATCTTACCGGCAGTGTACCGGGTCAAATTGTAGTTTAGTCTGGTGAATCAAGGTCGTATCCCTCAGGGAAATGAAAACATAATTCAAAATGTGGTTAAACACCAATTAGCTGTTATTATCTCAATCTAAGTCGCAATCCTTACCATATAAGGTTATGATACTAATGCTATAAATAATTAGATACATATATAGATATATAGATACCAATATAATCAATATAGATAGTTATATAATAAGAACTAACCAAGACAATATTATTGAACCATGATCTATTTTAGTTTAATGGATGTGATCAAACTTCCTGTTTAAAGGTGTAATCGATTATGTGAAACCGTATACTCCTCAGCTAACAAATTCCCCTCATACGAGTGCACGAATTTGTTCTATGCCTCCTCCTTGGTAAAACCTCGATTAAACCTAATGATTTGACATGATAATCTCTCGAGTATAAATATTCTGTCCCTGGATAAGAAAGAGGGTTCCGTTTGTCAGACGGCCAATTTTACCTTCCAGTCTTTCTACTATTTTCTCATTTCCTAACGTCTCTGGTCAGTTCATGATTAGGTTATGTCTCTGTCCATACTGGTTAATTACATCAATATGGGCTGTCAATTAGTTCAAGTAGAAAAACATTCATCATATTCAATTTTTGATCAAATTTTAATATAGTCATCATCCATTTCCCTAAAAGATCAAAATAGCTCAATTACATGTCTTAGCTAGTTGTATAATTAGCCTATAATCATTATTAAACTAATATATAGATATTTATATAAACAACAAAAATAATAATATTAGAATTTTACCGAATACAATTGTTAAAGTGGGCTTTTTCCTCTGAATGTAACAACAACTATGAAATCAACAATCTTCGATAATTACTCTAAATATTACAACGATACTAATACTACTTTTATGGCAGAATGCCTACTGAAATAATATTTACAGAGAGTAGATAAGATAATATATATAGATAGAGATATATATATATATATATATATATATATATATATATACCCCCTTTTATTTCTCATAAATGAGGGCTATTTATAGGCTGAGTATTCTGGTCCGGCGTACGCCGAGACTGATCCGGCGTGCGCCGGATTAACTGAATTTGAGTACTCCGTGTCAGACGCATGTGAAGTAACATGATTTAATCATCACATAATCCGGCGTGCACCGGCTCCTTCCGGCCTGCGCCGGATTTGACAAATATCAGCCACTTGATCAGATTTTTATATTTTTCGATTCCGATTCTTCTTCTTTGTATCACATAATACCTACATAATTCAAAAACAACAAAACCACAGGTAAATCTGATAACAAAAGTTATAAATTATATTACGATATTTATTTGTAAGTATTAGATTTTTATAAGTTATTTTAATACTCTTTTAAGATATTTAGATAAAATTAATAATAATATGTATAAAATGTTTATAAATTTTTGTTATAAAGTTGACATATATCAGGACCCAAGACAATATATGATGCAACTCAAGATGCAGATTGGATCACAGCCATGCAAGAAGAACTAAAGATGCAGATTGGATCACAGCCAACTCAAGATGCAGATTGGACCATAGTCGAGATAACGCCATCTGCCGGTCAAAATATCGAGAACATCTCGCAACAGTTGAAGAAGAGACCCACTCTATCCGACTTGGTGAAGGACCAGCACAGACAGTCTAAGAAGGCTAAAGTCGGTGAAGCCCCTCCCGACATTGACGTTGACATGAACCGGCCTGTTGACGATAGCGCAACCATGGAGAACAAGGTTCTATCTTCCGCACTTCGGAAGTTATGTCGCCTGGTAAGTCGCTCTCTTCCTCCTACTTTTATCACGGTCTTCCCCTTATTTCTGTTAAATGACGCATTTCTTTTCCTAGACAGACAAACCACCTCGGCAAGGAGGCTGCTAAGAGATTGACTACGCCAGCCGAGGCAGAAGAGGGTTTGAAGAAGAAGATCCGGAAGTTGCTCGATAAGAGTAGCAAAAAGAGCGCCGCCATAGCCGGATTGGAGTCCTAATTGGAGACTAAGACGAGAGAGGCAGACGCTGAGATAGGGAAGCTGAAGAAGGAGCTGTCCCAATCCACCCATGATCTGACCAGGACACAAAGTGACTCGCAAGTCCTGGAGAAAAAGCTGGCCGATCTAGCGGTGGACTTCGAGAAGCTGCAAGCAGCGCACAATGCTTCTCTGACTGAGAGGGATGCTTTAAAGGTCGAGCTGGAGAAAGTTCCCTCCCAGGTGCGGCCAAGAGGGATGCAGTCCTGGAGTTTCGAAAGTCGAGGGAGCTTGATGACGACCTGACCGTGATGATACGCATGGCCATGATGGGCGGCTTTACACTATCGGTGGATCAGGCTATGGAGGCTTATCCAGAGTTCGACGTATCTAAGCTTGCAGTGCCGCAGTTCTATAACCCTGAGTCGGAGAATCTGCATGACCAGTACAGTGAAGAGTTTCAACGAGAGGAATCTCTGGCCCAAAAGTATGGTCCGTCGTCTTCCGATGTCGAGCCGACCCCTGCTATCACCGAGACGACTCCCGACACTACCTCTTAACTATTTTCCTTTGAATTTTTCCTTTGTTGAACTTTATTCGATCTCTTGGATTTGTATAATTTGAATTTGGTCTTGTACTGGCTTGCTTTATCGATGTCTTCGATTTGTATATTTTTCTCTTCTTTTTATTATTTATCTTTTATATCTCGATGTCTTTTAGCTTTTCACTTGTCGGGCCTCTGGCCCTGTTTGCTATTTGCTTTATCGATGTCGTGTTGCCCCCCAAGTGCATTATGATCCTTTGGTTCTTATTGCACTTGCGAGTCTAGTTGAGATCAATCTAGTTACCTTAGCATTTTTTGTCTTTCTGACTAGTTTTGCGATGGGCAGGTCGATGCTCTGGGCGTTTGGTCCGACTTTGCGAACCGTCCCTCTGCCTTGGCGTTTTTTGCCCCTTAGGCTTGTTTTGCTTTTGGCTGGTCGATTTTATGGGTGTTTGGTCTGACTTTGCGAACTCTCCCTTTGCCTTAGCATTTTTTGTCTTGTAGGCTCGTTTTGCTTTAGGCTATATTGAGGGATCCAACTTACGGATTTTCCCTTCTCGTAGTCGATTGTGTCACCTTCTACATTTGGTATCGTATCAGACTTATAATGTAAAGGCTGTGAATCCTAAAATAAAAACACAAAAAGCATCTCGAGAGAAGGCATGTTTATTAGGATATTCAAAAAATTGTCACACGGACTTATTACAAAGAGTAAAAATATAAATAACTCGAGATAAAGTTTACTTAAACGTAGTACTTCCTCAGATTGTTGGCGTGCCACTATCGGGGAACCGTGGTCCCATATGCTCGCCCGAGTTGGTAGGACCCTTTGGGATGAACCTTCAGGATCTGATACGGGCCTTCCCAATTCGGGTCTAACTTACCAGTCGCCGCTTGTCGGCTTGCTTCATTTTTCCTGAGGACCAGATCTCCAGCTTTGAAGTATTTGTACTTGACCCTTGAGTTGTAATACTGCGAGATCTTCTGTTTATATCTCACCATTCGAGCTGAAGCTATTTCTCTTCGCTCCTCAACGGTATCTTTTTCATGTCGAAGATCAGGGGCGTTGGTTTTGACGTTGTATGCTAGAACTCGAGGAGAGGGAATACCGATCTCCACGAGAATTACCGCCTCACATCCGTAGACCAGAGAGAAGGGTGTTTCCCCTGTCGAAGAATTTGGAGTTGTCCTATACGACCATAGGATGCTCGGAAGTTGTGTTGCCCAGTCTCGACCTTCGGCTTCTAGTCTCTTTTTCAACCCTATCTTGATCTGTCGATTTGTCTGCTTGACTTGACCATTTGCCTGTGGGTGAGCTACCGAGGTGAACTGCTGAATGATATGATATTCATTGCACAATTCTCTAACTTTTCGGTCTTTGAACTGAGTGCCATTATCTGAGATCAGAGCATTGGGAATTCCATACTTGCATAAAATATCGACCCACAAGAATTTTTTGATGGTCGAAGCTCTGATGTCGGTCAAAGCCTTGGCCTCGACCCACTTCGTGAAGTAGTTCACTGTGACCACCATGTATCTATTGTTACCCGGAGCTCGGGGTAGAGATCCGACTATGCCGACACCCCATTTATCAAAAGGCCAGGCTGACGAGATGACGTTCATTTCTTGGGCCTGTTGATGGGTGATATTGTCATGAATTTGACAAGTTCTACACTTCTGAACCAGGCTGTTCGTGTCTTGTTGCATCGATGACCTAAAATACCCAGCTAGCTTGCATTTTTGGGCAAGCATCCTAGCCCCGCAATAATTTCCACAAGCTCATCTATGAATTTCTTCGAGAAGATATTCACCCTTTCTTCTGATGCACATCTTAACCATGGCGCTACAAAAGATTTTCGATAAAGGATGGAATCGAAGAATGCATACCTTGCTGACTGAAGTCGGATTTTTCATGCTTGTACCTTATCGGATAGTAGAATTCCGTCCTTAAGGTAAATGGCGATTGGATCCATCCATGTTGCATGTTGAGTGATCGGCTGCATTTCTGATTCCTTGTAGCTTCTATCGGCCAATAGTTCAACCAAAACTTTCTTGTTCGAGACAAATTTTGAAGCGATCTTAGATAATGCATCGGCTCTCTTATTCTGACTTCGGGGGACTTGCTCGATCTGAACTGACTTGAACTCTGGTATGAGGCCTTATACCACTGTTAAGTAATTTTTCATGGTTTCTTCCTTGGCTTCATACTCGCCCCTGATATGATTTACCACCAACAGCGAGTCGCGGTAAACTAGTAGATTCTCGACTCCCAATTTCAAAGCAAGTTTTAGGCCTGTGATCATAGCCTCATATTTGGCCTCTTTGTTCATCGATTTGAAGTCGAATCGAAAGGCGTAGGGGAATTCTTCGCCTTTCGGGCTGATTAGAAGGAGTCCGACTCATGCCCCCTCTTTGCTTGATGCCCCATCGACTTGGAGAGTCCACTGTTCTTCTGTGGTTTGCTTCTCTTCCTCGAGTTGGATAAAAATTCCTTCAGCTAAAAAATCTACCAAGGCTTGAGCCTTAACCGCAGTCCGAGGCACGAACTCGATGTCGTATTCCACTACCCATTTGCCAGTCGACCCGACGTGTCGGGCTTCGCTAAGATCTACTTCAGCGGTTGGTCAGTGACCACCATAATGGGATAGGCTTGGAAATAAGGCCTCGGTTCTCTCAAGGCATGTACCAAACATAATGCTAGTTTTTCTGCTGGTGAGTATCGGATCTCGGGTCCATGCAATGCTTTACTAAAAAATAAACCGGCACTTGGCCATGGACCCCTTCCCGAATCAGAACCACACTCAATGCTTCTTCGCATACTGCCAGATAAACCAACAATTTTTCTCCTTCCCGAGGTGAAGTGAGAGTGGGTAACTCCATCAAATATGCTTTTAAATCCTCGAAGGCTTTCTGACACTCTTCGTCCCAATGGAAAGGACTAGCTTTACGGAGAATCTTGAAAAATGGTAGAGCTCGTTGGGCGGATCTCGATAAAAACATGTTGAGGGTGGCCATTCGACCAGTGAGTCTCTGTACTTCCTTTATATTCTGAGGCACATGCATGTTTTTTAGAGCGTCGATTTTATCCGGGTTCGCTTGAATCCTGTCTTTCAAGATCTTGTATCCTAAAAACTTCCCCGACCTGACCCTAAAGGTGCACTTCTTCGGATTTAACTTCATCTTTGTTTCTCTTAAAACCTCAAATACTTCTCGAGCATCAACCAAGTACTGCTTCATCGATCGACTCTTGATGAGAAAGTCGTCAACGTACACTTCCATACACCTACCGATCTGTTTGGTGAAAATCTTGTTGACCGCTCTCTGATATGTAGCCCCAGCATTTTTCAACCCGAATGGCACGGTTACATAGCAGAAAGTGCCGAATTCCGTGATGAAAGCTGTCTTTTCAGCGTCTCGGGGATCCATTACGTTCTGATGGTATCCCTTATATGCATCTAAAAAACCAAACACTTCGAAGTCGATAGTGGAGTCTACTAACCTGTCAATTTTTGGCAACGGATATGAGTCTTTCGGACATGCTTTATTCAAGTTGGTGAAGTCCACGCACATACGCCAGCTACCGTCGGGCTTCTTGACTAACATTGGGTTAGCCAGCCATTCCGGGTAGAGCACTTCTCTCACTATCTTGGCCGTTAACAGCTTCCCGATTTCCTTCTCTATAGCTTGGTTTCGTTCAGGTGCGAAACTCCTCTTTTTCTGTCGGACTGGCTTCCGGCCTTGATCTATTTCGAGCCTGTGCACCGCTATATCTGTGGATAGTCTTGGCATATCTTCGGCCTCCATGCGAAGACATCTCTAAACTCGATTAGTAGCTCGACAAGTAATTGCTTTTGTTTAGTCGGGATCCAAATTCCGACTTGCACACACAGATCAGTTTCATCTTCCCATAGACGAACGTCTTCGACGGGATCAACCGAAACCCAACTCTTTTCCTCTTCTTCCTTAAGAATCAACTCTTCAATCAGGACTTGCTGCACAGTCATTTTCCCATCCATGATGATGGATTTGCAACTCCGAGGAGCTTGAATGTCTCCTCTTACTTCATGCGAGCCATTCCTGGCAGGGAATTTCATGCTGTTATAGACAGTGGAGATGATTGCGCGTAGGCCGAAAAGAGCAGGTCGACCTAAAATGACATTGTATGCTGAAGGGGCCTACACTACTACGTAGTTTAATTCAAGGGTCCTCCTCTTTCACCATCACCAACCGTCGTTAGCAACCTTATCGAACCCATGGGATGGACCGCTTGTCCTACGAATCCAAACAAAGGAGATGCTAAAGGAGCTATGTCCTCATCTTTCACTTTCATCGCCTTAAAAGATGAGTAATACAAGAAATTCACCGCGTTGCCATTATCGACGCAGACTCTCGATACCCGAGCTCGGCTACCTGGTAACTCATCCGGAAATACCTCGGGATATTCTTTTGCTATAGGGGTTTCATCCAACTTAGGCTTAACTTGATCTACATCCATTTCATACAACAAGTAGCCTTCACAACCTTTTTGACAAGCTCTTATAGCCTTAACCGCTGAGATTATCGGATGACGTTTCTTACTTGGCTTGTACACGTTACCTTGAAAGGTCTTAGAAGATTTTCCAGGCACCTTAAAGGTTACTCTTTTTTCTCTACAGTCCAAGTGCACATAGTTTTTGGACAGCCAATCTATTCCCAAAATCACGTCAAAGTTTGTAAAGTCCAACACTGTAAGGTCACTCTTACAACAATAGGTTCCTACTCGAATGTCTACTTGAGGTATCGTCTTCGTCACTTTAGTAAATCGTCCTAACGGTGTAGTTATTTCCAAAGTATTCCTTAGAGCTTCCATAAGTAAGTTTAGTTTCTTAGCGACCTTAGAAGACACAAAAGAGCTAGACGCCCCGGTATCAAACAAAGCCTTAACAGCTAGGTTGTCTAATATTATCGTACCTAAAAATATAAATTCATTTATTTAAATACAACTATAACATGATTTAATGTGCTATAATAGTACTTTAATAACATAATATGAACAAAATAAAAGTACATGAGATAACATTGTCATCTGGCTCCACAATCTCTGACTCCATAGCAAAAACTCGAACCGGTCGGCTTGTTTCCTCTTCCACTTGCTTGAATCTGATTTTTTTTACCTCCCTTGGTTGGACAATTCCTTGAAAAGTGTCCTGGATCTGCACAGTAGTAACAGCTACCTGTGCTAGTCTTGCATTCACCCGAATGGTGCCTCCTGCACTTCTGACAAAGGGGTACACTTGCTGAAGGTGCTACTGATAAGGATGTTGACGTCCTTTTCACATTCTGTTGAGGTGCTGCCCAACTACTCCCTTGACTCGTCCCAAATGTTCTCTTAGCACCAACTATCACCGAAGGCCTGTTCTTAAAAGTCTCCACTTATATGGCCTTGTTCAATAATTCCACCATATTCCTTGGCATAGCTCCCATCATACCGGCTTGTATCTCACGAGATAATCCATTCTTATAAAGAGCCATTTTCTTCTCCTAAACTTTCATGATTTCTGGATAAAACCTTCCCAACTCATTGAAACGGTTAGTATATTGAAACACGGTCGTGTGTTGACCTTGACTATGTCTCAAAAACAGACTTTCTTGATTTGCTTGAACTGCTGGTGGATAGTACTCATTATAGAAAAGTTCCTTGAATTCTTTCCAATCCGTAATCTTACCTCGGATGCTCTCTATTGCATCAAACCAACTCTCCAACGTATTCAACAAAAAGCCCGCAGCTAACTGAGCCATTTCTGCTTCAGGCACATTCACATTTCTACATGCCTTTTCAAAGCTCCTCAACCACATCTCAGCCTTGAGTGGTTCCACATTTCCATAAAAATTTTGCATATGATACATTTTCAACCTAGTGTACCAATCCACGGGTGGTGCCTGCTCATATGCTTGAGGTCTAACCGAAGGGTAAACATGTGGGTAAGCCGGTGGATAAGATGGTGGGTACACTGGTAGATACACGGGTGGGTAGCATGGGGGTGCTTGAGGTGGATAAGGTGGTGGATATGGTTGTTGAGGTTGAGTCACAGATGGTGCTTGCTGATAAGGGTAGTACCTTGGATGGTGTGGTGGAGTGTGGTATGGCTGATGTAGTCCATAAGGTGGGTATCCAAAGCCGTGGTGGTGATCAAATTGTGGTGATGGAGGGATCGTAGGTTGAGGTTGAGAACTTACGGGTGGAGGGTAGAAGGTTTGTTGGTGTGGAGGGTAAGCTGTGGCTGGAGGGTGGCTTACGGGTGGTGGTTGAGGATAAACTTTTGTCACTGGTGGTGGTACAAAACCCGCTGGAATATCACTTACCATCGTAAACTGAACCGAACTTCCCACATGCCATTGTGGAGGTTGCTCCTGATGAGGTCGCGGTGTCTGATTCTGTTGAGGTGGAACATTAGGTCTCAACAATCCACTCCCTACCACTGGTGTAGGACTGCGTTTCTCCCGTCTAGCACCAGAACTCTCGCCCCCCTGAACACCCCTCCTTGTTCTGCCGGCCTCTCATCTAACATCGGAACACTCAGCCCCACGAACAATCCTTCTCGTTGTCAACATTCTGAAAGATCAAGAAGATCAGAATGTTACTAAGTGGTCTAAAGAAACTTATCTCAAGAAGGAAACCTAAAGGACGCATGTCTCTAATACCAACTGTAACGCCCCGTTCCTGGATACCGAGTCCTTACCCGGAAATAGAACGTTCGGCACGTATAATATAAAATAAATTCTATATTATATGTAAGCATCTACTACGTCGTATCGAGTTACGCATTTACGGAAGCTAAAAGACTCGGGTGAATTTTTTTATACAAGATAAGAATAGAAACACAACCATACTAAGAATAGAAAAGATATCTTACAACAACGAGCTTCAAATCTTACAACCGTACGATGTTCAAAGAAGGAGAGGATTACAACAAATATCTTACAAGAAAAGTCAAGAAATACAACATGTCTTGAAGTGAAATTACAACATACTTGAATGGAAAATAACATAGTTTAGTAGTAATGAAATAAGATAAAAGTCTAGCATGACAAGTCATCAAACATCATCTTCGAAGTCCTCATCGAACTCATGTTCCACCTGTTCGTCTTCTCCACCCCAAACACAACAAACATGCATTTGAGGTAAGTACAAAGGTACTTAGCAAGAAACATAAGCTATTGCATTAACTAGGTTTCATAAAGAAGGGTTTATGTAATTATTAGGTTATCTTTATTTGACCGACTCAATTCTAGGGTTCACTTCATGCTCATCAACACGTTGTGACTAAACGTTTCTAACTTAACTCAAGTTTGTTACACCGGCATTCAAGGGCACTACGCATGGTGCTACCCACCACGTGGTATCGTTTGCAATCTATTAGTGGATCACACCAATAGCCACGGGTTAAGACCCGATAGTGTACACGTTCGGCGAAGTCCCCCTACTATTTAGCCGTTTATAGGCCAGTAGAGTTATTCACTTTATCTGACCGCCCACACATCGCGATATAGACAAGTGCCTTACCAAGAATTTTACGATGTTTAGTCTTTTACGACACACTTATGTAATTTATTAATCATTAACTAGCCTCCTAAGTGTTTTCAAGATAAAAGCTCACTTAAAAACTCTACTCCCTCACTTAGAATCCAGACACATACGCAAACATTGATGAATACTAATTCATCAAAGCATAAGCCGTTCATACCCTTCCGACGGTCCTGAACTTCAATTCTACGGAAGAGTACATCCGGAGCCGGATCTAAACGCATCGGAAGCATAATCGAGGCTTATTCATGTTCATTTAATGTTATAAGGTCAAGAAACAACGCTTAAAACTATACTCAAGGCTCAAAACTGAACAAACTTGAAAACAGCCTCTCCAGTGCGCCAGCTCTGGGCCGGGTGCGCCAACACTGGCTTCAGTGCGCCAACACGGGGTCCTGGTGCGCCTGCACTGAGGCTCTGAATGTAAAATTTGATTTCTGGAAGCCCGGTGCGCCCGCACCAAGTCTCTGAATGTAAATCTGGAGCTTCTGCTCCTCCTGCGCCCACACTGGCCTTGGTGCGTCCGCACCAAGCGCAGTATACCCCAAAAACACAGTTTTCTGCACTTTAACGGATTCCTAACACTTCCAAACATGTTCTTCAACCATGTACTCATCAAAACAGCATAAAAGTACCAAATTAACAACTTACAACATCCCACACTAGCAAGATAGCACTTATTCATGAATTCTAACACCATATTACTTCCAACACCAAACCCTAACTCTATCAAATCATAATCAAAGCAATAGAGAAGATTTTCTTACTTGGTCAAGCAAAACTTCAAGGCAAAACTCCAAAAGTCTGCAGCAACTTCTCAAACCTCCACACAAAACCTATTTGATCCACAACCAATTCAAGAACTAGTTAGGATCAAGGTTTCTAACTACTCAAAGCTACGAATTACACAACCTCTCTCAGCCAAAAACGATCACACATGAAGAAACTCAGATTTTGGGCTATCTCATACCTTGATAAAACTTCCAACTTTTGGTGTCAGCATGATCCTCGCGCTCTCACAATTCCGGTGCACTTCTTTGATCTGAAAACCGTTAAGTAATCACTTAAAATTCTGGAAGAGTGTTCTTGCCTTCCTCTTGCTCTCAAACTTGCAGGCAATGTTGTATAATCAAAAATTCTGAAACTTATGACTTAGTGGGAAGGTTATTTTCCCCAAATAAAACCTCCCACTCACCTATTACCACTTAATCCTTTACTTTCCTTTAAATTACAATTCAGTCCCCATAACTATATATATATATTCCAGATTATGTACGTACATAAGATTATAATTTCTTTATTCCAAAATTTAGAAACGAATATAATATTTCGTTTTCGCAAAATGATACGTCTGCTCTTTCTCGAAAATCGAAATAGTACAACAAATTCCAGATTTTGAAATTTCTGTGCATCATATGTACTTTATTCAAGCACCGAGAAAATGAAAATTAATATCTACGTATCACTGACTTTTATCAACACTTTGAGAGTTAATCTTTCCATTATCCAAATCTTAATAAAACTGGAATTCTATTGTAACATTCACAAATTTATTATTATTTTTATTTCAACATTCACAAATTAAAAAATTACCAATTTCTAACTACTTTAACATTCACCAATTAAAAATTACCAATTTCTAACTACTTTAGAATATAAATTGGTCCTAATTTGGGTAGGAAAATTCAATACTTCGCTTTGCGTTTGTTTATCGTATAAACTACCACGTAACATTTACTTATGAAAATTATCTTACAATATCTAATTGATCCCAACTTACTCACTCACGTGATAATTTTATAACTTTCAGAAAATTTCTTTTATTGATTATTTTATTTATTTAGTCAAATTAAAGTCAAGTTTTGATTTTAAATATATTTTTGTAACAAAAACTGCTTATATCCTATATGAGGCTAGAGGTCAAATAATAAAACCAATCAACTAATTAATTTAACACTTGAATTAATCTACTTCACATTTTACAGTATAACCTCGATAAATAATTATCATCGGGATCAAAAAAAATATCCGTTTAGCGAGGTTATTTATTTATCGATAAATGAATATTTATTCATTTTGATAGTATTTTACATTTTTTTTTTTTTTTTTACTTATGATTAATATTTTTACATTTAATGTACAAATGTAATGGTCAAAATTCTTATGAAAAACTTAATTACATTCATGTTCCTTAAACTCTAGATTAGGAATACATGCACTAAACGTGTGGACTAAGTACATTGTATTATGTATTGACTACTAATAAGATTGTATGTATGAAATACTTAGAGTCTAAGAAAATATGCTTAACCTACACTACAAACACTATATAGTTCTAAAATATTAGTTTGATAAAGAAACTATATACTTAACCTACACTATGTATCATCTGGTTCAAGATTATTCTCATCACAACAAACTATATATAGTTCATACCAAACGTGTCATCAAAAGAGGCATTTCAAGCAGTAGTCACCATACAAAATTAATTGCTACAACACGAGCAAAATATTCCAGAACTTGTGCATGCATTACAAAAAAATTAAGCATGGGATGCATTTTGGTGGAAGGAAAAAACAAACAACTTTAGATGCATTTTTTGAGAAGAAATGACTTTTTATATGAACATTGTTGATTGGATGAAATATTTTCGTTTTATTATCTATATATAATGAAATTTAGTGATTATTCATTTATGTTTACATGGGGACTTGAAGGATTCATATTTTTTTATTCGTTAATGCATTTTGCGAGGTTATTCATTTTGCCCCTTTGCCCAAGTTGGGACCAAAGAAAATTATTTATTTGCCGAGGTTATTCGTTTATCGAGGTTACACTGTATATCACATATAAACTCTAATTTCATCTACATGAAATGCAAATAGTGGGATATGCATGACATGGCAATTTTATCACATAAAATCCTAATCATACGTCTAACACGTAATAACAATTAAAACGCGATAAAATTATATGTGATGGACTAACTGGAAAACAACTCGATGGATCTTCAAAACTTTCTCTAGACCGAACTAAAAGATTCTAGAATATTCAAGGAAAAACTGGAAAACCCGGACCGGCACCGTTGGGGCAGCGGTACAGCCACCGCTGAGGCGGTGCTCCTAGGGCTGTTGCGGTACAACATTCTTCAACAACAATTCCAAAACAACAACATGGATCTCCAAAGCAATTACAAGATCTATTCATTCTAGAAATACACTGACTAAGAATCTAGATCTATGAAAGCAATGCAATAATTAATAGATTACAACCCATTAATCGCATCAGGAAAAGAATATCCTATAGATCAAGGGGTTCTATTGGCACACCAATTTTACTATTAGCACCATTTTTTGATTATTTTTCTGATGAATAAAACGTCAGTGCCACTGTTGTTGCTATTGAAAACCAAACTGACGTTGCTATTCAAAAACGAAAGTCAGTGGCACTGTTGTTTCTAAGTTGTGTCACTTTTATAACGTAAATATTGGTGCCACTGAATTTCGTTTTTGAACACCATCACTGTCGTGGGTTTTCAATAGCAACAACAGTGTCACTAACGTTTCGTTCACTAAGTTCATTAGAAACAATCGTGGTGCCGGAGTAATTTTTTGTGGTGCCGGGAGTAATAGGTATTAAAATTCAGAAATGAAACAAGAATCTAAACAAGAACTGATTCGATTTCCAGAAATGAAGAAGATGAAGATCTTCTTCATAAATTCAAAACAGAAAATGGCGGGAAAACTGGAAACTAGATATTTTGATCAATAACATCTCTAGAATGAATGTTGTGTATTCTTGATGACTAATCACTACTCTAATTACACTTTATATAGGATTAGGATCTCCAACTTGTTGTAACTAACTTGTGGAGGTTGTAACTAACTCCTCAATTAATCATGTGACAAAAATGCACTCCTCTTGTGTTGTTTTGAGCTTTAACACCCCCTCAAGCTGGAATGGTGTTGCACCAAGAACAGCTTGCAAAAATGCACTCCTCTTGTGTTGTTTTATACTGCATACAGAGCTTTGAAAGGGAAAGCCTGAAGGAGTGTTGTAAGAATCTGTTTGTTGACAGGTTTGGTTAGTATGTCAGCTGGTTCCTGATTTGTGTGAATTGGGAGAGGTTTGAGAACCTTGGCATGGTATTTTTCTCTTACAAAGTGACAATCAATGTCTATGTGCTTTGTTTTTTCATGGAAAACAGGATTTTCCACTATATGTAAGGCACTAGAGCTATCACAATATAAAGGGACAGGATTTGTGTAGTTGATTTGAAAGTCTTTGAGTAGATATAGGAGCCACTGTATCTCACAAGCAGTGAGTGCCATGGCCCTATACTCAGCTTCACTGGAAATTCTTGAGACAGTAGGTTGCTTCTTTGATTTCCAAGATATCAATGCTCTCCCTAGATAAACCAACATGCATGTGACTGATCTTCTGGTTTTGGTACATGCTGCCCAATCAGAATCACTGAAAGCTTTGAGTGTGAAAATGCCCTTCACTGGGAAAGAATAGACATTTACCAGGTGCTGCTTTTAGGAATCTTAAGAGTCTATGTGCTGCTTTCATGTGAGCTTCATTTGGCTTGTCCAGAAACTGACTGAGTTGTTGTGTTGCAAAGGCTATATCAGGTCTAGTGTTGCTAAGGTAGAGCGGTTTTCCTACTAGACTTCTGTATTCAGAATTTGATGGTAATAAAGGAGCCTGGACCTCTGTTAGATTTTGTGTAGGATCCATAGGTGTTGAAGCAGGTTTGCATTCCAAAAATCCAAAATTCCCTTAATAGATCCAGACAGTATTTCCTTTGATTAATCACAATTCCAGATTTGGACCTAGCCACTTCAAACCCTAAAAAGTAGTTTAGTTCTCCCAGATCCTTGATGGTGAATGCATTATGGAGCAGATCTTTTAATTGTTGTATAGCCTGCAGATTTAAGCTGCCAACTATGATATCATCAACATATACCAAAAGTGCTATGAAGTCTGAACCCTTGCCTTTGGTGAAGAGACTATAATCATTTTGAGATTGTTTGAATCCATTCTCAATCAGTTTCTGTGTCAACTTTGCATTCCACTGTCTGCTTGCTTGTCTAAGGCCATATAGTGACCTGTTTAATTTGCAGACCATGCCATTTGTGTCATTCCCTCTAGAGGCTTCATGTACATATCCTCATCTAAATCACCATGCAAAAATGCATTGTTTACATCCATTTGATGTAAATTCCATCCTTTGAGTGCTGCCAAATCCAAAAACAACCTGATGGTGGTTTGTTTGGCAACTGGTGAGAAAGTCTCTAAAAAATCAATGCCCTCTATCTGTGCA
Organism: Gentiana straminea; assembly: GCA_036785695.1. Lineage (NCBI taxonomy): Eukaryota > Viridiplantae > Streptophyta > Magnoliopsida > Gentianales > Gentianaceae > Gentiana > Gentiana straminea. Next base: position 645,891 of record JAVUPR010000278.1, on the reverse strand, counting down.
AAGCCCTTTGGTACAAGTCTTGCCTTGTACCTTTCAATGCTTCCATCAGACTTTCTTTTAATCATATATACCCATTTATTACATCCTATGGGTTTGATCCCTTTTGGTAAAGAAACTAAGGACCAAGTGTTAGTTTGATTCAGGGCTTGAAGTTCCTTTTCCATTGCTTCTTGCCAAATAGGATTTTGACCAGCTACTTTGTATGATCCAGGTTCAGTTTCTTTGTTGATGCTACTGATAAGTTCCTGATAAGTAGGAGATATGTTAGCATAAGATATAACATGATCTAATGAATGTGGTGATGTTCTATGTGCAGGATCATTGTACACATAATCATTGAGATATGTGGGAGTGATTATGATCCTGTTGGACCTTCTAGTGTTTTGAATAGATGTTCCAACATCATTTGTATGTTGGTCAGATGATGTACTAGAACTGTCAGTTGCTTGCATTATCACCATGAACAGAATCATGAGGTGTATAGGTGAAAGAATTATCAATGTCAGCAATAGGTAAAAGTAGACACAGATCATTATGATCTTGTGTATTCATGTTGTCAACAAAAGGATATGTGTTTTCATGAAATACAACATCTCTTGATACAGAGATGTTCCTGGTTTCAATATTCAAAACCTTGTATCCCTTCATATGTTCCTCAAAACCTAGGAAAACAGATTTGTTGCTCCTGTCATCAAATTTACCTCTTCCCTAGGAATATGTAGAAACAAAACAGAGACATCCAAAGATTCTTAAATTGTCATAAGTAGGTTTTTTGTTGTACAACACCTGATAAGGTGTGGTGTTACCAAGAAGTGGTGTAGGAATGATGTTTATCAGATAAGTAGCATGTAAAACACAGAATCCCCAGTAAAGTATAGGCAGATTGGATTGTATCCTTAGTGCCCTAGCTACATTCAAAATGTGTTGATGCTTTCTTTCTATTAAACCATTCTGTTGTGGAGTTCTAACACATGCTTTTTGATGTACTATACCTTTGGTTCTATATAACAACTTCATGTTACAGAATTGTTGCAGCATTTGATTAGCTTCAGATTTAGCATGCATCAAAAAAATCCAAGTAAATCTGCTATGATCATCCACAATAGACAAGAAATAATATTCACCATCAATAGTGGGAATTCTATTTGGTCCCCAAATATCAACATGTATCAAATCAAAACAAGACTGTGAAACAGAAGTACTGATTGGAAATTTTGGCTTTTTCTGTTTTGCCAAAGGACATACAATACAAGGATGAATAGGTACTTTAATACTACTGTCAATAGCACTCAAACACTTCATCATTTCTACAGAAGGATGGCCGAGCCTAGCATGCCATAACAAAGAATCAGACTTATTACAATTCTGACAAACATTATTAGACACTGAAACATGATCTTGTTGTGAATTGATATAAGGATCTGCCACTAGAATGTATAACATAACCCCTTTTTTAATTCAGTTGTACCAATCCTCTTCAAAGTTAGTTGGTCCTGCACAAGACAAATGTTAGAAGAAAAATTGACCAACAAAGCACTATCAGATACTAATTTATCAGGTTATTGCTAAGCACTGTCAGAAAACATAGGTCCAAGCCCATATAAGAGGAGGGGCCTCATCCCCAAAACCTAGGCTGTGAGGTGAGGGAGTCCATCTCTTAATATGGTGGGTGAAACAACCACAAGTTCCCAATGTGGGACACTTTAACACGCCCCCTCAAGTGTGGCCGGGCACACAAGGCCAACAAATAGGCCCAACACTTGCACAATAAAGGGTGGCTCCGATACCATATTAAAATTCAGAAATGAAACAAGAATCTAAACAAGAACTGATTTGATTTCCAGAAATGAAGAAGATGAAGATCTTCTTCATAAATTCAAAACAGAAAATGGCGGGAAAACTGGAAACTAGATATTTTGATCAATAATATCTTTAGAATGAATGCTGTGAATTCTTGATGACTAATCACTACTCTAATTACACTTTATATAAGATTAAGATCTCCAACTTGCTGTAACTAACTTGTGGCGGTTGTAACTAACTCATCAATTAACCATGTGACAAAAATGCACTCATCTTGTGTTGTTTTGAGCTTTAACAATAGGGTGTCAGTAGTAAAAAGGGTATGCCAATGTAAAGGAGAAAATCACTAATCCATAAATTATACATCTGATGGATCCAATCACGACAAAATTTAAGATTTACACCAAGTATTCATAGAGATAACACCATTAAATCTAAACGCAGAGCTAATTCCTCTCTTTCAATTTTATTTAGACAAAATCTTATTTAAAAATTCGTAAAGAACAATATTAATTTGCTCTGATACCATATGTTGGAAGTGACTTGAACTGAAAACTGAACTCAAAACAAGTCTGTCTTGATTCAGGACGCACCACCGGCGGCCAGGGCCGGTCCTACGTTTTTTAGGGCCGAAGCCAGTTAAAAAAAATTGGGCCTATGTACACAAAAAAAAAATCGACCGAAAATACAATTTTTTTTCTAATACATTCATATACAAACATCAAATTCATAATGCAAACACAAAACATACATATATATTAATACTAAATACTAATTCAACAATGCTCTTGAAGCACATTTGGAGGCGAAATCACTAATCAATGTATAATCATCAATTTCATCAACCAATTTCTCGCTCAATCGATATTATCGCTAACCCATTCAAGCGTTCTTGACTCATCGTCTTCGAAGATGGTTCTTTATTAGCTTCAACTTCGAAAAACTCCTTTGATTTATCTTGATTTCCTTATTTTTTTCCCTTTATGACTCCTATTTGTCTTCAATATATAAAGTATTTTTTACAATTTTTTTTCGAATTCTTTTTATCTGCTACTTTCTTCACGAAGTAACGTTTAAGTAACATATAAATTGTTTTATTGGGTTGGATATTTTTTTTAAAGAATCGGGCCTATATATAAATTTTTTTATTGGGTTGGGTATTTTTTTTTTAAAGAATCGGGCTATTTGTTATCAAAATCGAAACTTTTTAATATACGATTTTTTTTATAAATCGATCGGATTAACTCTATAAAAAAAAAATTCGGATAAGCAAAACATGTACCGATTGGGCCTATCGGGATTCATTGGGCCAAGCCGACTGGCTCGCCTGGCTTGTGATAGGGCTGGCCCTGCCGGCGGCACCACCAGCATTGGGGCGGTGCGCTCCAAGAAATTCCAAAATAGTTTTCAGATCGAAATCAGATCATAGTTTCATCACTACAAAGCATTTGAGTAGCGGAAACAATATTGATGAAACATTACGGTACAAATTCTGAAACTCATTTACTAAATAAACCTAGATCTACAAGGGGGTTTGTAGAGATTATTCAATGCCTAACAATATCAAAGATTTATTTTGTAAACAATCAAACACCAGAAGTTTTAGAGATTTGTATTTGTATTGTCACACGCATAAATTCTTAAAAGTAATTATAGACTCACACAATTAAATGCGACATACACACTTTCTCACCTTCTCCCGAACTGACCTTGACATTTAAAATTAACACCGTCATGACTGACGTTCAGGTAATTCTCAGACAATTTCACCACATTTACGAACACCAGTCACGTTTACGCTAGTTTTCGTTAACGAGCATCACCACCGGGGACGTTCCTACTCATAATCGGGGATGCTAATTTACGTTACAGAACGCTGCCAACACCACCATCTTCAACAGGAAAACGCTAAAAACCCTCCATTTCTTACTAGAAAAATATGTATTTGATGATACTTATCATGTAATAACTCAACCTAAGCACTTTATTGAAGCGTTTGACATTAGAGCAAGTATGTAATTCTGCCCTTTTCTTTTTTTTTTTTTTTTTTTTTTTCTTTTTTAAAGTTTTAGAACTTACCATCTTTGCTTCCATTTGGGTTGAAATTGGAATTTCTTCCAGTGAAACACCATTCATTTCTTCATTAAAATGTATTTCGGGTTTCATTAGAGTGCAAAGTTGATTCTGTTCCAAACATCATTGGACATGGATCAAGTTATTCTTGAGAGTGTGTAAAAGAAGATGAAGAAGATTTTTTTATTTTTATTTTTTAAGAGTGCCCGATGTACTTGTGGTGCTCGAAGTAAAAAGGAGTGTCAACAGAACCCCCAAATATATGGTTAAAGTTGTTTTGAATGAGTAATGATAGAGGCACAACAAAAATTACACAACGGATGCCACAACATGATCTCTCACCCTTGATTTTGATGGGTCTACATCACAATCAATTAAAACTCATCAAAATTAAGGGTGGAAGATCGTGTTGTGGCATCCGTTGTGTAATTTTTATTGTGCCTCTATCATTTCTCGTTTTTAATAGTTTAATGTGGTTGGTGTGTGGGCCCATGTGTTAGCCGACTTTTGTGTATCAAGTGTTAAAGAAAGTATGGGCCCATGTGTTGACAGACGTTTATTCGCATCCAATGTTATATGGTCAAGCTTGGATCATTGCCCAGGTTGAGGGGGCGTGATAGATAAATATTCATTATTGATTTTATAAATCTCTTTCCCCAGCCTATTAAAACTTAAATTAATATTTGATGAGGTCAGAAATATGCGAGAAATAATTGTCAAAAAGACTACAGAAAACAAAGTAACAATAGTTCTTCCATCGCCGTTATTATGCATCGCTATCGCTATCGCATCCTGATTAAAATGCGATTTACATCATGAGAAACTTACATGGAGTGCTCCAGTCCAAGGCATTGCACCAAAACACCATCTTCTCCCTGATAAACCAAATATCACAAAATGACATATTGAACTCTACTGGAAAACATGCATTTGAAATAGAAAGTAAAGTATGTGAGGGAAGTAGAAACAGAAATAACAACTAAAAAAAAAAAAAAAAAAAAAAACGTCTTCTGACCTGAAAAAAACTGGATACAACATCAGTGTCTTCAAGATACTTCGGCCCTCCCAGCAGCAAAAGCGTAAATTTCCACTGTTGGACAAGCATACTATTTAAGTCCAGGACTACAAAATGCAAAGGGTTTACAAAAGAAAAAAAGGAGAACCTATAATTAAAAGGTGATACCACCTTGGAGAATTCCTCATTTTCAACTGAAAGTTTCTTTTGAATCCGAACTTTAATCTCAGCCAAGGTTTCGCCGTCTTGAATGACAAAGAGAAAAGGTGTCCCGAATCCAATGTCCTGTGTGCAGAAAATAACAAGAAAACTTGCATATGCATATTAGTTTAAGGATTAAACACAAAACAACAACACTGTCAGCAAAATAACATCCAACTCATGGTGCAGTTTAAAACGTACCATTCCAATGCGTGTCTTGGTAAAATGGTGAACACGTATCAAATGATGACCGCACCAAGGTTCTTCTCTTCTGGGATCTGCAGAGTATAGACACATTGATAAGAATGTTACTAAAGCTATCCAGATAATTTAGTGCCCTATAATTTACACTTATTCTTTTACTGCAACCTCCCTATTCTCACCACCACCATCTTCTTCCTCCTCAACCCCTCTCGGCATTACCCAGCCATGTTCCCTCGTAATTGAAGATGTTTTTTCAATTATGAGAGAAGAAGCGATTAAATAGGGGTAGAAAGGATTAGCCGTTTGTCATATAAATAAGGCTTAATAAATAGCAGAAATATATCTAAGATGCCAATAAAAAACATGACAAGACACGCATAGAAAAACTAATAGCTTCTAATAACTTCTACAGGAATATGAAAACAGACTCATCGTGAGGGGGATTCATGAACCAAAGCGAGAATAGTAAAGTAGTTTGCAGACAACTTTCCACGTTGTCTGATACCTTCCGTTATAATGTTATATGGAATCCTATCTTACTTCTGCTTTACATTTTGTAGGTGTTGTAAGAATGGAAGCTTAAGAGAGATAGAAATAACTAGATGTTTATTTCAGTAAAAAGAAAGCTTAAGGATTACAAAGGGGCCTGGTTGTTTATATAATACAATCAGCCACAGAAACACAACAGAAAAAGAAACTAGCCGTTGGCAGTCTTGTCCCAACGGCTAGTTGGACTTTCAGCCAAACAACATAACCCGATAGAGACCAAAAGCTTGTAGGAAAGCTTTGGACTAAAGCAGGGTCTAAATAAAAACTAATTAAGAATTAGCATAACAACAGAAATAATCATAAATAATGATTATAAATTCTAACACCCCCTCTCAAGCTGGTAGATGTATATCAAACATGCCCAGCATGCTAATGTCTTCTTTAAACACCTTCCCAGGAAGACCTTTGGTAAACAAATCTGCCACTTGATCCTTGGAGGGAACAAATTCAGTAGTAAGAAGGTCACTGTCCAATTTCTCTTTGATGAAATGCCTGTCCACTTCAATGTGCTTTGTCCTATCATGTTGAACTGGATCATGTGCAATATCAATTGCTGATTTGTTGTCACTGGACAGTTTCATAGGACTCTTCCACATCACCTTTAAGTCATTTAGGATAATCTTCATCCAAAGGAGTTCACAGATCCCTATGGCCATAGATCTAAATTCTGCTTCAGCACTAGATCTTGCCACAACAGTTGCTTCTTGCTTCTCCAAATCACTAGGTTACCTCCCAAGAAAATACAGTGTCCAGAGGTTGATCTTCTATCTTCAATTGCACCAGCATAGTCAGAATCAGTATAGGCTTGTATATCCAACTCATCCCTCTTTTTGTACAGAATCCCCTTGCCAGGACAACCCTTCAGATATTCAAGGATTCTGTCTGCTGCTCTTTGATGGCACACCTTAGGATTTTGCATAAATCTGCTGACCACATTGACAGCAAAGGCAATATCTGGCCTAGTGTGTGCCAGATATATCAGCTTGCCCACTAACCTTTGATAGGAATACTTTTCAACATCTTCATCCTCAGGAGAATTACTCAAGCCATGATTGTACTCTATAGGGGTTGCAGCAGGTTTGCATCCAAGTTTTCCAGTTTCTGTAAGAAGATCAAGGATGTATTTCTGTTGAGATATGAATATTCCTTGACTTGAGTAAGCAAATTCAATCCCCAAAAAGTACTTGAGTCTGCCCAGATTCTTGATGTCAAATTCTCTGACCATTCCTTCTTGTAGATTATGGTTGGCTTCATGATCATCACCTGTGACAATGATGTCATCAACATACACAAGTAGAATAGATTTTTTCCCAGTTTTTCCATGTTTTACAAACATGGTGTGGTCACCCTGACTTGGCTTATAACCTTGGTCAAGCATGAATTTAGCAAATCTGCCAAACCATGCCCTAGGGGACTGTTTTAGCCCATATAGAGCTTTGTTCAGTCTGCACACTTTCCCATCTGAACTTTCAAAGCCTGGGGGAACTGTCATGTATATAATCTCATTCAAGTTGCCTTGTAAAAAGGCATTCTTGACATCATATTGTTGCATGTCCCACCCCAGATTTACAGCCAGGGAGATAAGAATCCTGACTGTATTCATTTTAGCAACAGGAGCAAAAGTTTCAAAGTAGTCCACCCCATGAGTTTGGGTGTACCCTTTGGCCACAAGCCTAGCCTTATGTCTTTCTATGGTCCCATCAGACTTATACTTGGTGGTAAACACCCATTTACAACCAACAGTTTTTTCACCCTTAGGTAAATGAACAAGATTCCAAGTTTTGTTCTTTTCCAAAGCCTGCAGTTCTTCCTGCATGGCCTTAGACCACTTTTCATCAGACATGGCTTCTTTCACACTTTTTGGAGTGTCATGTTTATGAAGATTCATTATGAATCTTTTGTGATTTTGAGAACACTTCTTGTAAGAGAGAAAAGTTCTTATGGGATGTTTGGTGCACTCCTTTTTCTCTTTCTCAGTGCTATAGGTAGATCATCATAAGCATTTTCAGTAACTTCTAGAGTCAGTGTTGTCAGATAGGGAATCTGAATCAGTACTAACACCCTCATTATCATCACTAATGCCCTCAGAATCATCACTTTCCTGAGGGATAGTGGTGACTTCTGGGTTTGTAATAGTAGAATCAATCCTATGAGGGGAATTGATTTTAGAGAGTTTGTACACAATAGGGGTTTTCTCTCTTGGTATTATCTCCTCTGTATCCACAGGAGAACTGTGATTATTAGAGGATCCAGAATTATTCCCTTCATTAGAGGTAGGAATGAGATTTTGATCTTGAAGGAAGTCAAGATCAGTTTCTATGTAAGGGGCAGTGATCTCCCCTTTATGGTGAAAGTAAGAAACCTCTTCATGAAAGGTCACATCCCTAGAGATGATGAATCTTCTGGTAGGAGGATGATAACACTTGTATCCTTTTTGGGTATTGGAGTATCCAATAAACACACATCTTAGGGCCCTGGGATCCAATTTTCCTCTGTTATGTGCATGTATATGAACAAATGCAACACAACCAAAGGTTTTTGGTCCCAGTCCTTCAGATTTAGACATAGTAGGATATAACTCCCTTAGGCATCCAATAGGAGTTTTGTTATTCAATACCTTAGTAGGTAATATGTTTATTAGATGAGTTGCTGTTAAGACAGCTTCTCCCCAATAGTTCTTAAAGACCACCATTTGAAACATTATTGCCCTAGACACTTCCATTAAGTGTCTGTTTTTCCTTTCTGCTAGTCCATTCTGTTGGGGGGTATAGACACATGAGGATTCATGTACTACCCCTTTCTCATCCAGGAAAGGACTTAGCAGTCTGTTGAAGTAATCTCTTGCATTATCAGTCCTCAACCTCTTGATTTTTGTATCAAATTGGGTGAGGACATGATTGTAGAATTTGGGAAAGATCTCCAAGAGATCAGATTTGTTTTTCATAAGATATGTCCATGTAGCCCTGGAATAGTCAACAATGAAAGTAACAAACCAAACACAGCCATTAATATTAGAATTGGGAGAAGGACCCCATATATTACTATGAATAATAGTAAAAGGTTCAGAACATCTGATACTTTGAATAGGATAAGAAGCCCTTTTATGTTTGGCCATTTCACAAACATTACAATGCATCCTATCTAAATCACAGTTGTTAAACAAAGTAGGAAACATGTGTTTAATAACTGTAAAAGGTCTATAATGATATAACCATAGTTTATCAGTGTTAGACTTAGACAAAAAAACTAGCAACTTGGCCTTTTTCTCTAACATTCTTCTGATCTTCCCAAAAATACAGCCCCTCTCTAGCTTTAGCAACCCCAATCCTCTCCTTCTTTACAAGATCCTGTATCAAGCAAAGGTTAGAGGAGAAGGCAACCAAGCAGTTCGAGTCTTTGGTTAATTTTTGGATAGATATCAGATTAGTGGATAAGTTAGGAACATGTAGAACATCTTTTAAGATAAGTTGAGTACATAACATATAGTCTCCTATCCCAGTAACATGGATAGGAGAACCATCAGCAACAGAGATGGTTCTATTTTTGTCACACAATCTGTAATTTGTCAGATTTTTACAAGAGAAGACCATATGGTCTGTGGCACCAGAGTCAATAACCCACTCTATCAGACCTTCAAAGTGTTTATTAATACCAGTCATACCTGAAAAAGCTAAGGAGGTTGATGAGCCTTCAAGGGACTCAATGAACTTCCTCAGTTTTTCAATTTCTGAAGGTCCAAGAGTAGTGTTTTGATTCTGATTCACAGCCTTCTGGATATTCTCACTGTGCTTCTGTTGTTCTTCACTGCCACTAGCGCGTGTTTCTGTCCTTTTGTTGGTGTTTTCACTCCCCGGTTTCCATGGAGTTTCCAACAATTTTCCTCGTGTGCCTCGCTCTTTCTACAGAAAGAGCAGAAAAGAGTCTTTTTCTCCAGTTTTGTTGTTATTCTTTTGATAAGTGTTCCCATTCCTTTGAAAGGTAGGGTTCTTATCATTGGTATTCTTAGTGCCTTGAGTTATCAAAGCAGAACTTTCAACAGGAGGTGTGTCAATCATGACACTTCTCCTACTTTCTTCAGCTCTAATAAGAGCTATTGTTGCATTTAAACTAGGGAGATCTCCCTTTCCCAGAATCTGAACTCTGACAGAGTCATATTCAATGTTAAGACCAGCCAAAAAGGCATAGATCCTATCCTTTTCAAATATCCTTTTCAGGATATTAGCATCCTCACTGTTGTGCATCTTGATGCATTGGTAGTGGTCTAATTCTTGCCACAGGCCTTGCATCAGACCAGAATATTCAATGATGGATCTATTACCCTGTTTTGTATTTGAAATCTTTGTTTTTACCTCATAGATTTGAGCTGCATCATTGACTTTAGAATAAGTCTCCTTCACATGATCCCAGATTTCCTTTGCATTGGCCATGAACATGCATGTATCACTGATTTCAGGGATCATGGAGTTCCATAACCAAGACATCACCATGGAGTCTTGCTCATCCCATACTGTAAACTTAGGATCTTCTTGAGTTGGTCCTGTCCCATTAAGATGACTGAGCTTGCTTCTTCCTTTTAGAAAAGTTCGAACAAACTTGGACCACTTCAAGTAATTCTTTCCATTGAGTTTAAGAGCAAGCTGGATGTTTTGATGATCACCATTATTGGTGGAAAGATGATCAGAAAGAGGAGTAGCTGCAGTAGTATTACTAGTAGCAGTAGATTCAGCAGCCATGATGATTTAAAATTTCCCAGAAAATTTGAATTTTTGAACCAATGGCTCTGATACCATGTAAGAATGGAAGCTTAAGAGAGATTAAAATAACTAGATGTTTATTTCAGTAAAAAGAAAGCTTAAGGATTACAAAGGGGCATGGTTGTTTATATAATACAACCAGCCACAGAAACACAACAGAAAAAGCAACTAGCCGTTGGCGATCTTGTCCCAACGGCTAGTTGGACTTTCACCAAACAACATAACCCGATAGAGACCAAAAGCTTGTAGGAAAGCTTTGGACTAAAGCAGGGTCTAAATAAAAACTAATTAAGAATTAGCATAACAACGAAAATAATCATAAATAATGATTATAAATTCTAGGCTTATTGGTTCTATGACTCGTGAACAAAGTGAGAACTTTATGTTCCACAACACTGCTCAGGAGGTCTGGGAGGCAGCTCATGATCTCTATTCTAAACGAGACAATACTTCTGAAGTCTATGGGCTCAAGTCTCAACTTAAAGAGCTGAAGCAAGCAGATTCTACTGTTACTCAATATTTCAATCGGTTGAGTAGAATCGCAACAACTTGATCTATACAATGAACAAAAATGGTCTTGTGTCGAAGATCACAAGATCCACAAAAATTTCATTGAGAGTGACAGAGTGTTTACTTTTCTTATGGGGCTCAATCCAGATTTGGATGATGTTAGGGGAAGAGTTCTTGGCAAATCCCCTCTTCCCAACTTAAAAGTCGCTTTTGCGAGGTCAAACATGAAGAAAGCAAAGGAAACTTATGTTGGGCGGCACTCGTGATCTTTGTTGTGCCTCAAATCCCTCGGAAAATTCCCGGCCTCTCCAACCCTCTCGCTCTTGCTTCTCAGTCTCTTCAACCCTCAAAAGGAAAGAAAGAAAGGGCTTGGTGTGATTATTGCAAGAAGCCAGGTCACATCAAAGATACCTGCTGGAAAATTCATGGAAAACCAGCAGACTGGAAACCTAAAGCTGGAAATGGAAGGGATTCTCAAGCTAATCTGTCTGTCTAGAAAGATGTCTTCACTCAGGAACAGATGGAGGCCTTAAAAAGACTCTTTCAATCCAATTCCAGCTCTGGAAATCAGTCAGTTGTATCCTCAGCTTCTGTAGCACAGACAGGTATTATTTCTCAAACTTTTAAATCTCATGTTCAGGACCAATGGATCATTGATTTTGGTGCTTCTGAACACATGACTGGGGACAGAACTCTTTTCTCCTCTATTCACCCTTGTACACAAGGGAGATATGTCAGAATTGCTGATGGTTCCACCTCTAAAGTAGAGGGTATGGGAACTATCAACATAAAGGGCATATGTCTCAAAGGTGTACTCTTTGATCCTAAGCTGTCATGCAATCTGATCTCTGTAAACAGATTAGCACAACAGCACAATATGGTGCTAAATTTTTCCTCCACATCCTGTAACTTTCAGGACTCCAAAACTGGGAAGATGATTGGCAGTGCTAAGACCAATTCTGGTCTTTATCTCATGAATGGCAATACAGAAAAGGAAGCTTCTGGCTGTCTTAGTTCTAGTACTAATAGTGAAAATGTAATGCTATGGCACTATAGACTTGGACATCCAAATTTTGTGTACTTGAAAAAATTAATTCCTGATCTGTTTGTTAATAAAAAGCCTACTGATTTTGTGTGTGAAATTTGTTGCCTTGCAAAACAGTCCAGAACTAACTTTCCTCAGAAAAGTTATCAACCATCTAAGCCTTTTAACCTGGTACATAGTGATATTTGGGGACCTTCAAAGGCTAAAAATATCACTGGTACTAGGTGGTTCATCACTTTTATTGATGATCACACTAGGCTTACATGGGTTTTTCTGATGAAAGATAAGTCTGAAGCTGGTATGATATTTAGAAATTTCTATCACATGGTTCATACTCAATTTGAAACTGAAATCAAAGTCTGAAAGTCTGACAATGGGTCAGAATACTTTGAAACAGCCCTTGGAACATTCATGAGAGAAAAAGGCATTGTTCATATAAGTTCCTGTGTTGATACCCCTCAGTAAAATGGTATTGCTGAGAGGAAAAACAGGCACTTACTTGACACTGCTAGAGCTCTTATGTTTGCCATGAATGTCCCTAAGTTTCTATGGGGAGAAGCCGTCTTAACTGCCACTTACCTCATCAACAAAATGCCTTCAAGAGTTCTTCGATTCAAAACACCTATTGGTGTGTTTAAGGATATATATCCTAACTGTCAGTTCACTCAAAATCTTAATCCTAAGATTTTTGGATGCACTTGTGTTTATTCACAACCACCACGAAACAAACTTGATCCAAAGGCTATCAAATGCATCCTGATTGGGTACTCTCCTAGACAAAGAGGGTATAAGTGTTATTGTCCTTCTACTAGAAAGTTCTATAACACAATGGATGTGACTTTCCTTGAATCTAAGCCCTATTATGATTCTGAAGGTGAATACTTGAATTCCTCTCAAGGATGGAACTTACAATCTCCCCTTGATCCTCCTACAGAAACCGAGTCTCATGAAGAATATGAAAATCAGGACCCTAATGCAGGGGACCAAAGTACCTCTGACAGGAGGATCACTGATTACCCTTTTGGTCCTGAGAAAGGATCCCAATGTGAGAGACCTCCTATGGAACTGGTTTATTCCAGAAAACACAGGAGACTAGAAAGATCCATTTCTCCTACTAATCTGGAAAAAGAACATCATAGCCCTGACAGTCATGAAATCCCTCATGATGATGCTTATGATGATACTCATGATGATAGGCCCATAGCCTTAAGGAAAGGAACAAGGGCTTGCACTAAAGTTCCCGTGTATAACCTTTCTGAGGCATATCAATCCCTCATGAATAACCTTAATAGTCAGTTTGTACCTTGCACCATTCAGGAAGCTTTGTCAAAACCTGAATGGAAACAAGCTGTTGATGATGAAATTGGGGCACTAATTAACAATAATACTTGGGACATCACCTATCTTCCTAAGGGAAAAAAGGTGGTGGGTTGTAGGTGGCTTTTTACTAACAAGTATAACTCTGATGGGTTTATTAGCAGACATAAGGCAAGATTAGTTGCCAGAGGGTTTTACTCAAACCTATGGTATAGACTACCAGGAGACTTTTGCCCCTGTTGCTAAACTAAATACTATTAGAGTGCTTTTGTCTATTGCTACAAATCTTGATTGGCCGATTTTCCAATTAGATGTCAAGAATGCTTTCTTAAATGGAGAACTTGAAGAGGAAGTTTACATGAAGATTCCTCCTGGGTATGCAACCCCAGAACAAGGAAATCTGGTGTGTAAACTTAAAAGGCCCTTTATGGACTCAAACAAATCCCAGGGCATGGTTTGCGGTTTACTAAATCAGTAAAATTATGGCTATCACCAATGCCATTCGGATCATACAATGTTCACCAAATTCACGATAATGGCAAAAGAGTGATTCTTATTGTATATGTTGATGATATAATCATCACCGGTGATGATTTGAATGAAATACAACTTCTTAAGCTATCCTTTGCTAGGGATTTTGAAGTCAAAGATCTAGGCCAGTTGAAATACTTCCTTGGCATGGAGATATCTAGAACTGCTGCTGGCATTCATATATCTCAAAGAAGATATATCTTGGATGTTCTTGAAGAAACTGGGATGGCAAATTGCAAGCCTGCTGCCTCTCCCATAGAGCCCAATCTGAAGTTCACTAAAGAAGGCTCCAAAAATTATGTGGATGTTGGGAGATATCAAAGATTAGTGGGGAAACTCATCTATCTTTCTCACACAAGACCTGACATATGCTTTGATGTCAGTCTTGTAAGCCGCTTCATGCATAAACCTTGTAAAGAACATCTTCAAGTTGTGGACGAACTCGAGATACCTAAAAGGGACTCGATCAAGGTCTTCTATTCACTAAAAATGAAAGCGAGAACGCATATCTACACCGATGCGGATTGGGCCGGCTACATAGTAGATAGAAGATCTACAAGCGGGTATTGCTCTTATATTTGGGGCAATCTAACTACTTGGAGAAGTAAGAAGCGACTGTTGTGGCTAGGAGCGTGCGAGAGGTGAACTTAGGGCTCTATCTTTTGGGATCCGTGAAGGCATGTGGTTAAGGAAGGTTCTAAATGAAATTCAGGGCCACCACCAACCTCCCTACTCAACTGTTCTGTGACAACAAATCAGCTATCAACATGTCAGAAAATCCTATTCATCATGACAAATCTAAACATGTTGATATTGACAGGCATTTCATCAAGGCAAAGGTTGAGAACAAAGAGATTCAAATTTCCTTTGTTCCTTCTCAAGATCAAATGGTTGATATCTTCACCAAAGGGACCTCTATTGCTCAATTTATACACATTAATGGCAAGCTTGGTTGTTCATCTCTATACACTACCAACCTTGAGGAGGGGTGTTGAAATTAGTGTGTCTGTGTGTCCTAATTTATTTAGTGGTTCTTGTTTTCTTTTTATCCCTGTTTTAGGCCTTTTAATTATGTCTTTTTCCCTTTGTTCAATTGGTTAATACCAGAACAAGTGGGGCTGCTTTTACTGTACTTGTGACCGTTGGTTGCACTGTACAGAGCCGTTGGTGACCTTTTTGGGACTGCCTCAGTCCTATATAAAGGTCCCTTCTCTTGTAATTCTTTAATTAAGTATTTATTCAGTCAATAAACTCTCTTTTTCTCCTCATTTCTTGTCTGAATTTCTACATAAATTCTAACAGGTGTATGCAGTAAGTGATCTACTTGAACTTGGAAAAATGAAGCAAAGTTGTTTAAAGCGCTATGAGAAGCCAAAGGCAGAAGAGGTTGTCTGGTCAACTAGGCCGCCTGGCCATGCCAAGCAATACCAAAGAGATCCAAACAATACTGAATATCTAGATGATTCCACCCAACCCCATCCAATGACTTGAATTCTAGAAATGCTCCCAATTTGCATAGACAAGTAAACTGAGTATGAAAACAGTTCGATTCCGATGATTGGCAATAACAAAAAAAAAATTGATATGACAAAAGCAACAGGAATATCATAGTCTGCTGAGAATCGAAATAAAACTTACACATTGGGCTGCAAAGAAGGCATAAACAAGCAAGACAGACCAACTTGGGGATATAGTAGCAAAGATTAGTGCTTTTCCCCAGAGATTAAATCATATATGATGCAAGGTAGAATGACATATAGTGGAAAAATTATCATTTGTGTGGCCTTCTTCCCGACAAAAAATGCAAAACAAAAAAACGGACGCTATTTCACTGCTTGAAGACAAAAGTCAAAAAGGCTAACCAAAAAGCGTCGACAAGTCAGGGCAAGCAACCACCTTGCCATTTTCCCCGCCTTGCCCCAACTCCAAGCGACACAAGATTGCTTTAACAACTATGAAATGGAGTACCAAATTCATAGAAATTTAAATCGTAAAAATACACATTTGCAGCTGTTGAAGATAGTATTAATGTGTTTTTAAGTGTTGGGCCACATTTGGGCCATGTAGTGTGCGTGTGTCAGTGAACCTGGGGTCAGTACAGCCCACCAAGTCAGGTCGGCACTTGTACCTAAGTGCCGTTATTTATTATTAGAATATAATGTTTTATTCTATTATGTTATGTTATTTATTATTAGAGACGTTATAGTGGCTTGGCCTCTTCTAATTATTATTCTTACAGCCGTCCTTCTTGTAATACTGTCAGCCACCTTGGGAACTGTAAGAACGGAAGCTAAAGAAGGAGAGAAATAACTAGTGTTTATTTCTTAAAGAAAGCTTGGCTTATTACAAAGAGGCCTGGTTGTTTATATAATACAACCAAATTCGTCAACAGCAACTAGCCGTTGGAAGTCTTATCCTAACGGCTAGTTGGACTTTCAAAGAAGAAAATAGAACCCGATAGAGGACAAAAGCTTATAGGAATTAAGCTTTAGACAAATACAAGGTCTAATTAACTAATTAAGGATTAACTTAATAAAAGACTAAAAGAGGTAGTAATAGGATTAATCATAAACGAGTGATTAATTCTAACACCCCCCCTCAAGCTGGTAGATGTATATCAAACATGCCCAGCTTGCCAACATCTTCATAAAAAACTTTTCCAGGTAGGCCCTTAGTGAACAGATCTGCCACTTGTTCCTTGGAGGGAACAAAGTGAGTAGTAATGAGGCCACTCTCCAATTTTTCTTTGATGAAATGTCTGTCAACTTCAATGTGCTTGGTCCTATCATGTTGAACTGGATCATGTGCAATATCAATAGCTGATTTGTTGTCACTGGACAGCTTCATAGGACTCCTCCACACCACCTTTAAGTCATTCAGAATAATCTTCATCCAAAGTAGTTCACAGATCCCTATAGCCATAGATCTGAATTCAGCCTCTGCACTGGATCTGGCCACAACAGTTGTTTCTTGCTTCTCCAAACCACTAGGTTGCCTCCCAAGAAAATGCAGTGTCCAGAGGTTGATCTCCTATCTTCAATAGCTCCAGCATAGTCTGAATCAGTATAAGCTTGTATATCCAACTCATCTTTCCTTGTGTAGAGTATCCCCTTGCCAGGACATCCCTTCAGATATTCAAGGGTTCTGTCTGCTGCTCTTTGATGGCAAACCTTAGGATTTTGCATAAATCTGCTGACCACATTAACAGCAAAGGCAATGTCTGGTCTAGTGTGTGCCAGATATATCAGCTTGCCCACTAATCTTTGATAGGAGTACTTGTCAACATCCTTATCCTCAGGTGAATTACTCAAGCCATGGTTGTACTCTATAGGAGTAGCAGCAGGCTTGCATCCAAGTTTGCCAGTTTTTGTAAGAAGATCAAGGATGTATTTCTGTTGAGATATGAAAATCCCTTGATCTGAGTAGGCAAATTCAATCCCCAAAAAATACTTGAGTCTGCCTAGATTCTTGATGTCAAATTCTCGACCATTCCTTCTTGTAGATTATGGTTGGCTTCATGATCATCACCCGTGACAATGATGTCATCAACATACACAAGTAGAATAGATTTCTTCCCGAGTTTTCCATGTTTTACAAACATGGTGTGATCACCCCGACTTGGCTTATAACCTTGGGCAAGCATGAATTTAGCAAATCGCCAAACCATGCCCTAGAGACTCGTTTTAGCCCGTATAGAGCTTTATTCGGTCCTACACACCTTCCCATCCGAATTTTCAAAGCCTGGGGAACGACCATGTAAATAATCTCATTCAAGTTGCCTTGTAAAAAGGCATTCTTGACATCATATTGTTGCATGTTCCATCCCGGGTTTACGACCCGGGGAGATAAGAATCCTTCTTGTATTCATTTTAGCAACGGGGGCAAATGTTTCAAAGTAGTCCACCCCATGAGTTTGGGTGTACCCTTTGGCCACAAGTCGGCCTTATGTCTTTCTATAGTCCCATCAGACGTATACTTGGTGGTAAACACCCATTTACAACCAACAGTCTTTTCACCCTTAGGTAAGTGAACAAGTTCCCAAGTTTTGTTCTTTTCCAAAGCTTGCAGTTCTTCCTCATGGCCTTAGACCATTTTTCATCAGACATGGCTTCTTTCACATTTTTAGGTGTGTCATGTTTATGAAGGTTCATTATGAATCTTTTGTGATTCTGAGAACACTTCTTGTAAGAGAGAAAAGTTCTTATGGGATGTTTGGTGCATTCCCTTTTTCTCTTCCTTAGTCTTATAGGTAGATCATCAAAAGCACTTTCAGAACTTTCAGAGTCAGTGTTGTCAGTGAGGGAATCTGAATCAGTGCTACCATCCTTATTATCATTACTGATGCCCTCAGGATCATGTAGAACATCTTTTAAGATAAGTTTATTACATAACATATAGTCTCCTATCCCAGTGACATGGATAGGAGAACCATCAGCAACAGAAATGGTTCTGTTTTTGTCACACAATCTGTAATTTGTCAGATTTTTACAAGAGAAGACCATATGGTCTGTGGCACCAGAGTCAGTAACCCACTCTATCGGACCTTCAAACTCGTTTATTAATACCGGTCATACACGAAAAAGCCAAGGAGGTTGATGAGCCTTCAAGAGACTCAATGAACTTCCTCGCTTTTCAATTTCTGAAGGTCCAAGAGTAGTGTTTTGATTCTGATTCACAGGCTTGGATATTCTCACTGTGCTTCTGTTGTTCTTCACTGCCATTAGCAGTGTTTGCAGTCCTTCTGTTGGTGTTTTCACTCCCTGGTTTCCCATGGAGTTTCCAACAGTTTTCCCTGTTGTGCCTGCTCTTCTTGCAGAAAGAACAGAAAAGAGAGTCTTTTTCTCCAATTTTGTTGTTGTTCTTTTGATAAGTGTTCCCATTCCTTTGAAAGGTAGGGTTCTTATCATTGGTATTCTTGCTGCCTTGAATAATCAAAGCAGAACTTTCAACAGGAGGAGTATCAATCATGACACTTCTCCTACTTTCTTCAGCTCTAATAAGAGCAATTGTTGCATTTAAACTAGGGAGATCTCCTTTCCCGAATCGAACTCTAACGAGTCATATTCCATGTTAAGACCGGCCAAAAAGGCATAGATCCTATCCTTTTCAAATATCCTTTTCGGGATATTAGCATCCTCACTGTTGTGCATCTTGATGCATTGGTAGTGGTCTAATTCTTGCCACAGCCCTTGCATCAGACCAGAATATTCAGTGATAGATCTATTACCCTGCTTTGTATTTGAAATCTTTGTTTTTACCTCATAGATTTGGGCTGCATCATTGACTTTAGAATAAGTCTCCTTCACATGATCCCAGATTTCCTTTGCATTGGCCATGAACATACATGTATCACGATTTCGGGGATCATGGAGTTCCATAGCCAAGACATCACCATGGAGTCTTGCTCATCCCATACTTGTAAACTTAGGATCTTCTTGAGCCGGTCCCGTCCCATTAAGATCCCTCATGTGGAACCCAAGGAGTCTTTCCTTAGCCGATTACTCTTTCATTTGCCTATTTATCATTGTAATCCTCTTCTTAACAATTAATAAGATTATTATTCTTCTGTTCTTTCCTGTTTTCACGTGGTATCAGAGATATGCTCTTTCCTGGAAAATTTCAAACTCTGAAATAATCTGTTCATCTTCTTCTTCATCCTACAATGTCAGGAGATTCTAAATCTAGTGGTGTATCTGATGTTCAGCCTTCGGGTTCGTTTGTTATCAATAGAGAATTTCAAAACATACATGCCTTTTACAGATTAAATGGGAAAAACTACCTCAAGTGGTCACAACTCATAAAGACATTCTTAAAAGGTAAAGGGAAACTGAGTCATTTGACAGGGTTTGGTCCTTCTGAGGATGGCCCTAAGTTCCCGGCCCTGGGATGAAGAGGACTCCATGGTCATGTCTTGGCTATGGAACTCCATGACCCCTTAGACTAGTGACCCATGCATGTTCCTTGGATCTACCAAGGAAATATGAGATGGTGTGAAGCAGATTTATTCAAAAGTAAACGACGCTGCCCAAATCTATGATGTGATAACCAAGCTTTCTTCAGCCAAGCAAGGGTCAAAATCTATTACTGAATTCTCAAGTATGATGCAAGGCCTTTGGCAAGAGCTGGACCACTGTCAGAATATCCAATTGAAGTGCAGTGATGATGATGCAACTATTAAGAGAATGATTGAGAAACATAGACTACATTCTTTCTTGGCTGGACTCAATGCTGAGTATGATGCAGTTAGGGTTCAAATACAGGGAAAAGAATAACTTCCATCTCTGAATGAAACTATCTCAATCATCAGAGCTGAGGAAGGTCGAGGAGGGGTGATGATGGACAGTTCTTTGGAAGAAAGTTCAGCTCTCATTGCAAAAAATACAAAGAAGAAAAGGTTGCAAAAAGAAATCATGACAACAACTCTACAAGCCAGGGTGAAAGTATGGCTCAAAAAGGATTCACCAAAGGGTCTGAGAAAGACTTTACTATTTTGCACTTTTGCAAAAAGAATCGCCATACTAAGGAGAATTGTTGGAGACTACATGGAAAGAATAAAGAGGGGGTGATGCACATGCGGTCAATGCTAAACAGGATGATGAACATGTCAAACAATGTGCATGGACTTGATATGATTCAAGTGGGAAAGCTCAAAAAGTTTCTGGAAACAATAGAAGAGCCACCTAGATGCTCTCTTTCTCTCTCAGGTATCTCTTACTCTGTATCTTCTAATTTTTCCAAAGATAATGGTCGGATATTTGATTCAGGAGCTACTGACCACATGGCTCGTGAATCAAGTATCTTTGAAAACTATAAGCCTTGTCCTAGTAACAAGAAAATCACCATTGCTGATGGATCTTCATCAACTGTTGCTGGTAAAGGGGATGTTATTCTGAACAAAAAGATTAATCTTAAAGATGTTCTTCATGTACCTAGAATTACAGCCAACTGATCTTAATTGTTCTGCTATCTTCTCTTCTTCAATGTGCCAAATACAGGAACACGAAAAGATGAAGATGAGTGGACTTGCTAGAGTTAAGAATGGCCTATATTATTTGGAGAGTCAAGAAAAGTGCCCTATGTCATGTTATGTCTCATCTTTAGACAAGTTTTGGCTATTTCATGGAAGATTAGGACACCCTGCCTTCCATGTTCTTAAGCAATTATTTCCTGAACAATGTAATAGTATTAATCCTGAATTTTTGCATTGTAATGAATGTGAACTTGCTAAGCACAAAAGAGCTGTTTTTAAATCTAGTATTGTTAAATCTGATGTACCCTTTTATGTTATTCATAGTGATATATTAGGAACTTCTACTGTTCCCAATATATCAGGAGCAAGGCGGTTTGTCATTTATAGATGATTGCTCTACAACTACTTGGATCTATCTGATGAAAAGCAAATCCAATGTGTCCAATATTTTTCCTACTTTCTATAATATGGTTAAAACTTAGTTTGGTGTTCAAATTAAAAGAGTGAGATCTGACAATGCTAAGGACTATTTTAACACTTCTCTCCCTCCATTCTTCAACCAGGTGGGTATTATACATGAATCTTCATGTGTTTATACCCCCAGCAGAATAGAGTAGCAAAGAGGAAAAATGGTCACTTATTTAATGTTACTAGAGCTCTATTGATTTGGAATCAAGTTCCTAAAAGCTACTGGGGAGATGTTGTCCTCACCTCAGCCCATTTAATAAATAGGCTACCTACTAGGAACCTATACCTTCAAATCCCTTTAGGAAAGAATCACCATCTTTTTTACCAGATTTCTAGTGGTCTCACTCTTAAGATCTTTGGTTGCACTGTCTATGCTCATGATCACTCACCAAACAGAAGTAACGTAGATCCTAAGGCCATTAAGTGCATATTCATTGGGTACTCCTCTACTCAAAAGGGATACAAGTGCTATAATTCTAGTACTAGAAAAGTTCTTGTGTCAAAAGATGTCACCTTCAGTGAATCTGAATCTTTCTATGGAACCACCTATCCCTGTCCTCAGGGGGGGGAGAATCTAGAAAATGATGATGATAGGGATATGTTCTTACTTGACCTACCACCTAGTACTGTTGGGAATCTAACTCTGAATCAGAAACTGAACCACCATCCAGTACAGTTGAAAAAGCTCACACTGAATCAGCAGCCATTGAAACCGAACCTGCTTCTTATAAATCTGATTCAGTAATTGAACCTGAACCTGAACCTGATTCTTCTGAACCTATCACAGACTTATTTGAAGAAACTAATAATGTTATCAGTAAAGAACCTGACAACATTATAGGCTACTCCAGAATAAAACCAAAAAAGCCAAAAAGCATAAGGCTGCAGAGCACTCTGATCCTCCAAACAGAGTTTGCGTACCTGAATCAAAGGAATTTGGGAGAAAACACCACTCTTCACAATACTGAAGCAAATGTCCCTTGTATCCCTACTTCAGAAGCTCTTCTACCAATTGCTCTCAGAAAAGCCACTAGGAAATGTACTAAACATCCCATCCAACCCTTCTTGACCTATGATAATTTCTCTCAAAGTCACAAGAGCTTCCTTGGCAACTTGCATACACATGTTATCCCAAAAAATGTCACTGAAGCCATCACTGACAATAATTAGAGAAAGGCTATGGTTGAAGAAATGCAATCACTGACAAGAATTAGAGAAAGGCTGTGGTTGAAGAAATGCAGGCTCTAGAGAAAAACATGACTTGGGATATTGTTGAACCTTCAACAGGGATTAGACCTGCTGGATGTAGATGGGTGTAAACCATTAAGTTTAAATTTGATGGATCCATTGAAACGTATAAAGCTAGGTTAGTTGCTAAAGGGTATTCTCAAACTTATGGAATTGACAACTTTGAAACTTTTGCACCTGTTGCAAAAATGAGCACTATTAGGATTTTATTATTTTAGGCTGCTAATTGTGACTGGAATTTACAGCAATTTGGTGTTAAAAATGCTTTTCTTCAAGGAAATTTTGAAGAAGAAGTTTACATGTATGTTCCTAGAGCTTGGTTTGGGAAAATCACCAAGGCTATGCTAACCTGATAGTATAAACAGAACCAAGGTGATCATACCTTGTTCATTAGACATTCAGCATCTGGAATAGTTGCCATATTACTTGTTTATGTCGATGACATAATTAAAACTGGCAGTGATGATTGTGAAATTGTTAAACTTAAACATAATTTATTTAAGGAATTTGATATTAAAGAATTGGGGAGGCTAAAGCATTTTTTAGGGATTGAAGTCCTTCACTCTAAAAGTGGAATCTTCATTTTCCAACAAAAATATATTTTGGATCTTCTAAAAGAGACCAGAAAATTTGGGTGCAAACCTGTTGATACTCCAATTGAATATAATCATAAAATTAATGATGCTCCTGAAGATTTACCTGTTGATAAAGGAAATTAACAGTCTTGTTGGCAAACTAATCTACTTGGCTCATACGAGATCAGACATTGCTTTTGCAGTAAATGTTGTTAGCAGGTACATGCAAAACCCCAAGAGGATCCATCTAAAGGCTGCTGAAAGGATACTTGAGTATCTCAAGAGCTGCCCAGGAAGATGAATACTATTCAAAAGGGGAAGAGGATTGTCTTTAAAAGCATACACATATGCTGATTATGCTGGATCTCTTGATTATAGAAAGTCAATTATTGGATATTGTGTATACCTTGGAGGAAATCTAATTATCTGGAGAAGCAAGAAGCAGAATGTGGTGGCAAGATCAAGTGCTGAAGCAGAGTTCAAGGTTATGGCTGTTGGCATTTGTGAATTATTGTGGATCAAGATAATCTTAAGTGACATTGGGGTTCAATGGAAACATCCTATGAGATTATATTGACGACAAATCTGCTATAAGTATTGCTCACAACCATGTCCAACATTTGTAATGAACCGGTAAATTCGAACTAGAATGCAGCAAAGAAGGGGAATAGGGATAAAGAAACAGAGGGGAAATTGGGAGAAGAACTTAGGAGAAAGAAGAAAGAAATTGCAGAGGAGGGGGAAATAGACTTTTCTCATAACAATATCGATATCCAATTACATCATTATTTCATCTATTTATACTAATATACTAGCTCCTAATGAGCTCTAATCTCGGCCCTGCCTTGCTGAACTGAAGGCTCGGTTCGCCAATGAACTTAGATCGCCATATGATGACGTCGGAGACTTGTTACTCGAAAATATGGGTTCATGACAAATGATAAGGAACAATCGAAGTAGATCAACATTTCATCAAAGAGAAGATAGAGAGTGGTCTTATTTGCACACCCTATGTCTCATCTCAGAATCAGCTTGCTGACATATTCACTGAAGGACTGCAAGGAAAAGTTTTTCAAGGATCCGGAGCAAGTTGGGAATGTTGGGTTCCCAATCACCATCTTGAGGGGGGAGTGTTAGAATATAATGTTTTATTCTATTATGCTATGTATTTTATTATTAGAACGTTAGTGGCTTGGCCTCTTCTAATTATAACTCTTACAGCTGTCCTTCTTGGAATATGGTCAGCCACCTTGGGAACCTTCCTGTGGAACCCAAGGAGTCTTTCCTTAGCCGATTACTCTTTCATTTGCCTATTTATCATTGTAATTCTCTTCTCAACAATTACTAAGATTATTATTCTTCTGATCTTTCTTGTATTCACAGTGTTCCTAAGTCGGCTAGGTTAGGTGTTTGGTAATTGTGCGTCTACTATAAGGATTAGGTGTTGTGTGTTGAGTTGTAACTCTATATATATTGTTAATGGGTATGCAGAGGGATCAAGTTATTCGATCCCAAAGTTTGTTTACCGTGTTTCATCTCTAACAACAGCTACCCTCATATCTCGAGAGAAGTACTACATAGTCAAATCATGGCTCTTCAATCACAAACCTTGAAGTCTGATTAAAACTAAGTGCAATATGGAAAGTTAACGAAGACACAACTAAGATACCCCCTCCGTCCCAAATTGTTTGGGACATTTTAAAACTCACAATACTTTTTTTTTTTTTGAGAACTAAAACTCACAATACTTAAGGAGACATCAATTAATAGGTTGTCTGGTCATTTAAAACTTGACTAAGTTACCTTTTTGTCCTTTCTATATATAGCACCATTTTCACTTTATAAAATATATTAGGGCAATTTAGGCAATTAAAGCAAAAATTTTGAGTCTAATTAGAGTTATGGGACTTATTTTGGGACGGCCATAAATGGAATAAGTCCCAAACAAATTGGGACGGAGGGAGTATGAGGTAAATACAAAAAGAGCTGACCGAGAACGAAAGAGGAAACACTTACCGCTTCTACCTGCAAGTCTACAAACTCAGGTATGTCCTCAATCTTCTCCTCAAGAGGAAAGACCTAGCACATTAAGACATTAGAAGTTGATGCAGACACATACAAAGGGCAAGCACACAAGTAGATACTAGACTACCGTATATGCAGATTGTTGTGAGATGGATGTTACCGTAAATATTTTATGCTTATAAATTCCAAGCAAACTAAGTTCTGCATTATAATTTGTCGGCATCACCTGCGGAATCTGGCATAAAAACTGAGTTAAAACCTTGACCCAAGAAAATCACCCTTATCAGGGTTAGGAGGGACAAAATAAGATTGAATAAAGGACCTGAATTTGAAGCCAACAACATTCGACTAATAGTAGAAGTGGAAAGGCTAAAAGATTTGAAACCAACAGTCAATAAAGCAAAGGGTCTTTACCACATCCTTTTTCATGTAATTCAGCAAATCTCTAACTAGTTTGTCCTTTGGTAATGCAACACTTATCTGAATAGTTAAGCAAATTTTAGCATTAAACAATAAAAGAAATTGAACAAACGAAAGATGATAAGTACAAAGCATGTCATTTCAACCAAACCTCATATTCATTTGGATAACCATACAAAACTTTGACGGTCTTCTGATGTTTCGAATTTGCTTGGGAATCAGCAAGAACTTCATAGTACAAGACATTACAAACCTATCAACACAAAGTTTCACAATTCAGTACAATATTTACTTCTCTAGAAAGTCGAACAGTGACCAGAAATCAAGTCTGTATCATTGGTACCTTATATGAAGACTTGACTATATCGAATAAGCATCCAGAAAATTGGAAATCTATATACTTTGAAGAAGGTTCATCAGAACAGCAAAGATGACGGGTCAGCCTGATTTTCAGCGGGTCCGTTTGCAGCTTTTTAGCAACTCTACCCACTACAACATCATACGGATCGTGCTTTTTGCTACAAAAAAAATATTTTGTTGTTGCAAAAATAAACTTCCGATACAAGCACACCCAATAGTTCCCCACAAAATGTAGTTAATAATACATGCACTTACAATTCAAGGATGAATACATCCTCCTTGCCCTTCAAATCTCGAAACTGAATAATCTGCAAAGCATGAATAAATGAATGACGGTCAAACATAACTGGATTGAAAAAAGAAAATAGATGTGAAAATGACCAAAACATCCATTTGTTGAAACGTCTTGCATGACTATTGTCTGCAGAAAAAACAACTGTGCCAACCATCAACATAGCCAAGACACTGGGCAATTGATTGCACATACTTTATACACAAACGTAACGAAATATGTAGATGCATTAGTGTTTAAGGACATACATACATATATTTGTATGTGCATGTCCAAACTGTACACAAGGAGTAAGTGCAGTAAGTAATATCCAAATGCATATTAATATCATTGGATATAAGACTTAAGTAAATACAAATAAAGAATTTGTGAGAAAACATCTAGCTTCTGGTTGTGATGACAGCTGTTCAACTCAAATTACAATAAAACTTCTCTCGACTACTCACTCTATGATACATACAAAATACACTCTTCTTCCATAAAGCTTAATCAAATAAATGAGATGCAATTTATCAATGGTACCAAAACATGAGGGTACGGAAGCAAAATTCACTGACCTATTCATTTAAAAAAAAAGATGTTATTGTACTACATCATTGTTGCGTTTGGCACACAATGGACTGAATGAACGAGATTCCATAATAAGTGACACGATGAGTGATGGATGGAGAGGATGTAGAAGTAGGGTAATAGTTTGATGGGTGGGTGGGGTGGAGAGAGGGATCTTCAGAGTTAAATATAACTCTGATGGGACCTTGCACAGGTATAAAGCCAGACTAGTGGCCAAGGGATACACTCAACCTATGGATTAGACTACTGAGGAACTTCCCACCTGTAGCAAAGCTGAATACAATGATAATTGTGTTATTAGTGGTGGCAGTAAACAGAAATTGGCCATTGGAGCAGCTGGATATGAAGAATGCATTTCTTCATTGGGAACTTAAAGGAGGAAGTCTATATGGACATTCCCTCTAGTTTTACATGAAATTCTGATAAATAGGTATGCAAGCTGAAAAAAATCATTGCATGGACTCGAGCAAAGTCCAAAGCTTGGCTTGAGAGATTCATGAAGTTTCTGAAAAATGAGGGGTTCAAATAGGGACAGTCTAACCACACATTGTTTGTCAAAAGATCAATGAATGTGAAGTTGACTATCCTGGTGGTCTATGTACATGACATCATCCTGACTGGAGATGATGAAGAAGGGATCGCTCAAATCAAAAGGATGTTGGCTATGGAGTTTGAGAGCAAGGAACTGGGGAGCCTGAAATATTTCCTGGGAATAGAGTTTGCCATGTCAAACCAGGGACTGGTGGTATCTCAAAGGATGTATGTGTTAGACCTATTGGAGGAAATTGATATGACAGAGTGTTAACCAGCCACCACCCCAATGGAAACCAACCTAAAACTTTGGGAGAAATCTGATGGTGTGCCAGTAGATAAAGGAAGATATCACAGGTTGGTTGGTTAATTGATATATCTGGCACATACTAGGCCAGATATCTCCATTGTGGTAGGAGTAATGAGTCACTTCATGCATGCACCATGTTAACATCATCTTGAGGCTGTGCTCGAAATTCTGATCGTCAGGTGAGAGTCTCTGGTTCAGGAAAATTACAACTAAGGCAGTAGAAGTGTATACAGATGCTGACTGGGCAGGGTCTAAGAAATGTCATTATCTGGCTATTGCAGCCTTGGGGCAACTTAGTCACTTGGAGGAGCAAAAAACAAAGTGTAAGAGCCAGGATTACAGCTAAGGCAGAGGCCAATGGCTCAATGTGTAAGTGTGAGGCATTGTGGATTAAAAGGGTACCAGAAGACATTCATGTATCCATAATCTTCCTATGAAATTCTACTGTGACAATAAGGCTGCCATTGACATTGCAAATGATCCTGTCCAGGACCAAGCACATTGAGATAGACAGGCATTTCATTTGAGAAAAGTTGGATGATGGGTTGATCTGCATTCCTTTCTTATCTTCTGTTCGGCAGGTTGCAGATGGACAGAGCAAGTTGGGCATGTTGTATTACTTCGGCACCCGGTGATTTTTTATCCATGCTCAACTTGGGTTCAACAAGGAACACCGAGTGTTGAAGATTGTGTTTATTTTATGCATTTTCTCTTTTTTATAATAAGGGTAGGAGAGTAATTTTTTATGTTTAAATTAAGTAGCCGTCAGTCCTAGGGTTTATGTAATCTTAGGGTTTTGCAATGTCGGCTTCTATGATTTAGGAGGTTACTTGTGCAAGGGTTCTTGTTTTTTATAGTATTTAAGAGCGTTTAGATGCCTCAGTTGTAATATGAATCCATTCAATAAAATACAAGGTCTCTGTTTCTTTTATTTCTACATTCCTTGAACTAGATTTCTATTCACTCTCTGGATTGTCTATTACAGGCACACCTTGAAGTGCAGATTGGAAGTCAGGAACGTGTTCAGCTGTTGTCTTTTCCCTTCGGCCTTTTCTTTGAAAAGTCTTTCCTTTGAAGAGTTTATCAGAAGGAAGAGTCGTTTGATAATCATAAGCATGATACGGGGACACAAATCCCAAACCACAATCTTTTTCCTTTAACCCTTCATTCTCAGAATTTATGGGATCAACACTGTTCATCTTCGGCATTTGATCAGAGTTATGTTCATCCAAGACACCAAACCACCTTTCTAGGCTATCACTCCCCCTTTCCCGTGACCAAGATTTTAATCAATAAGACATTTCAAGCTAAAAGAAGGTAACATCCATGGTTACAACAAAATTATCGGTATCAGGATCATAACATTAATATAATCTTTGAGTTTAAGAGTATCCTAAAAACATGCAATTTTTAGACAGTGGTTCAAGTTTCCCTTTATTATTAACATGCATGAAAGCAGTACACCAAAAAATCTTCAAGGATAAATAGCCAAGGAATCTACGCTTAGGAAAACAAGTAGAAAACACATCAATAGGAGTTTTAAACCCCAACGCCTTAGAAAGCATCCTATTTATGTGAGAGATTGATGTTAAAACAACCTATCCCCATAAATGGTTAGGGCATTTAGAATCAAACATGAGAGACCTCACAAAATCAAGCATTTGTCGATTCTTCTTTTCAACAACTCCATTTTGCTGAGGTCTGATGTATAATACATTTTTCAAGGAATAAATCTCTCAATACTTGATTAAAATAATCCGTGCCATTATCACTTCTGATAATTTGAATTTAGTCTGGAATCGAGTATTTATCGTTTCAAAAGAGTTCTTAAAACACATGTTCCACTTCAGATTTGTCTTTTAACAAATAGTCAAATATATTCGAGAAATTCTAGTGTGATCATTAATTAATGTAGCAAACCAACTCTTCCCATTAGTTGTTTTAACTCTAGGAGGCCTCTACAAATCACTATGGACCGAAGTAAAAGGACTAGATGGTTTATATGGTTGAGATAGATAACGGTTCCTAGCATGCTTAGTCGACTCACACGCTTCACAGTTGAGAAAATCAACCATTTTATTAGGAAAGAATTGAGGAACAACGTTTTCATATAAGACAAACTTGGATGACCTAAACTTTTATGCTAAAGATAAACATTATTTTGATCTAATAAATAAGCTGGGTGATAGCTTTTTCCAAGAACTGATCCATCCATAGAAGCAAGCTCTTGTTAAAGACATACAAGCTTCCAAACATCCTACACTTGCCAATCATCCTCCTCAAGCCCTCCCCCTGAATAGACATTCATCCACACAAAAGTTTGCAAAACACCTCTCATCAGAGGTGAGTTTCGACACAGACAATAAATTTGAGGTTGATTTTAGGACATGAAGACAACTTTTAACATGAGTGTGGGGGAAATTTTAATATTTCTAGTTCCAGCGATCATGGGCAAGGACCCAAATGCAAGCTTTACTTTTTGGTTGCCTGCAGATGGTTTGATAGATACAAAAAAGTTCAAACATACTTGTCATATGGTCTATTGCACCGAAGACAACGATCCAATATATATTATGACTAGCCTCTAAAGTGGATAGAAGAGCAGTGACAAAGTTGGATTCGGTTAGAGTAAACTCTAGGAGCTAAAAACTTACTTAGTTGATCTAGTTGTTCTTTAGTGAAAGGAAGCGCACCAGACTGAGTTGACTGATCCAGATCGAATGAAACTTGGTTTGCCTTTTATCATTCGGAACCCCTCTTGTCATGCTGGTTTCCCATGAATCTCCCACGACGTTTCCTTTGTATGGCCAATCTTCTTACAGTGCTCGCACTTAGGTTTCTGCTTGAAGTTCTTTTTGTTACCTTTAAACGTTCTCACTGCTAGTGTTGACATCTCAGTCTCATTGACTGTGTCCTTCCTCATTGCTTCTTCTCTCCAAACTTCAAAGAACACTTCCTTCATAGAGGTAGGGATTTCTTCAAAAAATCCTACTCCTCACCTCATCTAACTCGGTATTCAAGCCAACCAAGAACGAATACACTCTCTCGTCATCCTCATGTCGCTTGAATCTGATATGTCATTTGAGCACTCCCACACATCTTCGTGGCATGTGTCCAACTCCTACCACACGGTCACAACTTCATCTCAGTATGTCGTGACATATCTAGACTTATGTCTCATTGCCGGAAGTTTGGCCTTTACCTCATAAATCTGAGATGAGTTTTCTACATCTAAATACATCTCTTTAACTGTCAACCAAAGATCCTTCGTCATGAGGAGAAACATGTGGGGCCTAGCAATGGATGGCTCTATACAGTTGAACAGCCATGCCATCACCATGGAAGTTTCAAACTTTCAAGCCTTGATCAGGGTTCGGCTCTTTAACTTCTTCTGTCACATATCCCAATTTTCCTCTTCCATCAATCGCAAGTTTCAGGGTTTTAGCCCATTCCAGGTAATTCTTACTCGTTAGCTTGCATGTGGTGAGTAAACCAGAGCTCGTATTAGAGCCCCCAGCTTCATCGTCAATCATGGAGGCTCTGATTCCTCCGGTCGGTACGGCTAATAAGACCTCGGATGGAGAGGGGGTAGGCGCGTTTGATGATCCGCCCCTCTCCCCAGTCATCCGATGCCTTATAGTTCATCAAACTCGAGTGCAAAAGTCAGGATTTTGGTGAAACATGGGTTTGATACCATGTAGAAATTATTAGAAGATCGAATGATTTTTTCTTATTGATAAAATATTGAGAGTACACACCTTAAAATGGCCATATACACTGACTTAGCTACTTGATGCCCAAGAAACACCTTATTAATACATAATTAAGGGTCAAGAAAGAAATAACAATAATTTGAACATAAGATAGGCCCTAGCAGACTTTTATGACATAAGCTTCTCAATGGACGATCCACTACAGGCTACTGTACATTTGTGTGGGGTTAATCTAGATACCTGAAGGAGAAAAGCATAATGTAGCGGTTAGGAACACAGCAGAGGAAGAATATCGTGCCATGGCTCAAGTGATTTGTGAGATACTTTGGAATATGGTATTGGAAGATGGTGTGAAGCAAGAAGTTCCGGTGAAACTTCATTGTGGCAATAAAGCAGCTATTGCTAGCTATAATTGATGGTCCAATATAGTATGATAGGGCCAAACACATTGAAATAGATCGTCACTTCATAGAGAGAAGTTGAGAGTGGATTAGTGTTTGTGGTTGCAGATGGGTTGACCAAGGTCTTGACAAAACAAGGGTTTGATGACTATGTCAGCAAGTTGGGCATGCTTAACATCTATGCTAACTTGAGGGTTGAAAGTCAATGACTCGCCTCAACTAAACTTACCGTTATGGTGTGTGTGTTTGAATTGTACGCTGCTTTGTTGTCCTTAATTTTTGTGAATTTATGTTGTGAGTGGTGGGTTAATCTAGTCTATAATAGGCCGTCTATGCCTTAGAGAAGATGTCAAGGGTTTCTTCTCAAATTGATTTCCTAAATTGAATAATCCTAGTAGGGTTTGGACATTGTTTGTACCTTCTATTTATTAAAGGTTGAGAAGCATATATTAATTATTAAGTATGAAAAATTAAATAAACGCTATCTTTTCTATTCTCAAATTTAACAAAAACAATTTCATTACATTAAAATACTTCCATCCAAACGGATCATAAGTGCTCTAGAATTACCATGCGATTCGGTTTATTCGCCATGCGAGCTATATTCTTTTGCACGAGACCCCTCTGGAAATTTAGATCATCCTGCACGAGATCCATAAGACATAAATTTTCCTCCATCAGACGTGTATTCTCCGTGAAGCAAGGTAAACACGATTGAAGTTGATCCAGCTGTGACTTCACACCTAAACCCACAAACGAACAACAGAAAAACCCAAATAATCAGATAAACCAAGCTCACTAATCAAACAAACAAATAAAAAGTCCAAATCGAAAAGTACATGTAATTTAGAGGAATAATATTCATTCATATTCGATTACAATGAGAGCAGGCCCCGTGAATAACCACAAAAGTGAATGAGTAAACCAACTTTACCTTATTTAGACACAAAACTAAACCTAGAACGCATACCAAAAATAAGATCTTCTAGAATAATTCACACGCAACCCGAGTACATCACAGAAATAAAAGGCAAACAAACTAAAGCAGTACAACAGATCTTCAAGACTAATTCACACGCACCCGACTACATCACAGAAATAAAATGCAAACAAACTAAAGCGGTAAAACGGAGCACTATTGTAATCCTATATTCTTTTACAGTGCAAAACAGCCTACTTTCAAAATAAAGCATTTAAAAGAAGTAATGAAGCAACATCAATCAATATTTAGGACTCCATCACATTGAAACTCAAGAAAGTTAAGTTGATATAAATATTATACCGAGAATCGTAGGACAATAGTTTGGGGTTTGATGATGACACTTGTCACTCACTTATACTAATATCTTTCCTCTTATCCCACGTGTTTGGGCTCTCCTCACTCTGATCTTCAAGAAGGCGGAAATTTGAAGGTCATTAATGTTAAACACACATTTCTTTTCCTTAGTATCTAGCCCATCCTTCTCATTCTCAAAACACACCCTTCTCTCGCTCCACATGATAAAGGTATATGAATAAACCATTTAACCGACTTCATTCTTGACAACTTAAGTAATTTTCCGAAATGAAATTGAATTACTAACTAGTTATACGAAAAGACCGAACAGGGAAGGCTAAGGGGTGATGACATTGAATCTTAACAATGATTAATGAAAGAATCTTACTAATAAGCATAATCAAGCAAAAAAGCAACCATTATCATATAAAAATACCCTCACACGCCAGCAATTCATGGAACTAAATTTACATCAATCAACCAAAACATAACTCTAGCAATTCACGGAACTAAACTTAATTCAATAAGACAACACATATCTAAAGTGACACATTTTATGGGGCAAATTTTTCTAAGAAACTGGACAATTTGTAAGGGACGAATGTAGTCTCAACATAAGCTTGTCAGTTGTCACCAAATTCAAAGGCATTGTTCCCAAAATAGACACTCCCTCTGAGCCAATTTAAGTGTAGTTTGACGTTCACATTATTAATAAACAAAGGTGACATATCCCATCCCAAAAAGAAAGACTGGCATTACAAACTGGACAGAAATAAACAAACGACAAACAAAAAACAAAAAGACGAGACGGAGGAAGGGCATTAAAATCAGTTATAGATCATTGAACAGCGCACAAGATTTTGGATGAAAAACAGTTATACTTCAAATGAAGCATTATCAATTATAAACTGCAATTCAACTTTTGCCAACAACTAAAAGAGCAAGTTTCGCTGTTAGCGACCACTTGCCATCGCCTGATTACCAGAACCGTCGGCACTTGCAATCTGGAAACCACAAGCTAGCGTGGACGTCTGGTTGCAGGAGGACCGAGGAATGAGCACAATGAGAAAAAAATAGGCCCTACAGAAAGCAACTAACTTGTACACCTTAGGTGAAACCTTATTTTTTTTTTTTTTTTTTTTTTTGCTCTCATATAATAGGGGAATGAAAGGCTCACTACATATCAGGGATCCGCGCTTTACTAATTACTCTGAAACTGAAAAATCAATGGAGCGCAGATCCTTCTGTCACACCGAATGTCGTGAGCTTGTGGCACATGCAGTGAAAATGTGTAGTTTTTTTTTTCCAATAAATAAATAAATAGGAAGTTAATTTAACATGTCTGTATTTCAAAAGGATCTCGAAAAGGAGAGAGACAATTACAGTTTTTGAAAACACAAATATGTCACAATATGAACCAAAAAGGAAAAAAAAATTTGCGTTATCAAAGTGAATTTAACCATCATGGTGGCAGGGAAGAAATACTAGCTCTTGTTTCAGAATCAGATAGTTAAATAAAAGTTGAGATGAAATAGAAACAAATTAATGATGAAAGAAAACAAATTACAGCAGGTGTCATTCCACTGATATCCATTATTTAGACTCAAGGACTCAAAGTTACAACAGCTAAATATCGGAATCAAAAAAGAAAAAAATCAGATATGCTGAACTGAATCATTCCTAAAGTGAAGATAGAAAATGCACAGATTAACCATAAGAAGAACTCAAAAGAAACTATGAAAATTCAATTCAGGAACCCTAGAAGTATTATTAGTTTAACATATGTGAGAACTAACCTTTCAAGTGTTTTCAGGAAAAGGCGGAGTAGGAGGCGGGGGAAGTGGTGTCAAGAGGAGGTTGGCTGCGAAAGCTAGCGAAAGCGGGAGATCAGTTGGCAATGGATACCCGGCGCAACTAATTTTTTTTTGGTTTCTATCGGCACTTACACCCATTTTTTGATTTTTTTTTTTTTACTATTACACACAATATTTATATTTCATAAATCACATAAAAGTAAAAAATATAACACACATATAATTTGGTCTCTATAATTTATTATATATTAAGACACACCCCAAAATCTCTACAACTCTAAATCTTTTTCTTTACTAAACCATTCCCTCCCATATAACTCAAACCTCTTCCCATTCCTTTTTCATTTATTAGGATTTGAAAACATAAAAAAAATAAAAATAAAAATAAAAAATAAATAAAAAAGGGAGGAAGAAGGGTGTTGCCATTGAAGAAGAAAGTGTAGTGCTGAAATCGGCCATTGAAGAACGCAAAAGTAGAGGGAAGATTCGGGGAGTAATTCTGGCCATTAAAGAAGAAGAAGTGAGGGGGAAAATCGGCCAAAAAACTACCCAAAAGACTCTAAGGTATGTTTTCTTTTGTTTCATTGCGTTTGGTATTACATTTGTGTTGAAATCGGCTTCAAAATGATACAGTTTCCGTCATATATATTCGTTGTTCTGAGTTTCCGGCCGTATTCCGATAGGCTAGTTGGTGAAGATGATAGAGACTGAAAACGTCGGCCACGATGACGCTCGATGTGTTGAACCAACGTCAGTGAGGCTGGCGTCGAGGACACATCCTCCCATTAGGGTTAATTACCTGGACGTCAGCCGTGTTGGCGTTGAAGGTACATGAGAAATCGTCACCATGTTGGACGTTGGTCTCTCACCTTCAACGTCACCCTGGTTGACGTTTCTGTGATCCATGCTGTTGAATCTATTTTGTTCATTATTATTGGTCAGTCAATGGCATGCTCTTACTTTGCTCAAAGCCTGATTTCCTGATAATGTAATTTGCTAAATGATGAATCTATTTTACTAATTGGCTTACATTATCTTGTATGATAAACTTACATGCCACGTGATTAATGTGAACTTTAATTCTGTGAGCTTAATACATATAAATAATATATGCTAAGTAGACATTGCCTTAAGTGTGTTGTTTAGTTATTAAGCAAATGTCATCTTGACTTCTTGGATAAGCTGGAAAGTCTTTGAGTGTATATGGACCTTATTTGGTCAATTTGATATGAGTTTCATTCTCATATGTCTTGCTTTGATAAGTCCCCTTAATATGATAATGTGGTTAATTGTTGAACTGAGATTGGTATGCCCATGAGCTTTGTTTATATATGTTGACTTTCTTTGTTAATTGATTACTTCATTTGAATGACAATTCATTTCTAGTCTCATGTGTAGGAAACTATGGCTAAGAGGTCCGAGGTCTGGTAAGAATGTAACCTTTGCAGATGAAGGTACCGCAGTGGATCAAGGTGGTTCTGAAGCACTGCCCAAAGCTCATGTTCAAACTAGCAATGTTTCTGAACATAGAAAATATGGTGGGATATCAAAGAACTCGGAAACGGAAAACGAAGATGCAAGCCGAGATTGCACAAGGTCATCAGGCAACTGAGGCTGAATTAGGAGAGACAACTGAGAGAGTTGAGACAGTTGCAGATTCTAGTGCAGGGGCCACCACTGAGTTAGTTGAGACATAGTTGGGAGTGCAGGCTCCTACAGTGACAGTTCAGACAGTTGTAGATTCTAGTGCCGGGGCCACCACTAAGTCAGTTGATACACAGTTGGGAGTGTAGGATCCTTCAGTGGCAATTGACACAGTTGCAGATTCTAGTGTTGGTCCCACTACTAAGTCAGTTAAGACACAGTTGGGAGTGTAGGGACCTTCAGTGATAGTTGAGACAGTTAGTGCTGGGGCTACGACGGAGGAAGTTGAGATAGTTGGATATTTGAGAGTCGGGGTTACGACACAAGAAGAGGCAATTATTAGTGCGAGGCCATTAGCAGAGGCATCAGTTAAGGCTTCCTGTACTTTTGGGGCCCCTACAGGCACCAGTACAGGACAACCATCCAATACTGGGGGTGCCACTACTGAACAGGAAGCCGGTACAACCTGGCCACTACATGAGAGGCATCAAGTACTGCCGTGGCCACTACAAGACATGCATCCGGTAGTGCCGGCACCGACAGAGGCAGAAGTAGCCGCAGCTGAGGGTTTAGTGTATGACAGCGGCGATGGTGTGGTAGTAGACACCTATATTCTGTTGGGGAAAGATTGGCGAGAGCATGTTGGTTACGCGTTGTTGAATAAGCAAAATGTATGATATTTTTTAATTTGTATAATTTTATGAAATTGTTTTAAACTTATATTCTTTTCATATATCTAACTTTATATTCGTACCGTGCAATTGAACAGGACCAAGGTATAATTCAATGTAAGCGGTACACGTCTTCCCTTCGGTTATGGAAGATTGATGATGAATGTGAAGAGTTCAAGGAAAGGTTGAGAGCTAATCCGTTATACAAGCTGTTACATTATTCATACAACCAATCCAATCATGTGATCGTGAGTGCTTTTGTCGATAGGTGGCGGAAACAAACACCATTCACTTTCCATTCGGTGAGATGACGATCACACTTGACGACGTCCGATATATCACAGGCTTACCGGTTACAGGAAAGGCCGTGAACTTTGTGTTGGAAGTAGTGCCCGAAAGACGATTTATGTAATTGTTTTTATAATTAATAAATGACAGATTTATTCTCATCTTATTATATGCTTCGTGCTCATAAGTACTACACTACTGAAAACCCCAAGTTGTATCATATGTAGCCATATAACTTAGTGTGTGTCACACGCGAGGATTAAATTTATGGTGATACACTTGAATTGTTAGTCCGTGGTGAACTTAATCAAAGTATGGGGTCTATTGATTAAACCATCATTATGCGCCCAGAACACTTCATGGTGTGACCGTCTTATCCAGACCGTCGATATTGGTTATCTTAGTGGGGAATTTATATATGATGTAGTCATATAGGACTGGACCGATTTAATCTGTATTTCTCATATAACTCCGTAATTGAGAAATCTTATTAAATGACAAGATGATCATATATAGATTAACCTTAATCCTGAAGTGATTGCAGACTCCTGCTTGTTTCAAGATAGGGTTTGATGTGTTCGTTAAGGATTTCTATGAGGCGTGGTTCGGATCACTTTCACGTTGGCACTATCGGGAATGAGTAGCTGGGAATGTGTCTCACATATACGGAATCCATTCCTTCCTACGGGAAGTAGAAAGACAATTCTCTTATTTGTTAATCCTAGAAACTGATCGATCCGCGGAGTTCATGTTGGTTATGAACTAATTGATCACTAATGGGTTAATGATAAATAAGGATAAGATGTAATGAAGAAGGTTTACGAAAACATTCCCGCTTCGTTACGGATAGTCTATGGAGAGTTAGTCTATGTAATGATTATATCAATGGACACTTATTGACTCGACACTTTGAGAATAAGTTATATCTATAAATGATAGAGTTCGGTTTCGGATTTATGTTGGCGTAGTTCTAGAATTAATAAGTTGAATAGAAATGTTCTGTTTGATAAATATTTTATTCAATTTATTGGAGCTACTGGTTATTGGTCCATGGTCCCCGGGTTGGCTCCTAACACGTGAGTGAATTCTCGTATTTTGGAACATCGAGAATAAATTAAATAGTTGGTCTTTTTAATGAATGCGTGGATATTATTTATTCGGTAAATAATATGTAATATTGAAAAGACATTTTCTATTATCCCAAATGGCATAAAAAAATGTGGATATTTGTTTATAAGGACTAGTTTGAACACTTAATAGGCATTTAGGACACACTTAAACCTATTTGTTTATAAGGACACATTTCATTTGCTTTTCCAATTTTTCCCTTTGTTACAACCCAACATTATTCCTCTTTTTCCCCTTATTTATGGTGACCTGGGCGAAGAAAGATCCCGGCAAATCATACAAGCAATTGCCGGAGATGGCGAGAGGCAACGGCGGAGAGAAACCAATGAGGCGAATGGCGGAGGCCTTTAGTGGTTTGTCGAGCAGTTTGTTTCCGACAAGACCTACGAGTTCGATTTGCTGATCTATATAGTGAAGTGTATAAAAATTGCATCAAAATTGATGGAAGATAGAAATTGGAATTTGGTCCATTAGAAATTGGATTTGGGTCCACCATCGGAGAAAGTGATGGCGACGGCGGCTCGCCGCAGGAGTAGGCGGAGGTGCTACGAGAGCAGAAGACATTGATTTCACATCAACTTCCGGTGGTTCCGAATTGAACTTTTACTTGCGATCAAACATCAACAAGCTCACATGAATGGTGAGTTGTCGCTTTTCCAATTTGATCTTACTGTTAGAATTTCCGGGAAAGGAATGGAGAAGTTTTTCAATGTCTGGCTATAGCTTTAGGCAACATGGTTCCTCCCCATGATGGACATGAATCCTTTCTAGTAGTGTAATAAGTGACTGTGTGAAATAGTTCTAACAACCACCTCTTTTGGATAGACTGAAGTGCTATGTTGTGGAATGCTTTTCTTTGTCTTAGTTGTGAAAAATTGTTTCCTAGCGTGCTTCACATTGCTCAATGGTAATATATAACCATTTTTCCCAAGTTAAATATGTTAATGGTGTGTAAACAAAGCATGCAGAAGGGGAAACTTACAAGTTGCATCTTGAAACGAAAAATACATTGGTAAGCTAACATCAAAACTGCATCTTGATAGGCATGCCTTATGTATAAGCTTCCATGGAGCACAAAACCAACATGGTAGGTGACAAATTTTAGCTTGAAGTTCTGTTTTTCCAAGCCATTTTATTCTCCAAAATCTCCTACAAAAGACTAAGGGGGCTACATCCGGTACCATATCTGAATCATTTAGTTATCAACACCCTGACAATGACATGTCCTTATTAGCAAACACCTTGAGGAATGGACATTCTCAATAATTCACTTACGAGCAGCATGTGATGTATATGATGGTTGTCATATGTTTCTGTCACGAACTGGCAAACCATAGTGCACAACATGTGGAGAGACTGATTAGGCCATGGAATTTTCTTATTCACTAGCCTTTGGGCTTGTTGGGTATTGTTGGTCAGTTGAGTATATCATTCATTTCCTAGCTATTTAGACCTTTTTATTTTTGTTACATAACCCTGTCTTGATCATTTCTTAATGACCATGATTGATTTTTGCAATCACTTCATCAGTGCATGTTTACTTAGTTGTTGAACTTCAGCCCCTTAGTACTATGTACTTTATCTGCTACCGAGGGGGTCAATATAACTACAAAACTACCATGGATGGATCTTGTGATTACTTTAAGATTCATGTTTGCTTAATTATTGTATAGTCTAAAGAACTTTATTCATGTAGTATATAGCTACCACTGAGTTTTTGCAATTGTTCAGACTACCACTGAGTTTTCGGTTGGTCAATTGTTCACCCCATACACAATCGACTCCCGTATTCGGGGCGACGTTCGACATCACAGACGACGAGTCCGCAAGCAAAGTCCACACCGCCTGCGGTTACAACGAGTTTGTCGATCACCGAAGGTGTATCGAATCGATTGAGAGACAATAACATAAGCCGACCTTTGGAGCAAGTGTTGTCATTATAAATACCTCATTCCAAACTACGTGAGGCTTGATTCCCGGAACCGAACAGATACGTAGGCAATCTAAGATACGAGTAGACTCGACTAAAATCCCCCACCGCACTCTTTTAGGCATTAGGGTTCTTGGGTGTTCTTCATTAGATTCATATTAGGGCCCGGATTGTTCAAGGTGACATAATTTGTCATCGTCATTCACATAACAAGATTTACGTTGCTCACATTAAGCTTACTTTGTCCTTGTAAAATTGAGTATGATTTGGAGTAAAATAGATGCAGTGACATTGATGTCATTGCATATACAATTTGATACACAAATTTGGTAACTTTTGTAAAATAAGTGTAGTGTCATTCACATTAGGGGTGTAATCGAGTTGAATCGAGTCGATACTCTCTAGGACTCGAGCTTGACTCGACTAAAAAGTTTGGGCTCGATCGAGCCATAAAAAGGCAAGATAGAACTCGACTCGCTAAGTACTCGATATAGCCCGAATCGGCTCGTAAACTTGATTATTTTCTTAGAATTCATTTAATTTTTAATAAATTATAACATGATCGAGCTCGACTCGTCCAATACTCGACTCGAATATATACTCGTCTAATACTTGACTCAAATATATACTCGAATAAAATAGTTGGGTGGCACTGCATAAACCGTTGCAAATGTTGTTGTCACTGCACAAAATTCTCATTTGTTAACGGAGTCACATAATAAATGTCTTTGCATCACGGTGTCTCTGCATCGGGGGTGGTCACCGCATCGCGGTGTCTCTACATCGGGGGTGGTCACTGCATCGGTGTCTCTCATCGGGGTGGTCACTACATCGCGGTGTCTCTGCATTGAGGGTGGTCAGTGCATCGCGGTTGTCAGTGCATCGCGGTGTCACTTCTTCACGGTGTCTCTGCATCGCGACATCATTTCATCGCGGCGTCTCTGCATCGTGGTGTCACTTCATCGCGATTTCTCTGCATCGCGGTGGTCACTGCATCGCGGTGTCTCTGCATCGTGATGGTCACTGCATCGCAGTTTCTCTGCATCCCGGAGTCTCTACATCGCGATGTCTCTGCATCGGGTGGTCAATGCATCACGGTGGTCATTGCATCTTAATGGTCATTGCATCGACGTGGTGAATGCATCGCGATGGTCACTGCATCAATGGTAGTCATTGCATCGGGGTGGTCAATGCATCGGGGTGGTCACTGCATCGTGTGGTCAGTGCATCGCGGTGGTCACTGTATCGTGGTGTCTCTGCATCGTAGTTGTCAGTGCATCGCGATGGTCACTGCATCGCGGTGTCTTTGCATCGCGGTTGTCAGTGCATGCGTCGTGGCGTCATTTCATCGCGGTGTCTCTGCATCACGGTTGTTAGTGCGTCGCGGTGTCATTTCATCGCGGTGTCTCTGCATCGCGGTTGTCAGTGCATCGCGGTGTCACTTCTTTGCGGTGTCTCTCATCGCGGTGTCACTTCATCCTGGTGCCTCTGCATCGCGGTGTCACTTCATCGTGATGTCTCTGCATCACGGTGGTCACTACATCGGGTAGTCATTGTATCGCGGTGGTCACTGCATCGGAGTGGTCAATGTATCGCGGGAGTCAATGAATCCGGGTGGTCAATGCATCGCGGTGGTCAATGAATCGGGGTGGTCAATGCATCACGGTGGTCATTGCATCGCATGGGTCAATACATCGCGGTGGTCAATGCATCGAGTGATCACTGCATCGCGGTGGTCAGCGAAAAAAAAAAAAAAAAAAAAAACCTTGTTTTAGCATGCAAAAAAAAAAAATAGCATCCAAAAAATATGAATTAAAATAAAAAAAAAAAAAAAAAAAAAAACATAACAAATGCTACAAATCTGGTGCTTATTTATTTATAAACAACAACAACAACTTTGCTTTTCGGCGCCGGTTTGCTGTTTTTTTTTTATTTTTATAATTCAACGCGGTTTTTTTTTTTTTTTTTTTTAAATTTTAATACGATCTTTTATTTCAAATCAACAAGTGGAAAGTTCCCAGATTACAAGATGAGATAAAGCAGCAAACTAATCAAAATCTCAAGCTAGCATGAGGTTCCTAACTCGGGTTTCCACATTTGAGATCAAAACTCTAACTGGAGGGTGATTGTCAACAACATCATGGTGGATTTTATTTCTCCATATCCAAATGCAGGAGGCCATCTCTCTGAACTGATACGCCCGCTCCCTATTTTGTCCCTGGACGTCAATATTTTTCTGGATCCAATCGTTTACCGTGGTCTGTGAAAAGAAGTCACCCCAAAGGTGCACTGGGGAGGACATTCTTCCATAGCTTTTTCGCTAGTAAGCAGTCTCTTAGGGCATGCAGTATAGTTTCCTCGTCTTTATTGCAGATCTGACAAACTGCCAAATCACTCACATGGCGTCTGTAGAGCAAGGACATGGTGGGTAGGGCCTTGTGTTCTGCTTGCCACATCAGAAAATTTGATCTGGGCGGACCTTTAAGTTGCCATATGTCTTTCCATATTTGATTCGCAGGGGTGCTAAAGTCTTTGGTGAGGTAGTTATAGCCTTCGGATACTGAATACTTCTTATTCACACCATCTAGCCACACTATTTTGTCACCTTCCACTCCAAACCCCTCTTTAAGTTGTTCCGCTGCATGCCAAATGCTCTTCCAAGTGAAGTAGCTCGTCGGACTGGGCCTTACAAATGGATTCCCATACTTCTGTACCAAGACCTTGACTCAAAGAGATTGATCATCAGTCAAAATTTGCCATACTAACTTCCCCAGAAAAGTTGTATTCATGTGCCGAAGGTTCTTGAACCCGAGGCCCCAGCTATCCTTGGATTGACAGAGTTTGTCCCATGAAATATAATGCATCTTCCTCTCTGAGTCCTCTTCCCCCCCAAAAAATTTTCCTACAAACCTGCTCCATTTCAAGAAGGCAAGACTGAGGCAGCTTCATCGTTTGCATTTCATAGAAAGGATGGGTCCCAAGAGAGCTTTTTATTAGGATCATCCTACCGGCCCTAGATAAGCAGTTCACTTTCCAGTTGCTAGTTTCTTCCGCATCTTGTCCATAATGTAGCTAAAAGTACTTATGGTTGCCCTTGAATGCAACAGTGGTGCTCCAAGGTATTGGCCCAAGTTATCAGAATGTTGCATACCCACCTCTTGGCTAATCAACATCTGCATTTGATGGGAGGTGTTCTTGGACACATGAAACCTAGACTTTCCAATGCTCATTTTTTGGCCTAAAACTCTGCTGAAATCATCAATCACCTGTTTTATAGTACGGGCTTGTTCCACTGTAGCCTCCCCAAACAAAACCAGATCATCTGCAAAGAAAACATGGGATAGAGGTGGAGCATGTCTGCTAATTTTCACAGCTTTCCAGGATCCATTCTGCAAGGCTGTGTCAATACTTTAGCTCAAACATTCCATACACAGGACAAACAAATAAGGGGCAAGTGGGTCTCCTTTCCTAAGGTCTCTCTTAGGTTGGATGGGACATAAGGTGTTCCCATTCCAAAGAATCTGCATCTGGGAAGTTGTTAAAGTAAACATAATGAGTTGCACCAACTTATCTGATAAGCCTACAGTGCAAAGGACCCTCTTCAAAAAGTGCCAGTCAACTCTATCATATGCCTTTTCAAGATCTATCTTCAACATCATGCTCCCCTTCCTCCCTGTCTTACGTCTAAGGTAGTTCAGAACTTCTTGTGTAATAACTATATTGCGAGTGCTTCCTCTTCCCGGTATGAAGGCCGATTGAGTCTGGCTAACAAGCTTGCCTATGATAGATTGTAGTCTATTTGCAAGCACTTTAGAAATAATTTTCACGCACACATTCGTCATTGCAATAGGTCAAAATTGGGATACATGCTCAGGAGGGTTGACTTTGGGGATAAGAGATAAGGTAGTGCAATTCAGCCTGGTATCAAAAGATCCCTCTTCAAAAGCTTTAAAAACGAAAGGGACCAGGGACTTACATGTAGTAGGCCAACATCTTTTGTAGAACGCGGCAGGAATTCCATCGGGCCCTGGGGCTTTATATTCTCCCATCTCAAACACCGCATCTTCGATTTCGTTTTCCGTTATTCTTCTATTCAGCAACATGAGGTCTGAGGCTGATAGGGATGGCAAAGTGATCTCACAATCAGGGCTTGGTGTTAGTGAGTTGGGTTTGAAAAGTTGCTCATAGTAAGTTCTCACCATATGCTCCAACGTTCCCAAATCATACACCCAATTTCCTTGTTCATCTTTAAGGCAGGTCACAGTCCGCTTCTGTTTTCTGCGTATAGTGGAAAGATGATAGAAGTGAGAATTTCTCTCACTTTCTGCCTTCCATTTTAATTGCGATCGCTG
Organism: Gentiana straminea; assembly: GCA_036785695.1. NCBI lineage: Eukaryota > Viridiplantae > Streptophyta > Magnoliopsida > Gentianales > Gentianaceae > Gentiana > Gentiana straminea. The sequence continues at coordinate 600,903 of JAVUPR010000278.1, read as the reverse complement.
GTGCCAATACACTTCCTCCTAGATCAAAATATCATCGAGCTCATCATTCAGATTAGAGTGTAGCTTTGAGAGGAATAAATACGGCGCTTTTTCAAGGCTGCGTTCCACCCCTTCCAATTTAGCGAGGCATCCCTTTTTTCTAGTGAAAATATTACCAAAACTTGGTGGTTCCAGGTATTAGCTGCCTTCGCAAATCTTTGCAACATGGTGAAGAGATCCAATGTCTCATCCCACACCTCTGCTACCATATCGTCAAAATTACGGTGTTCCATCTAAGCTCTCTGAAAGAAAAAAACACTTGTTTCTTTTTTTCTTGGTAAGAGTGAAGTCAGTTTCCAGGAGGATGGGGTTGTGATCCGAGTGTTCTCGGGGTAAGTGCTTGACCAAGGCATGTTCGAACTTTTTCAGCCAAGCAGTATTGCCCCAGACTTGATCAAGTCTCTGTTGTATTCTCTGGTTGTCATAAGTTTTTCCCATCCAAGTGATTCAAGTGAACCTCGGCCCTTGAAAAGGTATCTCTATAAGTCCACACTGTTGTGTCATGGACCAAAATTTAACACGATTGAGTCCTCCCACACTTCTTCCTCCTGACTTGTCTTTCTGATACATCACCTGGTTAAAGTCTCCTATAAGACACCATGGTAAATTATGGATACATTTAATTCTTGATAGGTAGTCCCAGAACTCATTTCTTGGGCTAGCTATATGGGAGGCATAAACTAGGGTGAGTATCCAATCTAATTCTCCACCTTTGAGGATGGCCACGGTAATGGACTGGTTCGAGCATGTGATTTTCTGCAGAGACACATTCTCCTCTTTCCAAAAGCACCAGAGCCCCCCAGCATACCCTCTAGCTTCCACAACAAAAAGGTTTGTAAAATCCGTTTTATTAAGGATTTCGGTTCTCTCTCTCGCTAGAGCTCCTAGTCTCCATTAGAAAAAGAATACCGGGCTTATCACTAGCCAGGATCGATTTGAGATGTCTGAGGAACCCACTGGAACAGGCCCCTATACAGTTCCAAGCTAGAATCTTCATGAGAAAATTACGCAGATTGGTGTCCTTGGGATTGTAAAGTGTCCCTTTTAGCCTCAAAAAATGGATTTAATCCAGCTCCTGTATCAATATGGTCCATTGTCACTTTCTGTTGTTGCAAATCGGGCGGATGATTCTTGATGTGGTCCCCTGAAGTTACAGGTAACGGGTCAACTTTATTCAAGAGCCCAACATGTTCTGCATTAGCACCCGGGTCCAATGGTCTTTTGGTAGCATTGGACATGTCGGTCAAGGCATTTCTTCCATTCGACACCTTCCTTGCATTAGAAGATCTCTTCATTTGTTGTCCTTGAGCACCCAGCTCAATGCTCTGTTCCTTCCTTTTACCAAGGTCCTGTGTACTCAAACCCAATCTATCCCCTCCTTTAGAGTTTTTCTTGTTCTGCTTGCCTTTGCCACTCCCTCCTTCAATCGATTTGTTTTGTCTGTTATTAGTTCTTTGGGAAGTGGATTTGGTAATTTTTTTGTTGTAGCATTTCCTCCGTGTGATTCCACTTGATTGACACTCTCTTTTAATTCCCTCACCACAACAGGGATGTCTGTTGTTATTTCTACACTAGCATCTTCCTTATCTACCATCATCACTTCCTCAACCTTATCCGTACATCCCTCAGCCAAAATATCAAACCTGGATCCTCTCAGCTGTGCAGTAGGAGCTTGCTCTTTGTCTTCTGCATTGCTTTCATTCACTGGTAATTGTGATGTTTTAGTTCTTGTTGGTGTCCATTTCCTACGTCTTGCAGCAATCATCCACGGTCCATATGGGTTTTCCGGAGTAGGTCCTTGTTGTTGCTGCTTTGGCTTTTCTATTACTAGTGCTTCACTATTTGCTTCTGCTTCAGCAAGGAGTGTGGGGCAGTCCTCATTGCTATGCCCAAATTTTCCACAACCATAACAAATCTGCTGCAGCCCTTCATACTCCACCTTATACCTTCTCCCATTGATTACTACGGAGAGGACTTAAGTCTCCTTTCTAAGTCTATCTCAACACGGACTACTCTTGCGAACCGTCCTCTCGTATTCATAGAAGTTGTAGGATCAATCTTGACAGCCTTTCCAATCATATTAGCTAGTCTCATCGCAATCTTTCAAGAAATATCTCAAGAGAAAGGCTTGTGAATCTTACCCGAGCCAAGGTCTTGGTAATCTTCTCCTGCTCCGGTCGGAAAAAAGGCTTCCATTTTCTCACCGCAAGGTAGTGACCCATGATCACCCATGGGCCATTCTCCAAGGCAACTTCGTAGTCCTCATTTCTCGTAAATTGAACAACATACAACCCGTGCTCAAGATCAGTGACCTCAATTCTGCCTTGGTGTTTCCACAATTCGATAATCTCGGCATAAGAACCCGTATGTTATCGATTTTCCCGGAGTTTGATTATCGAGCTTTCTTCCATGGTTTCCACGGCTCTGGCATTCTTCCAAGGGGAGTATTATGGCGTCCTCATCGGTTTCATGCCTTATGAGATTATCAGTGATCTCCTTGTACTCTTCCATCTCATTGTCTTCACCCTCTCCGGTGTAGATACTCGTGTCAGAGAATCTACCCTTCACGACATCAACCCCGCCGGTGGTCTCCCGTGCAAATGATTACGATTGCGAGCTTTTGGCTTTCTGACTTTCAACTGACCGGCGAAGAAGGTCAGCCTCCTCTTGGCTGCGATTAACGCGGTTTTTTTTAATTATTTGATGGTAGTTTGGTCTATATACTAATTAAGTGTCATTATAACCAAATACGATTCCTTTGTGTCCTATTTGACTAATAAAGTCTAATATGTGTCCTTTTGGACATTTGCCCCTAAAAAATGGCGCCACTTTATTTGATTTTGGGAAAAGAAATTTTCTTAATTAATTATAATGTGGATAATATAATTATTTATGTGTTAAATAATTATAAATAATAAATTAGTTTTCTTATTGGATAAATATGAAATTTGTTTTTCTATTGGATAATGTTTTTATTTTCCTTAAAGAAAAAGATAAATATGTGTATAAGATAAACTCTCAAACTATTTGGTCATTAGCCTATATAAAGAGAGTTTTTCCAACACCAAATTATGGGAAAAACCAACGCCATTTTTTATAGAAAAATGAGAGAAATTTTGTTTTCTTGTCTTAGCCATTGGGAAGAAGAAAAACTAGGTTTTTCTTACAGACATATTCGAGGAGGTTTGAATATGGGATCGACGTCCATCAGTCGGGTCGTTCTCCTGTATGGACTCCCTAGTAGGGAACCGATACAATCCGGAAAATCACGGCATCTCGATTCGGTTGGGTAAATTTTCCCCAACGGTCGTCTTTTCTCTCGATTCGGTTGGTATTAATTAATCGTTTATTAATCGTTATTAGTTAATTAGATCGCAAAATTCGTGCTTCCGCTATAGATCTTGATCTAATCAAGATCTAGATGAATCTGTGTGGGTTCAGACTCGACTCGATTCATTCGAATCGGGTTTTCTCGGTTTTCGAGTTGGATTCAGATTCCGGCAACTCCAACACTTTGATATTGAGAAAAATGTTAAAAACATGCAGGATTCATATGTTAACGACTTAATAGGAATTGGTATAGAACAAGTGTCAGATGAGTTAGGACATATTGGTGGACTACGGGTGTCCAAAAGTTGGTTGAAGAACAACTTTACGGGTAGATGTGGGGTACAAAGTAATGAGGGTGAGGGATGCAGTACCGGTCAGACTGCGCCGATCATTACTAATTAAAGATCGATATAATAATATCTCGCTAAATTAATAAAATATCCCGTTAGCATGGATATTTGTTGTACATGCTTGCATGTACTTCAAGACCGTAGTGGAGATAAGATAGGCATAACTTACCTTCATTTTCTATAGGACCTGGATAAGGTTGGTGAGTGGTCTTGGGGTGCTGCTACACTAGCAAATCTTTACCGGCAACTATCGAAGGCTTCTAGGACCAATACTGTTGGAGTTTCTAGATACCTGACATTGCTAGAGGTAACACTTGTTATTTAATTGTTTTTGTGTTTAGTGCGTACAACTGTTTTGTAATATATTTTTTTACAGGCATGGGTGTACGAACACTTCCCAGCATTCTGACCTCCGACGAACAATAACTTCAATGCAAGGGAGATGGTACGGTCAGCTCGGTGGAAACCTGTTACTGGAATTAACGATCATGTTGCAATGTCACCGTTAAAGCATATGAAAGAGAACTTAGACTTGATGGAGGCACGAGATGTAAGTATGAACCTTCGCATTAACTAAAATAATGGCTCGTTCAGTTATATTTAAAGCATTTTCCATCTTGCAGGTTGTTTGGGATGCTTATAAGGAAGTGAGAACGGTCTCTGATGATGACGTATGCTGGTTTTATGGTTGCATAAGGACACTGGACATTGAAGAGGTGTAGCACCCAAACCGTGTCGTCCGTCAGTTCGGACTTGTCCAATCCATACCTAGTCACCGATTTTTCCAAAAGCATCAAATAGAGGTGGGAAGGTGAAAAAATACAACGTCATCCATGACTCACGTGACAAAGACTTCATTCATTATGTGAATCGCCTAGTGAATAAGGTTCAAAGAATGGGGAAAGCGAGTTTTGACTGGGAATGCACGGCTGATTACATAAACTGGTATCGAGGTGTTATCGTACGTCGTTTGACTGGTGTGAGCAAAAAGAAGCAGCGAGATTCACAAGAGGTTTGACCATATCTTTTTATGAATATACAAGCAGTTGTTTGGTTGTTCTTTCAATGTCATTAACATTTTTTCTGTTTAACATATATAATGAGGCAAACAAGGCTAAAGTTGTTGATGCTGTACAAGATGCAGTTGCGAATGCTTCAAAGAAGAGCAAAAAGGATATAATGAAAGCGCTTGAGATGGCATTGGAGTTTCTGACTACAGGTGTATGTAGTCAAGTTATTGAAGATGTTGGTATCGAAGCCGAAGCCGAGGAATCTAGTCAAGTAGAAGTTCAATGACCGAAGAAGCGTGCAAAGACCACGAAAAAGAAATAGTTGCATTAGGTGTTTGATACATTGAATGAACATTTGGAGTTTTCATTTCCATACTTGTACTTTCATCCTTTCTTTTCGTTGTAGCTTTTATTTGGATTTTTTAATTGGTATTTGATTCTTTGTTGAATTGGTACTATGTTGGTGTATGTAGTCAAGTTGTTGAAGATGTTGGATTTTTTAATTGGTATTTGGATTTTTTAATTGGTTCTATGTAAGTACTATGTTGCTTCTGTTTTTCAAAATGCCATCCATACTGGCGTTGATCATCAACTGTAAATGTCACTACCAGTGGCGTTTTAAGAAACATAGGCTTACAATATGGTGTAGCTTCTGTTTTTCAAAACGCCATACATACTGGCGTTGATCATCACTATAAACGTCACTACTAGTGGCGTTTTAAGAAACAAAGGCTTACAATATGGTGTAGCTTCTGTGTTTCAAAACGCCATCCATACTGGTGTTGATCATCAATTATAAACGTCACTACCAGTGGCGTTTTAAGAAACATAGGCATACAATATGGTGTAGCTTCTGTTGTTCAAAACGCCACCCGTACTGGCGTTTCTCTTATACCAACAACGTCACCCTGACTAGCATTATATACCACGTCAGTCATAGTGGCATTTTGATGACTGTAAGAGTGTCGTCGCTGATGGCGTTGTTATGGTACATAGAGTATATTGCTATAAACCGAGCCTATGCTGAAAACTTCTCATATCCGGGACAGAGGCGTTACAGTTAGTATCAGAGACTAAGTTAGGGAAACTTGGGCGTAAAAAACTGCTGTCTAGGATTATAATATTTAGGTTCGACCTTAGCCAAATAGTGGCTTTAACACTTTTTTTTTTTTGCAGGGATGGCAGGCTATAGACGTGTTACCCGTTCTACAACAAACCATTCTAGTCAGGATCCTCCAGCATCAGTCCTTGCCCCCTACCAAGGACTCAGGGGCAGCAGCGTGGAAGGACTCAGGACAGCCTCAAGGCCAGTCTCAGGGCCAGCCTCAAGGGCTCTCCCAAGGGCCTCAGCATCATGCATCTGATGTCCTTTCTAGGACTACTTCGGAGAGGCTACCACGCTCTTATCATCAGACTACCTCTCATCTCCCACAACATGACTCTCACACCCATCATCAGGCAGGCCAGTCCGTAGGTTTTTAGCATGTTCCATCAACACAGTTTCAGCAGGTTCGCTTTGTAGACTTGTTTGGACCCAGTTCACTCCAGGTCCCATGGTCTTTCATACAGGTTCCATTGTAGGTAGTGGTTCCGGAGTTCCGAATGATCCAATGATGCAGATGTTCATGGCTTACATGAGAAATAGGGATGAAAGGGAGGAGAGGATGTTCAGGGAGCTTCGGGAAGAAAGGCCAACCAAACGAGCACCTAAGGCGGGCAGTTGGTTCACAAGTCTAAAGAAGAACAATGCTCCAGGGTTGTTCAATGGTACATGTGGCTCTGAGAAGGCAGAGTATTGGATTAAGGAAATGGAAAGGCTCTTAATGATTTTGGAAGTGCCCGAGAATAAATGTTCTAGCTTGGGTGCATCATTTCTGAAAGAAGGTGCTCAGAAGTGGAGTGAGGCAGTCGTAGCTACGAGAGGACCGTATTCGGATTGGGAAACTTTTTAGGAGATTTTTTTATGGAAAGTACTTCCCATCTCCGACAAGGTCACAAAAGGCTGCTGAGTTTTTCAAGTTAAAGCAAGACGATATGACAGTTCTTGAGTACTCCCATAAGTTCGATGAGCTAAGTCAGTATGTGCCAGGAATGTTGACTGATGAGAAGATGTTGACGGATAAGTTCGAAGAAGGGTTGTGCCATGGGATTCATGACAGGTTGTCGGACGTTCCTCCTCATGACATGGCAGTTTATTGGATTGTGCTACTAGGGTTGAGCGTATCTACAAACAAGTCTTCTGCGTGTTGGAGATAAGAGGTCCTATGAGGAGTCACAGGAAAATAAGGTTTCAGTTGCGGTTGAAGATCCAGTTAAGGCATTTCATTCATACCCTTTGTGCCCTAAATGTTCTAAGTATCATCCAGGGGAGTGCCGGTACATTGAACCAGTATGCTATAATTGCACCCGGGGCATATATCCAAGTATTGTCCCAAGAAGAGTGTTCAGACAACTCTTCTCCAGCTTCCTCCAAGGCTAATACGGGTGGACCTTCTAGGGTTTTCGTGTTAGATGCGTCTCCAGGTGCGTCAAGTTTCGAGGACGAAACTTCTTATAAGGAGGGGAGAATGTAAAGCCCCGTAGTTCTTATAAGGGTATTTTCGTCACTTCAAGAAACCTATTTCGTAGCCTTTTATTTTTCAGCAATTTTCTATTTAAAATAAACGATAAATAGAAGGAAAAAAATAATTAATTTTGTTTTCCTAAATCCTTTATTTAACAGGAAAATTTAAATAAAAAAAAAAGAATAAAAAAGGAAAAGAAAAAAATTATATATATATATATATATATATATATATATATATATATATATATATATATATATATATATATATATATATATATATATATATATATAAATACCTACAAGCTAAGAGCATTTGCAGTAGATACTGTAAATGCTTCAAAAACTGTATATTAGATATTTCAAATGAAAAAAATAACACTGCATCAGATATTCTATTTTTACTATAAAATACAGAGTCTGTAAATTTTCCTTTACATATACAGTATTTATCCGGATCTGTAAGTTTTCTTTTATATTTACCGTATTTTGTGAAATAAAGAATCTAATGCATTTTATCTTGAATAGAGATTCTGTAAACTAGAAAAATGCGTATTTAATACTGTAAAATAGAGTATTTATTTAGAGTATCTGATGCAAGTGCTCTAATGTGTTAATGAGCATTGTCAAAAGAAAAAAGCTGCGGCTACTGCTTTTCACCTTTTTCCCGTCGGCGGCTGTGAGGAAGATTTAGTTTTAACGGTGTTCCGTCGATCCGTTTTGCAGGTACATGACTGTCAAAACGACCACAACAATGTGGCGAATAATTTTATCTGAGCAATCTAATATTTTCAGCAAGGTATCTTTCCCAATCTGTTCAGTTTAGATCGGCCCTATCTTTAATAATTAGGGTTCGTTTCATCGTAAAATCGTAGTTTTTGATATAGAATTGATGTTAGATTTAATTTTTTTGTAGAAGTTGTTCGTAGATTCAGTAATTGTCGGGGATACCTCGAAGTCTAAGGTAAGGAGTTCTTCTTATCAAAAGTTTCTATTTTTAGTTTAAAAGGTTGCGTTTTTAATTTAAAGATTGTACTTTTAAACTGATTCGAATATTGTTTTAATGCAACTGCATGAAACGAGACATAATTACGTGTTACCGGGTATTTGACAAACTGTGTTTCCAGAACGTTATTCTGTTTCTGATTACTTTTTATAATTTGTTATGTGTCATGGTTACGAGTAGTGGAGATAGGATGGGAGTTCAGTGTTGGTATGGCCTTGGAATGTTCCCTTAGGTTAGACATGGTATTATGTGCTCTAATGTGTGTATAATTAGTGACCTTGCATGTTCTGAACAAAGTACCATGGTAACTAAGTCCCATGTCGGACGTGTGACTAGTTATATTCCCCATGTCGTTCTCAAGACGATGTACCGAACGGGGTACCGTGACCCAGCCTCACGTTGGACATATGACTAGACCTGGCCAATACAAACCGGAACCGGTGGTTTGTGGAACCGCCGGTTGGCCGGTTGGGTGCCGGTTTGGGATTTTTGGAACCGAAACCGGACCGGAACCGCCGGTTGGAACCGGACTGGCCGGAACCGGGTGAAACCGGCCCAACGGCTAATTTGCAATGGCTATTTTATTTATTTTTTATTTTATTTTCTCCCAAACACCCCAAAAAATTCCTATAAATACTATCCCATTCCATTTCAAAAATCCTACACTAATCTTCTCTCAATTATATCTTCTACTCATTTCTTACATCTTCTACTCATTTCTTTAATTATCAAGTTTGTTTAGTTGTTAAAAACAACAATCAAATTTACTTTACGATACCGATTTTTTAAGTTGTTCTGATTTAATCGTTACTTCAATACGGTTTTAGTTATAAGTAAATTTGGTTTTGTATTTTATTCAACTAATTTTTTTTGCAAGTGTAAAAAAAAATTCAATTTTATAATCAAATTTACTTTTTAGCCTGAAATTTGAAGTTGTTCTGATTTAATCGTTACTCAATTCGGTTTTAGTTATAAGTAAAATTGGTTAGTTAATTTAATTTTTTTATAACCGTTATATGTAATTTAGATTTTGTACAATGTCAAGAAGAGGTGCATCAACACAAGGCAATCGAAATGTTACTTTCTGTGATGACACGGTTGTGCCGGAATCGGATGATCTTGCTGGTGGCTATAGACCCCAATATTATACAGACCCTGCCACCGGTAATCACATTTCGATTCTTCAGTTCGACACATCTTCAGGTTACAATCAAGATGAATTTGATAGTCATTACGACGATATAATGTCTCAACTTGGAAATTTTAACATCAACCCTAACGAATGTGAAGATAATGATGAAGTCGACGTTGATGATGATCATGATGTATTTCCGAATGCTTTCCGTCCTAGACAAGGACGTGGTAGGAGTCGGCGTGGTGCTAGTGCTGATCCTACTCCTACTCCTGAGTCAGTCGATTTAGATGGTGGTGAAAGTACCTGATCCAAAGCACAAGAAAAAAGGTTAACATCAAGAATTTTTACGGAATTTTTCACAAAGGTTCCTCGGACTGATGAAATTGCATTAGCTAACCCCGAAAAGTATTTCTTCGGGGTGTGCAATTTCTGTGGCCAAAAATACCAATTTAAACATGTCGGTGGTTATGGAACGATGCGGGGTCACATTTTAAGTAAACATCCGGAAAAATTGGAAGACGGCGCTTCTCAAACCCAGCTAAACATGCCGAGCTCCAGCGGAGGCAACACTAATCCACTCTTTATTTACACTCGTGATAACTGTAGAGATCTAACCACATATCTTATTGCGGGGATGAGTCTTCCTTTTAGCTTTCTTATAATCCTATTTTCGAAACTTACGTACAAGGGCTTTGCAGCTAGCTTTTACTCGTATCCCTCGTGCAACGGTTACTAGGGATTTCAAAAAAAAAAAATTAAACGACAAAATATTATTATAGAAAGTTTGCTGAAAAATAAATTCCAAATATGCGTATGTGCCGATATTTAGGAGGATAGGAGGACCAACAATTTTTATTTGGGCGTGTCGGGTTACTAGATTGACAACACTTGGATTGTCCAAAAAAGGTTACTTGCTTTTCGTTTATTTAACGAGACTCAGAATGCTTATAACATTGCATCTTTATTAGTTGATATTTTTTATGAATACGATTTAAAAGGTAAAGTTTTTCTATTGCGTTTGACAATGCTTCAAACAACACTGCTTCTATTCTCGACTTATCCCGATATTGTGAACCTTTTTGTAACGGTCAATTTTTTCATGTTAGATGTTTATTCCATATTTTTAATTTATGTGTAAATGATGGTCTAAAAGTTTTTGACCATAATATTAAGGCGATAAAAACTGCGATTTCACATATTTTAGGTCGAAATATTCTTGTTAGTAAGTGGTATAAATTTCTTAAAAGAAAGGTCATTGCCAAGTCAAACTGCCGCAAGATGTACCGCATAGGTGGAACACGACTTATGATCTTTGGAAAAAAATAAACAAAATTAAAAATACCTTTTGTGAATTTTTAAGTGAACACTGTCCGAGCGAATATCGTTTGTATCCTTCTATTTGGACTTCATGCAAGAAAATTATGGATGTTTTTGAAATATTCAAAAAATTTACTGAATTGTTTTCAAAATGTTATCAACCCACAGCACATTTACTTGCTCGCTTGTATAGAAATAACGCCGAGTTTGAAACCATGGAACACGACGCGAATTATTTCAATGTTTAGTGCCGATGAAGAGAAATGGAATAAATACATGTTGTATATTCCCGACACTTATCTCATTTCTTCTATGCTCGACCCTCGTATAAGACTAGTAGGCTAGGTGTCTCTAACATGTTAGTTGCTTACTATGATTCTTTGTCTATTACTCATAATGTGCCCACGGTAGATTTTACGGTTGAAGTAGTTAGACTAGAAAATTTATTAAACTCTTTGTATGTTGAATATGAGCGTATGTATGGATTGAGAAACGATGCGGTTCCCAATCCATCCGCAAGTGCTTCTACTAACCCTGCAGGTGTCCTGTAGGGACTTCAAAAAGTTCTGGATAAAATGAATTCGAAACGACAGAAGGGAGCGACATCGTCATCCGATCAACGTACAGAGATATCCAAATTTTTAAACACAACATTTGAAGGGTTTGAAACCGATTCCTATGATTTCGACTTCGACTTATTGAAGTGGTGGAAGAGACATGTTAAAGAATTTCCAGTGCTAGCAATGATGGGGTCGAGTTTTTAAGTTGCCCTGTTTCGACCGTCACTATTGAACAAACTTTCAGCATGGCAGGATATGTGCTTACCAATAAAAGATGTTCGCTTCATCGCACCACTTTAGAGAAGCAAATGCTTTGTCAAGATTGGGTACGAGCCGAGAAGAGGGTTCAAGACATTGAGTCAGAAGATGAGGAGTCACAGTTCGAAGGCGGTGACACTGAAACTTCAGGAGGAACAAGCGCTCGAAATACCGACATCGATTAAAGGTACGCAATTTATATCTTACTTATATATTTGTTACAATTCATAGAACAACTATAAAAGATTAAAAAAAACATTTTAAAAATAACTATAAAAAACCTACTACTAAAAACTAAAAAAAAAACTATAGAAAACTATTAAAAAAACCATAAAAAAAAACCCGATAATAATTATAAAAACCTATTAAAAATAACTATAAAAACCTACTACTTTTAACTAAAAAAAAAACTATATAAAACTATTAACAAAACCATAAAAACCATATACAAACCTAAAAAATTATATGAAACTATAAAATACAAACACATAAGAATACTATAAAAGACTACAATAAAACAAACATTTAAAAAGAGACTATAAAGAATACAAACAACAATAAAAACCTATAAAGAACCATAACAACACTACACAAAACCAATTTAATTACATATTATTTTGCTTTCCATCGAGATCTTTTTTTTTTTTTTTTTGGGTCTTATCCTAATACGATACGACCACGTGATGTGTAGTAGATAAGAAATAGTGTGTTGATTAGGGTAGAGTTGTGTGGTAGGTTATGGTATCCGAAAGGAGATCGACGTAAAATGTTTTAAAACACGTGGTAGTGTGTAAGAGGAAAGTGATGTTAGGTAGGTGGTGGGTGGGGTGGGTTGGGTTGGACTGGTGGGAAGGGTAGGGTATAGTAAGATGGGTGGTGGGCACGGTAGGGTAGGGAGTTGTAGGGTAGAGTAGGATGGGGTGGTGAGTAGGGTAAGGTAGGGTGGGATGAGATAAAATATGGTGTAATAGGCTTAGCTAGAGAGGTAGGGTGCGGTAGGATGTGCTAATGTAGGTGAGGCGATGTATGAGATGTAATGCGGTGATGTATGGTAGGGTAGGATGGTATGGTTGGATGATGTGGCGTAAGTTAAGTAAAGTTTGGTAGGTTGAATAAAGTACGTAATATAGGGTAGTGTGGTAAGATAATGTGGTGTAGGGCATGGTGAGGTAGGATTGGATAGGTGAGTGTTAAAAAATGTTGGGATAGGGTGCGGTTGGGTGATTGATAATGTGTGTACTAGATAAGAAAGAGTGTGTTGACTAGGGTAGAGTTGTGTGGTAGGTTGTGGTATCCGAAAGGAGATCGCCGTAAAATGTTTTATTTTTCATTGTTGCGCTTAAAAATTGCGTTCTGAACGGTTCGTTACATGCTACATTGCTTCGTATTTAATATCGTCAAATAAGTTAAAACTTATAGCATGGGCACTCCGTGCGTTGCACGGAGTCGCGATTTCACTAGTATATACTATAAAAGACTACAATAAAACAAACATTTAAAAAACCTTTAAATACTATAAAAACATATAAGAAGACTATAAAAGACTAAAAAAAACAATAAGATAAAAGACTAAAAAATAAACAATAAGAACTACGTTCGCTTTGATTTTTTTATATAGGTTTTTGTCCAAAAGGACAAATTAATACACTTATTAGGCCACAAGTACATGGATGATTAGAAAGGACAAAACTTAATTAACATTACCAAAATACCCTTTGGCTAATTAAACCTAATTACCCAATTAATCTTTCCCTCATCCATCATCGTTCAAAAATGCATCCATCGGCATCAGCGTTCAGCATCAGCGTTCTAGCAGCAGGTTTCCTTCTTCTTCTTCCAATCACAGCAGCAGCGTATGGTGATGATTCATGGCGGCCGGAATCGTCCATGGTGGTGATTGGATTGCTACGGACTGGAAATTTCTCTGATTGAGCAAATAGTAACAGACACCTTCGATTAATCCGTCCTTCTCTATTAATCCGTCCTTCTCGTTGATTGAGCAGACGCCGGACGGACATAGCAGATGCTTCACTGCTCCGGCTGCTGCTTCACTGCTCCGGCTGTTGCCTCATTGCTACGAGGATGAAACGGGGATTCGATTTAGGAAAGAATCAGAGAAGGAAGACGAAAATCAAAAGGAAGGCTGTTTTATTTTCGGCCACTGCTCAGGTCACTGTTTTTTTCTTCGGCCACTGTTTTTTCACCCTCTGCTCCGCCGGAGTCCAATTTCCGGCCAAGAAGGAAGGCTTTTTTTTTTTTTTTTTTTTTTTTTTTTTTTTTGGGTTTAGGGTTGTTACTATTAATTTTGTAACGTTACTACATTTTTTATGTACTTTATCTATTTTATGGGCAGTTACTCCTTGTTTATTGCCCTTTACTATATTTTACACGGCTGTTACTATTTGTTTTTAGTCTGTTACTACTTGTTTTTTGGATGTTACGACATTTTACGGGACTGTTACGACTTGTTTATTGGCCGTTACTATATTTTACGGGTGTTATTACTTGTTTTAAGATCGTTACTACTTGTTTTTAAGGTTTGTTACTTTTTTTTCATTGGGTGTTACGATTTTTTTCGAAATTTGTTACTACTTGTTTTTAGGTACATTACTTATTTTTCATTGGATGTTACGACATTTTATGGGTTGTTACTACTTCTTCCTTGGTTGAGACTATTAAAATTATAAAGGGGCATTTTTGTCACTATATTAGCAATTTGTCCTTACTAATCTCTGATTTTGAAATTTATCCTTCTGGACCCATTTATCATTTTTTTTGTCCTTCTAGCCTCTTCCCCCTTTTTTATATGTGTTGTGCCTCCGACACGATTACATATAAAAAATACGTAGGCAACCGAATTACCGGTACAAGCGTTGAAAAAATAACACAGGTTACATATAAGAAAAACAACACAATATAACTCACCTAATATTTAATAAAACAATATTTATAATCAACGTATACTTAAAACAGACTCAAAATTTTTTTAAAAAAAAACTATAAAAGACTTTAAAAAAACAATAATAAAAATTATTATAAAAACCTTTACAACAAACTATAAAAGAGTAAAAAAAATAAACAATAAGAACTACGTTCGCTTTGATTTTTTTATATTTGTATGTGTCTCCGACACGATTACATATAAAAAATAAGTAGAAACCGAATTACCGGTACATGCGTTGAAAAAATAACACAAATTTTTAAAATAACATTATTTACATATAAATAAATTAATACAATATTAATATTATTTTTAAAATTGAATAGAAAACTATTAAAATATATATATATATATATATATATATATATATATATATATATATATATATATATATATATATATATATATATATATATATATAATATATATATGAAAAGAATAATTTAATAATTATAATGAAAAGAATAATAATTTGTTATTGTAGTGAAAATAATAAGTATTATATGAAAATGAATAAAAAAAAATTATGAAATTTTAAAACCGTGGCCGGAACCGTGATCTGAACCGAGAGCAAACCGGGTAAACCGTGAACCGGCACAAACCGGCAACCGCCGGTTTTTTACCCCCAACCGCCGGTTTTTCAAACCGCCGGTTCGTCAAACCGCCGGTTCGTCAAACCGGCACTGTTTAAAACCGCCGGTTCCGGTTCCGGTCCCGGTTCCTCCATTTGGCCGTCTACGTATGACTAGTCATGTTTCCCGTGTCGCACCATGCCCTCATGTTAAGTAAGTGACAAGACAAGAATATGACAAGTTCACAAGTAGGCTAAGTAAGTAATTAATGTAACTTAGCAAGTACGTTCAAGATAAACCGATATAGTAAGTAGACATATTTTCTATGCATTAAATATGTATGCTAAAGTGGTTTTCTTTACGTTCAAGTATTGTTCACTAAACTGTTTGTGAAAGTGGATAAAGCGGATTCACATCGTGTCTCCCGACACTTGACAACCATAAATCTCCCTTTTGATCTTCTTTCTCCTTACTGAGCATCTAGCTAGTGCTCACTCCTTTATTTGGAATAAGACGTTTGCAGATACATGTTGAGTTGATGACGAGTTTGGAGTGCTAGCTTAGGGTGGAGCAATAAAGTCCTTTATGCTTTAGTTTCCTTTTATATATGTTCTATCTAGTAAGGCGTTGTTGCCGGTAGTGTAGTTCTTTCTTTTCAGACATGTCATTTGCAATGGATGATAGTATTTTCTTTCAGTTATTTATGATGTAGTTTGACATCAGTTGTTTTCTGGTTGAGTTGTCGTGTTGGAAGACCCTGAGGGTCTATTTCCCGAGTCTTCAGCTTGATTTTCTTCCGCGTGAATCATTGATTACTCTGATATGACACGAGTCTTACGTGAGATTAAGAGTTTTCTCTAAATGTTACGTGCCGAACGTCCCGTGTCCGGATAAAGATTCGGTATCCGGGACATGGGCGTTATAGTTCCGGCCGGTTTTTTGGAACCGCCGGGTCGGTGAAATCGCAAACCGCCTGAACCCGCTGGTTCACAGACCATCGACCTGTCAATCCTCCGGTTCACCGACCCGCCGGTTCAAAACCCGGCAACCCACCGGACCGGGCCGGTTCGGGTTGGACCTGCCCATATCTAGTAGCGATTCACTTCTTTCAAAGCCTCGAATTTTAGTGCCAAAAAAAAAAAAAAAAAAAAAACGAAAAAATAAATATATAAACATATATAAAAATAAAAAAATTAAAAGAGAGAGAGAGAGATTTGAAATTCCTTCCCTTATTCCCTATTCTGCAATATCAGGCGATCATCATCTTCAACGTTGGTGCGTATTCTTATCCTTTGAAGGTTTCAGTTAGGGCTTTTTTTCCCGTAACTGATTTTGAAAGTTGTTTTTCCTGGATAACATTGGTATTTCCCTGGTTGAAGATAGATCCTTTTCGGCATGCATTTCCTTCCTTCTATGCTGCGTTTAATATCTTTCTCTCCGAAAAGTTTAAAGATTTTTGTTCGTCAACTTTCAAGCCCTGTTTTTGTCATGTTAATCCAAAATGCCTGCGTTTGATGTGATCGACATTAGGATTTCTTATTATGCCGCTTTGTTGGTTATTGAATTTTGGACTTTAGCGTAATGATTTGATTTGCCATTCGCGGAGTGGTTTTTGATTCTGTATAATCTTACATAAATGGATCAGTGGTGTATGTTGATATGGAATACTTTTGTGATGGCATATATATGATTGATAACCTCGGGACAAATCATACAATTTACAATGTTCATGATAATTTTTCTACAAATAGCTAGCTAGCTAGACCTTGTGCTACCAGTAGAATGTAGCCACTTCTGTATGCTTGTACATCAAAACTCAGAACCGAAGACTCCGTTTTCTGTAAATTCCCTCCAAGAGGCATGCTTTTATGGTGCAAGTCCGTGTGTTAGGGTTTTGGGAAATCTAATTGATCACAATGTCGGGCGAGGTGTCGAATCAAAAGCATGTGGATGCCTTCAAGTGCCTCAAATGTCGGACGTGCCCTCAAAAGAAATCAATGAACTGGTTGGTTTCATAATTTTGATATTTTGATGTGTATTTGGTCGTTTTACTAATCGTTTTCATCGTAATCTTGGTGGTTGTTTCAGTCAATTCCTGACATGGCGGATTTGGTTAAATCATCTGATAACTCTAAATGGCTGTCTGCAACTGTGGAGTGCTGCAGATTGCTCTCAAGTGGGGTGGTTTTTATTTTTATTTTTATGGGAGTTTACTTTTAGGTACATTTAATCACTGGATTTATCAACAGGAGAAGACCCCCCAATAAAGGAAATTCTAGAATGTAGAGTTGTTCATGCATTCATCCTTTTCCTTACTGAGGAAAATAATCCAGAGCTTCAGGTTTATATTTGTGATCTTGTATATGTGAGCAGACTTCTTGATAGAATAAGGAATTGGAGTCTTTAGTTAATTCAATAAATTAATTGCTGTGTAGGTGGAGGCAGCTAAAGCTCTCAAATATATTGCTACTGGAACTTTTGATGTCACTAAGGTGACCATTGATGAGGTTATGTGATTCTTTTATAGTTATATGTGATTCTATAGCGGCTTTCTTTTGAGAATGAAGATTTTTTTTTTTTTTTGGGATATGATTTGCCAGGGTGTGAATTTAGCACGCGACACAGTTAAGCTTCTTATGTACTCCAAAGATAATGAGGTGCTTAGACATGCTTGTTGTTGTCTTGCTGTATTATCCGGTTGTGAGCATGTCAAAGTTAGACAACTTATTCGTGAATCTAGTCTGTATGACCGTCTCCTGGAACTCATTAGGTGAGCATTTAATTGTCCCTGTGTGTAATGTAATTGTATGTTGTCTATATATGTGACTTATCATCTGTGAGTTTGTAAAACTGTATTTTTCTTCCAGGCACCCTACCTTGGTCGTTGCTGCACTCCGCATACTTGGAAATATTGTGGAAGGAGATGAGCACATGATTGACGTATGTTTTTCTCAAGCAGGTTTCGTTTTGGATGTATATTTATATCCAAAACGAATAAAAACGTGTTGGAATATATCTAACGTGTGTGATGTTTAATTTGAAGTGACAACAGTGTTTTTTTTTGTTTTAGTGTATCGTCAGAGACAGGTACTTGTTTACTTGCAAAGTTGTTTGCTTCATGACTCCATGGACGTCCGAAAAGAAAGTTGTTGGATAATTTCTTATATTACTGGAAATGGGCGGTGGCTGCAGGTATTTATTGTGTGTATGATGGTATTTTTCCCTTATTTTTTGTTTGTTTGTTTGTTTGTTATCAAGATAAAAATGTAGTGCAAAGAATTGTTGATTATCCTTTATATGTTTCCATAATTTAGAAGAAATATGTTCTGGAAGTTGTTGTCTTACTATATCTCAGGATGTAATCGACGCTGATTTAATCGAACCATTAGTCGATTCGGTGAAAAAAGGCGAGTTTTTTGTTAAGGAAGCAGCTGTACGGGCTATTTCTAATGCTACATTCGGTGCCACACATGAACAAATCGGGTACTTTCTTTTCACCGTTTTCTATATAGGTACTTGTTTTTTTTAACCATGGTGTCTTCGTGTTTGTTTATTAACTTGGAATCCATATACATTTTTGGCTTTGTTTTGGTTGCGCTGTTATATAGGGTCCTGGTTTCAAAAGGATGCATAGAGGCATTGTGCTATCAGTTTTGCTGTAGGAATTCGGAGATTTTCAGAGTCTGCTTGGAAGGATTAGAAGCTATATTTGCAGCCGGGGAAGCAGAAAAGAGAAATGAGGGTGGTGTTAATCCCTATGCAAAGCATATAGAAAACATCCAAGGTTGGGCTATTCTCTGGAAATAGTAGGCGCCTATGAAAAGGAACTTTTTAAGAAAGCTCTTGAATTTGTTAAGAAATATGGGCCCATGTCGCCTTCTCATATAGACGACTACTTGTACGATAATGAATGCTATCCGTATTTTTCAAGAGATGAAGATGAAGATGATGAGGATGATGGTGGCGGCGACGACGACGATGATGATGATGATGATGATGATTATTATGATGATGATGAGGATGAGGATGATGACGAGGAGGAGGAGGATGACGAGGAGGAGGAGGATGAGGATTTTGCTTATCTTGCTGATCTTTCTGATGATGCTGATGATGACATATTGATGGGGTTTTTGAAGAGGCCTAGGGAAGAGAGCACTGATGATGATGATGATGATGATGATGATAATGGTAAGCCGCGATTGAAAAGGCTTAGGAAAAAGTTATGAGATTAAAATGCTAATGAAGGTGAAGTGGTTGATACTACTCTTCTGAGATGAAATGATATTTAAGGTGAAGTGTTTGATACTACTATTAAGGTGGATAAAGATCGACTGATTTACTATTTAATGGGGCAAAAATGACCTAGTAAATGGACAAGGATTCATAGGGACAAATTTTTTTTTTTAAAGGTTTATAGGGACAAAATTAACCTGATGATCCAACAATACCCTTAATTAACACACACACCAAAAAAAGTTAAGTTGGGACGCATTAAACACTCACTCGTTATGAGGCCGATCAGTTATTACATTCCAATTTTATTCAATTACTCCAATATCACCCGGATGTATATATAAGAAAAAATCTCAACCCAAAAAATCCACGAGACAAAATAATCTGTGAGACAAACCAATCACCACATTTACTCATAAATTTCAATGCAACAACTTCTATTCAAAACACTTTTTTTTTTCTACCAATGAATTTTTATAAGAAAATTTTAATTTTTTAATGATATTGACATTGTAATAATGTAGTGTCACCGGTAGAAACGATGCTTGTTTGGGTGCAAAGTTGATATAAAAGTTGTAAGAATGTCACTGTTATGATGTAGTGACACATATTGCAACAATATTGCGTAATGTCACTGCAAATAATTTTAGTAATAATGACATTGTAATGATATACTGACATTGGTAGAAATGATACTTGTTTGGGTGCAAACTTGATGTAAAAAGTTGTTAGCATGTCACTGTTATGATGTATTGACACGGGTGACATTGTTAAAGTTGTAAGAATGTCAATGTTATGATGTAATGTTACTGTAAGAAACTTTAATAACATTGACATTAACTGTGATAATATTGTGTCACTGGTAGAATTGCAGAAACAACGCTTGTTTTGTGTAAATTTGATGTATAAGTTGTAACAATGACATAGTAATGTTGTAGTGACATTATAGTGATTTAATGACACTGATAACATGTTTTAGTAACACCGTATTAGTTAAATAGGCACTTTAGGATAGACATAAAATACCATTGTTTAAAAGGGCAAAATAATATTTATTGGAGAAAAGTACCCTTATATTATGCTCCGTTTCTTCTTCCATAAAAATATTCGATGAACTAGTTGCTACGATGTCTACTCCTCTTCGACAATCCTGAATCATAATGTCTCATCCTCCGATGATCGTAAATCAACGAATTTTTCTGCAGTTCTCTGAATCAAAGTTTTTGTGGACAAGGTTCAGGTTCGCGATCAGAGTTGCAGTTGGGTTTTGTTGAGAGATTAGGGATGATTGAAAGACGGAGGAGCTCACCGGGAATGTAGGAAATCATTGTCTTGGAATTCCCTTGATGGATACGATTGGGAATAAGTTGTTTGTTTGTATGATAGTTGAATTTAGTCATGTTCATCAGTGGTGTTGTTCTCTCTCTCAAGGAAGATTTGAATTGGTTTGATATTTGATCAGAAAGGACATATTGGCAGTTAGATTTTTTTTTGATAAACCTTCACACGAGTGAGGTCAATTGATTGTCCGTATGATGTTATTTGGTAGCATTATCTTAAATATAGTAGCTTATAGAAATTTGGATCCTATATGCTCTCTCTTACCAACACGACGGCGTTTGCTCCTTAATTTTTTCCCCTCCCAAACAAGTCCAACCAACGTCTTCTCCACAAACTACGTCCATCGCAGTGAATGTTGTAGCCGTTCATCATAGAATAGATGATAGAAAACAATAAATCCAGAATACCTGAATAAGTGGAAGCAAAAGAGATCATCCGGATCATTTTCCTACATCCATTGTTATTCGATTTCTTCTCCGTTTTGCCTCAGCGATCCTAACCCTGCAATAGAACAAAGAGAAGAACTCCATATGCACAATGACGGCATACGGTGCTAGTAAGTCTTCTGGTTTATGCCTAATTTTCTGAATGATCACCCACCGATAGTACACAAGCAGTCTTTATATAGGCAAGACAAGGGACCTAGTGCATTATTAGATAATGTTACCAAAGAGTGCTAGCCATCATTGGACTCTCTAATAATGCTATTTAATAAACCAGCTAAATACAAAATAATAATAATGTGATAACTATAAGGGCCATATAATATTATCTATATTTATTAGATAAATAAGAGATAATTCCAACATTCTCCCACTTGGCCCGATAGTTAGGTTAGCAGAACTTTAATGAGTAACTTCAATATACTGCATGCACATAATGTTACTCACTGGTTTATTAACACAACTTCAACTAGCAAACATTAGCACAAGAACAATGGCAGGCATGCTCTGTTAAGGCGAATTTCTTCCATCATTACGTGTACAACATCAACTAATCAAGTTAGTTTATGAATAAGCTAATCAAAATGTCATTCGGGTCCATAAATCCAAAATGGATTATCCTCATACATGAACTCGGTGCACTTTCATGTAACTGCTACTATCACTATGATGTCAATTTCAACCATTTTCAGAGAATTCAGAAGAATCAACTTTATGTGTCAATAAGTTAAACATGAGCACAACATGATTGTGAAAAATGTAAAACGGCAAAAGCCACAATCCATAAACTCATATTATTCTACTTACTTGACACTCGTCTTATAGCTAGCGTACCTCTGACAAAATGTCTCATAAATGTCAAATTTCTTATTTCGACATGCAAACCAATCCACATAAAAGGACAATGCAGTCGAACTGAAATTTGGACAAAAGCAACATTGACAAACAACCATATGCCAAAACTCATAAAGCATGTGACTTAACAACACAAAACTTTTGGCTATTCGACATGTGAGCTACTTCAATAAAAACACAAACTTATCCTTAAAAGCATTGAATGCAAGTTTAATGGGATTTTTGAATAAATCAACTCAGTGAACCCCCTTAATTATTATGAGATTCACCATAATCTTGCAACATATCCTTGTAAGGAAACTTGTAATTCAAAAAAATAGCTCAACAAAAAAATGCAAGTATACAATACTAAAGTAGGGTTAATGCTCCCACTGGTCTTACGCATCGTTACAATGGAAACCAATGTACAAAGATCGGAAGCTTACAAAATCCATATACAAACTATCAAACTAAAAACAAATATTCAGTACTTATATTCCTCAACACATGTTGTGTACATTTATATGGTTTACCACACAAACGAAAAACATTATAATTGTCTAATAAACCATTTTATAATGAGCTATTGTTAACAAAATGACAAATAATTCTTCAATAACCATATAGAAGTATTTATAGTCTATGGTACCTCACAGAGAAAATTCTCAACAAGTCCAACATAACTTTGTTCGTCATAACAAGAATAAGTTCCAACGTGATTTATAGATCACCAATATGGGACTTTATAATGAACAACAAGAGACTAGTACAAAACATGAATTTCCTCAAGATGTAGTAATGCAACTCATGCTGGTGATGTTTACAAGAACAACTTCATCCAACCAATTATCAGATAGATTAATGCACACAACTCAAAGTAGAATTAGTTTTAATAATGAGAAATCTACTCCCACTATTTGTAATTAGTGGTTTAAAACGAGTAGATGCATAACGTGATTGACCTTAATATGTGATCAATCTTTAAGTGACTCTTTGAATATGAAATAAATTGTATTCAATTTAGAATCAACGAGTTTCTCCAATGCATGAAACCTTATGATTAATCACTTAGAGCAATCATTCCCACTCAATTAACATTTCTCAAAATCGGTATGGTTTCTAGCTTCTTGTTATGCTAGAACACATGATCAAAATATCTATTTACGTACAAACACTTTACTTATCCAAAACCTATATAAAGAGTTATGAACTCCGGTCAAAATAAGGATATATCTGAATGCGTAATATTTCAGAATAATTCTCTCTGTAGCATAATATTGTCAATATGACAACCTAGACGAGAACTTAATAATCTTTCACCGTGTCTAATTAAATAGATTTTAACTTTATAGAATACTGACAAAAGTCATTTTCGATAAGATTCTCCCACTTAATCACACGGTGTTGCATACATGTGTGATTGAAACATTTAAGGAGAAAATGACATATTTTTCCATTATAAATGTGTCTTTTGCTCTACACTTTTAAAATGAGTTTTCTTTATCCTTGATTATAGAAGCTTTGTTGACAATATAAGCTTCAATAAGGATAAGAAGGCACTAAAATGGATGATATCAAAATTTGAGATAAATTCCCAATCCATCCAAAATAAGAACTAAGACATTTACGTTAATACGATCTCAAACGATAATTCGACAATATGTGTGTGGACTTAATGGTTTGTTGTATCACTATACAAACCCCACAAAACTCGAATAGTGTTGATAAATACGTTAAGCTCTAAGTCTCAGCACAATTCAAGTTTTATTTTTTAAAGAAGTATATTGCAACTTCATATGTCGAAAATGTGATATTTACCTTGATGTCACTTATCTTATGTAAGTTAGATAAAACTCTGTATGCCATCAAGCTCAACAAAAGAAAGATTCTAAAATCTTAGACCGAGCATATGACTTTTACTAGGTGTCTTACATCCTAAAGGATGCTAACTTTATAGTTATATCCAATCTACGTTAAGTGACTGTGCGAAGTAGAGGTCGAAAATACTTCACTTTATGTCACAATCGAATGAAAATATCAACATGAGATCAATAATATCGTAATTTCCATACTAACGAGGTGACTAACTTTAATTTCCTTGACAAAAGTAAACACCAATTATTATTATCGACATTTTATTAACATGACATAATTACCTTCACGTGTAATAAAAAATGAGGCAATTATATTCTTTATATGTCTCAAATTCAACTCCTCGCGTTTGAATACAATTGATCATATACTATTTAGACCACTTGTCTTTATGTGTCCATAAAAAAATTGCGAACACTTTCAACCATAAAGAATGTATTTAATTACACAATCATGAACTGAAATCACTAGAGACATTAGGAAAATCATAATAATAGTAATCAAAATTAATTCATAAGCCAAAAATTATAACCTAACTTCATTATGTGTTATGTACTGAAAACCTTTAATTTTGTGTCATTGGGGACAACTCTTATATTAAGGTGGTAAAAAATTGACTTAATCCATAATGAAAATGCATACCTTATATAGTTTGATTATACTTAAATTTAAGAGCATTAGACATAAGTGATCAAGTCGCCCGTATGCTCATAAATCAACTCATCAGTTGGCAAAATTGATTTCGTAAGGCGGTGGAGCACCCATACGAAACTCAAGGTTCAAACCTATGCAATCCAAAGTTTTGTTTTTTTTTTTTTTTTTTTTTTTTTTTTCATATGAGTTGCCTCAGAGAGAATCAACTAATGTTAATTCTCAAATAGTAAATTCAAAACCTTCCTTTGGTCAGAGGTCGTTGACACTACTTAGAATTTACTTTCAAAGTAATAAGATTGGAGAATCAATTAAAATAGAGAAAGACCATCTGTACCTCTGGGCATAATTTAAATCCCTTCATCGTTATATCAATTTCCATCTTATTTCAATTAATATCATTAAACAATTGCTTCCCTTTGGGGTCGAGCATTGTTCAATGAATTAATTGGTCGAAATGTATGTATCACTTGTGTAACCACTATTCATCATGTGATCAACAATTTTTTACTAGTCCTACATTTTGGATGCTTTGGCTACACCGAGAGGTGCAAGATAATCTTAATGTGACACATACAGTTTGATTATATAGCCTTTTTCCAGATAACACAGAATAACAAATAATATGTATATCAACAACGATATAGAATGACTAAACAACCTTGATTAATCAAACCAGTTGATCATTAGATTCCATGAAATTGCATAGTCTAAATATGGTTCGTTCAAACATGTCAATAACCCTTTATCACAACTAAAATATGTATTAATTTAATTAATTGCGTAACATTATGCAATTAATTTCATCATTTTAATCACCAACTATATGTGATTAAGTCTATTTATTTGTCAATCATTGAGCTGCTTTGGCTACACTCGAAATTGACAAGAGATATGACATATTTTAGGAGTTACTAAATAAGGGTATTTAATGGACTATTGGTAAATATTTAATCATTGCATGTAATGTGATTAAAACCTTTATGCATCAACATGTCAAGATGCTTTGGCTATACCCAACGCGTGACGCTACCAATAACCAACGGTAATAACATAACTACAAAAGTCAACTAAACTTTATGTTGACATAAACATGTATAATTTTATACTTAAATATGGTTCAAGTATACATGTCTATTGTCTCACACTATAATTGCAACATAAATATGTCAGAATCTAATCACTTACATAATGTGACTAGTCGTTATATGTCAAGAATTTGAGTTGTTGTGGATAAACTCAAAACATGACAACTATAGGATATGTTTCTGAACATTGCAAAAATCAAGGATTTAAAGTCATACTTTATGACACGTTAACTATTATTTGAACCAACAAGCTTCACTTCAAAGATATTTATGTGACCAATATTTTCATATATCACACCATAATCACTAATAACATGTGATTAATTATTTTAATGGTCCATAATTTAATCACTAATGAATATGATTAAATACTACGTTTGTGACATGTGATCAATTTCCAACCAACAAAAGTATGCAAGCGAAATGCATAATGTGACAAACTAATGTCATTAACATTCATCTAAAAGACCAATATGTCTTAATTTGTCACTCACCGAGATTTGATTGACCTTTTATGTATCACTACTTATCACTCATTAAATGCAACAAATTATTCTACATATATGATATATGTGACACACATCATGTTGATTATTAAATATAGTTTTTCCATGCAAACTAAGTACTTACTAAACGTACATAGGTGATCAAAATAGCAAGTTATAAAACAAATGGAATACTAATTGATTAACCAAACAATATCAAAAGAGCCTCCCTCTCTCTCTTAAAACTTTTCTCCTCATTCTCTCAAACCTTGCAGCCTCTTTCGGCTCTTAGATCCTCCGGCGCCGGTGGCATATCGCTGCCGGCATCACCCCCCTTTTTCCTTCAGTCTCTTTTTGTATTGTCCTCGTTTTTCTATTTTCTTTGTGGTTGTTTTAGAAGATCTCTCTTCTTGGGAGATCTAGATCTAGTTTTTCTTCTCTTTGTTCTTGATTCTGCCGGCCTTGCCATGTTCTTCTTTGGCTGCCTCTATTGCGGTCAAAGAAGTGGTTTTTGTTTGTCAGCTCTTTTGGTTTCATTGGGTTTTTGGATCATTGCCGGTTTTTGCTTTTAGTGTCGTCTGGCCGCTGCTTTGGCCTCCCAATGGTGGCGGCTGGTCGGATCTTGTTTTTCCGGTGGAAAACTCTAGTGGTTGCGGATGTTTATTTGACTTGCATGTGGATTCTTCCGGCGGATTTATGACTGCTAATCTGGATTCCGGTCATCTTCTTGCGAATTTTTTGATGGCTAAAGGCGATGGTGGTGGTTGGGCTGACTTCTTCGGCGGCGGCTTTTTGTAGGATTGATTCTTTATTGCTGTTGTCTATTTTTGGATTATAGCTATGGGATCGGATCGGTTCTTGTCGGTCTCTGATGAGAGTCAACTTTAAAATGCTTCGGTGCATGTTTTAACCCTATTTATGACAATTTTGGCTTATTTTGGGTACTTCTAGACCATTTATAGGGCAAAATGCATTGCACACTCACTTTGAGGCAAACCGTCAAATAGATGGAAAACCTCACAATTTTACGTCGTTTTAGCCCTTTTTTGAACCTTAGTGTCTTGCGGAATTATGCTCGGTGTATGTGTGGATGTTGTGATACAAGATACAGGTGACTTGAGAACCCAGAAGTTGAGGCATTGGGCTTAGAAAGATGAAACTGAGGCTCTGGAATGGAAGAATTGAAGAAAAAAAGTGAAGATTTGAAGGTTTGGCATCCAGTGGGGGTGCACCAAATGCAGTGCGGGCGCACCAGAGAAGCAGATGGACCAGTTTTGATACAGAGCTGCTAGTGCAAGCGCACCAGATGTTGTGCGTGCACACCAGAAGGGCAGAATGTCCAGTTTTTGATTCAGAGAGCTAGTGCAAGTGCACCAATCTCAGTTCGTGCGCACCAAGCTGTTTTAATGCACATTTTTGGGCACCTATATATAGCTTTTTTGTGTAGATTATTAGATTCCCCCTTTACTTTCTACTATCCATACTTCACTTCTTGATCCCCAAATTCATCCATAGTTCGAAATTCTTCCCCTTCACCCTTAGATTCACTTCTACACTAGATACTACTTAAATTTAGCATAATCTAGCATAGATTTCTACTCTACTTTTGGATTTGGTCATTTTGGGTTTTCTTCATCATCAATTGACGTTGGGTGGTGTTGGAGCTTGATGTAATCTGACTTTTTCTACGATTTTGGTACTCAATCTTAGTTTCCATCTCTTTCATGGCTTTGATTTGATCTTTGATTGTTATTTCTTGTTTTGTGATGAGTAGCTAAACATATCATAGCTAAATCATGTGAAGGTTGAAGATATCACCCTCTAATTGATGAAATTGGGAATGGGTAGTGTTTAATTGTTGTTATATCGATGTATTCATGTCTTAAAACATGTTCTTAATGCTTGAATTAGCTTGTACACCTAGTTCATGAAGTCAAACATCACTTTTATAAATGTATGTTGCGAAGGGATGTGGGAAAAGGGGTTTTAAGATCGTTTCTTATAATCAGTTGAGTTGTTTAGATAGATTAGTGAACGAGGTTCGGCTGAGTAGTCGAACGACTCTGGAGCTTTTATCTTGCTCCGGTCAGTTAAATCCTTAAAGGCGGACTGTTGAACCGGGCAAAGGGTACTAGGTTGTTGCATGGCGTCTAGTACCATTTTAGGAGTTTGCAACCATGAATGAGTCGATTTAAGTGTTAGGATGGTTGGTTGGTAGTTTCCATTCCCAAATAATCGATTAGAGGGGCGAAAGTATTCAATTGAATTGTGATTTGACTATGCCTCTTTCTCTTTGTATCTCTAGTTTAAACATCGTTTTAGTATAAATTGCCAAGAACAAACTTTGATTGACCTAAACTAAGTTCGAAAATGGCTTTGGTACTCGATTGATTCCTCGAGGGACACGACTTTGCTCTCCACTATAGTGCCTCCGACCCGGTACTCTGCCGGTTAAAGTTGGACCGTCACTATTTTGGCCATCAAGTTTTCTGGCACTGTTGCCGGGGAATCAAGTCGATATCTCATATGTCGTTTGAAGACTTCGGCTTAGGTCATTTTTTTTCTTCATTCTTGATGTTGGTTTTTGTTGAAGAGTCACCCCTACTAGGGTAGTGGTGGTGACTAGATACCGTGATTGAGTTCTTGTTTTTCCCTTGAATTGTAGTGTATGGATCCATATGGCCATGATGGTTCTTCTCCCTACTCATTTGGAGGCTTTAATTTCGGTTGTATGGGTTTTGAATTCCAACCATATTATCACTCCAACCCATACATATCACCATACAACAATGTGTGGGGGAGTCCTCCAAGTTCTCAGTTTCAACACTCTAGTGCCTATTTGCAATATGCTCAACCTCCACAAATAGCTTCTCCAGTGCAAAAGAGTACGAATGAAGTGTTATTGGAGCAAATCAACAAGACTTTGCAAGAGCAAGGCCATGTGATAAAAGAGCAAGGCCGTGAGATAGAAGAGCAAGGCCGTGTGATAGAAGAGCAAAGCCGTGAGTTGAGGTTGCTAGATATACAGAAACCCATAACCGGATCCGATCTATAATTGGATCGTTAGATCTGATTCACAGTACCGATCGAGACACTCAATCATGCACAACGGAAGCTATGAAATAAATTCGCATGCGATTTTACCATAATTTAATTCACATAATAAATTAATTAACTACAAGAATGTTGAAGATTTACCCAACAGAAGAGAAGCCGTGATCTTCCGGATTGTATTTCTAAGCGACGACTGGTGGACGTCGATCCCGTATTCGAACCTCCTCGAATATGCCTTCAAGAAAAACCTAGTTTTTCTTCTTCCAATGGCTATGGGGCCGTTTGTTAAATCTGAAATATGAAGTCTGAAGTCTGAAATCTGAAATCTGAAGACTTTATGTATTAAGTAACTGAACTGATTAAGTGCTGACAATGATTAGACTGTTTGATAACGGCGTGCTTATGAAATCTGAAAATGACCTATTTAACAATTTTGTTGTTTACATATATTGATATAATAGTAAAGTATATTGATATGTTGATATACAAATCACACACATCACACACACACACACACACACACACACACACACACACACACACACACATATATATATATATGTATATATATATATATATATATATATATATATATATATATAGACACTTTAATTAAGATTTCAGATTCATGAAAAATATAAGAAGTAAATTTTCTCTATCGAGATAGTCAGATAGAAGATATTCAAATAATATTATCAGCAATAAACATTCTAATGATTTTAGTATGTGAAGTGTCCTTTTGAAAAAAAATATGAACAATCAAAATGATAAGTTGAAAACGATGCCCTGGGAAAAAAATGTATTTTTTATGCACATTACAGTTGAGAAGTACGCATAACTCCTTAGAGAAAGAAAAAAAAACCCTACATAAAGCGCATGACAATACGCGTGCTCGGAATTCAGAATTAAGCGGTCTATTAGCCGCTGAAAAGTTACAGAGCAAAATATACTAATTTTCAGATACTCTGAATTTAATTAGATGTTGAAAAAAACATTAACAAACACCTCTTAATTTTTATCATTTAAATTTTCCAGATTAAGTACTTAATACAGTTAACAAACAGCCCCTAAAACAAGAAAACAAAATTTCTCTCTTTTATTCAAAAAAGGCGCCGTCCCCCTTTTTTTTTTTTCAAAATTGGCGTTGGATTGATTTTTTTTTTTTTTTTTTTTTTTTTTTGTGTGTGTGTTGGGAGGAACTCTCTTTATATAGGAGAATAACCAAATAGTTTGAGAGTTTATCTTATACACAAATATTAATCTTTTCCTTTAAGGAAAATAAAAAAACCTTTACCTAATAGGAAAACAAATTTTCTATTTATCCAATAAGAAAACTAATTTCTTATTTATAATTATTTAACACATAAATAATTATATTATCCACATTATAATTAAGAGAAAATTTCTTTACCCAAAATCAATAAAATGTGGCGCCATTTTTAATGCCATTTCAGATAATAGAAAATGTTTTTTCAATATTACATATTATTTACCGAATAAATAATATCCGCATATTCATTAAATAGACCAACTATTTAATTTATTCTTGAGGTTCCAAAATTCGAGAATTCACACGCGTGTTAGGAGCCAACCCGGGGACCTATAACCAGTAGCTACAATAAATTGAATAAAATATTCATCGAACAGAACATTGCTACTCAACTTATTAATTCCGGAACTACGCCACCATAAATCCGAAACTGAACTCTATCGATTATAGATATAACTTATTCTCAGAAAATCGAGTCAATAAGTGTCCATTGATATAATCATTACATATAGAGTAACCCTCCATTGACTATCCGTAACGAAGCGGGATTATTTCCGTAAACCTTCTTCATTACATTTTATCCATATTTACCATCAACCCACTAGTGATCAATAAGTTCATAACCAATATAAACTCGGCCGATCGATCAGTTTCTAGGATTGACAACTAGGGATTGTCTTTCTACTTCCCACAGGAAGGAATGGATTCCATATTTGTGAGACACACACTCCTCACTCATTCCAGAATAGTGCCAACGTGAAAGTGATTTGGACTGTGCCTCATAGCGATCCTTAACGAACACATCAAACCCTATCTTGAATCAAGCAGGCGTCTGCAATCACTTCAGGATTAAGGTTAATCCATATATGATCATCTTGTGATTTAATAAGATTTCTCAATCACGGAATTATATGAGAAATGCATATTAAATCGGTCCAGTCCTATATGACTACATCATATTTAAATGCCCCACTTAGATAACCAATATCGATGGTCCAGATAAGACGGTCACACCATAAAGTGTTCTGTGCGCATTAATGGTGGTTTAATCAGTAGACCCTATACTTTGATTAAATTCACCACGGACTTACAGTTCAAGTGTATCACCATAAACTTAATCCTCATGTGTGACACACACTAAGTTATATGGCTACACATAGGATACAACTTGGAGTTTTCAGTAGTGTGTTACTTATAAGCACGAAGCTAGTAATAAGATGAGAATAAATCTGTCATTTATTAATTATAAAAACAATTACATAAATTTTCTTTTGGGCGCTACTTCCAACAATCTCCCACTTGCCCGTATAGACAAGCAACAATTGTCTTTCGGGCACTACATCCAACAATCTTCCACTTGCCCGTAAAGACAAGCAACAATTGTTTTCAGAGCACCACACCCTTATTCTTTATATCCACAACATTATCCCACTTGCTCTAAAGTAGATAAGACATATCTTCCAATTTCATAGCCGTCAAACGCTTATCAGTGACATAGATGCCACACGACTTGGTAAACTGATCAGTTAGGTTGTCGGCTTGAGGTGATCTTTAGGACCAAAACGTCACCTCTCTGCACGGTCTGTCTGATCAGGCAGTACTCTCTCAATATGCTTTTGACCTCTTGTGACTGTGAAGTTCATTTGCATGAGCTACCTCTCAACTGTTTTCACAGTAAAATGGTATCGGCTCATCGAGACCTGGAATCAATTCCCGATCCAACAAAGAACTTCTCAAGCCACATTGCCTCTTTAGCTGCTCCGGAATCTGCTATGTATTCGACTAATAGAGTCAAATTGGCAGTGCTGGATTGCTCTAGACTATAGATCCATCACTAGAGTAAACACTAAGCCCGAGATCAACTTACGATCCTTTTTGATCTGACTTAAATCAGTGTAGTCAACAATATACAGGTTCGTACCTGAGTATACAAGCATATTACTCCTCGTTCTCCAAAGAAACTTAAGGATGCACTTTACTGATTTCAATGCTCGAATCCAAATTTCGACTACAATTGACTTTTAATAATCTGACTTTCTCTACCCAATATATCCGAAAATTGAGAGAATTATTCCGTGAGGGGTTGGGTAGGAAACCTCTCATTGAATATAGATTGTAAAGAAATGCATTATCATCTTAACCAGTAAGATGGATGGGACACTGCCACAACTTGTTCTCATGAACTCGATCGAATCGATTTCTAAGAATATAGTCCACTTCTCTAATTCAGAGAAGCTTTGGCTCATCAGTTTCCGAATTCAGATAACACACCCATATTGTTTCTTGTAGTGTCACCTTTCATTAACACTAACGTCTAATACTTTACCAATATTGATTCTGGTCTACAAAAGACTTATCAATATTCTGGTCAAGCCCACACATTTCAAAACATGAGATTTTTAATGACCTTGAGGTTTTCTTTAATCCACCAATGGATACAAGTATAGGCAGTCAATCTGCCATTGGCTTTGAGCAAAAACCCTTTTGTTCCGAATGAATATAAGCTCCGTTGTACGGCAATGAATTTTTTCAGGGCATCACCCCTGGTAATCTTTCTGCTTTCCATTGAGTGAAGCAATGCTGAATGGTGGGAAAGTTTTAGGGTATCACCCCTATTAAACTATCTACTTCTCAGGGAATTACCCCTAGACCACTTGGCTTTGCTTATAAAGGTAAACTTTCCCATTCATTCGACTTTTTTTTCACGTAGATCCAATTTCTCCCACTGGGCCTGAGACACAACAGGTGGTTCTACAAGAGTGTGAACAGACAAGGACTACCAAAACTCCATTTACAGGTATATGGCTTTATACCAACCTCTTATCATCAGAATCCTATACAGTTCTTTACAAAAGACCATAGGTGATCAATCACCCCCAGCAGACTGTAAAGTTTTCATAATCACAGCAGGTCAATGGTTAAACAATACTCCTATTGCATTTGGGTGGATTGATATTCTGGTCTGGTTCAGTAGTATTTATCAGCGTAATACCCAACAACCAATGTTGGATGTGGTCTGATCAGACAGTAACTCCTTGAGTAACTTCAAGGTCCAAGGTTGCTATTTATACATTCTTCTAGAAAGGCTGTGACAGTTCGACCGTCATTATCTGATCTTAGGAATTTTATAACCAACCTTTACTCATTGCATTAAGATATTTCACGAACAGTCACCATCTGAACGTGTATGCAAAATCTCCAGTCCTTCCTTAAAGCACTAAGTGCTAAATGCCTCTATTTGCGGAAGTGGAGTAAATGCACTTCACTCATAATCCACAAATTCATAAGCATCTTCTAAGGTAGACTTCTTGGTTTTCCATGATCATGCGAACCGTTATTTTGCAATAAATATCTTAACTGAGTTAAGCAGTGTACTGTATCATATCAATAACTATATAAGGCAATCCATGGTTTATCCTTTCAGTGAAATCGTTTCACTCGGAGGCAGGCCAAACATCAGTGCCAAAACCATGCCATAGCCTATATCTGAGAATGGAATACTCGTTTCTCTGGTAATATCAGAGATTCCTCCAAATATTTAGATAAACTAATCGGCGTTTCGAGTAGTCGATAGACAAAATGTCTATTACTCAAAAGCTCACACTAGCTTGTATCCTTCATAAGACCCCGAAGGTCAATATGAACAAGTTGTGATACTTCTTCAGCTCTATTACCTTTTCCTAATTAAAAGTTTGCTTAGTCATTTTTCCTTTGAGATAGTTTCTTTAGACTGGGAAATAGGAATCACCCTTAGCTAGTCGTCAGATCTTATCTTTATGATATATGCTCTAATTAATAGATGCTGAAGAATTGTTTATCTTAATACGGAAACCATTTGTCTAAATAGTTTATGACGTGTTACATATACCTTTTCAGCATTACTTAGTGGTTCTGATTTTTTCAAACAAAAGTCAGAGTCTCGGAATTGTATACAAATATAGGGATGGCAATGGGTACGGGTGGGTACGGGTTTGGTTATATCCATACCCTACCCATCAAAAAATTTCCTTACCCATACCCTACCCATTACCTATGCGGGTAAAAAATTCCAAATCCATACCCTCCCCATACGATATCCACGGGTCTGTGGATATATCTATGGATATTTAATTTTATTTGCAACTATGTATAAAAACTCTATATGTACTATCAGCTTCGCCGGAGCAACAACAAACGAGTGGCAAAAATGCAAGAACGACAATGACTAGGTATAGCTTAACAAAAAAAAGTATTAATATACTAAGTAAGCAAACCGACAAATGCAATATTTTTGAAGAATAAATATAAGCAATCATAAAAAAAGGAGTAAATAATATATATATATATATAATTCTCGCCTTTCTGCAGCTCGGTAGGGTTGGCCGATAATAGGAATTAGAAAGAGAAGAGTAAACAACATTACCTTTGATAATTAATATGTTTGTAAAATACTAAAAAATGGGGCACGAGTCTTAAATCATAATTATTTAGTTATTTTTCTAAGTGACATGTTTTTTTCTTTTAAAAAAAGTGACATTTCAATTTTACGTCAGATTATGAATATTTATAAATTATACATTATAAAAAAAATTACATTATATGGTGGGTCGGGTGGGTATTATGACGGGCATATCCATACCCTACCCTACCCACAATGGGTTTTGAAATTTCAAACCCATAACCTACCATACCCTTAAAAAACCTTACCCTAACGGGTAGGGTCAGGTGGATATCCTCCGGGTTGGATCGAAATTGCCATCCTTAACAAATGTCATATTCACTTTCTATAAGGCAACTATGTAATCGATGTGAAAGTGAATCCATTTGTTCCAACGAATATGAAAACAGAAGTTAAACTTCTGTGATATACAAGGATTAAAATCCGAAATTTCTTTCGTTATATCACTCCCACTATCCTAGCTGAAATAACGGCCCGTTGTCCACTATTCATCATGAATGCCCAGCTATCTTGTTCTTACAAAAGAACTTAGCTTCCTGGTCATAATCCCGGTTAAGAAAGTCTCTAAGGATGCATAGGTTAGTAATCTGAAATCACTTTCCTTATCCTTCTTTCTTTCATTAATGTTTCGGTTTAGCCTTTAACTTATTTAGTTTAAATGACTTACACTTGTAGACATTTACCTTCCTATTCTTGGCTTTCTATAAATGAAATGGCCGTGAAATAGCAGTTCATTTGAGTAGACACCACTCGTGAACTGTGGGATGTCTAGTGAGATTGATACCAAATCATTCTCGTCATCTTTGAACTAATTTTGTTTTTGTCTCTCGTTCAACACAAGTGACAGCAGTGACATTCTTGTCACTTAAGTTTGAAGGCTCAAGAGGAACATCCTCTTCCGAGAAATTACTTTGCATTCTCGACTATTGAGTTCAACGTTCTTTTTGCTTTTCCACTTTTACGAAGTCATTATCAGTCAATTTTAAACATATAAGCAGTCTAGTCATCTTGAGATGATATGTAGTTGTAAAATAAATTATGACAGAAATATAAATCAAATCATACACCACAACATATAATAATTTTAGGAATTATAAACGTGATGTCATGCATGAAGTTTATCCTACCATTCCAAGGATTTAATCTAACACCTACAATGCCACCTTAGGGTACGTCAAAGGGGTGGCGATTAAATTGAGACAAATCTCTCTCAACAATTAACTAAGAATCAGACATCTCCATTTAATTGTTGATTACCTTCCTTTTTCAGCCAAGATATTTTCAAAAATATCTTTGAGAGTGTGACCTACTGTTTCAGATCTCAAAGTACCCCCCGAGTATGCCGCCTTAGGGTCGGTCAGTGACCCGGCGAGTACCCAAACTCTTATCCTTTCGGAGACCAAGCCATGCATTTTGATAGCGGTAAAGGCCATCCTTAGGGGGCCGAAATCAAAGCGGCATGAGGCATCACCATTCTCTCACGTGCTTGTGTCAACAGTAGAGGCCGTGGAGTCGGTTGTCACCTTCCCCGCTCCCACTCGTTATTTTCTAAATTAGGTAGTCTTATTAGGATTTTCAGAATTTATTTGCAATCCGAAAAACAATAAATCATGAATATTTAAATTAATCCTCCCACTAGTTCATCGGTTCCAAATATCGTCTAACTAGTGTCACTATATTCATGATTTTCCAATTTCTCGATTTTACAAGACTTCCTTGTGTAGACACTACACAATAAAAAATTACCAAGAATTTTAAAATCCTAGTACATTAGGACTTATTAATTTTTCAATAATTCAAAAAACAATAAATCGCGAAATTTAAAACTCCCACTAAATACCGTCTAACTAGTGACACTATATTCATGATTTTCTAATTTATCAATTATTTAGAAAACTTTTGTGTAGACACTACACAATTAAAATTCCCTAAGAATTTCATAGTCCTAATCTTGTCATGATAAAAATTTTAGGATTATAGAATTTTCCAATAAATCGAAAAAATAAACCAAGAAAAAACAAGCACCAACTTATCGGTTCCAAATACCGTCTAGTTGGTGTCCAATTTTTTATGTTCCAATTTTTGATTATCAAAATTCTAATTTATGTAGACACTAAATAACCAAAACCCTGAAGGATTCCTAATCCTAAATTAAGTTTATCATGTGAATTTTATATCCCGATAAAATTCCGTTTCCTTTAATTAATTTAATTTATTATTAATCTAAATTAATTGTCGTGTTCATACATGTCTAATTAATGCCAAAATTAATTTTCTACATGTATGCACATGCTAGGAGTGGAATTCATGAATATGATGCATGACATTGTTATCACATAAATAATCACAAGAGAAACTAAATGCGAAAAATAAACCACTGAGATGGACCGTTGGTACCCCCGTATCTAATCTAACAATTTAAAATTAAATAAACAAATAAACTCTACGTTTAAAGGATTTACTAATTTTTAATTGTTTCTACCGCCGCTATGTATATTATTAAACTGATCCGTTTCTTTAACAAAAACTGTCTAGCCGAGTTGGTCCGCACTTTGTCCTTGCATCCAGAGCACGTGGGTTTGAATCCTTGTTGCTGAATAATTGCGTCAAGGGGGAACGAACCCTTGACGTCTTAATCTGAATCTACGCCTCTATCCACTAAGCCGCTGCCTTGCTTTGTTGTTGTTTTTCGAATATTTTATTAATACAGCAGTGCCGACGAGTTGAAATAAATTCTAAATACTAGGAAATTATATTACAACAAAATAAATTACATAATTTCCTACACCCAAAAAAATTTGGGTTTACAATAGATCTAACGGTAAACAAGTACCAACCCCAATCCATCTCGTCAACCAAATCATTCAATCATGCACATATATATAAAAAAGATGCAATATTTATTCAATTCCACTCCTTATTAATTAATTATGCAATCAAGATCGTAAAATCGCTTTAACCTGTCTCTGATACCACATGCTAGATATACAGAAACCTGAATCTGGATCCGATCCATAATTGGATCGTCAGATCTGATTCACAGCACCGATCTAGACACTCGATCATGCACAACGGAAGATACGAATTAAATTCGCATGCTATTTTACCACGATTTAATTCACATAATAAATTAATTAGCTACATGAATGTTGAAGATTTACCCAATAGAAGAGAAGCCGTGATCTTCCGGATTGTATCTCAAAGCGACAACTGGTGGACGTCGATCCCGTATTCAAACCTCCTCGAATATGCCTTCAAGAAAAACCTAGTTTTTCTTCTTCCCAATAGCTAAGCCAAGAAAATAAAATTTCTCTCTTTTATTCAAAAAAAGGTGCCGTCCCTATTTTTTTTTTTCAAAATTGGCGTTGGATTGACTTTTTGTGTGTGTTGAGAACCAAATAGTTTGAGAGTTTATCTTATACACAAATATTAATCTTTTCCTTTAAGGAAAATAAAAAACCTTTATACAATAGGAAAACAAATTTCCTATTTATCCAATAAGAAAACTAATTTCTTATTTATAATTATTTAACACATAAATAATTATATTTTCCACATTATAATTAGGAGAAAATTTTATTGTCCCAAAATCAATAAAATGTGGCGCCATTTTTAATGCCATTTAGGATAATAGAAAATGTCTTTTCTATATTACATATTATTTACTAAATAAATAATATCCGCATATTCATTAAATAGACCAACTATTTAATTTATTCTTGAGGTTCCAAATACGAGAATTCACTCGCGTGTTAGGAGCCAACCCGGGGACCATGGACCTATAACCAGTAACTACAATAAATTGAATAAAATATTCATCGAACATAACATTGCTACCCAACTTACTAATTCCGGAATTACGCCACCATAAATCCGAAACTAAACTCTATCAATTATAGATATAACTTATTCTCAGAAAGTCGAGTCAATAAGTGTCCATTGATATAATCATTACATAAAGAGTAACCCTCCATAGACTATCCGTAATGAAGCGGGGTTATTTCCGTAAACCTTCTTCATTACATCTTATCCATATTTACTATCAAACCACTAGTGATCAATTAGTTCATAACCAATATGAACTCGGCCGATCGATCAGTTTCTAGGATTGACAAATAAGGGGATTGTCTTTCTACTTCCCGCAGGAAGGAATGGATTCCATATCTGTGAGACACACACTCCTCACTCATTCCAAAATAGTGCCAACATGAAAGTGATTCAGACCGTGCCTCTTAGCGATCCTTAACGAACACATCAACTCTATCTTGAAACCAGCAGGCGTCTGCAATCACTTCAGGATTAAGGTTAAACCATATATGATCATCTTGTGATTTAATAAGATTTCTCCATCACGAAATTATATGAGAATGCAGATTAAATCAGTCCAGTCCTATATGACTACATCATATATAAATGCCCCACTTAGATAACCAATATCGACGGTCCGTATAAGACAGTCACACCATAAAGTATTCTGGTCGCATTAATGGTGGTTTAATCAATAGACCCCATACTTTGATTAAGTTCATTACGGACTTACAGTTCAAGTGCATCACCATAAACTTAATCCTCATGTGTGACACACACTAAGTTATATGGCTACATATGATACAACTTGGGGTTTTCAGTAGTGTATTACTTACAAGCACGAAGCAAGTAATAAGATGAGAATAAATCTGTCATTTATTAATTATAAAAACAATTACATAAATTGTCTTTCGGGCACTACTTCCAACAATCTTCTTGTTGGTCCTTTGAAAAGGCTTTGGTTATGTTTAGAGGGGGAGGGGGGGTGAATAAACTTAACACTTAAAACTTTTGGAGTTAACAAACTCAGCAAGTTCAGTAGCACTCGTCGACACTCGCAGTCTCGTCGACACTCGCAGTCCGCGACTATTGATTTTACTGAATTTATTGCAGCGGAATATATTCAAATTAAGCCTTATTACTTGTTGTTAAAATATGATACCAAGTATTAGATACTCAGCAGTGTAGGTGTGTGATTCAGTTGCTAGTTTCAGTGGGTTGATGTGCTAAATATACTAAATACAGAAAGTAATTAGGAAGATTTTATAGTGGTTCCAGGTGGTGTAATCCTGTCAGTCCACTCTTCTCCTGTGATGTTGGAGGTAATTCACTAGAGATCTTTGAGGTTGCAGTTACAAAAATCCCTAAGTTGTTTGTCCTTCACTAATAACTATGGCTTCACAAACTGAACACTTGGAACAGGTAGGATTGCTGCTCCAAAGTCTTCCACTGGTCCTTGAAGGGTAGGATTGCCTCTTCACCAGCTCCACCACAAAAAACAGTCCTTGACACCCTAAGATGCTTCACTGTCTTCAGCAGGTTTCTTGTAAAAGAAAGTTTGAATCAAGTAAGTGATTCAGCTCTCAGCAGCTTGATCAGGATGAAATGATCAGCAGCTTGATGTCTTCAAGTGTGTAAACTTGAAGTAGCTTAATAAAAGATTACACTTGAAGAATTTACTGGATCAGTAACTCTAAGTTCAGTAGGGTCAGCAGGGTGACTTCTTGATAAGAATCTGAAGCTCAAGATTAATTGTTGTTTTTCTCCCAAAAATCATCACTTGTTTCTGTATCAGGGGTCTTTTATTTATAGGTGAAAATCCTTGTGACTTATGTTTGAAATTCAAACATAGCCGTTTCAGATTTGTCCCTTTCATGACTTGCATTCTATCCCTGTACATAGTACTGACACTGTCAGTTTACTTTTTGACAGTTTTCAGACTGTTCACCCTTTGACTTGTATCCATTGGATAAACCTCTGTTTCTTTCCAACGTTTTTTAATCTTGACCATTGATTTGTTGACAAAATCAAAAGTTGTTATCTGTCCTTTTCTTTGTAATCTTCCAATGTAACCTTTGATTAATTTGAAATATATATCCAGCAGGTTCCTGTGTGTAAAAGTCTGCTGAGAGACACATCAGTTAGCTGTTCCAAGGTTTCTGTGTTTATAAAACACAACAGCTGACTATCTTATATCTAACTTTTTATTATGAAGTTAGATTACACCGTTTTGATCTAACCAAGTTCCAATCCCCACTTTACTTGTAGAACTTAGACCTTGTACACAAGGTATATGGAATCAGTTTAGGTCATTACAGACTTCCCTAAATTATAATTCCATATCCTTGACTTTAAATACTAAGTTTGATTCCTTAGCCTTAATAACTGAGTTTGAGCCCTCAGCCTTCAGTCTTCAGTAGGTTCCTAAACTAGTCTACTGACTCAGGTACCCTACTGTATAGACAGGTCTGCTGATGAAAGTCAGCTGACCAATTACAGTGCTTGTTTGATCAAACCTATACACAGATCAAACTCTAATAAGCCTATACATTTGATCTAGACAACTTTTTGCCTTTGCTCTATAACAGCTAGTCTGGCACTCATCACTAAAACTTAAAATAAGTCCAACAATTTCTCATTTTTGGTGATGATGCCAATACCCTCCTTACAGCAAAGCAAAAAGGATAAAACTAAAAAAAAAACAGAACAAACTCAGTCATTTCTCATTATAGTCATGTTTGTTCAAAAGTTATTACAGTCTAGATTCAGCAAAAATAAAAAGCAGGTGTAAGTATGCTGATCTAGTTCCTTATTTCTCTTTCTTGCCTTTCTTTCTCTTGCTGTTCTTGATATTCCCTTATATCTCTGACCATTTCTCTCATCCATTGATTTTCAATAAGGGAAAAATCAATATGGGGGTTCACTTCCTTCCACCATTTCCATGCCTCAGGTAGAGTAAGGTTAATTTGGTGTACTCTAAACCCTAAACGCATGTATAGCTGCTTGAATTCATCCAAAGAATCTTTTGCTGATGTAGTGGGTAGACTTCTTCCACCTCATCCACCTCTTCCACCTCTACCACCTCTGTGTGAAGATCTTAAGGATTTTCACTCTGGCTTCCCAAAATTTCAGTCCCAAAAAGGAATTTAGCCCTTCATGAAAGCCCTTGTCATGGTAAGGTCTCATCTTATTGTAATATAGCTTCTTGTATTCTTTGAAGAGGTCATCAGTTAGTTGAAGTCTGCCAGGTGCAGCCTCTCTAAATGCATTGGTGTCAGCCTCCCATTTCTTTTGTGCAAAAATTCTTGCAGCCCCTTTTGCTACAGCTGTCTGGCTCTCTTCCCCCTTATTGACATCATCAACAAAACGAGAAAGCATGCCATGAACACTCTCCTATGTGATCACCAAGTTGTTCAGTTGACCCTCTATGATTTTTGTTTTTGTGTCAACTGCAGTGATCCTTCCTTCCATTGTCTGCTCCAGTAGATTGATCCTCTCAGTAATCTTAGGATCCAATACAGCAGGTGAGGTGTTCCAGCAGGTTCAGCCACAGCAGGCTTGGGTGCCTCAGCAAGCTTGTCAAGTTTCTGGTGAATGGAGGTGAACTGTTCTTTTAAGAACTTCTCATTTAGTGTATTGCCTTGTTTTATTCCTCTCACATCTTGGGCAAGGTCAGCAAGAGCATATTGAGTGGAAGTGATGTTGGAAGCAACTGTTTCAGTAGTTCTTCCTCTATTTTCCACTAAGTTCATTAAATCTTCAAATCTTTGCTCTTGTCTGTCAAGTTGAGTTCTTAACCGTGTAATGTCATTTCTGACTGCCCTCAACTCATCCAATACCTATGCTGGTACCCCACCATCCATTCCTCCAGCCATATGTCCAGCAGCTTCATCAGCAGGCTCTTCTACATTGTATTGTGCCCTTTGTTTGCTGACAACCATGGCCCAGCTCTTATCTCTTCCAGCAGGGTTAGGACCTTCCTCAGTTATATTTTCAAAAGTTTCCTCTAAGATTGGGTCTTAGGCAGGTTCCTCAAAAATCGGTATAAATGCCTGTTGTGGTTCAGCAGCAATTGGTTATTCCTCAGGCATTTGAAACTCCCCATCACTGAAGTCATAGTCTAGCAGCTGTTCATCCTCATCAATAAGAGCATTCTGCTGACTATCCTTCCCTTCAGTGACCTTTACTCCGGTAGGCTCTACTTCAGTAGCATGTTCTTCAACAAGAGCAGGGGTTTCCTCCAAACCCATTGTGAGTTCCAACTTTTGTCCAGGTGCTGTTTGATCCTCGGCAACCTGTACCACCAGTTCCAACCTTTGTTCAGGTGCTGTCTGTTCCTCAGCAGCCTGAACCTCCTCAAAAAGTAATGGTGATCCTTCAAAACCCATCGCCATGTCCAATCTCTGTCCAATCACTGTTTGTTCCTCAGTGAGTAGGACTCTCTCTTCCACAAAAATAACAGGAAAGATAGCCATGTTTTCCTCTAGAAGTCCTCTGGCATCAGCAATCTTCTGTAAAGTGTCAGCAGATTTAGATATAGTGCCCTGAGTATCAATCCACTCCTGATATTGAACTGAATCTTCAGAACTGATATCAAGCTCACTATGTTCAATAACCTTCTCTTCATCCAGATTTTCAGTCTGCTGATCATCAGGATTCACATCAGACTCCACAACCTTGAATGTATCAGATGTGCCAACCAACCTGTTACCTCCACGGTTTATACCATCTTTGATTAGAGCCTCCAAATCATCTATAGTGAGATCCTCCAGATCTTCATCCATTTGTTTAGTTTGTTGGCCCTCAGTAGACTTGCCAGTACCAGTAGACTGTTCTACTCTAGGTTCATTTAACAGTGCAGTTCCACTGGCTTCTCCTTGATGTGATGGATGATCATCATCAGAATCAGAT
Organism: Gentiana straminea; assembly: GCA_036785695.1. NCBI lineage: Eukaryota > Viridiplantae > Streptophyta > Magnoliopsida > Gentianales > Gentianaceae > Gentiana > Gentiana straminea. The sequence continues at coordinate 557,395 of JAVUPR010000278.1, read as the reverse complement.
GATGATGAATCATCACTATCTGGTTCATCCCTAGGATCCTTAAACATGATGCTTCCTTCTCCTTTTTCTCTATCCATGATTTCCATCAACCTCATTTCCAGCAAAGAGGTATTGACTAGATCAAGTAGGCTTTCCACCTCTAACTTTTCAAAAGCCCATTCTTCAAAGTCTGTCATTGGCTCAGCAGCTGATTTTTGTTTCTTATAATAACCAAACTTCAATTGAAAGTAATCAGCCACTAGCTTAAGTTTAGGATCAACATATTCTTCTTTTCTTTTCTTCTCCTTTCTTTCAAATGGCATTGAAGGCTTTCTTGCAGTATATTGTTCAACTTGTTGTCCTCCAAAGGTCTCAACAAGCAGATTCAATGTTTCCTGAACAGATGCATTTAGGTCAGTAGGTTGTTCTGGTTGTAAATTTGTACCTACCACCTCCATCTGTTCCACACTTGGTTCCTCCTGACTTACATGCTCATCAGCAGGGTTATCAATAGATTGTTCTTCCCTCTGAACTATTGCAGAAATGGCAGGGTCTTGTACCATTGTATCAATTTCCACAAAGCGGTGCGGATTCGGTAGTCCGTCGTGGCTCTTCGAAGTTGCTCAACAACAACTTCGCAGCTTCGATGAGCTCGGCACCTTTAGAGGTGTGGATTCACTGACTTCTACAGCAGGCTCAAGTACAACAGTCTGCTGTGGTTCTTCAATGTGTTGCTCAACAACAACACCAGTATCAGTAGTAGGCTCAACGGCCTCTTCTTCTTCTTCTTCCCTTTGAGCCTCAAGAATTCTCAATTGTTTCCCTTTTCCATGTTTCTTTTTCTTTGCAATCTCATTCATCCTCTTGGAAAGCTGTTCATATTCAGGTTCAATAGCTTTCCTTTTTCTGCTATCTTCTTTCAAGATTTCAGTAGCAGACTTCTTCCTTGTAGCTTCAGCAGGGTCAGTAACTTCAACTTCAACTGATCCTCAGTAGACTCAGCAGTCTCTGCTGATTGCTTCCTTGTTTTCCTAGGCTTTAGCATCTCTGTGATTTTTCTGGTGTCAGCAGCCTTCCTATTCTCAGCAACTTTCTTAGGTGCAGCAGATTTAACAACTTGCTTAACCTGCTCACCACCAGTATCATCACCCCCATCATTGTCACTCTCAGTTGCTTCATCATCTACATCTTCATCATCATCAAACCCAGGAATAGGGGTAGCAACTTCCGGCTTGTATCTGTATTTATTAATTTTCTCAGATGCAACATCAGGTATCAGAAAATGATTCAGCAAGGTCTAAATCAGTAGACCTAGGGGATTGGTTTTGGACTTCCTTATACAATCTCTATCTTCAGTAAACACCTTCTTCATATAATGTATAAAGAATCCAGACTAATCAAACTTCATACTTCTGCAGATGATGATTAGTAAGTCTATCTTAGGTCCAGAAAGTGTATCTAGACTCCCACTGAATCCCAGAATGGTCTTGGCAACAATCTTGCTCAGCAGATTATATTCATATCCAATGTGCCTCACATTAATGCCTAGAGATGAAGGTATGGTCTCATTTGTCTTTATAGCATCAACAAACTTCATTCTTGGCTGGTTCATCATTTCTGGATTGGTAGGAGCACCATTTCCAGGTCCAAAATGAAATACTTCTCTCAGTATTTCTGAAGCGATTTCAATCCTTCTGCCATTAACCGTTGTGGTGAAGGCCTCTCTACCTTCATGTATGACTATGTTCTTCTAGAATTCCAAAACATTGACGTATGAATTCTTTCCAATCTTCTATTAATAACATTTTCTAAGCCAACAACCCTTATGATTCTTCTTCCAATGTTAATAGCTAACTCAGTGGTGTGACAGTCAGTGACATATCCTCTCACACTTTGACTAGTTCCAATATGAACATCAGCTTTATCCGCCATTAGAAATGAGAAAGATGAAGTGAGAGCTTTCAAATCTGTGTTCACACGATGTATTTTCAAAGAGATATCAATATGAGATTTGTAAGTAGGGACTCTGTGTATATGTCTGTATATATAGAGATAGGTAGTTGAAACTGTCAGATAATGCACTGTACACTCACTGTAGCATTAACCATGATTAAATTTGGAATGAATGAGATCTTGCCACGTGTCCTATAATTGATCCATAAAGAGTTGTAACCGTCCGATCGTGTAACTGCGGTTATAAAGATGAGATGAATATCCTGGTCTTTTTCTTTTTGAATTTTGTTGAAGTTTGACTGTGTAACGTATGTTTCAGCAGCTTTTGCCATCAGTAGACTTGGCTCAGCAGCCTGCTGACAAAGATGCCTCAGCAGCCTGCTGACAATGTTACTCTACTGATCTTCAATTCCTCTTTGTTTTGTCCAACTGATAATACAAGATGAAGTTTAATACCAATGACTGATCTGTCAAGTGAGCTCACCCAACAGGACAAAGACCAATCCCCTTGGCAACTTCATTTGCTCAATTGTCCAAACATAAATAAGTACATGGAATTGTTGATACCAATGACTATTCTGCTAAGTGAGCTCACCCAACATAGCAAAGACTAATCCCTTTGGTGAATTCCAGTACACTGCTGATCAAAGATGTATCAGTCAACTTTTATAATTCCAAGTTCAGTCCTTAGTTTAGCAAATCTTTCACTATCCAATGGTTTTGTGAAAATGTCAGCAAGTTGATTTTCAGTAGGGATGTAAAGAACCACCACATCTTTCTTTTCAACATGATCTTATAAATGATGTCTCAAATCAATATGCTTGGTTCTTGAGTGCAAAACATGATTTTCTGTGATTGCAATTGCACTTGTGTTGTCACACATTATAGGAATTTCTCTTTTTTCAATTCCATAATCCCTTAACTGTTGTCTTAACCAAAGTATTTGTGCACGGAACTTCCAAAGAAGAATGTATTCTCGCTTCAAAGGTGGAAGTTGATATAGAATTCTTTTTCTTACTGAACCAGGAAACCAGTCTATTTCCCATCAACTGACAGGTTCCTGTGGTGATTTTTCTATCAATCTTGCAGCCAGCATAATCAGACGCTGAGTAGGATATAACCTTGAAGCTTCTATATTTTGAATACCATATCCCTACATCAAAAGTCTCTTTTAGATACTTGAGAACTCTTTTGACTGCAGCTGAATGACTTTCCTTTGGTTTAGATTGAAATCTTGCACAAACACCTACAGCAAAGGATATATCAGGTCTGCTGGCAGTAAGGTACAACAGACTGCCTATGATCCTTCTGTATAAGGTCTGATCAACATCTTTGCCTTCTTTGTCTTCATCCAATCTAATGTTTGTACTCATAGGAGTTGATACCTTGGTGTTGTTTTCCATACCAAATTTCTTCAGTAGCTCCTTGGTATACTTGGTTTGATGAATGAAGATTCCATCTTTCATCTATTTGACTTGTAATCCCATGAAGTAGTTCATTTCTCCCATCATGCTCATTTATAACTTACTTTTCATCAGAGTAGAAAAATTTTCACATAGTAATTCATTTTCAGAACCAAAAATTATGTCATCAACATAAATCTGTACTGCTGTCTCCTTCATTGATTCTGAAAAGAGTCTTGTCAATGGTACCTTTGGTAAAACCATTGTCCACCAAGAATTGAGATAGGGTCTCATACCATGCTCTTGGTGCTTGTTTCAAACCATAAAGTGATTTATTGAGTCTGTACACTTTATCTTCTTGATCTTTAACTTCAAAACCAGGAGGTTGCTGAACATAGACCTCCTCTTCCAGAATGCCATTCAAAAATGCACTCTTGACATCCATTTGATATACTTTGACGTTTTTATAAGCAACATATGCCAAGAATAACCTTATAGCTTCCAATCTTGCAACATGGGCATATGTCTCATCAAAATCTATTCATTTTGCTTGAGAATAGCCTTTTGCTACTAGTCTGGCCTTATTTCTTACAATGGTACCAGATTCATCCAATTTGTTTCTATATACCCATTTTGTTCCAATTATATTTGCATGATTAGGCCTTTCCACTAGTGTCCAAACTTGATTTCTTTCAAATTCATTCAGTTCTTCTTGCATAGCAATTATCCAATCTGGATCTAATATTGCTTCTTCAACAACTTTAGGTTCCATTTGAGATAGAAAACAAGTAAACATAGCTTCTAATTGTCTTCTAGTCCTCACACCTTGCTGTATATTGCCAATAACTTGCTCAGCAGGGTGATCCCTTAACCATTGTGGATTTTGGTTAGATTAATTCTCAGGAACATCATCTTCAATAGGGTCTGCTGTTGCTTCAGCAAGGGGTTCAACAGATCCTTGAACTGCCTCAGTTGTTGCATCCGTAGTGTTACCAGCAGGGTGTTCAGCAGAAGCAGAGTCAGAGATCTTTAATTCATTTATCCTTTCCAAAAGATCAACACATTCTGGATCAGTGACTTGTTGATTCTCAGCAGGTTCTGAAGCTTCATCTTTCATTCCAGTGAACTTAGGTTCATCAAACACAACATGTATTGTTTCTTAATGTTTTAGTGTTCTTTGAATGTCTTACTGACAGAAGAATATCCCAAGAAGATTCCTTCATCTGATTTTGGTTGGAAAGTCGTCAATTGCTCCTTATGATTTAGGATAAAACATTTGCTTCCAAATGGATGAAAATAGGATATATTAGGTTTCCTTCCATTCCAAATCTCATAAGGTGTCTTCAGCAGCTTTTTGTTCACTGAGGTCCTATTTTGTGTATAGCATGCTATATTGACTGCTTCTGCCCACTATCTTTCAGGTAATAATGCTTCACAAATCATAGTTCTTCCTGCTTCTTTTAAAGTCCTGTTTCTTCTCTCAGCAACCCCATTTTGCTGAGGTGTACCAGCAACAACTAGTTGATGTAGCACACCATTCTGCTCACAATATTCTCTTTTAACTTTATTGAGAAATTCAGTACCCTTGTTTGATCTGATCTTCACTACTGTCAAAATTTTCTCATTTTTCAATCTCTTCAAAAGTTCAGGAATCTTTTGAAGTGTTTCACTTTTCTTGTTCATTAATACTACCCAAGTGTATCTTGATTAATCATCCACAACTACTAAAGTGTACTTCTTCCCTGTCACACTTGTTGGTGTTACTGGTCCAAAAAGATCCATGTGCATCAGCTCCAAAACTCTTTTTGTTGATTTCTTAGTCTTTGACTTGAAGCTTGATTTAGTTTGTTTACTTTGCTGACAGGCATCACATATAGCATCCTTTTTGAATGTGATCTCAGGTAAACTAATCACCAGTTTCTTCTTCACCAACTGATTGATATCATCAAAGTTTAGATGATTCAACTTCTTATGCCATAACCAATTAAGTTCGACTTGGTATGCACAATCGTGCATGTCTCTAGAACACGAAGTAGACCAATCCACAACATACATGTTTTGTTGTCTTCTTCCACCAACACAACTTGATCACCTCTTTCGCAATGACAATGCAGTGCCTTTGTCAAAAGTGACCTTGTAACCCATGTCACAAAATTGTCCAGTGCTCAGTTGGTTGTAGTCCAGTCCTTCCACAAATGCAACATTCCTGATTGTTAATCCATTTCTCACAAGTGTGCCATATCCTCTTGTGTATCCTGGTGTGTTCTTGTTGCCAAAATTCACTCTTGGACCATCTTTGCCACAAAATTTGACAAACAGTGCTTATTCTTTGTCATATGTCTGAAACATCCACTGTCAAAGTACCAGACACCCTACAAAACAAAGTTAATGTATTTTAGGTACCCAAAACTGTTTGGGTCCATAGTGGTCAGTGGTAAGCATGACCCTTGGCACGTTTCGATAAGGTCTTCTTTGAAATGTGTTATACTTTTGTTCATACATGTATTCTACACATCCATAAGGTCTAACATTTGGCTGTGTAGGATTCACATATGCTTTCTGGCCTTTTGGTATGTAATGCTGTTTGGAGTGATTTCTATTGTTAGAAGCACTAGCATAACCATTGGTTTGCTGTCTGTTAGGAATAGCCCTGTAATATGGAGTCTGCTGAGGTCCCTGCTGAGGTCTTGGTATCACTTTGGCCCTTTTTCTTGCATGGTGATTGAGCTAAAATTCACCCTCCAAAAACAATTTATAAAGACTCGAAACCGTGGGCAAACTAACTCTCTAACCGGCAGTGTACCGGGTCGATTGCTAGCATAGCTACAGGAGTACGAGGTCAAACCCAAAGGAAAAGTGTTTGTGAGTACCAAAGCGAACGTGTTACTTAGTCTAGGTTATCAATCTTTTTAAAGTGCTTGGATATTACAACGACACTAAGGTGATTTTTACTAACGAGACTAAAGATAGGAAAGGAAGAAAGAAGACTAACTAGTCGGTTTTTAACGTTATACTAAGGGAAATAGCCAAACCATGATCAAAGTAGCTAGTTTCAACCCTAAGGATAGACAAAACCGGGAGTGTACATTAAAACAAACGTACTCTCGCATTCAATTCACGGGTGCGTGCTCCTAATTCCGGTGCTAAGGTCTGAACAACTCTCTCCTAACACCTTATGCCATGTTAACTACCCTTCCCTTTAGAAGATTTACTAACAAGACATGTTATGCACTAGAGCCGCTTAAACGTTAAAACGAGTAACCTCGCATTGGGCTCGGGCTTAACAACTAAGCCGAGTCTATGCCGCGATCTTAGAACCCCTTATCCCACGTCTTCCCGCAAAATACATATGTAAGGTTGATGTGTGTGATTACTAAATTGGGAGTACAATCCAATCTAGCGATGTTATAGCAAGTTCTAAGACGTTAAACAAGCGAGATAATACATTAAAAAGCACTACTCACTCCCAATTTCATCACCCAAAGGGTGATTTCACTAAATTTCACATGATTCGACTATGAAAAGGGACTAACTACTCATTATACTAGTTAAAACATAAAAGCAACAGTAAATTAAAGACATAATAAGTGAAAGAGAGAAGAAATATACCATAGAAATGAGAATTTCAAATTTGAGATCCAAAAAGTACACTTTGAAGAACTAATTAAAAGATGGTGACTTAGTGTTTAGAGTAGAAATTTGAGCTAGGAAATGGAAAGATTAAGCTAAGATTATACTAATTTAAGCTAAGAGAATGTATTCTAAGCTATTACAAATCTCGAGCTAAAAAGGGGTAGGGTTTTGCTAAGAGAATAATTATTATTCAAGAAATGGTCTAAGGGGGGTATTTATAGGTGGGGAAAAATCTGCAGGTTTTCGTCTTCAAACGCGCGTTTAGATGCTGTAAACCGGCATTTTACTTGGTCAAACGCTCGTTTCGCAGTGGGCAAACGCGCGTTTCGCTTCATTTCTGGTAGGCTCTTGCTTGTTCTTCAACTGAAACATGCGTTTAGGGCAGTTTGAAACACGCGTTTAGGACAGTTTGAAATGCGCGTTTAAGAGAGCTTGAAACGTGCGTTTAGGGCAGGTGCACTCTGTTCACAATTGTGCTTTTGAAACGCCAGTTTGGGGGGGGTTCAAATGCGCGTTTGAACCCCAATTGTTCCAAAACTTTATCTTTTCTCCTTTTTGATCACTCATATTGCCTCGATCATGCTTCTCACCATGAATCATCACCTTCTGGGTCCTCAAGACACTAATACCCTACAACATCGTGAACGACCAAACCAACCAAAGAATTCCGGAGGGTAAAAGTGCTCGGGAATAGGGTTACTATCAACCAAAAAGGGGTAATAAGCCATCAAAGTGACGGATTTACTCCCCGTGCTATAAACTCACGATATTACCCCGAAAACGGTCTAAACCACCCAAAAACATGCTAAACGTGTGGCAAACGGGGGTAGAAAATGCACCGGAATCGCGTAAAGTTGACTCCCATCACATGGATGATGTTTTCTATTTTTATCTATCTTTTCATCTCATGTGATTCGAGTTTAGTACCTTCGGTTATACTATGATAGTGTATGTGACATTGATTCTTTTCATTATATCTCGATATCTGTTGCTTGCTTTTGGCACGGTGTCTGTTCCCCATACATGCATTTTCGTGTTTCTGGGTTTCATGGCCTTAGGTGTACGAGATGGAGCTTCATGGATATGTCATATGCACTCATTTGCATCTTTCTTCCGGGTTAAGCTAAGCTCTCTTTCCTTTATCATTCATACACTGAGGACATTGTTGCATTTTAAAGTGGGGGGGGGGGTGGTGGTGGTGGTGATGGTAGGCTTAGCTATTGTTATGCACTTCATTGTTCTTTTTAAGCCATTGTGTTGTATGCTTAGCGTTTGGTCACTATTTTGGTAAAATTTGAGCTATTTTTAAAATTTTCCAAGGTTTTGATGTTGCATTCGTATGTTGAGCCTTCATGTTGATAAGATAAACTGTTTAGTAAACGTTTAAATGCATTCTACTTGGCTTACTATCATACCTTGTGAACGAGATTCTTACGCACGTATAGCTTTAATTTCATGAACCGTGGTAACAAGTGACCAATTATGGTAGACTTAGGCACAATTCGGCTACCTAGAACTCATATCATTAACTTTGAGACGAATAGAAAGGCCGGCCTTAGTAGAGTTTGGGATGACAGTTGTGGCGTTTCTTTGACCCGACCAGAGCCAAATAGCCATTCCGTAACATATTCCACAGAAGCCCCTCTAATCCTTGATAGGATGGTTAGACCCTCATTCGACACTTAGCCATTCGTTTTTAGCCCATAATTATCCGACCCTTGAGCCTTATTCGTGGTCTACATTCCCTTGAACACTCTACGAGTTAAGCTTAATCATTTCTTTTTTTCACAATTGGTAGAGTGGGTTGTTTGTATAGAGGAGTTGGCATTACGAGCTATTTCATGATATTAGAGGGTATGAGCTCGATTCATTTTTATGTGTATGTTATGGCCTTTGACTCAAACCTAATAAAATCATTGTATAATGCAGCTTTCTAAATTCAAAAGTCAAAAAAAAAAAAAGTCAAAAGAAAATGAAATCAATCAAAGAAAGCTTGCAATAAAGTCAATAAAAGTGTAATAAAGGTTGAGTCAAAGAAAGCCAAGTGTTTTAGGACTCATGTATTGATTTGTTATATAATGTTGGTGTTTGGGATGAGTCCTTAATGTAGAAACACGACTCTTATACATTTTTGCCTCGTTACACTTGAGACATAGTGCGATATGGCATTTTTATTTCTTGGATCATGTTTCTAGTTTCCTTTTTGAGCTAAAGAAGGGTAGAGCTAGCTATGTTGTATATCGATATACCTCAAGCTTTCTCGTGTCTATCTCTTTGTTGTTTATTCCCCAGAAATTCCCTTTCGATTAGCCCCATTCATAGCCTAACGTTAAAAGCATGCAAGTCCTACTCGACCTTGCTTAGCCTCGGTTGGCCCCGATTAGTGGAGATGCTTATGAATTATGAGCCTATGGTGTAGTCGTATTAACCAAGCGTCCATAATCCAAACCGGTGAATCGTGGTACATGTAGGAGAAACCATTCACACACTCACATCCTGTTTTCTTGATAAGGTAGGGTTATGTTGCATGCATTTACTCATTTACTTGTCGGTTATCTTTGATGTGTGATTGACTTGACCTACGCTTGTAACGTTGACTCTTTGGATTCTTTTAAAACGCTCATTTTGCTCGAGGGCGAGCAAACACTAAGTGGGGGATGGTTGATGAGAGTCAACTTTACTATGCTTCGGTGCATATTTTAACCCCATTTACGACACTTTTGGCTTATTTTGGGTACTTCTAGATCATTTATAGGGCAAAATGCATTGTACACTCACTTTGAGGTAAACCGTCAAATAGATGGAAAACCTCCCCATTTTAAGTCATTTTTAGCCCTTTTTCGAACCTTAGTGTCTTGCAGAATTACGCTCGGTGTATGTGTGGATGTTGTGATGCAAGATACAAGTGACTTGAGAACCTGGAAGTTGAGGCATTAGACTTAGAAAGATGAAACCGAGGCTCCGGAATGGAAGAATTGAAGAAAAAAAACAAAGATTTGGAGGTTTGGCATCCGGTGCGGGTGCTCCAGATGCAGTGCGGGCCACCAGAGAAGCAGAAGGACCAGTTTTGATACAGAGATGCTAGTGCAAGCGCACCAGATGCAGTGCGTGCGCACCAGAAGGGCAGAATGTCCAGTTTTTATTTAGAGTGCTAGTGCAAGCGCACCAATCTCAGTGCATGCACACCACACGATACAGATCCAAATTTTCCCAGCCAACAAGAGCCAGTGCGTGCGCACCAGATCTCAGTGCATGTGCACCAGGCTGTTTTAATGCACATTTTTGGGCACCTATATATAGATTTTTATGCAGATTATTAGATTACCCCTTTACTTTCTACTCTCCATACTTCACTCCTTGATCCCCAAATTCATCCATAGGTCAAAATTCTTCCTCTTTACCCTTAGATTCACTCCTACACTGGATACTACTTAAAATTAGCATAATCTAGCTAAAGATTTTGTCATTTTGGGTTTTCTTCATCATCAATTGACATTGGGTGGTGTTGGAGCTTGATGTAATCCGACTTTTGCTATGATTTTGGTACTCAATCTTAGTTTCTATCTCTTTCATGGCTTTGATTTTATCTTTGATTGTTATTTCTTGTTTTGTGATGAGTAGCTAAACATATCATAGCTAAATCATGTGAAGGTTGAAGAAATCACCCTCTAATTGATGAAATTGAGAATGTGTAGTGTTTAATTGTTGTTATAACGATGTATTCATGTCTTAAAACTTGTTCTTAATGCTTGAATTAGCTTGTATACCTAGTTCATGAAGTCACACACCACTTTTATAAATGTATGTTGCGAAGGGGTGTGGGAAAAGGGGTTTTAAGATCGTTTCTTATAATCAACTGAGTTGTTTAGATTGTTTAGGGAACGAGGTTCTTTCGGTTGAGTAGTCGAGCGACTCTAGAGCGTTTATCTTGTTCCGGTCAGTTAAATCCTCATAGGCGGACTGTTGAACCGGGCAAAGGTTACTAGGTTGTTGCATGGCGTCTAGTACCATTTTAGTGTTAGGAAATCACTAGTTTAACGCAACGGAATTTAAAATTTGATTTCCTTTTCTAGATCGTTCTTCGTTTAATGCAATAAACACGTTAAGTAGTTTGATGGTTATACCTCAGATGATCTATAAGATCGTCGCTTTGACCGTCAACGCAGAGTAGTTCTGTGCGCAAGCCGTCCACGCGTCCGGCCTCTATCTCTAATCCACACGAACCCCTTGCCGGAATCCTCCTTGGATTGCTATCGGAAAACTCCGGTTGCTAGACCGGCCTTTTTCCTCCCTCACAAACTCACTATGGATTGCTCTCTATTTTTACACAAGAACTATGAGCTCTTGCAATTGTGATGTATAAAAGAGCTTGACACCCACCTCTTATTTATAGCTAAAAGTGGCGCCCCATATGTGTGTAGGAGAAGAAAACCTTTTCCCAATAAAATAAAGAAAATCAACTAGATTGATTTATCTCTTTAATTATAATTTATTTTGCCAATATCTTATATTGAATATAATTATCTTATTACCATAAATCTATTTTTCCAAAATCAATTAATATCTTATATTAATATTATGGTAATCTTATTAATTAAAGTGCACAATCCATGTGTATCTTATACACTCAATTGTCGCGCCCCATATGCCAATTAATTAGCTTCCGGAATATTCTTTAATTAATATAATTAGTATATAATTAATATCTTGTATTTTATTTATTCATAATAAATAAATACCACCATATTAATTTACCACTATAACCTTTATAGTCTAGAGATAAACTTTCCTTATTTGGTCATCAACTATAACCGCATTTTAATCCGACTCGATGTTCATATGTGTGTGACCCGATAGGCTTCCGAATATGTTGGCCGTAGACACAAAGTGCAATTTACTAAAATGCCCTTCATACCTAACGATCACGGGATAGCGTCTAGCAACACACCGTGACCCACAATCATCGGAAGAGTCAAAAGCAATGACTACTACCTTTCATGTGAAGCAGTTACCGTGTAACTTACAATCCTATCGCTGAATTAATATCCATACGATCGTATCTCGAGTGTCAATACATTGACGATCGTATCTTATAATCTGGATATCATGCTCTCTCGGAATAACACATTTACTCCCACTTTGTAAAGATTCTCGTGAGCTAGACATCCCTTATAAGAAAGCCATTTCGGATATTCAATCCCAATCATAGGATCCGCGATTCCCGGACGACCAATCATGCATACTCCGCATGCTTCAGTATCATACCCAAAAAACTACCGCATGATCGCCCCGTGGTTAGGAGAAATCTCAATAGTGTCAAAGCATGACAATCCACACCGTGATGCCATGAAGACTCCGGTCAAAAGGATAATTACACAACCGCCACATAGTGTGACACTTAATGTAAGTGGGTCAGTCTAACGTACACATTCTCTAATACACGTCCACGTGCAGTCCAAGTGTCCCTACACTTCGATAGACGAGATCTATCCCTGTCTTCTAAAAGATAGAAGACATCCAATATGTGCTAGTCTGATTATACTATCAATGTCCCATTTGATAATATGTAAGACTAGAGACATTTAAGCACCAATCTTGTTATAGTGACTAGAGATCTCATCAACCATAATCACTATCATGGTTTCTCTATCACAGATCGATACTAGGGACGTTACTATATATATACAACTAATAACATGAAGACAAACAATATATAATAACATAAGTGCTTTTATTAATCATAATAAAGTTATTACATGAACTAAATAGACTGTAAATGACCCGACCCGGTCGGATCCGGTCCAACCCGATTGGGTTTAGGACACCTTTCCAACAATCTCCCCCTTGGCCTAAAGCCAATCACCCATATGCCTAAGCCCGTGCAAGTGAACATGTTTCTCATGCTTTGCTTGAGACAATGCCTTGGTTAACGGATCAGCTATGTTATCATCCGTATGGACTTTCTCTATCTTTACATCTCCTCTATCTACTATCTCTCTAATCAAGTGATAGCGCCGTAGCACATGTTTGGACTTCTGATGAGACCTTGGTTCCTTTGACTGAGATATCGCTCCATTATTATCACAGTACAGAGGCACTGGACCTTCAATGGAGGGAACCATACCAAGTTCAGTGATGAACTTCTTCATCCAAACTGCTTCCTTTGCCGCCTCCGAGGCTGCTATGTATCCGGCTTCCATTGTAGAGTCTGCAGTGGTCTCCTGCTTGGAACTCTTCCAGCTCACTGCTCCGCCGTTAAGCGTGAAAACAAATCCAGATTGCGACTTAAAGTCGTCCTTGTCAGTTTGGAAACTGGCATATGTATAACCTCGTAATACTAAATCATCATTTCCGAAAACCAGGAACATATCCCTAGTACGTCTCAAATACTTCAGGATATTCTTGACAGCAATCCAGTGACCATCACCTGGATTGGACTGGTACCTACTAGTCATACTAAGAGGGTACGAGACATCTGGTCTTGTGCATAACATGGCATACATGATAGACCCGATTGCCGAAGCATAAGGGATCTTACTCATTTGTGCCCTTTCCTCATCTGTCTTGGGACTCATTCCTTTTGACAGGTAGACCCCATGTGACATGGGCATCAATCCTCTCTTGGACTGCTCCATACTGAATCTCTTCAGCATCTTGTCTATATAGGTGGACTGCGACAGACCAAGCAACCTTTTAGATCTATCTCTATAGATCTTTATTCCTAGAATATAGGCTGCCTCACCCAAGTCCTTCATTGAGAAGTTCTTGGATAACCATGCTTTGACTGATTGTAACATAGGCACATCATTCCCTATGAGCAATATGTCGTCTACATAAAGCACTAGGAACACAATGGCACTCTCACGAACCTTCTTGTAAACATAGGGCTCATCTTCGTTCTTGATGAAATCAAACTGTTTGATTATCTCATCAAAGTGAAGATTCCCACTCCGAGAAGCTTGCTTTAATCCATAAATGGATCTTTACAGTTTGCACACCATCCTGGCGTCATTGGTTGTGAAACCCTCAGGCTGTGTCATATACACTTCCTCAGATAGGTTCCCGTTAAGGAAAGCTGTTTTCACATCCATTTGCCAGATTTCGTAATCATGGTATGCTGCAATAGCGAGCAAAATTCTAATGGATTTTAACATGGCAACAGGCGAAAAGGTTTCGTCATAGTCAACTCCTTGTCATTGCTTATAACCTTTTGCCACTAACCTAGCCTTATAGGTAGTCACACTACCGTCCATGTCAGTCTTTCTCTTGAAGACCCATTTACACCCAATAGGAACTATTCCTTCAGGTGGATCAACCAAGTTCTAAACTTGGTTGTCTTTCATGGATTCCAATTCAGAATTCATGGCTTCCAGCCATTTATCTTTGTCATACATTAAGAGCACTTCCTCATAAGTTCTAGGGTCCTCATCTTCCATGAGATACACGCCATTATACCTTTCGGGTTCACGGCGTTCCCTGGTGGATCTTCGAGGTGCTAGTGTGTCCACGGTAGAGGCCGGCGTCACATCATTGTGCGGCAAGTCCTCTACTTCCATCAACTGACTGTTATCCGTAAGTGGTTCTCGAATTTCTTCAAGATCAATTTTACTCCCACTGACCCTATCCAGAATAAACTCTTTCTCTAGAAAGTGGCCGATCCCCGGCAACAAACACCTTTTGTTCCTCAGGATGGTAAAATTGGTATCCTCTAGTTTCTCTAGGATATCCCACAAATAGACATTTGTCAGATCTAGCTTCTAATTTGTCAGGTATCATCTGCTTCACGTAAGTGGGACAACCCCAAGGTTTAAGATATGCTAGACTCGGTTTCCTCTTATGCCATACCTCGTATGGTGTGGAATCAACCATCTTTGATGGAACTCGGTTCAGTGTATAGGATGCGGTTTCTAGAGCATACCCCCAAAACGATTTTGGAAGAACTGCGTAGCTCATCATGGATCGCACCATGTCTAACAAGGTGTGGTTCCTCCTCTCAGACACGCCATTCATTTGCGGCATCCCGGGAGGGGTCCATTCAGGTAGAATCCCATTCTCCCTCAAATAGTCTTGAAACTCTCCATCTAGATATTCTCCACCTCGATCGGATCGAAGTGTTTTGATTTCTTTACCTAGTTGTTTCTCCACTTCACTTCTGAATTCCTTG
This sequence comes from Gentiana straminea, assembly GCA_036785695.1. Lineage (NCBI taxonomy): Eukaryota > Viridiplantae > Streptophyta > Magnoliopsida > Gentianales > Gentianaceae > Gentiana > Gentiana straminea. The sequence continues at coordinate 542,263 of JAVUPR010000278.1, read as the reverse complement.
AACTTTTCGAAGGCTTCAGACTTATACTTCATTAAGTATATATAACCATAGCAATGGTCATCAGTGAAAGTGATAAAATAAGAGTACCCTCCTTTGGCTTGAATCGACATTGGGCCACACACATCAGTATGTATGAGCTCAAGCAATTCATTGGATCTTATCCTTTTGCCACTAAAAGGTGACTTGTCATCTTGCCAAGTAAACAAGCTTCACATGTGTCAAACGATTCGTAATCGAATTTATCCAACATTCCATCTTTATGGAGTTTGGAAATGCGATTCTTATTTATATGAACAAGTCTACAATGCCATAAGTAGGATTCATTCAAGTCATTTGTTTTGGCTTTCTTGTTATTTATATTAAGTATGTCAACATTCATATCTAATATGTAGAGACCATTGCTAAGTATGCCAGTACCTTAAAAGATTCCATCACGTGAAAAAGAACAACATTTATTCTCAAACGTAAATGAAAAACCATCAACATCTAATGCGGAAATGGAAATAATACTCTTCGTAAGAGCAGGAACAAAATAACAGTTACTAAGTTCAAGGTACTAGCCCACTGGGCAATGAAAGAAAATAAACTCCTACGGCTAGCGCAGCAACTCTTGCTCCATTTCCAACGCGTAGGTCCACCTCTCCTTTCTTCGGATCTCTAGCTCTTCTTAGTGCCTCGCATATTCGTACAAATATGAGAACCACAACCATATCTAATACCCAAAGTGGTTAGACTTAGAAGAAGTAATGTTGATCTCAATCATAAATATACCGAAGTCGAAGCATCGAATGCTTCTTCTTGGTACTCAAGAAGCCCTTGCAGTTTCTCCTCCAATGACCGGTCTCACCGCAATGGAAGCAAGCATCCTTGGATTTGTCTTTTGCTATCTTAGGCGTTGGCTTAGGGCACGCCTTCACCTTCTTGGACTTTTTCTGGGCTTTTGCCTTGCCTTTGCTTGAAGTGACCAGCAACAATTGCTTTCCCTTCCCCACAGTGCCCTGAGCAGTCTTCAACATGTTCAATAACTTCGCAAGGGAGCAATCTATCTTGTTCATGTGATAGTTCATCACGAACTGCGAGAATGAATCAGGTAGAGATTGTAGAATCAAGTCAATACTCAACTCTCGTTCCAACTTGTGGCCCAGCTTCCCAAGCCTCTCTATGTACCCGATCATTTTAAGCACGTGTTACCCCACAGCAGTCCCAGATGCCATCTTACAGCCAAACAAGGCCTTCGAGACCTCATACCTCTCAGTGCGAGACTGAGAAGCATAGAGTTCCTTTAGGCAGACCATGATTGTGTAGGCGTCCATAGACTCATGCTGTTTCTGCAGTTCAGGTGTCATAGAAGCAAGCATGATGCATGTAGCATCACTACTGTCAGAACAGTGCTTGTTGTACTTCTCGACAACATCTGCAGCCGAACCCTCAGTGCTTGTCCAGTAGCATGCTGGTAGTGATCCGGTGGTTGTCTGTTGTTGTTCCGGCTGATGTCCGGCCGTAAACCTTTGTATGTGTTGTTGTTTTCTAATAAAATTTCTTTCGTTTCGAAAAAAAAAAACAATATCACCGAATATGAGTTCCAATAGCAAAATAGAACTGCTAAAAAAAGGTTAATAAGTTAAGTAGGTGACAAAAGTACTTAAAAGAAACATATATACTTTTCCGGTAATATTCCGATTTTCAGGAAAAAGCAGACGTGTCATTTTGCGAAAACGAAATATTGTTATTTCTTTTCTTTTATTGTAGTTAAGTGTTGTATTAATTATATATGTATAATTTTCGAATTATGTGTATTTAATTAAAGGGAATTTCTGATTTTTGGTAATTAGGGGTAATTAAGGAAAAGGGATTAATTTGGAAATTGGTATTTAAGGAAAAATTAACACACATTAATCCCCATAACCTAATTAATCAGAAATAAGTCTTCACGTTCTTCTCCTGTGCGCAATTCTTGAGAAGAGAAAAAGGACAAGAGAGTTTTCACAATAACTGAAGCGGTTCTTGATCGTTTTCAGATCGGACGAGAGAATTGGAACCGTTAAGAGAAGCACATCGTTTGGATATCAGTTCGTGGGAAGTGCAGCAGACTTTTCAAGGCTGTTTGGATCAGTTTTTGGCGGCAAATAGGTAAGAGGCTCTTCCTATGATCTCAATTATCGTTTATAGGGTTTAGACCATGTTTTAAGGAGCTTTAATGCTAGAAAGATGCGTTTTTTGTTGATCAAAGGATCATAGATGTTTTGGTATGGTTAGAGATGTTTTTCTATGGTTTACTGTGTTAAATTTGATGAGATTTGGGTTAGAAACGGATTAGAAACCGTTAAGGATCGAAATCAGAAATTTAAGGCAGCTGGCTGAATGCGTACGCATTGTAGGCAATGCGCACGCATTCCTGTAACAGGTTTGCAGGATTTGGCTTCTGGACGCTGAATGCGTACGCATTTAAAAGAATGCGCACGCATTCCTTGAACAGATAGTTCTGGTTTGGTTTCTGGTTGCTGAATGCGTACGCATTGATCAAACAGAGAGTCTTAGGAGGAGTTCTGGTCAGGTAATGCGTACGCATTGTAAGCAATGCACACGCATTGTTTGGACAGAAAGTTTTCAACAGGTTTTTAGCTTAGGAATGCGTACGCATTCCATAGGGATGCGTACGCATTGCTCCAGTTTGCACTTAATTGATGTTTAAGCTATGTCTTTCAGTTTTAATCCCTTATTCATGAGATGTTAACATTGTTTAGACATAAACAAGCCTGAATTGAGCTTTTGATTTGTTCAGTTAAAACACCGAATGTACTCTTAAAGGGAGTTGAAGTTCGGATCCGTCGGAAGAGCATGATAGGCTTGTGCTTTGATGAATTAGCATTCATCAATGTCTGTGTAATTGCTAGGCCTTGTTAATGTCTAGTGGTCTAGGAAGAGAGTAGTAAAGGTGAGGGAGGTTAATTGAAAACACTTAGGTGGTTAGTTAATCATTCTAATAAAATACGTACTTGACTAGTAAAAGATTAAACAACATGTCTCTTTTGGATAGGCACCAGTCTATATCGTGATGTGTGTGCTACCTCTGAAGGTGGAAGAACCCGTAGGTCAAAAAAACCACAAGTTCGGGGGACTCCACTGAGACGCGCGTACTATCGGAGTCTACCTATTCTAGACTTCATGGATATTGGTGTGATCCACTAATATGTTGCCAAGAGTGTCCCAAAAGTGGATACGCGTAGTGCCCTTGAGTGCGGTTGTAACACAGATAAGTTAAGTAGAAACGTTTATTCAATTCATGTTGATGGACTTGGAATGAACCCCAGATTGAGTCGGTCACACATAAATAACTAAACTTTTAATTATCTTTTCTTTATAAACTATAATTGTTGTCATAGCTTCTCTTTCTTGCTAAGTACGTTGTACTTACCTCAAATGCCTGTTTTTCTGTGTGTTTGGGGGTGAGAAGATGAACAGGTTGATTATGTTCACGAGGAGGAGTTCGATGATGACGTTTGAAGACGCCTCATTGAAGACTTTACGTTTATTCTTTTGTTATTCATTTATTAGACTGTTTTTAATACCTTTGGAGTAGACTTTTGGTCTTTCGAGACTTGTAGTACCCTTTATGTTTCTTTTGAGAATATCGTATGTTTCTTTTAGATTTCGCAATTTCCTTGAATGTAATAAGTTACATTTCCATCTTTAGATGTTATTTCTATTCTTGGATTATTGAAATTTATATACCTGAGTCTTTTACTTCCGTCTGCTTATGTTTGATACGACATAGTAGAGGCTTTCGTATAAAGTGAATTTATTTTTATTTTATACGTGCCGAACGTTCCTTTTTCGGATAAGGACTCGGTGTCCGGGAACGGGGCGTTACAGTTAGTATAAGAGAAAAGTTTTTAAGTTAGTATAAAGTGAATTTATTTTTAAGTTTCTCTAGATCTTTTAGTAACGTTATGGTTTTCTTTGATCATCAGGATGGTGTTCACGAGAACTGGAGCGGGCGCAGAGACTTCTAGAGTTCGACGGGAAAATCCAACGCCGGTAGTAGGAGGCGGTGTTGTGAGGCAGATTCCTCCACCTCAGCGGAGTTTGTCACCACCACCTCATACTGCGACACCTACACCAAGATCTCAACAAGGTTTGTCACCGCGACCTCATCAGGAGAAACCTCCACGATGGTATGTGAAGAGTTCGGTTCAGTTTTCTTTGGTGAGCGATGTTCCAGTAGGATTTGTACCACCGCCGGTAAGCTACCCTCCACTAGCCAGCGTTTACCCTCCACCAGCGAGCCACCCCTCACCACTGGTGTTTCACCAACAACAGCAGACTTTCTACCCACCTTCTGTAGGTCATACCCCTCGACCTACCGTACCACTCTCACCGTTTTTGGACAATCAGCAAGGTTTCGGTTACCCACCCTTTGGTTTCCAACAAGCTCAGCCAATCCCACGGCATTACCAGGATTACCATCAGGGATACTACCCTTTTCAGCCTGAACCTCAAGTGAATCCAACTTACCCTCAGCAACAGCAGTACCAGCAACAAGTACCTTTTGGTTACCCTCCGGTTTACCCACCAGTTAGACCGGCATTTGAGCAAGCACCGCCTGCGGATTGGTATACAAGATTGAGAAGGAATCGGGTTGAAAACTTCTATGGGAATGTAGAACATTCAAAAGCTGAGGAATGGATAAGAAGATTTGAAAAGGCTTGCAGGAATATACATGTTCCTGAAACAGAGATGGCCCAGCTGGCGGTTAGTTTTCTTTTGGGTGCAGCAGAAGCGTGGATAGATGCTATACAGAGTAGCAATGGCAAGGTCACAGACTGGGAAGCTTTTAAAGCTATGTTTTACAACGAGTACTTCCCGGCAACAGTACAAGCGGATAAGGCAAGTCAGTTCCTGAAACTTAAGCAGGGTAACCACTTGACGGTATCTCAGTACACCAACAAGTTCAACGAGTTGGGAAGGTTTTACCCTGAGCTGATGAAAGTGGAAGAAAGGAAAATGGCCATTTACAAAGAAGGGTTGGCCTATGAAATTCAGTCTGGCCTGTTGGGATTTACAGCGAGGACTATGGCGGAGTTACTGAATAAAGCCTTGGAGGTCGAGACCTTCAGGAAGAAGGCTACGGTTGTCATTGAAAACAAGAGGAACTTTGGGACTAGTCAGGGCAATTATCGAAGAGCACCGCAACAGAATACTAAGAAGGCATCAGCTTTCCCAGCAGCTAAGGCCCCAAACAGTGCACCTCTGTGTCCTAAGTGCAATAAGAATCATTCAGGCGAGTGCTGACAGAACACGAATAGTTGCTACCTTTGCGGAGAACCGGGGCACTTTTCCAGGGAATGTCCCAATAAGGGGAATAAAGGGAGTACGAGCCGAGGAAACGGGAGAAGCGGCCCGAGCCGACTAGTTCCAGTTATTTCCATTGATGCTAGAGATGCAGAACCAGAGGATGATGTTATCTCAGGTACCTTATTGTTGTTAATTTATTTTATTAAGATATTTTTATAGCACGTTTGTTCATGCTGTAATTTTATTTAAATGAATGAATATGCACCTTAGGTACGATAATGTTAGATAATCTAGTGGTCAGAGCATTGTTCGATACGGGAGCATCTAACACTTTTGTGTCGACCAAGGTAGCTAAGAAGTTGAGTTTACCCTCGGAACCTTTAAGAAACACTTTGGGGATAACTACACCATTAGGAAAGGTAACAAAGGTAACTAGGATGATACCTCAAGTGGAAGTTCGAGTTGGATCTTATCGATGCAAGAGCGACTTTACAGTTTTAGACTTTTCAGACTTTGATGTGATTCTTGGAATAGATTGGCTATCCAAGAATTTTGCTCTCCTAGATTGCCGAGAGAAGAAAGTGACTTTTAAGATACCCGGGAAATCAGATAAGACGTATCAGGGTAATGTGTACAAGCCGAGCAAGAAGCGACATCCGATAATTTCAGCAGTTAAGGCAATTAGAGCTTGTCAAAAAGGTTGTGGCTACTTGTTGTACGCAGTGGATGTGGAACAAGTGAAGCCTAAGATAGAAGAAACTCCGGTAGTGAGAGAGTATCCTGAGGTATTTCTAGAAGAGTTACCGGGAAACATGCCGGATAGGGAAATCAAGTTTGAGATCAAGTTGATACCGGGAGCGGCACCAGTTGCTAAGGCACCCTATAGAATGGCACCGGCTGAATTAAAAGAGTTGAAGGCTCAACTTAAGGATATGCTTGAGAGGAACATAATTCAGCCTAGTACCTCGCCTTGGGGAGCCCCTGTGTTGTTTGTCAAGAAGAAAGATGGTAGCATGAGGATGTGTATCGACTACAGGGTGTTGAACAATCTTAATATCAAAAACAAGTACCCTTTACCGAGGATAGATGACCTGTTTAATCAGTTGCAAGGCAAGAAAGTGTTCTCTAAGATTGATCTTAGGTCCGGTTATCATCAGTTGAAGATTAAGGTGGAAGATATACCGAAGACGGCTTTCAGTACGAGGTATGGACATTATGAGTTCTTAGTCATGCCGTTTGGACACACTAATGCTCCATCTGCATTTATTGATGATGCAGCGAGTTTTTATGGCATACTTGGATAAGTTTGTGATAGTGTTCATAGATGACATCTTGGTATACTCTAAGGATGAGAAAGAACATGAAGAAAACTTAAGGATAGTGTTGGATACCTTGAAGAAGAACCAGTTGTTTGCTAAGTTCTCTAAGTGTGACTTTTGGTTGAGACGAGTCAGTTTCTTAGGTCATGTCATTTCTGGAGATGGCATTCAAGTCGATCCCGCCAAGATAGAGGCAGTTGAGAATTGGCCTAGACCTACCACAGTCTCAGAAGTAAGAAGTTTTCTTGGATTGGCTGGCTACTATAGGAAGTTTGTGCAGGACTTCTCGAAGATAGCTACTCCACTCACAAAGCTTACACAGAAGAATGTGAAGTTTGAATGGACTAGAGAGTGTGAAATAGCTTTTCAAACGTTGAAGAAGAAGTTGACTACAACCCCAGTTTTGGAAGTTCCGGAGATTTTCGATAACTATGATGTCTGCACGGATGCTTCAGGACAGGGTTTAGGTTGTGTATTGATGCATGGAGGAAAGGTGATTGCTTATGCATCTAGACAGTTGAAGGTGCATGAGAAGAACTACCCGACACATGACTTAGAGTTGGCAGCAGTAGTGTTTGCATTAAAGACTTGGAGGCACTACTTGTATGGAGTTAAGGCAAGGATCTTCACCGACCACAAAAGTTTAAAGTATTTCTTCACTCAAGAGAATCTGAACATGAGGCAAAGAAGATGGCTGGAGTTCGTAAAGGACTACGACTTGGATATTCAGTACCATCCAGGCAAAGCCAATGTAGTGGCAGATGCTTTAAGCAGGAAACCAGTGTTTGCAGTTTCAAGCGTCGAAGATGTGGCAGAAAGGTTAGATGGGCTGGAAATCAGTAGGTTTGATCAGATTGAGGGTCAAAAATTTGTGGCGCCGTTGTTAGCAAGATCTGAGTTGATGGATGATATTCGGGAGAAGCAAGATGAACACCCAGCCTTGGTTGATTTGAAGCGAGTTGTTAGAGAAAAGCCTACAGTCGGTTACGTGTTAGACAAGAATGGAAACCTTTGGTACCAGAATCGTCTGTGTGTGCCTAATGTTGGTGATCTGAGACAAAGAGTTATGGAAGAGGCACATAGGATTGCTTTTGCAGTTCATCTAGGTGCTACTAAGATGTATCGGGACTTGAAAGAAAGGTTTTGGTGGCCCTCGATGAAGTTAGAAATAGCCAAGTTCATAGCAGAGTGTGACATTTGTCAGAAAGTGAAGGCAGAGCATAGAAGACCAGGAGGAATGCTTAAGCCATTGGATATCCCTGAATGGAAGTGGGATAAGATTACGATGGATTTCATCACCGGTTTACCGAAGACTAGGGGATGGCATGATGCGATTTGGGTAATCGTGGATAGATTGACCAAATCTACCCATTTCTTACCGTATAAGGTTGACATGTCTCTGAAGAAGATGACGACACTATACTTGGATAATATAGTGAAGTTACACGGAATACCTATCTCTATTGTTTCGGATCGTGACTCGAGGTTCGTCAGCCGGTTTTGGAAAAGTTTACAAGCAGCTTTTGGAACCAAGTTGGATTTGAGTACAACCTTTCATCCTCAGACAGATGGACAGTCAGAGAGGACCATCCAAACACTTGAAGATATGTTAAGAGCTTGTGTGTTGGAAGTAGGTGGATCATGGGATGATTACCTACCTGTACCAGAGTTTGCCTATAAAAACAGTTATCACACGAGTATAGGCATGCCACCGGTTGAAGCTTTGTATGGAAGAAGATGTAGAACGCCGCTGTTTTGGGATGAAGTCGGGGAAAGACATATCACAGGGCCGGAAATGGTTGAACAAGCTAAAGAGAGTGTTCAGTTGATTAAGAAGAATCTGAAGGCAGCACAAGACAGGCAGAAAAGTTGGGCTGATGTTAGAAGAAGACCTCTTGAGTTTGAAGTCGGTGATAGAGTTTATCTATGAGCTTCACCAATGAAGGGAGTGAAACGTTTTGGACAAAAGGGAAAGCTAAGTCCAAGGTATGTGGGACCGTTTGAAATTCTGGAAAGGATTGGACCGTTGGCTTACAAGCTTAAGTTACCGGAATCCATGTCAAGGGTCCATAATGTGTTTCACGTCACAATGTTGAAGAAGTGTCTGACGAAGAATGATGTTGAAACCACGGTTGATCCGGAAGTTCTTCAGGAAAATCTTGCTTATGATGAGAGACCGATCAAGATTTTGGACCGGAAGGAAAAGATGATTAAGAGACGGATGATCCCATTAGTTTTAGTTCAGTGGAGCAATCATTCACCCGAGGAGGCAACTTGGGAAGTTGAAGATGATATGACCAGTGAATTCCAAGAGTTTGTTGATCTACCAGGTATGTTCTAGTTTCGAGGACGAAACTCCTTTTAAGGGGGAAGGAATCTAATATTCCGATTTTCGGGAAAGGGCAGACGTGTCATTTTGCAAAAAATGAAATATTATTATTTCTTTTCTTTTATTGGAGTTAAGTGTTGTATTAATTATATATGTATAATTTTCGAATTATGTGTATTTAATTAAAGGGAATTTCTGATTTTTGGTAATTAGGGGTAATTAAGGAAAATGGATTAATTTGGAAATTGGTATTTAAGGAAAAATTAACACACATTAATCCCCATAACCTAATTAATCAGAAATCAGTCTTCACGTTCTTCTCCTTTGCGCAATTCTTGAGAAGAGAAAAAGGCCAAGAGAGTTTTCACAATAACTGAAGCGGTTCTTGATCGTTTTCAGATCGGACGAGAGAATTGGAACCGTTGTGAGAAGCACATCGTTTGGATATCAATTCGTGGGAAGTGCAGCAGACTTTTCAAGGCTGTTTGGATCAGTTTTTGGCTACAAATAAGTAAGAGGCTCTTCCTATGATCTCAATTATCGTTTTTAGGGTTTAGACCATGTTTTAAGGAGCTTTAATGCTAGAAAGATGCATTTTTCATTGATCAAAGGATCATAGATGTTTTGGTATGGTTAGAGATGTTTTTCTATGGTTTACTATTTTAAATTTGATGAGATTTGGGTTAGAAACGGATTAGAAACCGTTAAGGATCGAAATCAGAAATTTAGGGCACCAGGCTGAATGCGTACGCATTGTAGGCAATGCGCACGCATTCTTGTAACAGGTTTGCAGGATTTGGCTTCTAGACGCTGAATGCGTACGCATTCAAAAGAATGCGCACGCATTCCTTGAACAGAGAGTTCTGGTTTGGTTTTTGGTTGCTGAATGCATACGCATTCATAAGGATGCGCACGCATTGATCAAACAGAGAGTCTTAGGAGGAGTTCTGGTCAGGTAATGCGTACGCATTGTAAGCAATGTGCACGCATTGTTTGGACAAAAAGTTTTCAACAGGTTTTTAGCTTAGGAATGCGTACACATTCCATAGGGATGCGCACGCATTTCCCCAGTTTGCACTTAATTGATGTTTAAGCTATGTCTTTCAGTTTTAATCCCTTATTCATGATATGTTAACATTGTTTAGACATAAACAAGCCTGAATTGAGCTTCTGATTCGTTCAGTTAAAACACCGAATGTACTCTTAAAGGGAGTTGAAGTTCGGATCCGTCGGAAGAGCATGATAGGCTTGTGCTTTGATGAATTAGCATTCATCAATGTCTGTGTAATTGCTAGGCCTTGTTAATGTCTAGTGGTCTAGGAAGAGAGTAGTAAAGGCGAGGGAGGTTAATTGAAAACACTTAGGTGGTTAGTTAATCATTCTAATAAAATACGTACTTGACTAGTAAAAGATTAAACAACATGTCTCTCTTGGATAGGCACCAGTCTATATCGTGATGTGTGTGCTACCTCTAAAGGTGGAAGAACCCGTAGGTCAAAAAACCACAAGTTCGGGGCACTCCACTGAGACGCGCGTACTATCGGAGTCTACCTATTCTAGACTTTGTGGATATGGTGTGATCCACTAATATGTTGCCAAGAGTGTCCCAAAAGTGGATACGCGTAGTGCCCTTGAGTGCGGTTGTAACACAGATAAGTTAAGTAGAAACGTTTAGTCAATTCATGTTGATGGACATGGAATGAACCCCAGATTGAGTCGGTCACACATAAATAACTAAACTTTTAATTATCTTTTCTTTATAAACTATAATTGTTGCCATAGCTTCTCTTTCTTGCTAAGTACGTTGTACTTACCTCAAATGCCTGTTTTTCTGTGTGTTTGGGGGTGAGAAGATGAACAGGTTGATTATGTTTACGAGGAGGAGTTCGATGATGACGTTTGAAGATGCCTCATTGAAGACTTTACGTTTATTCTTTTGTTATTCATTTATTAGACTGTTTTTAATACCTTTGGAGTAGACTTTTGGTCTTTCGAGACTTGTAGTGCCCTTTACGTTTCTTTTGAGAATATCGTACGTTTCTTTTAGATTTCGTAATTTTCTTGAATGTAATAAGTTACATTTCCATCTTAAAATGTTATTTCTATTCTTGGATTATTGAAATTTTTATACCCGACTCTTTTGCTTCCGTTTGCTTATGTTTGATACGACGTAGTAGAGGATTACGTATAAAGTGAATTTATTTTTATTTTATACATGACGAACGTTCCTTTTCCGGATAAGGACTCGGTGTCCGGGAACGGGGCGTTACATTTCCTTCAAAAAAAAAGAAACAGATATATTAGTTGATGGAAAAAGCTAGCATCACCGAAATTTTTTCCCGATATGCTATAGAAAACAAATCATGGGCATTCATTGTAATATTCCGATTTTCGGGAAAGGGCAGACGTGTCATTTTTGCGAAAACGAAATATTATTATTTCTTTTCTTTATGGGAGTTAAGTATTTAATAGAGTATGTATATATATATTTTCGAATTTTATATATATATATATATATATATATATATATATATATATATATATATATATATATATATATATATATATATATATATATATATATTTAGGGAAATCGATTATTTGTTAATTAAAGGACAATTAAGGAAAAAAGGGATTTATGGGAAATTGGTACTTAAGGAAAATTACACACGATAATCCCATAACCTAGACTAAATCGAAAAATCGCTTTTACGCTCTCATCTCTCGCGCAATTTGGAGAGGAGAAAAGGGTCAAGGAGTTCTTCAATTATCTTAAGAGGTGTTGAACCGTTTTCGGATCGACTCGAGAATTGGAATCGTCGTGAGAAGGACATCGTTTGGATATCAGTTTCGAGGGAAGGGCTGCAGACTTTCAAGGCTGTTTGAATCTGGTTTGTGGCTGCAATTAGAAACTCTTCCTATGATCTCGGTTATGATTCGTAAAGTTTAGATCATGTTTTTGAGATGTGTATATGCTAGAAAGATGTGTTTTTCGTTGATCAAGGATCATAGGTATTCTTGGGATGTTTAGATATGTTTTTCTACGTTTTTCTGTGTTTAATTCGATGCCAATTAGGTCAGAAACGGATTAGAAATCGCGTTTTGATGATGTTAGCGTTTTGGGAAAAACCCAGGCGGACGGGCGTCTGCATTAGGCAGACGGGCGTCTGAGACCCTAGTAGCTTAGACGGGCGTTTGCACAAGGCAGACGGGTGTCTGAGGTTAGATTTTTGATTCAGGATGTAGCTGTTTTTGGCAGACGGGTGTTTGGGGTTTAGTGGATGGGCGTTTGATTATGGACGGGCGTCCATAGGGTTTCAAACGGGCGTCTGGCCTGTTTTACCTTGTTTTTACTGTTTTAGCGTTTCAGATTGGTTTTTGGCCTCATAATCGTGTTTTCACTATTTTAAATCCCTTATTCATGATATGTTAACATTGTTTAAACATAAACAAGCCTAAATTGAACTTCTGATTCATTCAGTTAAAACACCGAATGTACTCTTAAAGGGAGTTGAAGTTCGGATCCGTCGGAAGAGCATGATAGGCTTGTGCTTTGATGAATTAGCATTCATCAATGTCTGTGTAATTGCTAGGCCTTGTCTATGTCTAGTGGTCTAGGAAGAGAGTAGTATTTGTGAGGGAGATTAATTGAAAACACATAGGTGGTTAATTAATCATTCTAATAAAACACGTACTTGACTAGTAAAAGATTAAACAACATGTCTCTCTTGGATAGGCACCAGTCTATATCGCGATGTGTGTGCTACCTCTGAAGTTCGGGGGACTCCACTGAGGTGTGCGTACTATCGGAGCCTACCTATTCTAGCCTCCGTGGATATTGGTGTGATCCACTAATATGTTGCAATCGATATCTCCTGGTGGATATACATCAGGCGTAGTACCCTTGAGTGCGGTTGTAACATAGATAAGTTAAGTAGAAACGTTTAGTCAATTCGTGTTGATGGACATGAAGTGAACCATAGATTGAGTCGGTCATACATAAACAACTAAATTTATAAATATCTTTTCTTTATAAATGATATATAATTGTTGTCATAGGTTCTCTTTCTTATTAAGTACGTTGTACTTATCTCAAATGCATGTTTTCTATGTGTTTGGGGGTGAGAAGACGTACAGGTTGATAATGTTTACGAGGAGGAGTTTGATGATGACGTTTGAAGATGCTTCATTGAAGACTTTACATTTATTATTTTGTCATTCATTTATCAGACTGTTCTTAGTACTGTTGGTTTAGACTTTTGGTCTTTCGAGACGTGTAGTACCGTTACTTTTCTTTTGGATATCGTATTTTCCTTGAATGTAATAAGTTACATTTCCATATTTAGATTTCATTTCTATTCTTGGATGTTTGGAATTTTTATACCCGAGTCTTTGGCTTCTGTTTGCTTATTTTTAATACGACGTAGTAAAGACTTACATACAGTGAAATTATTTTTATTTTATACGTGCCGATCGTTCTTTTTCCGGATAAGGACTCGGTGTCCGGAAACGGGACGTTACATTCATTTTTATATTTTTCTCACTCATCCGCGGTTAATAACATTAATAAATGGCTGTGATCACTTGTCGGTAGTCTTTTTGTGATTGATGTGCGGTGATGCTAGCTTTTTCGGTGGTTGATTGATCAACAATTGCAAAACAAGATTCACCTAACATCAACGCCGTGAATTATTGAATTAGATTTGACACAGTTGAGCAAAATTACTTAATTAAAGCAATCAATGCAAATAGAACCTCAACATATATTTTACCACAAAAACAGCCTAGCACAGCATTAATTTAGAATGCCAGAACGATAAGAAGCCTTTAGGAATCCTACCACCAATAAATTCCTTATATATTAAAAAAAAGGGAATGAGGGAGAATGATAGAAATATTTCATCAATTGAGTAGAAGGACAGTCTTTTGAAAATTTTGCATGAAGGACAAAACTATTTATCCACTGTCGAAATTCACTTGTGTTCGAAATTCATTGTTTAAATTCACTGCCGAAATTCACTGTCGAAATTCACTAATTTTCAAAATTCATTGTCGAAATTCACTGTTTTTCGGGATTCACTGTCGAAATTCACTGATTTCAGGATTCACTGGGAAGATTCACTGATTTTCGGGATTCACTGTTTGTCTTTCTCGCTATAAAAATTATGTGGTTGTCCTTCTCCCTATAAAAATTATGTAGCTGTTACTTAAAAGTATTTCAGATTGTGTTATTATCCTTAATTTACCATTAAAAAAAAACGGCAGCAGTGAAAGGAAACCATCATCTCCCCGGCAACCATAGAGGAAAAAAAAAATTATCAAGCAAATATTCCAATCAACATAAAAAATAAAAAATAAAAAACCGATATGGCTGATGGGTTTTAATAATAATAATAATAATAATAATTATTATTATTATTACTATTACCAACCAAACTGGCAGCATCATTCGTAATTGCAAAAGGGACGATGGTTGGTTACCCTTTCGAAAGGAACGATTGCAATAACAAAAAACGAGAAATTAGGGATAATGACACAATCTGGAATATTTTTAAGTAACATGACAGCTACATATTTTTTATAGGGAGAAGGACAAACCGCATAATTTTTATAGCGAGAAGACAAACGGTGAATCCCGAAAATCGGTGAATCTCCCCAATGAATCGCGAAATCAAATGAATTTCGACGGTGAATTTTGACAATGAATCCCGAAAATCAGTGAATTTCGACAATGAATTTTGAAAATTAGTGAATTTCGACAGTGAATTTCGGAAGTAAATTTTAACAGTGAATTTCGAACACAAGTGAATTTCGACAGTGAATAAATAGTTTTGTCCTTTATGCAAAAGTTTAAATAGACTGTCCTTGTACTCAATTGATGAAATATTTCTGTCATTCTCTCTCATTCCCCCAACAAAAAATGGTGTAGACTTGAGGGAGTAGGTCTATCACTCCCCTTCCAAAAAACAATCACAAAAAAAGTTTGTCGACGTTAATACATGTCGACATCATCTCTCTGGATTCGATCTATGAACTCATCATACGACCAGCATCATAGAATTATTCAAATCGACATGAATAATTTAACGATTAAATAGATCGATTAATAAATGGAATAACAAAGATTATAGGCAAGCTCTGCTACCACATGATAGAAAACAATAGATTTAGAATACTTGAATAAGCGGAAGCGAAAGAGATCATCAGGATCGTTTCCCATTCAATTTCTGCTCCGTTTTGCCACAGCGATCCGAAGCCCTGCAATAGAACAAAGAGAAGAACTTCGAACTTCATATGCACAATGACGGTATATGATGTTATTAGGTCTTTTGGTCTATGCTTAATTTTCTGAATGATTACTCACCGATATACCAGTTTTATATAGGCAAGACAAGGGACGCATTATTAGATAATGATATCAAAGAGTCATAGCAATCATTGGACTCTCTAATAATTCTATTTAATAAACCAGATAATAATAATAACGTGATAACTATAAGGGGCACATAATATTATCTATATTTATTAGATAATTAATAAAGATAAATATAAAATACTAATAACGTGATAACTATAAGGGCCACATAATATTATCTATATTTATTAGATAAATAAGAGGTAATTCCAACAATAGAAGCTTTAATTCATTTTGACGGTTTATTTCTTCGTTGTTAATCTGCAATAATGAAAAACGCTTATCTCTTTCATCGCCTAGCGTTTTGCCTTCTCTACGGTTGTGGGAGGCTATATGTGTTATGTGGATGATGGTTCCTTCTGTGGATTCTTACTATTTTTTTAGTGGCTTGGATTTCTAGTTTTCAATATCATTGCTTATTCAATTTCTTCTCACAATTCTTGTTTTTATGAGTTCCCGATTGCGATGAATCAACTCTCCTTCCTTTTTTTTTAGGCTTACTTTTTTTTAGGGTTCAACTCTTCTTCTTCAATAAGAGTTATTGATTTTATTTTATTTTATTTTATTTTTTGCTTTTCTAAAGCTTATTTTAGGAATTTTGTATTTCTTTTTTATTTAGCCCGTATTCCTGATTATGTATTAACTGACTGATTTTTATTTTCTTGATAGAGTTAGGGAATGCGTGGTGGTGGTGTATGTTTCTGTATTATGCTGATATCATTTGCTGCTTTTTTGCTTCACAGTTACTCCTATTATGAGACTCTTGGTGCAGGTCTCTACATTTTGTCTCGGCCTCATCTCATTTCTTGGATGTATAATGGTGGGATGGATTGGTTTGTATTAAATACTTTCCTATTATGTAAATATTAATTTTGGATGTCTTCCACTATTTATCTTGGTTAAGGTACAAGTAATGGAATATAATTAAGTTACAATTGACCCATTACTTCTTTACCTTTATGACATAAGTTACAATTGACCCATTATTTTTTTACCTTTATGACTTCATTTCTACATCTTGTATATAAAGGCCTCCTCCTCATTTGTACTACAGAGATGAGTTGAAATAAAAGAATACTACTCCTTTGAAAACACTTTATACTATTGCATTATTGTAGAGTTGATACTACTTGCTTGGTTCCATTTTGTTTACTTAATTATTATATAACACGTTATCAGCACGAAGCTCTACCGGCGGAGTATTCCATTGGTGGCTTTTCTTCTGTGGTTTAGGTAAAAAAAAATATTTCTGCTCATTTCTATCGTACTCTTAATTGCCAATATCACTTAACAAACAAGAGTTTGTATCCCTAAACATATCGGGGGAAAATTATTTATCTTGGGCCATGGATGTTGAAATGCACTTGGAATCTATGGGGCTTGGTAAAACAATTGTTGTGAACAGTACTGAGTCAAACCAAGGTTGTGCAAATGCCATAATTTTTCTCCATCATCATCTTACTGATGGGTTGCAACATGAATATTTAACGGTGAATGATCCGTATGAATTATGGAACCATTTGAAAGAAAGGTTCGATCATTTGAAACAGGTTGTTTTACCAAAAACTAGGTATGATTGGCTCCACCTGCGACTGCAGGATTTTAAAACTGTCACATAATATAATTCAGCCATGTTTAAAATTACATCATAGCTGAAATTGTGTGGTGAAAAAGTGACATGCTAGAAATAAAATATACCTTTCACGTCTCGAACGTGCTATTGCAACAACAATATCGAGAGAAAGGGTTTAAAAATATTATGATTTGGTTGCAAGTCTATTACTGGCTGAACAAAACAATGAATTGCTAATGAAAAATCATGAGTCTCGACCTATTGGTGCAAGTCCATACCCTGAGGTGAATGCGACATATTCTTCAAATTCTAGTTGTGGACGTGGACGTGGTTGCGGTGGACGCCATGGTAGAGGCCGCAGTCGTGGAAAATTTGTGGCATATTAAAATGAAAATCGAGGCAAGAAACGAAATGATCCACCAAAATTGGATCATAATAATAAAATAATGAAAAGAAATTTCGTGGTGACAAATACTACAGATGTGAAATTGAAGGACATTGGTCCAACACATGCCGTACGTCAAAGCATTTGGTCGAACTTTACCAGACATCGCAGAAAAAGTCAGAAATCGAGGCAAATTTGATTGAGTCAAAAGAATGACAATGATGATCTGGGTATGGATATGCCACTGATGTCACGCCTGGTTGTTGCAGATTTTTTTAACGATACCGCTTGATGGCTTCGGATCATTGTGTTTTTTTTAATGTTATTTTAATATGAATAAAGTCTATCCAATATGGATGTTGTTGGATTTTTCCCTCTTTTGTTTCTAGTACTTCTTCCGTTCCAAAATAACTGATGCAGTTGCCACAATTCTTTGTTCCATTTTATGTGAGGCAGTTACATTTCCAATGTAGTATTTATTGTATTTTTCCTTGTTTTACTCTTATTTATTACAACATGTGAGATAAAAAAACAAGGCGCTTTTTAGCCATTTCATTCTTAAAGTCAATGCATTAATTTACTTTCTTAATATGTGTGTTTTTGACAACTCCATCAGATAAATTGGATCGGAGGGAGTAATTTATGATGTACTCCGAATTTTTATTGATATAAATAAAAGTTTTGTTTGTCATGTATGTAATTGTTGGTTTTCAATTACAATAGTAGTATAATTTAATTATTACTTAGTGTAATTTAATTATCACTTACGGTAGAATACTACTCTTTTATGTCTTAGTATAATTTACGTATATAAATTATACATGCCTTAAGTAGTATAATTTATGTGGCATATATATATATATTATTATGTGGAATAATATTATAATAATATGTTTAATCTGTGGTATATACGTAAATGAAGCGATAAAATATATACGTAAATTATTATGCCTTCACATAAGTAGTATAATTATGTCCATGTAAATGCTTAACCGTTATGTCATCATTATTTTGCATTTATACTTCTACGGTTATATTTTTTAAGTAGTATAGTTAAAGCGTTGGAAAAAGGTCCAGTTGCATTTTTTATCCAGTTAAATGTTAATACATTTCTATTGTAATAACGATTCATAACAATCAAATGTAAGCACTATGTTGTAACAGCATTCTGAAAATTATTTTACATTTCTTTCAGAAAGAAAAAATGGAAGCCAAAATATTTGGAAACATCCGATGATGGTGATATATGTCTCATTGAGGTTGCGACGACCCACACTATTTTGAAAAATAAGGATTTTTTTTTATTATCCGAAAATGAGAGAAACAAATGTCAATACAATTAGTGGCAGCACAAAATTGACAGAAGGCTGTGGAAAAGTCATTCTTTTCTTCCCGAGGGGAACGAAAATTATTATAAACAATGCATTATTTTCTTCCAAGTCTCGAAGAAATTTGTTGATTTTTAAAGATATTCGTCAAAATGGATATCATATCGAGATACAAAATGAGTTTAGTATTGAATATTAATTGATTACAAATACAATTTCTAGAAAGAAATGTGTATTAGAAAAGCTGCATGCTCTATCTTCTGACTTATATTATACAAAAATAACAGCAGCTGAAATTCATCACATAATAGACCAGAAGTCTATTGATTCTAATGATTTTATGGTATGATATGGTCGCATTGGGCATCCCGGTTCCACAATGATTAGACGTATAATAGAGAATTCACATGGTCATTCGTTAAAAGGTCAAAAAGTGTTAAATTCTAGTGAATTCTCATGTGTTGCTTGCTCACAGGGCAAATTAATTATTAAACATTCACCGGTTAAAGTTGAAACTGAATCACCTGCATTTCTAGAACGAATTCAGGGTGCTATATATATGTGGACCTATAGATCCACCGCGTGGACCCTTCAAATATTTTATGGTGTTGATTGATGCATCAACAAGATGGTCACACGTATGCTTATTATCTACTCGTAACCATGCATTTGCTAGATTGCTAGCTCAAATAATCAAGTTACGAGCACAATTTCCTGACCATCCAATTAAGAAAATTCGTTTGGATAGTGCCGGTGAATATTCATCAAATACGTTTGATGATTATTGCATGTCAATTGGAATAAGTGTGGAGCATCCCGTGGCTCATGTTCACACACCAAATGGCTTAGCCGAATCATTTATTAAAAGATTGCAATTGATTGCAAGACCATTATTAATGAGGTCTCAACTTCCTCTATCGGCTTGGGGACATGCTGTGGAAATATTACATTATTATTTCATGTAACACTTTAGTTGTATACATTATTTATAACATGACATATTAATTGTATTGTATAAACAATTAATATGTCATAAAGTAACTGTATTTTATCCTATTATGAAATAGCCACCCATAGGAGTATCTAGCCGCCCATAGCACTTAATACTCTACTAGGAACTCTCACCTTCAAGCTTGTATCTATTAATACTCATTCTTTTATCATGAATAAACAAGTTGAGTTTACTCAAGTACTATTGCTTTCTCAAACTCTCTTCATGGTATTGGAGCCATAATCTCCTTTAATCCGTTGCAAAATCTCCTATCGTATCAAGAATGTCTTCAATATCCGAAGCCTCTTCATTATCAGTAGAGCCCCAGCAGCCTCAGCAAGCTAGGATCACTGAAAACTCCTCTTTTACAAATCACAGACTTGATGGCAACAACTACCTGTTGTGGTCAAGATCTATGAAAATGTACATCTCAAGCCAGAGAAAGATGGGATACTTGTCTGGCTCCAAACCTTGCCCTGCTGAAACTGACCCCAAGTTTGAAGTATGGGATACAAAAAATAACCAAGTCATGACCATCCTCACGAGGTCAATGACAAAAGAGATCAGTGAGAACTTCATGATGTATGACACTGCTAAGGAAATCTGGGATAATGCCAGAGACCTTTACTCCAAAAAGGACAATACATCTGAGGTCTATGATCTTGAAGCCCAAATCCAAAATTGCAGACAAGGTGATTTGTCTATAACTCAGTACTTCAACCAACTATCTAAGGCATGGCAACACCTAGATATGTTGGAAACTCACGCATGGAAGGATGTAGAGGAGGCTACCTTATACTAGGATATCATTGAGAAGAAAAGGGTATTCAGGTTCCTTACTGGATTGAACCCATCTCTTGATAATGTCAGAGGTCGAGTCCTTGCTACTAAACCTCTCCCCAACCTCAAATCTGTGTTTGCTTTGAAGTCAAACATGAGGAAAGCGAGGAGAAAAGTGATGCTTTGCAAAGCAACCTGGCGATCACTCTGCGAGAGCTCGGTGCGATGGTGGTCGGGAAGCTGCGAGGCCACCGAGACCTACGAAGGCTGCCGAGAAGACAGGAAAGTTGTTCTGTGACCACTGCAAACGCACAAATCACACCAATGACACTTGCTGGAAACTACATGGTAAGCCTAACTCCTCTAAACCCTCCAAACCAACCAGGGAGAGTCAGGGCAGACATGTCAGTGAAGAAGGGAACAAGGACACTACTTTGGATGCTCAGTTTGCTGCCTTCAAAGCCTTCCTTGCTCAACAAAAGGAAGGTAGTTCTATCACTGACACAGCTACTCATGCTAAGACATGTATATTCTACTCACCTCTCAGTAGTGATACTTGGATTGTTGATTCTGGGGCATCATCCCATATGATTTGGGTAACGAAGGCTCATATCTCACTTTAAGCCCTGTCATCAGACCCACAATATTAAGATTGCTGATGGATCTATTTCCTGTGCACAAGGTTTTGGAAACTTTAAACTTACTGATAAGATCTACCTACAGGATGTCCTATTTGTTCCAAAATTAGACTGTAACCTTATATCTGTCAGTAGACTCATTAAAGACCTAAATTGGACAGTCATGTTTAATAACAGTAGTGTATATTCCAGGATCCTTCTTCACAGGAAGTGATTGGGAGAGCTAAATCCTGCTCAGGATTGTTTATGGTCAACTCTGCTGAAGACAAAAGATTGAAGACTGAAACTGCCTCAGCAGCCTGCAACCAAACCTTAGAAAATATCATGTTATGTCATTATAGACTAGGTCATCCAAGTTTTGGTTATTTAAAGTGTTTATTTCCTGAATTTTTTAAAGGATGTAACCTCAGTGACCTTCAATGTGATATTTGTCAGTTTGCCAAACTTACTAAATCTGTGTATACTAAAATATCTTACTTACCCTCCACACCTTTCACTTTGATTCATAGTGATGTATGGGGACCTTCAAGAGTTAAAAGTATAACAGGAAAGAGGTGGTTTGTCACCTTCATAGATGACCACACCAGGATCACATGGCTGTTTTGATGAAAGATAAATCCAAAGTTAGAACCATCTTCCAAGAGTTCTATAACATGGTATCCACTCAATTTGACACTAATATTAAAATCTTAAAAACAAATAATGCCCTGGAATACTATGAGTCCAAACTCAGCACCTTCCTAGATGATAAGGGAATTGTTCACATCAGTAGCTGTGTAGAGACACCTCAGCAGAATGGGATTGCTGAGAGGAAGAACAGGCACTTATTGGAGATGGCTAGAGCAGTTATGTTCACCACACATGTGCCAAAATACATGTGGGGTGAAGCTATATTAACAGCCACATATCTGATTAATAGGTTACCCAGCAGAGTGTCAGATATCAAGACTCCCATCCAAACCCTACTGACAACTCATCCCTGTCCTCATCTCATTGTTGACTTGCCTCCAAAAATCTTTGGATGTACTGTGTTTGTGTATATTCATGCCCAACACAGAAGCAAACTTGACCCCAAAGCTCATAAGTGTATTTTCCTAGGTTATGCCAAAGACAGAAAGAGCTACAAGTGTTATTCTCCCATTGAAAAAAGGTTCTACAACTCTATGAATGTAAAATTCTTTGAAAAAACCGCATACTACAGTAAACCTACTGAGACAGTCATAGATGGAAACCTTATTGAAATAGAAGCATTTCCCTCTTCTCATAATCCTATAACTCCCACTACATCCTCAGTTGAGGAAATTGAGGCCATTCCAATCCCTCAGCCAACTCCTAACATTCAAACAGCTCCCCAGCAGATTCCTGACCGTCAGCAGCCTACTGAGACTTATCAGCCTTCTGACACTGAACTTCCTACACCTACTGAACCACGGAAAACTGCTGATACTCCTCAAACTCCCGAACTTATGAACACTTCTACTGATATTGATGACATACCCATTGCTTTCAGAAAGGGAAAGAGATCATGCACTGATCACTCTATTCATAATTATGTGTCATATGATCACTTGTCTCCTGGTTTTGCTATGTTTACACAGGATTTGGATACTCATTCCATTCCTAAGAATATACAGGAAGCTCTCAAACATGACAGGTGGAAGGCTGCTGTCAAAACTGAAATGACTGCTCTTCTTGACAACCATACTTAGGATCTCACCACTCTTCCACAAGGAAAGAAGACAGTCAGCTGTAAATGGCTATTCACCATCAAGTACAATGCTGATGGTACTATTGACAAGTACAAAGCTAGACTGGTCGCAAGGGGCTTCATTCGAACATATGGACTTGACTACAAAGATACATTTGCACCTATGGAAAAGCTAAACACAGTCAGGGTGCTGATCTCCCTTGCTGTCCAACTTAACTGGCCACTCCACCAATTGGACATCAAGAATGCTTTCCTAAATGGTGACCTTACTGAGGAAGTCTATATGACTGTACCTCCTGGTTTTACCAACACTCACACTAAAGGGAAAGTTTGCAAATTGAGGAAATCTCTATATGGCCTGAAGCAGCCCCCAAGAGCATGGTTTGGCAAACTTACTACTGTGGTTAACGCTGCTGGATATCATCAGTGTAACTCAGATCACACCATGTTTATCAAAACAACCAATAAGAGAAGATCCATCCTTATTGTCTATGTGGATGATATCATCCTTACTGGTGATGACCCTGCTGAGATTCAAAAATTGAAGACCCTAATGGCAAGAGTGTTTCAAGTTAAAGATTTGGGCTACCTCAAGTACTTCCTTGGCATGGAAATAGAAAGAAACGAAACGGGGTATCTCGGTCTCACGTAGAGTATGTCTTGGACTGCTTTGAAGGAAACGGCATCTTTGGGGTGTAAACCAGCTATCTCTCTAGTAGACCCAAGTAATCCACTAGTGCAGGGTAATATTGTTGTCAGAAAGGAACAATATCAGAGCCTTGTAGGGAAACTCATTTACCTCTCCTATACAAGACCTGATATTGCATATGGAGTTAGCCTTGTCAGTCAGTTTCTGTCTACAGAATACTGAGGTACTTAAAGTCAACTCCTGGCCAGGGCTTACATTTCACTAAGTCTACTGAGAGATCAGTTAAGGTCTATACTGATGCTGACTAGGCTGGTTGCCATATAGATAGAAGATCTACCACAGGCTATTGTTCATATGTATGGGGTAATCTTGTCACTTGGAGAAGCAAGAAACAACCTACTGTCTCTAGAAGCAGTGCTGAAGCTGAACTCAGGGCACTTGTTTTGGGCATTTGTGAAGCATTGTGGCTGAAAAGAGTCCTTGCGAACTTCAAAGAAACCCCTTCAAAGAACCTATCATACTCTCTTGTGACAATAATTCGATTATGCATGGCGAGAGGATCCCGTTCATCATGATAAGACAAAACATGTGGACATTGACAGACATTTCCTTAAAGATAAGATTGATGCCCAGATCATTATGTTGGAATAGTGTCCTAAACCCACTCGGGTTGGACCGGATCCGACCGGGTCGGATCATTTCTACTATTTCTTTATGTTTGTACATATATTAAATGGCTTTTCTGTTGTCATATATATGTTCTTTTAAAGAACCAATTATGAATTGTTATATGATAACGTCCTTAGTATTAAACTTGTGATAGAGAAACCATGATAGGCGATTATGGTTGATGAGATCTCTAATCACTTTAATAAGTTTGATACTTAAATGTCTCTAAAGCGATGTACTATTAAACAGGGCATTGATGGTATAAACAGACTAGCACGTATTAGATGTCTTCTGTCTTTAGGGCAGTGATAGATCTCGTCTATCGAAGTGTAGAGACACTTGGACTGTACGTGGACGTGTATTAGAGAATGCGTACGTTAGACTGACCCACTTACACGGTTAAGTGTCACACTATGTGGCGGTTGTGTAATTATCCTTAGGACCGGAGTCTTCATGGCATCACGGTGTGGATTGTCATGCTTTGACACTATTGAGGTTTCCCCTAACCACGGGGTGATCATGCGGTAGTGATTGGGTATGATACTGAAGCATGCGGAGTATACATGATTGATCGTCCGGGAATCGCGTATCCTATGATTGGGATCGAATATCCGAAATGGCCTTCTTATAAGGAATGTCTTACTCTCGTGAATCTTTGCAAAGTGGGAGTAAATGAGTTACTTCGAGAGAGCTTGATATCCAGATTATAAGATACGGTCGTTAATGTTTGACACTCGACGTACGACCGTATGGATATTATTATAGCGATAGGATTGTAAGTTACACGGTAACTGTTTCACATGAAAGGTAGTAGTCATTGCATTTGACTCTTCCGATGATTGGGGGTCACGGTGTGTTGCTAGACGCTATCCCGTGATCGTTAGGCATGAAGGGCAATTTCGTAATTTGCACTTTGTGTCTACGGCCAACATATTCGGAAGCCTATCGGGTCACACACATATGAACATCCAGCCGGATTAAAATGCGGTTATAGATGATAACCAAATAAGGAAAGTTTATCTCGAGACTATAAGGGTTATAGTGGTAAATTAATATGGTGGTATTTATTTATTATGAATAAATATAATACAAGATATTAATTATGATGATTAATTAAATATGTATATTGATACATATGATTTTCGAAAATATGTATATATGATATACATGTATTTTTGCAAATTAATTAATCATAGCATTATATTAATTAAAGAAGTTTCCATAAGTCAATTAATGAAGATATGGGCGCATTCTTGTTGTGTGTATGACACACTTGGATTGTGCAATTTAATTAATGAGATTACCATAATATTAATATGTGATATTAATTGATTTTGAGAAAAATAGATTTATGGTAATAACATAATTTGCATTCAATATAAGATATTGGAAAATTAAATTATGGAAAGAGAGATAAATCACATTAATTGTTTTTCCTTATTTTATTGGAAAGAGATTTTTCTTCTCCTCTACTCCAAGGAAAAGTGGCGCCCCTTATACCTATAAATAAGAGGGATTGCCAAGCTCTTTAGTACACCATTCTTCCAAGAGCAATTGTTCTTGTGAAAAATTGCAAGAACTCATAGTTCTTGTGTAAGAAAGAGGGGGGCTTCCTATAGTGAGTTTGTGAGGGAAGAAAAGGTCCGGTCTAGCAATCGGAACTTTCCAATAGCAATCCATGATGGGATTCCGGCGGGTTGTTCGTGTGGACTGGCGGTAGAGGCCGAACACTTGGGCGGCTCTATGCAGAACTACTCTCCTTAGACGGTCAAAGCGTCGATCTTTTAGATCAACCAAGGTAACCACCGTCTTTAGCTTATTTGTTTATTGCTTAAACGAAGTCGATCTTGGGTCGATAGGAAATAAAATTTTGAATTCCGCTGCGTTCCCGCGTAGATTTCCTAACACATTCAACTTCAATATGTTCCCTCAGTAGACCAGAATGCTGATATTCTCACAAAGGCCATTCCACCGCTTATGTTCAGTAGACTGAGTAGCAAACTTGGCTGTATAGACATATACAACCCAGTTTGAGGGGGTTGATGTATAACATTTATATGATAAAAATTACGATATATTATATATTTTATCAACTCTTTATATATAAAATATAAGAAATTATAACGATAATCTTATGAAATATTAATAGTTATGAATAAATCTAATTAATATAAAATCTAGTAAAAGTAATAAAAAGTTATCAATTTTGTACAGGTTTAGTAACCGGAGTGTCGTGTCAGATTTACGTGGGTATTTTTGGTATTTTATTGCAGATTTTTAGGTAAACCAAGACCCCGAGTGACGGCACTTTTTGAAGTAAAACCATGTCTTTTGAAGGAAGTAAGAAAGTTCCACGAGACTTAAAATTCAAGTCTTGAAAAAAACTGCCTATAAATACAGCAGGATCTCAGACAAAAAAGAGGGTACCAATATATATCTTCTAATCTCTTAAATTAGTAGTAATAATGTATATATTAGTAGGCATTCTGCCATAAATAATGTAGAAGCTGTAGTATCGTTGTAATGCTTGGACGGTTATCGGGAGATCAATGTTGAAGAAGTTGTTGTAATTTCCGGAAGAATACGGCCTCTAAATCAGCAGTTGTAACCTGGTAATATTCTAAAGTTTTATGTTTGTTGTTTTTATGTTTTTCGTTGTAATGTTAGTAGGCTAAATCTATAACTAGCCAAGATATGTAATTGAATTATTTCGATCTTTTTAGTAAAATGGATGATGACTATAACAAAAATTGATTAAAATTGAATTTGATGAATCTTTTTCTACTTGAAATATATTGAAAATATTCGTATTGACGTAATTAACCAATATGAATCGCACCATAACCTAATGACGAACTAAACGGTGAAGTTAGGATATGAGAAAAAAAGTAGGAAAACCGGAGGGTAAAAATGGCCGAGTGAAAACGTGACAACGGAATCCTATTTCCTACCCGGGGGTAGAATTGTTTTATCTTTTGAAAAGAGAAACACTTCTTGAAATTATCTGTACTCGAGATCTTATTACGTTGAAATCACCTGTTTAATTAACAGATCTTAAAATACTGGCCGTATGACAAAACGGGAGTGACCCATGATTAAGATGACATTGGACAGTTGATGAGACATATGACAGTTTCGTACGCTCGTGTGAGAGGGAACTGTTGAGCTGAGGAGTGCACCGTTTCACATATTCAATTGGACCTAATAAAAAGGAAGAACGAGCACATCCATTAAACTAAAAAGATTGAATAATCCAATTACATATATCTTGGCTAGTTCTTTAATAATTATTAGTATTTAATATATTGGTATCTATATACTTTTATATATATATATATATATATATATATATATATATATATATATATATATATATATATATATATATATATATTTTACTTTATGTATTACTATATATATTTATGTATTTATATATATTATAATAGTTTAGTTTTAATTTATGCATTTATTTTCTCGTTTATTAGTATATTAGTGACTCGTATGATAAACCTGCGATTTAGATCGAGTTAATAATAGGCTTGTTTGGTGTTTAACCACACTTAAAAGAATTACCACGTTTCCCTGAGGATTCGACACCTGACTCACCATACTAGCACTACAATTTGACCCGGTACACTGCCGGTAAGGATTATAATAGCACTAGAAAACGTCCGTCAGCTTTCTGGCGCCGTTGCCGGGGAACACATCGCTAATTTTTCTTTGTGTCTATGGTTACTACTTATATCAGCTCAAAATTCTCGAGGATAAGTCAACACTCTTCTTTTCACATTTCTTTTTTTATTTTTTTCGTTGGTACTTACCTTATAAGTAAGTTACCAATTTTTACTATTATTAATTTTGTGTTATTTTCCTTTTTTCGTTAGTTGATGACCAGAAGCGGTAAGGCCCCACTCACTCCTTATAAGCCTGACATAAATACTTACGAAAGGCAGTTAAGAGTAGAGAGTAAACGTTGTCATACTAGTCAGGGAAATCCTGACCACGAATCATCATCAAATCGAGAAACGAGAATGGCCGAAATCAGTGATGAAACACCTGAACAAGGGCTAGAACATGCTCTAGGGCATGGACAACACCCTATTAACCCTAATAATAATCAGAATCCTAATAATAGGAATAATCAAAATCGGAACCAGAATAATCGTAATAACCCACCAAACCCGAGACCTATCTGTGATCAGACCATAAGAAGGAACCAGACTAATAATCCCATTCTTTTACCTAATGAAGGAGCGAACAATTTCGAAATTAAATCTCATCTTTTTGGTTTAATTGACGCAAGAGCCCAATTTTTAGGAGAGGATGATGAAGATCCACATCATCATCTCTATCTTTTCGAAGAATTGTGCAATACAGCCAAAAGTCAAGGTGCTCATCGTGAATTAACGAGGATGTCTATGTTTCCTTTTTCTTTAAAAGGACGAGCACGAGATTGGTTTATGTCTCTTCCACATCACTCACTGACTAGTTGGGAGGATATTCAAACCGAATTTTTGAAACAATATTTCACTCCTGGACGAAATTTGGAATTAAAAGTCGAGGTTGCTAACTTTAGACAAGGATCCGAAGAAACGCTTGGGAATGCCCAGGAGAGATTTAAAAAACTATTAAGAGCTTGTCCCGACCATGGTTATTCCTTAGATATGCAAATCCAACTTTTACGTCGTAAATTATGAAAAGACTCACGTGCGGATGTAGATCATGCATGTGGTGGTTCTTTAATGATGAGTGAAGCACAAACGAGTTTACGATGCTATAGAAAAGATTTCCAAGAATAACAGAATGTGGGAAACCGGTTCTAGCACCAGAAAATTAGCTTTTGCAGGAGAATGTACATCTAATACAGAAGTTCTAGCACATTTGGAGAATTTGAGTAGGAAATTTGATGGCCTACAATCTAACAAAAACCTAAGTTCAGAAAATAGTACACCCACTGAATACTCGAATCAGGATAATATGCCATTAGGGATTGAAGAACCAACAGGATATTCGAGAGAAGAGGTAAGTTTTCTTCAGCAGCATAGGAATTTGAACAATGCATATTCAAACTCGTTTAATGCTATTAGAAGAGACCACCCAACTTTTCGATGGTCTAAAAACCCTAGTAAGCAAGGACAACCGCCATATCCAGTTCCATATAGGAAATCGTCTAATAATCAAGTTTATCAGGGAGATACCTCTAATCAGAATTTACAATCATTACCCAGATCCTATCCTCAACACACCACTCACAGTATACCAGTAACTCAAAGTTCAACTCAGCCTGCAGAAGGGATTGAAAAATGGGAGAAACTAATGGAAAATATAATGGGTGTGGTGTCTACTCAATCTAAAAATATGGAAACAATGATGACTTCTATAGGTACAGTCACTAAAGATATGAGTACAATAAAAACATCTATGAGTGGCCATGATACTAGAATGAGAACGATAGAAGCATCATTAAGAAATATGGAAGATCATTTGAGTAGGGAAGGGGAACGTAAAAACAGTAGACCACCAGGAGGATTACCAAGTAACACTGAAAGAAATCCGAGAGAGGTAAATGCTGTAGTTACCAGAAGTAGAAAACTCTGTGGTAGTAATGGAGTAGAAAGTTTCGGAAATAATGAAGTAGAAGATGATTTAGATGGTAAGAATGATGAAACTAAAAATGAACATGAATTCACTGATGAGGAAGAAATTATAGAAAATTTCTTGAAAGGAAATAGAAGTAGTGAACCTGAAAATAAAGGTGAGAAATGGGTAAAAATCCCGAGAATTCTGAAAGATCCCATGGATGAAGATTTAAGAAATTTATTCAAGGAACATGTTAGAGTGAATGATACTGAAAACAAGGATGATAAACAGGAAGAGTTGAAAAATTCTAAAGAAGAGATCGATTCAGGGAGCGTTTTAAAGAAAAAATTTCAAGATCATGAGACATGGCAAACAAGTAACACTCCAAGATTTAAGGAGAAATGAAAAGAGAAAATGACTTCGGGATCAAAGGTTATAGATTTAGAATCTTTACCTTACCCACCTAAAGATCAAATTAAAAAAATAAAAACTGATAAGAAGTATGCTCGTTTCCTTGATACTTTTCGTCATCTTCATGTTAATATCCCTGTTATCGAAGCTCTAGTTAATATGCCTGTCTATGGAAAGTTTCTGAAAGACATTCTCTCAAACAATAAAAAGTTAGAAGAATATGAGAATATTTGTCTCAATGAAGAATGTTCTACAATTTTACAGCATAAATTACCACCTAAAATGAAAGATCCTGGTAGTTTAACAATTCCTTGTGAAATTGGAGGATTTTTGTTTAAAAAAGTACTATGTGATCTTGGAGCAAGTATTAATCTCATGTCTTATGAAGATTATAAGAAACTAGGCATAGGAAAACTTACGAATACTGAAATGACTCTTCAAATGGCAGATAGATCACTCAAGTACCCCAAAGGAATTATCGAGGATGTATTGGTTAAGATAGATAAATTCTACTTCCCAGTAGATTTTGTAGTCATGGAAATGGAAGAAGGATATTCAGCACCACTTATTCTAGGTCGACCATTCCTAGCTACAGGAAGAACATTAATCGATGTCCAAAAAGGAGAATTAATACTGAGAGTTAACGAAGATACAGTTGCTTTCAATATATTCAAAGCTATGAAACATCCATACAGATCACCAGAATCAAGTTCTTTTATAGAGGATATTCATAATGTCTATGATATTCAACTACCAGTTTATGAAGACAGATTAGAAGAATGCCTAGCCTTGTCTATCTATAAAGAGAATAAGAAGGACACTGACATGAAAGAGATAATCCTTTATCTAAATAAAGGAAGTTTTCATCCTAAACCACCATGGCATCAGTATCTGGAATTAGAACTAGAAGGACCAGTTCTAAAACCTTCAGTAGAAGATCCACCCATTAATCTAGAATTGAAACCACTTCCTTTAAATCTTAAGTATGCTTTTCTTGAAACTAATAATCTATTACCGGTTATTATTTCGTCAACCTTAACTGAGCTACAAGAAGACCAATTACTTAGAATATTGAAAAAACATAAGAAAGCATTTGGTTGGACAGTAGCTGATATTCAAGGAATTAGCCCTGAGATTTGCGTTCATAAAATTATTCTAAAGGAGGACGCTAAACCTTGTATTCAGCCACAACGCCGCTTCAATCCGAATTTGCAGCTAATTGTTAAGAAAGAGGTTATTAAACTATTAGAAATGGGGTTAATCTTTCCTATATCTGATAGTGAATGGGTAATTCCAACTCAAGTGGTACCAAAGAAAGGAGGTTTCACAGTAAAGGAAAATGATAAAAATGAATGGATTCCGACAAGAGAAATTACCGGATATCGAATGTGCATTGATTTTCGAAAACTTAAAGATCATACTAAGAAAGATCATCATCCACTTCCATTCATAGTGCAAATGTTGGAACGCTTACGTGGACATAAGTATTACTGTTTCTTAGATGGTTATTCAGGATATTTACAAATATTCATAGCAGCAGGAGATAGAGAAAAGACCACTTTCACTTGTCCGTATGGAACCTTCGCTTATAAGAGAATGCCGTTTGGTTTATGTAATGCACCAGCTACATTTCAGAGATGCATGATGGCTATATTTTCTGACATGGTCGAGAAGTTTTTAGAAATTTTTATGGACGACTTTAGTGTATACAGAGATTCCTTCGATGAATGTTTATCGCACTTAGAACGAGTGTTACAACGTTGTGAAGATACCAATTTAGTTTTAAACTTGGAAAAATGTCACTTAATGGTTTCAGAAGGGATTGTTCTAGGACATAGAATCTCTGAAGTAGGTATCGAAGTTGATAAAGCTAAAGTCGAGGTAATCGAAAAGTTACCTCCACCAGTTAATTTAAGAACTTTGAGAGGATTTCTTGGACATGCAGGTTTTTATAGGAGATTTATTGCAGATTTCTCGAAAATAGCAAAATCTCTAAGTCATTTGCTTGAAAAGGAAGTACCTTTTAACTTTGATAGTAAATGTATGGAAGCCTTTCAGACCCTAAAAGCGAGGTTAACTACTGCACCAGTGCTAGTAGCACCAGATTGGAGTTTGCCGTTTGAAATTATGTGTGATGCGAGTGATTTAGCTGTAGGAGCTGTTTTAGGTCAAAGATATAACAAAGTACTCAAAGCAATTTACTACGCATCTCACACATTAAACGCAGCTCAACTTAATTACGCAACTATAGAAAAAGAACTGTTGGCTGTAATTTTTGCCTTAGATAAGTTTAGATTGTATATCGTTGGATGTAAGGTTATTATCTATACAGACCATTCAGCCCTGAAGTACTTACTAAGTAAGAAAGATGCTAAACCATGTCTTCTTAGATGGATTCTCTTACTACAAGAATTTGATATAGAAATTAAAGATAAAAAGGGAAGTGAAAATGTAGTAGCAGATCATCTAAGTAGAATGGAAAATGAAGAAAAGGGAATTGAAATACAAGATTCATTTCCTGATGAACAACTGTTTAGAATCGATACTCCTTCAACCATGCAATTATTAAAGAATAGAATTCCTTCTAAGGAAATGACACCCTGGTTTGGAGATATCGTTAATTACTTTACCTGTGATTATATTCCATCTCATTGGACTTGGCAACATAAAAAGAAATTCTTTTACGACTTAAAATTTTATTACTGGGAGGAACCAGACCTTTTCCGTAAATGCTCAGATGGGATAATCAGAAAATGTGTGCCTAATAATGAGATTTTAAGTATTTTATCGTTTTTCCATGATCGTGAGGCATGAGGTCACCATGGAGGATGGAAAACTACTTTCAAAGTTTTACAATGTGGTTTTTATTGGCCTACACTGTATAGAGATACATATAAATATGCGAAATCTTGTGAATCATGCCAAAAATGGGGAAATATATCGAAGAAACATGAAATGCCTCTTCAACCGATTTTAGAGTGTGAATTGTTTGATGTTTGGGGTATAGATTTCATGGGACCTTTCCCTATATCTTTTGGAAAAAGATTTATTCTTGTAATGGTAGATTATGTTTCAAAATGGGTAGAAGCTGAAGCTCTTCCAACTAATGATACCAAAGTTGTCATAAGGTTCCTTAAAAGGAATATATTTACTAGGTATGGCATTCCGAGAGCTATCATTAGTGATAGAGGGTCACACTTTTTCAATAGACCATTCACCAAGATAATCGAAAAATATGGTGTAACACATAAGTTAGGCACACCCTATCATCCGCAGACCAGTGGTCAGGTAGAGGTGTCTAATAGAGAAATTAAAAGAATTGTAGAAAAGACAGTGGACTCAAATCGTAAAAACTGGGCAGAGAAACTGGATGATGCATTATGGGCATACATAACAGCCTTTAAAACACCAATTGGTTGTTCTCCCTACAAACTAGTTTTTGGTAAATCTTGTCATCTCCCAGTTGAATTAGAACACCGGGCCTTTTGGGCTATTAGATTTTTGAATTTCGATCCTAAGGCTGTCGGTGATCACAGATTACTTCAATTAACAGAACTAGAAGAATTTCGTCTTGATGCTTATGAAAACGCTCGAATCTACAAGGAACGCACGAAATCTTTTCACGATAAGAGAATTTATAGTCGTGAGTTCCATGTAGGTGATCGAGTGTTATTGTACAATTCACGTTTAAAGTTATTTCTGGGTAAGCTTAAATCAAGATGGACAGGTCCATTTAGAGTAACAAAGGTTTACAAATGCGGAGTCGTTGAACTAACTAATGGAAATACAACATTTATAGCCAATGGCCACAGGGTGAAGCTGTTTGTGGAAAGTGAAGGGATCTCATTGAAAAAGGAAGTAATGTTGCTAATCGATCCTCCGCAAAACTAAACGCAGGAAAACTAAGTTCAGCTGAATCCCAGGTGCTATCTTTCTTTACTTTACTTTTATATGTTTAAACTAGTTTCGTCTTTTACCGGACAGACGTAAAAGAACTGGATGCCTTTTTTAGATAGATTAGGAGTTTTTATTTTGCTTTTGAAGTTAGGCCTTGATAAAGATGTCGCGTTTATAATAGAAGCTTCAGTTTTTGAGAAAAACAAGCAATTATTAAGAGAGATCAGATTGAAAGAGGTATGTAATAGAAAATTGAGAAGTTCGATAAAGAGAAGGGCAAAGTTTTTAATGCGATGCAGAATCTGTGGAAAAAGTGAGCATAATGGGAAATGTGGAGAAAGCACAACCAAATCTCAGGATGAGTGTTTGAATGTTGTTAAGAAGGGAACGATTAGGTGGTTATCCGAAAATCCCGATGGAGATCAAAGAGAAAATTCGAACGCCTCATTTCTCAAGATTAGGTTGATAGAACGTTATATCAGAACTCTGGAAGATTTAGAAATAGAGGAATTAGGAACCCTATAAGTTCTAAAATATTTATAAATTTTTTTATATAACTTTTGAAAATTTTATATAAAGGATCTTTATGAAATTATTTAAAGTTTTATAATTTTTTTTTATAAAAGGTTTTAATTAAAATTAGCGAAGTATCACTAAGGTTTTATAAAGATTTTATTAAGTTTTATAAAGTTTTTAAATATATATATATATATATATATATATATATATATATATATATATATATATATATATATATATATATATGGTCGGATCGATCCGACATCACCCCAGATCGATCCGGGACCTGAAAAACCTAAAAAGAACGGGTTCTCCCTTTCTTCTTCCTCTTCCAAATTTTTTTCTTCCAACAGCCGCCCCCACCCTCTCCCCCACTCGAAATTTTTTCTTCAAAATCATCACTAAAAATCACTCTCACACCACCCCAATCCTTATATTCTTCTCATTTTCCTCTCTTCTCTTCAATCTTTCATTCAAATTTGAAAATTTTTCAAGAAAAGCTTCAACTTTCAATCCGGCGACATTCATCTTTTCCGGCCAACTCTTCAACCCTTTTCGCACTATAAGGTAACAAATTAGTAATGTATTTTGTTAATTTCGTTTTTTATGCAACTTTTAATTTATTTTCAACTGTTTTATTACTCATTTGTGTATTGTTGTTTTGTTTGATTTGTTTGTTTTGTTGTTTTTAAATTATTGTGTCATTATCGTAGAATGGCCGAATCATCAAAAGCCGCTAAAAAACGTAAGCCACATATCCCTACCCAAATCCCAGTCATAGGGACAAGGCCTTTAACAGATGAAGAATTGGCCGTTAGTTTTGAAAGAACCGCATCTAGAGCAGCTAGAAATTCCTTAAAGAATAAGTTTGGAAAGTGTCTAGTTGCGATAGAGAGGGGTTTAGATTTCAAGGATTTGGGAGAGGAAGTAAAGGCAATTTTTGAAAGGAGACAGTGGTTGGAGTTAGCCAGTTTAAGAGAAGGTGAAGTTAACACAACCTTGGTTGCTGAGTTTTATTCTCTGTTAGCAACTCATAATGCAACAGAGGACGGTGAGTTAACTTCTGTAACCTTAAGAACCAGGACAGTGCCGTTCAATCCTCACATTATAAATGCTATATATGGTATTCCTGATATACCAGAAGAGGAGGATTATTATACAGTGTGGAATCTTGATGAACCGGCAGATTTTGACCATGTAGTCTTGACAATCCAAAACGAGTTAGATCCTACAACTGTATGGCGTGAAAACAGATTCTCATATGGAAAGTGTATAAGGGATATGAGAGCCATTAAGCGTTTTATCAGTTCGACTCTTTACCCTACTCGTCATTTGACATCTTTTGGTAAGGAGGACCTATGTATTGCATGGGCTATGGTCAATGATATACCTGTGGATGTAGGCAAGGTAATGTATAAACGGGCCAAGGAATTTGTAACGACTGCTAAACTAGGCAGTCATATGCCTTTTCCTTGTTTTATTTCTTCTTTGTGTCGGCAAATAGGTGTTCCTCAGCTGCCTAATGATAACCTGGTTACGGTTGATGAAACATTGATAGGCCCTAGTTTGCCAGCTCAACCGGCGGGAAGAATAGATTTTATGAACCCAAACTGGCGTCAACCTCAGCCTATTCCACCTTTTTCTCAACCCTCCACTGTTCCTCCATCATCTAGTCAACCATAAACTCAGCTTCCAAACACCATCATTTACGACATGTTTCAATCCTTGTCCAATGATGTTCATCGTGATAATGCCAATATGGCTATTTATGCGGAAATGAATAGGTAGTGGTCTGAAGATTTGAGACAAGGCATGCGTGGTATATATCAGATGAATCTACTTCAGAACCCTGCCTACGATGAAATGAACATTCCGCAATGCCAATCTGAGCCGTATACCATGCCCGATATAATTCCACCAATGCCACCTCAATCAAATTTCCAACAAATGCCACATTCTTTTGGAAATCAAACTAGTAGTATAGGTGATTTTTCAATAGGTACCACGGCAGCAACATCCATTTGGGGAGGATTTGGATCATTTGCTCACACGACGACAGGATGGGGAAGCACTTTTTCTGATATCACGACAGGGATGAGTTCTATGGGATTCGATGGCTCGGTTAGGATGTCGACGCCTTTTCCAGAACCATTCCATGCATCGACTCATGATCCTGCTAATTCTCAAGCCATTCCGAGTTCGAGCTATGTCGAGATGAGTGATGATGAGGAGTAATTTAAAACATTCTATGATTATTGACACTTAAACAATTTATTTTCGAACAACTAGTTTATGATTTTATTTTCGTTTGAGTTTATTTTCGTGTGATTTTATTTACGCACCGTGCAGTAAAGTTTGTCGTTATCAATATTCTATAAAAATAACATAATAAAATAAGAAACCAAAGTTATTGAGCAAAAATATCAAACTAGAAAAAATTCTGGGTAACTTTCACGCTAAAACCAATTCTGTCCGTGAATAGTAGTTCCCGGATCGATCCGACCTGATCCCAGATCGATCCGGCGTGAGTGTACCGACCTGACATAGATGTTTAGCTATTAGTCCGGATCGATCCGGCCCTTTCCCGGTTCGATCCGGAAAGTCCAAAAACGCCAAAACGGAGATTTTTTCTACTGTTGGATGATGGGTAAGTTTCTATAAAAGGAAATAGCCAGCTCTCCTTACCATTGCTCATTCCTTTCTTATTTCTATCTGCATAAGCTTCCTTATCTGTAATAAAATTATGTCTAATCGCTTATCCCCCTCTATTAATAGTTATGAACCACATAGTCCTGACAGTGTGGTTCCCGAGAGTCAAGCCTCTTGTTTTCATAACAATTTTCCGAGACGTCTAAATTTTGTTCAATCTCTTATTCTGTTGGAGAAAGGTTTAAACACGGAGAAGATAGATCAGTGGGGACGAAATCTAATCCGAGGTTGTGGATGGAGAAAGCTGATTAGGAATCCCAGAGGTAGAATTAGCATTTCGATTGTTCGAGATTTTTATGCATCTCTTTCTGATATAACGACGGTAGCCTCGTCTCATCTTATCACTGTTAGGGGTATCATTATATCTTTTTCTCCAGTCATTATTAATCAAAATTTTGAAATCCCGCCATCTACCTTTGATCCAAACCCACACTTCGAGTTTCTATGGGAACTTGGAAATGCTTATAATGTTGTCAATCGTACTGCCGAAGCATTCCAGTACGTGTTTCCCCTTTTTGATCATGACTATGACTCATCCACTCTGGCTTTACCCCCTCATATGAGGGCATGGAAACACTTCATTAATTCACGGATCTATCCCACTAGTGACTTTTTGGGGGTTACGGATGAAGAGATGCTGCTGTTGTATGCACTCACGGTTGGGGCATATATTGACTGGGGGATATTGATGTACAAGACAACAATCAATTTTGCGGTAGAAAGGCGTAATAGAGGAAGGCCACTGCCGTTTGCTTGGCTTATATCTCAACTTTGTGTTCATCTGAATCAAGTACCTGAGTTTAATACGGATGAGATTTTTCCATCTTGTGGTTCTCAATTGGGACTACTTCCGGTCGATACTCCCGGATGTTCATCAACGGTTTAATATGTTGTTTAAATGGTCAGTTTGTTAGAAATCAGTTGGAAGTTGTTAGCAGTGAGATGTTTAAGATGGTAGTTATTTAAGTTAGTAGATTAATATGTTGTTTAATTATTTTTCTTTAGGTTTGTAATAGTCTTTATGATGTTTAATATATATGTTTTTTTTATTATTATTATGTTGGTTCTATTAGTAGAAACATAATAATACACGCAAGTAATATCGCTAAAATAATAACATTCATCTAAAATTTTAATTTTATTTTCGAACCTACTTTTTTATTACTCACTGAACATCGAGACGATGCCACTTCGTAAGTGGGGAGTAGAGTTAGGTTAGTAAATAAAAATTAAAATTTTCATATAAATTTATACATAATTGCTTAATACTTAGTTTAATTTTCTTGAATAAATTTAAGTAGATAATATATAATTAATATGAATAAAAATAATATAAATTGGTAATAATAGATTTTAATTAAGTAAAGTAAATTAGATATATTATAATTATATTATATATGTCAGTTTTAGATTTTTATAAGATTTTAAGTATATGTAATTATACATAAATATTATCAGGTAATGTTTTTTTGAAATTTAGCAAATATACTTATATTTATAATGAAATGTTAGAATAATTTTCTTTTCAAAAACGAAATATGAATATGGAATCGAACTAGGGATGACGATTTTTGGCATAACTTTGTTCAGCTATAGCCAAATAGCCTACCTGAATAAAATTTCCAATTTTTGTCCCCACCTCAGCCAAATAGAGTGGCTAGACCTCACTCGAAATAGCCAATTGTGATTAAACCAATTATAACCGACCCTTAGCCTATTTTGGTCTACATTTCCTAAAAATCCCACGAGTTTGTACGTACTTATGAAAGGAGATGATGACATAAAAGTTAAGTATCGATGCAAAAGAATGGTATATGCTGAAATTGGAAAAGTTAGATAAGGTATTCGATCTCACCTCATGACGCTTGCAAGATAGTCGATTTTGGCAATGAGTTCGGGTATGTTAGTATTCTATGAAAAAAAAAAGAGAAAATCTGAAAAAAGTATCAGAATGTTATTAATCGAGATATTTTTGATCAAAAATATGAAGGTGTAAGTACGTACGACTTGCTTCTTTCTCTTTTGATTTCTTTTTTTATCCTTTCGATTAACCAACACCCTGAGCCTAAAAACGTTATAAGCCACTTTGCCAACTACTTGACTTAGTCCTTGATTCCAAATATTTCATATAAGTTGAGATAAGAGAATAATTCTAGAATTTTAATTATATTTACTAAGTAGATTATGTAGAATTTCATTTAAATGATATTTGATAAATAATTTATCTAAGTTATATACGCTTTTTATCTTGTTAATTTCTAATTAAGAAAGATATAATTAATATATTTATAATATTGAAATGATATTTTACTAACTTGAGATTTAATCTACCAAGTATATCATTTTTATTGTAATTTTTATATATTACCGCTTATTTTGCTCGAGGACGATCAAAGAGCTAAGTGGGGAGTAGTTGATGTATAACATTTATATGATAAAAATTACGATATATTATAAATTTTATCAACTCTTTATATATAAAATATAAGAAATTATAACGATAATCTTATGAAATATTAATAGTTATGAATAAATCTAATTAATATAAAATCAAGTAAAAGTAATAAAAAGTTATAAATTTTGTACCGGTTTAGTAACCGGAGTGTCGTGTCAGATTTACGTGGGTATTTTTGGTATTTTATTGCAGATTTTTAGGTAAACCAAAACCCCGAGTGACGGCACTTTTTGAAGTAAAACCATGTCTTTTGAAGGAAGTAAGAAAGTGCCACGAGACTTAAAATTCAAGTGGATCATCAATTCGCAGTAGTATTATCGAATTATATTTTCGACGAACAAATGGCCCATCAAAAAGGAATTTTCTGAAGAAGAGTCATTCATGAAAGTTATAGATCTTTTCAAGAGCTTTCCAATGCTTCTTGAATCATGTCATTTGGAGATCCAGAGCTCAAGTTATGATTTTATCAAGTTTCAGATCAAGATGTGAAAAATGCTACCCGGATCAATCCGGATTAACCTCGGATCGATCCGGCCTTTCAGTTAGGAAACATAATGATGTGATTAGCATGTGATTCTGTAGAGGATAAGCTGTGGGATAATATTTTTTATTCCCGGATCGATCCGGCTTCACCTCGGATCGATCCGGCCTTGAAAAAAACTGCCTATAAATACAGCAGGATCTCAGACAGAAAAGAGGGTACCAATATATATATATTCTAAACTCTTAAATTAGTAATAATAATGTATATATTAGTAGGCATTCTGCCATAAAAAATGTAGAAGCTGTAGTATCGTTGTAATGCTTGGACGGTTATCGGGAGATCAATGTTGAAGAAGTTGTTGTAATTTCCGGAAGAATACGGCCTCTAAATCAGCAGTTGTAACCTGGTAATATTCTAAAGTTTTATGTTTGTTGTTTTTATGTTTTTCGTTGTAATGTTAGTAGGCTAAATCTATAACTAGCCAAGATATGTAATTGAATTATTTCGATCTTTTTAGTAAAATGGATGATGACTATAACAAAAATTGATTAAAATTGAATTTGATGAATCTTTTTCTACTTGAAATATATTGAAAATATTCGTATTGACGTAATTAACCAATATGAATCGCACCATAACCTAATGACGAACTAAACGGTGAAGTTAGGATATGAGAAAAAAAAGTAGGAAAACCGGAGGGTAAAAATGGCCGAGTGAAAACGTGACAACGGAATCCTATTTCCTACCCGGGGGTAGAATTGTTTTATCTTTTGAAAAGAGAAACACTTCTTGAAATTATCTGTACTTGAGATCTTATTACGTTGAAATCACCTGTTTAATTAACAGATCTTAAAATACTAGCCGTATGACAAAACGGGAGTGACCCATGATTAAGATGACATTGGACAGTTGATGAGACATATGACAGTTTCGTACGCTCGTGTGAGAGGGAACTGTTGAGCTGAGGAGTGCACCGTTTCACATATTTAATTGGACCTAATAAAAAGGAAGAACGAGCACATCCATTAAACTAAAAAGATTGAATAATCCAATTACATATATCTTGGCTAGTTCTTTAATAATTATTAGTATTTAATATATTGGTATCTATATACTTATATATATATATATATATATATATATGTATTACCGTTTATGTATTACTATATATATTTATGTATTTATATATATTATAATAGTTTAGTTTTAATTTATGCATTTATTTTCTGTTTATTAGTATATTAGTGACTCGTATGATAAACCTGCGATTTAGATCGAGTTAATAATAGCTGTTTGGTGTTTAACCACACTTAAAAGAATTACCACGTTTCCCTGAGGATTCGACACCTGACTCACCATACTAGCACTACAATTTGACCCGGTACACTGCCGGTAAGGATTATAATAGCACTAGAAAACGTCCGTCAGGCGTGGAAATATTACATTATTATTTCATGTAACACTATACTTGTATACATTATTTATAACATGACACATTAATTGTATTGTATAAACAATTAATATGTCATAAAGTAACTATATTTTGTCCTATTATGAAATAGCCACCCATAGGAGTATCTAGCCGCCCATAGCACTTAATACTCTACTAGGACCTCTCACCTTCAAGCTTGTATCTATTAATACTCATTCTTTTATCATGAATAAACAAGTTGAGTTTACTCAAGTACTATTGCTTTCTAGAACTCTCTTCACATGCTATATTACATGCCGCAACACTTGTGTGCATTAGACCGACAGGTTATCAAAATCATTCCCCCAGCAATTAGTATTTGGCCATGAGCCTAATGTTTCACATTTGAGAATTTTTGGATGTGCGGTGCGTTGGAAGTAGCGCCCGAAAGACAATTTATATAATTGTTTTTAAAATTAATAAATGACAGATTTATTCTCATCTTATTACTTGCTTCGTGCTTGTAAGTAATACACTACTGAAAACCCTAAGTTGTATCGTATGTATCCATATAACTAGTGTGTGTCACATATGAGGATTATGTTTATGGTGATACACTTGAAATGTTAGTCCGTGGTGAACTTAATCAAAGTATGGGGTCTATTGATTAAACCACCATTAATGCGCCCAGAACACTTTATGGTGTGACCGTCTTATCCGGACCGTCGATATTGGTTATCTAAGTGGGGCATTTATATATGATGATAGTCATATAAGACTGGACCGATTTAATCTGCGTTGCTCATATAATTCCGTGATTGAGAAATCTTATTAAATCACAAGATGATCATATATGGATTAACCTTAATCCTGAAGTGATTTCATACTCCTACTGGTTTCAGGATAGGGTTTGATGTGTTCGTTAAGGATCGCTAGGAGGTGCGGTCCGAATCACTTTCACGTTGGCACTATTCTGGAATGAGTGAGAAGTGTGTGTTTCACAGATATGGAATCCATTCCTTCCTGCGGGAAGTAGAAAGACAATCCCCTTATTTGTTAATCCTAGAAACCAGGGACGGACCCAATGTGTAATGGGTGGGGGCCAGTGCCCCCACAGAGATCCGAAAATCAACGTATTTTTGTAGGTAAAAAATGTAGAAACACTATTGATGCCCCTACTCTCTTTTTGAATTTGTTCCGATGCCCCCACTGAGATTTTTTTCTGGGTCCGTCACAGCTAAAAACTGATCGATCCATGGAGTTCGTATTGGTTATGAACTAATTGATCACTAGTGGGTTAATGGTAAATAAGGATAAGATGTATTGAAGAAGGTTTACGGAAATAATCCTGCTTCATTACAGATAGTCCACGGAGGGTTAGTTTATATGTAATGATTATATCAACGGACATTTAACGACTCGACTCGACGTTTTGAGAATAAGTTCTATCTATAATAGATAGAGTTCAGTTTCAGATTTATAGTGGCATAATTCAGGAATTAATGAGTTAAGTACAAATATTCTGTTTGATTAATATTTATTTAATTTATGGTAGCTACTGGTAATAGGTCCAAGGTCCCCGGGTTGGCTCCTAACACGCGAGTATTTTTCTCGTTTTATGGAACCTCGAGAATAAATTAAATAGTTGGTCTATTTAATGAATGCAAATATTATTTATTTGGTAAATAATATGTAAAATAGAAAAGACATTTTCTATTAAAAATAATGACATAATGGCGTCTCACATGTAGATAAATTAGGAAAAGAAATTTTTCTAGATTATGTCACATGTGTAATTAATTAATTATCCATTTGTTGGATAATTAATGGAAAAGAGATAAAGAGATTGATTTTTTGGGAATTATCTCTTATCTTTTGGCAAATATCTTTTCCTAATGGGAATAGGTAATTGTATTGTGAAAATGATAACTCTCTCTTTACTAGTTATTTTCCTATATAAAGAGAGTTCTCCCAACACAATAAGACTGACAATTGGCGCCACAACATAAATAAAAAGGAAGAAAA
The DNA here is from genome assembly GCA_036785695.1 of Gentiana straminea. NCBI lineage: Eukaryota > Viridiplantae > Streptophyta > Magnoliopsida > Gentianales > Gentianaceae > Gentiana > Gentiana straminea. The sequence goes on along the minus strand of JAVUPR010000278.1, from coordinate 498,693 downwards.
ATTAGTTTCTTGCCAACGATCCATCTTAGTGGTTTACTTTTACGCACTTATTTTCATGTTTGATAATTTATGTGAGATAACAATGCCATGACATGCATCATATTCATGAATTCCACTCCTAGCATATGCATATATGTAGATAATTAATCGTGATATTAATTAGGCATGTATGACACGATAATTAATTTAGATTAAAGATAAATTAAATTAATTAAAATGAATGGAATTTTATCGGGCTATAAAATTCACTCGGTAAATTTAATTTTGGGATCTAAAAATCGTTCGTGGTTTTTAATTATGTAGTGACTACATAAAAGAATTTTAATAATTGAAAAATTGGAAAATCCGGAAAAGTTGGACACCAACTGAGCAAAAGGTTCGAATATTGGTTCGGGCGGTCAACAGGGCTTCGGCTCGACTCGACTTGTCCGTCCAAGTGCGGGGTTAGCCACGGGTGTCCGGAAAGGTCAAGCTATCCGGCGAGCCGAGGCTCAATAGGACAACCTTAGCCCGATTTTCAACCCAGCACCCGCACACGTGCGACGGTTCGGCTCAATAGGGCAGCCTTAGCCCGATTCATCCAGTAGTCGTATATGAACCAACGAAGAGGACGTGTCGGCTTAGCAAATCCCGACACCGTTCGGTGAACTTGGTTAAAGCTCAGCCAGGGTTTAATACCGATAAGTTGGTGATTGCTTTTCAAGATTTATTGTTTTCAAATTATTGAGATAAAATTCTACGATCCTAAAATTTTATCATGACCAATTAGGACTATAAAATTCTTTGGTGAATTTTAATTGTGCAGTGTCTACACAAGAAATATTCTAAGTAATCGATAAATAGTGTCACTAGTTAGACGGTATTTGGAACCGACAAACTAGTGGGAGCTTTGAATTTTATGATTTATTGTTTTTTGGATTATTAGAAAACTATAAAGTCCTAATGTATTGGGATTATAAAATTCTTGGTGAATTTTAATTCTGTAGCGTCTACACGAGGAATTTTAATAAATCCATAAAATTGGAATATCGTGAATATACTGACACTAGTTAGACGGTATTTGGAACCGATGAACTAGTGGGAGGATAAATTTAAATATTCATGATTTATTGTTTTTCGGATTGTAAATAAATTCTGAAAATCCTAATAAGACTACCTAATTTTCAAAATAACGAGTGGGAGCGGGAAGGTGACAACCGACCCCATGGCCTCTACTGTTGACACAAGCACGTGAGAGAATGGTGACGCCTCGTGCCGCTTTGATTTCGGCTCCCTACGGATGGCCTTCACCGCTATCAAAATTCAAGGCTTGGTCTCCAAAAGGATAGGATTTTGAGTACTCGTCGGGTCACTGACCTACCCTACGGCGGCATACTCGGGGCATACTTGAAAATCTAAACTAGTAGGTCACACTCACAAGGATATTTTAGGAAATATCTGGGCTGAAAAAGGAAGGTAATCAACAATTAAATAGGAGATGTTCGATTCTTAAATGGTTTAATTGTTGAGAGAGATTGTCTCAATTTAATCGTTATCTCTTTGACCTAACCTATGGCGGCACTGTAGGTGTGAGATTAAATCCTTGGAATGGTAGGATAAACTGCATGCATGACATCACATTTATTATTCCTAAAATTTTTAAATGTTGTGGTGTATGATTTGATTTATATTTCTGTCAAACTTTATTTTCGCAACTACGTATCATCTCTAGGCATCTATACTGCTAAATACGATAAACTGACTAGTAACGACTTCATGAAAGTGGAAAAGTAACGAGAACGTTGAACTTGTTAATCGAGAATGCAAATTAATTTTTTTCGGAAGAGGATGTTCCTCTTGAGCCTACAAACTTAAGTGACATTAATAAGTATGTCACTGCTGTAACTCATGATGAACGGGAGACAAAATAAAATTAGTTCAAAGATGATGAGAATGATTTGGTATCAATCTCACAGGACTTCCCACAGTTCACGAGTAGTGTCTACTCAAATGAACTGCTAGTTCGTGGCTATTTCCTTTTAAAGAAATCCAAGAATGGGAAAAAATGTCTAAAAAGGTATGTCATCAAAACTAAATAAGTTAAAGGCTAAACCGAAATATTATTACAAGAAAGTATAGGATAAGGAAAGTGATTTCGGATCACCAACCCATGAATCCTCAAAAACTTTCTTAACCGAGTAATTTGACTCAGAAGCTAAAGTTCTTTTGCAAGAACAATGTAGCTGGGCATTCATGATGAAGAGTAGACAACGGGCAGTTATTTCAGCTAATATAGTGGGAGTGATATAAGGAAACAAATTTCGGATTTTAATCCTTGAATGTCGTAGAAATTGAATTGATGTTTTCAGATTCAATGGGACAAATTGATTCACTTTCACATCGACAATATTGTTGCCTTAAAGAAAGTGAATATGACATTTGTATACGATTCCGAGACTCGGACTTTTGTTTGATAAAGTCAGAATCACTAAGTAATTCTGAAAAAGTATATGTAACACATCATAAACTATTATGACAAATGGTTTCCGTATTTAGATAAACAATTCATCAGCATCTATTAATTAGTGCATATATCCTAGAGATAAGATCTGAAGACTGGCTAAGGGTGATTCCTATCTCCCAGTCTAAGAACACTATCTCCAAGGAAAAATGACTAAGTAAACTTTCTATTAGGAAAGGTTAATAGAGCTAAATACGTATCATAGCTTGTTCATATTGACCTTCGGGGTCTTATGAAGGATACAAGCTAGTGGGAGCTTTTGACTAATAGATTTTTTTGGTCTAATGACTCGAAACGCCGATTAGTTTGTCTAAATATTTGGAGGAATCTCTAATATTACCAGAGAAGCAAGTATTCCATGCTCAGATATAGGCTATAGCATTTGGAACTGATGCTCGGCCTACCTCCGAGTGAAACGATTTCACTGAAAGGATAAACCATGTATTTTCTTGTATAGTTATTGATATGCTACATTACACTGCTTAACTCAATTAAGATATTAGTTGCAAAATAATGATTTACATTGTTATGTAATACCGAGAAGTCTACCTAGAAGATGCTTATGAATTTATGGATAAGGAGTGAACTACGTTTACTCCACTTCCGTAAATAGAGGCGTTTAGCACTTGATGCTTGAAGGTTGGACTGGAGATTTTGCATACACGTTCAGATTGACTGTTCATAAAATATCTTAGTACTATGAGTGAAGGTTGGTTATAAGATTCTGAAGATCGGATAATGACGGTTGTACTGTCCCACCCTTTCTGAAAGAATGTTTAAACAACAACCTTGGACCTTGAAGTAAAGATACTCAAGGAGTTACTATCTGATTTAATCAGGCCACATCCAACATTGGTTGTTGGTGATTACACTGATAAATATCACTAAACTATATCAGAATATGAATCCACCCGAATGCAGTGGGAGTATGGTTTAACTATTGACCCACTGTGATTATGCAGACTTAATAGTCTGCTGGGGGTGATCGATAACCTATGGTCTTTTGGAAGGACTGTATAGGATTCGGAAAAAAGAGAGGTTGGTTTAAAGCCATAAACCTGTAAATTGAGTTTTTGTACTCCAGTTCTGTTCACAATCTTGTAGAACCACATGAGTGTCTCAAGCCCGGTGAGAGTAATTGGATCTACATGTAGAAGAGACGAATGAATGAGAAAGTTTATCTTTCTAAGCAAATCCAAGTGGTCTAGGGGTAATTCCCTGAGAAGTAGATAGTTTAAAAAGGGGTGATGCCCTTAAAATTTCTCACCACTCAACCTTTCTTGACTCCATGGAAAGCAGAAAGATTACCAGGGGTGATGCCCTGAAACTTTCTTACGGAACAACAGAGTTTGAATTCATTCGGAACAGAAGGGTTTTAGCTTAAATCCAATGGCAGATTGACTACCTGTGCATATATCCAATGGTGGATTAAAGCAAACCTCTAGGTCATTAAAGGTTACATGACAAAGGGGCCTGACCTGAATTTTGATAAGTCTTTTGGAGACTAGGATATCAATATTGGTAAAGTAGTGAGTATTAGTGTTAGTGACAAAGATAACACTGCAACAGTTGAGAACAACATGAGTGTGTTATCTGCAGTCAGAAACTGACGAGCCAAAGCTTCTCAGAATCAAAGAAGTGGACGATATTCGTAGAAATCGATTCGGTTGAGTTCATGAGAACAATTTGTTGGCCGTATCCCATCCATCTTATTGGTTAAGATGATATAATGCATATTCGTATGCAACATTCAATGAGAGGTTTCCTACCCAACCCTTCACGGAATAATTCTCTCAATCTTCGGATATAGAGAAAATAGGATAATTCTCTTTTGGATAGAGAATGTCAGATTATTAAAAGTCAATTGTAATCGTAACATGGATTCGAGTATTGATAGCAGTTTAGTGCATCCTCAAGTATCTTTAGAGAACGATGAATCATATGATTATGTATTCAGGTACAAACCTGAGTACTGTTGACTACACTGATTCTGTTTTTTATCGGATTAAGGATGATTGTGAATCGATCTCAGACTCAGTGTTTACTCATTGTGATGGAGCTACAGTCTGGAGCAATCCAGCACTGCCAATTTGACTCTGTTAGTCGAATACATAGCAGCTTTCGGAGCTGCTAAAGAGGCAGTATGGCCTGAGAAGTTCTTTGTTGGATCGGGAAGTGATTCCAGGTCTTGCTGAGCCCATACTATTTTATTGTGAAAACAATTGAGAGGTAGCTCATGCAAATGATCTTTGCAATCAGAAGAGGTCAAAAGTATATTGAGAGAAAGTACCACCTGATCAGACAGACCGTGCAGAGAGGCGACGTTTCGTTCCTAAAGATCGCCTCGAGCCGACAACCTAGCTGATCAGTTTACCAAGTCACATGGCATCTAATGTCACTAATAAGCGCTTGCCAGGTATGAATTAGGGAGATACGTCTCATCTGCTTTAGATCAAGTTGGAGAATGTGTGGATAGAAATAATAAGAGTGTGGTGCTCTAAAAAAAATTGTTGCTTGTCTTTACGGGCAAGTGGGAGATTGTTAGATGTATAGTGCCCGAAAGGCAATTGTTGCTTGTCTATACGGGCAAGTGGGAGATTGTTGGAAGTAGCGCCCCAAAGACAATTTATGTGTTGTTTTTATAATTAATAAATGGTAGATGTATTCTCATCTTATTACTTGCTTCGTTCTTGTAAGTAATACACTATTGAAAACCCCAAGTTGTATCGTATGTATCCATATAACTTAGTGTGTGTCACACATGAGGATTAAGTTTATGGTGATACACTTGAAATGTTAGTCCGTAGTGAACTTAATCAAAGTATGGGGTCTATGCTTAAACCACCATTAATGCGCCCAGAACACTTTATGGTGTGACCGTCTTATCCGGACCGTCGATATTGGTATCTAAGTAGGGCATTTATATATGATGAGAGTCATATAGGACTGGACCGATTTAATCTACGTTTCTCATATAATTCCGTGATTGAGAAATCTTATTAAATCACAAGATGATCATATATAGATTAACCTTAATCCTGAAGTGATTGCATACTCCTACTGGTTTCAGGATATGGTTTGATGTGTTCGTTAAGGATCAGTAAGAGGCGCGGTCCGAATCACTTTCACGTTCGCACTATTCTGGAATGAGTGAGAAGTGTGTGTTTCACAGATATGGAATCCATTCCTTCCTGTGGGAAGTAGAAAGACAATCCCCTTATTTGTTAATCCTAGAAACTGATCGATCCATGGAGTTCGTATTGGTTATAAACTAATTGATCATTAGTGGGTTAATGGTAAATAAGGATAAGATGTATTGAAGAAGGTTTACGGAAATAATCCTGCTTCATTACGGATAGTCCATGGAGGGTTAGTTTATATGTAATGATTATATCAATGGACACTTATCGACTCGACTCGACGTTTTGAGAATAAGTTATATCTATAATCGATAGAGTTCAGTTTCGGATTTATGGTGGCGTAATTCCGGAATTAATGAGTTAAGTAGAAATATTCTGTTCGATGGATACTTTATATAATTTATTGTAGCTACTGCTTATAGGTCCATGGTCCCCGGGTTGGCTCCTAACACGCGAGTGTCTTTTTCGTTTTATGGAACCTCGAGAATAAATTAAATAGTTGGTCTATTTAATGAATATGCAAATATTATTTATTTGGTAAATAATATGCAAAATAGAAAAGACATTTTCAATTAAAAATAATGACATAATGGCGCCCCACATGTAGATAAATTAGGAAAAGAAATTTTTCTAGATTATGTCACATGTGTAATTAATTAATTATCTATTTGTTGGCTAATTAATGAAAAAGAGATAAAGAGATTGATTTTTTGGGAATTATCTCTTATCTTTTGGCAAATATCTTTTCCTTATGGGAATAGGTAATTGTATTGTGAAAATGATAACTCTCTCTTTACTAGTTATTTTTGTTGGTCCATTGAAAAGGCTTTGGTTAAGTTTAGAGAGGGGGGGGGGGGGTTGAAAAAACTTAACATTTAAAACTTTTGGAGTTAACAAACTCAGCAAGTTCGGTAACTTCTTGGCGCCTCGGTGGTATGCTGACCACTCAGTAGTCTGCTGACAGCTCAGTAGTCTGCTGACTATTGATTTTACTGAATTTGTTGCAGCGGAATATATTCAAATTAAGCCTTATAACTTGTTGATAAAATATGATACCAAGTATTAGATACTCAGTAGTGTAAGTGTGTGATTCAGTTGCTAGTTTCAGTGGGTTGATGTGCTTAATATACTAAATGCAGAAAGTAAGTAGGCAATTTCATAGTGGTTCTAGGTGGTGTAATCCTGTCAGTCCACTCTTCTCCTGTGATGTTGGAGGTAATTCACTAGAGATCTTTGAGGTTGCAGTTACAAAAATCCCTAAGTTGTCTGTCTTTCACCAATAACTATGGCTTCACAAATTGAACACTTGAAACAGGTAGGATTGCTGCTCCAAAGTATTCCACTGGTCCTTGAAGGGTAGGATTGCCTCTTCACCACTCCACCACAAACAACAGTCCTTGACACCCAAAGATGCTTCACTTGTCTTCGACGGGTTTCTTGTAAAAGAAAGTTTGAATCAAGTAAGTGATTCAGCTTTCAGTAGCTTGATCAGGATGAAATGATCAGCAGCTTGGAATCTTCAAGTGTGTATACTTGATGTAACTTGATAGCAGGTTACATATGAAGAATTTACTAGATCAGTAGCTTTATGTTCAGTAATGTCAGCAGGGTGATTTCTTGATAAGAATCTGATAGCTCAAGATTGATTGTTGTTTTTCTTCAAAATTCATCACTTGTTTCTGTATTAGGGGTCTTCTATTTATAGGTGGGAATCCTTGTGACTTATGTTTGAAATTTAAACATAGCCGTTTCAGATTTGTCCCCATCTTGACTTGCATTCTGTCCCTGTACATAGTACTGACACTGTCAGTTTACTTTTTGACAGTTTTCAGACTGTCCACCCTTTGACTTGTATCCATTGGATAAAGCTCTGAATCTTTCCAATATCCCTTTAATCTTAGCCATTGATTTGTTGACAAAATCAAGAGTTGTTATCTGTCCTTATCCTTGTAATCTTCCAAAGTAACTTTTGATTAAATCGAAATATATTTTCAGCAGATTCCTGTGTATGTAAGTCTGCTGAAATACTTGTCAGTCAGCTGATTGAAGTTTGTTGTGTTTAAAACACTTCAGCTGACTGTCTTTTATCTAAATTTTAATTGTGAAGTTAGATTACACCAATTTGAACATAACTTAGTTCCAATCACCACTTGACATGTGGAACTTAGACATTGTACACAATGTATATGTAATCAGTTTAAGTCATCACAGACTTCCCTAAATTCTGATTTCATATCCTTGACTTTAAACACTAAGTTTGATCCCTTAGCCTTCAATAACTGAGTTTGAGCCCTCAGCCTTCAGTCTTCAGCAGGTCCCTAAACTAGTCTACTGACTCAGGTACCTTACTGACCTAGACAGTCTGCTTGATGAAAGCCAGCGACCTTTTACAGTGCTTGTTTGATCAAACCTATACAAAGATCAAACTCTAATAGGCCTATACATTTAATCTAGACATCATTTTGCCTTTGCTCTATAACAGCTAGTCTGGCATTCATCACTAAAACTTAAAAATTTGTCCAACAATTTTCCTATATAAAGAGTGTTCCTCTCAACACAATAAGACTGAAAATTGGTGCCACAACATAAATAAAAAGGAAGAAAAATTAGTTTCTTGCCTTAGTCATTAAGAGAAGAAAAACTTAGGGTTTTTCTTGTGCATATTCGAGGAGGTTCTACGGCAAGGATCGACGTCCACCAGTCGTCGCTAGGAGATACAATCCGGAAGATTGTGGCTTCTCCATATGTCGATTTACTATTCCTCTTAGATAAGGTAAATCTTCAACTTTCTTATAGTCGTATTAATTATTATGCGAATCTAATCGTGGTATTATCGCATGCGAATTTATTCTTTGCTTCCTCTGTGCATGATCGAGTGTCTCGATCGGTGGTGTGAATCAGATTTGACGATCCAATTATGGATCGGATCCGGATTTGGGTTTCTGTGTATCCAGCACGGTGTACGTTCCAATTACACCACCTAAACATACAAAAATGGGACCTCAACGAAGATTGAGGATATACATCGGGTATGAATTACCATCTATAATTAAATATGTTGAACCACTTGTTGAAATAGTGTTCTAAACTCAATTGGGTTGGACCGGATCCGACCGGGTCGGATCATTTCTACTATTTCTTTATGTTTATACATATATATTAAATGGCTTTTATAGTGTCATATATTTGTTCTTTTAAAGAACCAATTATGAATTGTTATATGATATCGTCCTTAGTATTAAACTGTGATAGAGAAACCATGATAGGCGATTATGGTTGATGAGATCTCTAATCACTTTAATAAGTTTGATACTTAAATGTCTCTAGGCTGATGTACTATTAAACAGGGCATTGATAGTACGAACAGACTAGCACGTATTAGATGTCTTCTATCTTATTGAAGATAGGGATAGATCTCGTCTATCGAAGTGTAGAGACACTTGGACTGTACGTGGACGTGTATTAGAGAATGCGTACGTTGGACTAACCCACTTACACTGTTAAGTGTCACATTATGTGACGGTTGTGTAATTATCCTTAGGACCGGAGTCTACATGGCATCACGGTGTGGATTGTCATGCTTTGACACTATTTTGGTTTCCCCTAGCCATGGGGCTATCATGCGGTAGTGATTGGGTATGATACTGAAGAATGCGGAGTATACATGTTTGGTCGTCTGAAAATCGTGTACCCTATCAGTAGGAGTGAATATCCGAAAGGGCATTCTTATAAGGAATGTCTTACTCTCGTGAATCTTTGCAAAGTGGAAGTAAATGAGTTACTTCGAGAGAGCATGATATCCAGATTATAAGATACGGTCGTTGATGTTTGACTCTCGACGTACGACCGTATGGATATTACTGTTAAGGGTGATTTTATACGATTTATAAGGCTATATTCTATGTTAATTTCCCCCATATTTGTATGAGTTTGCATAAGAAACGAGTATTTAATGGAGATATTGAGCGAATGATATTTTAAAAGGGTTGATCGCAAAATAGGTTGTTTTTGGTGTTTTAATTATGTTTTTATGATTATTTGGACATTATTACATTTTTGCGATGTTCTTACGTGTTATAGATACATGGTTGAGGTTCAAAAGATGATCAAAAGTTGATTAAGTTCGAGCTAATTGATGATATAAGAGATAATGAAGGAATGGGATAGAGATAAAAGAGATAAAGATCAAGAAATCATAATTCGATCATAATGGACGAACGTTCGTAACCTTGAACCGGCGTCCGCAGTGGACGGGCGTCTGCCAGAGTGAACGAGCGTCCAGAAGAGGAAAAGTGATTCAGAGAGTTTGGACGCAGGAGTGGACGCTGGTGGACGAGCGTCTGATCATGACTCGGCCCGATTTGAAGTTCATATGAAGAGTGGACGGGCGTTCACCCATTCCAGACTGGCGTCCAGCCGCCGCCATGCTGAAACCGACCTAGTTTTCTATATAAAGCAGCGTGTTTTCTCCACAAATACATCATATATTCGAACCCTAAAACCTAGGGGCAGCTGTGCTGCGTTTTTACTTAGTTTTACTCAAATTTTATGCTTTTAAATCTCTAGATTAGATCTTTCAATTTATGTATTTTATTCAAGCAATTCAAGCCTTCAAGAAGATGCTAAGAGGCTAAACCTCTTTGAACAAGCGTTGTGAAGCCGTCCAATTCAACAGTTGATTTCTAGTTCGTGATTATTTTGTGAGTCTATTTCAAGCTCGTTTCTTTTATCATGTTTTGTATGTTTTATTGCATGTTTAATCGAAAGATGCTTGCTTTGATGATTGTTTATATGATGAGAGTCATGTCAACCTTAGATCACCGTGATAAAAGATTGGATCTTTGATCTAAATAAAACGAAAGTTATTAGATTGATTTTCTAGATTAGAAATCGAAAGATTTCATGCCTAGGTTAGAAAGACGTAATCTTTAACATCGAAAGATAAAAGATTAGAAAACGAACTTGTCTACGAGAGTAGGAGTTTATGCCTTCGATTAGGTGAATCACGACTTGAGTAGAAATCACGAAGTAATCCGAATTAGAATTGAATGTTGATAGGATAGGTGGATCAATTGCTTGTTCGTTCGTTATAACTTGAATTAATCCCTTGGATTTGAATTGTTTAGCTTAGTTAGATTTATCGCATAATTAGATTTAGATTCAGTTTAGTTAATTGGTTCGCAACCCTGTTTTCCCTGGCTTTAGAACTTGTTCTTCCGTCCAGCTTTACATTCTTGTTAGTTTATTTTCTGTTTCTTTTTAGTTTAATAATCGTGACATAGTTAGATAAATAAAAACTAGGAATCACAACTGTCAGTTCCCCGTAAGATCGACCCGGCATAGCCTCTATACTACGATCCTTATACTTGAGGTTAACGGTTTTATTACTTGTTTATTTGGTGTTAATAAATTCCGTGACAAGTTTTTGGCGCCGTTGCCGGGGAACCGGACGGTTGTCTAGTTTTTGTTTTTCGTTTTTTCTCGTTTGTTTCTATTTTTCCTGTTTTTATCTCGTTTTAAATTCCTGTTCTTAGTTGATAATTGTTTTAGGTAATTGTTAAGTAGATAATTAGGGTTTAGTTAGGGTTTAAGACCTTCCCTTAGTAGTTTCTTTTGAGATTAGATCGTCTTTCTTTCTGTTTTTCTGTCTTTCTATCTTACCTTCTTTTCTTTTCTGCAAATTACTGCTTCTGTTCTAGTTTTCCCGCTACCAAACGAGCGTCTGGGATCTTGGACGCCCGTCCGCTGGAAAATTATCAATTCTGTTATGTTTGTATTCACTTAGACGAGCGTCCATAAGATTTGGACGCCCGTTCAAGTATTCTGCCTTTCAGACGAGCGTTTGGACCACTAAACGCCCGTCCAGTCCAAATTCCACCGGACGCCCGTCCAAACCTTGGACGTCCGTCCGGTCCCTTTTTCTTCAATAATTTTGTTTCTTTTTCTTCTTTCCCTCTCTTTTCTTTAGGCTTTTAATTTTTAGTTAGGTTTTTAATTTCTTAGTTTTTAGGCTTCTTTCCACTTGTTTTTGGTCCAAGTTTATGCAAACTCGAGTCAAAAGGGACCGTTATTATACACCCCGACCCCGAGCGAACCGTAGTCCGGCCGAACAAGCGGATTTTCCGTTCTGCGGTTCTGGCAGATAGAGCCGAGCGAGATCTTGCAGATCAACTAGCAAGAGAAATCACTGATTTTGTGATAATGGCCGCTAATAATAGACGTACGTTGGCAGACTACGCCATGCCGGGCGAAGTCAAAGTCAACCCGGCTATTGTTATCCCAGCCATTACTTGCACAAACCTTTGAGCTAAAGCCAGGACTTATCCGGATGATGCGGCATGCATCAATTTTTCATGGCTATCAATCAGAGAATCCGCATACCCACTTACATACGTTCTTAGAGATATGCGGTACTACACGCATCCAAGGAGTAAGTGAGGATGCGATCAAGCTTAAACTGTTTCTTTTTTCTCTGAAAAGAGAGGCTAAAGAGTGGTACACCTTTCTCCCTTCTGAATCTATCACCACCTGGGCAGAACTCGAAAAGGAGTTCTTGAGTCAATATTTTCCACCTTCAAAGACGGCCCAGTGCTTAAACGAAATATTCACTTTCTATCAGAAAGAGAATGAATCTTTCTTCGAATGTTGGAAGAGATTCAAGTCTCTTCTTAGAAAGTGTCCCCACCATGGCTTGCCACTGGAGAGGCAAGTCAATACATTCTTCAGTGGATTGACCGAGCTCACCAAAGGCATGGTCAACAGTTCATCTGGTGGGGCGTTTCTGAAGAAAACGCCTGATGAGGGATGGGCATTGTTTGAGGACATTGCAAGGTACAACTACGCCCCCTCTTATCAAGCAATTCAAGCACCTCCTCCTCCCAAGGTTGAGGAAGTCAATTTGCAAAGTTTGATCGCCATGCTACAGAAGCAGATGGTACCACCTCAAGTTTCAAATCCGATAAATCAAACTTCTTCTTTTCCGCAGAACCCTCAGGTTCTGTACTGCGAAAACTGTTGTCAGACTGGCCATATGAATGGCCAGTGTCAATTTAATCCCCCTGCACCTTATCAAGTTAATGATGTTCATGATTATGGACAATACAATCAAGTCACATGTCAGAATTGTGACGAGGTGGGGCACACTTCTAAATTATGTCCTATGAACGGACAGAATGCGGAAGTGAATGCATTCTATGGCCAGAACAATCCAAGGTTCAATCAGTTTCCTGGCCAGGACAATTTTCAAAACCAAGGGTTTAATCCATCTTCGAGTTTTAATCCTAATTCGAATTTTAACTCGAATCAGAATTTCAATAGAAACCCTAGGTTTAATCAGAACCAAAATTCAAAATTTTCAAACCCTACTCAAAGGTTCAATCAGAATTGGCCCGCCAATTCTAATTCTGCAGTCCAAAGTCGGCCCAGCCAGCCCTATTCTTCAAATTTCCAAAACTCTCAAAGCTCCTCCCAATCTAACAATCTTGAAGCTAAATTGGAGGAGCAAAGTAGATCAATGAAGAATCTAGAGAGACAAATTGGGCAACTGGCTGAACAGTTAGCTTCTAGACCCCCAGGCGCACGCCCGCCACCGAAAAGAATCCGAAGGGTGGTCAAGTTGCTCAGGCTGACTTGAACAAAGGCCCATGTACTGACCTCGTGCCATCAATCCAATACGGTAAAGAAGAGGCCAGTGCAATGAACCTCAGAAGTGGTACTCAAGTTAGTGGTCCTTCCCATCCGGGAAACCACTAGCCCCTCCCCGCCATTGATAAGGCAGGGAGGGGAAGCTGAGCACCTACACTCCCCTCAACTGCAAGGAAAGACTCAGGTGGCTGATCCCCTGAGAGGTGAAGAATATGAAAACCCTCAAGTGGCTGATCCCTTGAGACCTGTAAAAGCAAACGAAAGTCAGGAGGCTGATCCCCTGACTACAAAAAGATCTGAAAAAGCTGTTCGATGGAAGGATCTTGAAGCTTCCATTTCCACCGAGAAAGAGCAACATTCCCTTGATTGAGGACAAAAAGTACGAGAAGGTGCTGAACCTTTTGAAAAACACTCAGGTAAATCTTCCACTATCAGATGTCTTGGTTGAGATGCCTAAGTATACAAAATTCATCAAGGATGTTGTATCTTCGAAAAAGAAGTTAGCAGGTATGGAAAGGCAAATTGGTGAGGATTGCTCCATGATTAATTATGAAGACTTACCAATTAAAAGAGGTGACCCTGGCAAATTCGTACTTACAGTATTAATGGGAGGTCTAGTCTTCCCTAATTCTTTGTGTGATCTAGGTGCCTCTATAAGCCTTATGCCAATGTACGTATGCAAACAAACTCGGTTTACAAAGCCTTCTAGAACCCACTACTATGAGTTTACAATTCGCGGATAGATCTTCTAAGAAAGCTTCGGGGATCCCGAAAGACGTTTTGGTTCGATTGATAGATTTACCTTTCCGGTTGATTGGTATGTTTTAGATATGGAGAAAGATGAAAGCGTCCCCCGATTCTTGGAAGACCTTTCTTATCTACAAATGCTAGAGCCCTCATCGATTGCGATGGTGGGCGGTGACTATCCGAGTTGGTGATCAAGAGGTGAGCTACAATGTCTTAAAATCCATTCAAGTACCCTCTCGGCCCTCCAACCGGCTTTTCCATTGATTATATGACGGATGATTTCACCGACTATATGGATAAGCAAGTTATGGTGTAGAAGCGGAGTATGAGCGATTGGTTGATAATCTAAATACTCATGGTGTGGTAAATCTAGATCAATTAGCAAATGATTTTGAGGAAGAATTGTTGGAAGGAGAAGCTTTGGCGGTGGGACCACGAGTAAACTCGGTGATATTGAGTTGAAAAGTGGAGATCTCAAGTCGAGTTTAGAAGACCCTAACCCGCGATTTGGTGTTAAAGCCGTTGCCTAAACATCTTAAGTATGTGTTTTTAAGAGAAGGTGACAAGTTTCCATTGATTATATCTCGCCAAAGCCGTCTCGTTTAGAGGAAATGAAATTAATCAACGTCTTGAAGAAAAATGAAAAAGCCTTTGGATGGCAAGTAGGAGATATCGAGAGGGATATCTCCGGACATCCGTATGCATAAGATCAAGACAAATGAGGGTGCCAAATGTGTACGACAGCCCCGGAGGAGGCTAAACCCTCATATGCAAGAAGTCGTAAAAAGGAAATCATCAAACTTTTGGACATGGGAATCATTTATGCCATCGCGGATAGTGAATGGGTTTCCTCGACTCAAGTAGTTCCCAAGAAAGGTGGAATTACGATTGAGAAGAATGAGAAGGGAGAGGAAATTGCATTGAGACTTGTCACTGGTTACCGAGTCTGCATCGATTATCGCAAGCTCAATGAGGTAACCATGAAAGATCATTTCCCCTTTCCATTCATTGACCAGATGCTTGAGCGTCTGGCGGGACACGCATTTTACTGTTTCTTAGATGGATATTCGGGATACTTCCAGATACCCATTGATCCAAATTCGACCAAGAAAAGACCACTTTTACCCGCCGCTTATGGTACATTCGCTTACGGGCGCATGCCATTTGGTCTCTCGCAATGCCCCAAATACATTTCGGCGATGTATGCTAGCTATCTTTGACAGGCTTGTAGAGAAGTGTATGGAGATTTTTATGGACGATTTTTCGGTTTTTGGTCAGTCTTTTGATGATTGCCTTGACAATCTTGATCAAGTGTTATCCAGATGTGTGGAAAAGAACTTAGTACTCAATTGGGAAAAATGCCATTTCATGGTTGATGAAGGAATAGTTCTTGGCCACAAAATCTCCGCCACGGGTATAGAAGTTGACAGGGCAAAAGTGGAAGCTATTGAGAAAATGAGCTATCCTAAGAATGTGCGTGAAGTTAGAGGTTTTCTTGGACATGTCGGTTTCTACGAAAGATTCATTCAAGATTTCTCCAAGATAGCCAAGCCCCTGTCTACTTTACTGAAGGAAGACGTTGAATTCAATTTTGATGAAAACTGCAAGCAAGCGTTTGAGGAGCTCAAGGACCGTTTAATATCTGCTCCAATCCTTATATCGCCTTACTGGAACCTACCTTTCGAGCTTATGTGCGACGCATCAAACTATGCAGTTGGTGCTGTTCTAGGACAAAAGATCAAGGGGAAGTTCCAGCCCATCTATTACGCCAGCCACACATTGAACCCCTCTCAAGTTAACTATACCACAACCGAAAAGGAGCTTTTGGCCGTAGTTTTTGCTATGGACAAATTTCGTAGTTACTCGTTGGGAGCTCAAGCGATTGTGTGGACTGATCACGCTGCTTTACGGTATCTGATGACTAAGAAAGAGGCTAAACCGCGCCTCCTACGTTGGATACTGACCCTACAAGAGTTTGACGTTCAAATTAAGGACAAAAAGGGCAGTGAAAACGTAGTGGCTGATCACGTTTCTAGAATGTTAAACGAGGAAAAGAATGATCCAGATGATATAGATCTTTACTTTCCTCTAGAAAACATTATGTTGATAGACGGTTGTCCTCCTGAGGTTCCATGGTATTCTTCCATTGTAAACTACCTTCATGGCCGTTATCTCGATCCAGAGATGTCTTATCAGGAGAAGAAAAAGTTCTTCTCTGATTTGAAATATTTCGTTTGGGATGAACCTTATCTTTTTAAGATCCGTAAAGATGGTTTGCTAAGAAGATGTGTTCCCGAATCTGAGCAACGGGATATTATTGAGCAGTGCCACAGTGGACCCACTGGGGGTCACTTTGGTCCGTGGAAAACCGTTGCTAATATCTTTCAATCCAGTTTCTATTGGCCTACGATCTTTAAAGATACAGAAGCTTTCTGTAAAGCTTGTGATAGGTGCCAAAGAACCGGTACTCTGACAAGGCGTTTTGACATGCCATTGAAACCCATCCTAGAATGCGAAGTCTTTGATGTGTGGGGTATCGATTTTATGGGACCATTCCCATCATCTTGCGGTAACAAATACATCTTAGTCTGCGTAGATTATGTGTCTAAATGGGTGTAGGCTCAAGCCACTCCTCACAATGATCATAAGACGGTAATGAAATTTCTAAAGAAGAATATCTTCGTGAGGTTTGGATGTCCACGTGCCTTGATCAGTGATGAAGGGACGCACTTCTGCAACCGACCCCTAGAGAAAGTACTTGAAAAGTATGGTGTTCGTCATAAAACGGCACACCATATCATGCGATGACTAGTGGTCGGGTTGAAAGAAGCAACCCGAGCATCAAGAAAATCTGGAGAAAACGGTGAACGATCATAGAAAGGATCGGAGTTTGAAATTGGATGATGTACTTTGGGCTTACGAATCGCCTATAAAACCCCTATGGGGACATCTCCATATCAAATGGTCTACGGGAAACCATGTCATCTCGCCCGTCGAGTTAGAGCATAGAGCTTATTGGGCTACAAAGTTTCTGAACTTTGATTCCCAATCTTGTGGAAAACATCGACTACAGCAGTTACATGAGCTAGACGAATTCAGACTCCAGGCTTATGAAAGTGCCAAGATTAGTAAGGATAAGATGAAGCTACTCCACGATGCTAAGATTAAGAAGAGAGAGTTTCGAGTCGGAGAACAAGTCCTTCTTTACAATTCTAGGTTACATTTGTTTCCTGGGAAGTTGAGGACACGTTGGTCCGGTCCCTTTGAAATTCTCCGTTTATTCCCGGAGGCGTTCTAGAACTACGAGGTTATGGTGACCAGCCGTTTCGAGTGAACGGACGAGAGGTGCAAACACTACATTGGTGAGCCTAAAGACAAGCCTTTGACCGTTCGGTTTCTCGATATCCTTGGATGTGGTGCTACAAAAGTCGAAGAATTCGACGACTTTTCACCCGACTCCGTTTTCCGAGAATGACGGTATTGGTCAATCCGAGGAGGTTCTAGCCGGTAGTTGGGATATGGAAGAGTATTGGAAGGAGCGTCAACGCGGATGTCATCGAAGCTTCGAAGACGAAGAGGTCAACCATGGGGAAGTTTAAACGTATTTGGAAAGCTATAAAAGATTTAACCCCATGTGTTAAGTGTCTTGTTTACGCGGCCACACTACGATCGAGCTTACACGAAGTAGTGGGCGGCGAGAAAAGTCAAATGGCCTGATCCAGGCGATTCATACGAAGGTCGAGCTAACGACATTAACCAAAGCGCGACTAGGAGGCATCCTAGATATCCCTTATTATATTAGTTAAATTCTGTTTAGGCTATTAGTGTTATATTTATTTAAGTTTTAGTTTAATTAAGTTTTAGTTGACTAAGTTTTTCTGTTTATATCTGTCAATTAGTTTGCTTTTTAGATATGGATTACGGAGTTCTTCCGGAGGAGTTCCCCATCATTAGTCGGATCCCACTGATTACAGTAGCTGATGGACCAGGAGGCACTATAGTCTTGCACGTAGATTTTGAGCTTAGTACCCATACGAAGACCATCACCTATGTTCTCATTGTTCCCCGCTGTTCGGGAGGTAGTGACTTCACTACTGAGGAGCTACAGGAAGCTATAGGACGTCCATATACGATCCTAAATGACCCTATGCTGACAGATCTAGCGCTGGTACTACGGGATTCACATTTTAGAGGTTTAGAGGTAGCTGGAGATGACTGGGGCGTACAAGACGACTATGATTTCCCTCCTGCTATTGATATGCTTCGCCGTCTCATCCGTTTGGTGGATTGGGACGAGATTTATGTAGACTAGCGTTAGTTAGGTTGTTTCGTCGAGCAAACGACGTAAAACAAGAGCGCTTGGTGGGAGGCAACCTACTGTTTTCTGTTTGTTTTAGCGTTTCTTCTAGTGATTTTATGTTTTTCGTTGATTTTTATTTGTATGTTTGAAATTTTGTTTAAGTTTAATAAGAAAATGCAAGTTCAAATTTAAATTGTATGGATTTTGGAATTTTTCTCTATGGACGCCCGTCCAGTGCCCTGGACGCCCGTCCGCCATGCACACTTTTTGGACGAGCGTCCAAAATTCTTGGACGCCCGTCTGAGAAACCTCCTTCAACGCTGTATGTAAATTTAGTATCTGGACGAGCGTCTGTTTATATGGACGCCCGTCCGGTTCATGTGGTCTCCAGCTGAACGTGCGTCCGATTTCCTGGACGCCCGTCCAGCACCTGCCTATATATACATCTTCAACCGATGGAAACTCACTTTTTCAGAATTTCAAATCCTCAAACCCGACTTTTGCCCTCCTTTTGCCCTAAAATCCTTGTTTCTACACCAAATTGGGCGCTTCAGAGTCCCACAAACAGCTCTCAATCCCTACTTGTCGATTTTCCACTCCAAATCCTCCAACAAACACCCATTAATCCGATTCAGTAATTTAGTTGGTGCGACTGTTTGGAAAAAAATTTGATTTTTGGGTTCAATTTGGCATTGTTTGGACTTCTAATCCGTTCTATCATCGTCCCATCCTCATACTTGGTAAGATTTTGTAAGCTTTTCCTAGATTATTGCGCGTTTTTTTTTGTGCGTCGATCTTCGAGTCGACTGTTTTATAGGAGTTCTTTCTTATTTGTTTTTCTTTCTTGTTCTTTTCTTGTTTCTTGTTCTGTGGTGATATGGGATGTTGATGGATGACGTTGGTTGGTCTGCATTGTTGTTTTGATGTGGTTTGGTGTTGGATTGTTTGGGAAATCCCGTTTGGACGATAAACGGGTGGTTGTATTTGAATTTGGCTTTGGGTTGGTGTTTGTTCATCCTTAGTCTACAATGGTACGTAAAGCGGTAGTAAAGAGGCATGGTAAGGGAATTGCTACTGAACCGGCTAAGAAGAAAAAGACTATAGACCCCCCATTAGTTAATCCGAACCAGGGCATTCGTATAGGAGAGCGTCAGAACCCTCCTAGAGGTCAAACTAGAATTCCTTTGCAAGATGAACCTGAATCTGGGTCTGAAACTGATGATGAGCCGTTAGTGAGGATGCAAACTAGGGCGACGGAAGCTCGGGGTGAGCAAGGCAATGAGCCTGAGGGAGATGAGCCGGTTCGACAGAGAGTGAGACCAGCTATCCCTATTCCTTTTGCTCGTCGATTCATCAATCCTAAGGCGATGGAGGTCTATAGTAAGCATTATCTGACTCGAACGATGTTGATAGAGAGAGCCATTTTAGACACTAAGGTGGACCCCGCATTTGTGCAGCTGTTAAAGGATAGGAAGTGGGAAGCACTAATGAAAACCCCTAGGACTCCAGTCAATGCTACACTCGTTCGTGAGTTCTATGCAAATTGTTCGGAGACGGATTTGAGAACTGGTGTGGTTACTGTCCGAGGGGTTAAGGTGCCATTTACACCAGCAGTTATCAATGGGAAGTACGGTTTGGGTCATTTTGAGGGGTTGGACTACAAGGAGGCGATAAAGGCAAAACAAGATGCCGGTGAGGATCCGTTGGAGGAATTAAGGATGTTGGTATGCCCCGAAGTACCATGGACACTTAGGCCGGGTGGAGATAGAAAGGAATTAGTAACCACGAGTTGGACAGAAGATTGGAAGGTCCAATGTCGGTTTATTCGAGAACCGGTTGTTACCTAAGAACAACTCCGACTCACTTCCACATTGGTGACCTTGGGATGCTTTATGCCTTGACCTTCAAGCTCAATGTTGATGTGGGGCAAGCTTTGTACGACGAGATATCGATTAATCAGAAAGTTTATACGAGGTGCTTGATTGTCCCGCACCTTATTCACAGTTTGTGCTCTGATGCTCAAGTTCCCGAGTACAAGACCGATCACAAACCGAAGAATCCTAGGTTCTTGCAGAGGGAGAAAGAGAAATCTTCGGGTCAGACTGAGACTGAGGCTGAGATAGCACGTGAGCCTGGTTCGTCTTCGGCACCACCTCCGGTTCCACCCTTGTCTAGTTTATCTCCCCGCGGAGAGGGCTCGGTACGCGCATGGCCAACGGCTACGAGATTGGATGACCGATATCCGGAGACACGAGAAGAACATGATGTACGTGCTAAAGTGCATTGTGGAGGGCAAGAAACCGAGGGATATGCAGATTTTCACGGAGAGTGATACGGAGTTCCTCTTTTCCGATGCGATCGAGCAGGTTATTGCCGATGTACTTGAGGCGGAGAAAGAGCCTGATGATGAGGAGGTCACGGAGGAGAGACCTACTGGGACTGTTACTGCCCCGGTTACGCAGCCGGCTCCTTCATCGACGACGTCTACGGCTGCTGTGCCCTCCACTGATCCCACCACCGCCGCCGATTCTCGCCGTTCCTCCGGGCGATGCTACCCCGGCACCGGCGCCTCTTGATTTCCTTTGTCTATTTTTCGATTTGCACTAGCTCTGGTGGTTGTATATTTCTGCTACTTTTTACTTATATGGTTCATTGTAATTTTTGATGTTGCTACTGTTTATTCTCTCGATGGATCATGTAAGCCATAAGGCACCCGTACTTTCATTTCGACTTGGTTTCTCCTTTTTGGTTGTATTGGATGCTTTATCTCTTGTTGATTTTGCTCTATCTTTTCATTTTGGTATACCTCCCCGTTTTCCCCGAGATAGTTCCGTGTTTGTCGAGTTGTGCAGGTACGTTTTTGGCGGTTTTGACGAGCTACATTGTACGGTTGCAAGTTTTAAGTGTCACTCTGTAGGCTCCGGCCTGACCGATGTTTGAGATCAGCTAAGTCTTTTATCTTTTCTTTCGTTCTGCACAACATGAGGACATGTTGTCGTTTAAGTGTGGGGGAGGGGAATGGTCGACTATGTATCTATAATCATTTGTTCAATACGTATTGTTTCTATGAAAATGAGCTAAATTTTAAATTTTTCGTAATTTTTCGACACTTTTGTTTTTGTTTTGTCCCGAGTAGGCAATTCGATTCAATGTTCGTTATTTTTATAGTCATTTAAGCTATATATCATATGTTTGATAAGTTAGTTGTTTCACCTGAGATCGATTTTCACGAGCCATAGTAAATGATGAGCTATTTATAAAGTTATACCCCTTTTGGACGAGTGATTTTTGATTTTCTTATAAGTCATGTACTTAGTGCTACGTATATATCTTGAGATTTATGATAGTTTGTATTTAGATCCGAAGTATGATATACTGTGAATATCTAGAAGTTTGAATGTGATAAGTAACACGTAGCTTATTGTCAAATGAAAAAGTTGAGTTAATAAAGAAGTATTTGGGTGTGTCGGAAGCTGGTCGATGATTCGGGTGCGATAGGGCATTATCTCAAAATGTCCTATACCACTATGATGACTAAAAGCTCACGACAGTCAGAAGAAGCTGCCTTATGATTGGAGTAAGGTAGGGTATATCTCGAATATCCTATTCTGCTATGACAGGGCAAGAGCTCATTCTGATGTGTGTTTATAAGTGAACAAGTTAAATCAACTAAGAATTGTTATGAAATGAATAAATGACTAAGTTATCGTCTATCTTATCCCCAGTAGAAACTGACAGATATGTTGTAGGGATTATCCTCTGAGTATTTCAGAAAGGCCCTAGATATATTCGATCATCTTCTTCGGGGTATATCACGTTTGTAGGGTACATCTTATGAGTGTCATTTATTGCTAGTCTACGAGGGGGTATTAGCTAGTTTTGCGTTGAGTTTCTCAAGTTTGGATTTAGTGGAAGTTTTCTATGGCTTTGCACACACACAGTGGTGAACTTCTGATGTATTGGATCTATGTTATATTGTCTGAGATGTCTATCTTTTCTCGAGCCTTATTTTCGTTTTGTTTTGCTCGGGACGAGCAAAAGCTAAGTGTGGGGGAAGTTGTTAAGGGTGATTTTATACGATTTATAAGGCTATATTCTATGTTAATTTCCCCCATATTTGTATGAGTTTGCATAAGAAACGAGTATTTAATGGAGATATTGAGCGAATGATATTTTAAAAGGGTTGATCGCAAAATAGGTTGTTTTTGGTGTTTTAATTATGTTTTTATGATTATTTGGACATTATTACATTTTTGCGATGTTCTTACGTGTTATAGATACATGGTTGAGGTTCAAAAGATGATCAAAAGTTGATTAAGTTCGAGCTAATTGATGATATAAGAGATAATGAAGGAATGGGATAGAGATAAAAGAGATAAAGATCAAGAAATCAAAATTCGATCATAATGGACGAACGTTCGTAACCTTGAACCGGCGTCCGAGTGGACGGGCGTCTGCCAGAGTGAACGAGCATCCAGAAGAGGAAAAGTGATTCAGAGAGTTTGGACGCAGGAGTGGACGCTGGTGGACGAGCATCTGATCATGACTCAGCCCGATTTGAAGTTCATATGAAGAGTGGACGGGCGTTCACCCATTCCAGACTGGCGTCCAGCCGCCGCCATGCTGAAACCGACCTAGTTTTCTATATAAAGCGCGTGTTTTCTCCACAAATACATCATATATTCGAACCCTAAAACCTAGGGGCAAATTTGTACCGTGCTGCGTTTTTACTTAGTTTTTACTCAAATTTTATGCTTTTAAATCTCTAGATTAGATCTTTCAATTTATGTATTTTATTCAAGCAATTCAAGCCTTCAAGAAGATGCTAAGAGGCTAAACCTCTTTGAACAAGCGTTGTGAAGCCGTCCAATTCAACAGAGTTGATTTCTAGTTCGTGATTATTTTGTGAGTCTATTTCAAGCTCGTTTCTTTTATCATGTTTTGTATGTTTTATTGCATGTTTAATCGAAAGATGCTTGCTTTGATGATTGTTTATATGATGAGAGTCATGTCAACCTTAGATCACCGTGATAAAAGATTGGATCTTTGATCTAAATAAAACGAAAGTTATTAGATTGATTTTCTAGATTAGAAATCGAAAGATTTCACGCCTAGGTTAGAAAGACGTAATCTTTAACATCGAAAGATAAAAGATTAGAAAACGAACTTGTCTACGAGAGTAGGAGTTTATGCCTTCGATTAGGTGAATCACGACTTGAGTAGAAATCACGAAGTAATCCGAATTAGAATTGAATGTTGATAGGATAGGTGGATCAATTGCTTGTTCGTTCGTTATAACTTGATTTAATCCCTTGAATTTGAATTGTTTAGCTTAGTTAGATTTATCGCATAATTAGATTTAGATTCAGTTTAGTTAATTGGTTCGCAACCCTGTTTTCCCTGGCTTTAGAACTTGTTCTTCCGTCCAGATTTACATTCTTGTTAGTTTATTTTCTGTTTCTTTTTAGTTTAATAATCGTGACATAGTTAGATAAATAAAAACTAGGAATCACAACTCGCCGCTTCCCGTAAGATCGACCCGGCATAGCCTCTATACTACGATCCTTATACTTGAGGTTAACCGGTTTTATTACTTGTTTATTTGGTGTTAATAAATTCCGTGACAATTACAGCGATAGGATTCAATTTACACGGTAACCATTTCACATGAAAGGTAGTAGTCATTGCATTTGACTCTTTCGATGATTCGGGGTCACGGTGTGTTGCTAGACGCTATCCCGTGATCGTTTGGTATGAAAGGCATTTTCGTAATTTGCACTTTGTGTCTACGTGAACATATTAGGAAGCCTATCGGGTCACAATTCCAAGAGCTAATAGATCTTGTGAAATATAGAGAGCTTCTTAGAGAGAGTTTTGAGAGAGAGAAAAAGTCGGTCTAGTAACCGAGTTTTTCTGATAGCAATCCATGATGGGATTCCGGCAAGCTTTTCGTGTGGATCACCGGTAGAGGCCGAACGCTTGGGCAGCTCCGTGCATCACTACTCTCTTTAGACGGTCAAAACGTTGATCTTTTAGATCAAGCAAGGTAACCAGCGTCTACTACTTATTTTTTTATTGCTTAAACAAAGTCGATCCTGGTTAATTAAAAGGAAATAAAATTTTGAATTCCTCTGCGTTCCCGCGTATATTTCCTAACAGTTGTATCAGAGAGAGGTTTGAGCTTAAGAAATAAGCATGTTAATTTGCGTAGTTAATTTTATCGTTTAAATCACGTAATTAAAAGATGAAAGAAATTTTATTCGCAAAACGATACACGAAAAGAAAAAAACTAGTCGGCTTTAGTGGTGCTCGGCCGATCGACGGCGGCACCCCACCTGAATTCGCGGCGGCGGCGGCGGCTTCCCTCCGGGACGGTCAGCGGCGGCTAGTGCTTCTTTTTGGTGGATCTCCCAAATTTTGTTTGTGTATTTTGTGATTCAATATGGTTCATAATTGTGTTTAATAGCTCTTTGTTTAGTTGATGTCATGTGGCCAACTAATGGTTCAAATAGTTTGGACCATTGGGATGCCATATGGCATTATTGGTAAATATGATTTACCTTTAAATAATCTAGGCCATTCCAAATTTTGTTTGGATTAAGCCTAGGTCCTTTTCAAAATATTTGATTTTGGAAAAAGGTTAGGACTAGGCCTTTTTCAAAATTTTGATTTTAGAAAGGGATGCCTTTTGGTTTTGAAAATCAAAGGCATCCCTTGTGATTAGGAATCAAAAGGAAAGAAACTAAAGAGACCTAATTTTAATTTTGATTTATTTTTAAAATAGTTCTAATTAATTAAAATTAAAATTAAAATCGTTTAAAATTAACCGTTAATTTTATTTCGATTAAAATTATTTAATTAATTAAATTTTAATTAGTTAGCTAATTGGATAAAATTATTTGATTGATTAAGCGTAAATCAATTAATTAAGATGCAAGTAGTTAAATGTTAATTTATCTTTTGCATAAGATATTATTGTATGGATTAGATAGTAGATATAATATGATTATATGGACCCCGATTGATCATGGACTCGACCAATAGGATAGATGTGAATGATTTATTTTTCGTTGGTTTTAAAAATTGTCCTAGGCTGTTATGAAGAACGTGACTTAGTTTATTTTCTGCATTATCCCATTCCCGGTAGCCCCCCCCCCTTTTGCGGCGGGTGTATTTATTTTATTAGATAAAATTTATGTAACAAGAATACAGTGGAAGATGGAGACCAAAAAAGACAAAATAAAGATCCCATTGGAGAATGTCGCATTAAAGATCCTATTGGCGGTTGCAGCTACCTTTAGAATGTGACCCGCGGTTTCGTTAGTTTGTATTCGAAACTGCACTTAGGAAAAGTCAATGATCATACCGGTTACTTCACATATTTATTTATTTTGTGCTTGTATTTATTTTATATGATACGATAGATACATGACTAGGCACGATCTAGATGAATGTGTAGGTTGTATGTCTATAGAGATATATTTTTTTGATGAGACCGTAATTAAAATTAATTAAGTGAATTAATTACATAAATACTTCCACCTCAAAAGAATCAAGTCGAAATCGCCTCCCCATATTATAATGACGGTGAAGAGCCCTTGCTCAGCTCCAACTCATTCGCCAAAGCAGGGGGTTGACCTACCTCAGGTATATCGTCATTATCGAGATATGATCGTATGAGATCTCACGAATATTGGGGTTATGACTTGACTAAGAATTCTCTCGGCCACTAGCCAAATCGGGGTCTTTTGGATTTTAGAGGCAAGGGTTGACAATTTCATAAGATGAAAATTGTCAAAGAGTTGACTAGTCAAACAACAAGAGTCGGATAAGATACGATTGACAAAGAGTTGTCTACCTATTAGACTATTTTCGGCCCACCAGCCAAAGCAGGGGGTCGCGGTAGTTTAATGGATCTTGGCCACTAAAGAATTTTCGGAAAATTCTTGAAAGTCAATTGGGAGTAGTTGACTAGTGGGAGCAAAATCATAAACCATAAGACCATATTTGATTTTGCATGTATAAACAACAACACTCTTTTTATCTTTATTTTATGTTGTAGTTTCTTAGCAAACTTTTATATTTATGTTTTTATTCTCAATTAGTAAAACCAAATTATGATTGTCACCTTTTGAGAAAAGTTCTCAAGATTGGTTAAGTAATTTTAATCCTTTAAAAATAAAAATGACACGAGCAACCTCGTTATAGTAGTTAGAGACAATAAGACTACGTATTTAATGGAGTGCTCCAAGCAGGGGCTTCCCCGTCCAAATTTAGACTCGGGGCCAGATATTATTTTAGGCCCTTCTAAAAAATGGGTTAACCAAAAAAATATGTTATTGTTGCCTCTAGCAAGAATCAAACCCTGGTTACTTGTGAAGTTATACTTGATTGCTTAGCATTAGACTAATACCATATTTATTTTAAAAAATGCAATATATATATATACTATTGAGTTAAAATTTCGTGGGGCCCTTAAATTAATAGATTTTGGGGGGATCGGGGCCATGCCCCCTTTGGCCCTCACCCAGGGGCGCCCCTGGCTCCAAGACTTTAATAAAAATCGGAAGCTCATGATATGATTAAATCACTTGAAATAAGTTTCAACGAATTAATCATAAATTGGATACGATCCAATATGATCATTCAATCATGCGATGACAACAAATTCGAACGTTGGATAAGAATGACCACATCGAATTTAGGAAAGGTTGTTTTCAAAATTGTAAGACTTAAGTATCGACTTATTTCTTTATTCATTGCTTAAAGGTTAATTAAATAGTCAATGTTTTGAATACGATTCAAAAGGTTAAATAAACTATTTAATAAACTTTAGATTTTTTTTATGAAAGGAAATTAAAGACATAGCTCTTGTGATCTTTCTTAAGTCTTATGAAGACTACACTAAGAAATATTTACAAGTGCTTAAAGGATTAAAAATGAAGTTAGGGCATGTGCTTAAAATAAGAGATCTTATCGAAGTCTTTATTCTAGGCAAGTGTGTTGAGATAAATCCATCTAAGTTCAAGTCAACTCTTAGATATATGATATCTTATGAGTATGATTAATTTAGAAAGATTAAATACGGAATACACAAAGGTACGGAAAAGTGAAGCAAATGTTGCGACATTTTTGGTTTTGTATTCTGAGTCTAGTAAACTGATAAATGAACTAAATAAATGTTATGATATTCCGGTTCTTATGAAGAACATATATATTTTCAGTTAGATGTTAGGATTTAATGGACAAATTTGATTGTAAGGAATAAATGTTATCCCGATAAAGTTGAACGGTCAATAAATCTGACATACTAGATTGGTGTCACTATATAGTTGATATATGTGATGAAATCTCAACTAAATGTTTATATGGTTGTTATCCTTAATATTTGGTGGTCGTTCTAGACATAGTCTCTATGAAGGGGAATTGTGTGATCGGATGTCATTCTGATGACATCTGAACCATGTGCTTATGAGTCATGTGGGTAATACGTATCTTATCTAAAGATGACTAAAATACCCTTTTACGAAAATGTTATAAAATCTAGAAAGTTGTCTAAAGACTAAACATACCGATGTTAATTTGTTGGCTCATGACAATTAGTGCCACAAATAACTTTTTGTTAATTTCTATGACTATTTTTAGAAATAGTCAAGTGTACTCAGTGTAGTGCATAATTCGGAAATCCCGAAAAGTTCGAGCTAGCACGGATATGAGATTGATAAACTACTTAGGAATTAATCTTCAATTGGATTGAAATAATTAATACTGAAGGGTGTTTCAGAAGTTGTCTGAAAAGGAATAAGATTCCCTCTTGAAGGATACAATTTTTGGATACGCAATCAGATTGTGCTTCTAAAATAGAAACAACACTTTATATGATAAAGGTGTGACGTATGCCTTGCAAAGTATCCCTTACCCGTTTTGGGATAGTGCCCTTATACAATTCATATAATTAACCGAGTTCCAAAGAATAAAGGTTGAATAAATTCCATATCAGATATGGAAGTCGATAACATCAAATCCATCTTAACCGATGATTTAGGGTTGTCGTGCTTCTAGCAAGCAGGAAATGTCTGAAAGGCTTGGAGCTTAGTATCACATATGCAACTTTGTGGAATATCTTAGCTAGCACGTTGGATATTATTTACCTGTCCACAGAGAAAAATGTTTGTCTCCAAACATGCTGTCTTCTAAAGGAAGTATTTCTTCCAAAAGAAATAGTGGCAGTAAATTTAGATCTCAAATGTAGTTTGAGGACCACAAGGAGATATTCAACCATAGGAATGTGAGCAGACGCCACATAGTGATGAGGTGTAGAACACTGCTCAGTGCACACAAAAGTTCTGTAAGTCTGTGGATAACCTCAAGCCTGAAAAGGCTACTGGTATTTTCATCTTGAACAATGAGTATCTCATGACTTATGAAAGAATGTTTGAAAGGCAAGATTGAGAGATATGGCCAGGAGCCATAATATTTGAATTAGATTCCATCAGTGACAACCAGGTTGTGATCCTAGTCTATCTTACCTAGAGGGAATGTCCCTGAAAGGCTGACATGGATAGTAATATGATTACCATAAGTCTATAGTGACAGCTGAAGGGTATGGGGTGTAAATCTTGTAATTATCTTTATGCTGATAGTTGAGCCCAGCTCTATTCAGACTATGCTTGTTATAACTTCATATCATGGCTATATGATAGTGTTGAAGACGTTGGGCAAACAACTCGATATTCATAGACGATAAAATGATATATGAGCCCACGAGATCCATTTATGAACTCAAACAAGTTTCTCTAGATAATTTCTTTGTTTGATAATAAAAGGAGTTTAATTTAGTGAAAAGAAGGATATGCCCAATATGCAAGAGAGATAGTGGGAGTGTGTTACGTTTTTTTGCGTAAGGTATTGGATATCTCTCTCGGGGAATTATCACCCCATGTCACAGTCAATTAATGTTTGGTAGTTCAAGGTCTTTAAGAAAGCACTTGGATTAGCAGTTCTTATTTTTCTGAAATAAGAATCTATATTGATATATTTAACTACTGTTAGTTTATAATTTACCTATATAGATGTGATGCTGATGACGTAGATCAAGTGAAATTAAAATACTTGACCACCATAAACCAATACTCGCAAGAGGACTAGGTCCATCGTAGTATAGCTATAGCGAATCAAGGTCGATCCCACAGGGAACCAATTGTGGGTCATTTATATACAAACAATTAATTATTCATGCCAAGAACACAAAGCGGTCTATGACCAACATGAGACAAGAAAAGATAAACGACACGACTCGACACAACACATAACGTAATTAACCTCCTGTTGAGAGAAAAACACGTCAACTAACTGTTGAGCGAAAAATCTACCCTTCAAAATTTAAATTTATAAAAGACTCGAAAACAACCGTGGGTAAACTAACTCTCTAACCACAGAGTACCGGATCAATTGCTAGGATAGCTACAGGAGTACGAGGTCGATCCCAAGAGATAAGTGGTTTGTAAATACCAAAGTGAACAAAGACAAAAATAATAATTAAAACAACTAAGACGCACCATTGTTCCACCATCCCACCGAAATTAACAAGAAAGACACATTCATTTGTAAGTCTTGGATTAATAATCTGCTAAAGAGGCGGTACTTTCTCTCTCGGATTTAGCGCCCGTTGATTAGTTTACCACAGGGTACAACTAAAGATTTTACGAAACAAAGATTTGGATATAAAATCCTAATCTAACAACATTCTCCCTCAACTTTCGTATGTTCGGAAAATATCATCATTCTCCTTCACGGTAATCGACGAATTTATCAACTATTGTGTTTCTAAATTCGAATAGCATGCAACACTACATTACACTTTAAACAAGTCTAAACATGAAGGAAGAACAAGAAAGCTTACGAATAAATGCATAAATCCTTATTTAATCCGATGAGGGTGGCTTCACAAGGGTGATCCTAGCACCGAGCCTTAACCACTCATGACAACAACGAAAGTTACAACGAGATATAAATACATATATAGATACATATATATATATATATGAGTATATAGATATAGATATATATATATATATATATATATATATATATATATATATATATATATATATATATATATATATATATTTATACTAATTGCATAAAAATGAAAGAAAGCAATAAAAGAAAAACGGAAACGAAATTATATTAAAACGATAACTAGTCGGGTTATTACACCGACATTATAACTACATATATAACTACATATAGGCCCCCCAAAACATAATAAAAAGAAACGAGTAGGAGAAGAGGGGCAATCTTGAACAAAGGGGTGAGAGGAGTATTTATAGAGGTGGTCACCGGCGCGTGCCGGAGCTTCACCGGCGCGTGCCGGTGACACAGTACATATTCGATTGTCAGGATAAGGTGGGCCCAATGTCAGAGATATTTCTGCAAGATTCGGCCTTGTCCGGCGCGTGCCGGCCATGCAACATATCAGATGTTCGTAAAAACCTATCTCGAGCTGTAGACCTCAGATTGACATGATTTAATACTCGTTGGAAAGCTCTCTTGAAGATCTACAACTTTCATCAAGGACTTTTTCTCTGAAAATGCCTCTAAGTTAGGTCAAATGTCCGTTGAAGATGAGTTACGGTAGAAACAGTAACAACAGTTGATCTGTCCAAAGTTGTTAGATTATTGCATAATCTTTTATCCCACAAAAACTTATGATTTATGCTTCAAAACATGTCGTTACTCGGGATCTTGGTCATCTTATAATTCTGCAATAAAGCACCAAAAATACCCACGTAAATCCGACACGACAATCCGGTTACTAAACCGGTACAAAAACTAATAAAAACACGATATTTTACATAATACTTACTACTAACCTACTTAGATAAATCTAAGGAGTTTATGACTCGAAATGATACAATGATGCTCAAAATCCGAACCTTATCGTCTTTTAATCACTTTTTAGATCGAAAATATGTATCTACGAGATATCAAAACATTGCAAAGTGTAATCATTTTCATAAAGATAAGAGATCAACAATAAGGACACATAATTCAACCAACTTTACAAATAAATCATTTAAAACCCCACTTGCTTAATAAATCGATTAAACGCTCATTTTCTATGCAAATTATATAAATGTGGAGGAAATCATTATAAAATATATCATTAGAAATCGTATAAAATCACCCTTAACACCTCCCCAATTATTAAGTTATCGTTTGGATCTAGAGATTCTATATAATTAAGCTAGACTCGACAATTATTAATCCGATTCGTATTTCTTTTATATTGGCTACGGGAGTCATCCCCTAGACTAGATCTAGCTCCGGGTAGGCCATCTAGATCACTATGCTACATCACGTGACTTCGCTTTTTCTGGCCTCCATCTCATATGACTTGCACGCTTACAAAACTAGGGATGCCGATATTAACCGTATTCCTCACCTAGGCAACATTCCTTTGTTCGGGCGTACTTCCTAAGCGATCGCATCGCTCTCCGTCCCATTAACACTAACTTTTAGGTATCATGTTAATCTACGATTTACGTATAACTAGGTGCATGCAATTCCCGAATACGTAACGTATCTAGATCTCGCCGAAAGTCCCCGAAGATCAATTCATGAGCCGACCTAGGAGCCCTATATTGGTATTTCCTAATCATACGCTAATTAAAACAGACGAGCGACGTAGCCGTAGCTATACCTACTAAGATAAGAAATTCTAGGTGGACAATCACACCATAAAGACGTGGCTAGATTGACGCGGCGAAAACCTAAATCTTAGCGTTTCTACATACGTAACGGATAAAATAGAGACTCATAAAGCAATTATATAGATCTACTAAAAACACGGTTGTCGATCATACCAAAGTCATCTATAGGTCACCGGATAACAGATCTGGGCGTGTGGATCCTTATAGACAAGGAATCCCCACTGCCTTATATCGTATCCTTAGATCTACATCGTTCGGTGAAGAACGAACAACCTCAAACAATAAACAATAATTGGGGACTTAATTACACAGAACTAAGAACAAATAAATACAAGAACTTACATTATTGCAGAACTTGCATAAAAACTGCTCTAAGAAAAATTGAGGGTTTTATTATAAACTGAAAAGTGTATATGGTCGTGTAGAGTATGCCTTTATTTATAGGAGTTCAAGCTAATTAAGAGATATACTTCAAAATGTCAAAACAAATAAGAGATAACTCCCGGCCGATCTCCAAAAGATGAAGTGCGCCCCCCCCTTCATGCATATCCTCAAAGTTGGCGCCATCTTGGAGCCTTTTGTCATCCTTATCCGATCTTTTCGTTCTAATCCGATATTTATCTTGAATTTCCTTTGATTTATCTTGAGATTTAATTCTTCCATTTGTATTTATCCTCCATAATTATCCAAATCTGCAAAATAGATATTTATCCAAAAATAAATCATATTTAAATAAAACGGATAAATATAATAAAAATGGATAAATACCAATTTATAAATAAAAACAGATAAATACCAATAAAAAAGGATAAATACCAAATTATATTTTATAAATCACAAAACATTAAATAATCCATATAAACATGTGATTTAATATAAAATACATATTACTAATCTCGATTTAAGGTCAACGTTGATGACTTTTACGGGTATAATTTTACCGTCATCAACTACCCCCCACTTAGACTTTGCTCGTCCCGAACAAAGTATCAATAAGTCATTCCCCAAGACAACACTTCTCATGGTCAAATCATACTTATACAAGAAACTCGAGTCAACTCATACCATTCATGCTCAAAAGGTATCCATTATTCGCTACTCGCTATGAATCGAAGTGATGTGTGCATGTGCATTCAGTTTTATACTTTCGTGGCAAGATTAAAGTTTATGCTAACTTCGCAGTCTCAACCTACCAACATCAGCATTCCCACTTCTTAAGCCTCGCAATGGGTAAAGACATGGTGCAATAAGCAAGAGCGTCATCTAGAAGGTTTTTGGACTTGGAGACCGAGAATTCACTCAAAGCCTCTTAAAATTTTGAATTTTTTCTCATTTTCATATTTTCAAGCATTTACACCTCTCAAGAAAGAAACTTGCTTTAAAAGTAAAGTATGCATTACAAGAATCCCTCTCTCACGGATTAGTGGAAGCATTGAATATTACCACAAGCGCGAGGCTACTTTGGTAATGTTACTACAAGCCCAGTGTTTAACGCTTTGTCAAAACACAGATTATTCTCAAGCTTATTACTCCGCTTTGATGGCCAGAAGATAAGAATACATCAGCAGATAAATATCGACTCTAGGTTTGCATAACCAATCATCTATGCAATGTACACATAATTTCTTCATTTATTATGATTTGTGCGGAAAAACTCGATTCAAAGATTGAGTAATCGAATAATAATTTGCAACAATCGGCATGAATATCCTTAAATTCACATTCACATATGTATAAAATGATCACGTACTCATGCAACTTGGTTCCTTCCCTATCAATTCTTAGCTAGGAACTCACAATTCTAAGGGTACGAGATAAATAATATGGCATTTGTTCAATTTTTTTTCAATTTTTCACCGTTTCATTCAATTTTCAATTATAACATATCATAGCTAAGTCTCCTACCCCCCACTTAAACATGTCATTGTCCCCAATGACAAATAAAAATGAGAATTTAAGAAAAAGACTTAGCTCTGGAAATGGCTCTCAAGTAGATGCAGATCATCGGAGCACGTCGTGGAGAAGCAAGTGAAAACCTGTTTAAGTAAACCAAACAGAAACTCCACGAGATCGTTAATAACATGTCAATGGGAGGTACAAAATAATGTGGCAGTAATTAGATATAAAATATCCAAAAACAAATTAAGCCACTTTATTCCATACAACCAATGACAAGTAAAACCAAAGAGTTAAAACTACTCGTTCAGACGCAAAAAGAAAAATACTAAATAGAAAGAAAGATAAACAAGCAACTAAAGATGGTAATCTTCATCTATAATCTCCACCGCTTAAACATGCTTAAAACCGGGTGGAGAAGACAAAGATCAAAAAGAATTACCCCATGGGAGAACACGAGGTTTACTGGATTGATAAGATATTTAATCCAGCTTAAAAGAGAAACTTGGTCAGGTATAACAGATCGGATGTGACCAAATGGTAAAAGATAGGATCAGAAACTCGGTGCAGACGCTTCACGTTTAGATTGGATATCAACAACTTAGGGAGATGTAGCTTCTCCTCGAAATTACTAATAACCCAATGTATCACGTAAAAGTCCTAACCGTCATCAATACGGTCAGATCGGTGTGATGGCTTAGAACAAAACTTATCATCTCGAAATGCCGGAATAGGCGTAAAAGTGTGAAATTTAAAACTTCCGGTAGAAAGATAAGTTGTAGTCTGATCGAACCAAAAACTTTTAAAATCTAGCTGGGTTCAGAGCTACACTTACCCCAGCTAGGATCATGAAAACCAAAATGATAAAAGATAATCATTTAAACTCAGCAATATATCTAACTCCGCAACACAAGGGTAATTTTTAAACAAAATGGAGGTTGAGAGTATGATGTGTTTAGAAAAAGATACATAAGGATGGTAAGAAAATATAAATGGTGGGTAAGAAATTGTGTGTTGGGTGGGTATTGGTTAAGGGATTGGGTAGGGTGGGAGAGTGAAATAGATGGAAAGAAAGAGAGGGAATGGAAGAATGGTTAGAAATGTGAACAGTGAGGCAGATTGGTGAGAGAATAGAAAGGTTGAAGGGTGAAAAGGTACAAAGGAAAGGATAAGGGTAGTTGCAGAACGAATTGCACACAACTTTGGATTTTCACTCGGATCACCATTCTAAAAAGTTTTGGAAGTTGACCAAAATTGTTCTTGTTCGCACCAATCATTCTCTGTTACATTTTCAGTAATTCTCAAGCTCTCTTAATGCTTCCATCTTAAGGCTGATTGCTAAATTTCCTTTTCTTTAGCAATTTCTCGACTCTCCTACGGAACTCTACTTCACGTGGCCTATATTGAATAAAAAAGTTTTGCACATCCTTAGCCCAATGGCCATTGGAACACGGCAAAATAAAAAACCTCAACATATGTCACGTTACTCTTATTGGACTCAGAGAAAACAAAACCTAAAATCCTAAAGAGAAATCCTAAGGGTTTTAAAGAAGTAGTTCTGAGTTTAAAGTCCTCAGCTCGACTTTCCAAAAATTATCCTTGTCAGTCATCCTTCTTGGATCGCTAGATGTTGACCCCTTGAGCACTATATGCGGTGGGCTCGTCGCTTTTTTGCGGATTAATATCCTTCCCTTGGTTGTGAGACCTAGGGAACGACATTTATCCTTACCATTTATACAAAGCTCCTACTTCGGCTCTCGTTTTAGGAATTAGTGAATTCTAAGGAGATTTAGTCCTAGGGACCCATTTTAATCACATTCTCTATAATGCTGCTTCATTATGCTCTCTCAAAACTCAACGTCTTCTTTAGATTGCGAATTCTTTAAACTACACAAATTGTTGCTCCCATGGCCAGTAGAAGCAATCTCATGCATAGGACAATGAGATATTGACAGAACTTCGAGGAACTCTTTATTCACTGCTTCCTTCAACTACTACATGTTTCCTTATACCCTCTAGATGAGACAAATTTGGGGCAGAACCTTTCACACTAATAAAATAAATCTTACAAACCAACTCCGGGCTAAGATTCTCATTCAGGTTTATGTAAAGACTAGCTTATGTTCAAAAGATCAAAAGATAGTAAAATATAAGCAAAAAAATCTAGTACCTTGCCTTCAACATTGTACCACGAATAATTCGAACCTTAATATTTATTTTCTCGGAGCCATCTTGGTGTTTTAAAGGTGTTTCTTCCATTGCTTTCCCGTCGTAGATTCGTAGCTCCACATGCTGCTGGGTTATTTTCTCAGCGCCCACGAAAAATTACTGACTCAGATTATTGCTTCCCTGGTTTCTGCAAATAGAAGAAAGACAAAACGAACCGTAGACTGATTTTAACATGGTTTCCCATGCTGCTATCAGACTTGCGGATTAAACATACGGAGATAAACAGACACGCGAAATTCCAGAAAACAGAACCGAGGCTTGCGCGGCGAGCGAGAGCGTCTTGCGAGAGCGGAACCAGCTGTTCCAGATTCTGGAATTTTTACACAGAGCAGACAACCAGAGGGACTCAAAAACGTAAAAACAGACTCTAAAACAGAAAACTCGACATGAATAAAAAATTATTTATATATAAAACTGACCGTTGGTTCCCCGGCAACGGCGCCAAAAACTTGATGACGTAGATCAAGTGAAATTAAAATACTTGACCACCATAAACCAATACTAGCAAGAGGACTAGGTCCATCGTAGTATAGCTATAGCGAATCAAGGTCGATCCCACAGGGAACTAATTGTGGGTCATTTATATACAAACAATTAATTATTCATGCCAAGAACACAAAGCAGTCTATGACCAACATGAGACAAGAAAAGATAAACGACACGACTCGACACAACACATAACGTAATTAACCTCCCCAATTATTAAGTTATCGTTTGGATCTAGAGGTTCTATATAATTAAGCTAGACTCGGCAATTATTAATCCGATTCGTATTTCTTTTATATTGGCTACGGGAGTCATCCCCTAGACTAGATCTAGCTCCGGGTAGGCCATCTAGATCACTATGCTACATCACGTGACTTCGCTTTTTCTGGCCTCCATCTCATATGACTTGCACGCTTACAAAACTAGGGATGCCGATATTAACCGTATTCCTCACCTAGGCAACATTCCTTTGTTCAGGCGTACTTCCTAAGCGATCGCATCAGTCTCCGTCCCATTAACACTAACTTTTAGGTATCATGTTAATCTACGATTTACGTATAACTAGGTGCATGCAATTCCCGAATACAGAATAGATCTAGATCTCGCTGAAAGTCCCGGAAGATCAATTCATGAGCCGACCTAGGAGCCCTATATTGGTATTTCCTAATCATACGCTAATTAAAACAGACGAGCGACGTAGCCGTAGCCATACCTACTAAGATAAGAAATTCTAGGTGGACAATCACACCATAAAGATGTGGCTAGATTGACGCGGCGAAAACCTAAATCTTAGCGTTTCTACATACGTAACGGATAAAATAGAGACTCATAAAGCAATTATATAGATCTACTAAAAACGCGGTTGTCGATCATACCAAAGTCATCTATAGGTCACCGGATAACAGATCTGGGCGTGTGGATCCTTATAGACAAGGAATCCCCACTGCCTTATATCGTATCCTTAGATCTACATCGTTCGGAGAAGAACGAACAACCTCAAACAATAAACAATAATTGGGGACTTAATTACACGAACTAAGAACAAATAAATACAAGAACTTACATTATTGCGAACTTGCATAAAAAGCTCGCTCTAAGAAAAAGCGAGGGTTTTATTATAAACGAAAAGTGTATATGGTCGTGTAGAGTATGCCTTTATTTATAGGAGTTCAAGCTAATTAAGAGATATACTTCAAAATGTCAAAACAAATAAGAGATAACTCCCGGCCGATCTCCAAAAGATGAAGTGCGCCCCCCCTTCATGCATATCCTCAAAGTTGGCGCCATCTTGGAGCCTTTTGTCATGCTTATCCGATCTTTTCGTGCTAATCTGATATTTATCTTGAATTTCCTTTGATTTATCTTGAGATTTAATTCTTCCATTTGTATTTATCCTCCATAATTATCCAAATCTGCAAAATAGATATTTATCCAAAAATAAATCATATTTAAATAAAACGGATAAATATAATAAAAATGGATAAATACCAATTTATAAATAAAAACAGATAAATACCAATAAAAAATGGATAAATACCAAATTATATTTTATAAATCACAAAACATTAAATAATCCATATAAACATGTGATTTAATATAAAATACATATTATTAATCTCAATTTAAGGTCAACGTTGATGACTTTTACGGGTATAATTTTACCGTCATCAGATGCTAAAAGAGTTTAGCATAGATCATGACAGGAGATACTGCTAGCCGGTGTTCTCAAGATCTGTCTATGTTAGGACGTTAGTCCTAAAGATAAGGTGAAATATGGTGCTAATAGAATGTTTCCTTTGCTACTGCGATAGAAACCATCATAAAAGTAATGCCACATGTTCATAGTCCATGAAGAGTCATGAGCAAGTATGAAAGTAAATCTGGTGAATGCCGAGAATATCCTTAAACAAGTTAAGGATGGTTTACTAGTTTATCGAAACATGGAATCAGCTAAATATAGATATGCATACGTATATCCTAAGTCTTATGAAGGCGAGTGTGAGCTACAATATGGGTTTGTAGTCACTTTGATTAGGTGATACAGTGATCTGGAAATGTTCTTAACTATAGGTCGCTATTTCAATTAACGAATTTTTGTCTCTCGAATACTTAATTGACCAATTAATTCTTTATAATGTACTCTATTTTTTTTGACAAATAAGCCAACAGCCGTTGACGTTAAATTCTACAACTTAGCCAAACCACAGTAGTGCCCTTGGAGACGCAGCGGGAGCAGTACATAAGTCTATGAGGTTCAATCCTGAACCTTGTACGGTTCTTCCACCCTTTATATATAGCTGATATAGTAAGTGGATTCATTGCTTGAAGCAAGGACCAGGGTCTCATCAGAGATTCATGTGTGTGTTGAGGTGGTTCCTTTGACTTGTCATTTGGAGCATGATATGAAGATAGTCTGATTCCCCACGGATAGCGATCCGTTCATGGCTAGGGCTAGTTGCGAGTTTTGCATG
Organism: Gentiana straminea; assembly: GCA_036785695.1. NCBI lineage: Eukaryota > Viridiplantae > Streptophyta > Magnoliopsida > Gentianales > Gentianaceae > Gentiana > Gentiana straminea. Next base: position 459,565 of record JAVUPR010000278.1, on the reverse strand, counting down.
AGATTCTTGTGTTTCAACTTGGTCTTGTGTGTGCGAGTGATTGGTTTTAGGCCAAGTGGGAGATTGTTTAAATAGTGTCCTAAACCCAATCGGGTTGGACCGGATCCGACTGGGTCGGATCATTTCTACTATTTCTTTATGTTTATACATATATATTAAATGGCTTTTCTGTTGTCATATATTTGTTCTTTTTAAGAACCAATAATGAATTGTTATATGATAACATCCTTAGTATTAAACTGTGATAGAGAAACCATGATAGTCGATTATGGTTGATGAGATCTCTAATCATTTTAATAAGTTTGATACTTAAATGTCTCTAGGCTGATGTACTATTAAACAAGGCATTGATAGTACGAACAGACTAGCACGTATTAGATGTCTTCTATCTTATTGAAAGTAGGGATAGATCTCATCTATCGAAGTGTAGAGACACTTGGACTGTACGTGGATGTGTCTTAGAGAATGCGTACGTTAGACTGGCCCACTTACACTGTTAAGTGTAACATTATGTGACGGTTGTGTAATTATCCTTACGAACGGAGTCTACATGGCATCACGGTGTGGATTGTCATGCTTTGACACTATTGAGGTTTCCCCTAGCCATGGGGCGATCATGCGGTAGTGATTGAGTATGATACTGAAGCATGCGGAATATACATGTTTGGTCATCCGGAAATCGCGTACCCTATCAGTACTAGTGAATATCCGAAAGGGCCTTCTTATGAGGAATGTCTTACTCTTGTGAATATTTTCAAAGTGGAAGTAAATGAGTTACTTCGAGAGAGCATGATATCCAGATTATAAGATACGGTCGTTGATGTGTGACACTCGACGTACGACCGTATGTATATTATTACAGCGATAGGATTCTATTTACACAGTAACCGTTTCACATGAAAGGAAGTAGTCATCGCATTTGACTCTTCAGATGATTGGGGGTCACGGTGTGTTGCTAGACGCTATCCCGTGATCATTAGGTATGAAGGGCATTTTCGTAATTTACACTTTGTGTCTACGGCCAACATATTCGGAAGCCTATCGGGTCACACACATATGAACATCAAGTCGGATTAAAATGTGGTTATAGTTGATAACCAAATAAGGAAAGAATTTATATCATACTATAAAGGTTATTGTAGTAAATTAATATGGTAGTATTTATTCATTATGAATAAATATAATACAAAATATTAATTGTGTTGATTAATTAAATATACATATGATATATATGTGTGTGTCGAAAATATGTATATATGATATACATATGTTTTTGCAAATTAATTAATCATAGTATTTTACTATTAATTAAAGAATATTCCGGATGCCAAATCTTTGGCTATATTAGGCGCATATAATAGTGTATTAAGATAAATTTAGATTGTACAATTTAATTAATAGTATTACTAAATATTAATATTAGATATTAATATATAAATAATAATATATGTATACGTGTGTGCACAAGTGCAAATTGGTGATGTGCATGCGCACCATAGTATATATATATATATATATATATATGTGTGTGTGTGTGTGTGTGTGTGTGTGTGTGTGTGTGTGATATATACACATGTGTAAATTGATTTTTGGTAATAAGATAAATATAATCAATATAAGATATTGACAATATATATTGGAAATATTTAATATAAGATATTAAATTAAATGAGATAAATCAATCAAAGATATTTTTCTTATTTTATTAGGAAAATATTTTCTTTTTCCTCAATCTACTAGGAAGTTTCTCCCGATTAGATTGGGATATGAAAGTGGCGCCCCAACACCTATTTAAGGGAGACTTGGCTAGCTCTTTTTTACATCACAATTCCAAGAGCTAATAGTTCTTGTGAAAAATAGAGAGTTTCTTAGAGAGAGTTTTGAGAGAGAGAAAAAATAGGTCTAGCAACCGAGTTTTTCTGGTACCAATCCTTGATGGGATTCCGGCAAGCTGTTCGTGTGGATCACCGGTAGAGGCCGAACGCTTGGGCGGCTCCATGCATCACTACTCTTCTTTGACGGTCAAAGCATCGATCTTTTAGATCAAGCAAGGTAACCACCGTCTACTACTTATTTGTTTATTGCTTAAACGAAGTCGATCCTGGTTAAAAGGAAATAAAATTTTGAATTCCGCTGTGTTCCTGTGTAGATTTGCTAACACCACTAACAGGTGATTTATTTACTGCACGATTTGTAGATTGTCATTTTGACGAATCACATTTCCCAACATTAGGGTGAGGAAAAGATCAACCAAAAATTAATTGAAAATTATCATTGAATTTCCTTGATCCTCGTGCAAAAGAAAGCAAACTAGTAATGTTCAAGGAATTGTCCATTTGCAGAAAATTGTGAATGAATTGCCGGATGCATTTACTGATACTAAAAGAATCACAAAATCTCACATTCCTACTGAAAATGTTTGGTTTAAATTAATGTTTCTGAAGGACAAATTACAAGTGCTAATGAATCCAGTGCACGCCTAAAGCGTGGTAGACCTCTTGATTCCAATGATAAAAATCCTCGTAAGAAATAGGAATGAATAATAATATTGTATATGAAGCCGATGATGGTCAAAATAATGTTTGTGACTAAATTCAACATCATGAAGAGGTAGCTCCTGAAGAGCGTGAACCTGAAGAAAATGAAATTATTGAAAATTCAGTAAATTTTGTCACTACAAGAAAAAAGTGGAATCGAAAAGATACAATTGTTGATAGTATATATCTTTGCATATAATGTAGCACTTGATATTGGAGAGTATGACGAGAATCATGAACCAAGATCGGTTGATGAATGTCAGAAAAGAAACGATTGGCCAAAATGGAAATAGGCGATTAAAGTGAATTGACTTCACTAGCCAAAAGAAGTGTTTTGGACATGTAGTCCGAACACCTAAAAATGTGAAACCTGTCGGATATAAACGGGTCTTTGTAAGAAAAAGAAATGAAAATAATGAAATTGTGAGATACAAAGCTAGATTGGTAGCACAAGAATTTTTACAAAGACCAGGGCTTGATTATGATGAAACGTATTCGCCGGTAATGGATGGAATAACATTTCGATATCTTGCGAGGTTAGCGGTACATGAAAAACTTGATATGCGTATGATGGACGTAGTTACCGCGTATCTTTATGGATCATTAGATACTGATATCTATATGAAAATTCCTGAAGGATTTAACATGCCTGAAGCATGTCATTCAAGCCCCAAACAAATTTATTCCATTAAATTACTAAAATCCTTGTATGAGCTCAAACAATCTGGACGTATGTAGTTAACCGTCTCAGTGAATGTTTAGTTAAAGAAGGTTATACAAATGACCCAATATGTCCGTGTGTTTTCACAAAGAAATATGGGTCAGATTATGTGATTATAACCGTATATGTTGATGATCTCAACTTGATTGGAACTCTTGAAGAGCTCAAAAAAGCAGTTGAATACTTAAAGAAAGAGTTTAAGACCAAAGATTTCGGTAAGACTAAGTTTTGTCTTGGTTTACAAATTGAGCATTTAGATAACGAAATCTTTGTTCATAAAACTACTTATACCCAGAAGATACTAAAGCGGTTTTACATGGATAAAGCGCATTCTTTAAGTATACCAATGGTCGTCAGGTCGTTAGATTCTGTTAAAGATCGGTTTAGACCTCGTGAGGATGATGAAGAGATACTGGGTCCTGAAATACCATATCTCAGTGCAATCGGTGCGCTTATGTATCTTGCTAACTGCACTAGACTTGATATTTTTCACTATCTTCAAGGAACAATTGATTTGGGTTTATTATATTCTTATAATTCTAGACATGAAATAATTGGATATACCGAGGTGGGTTATTTATCTAACCCGCATAAATCAAGATCTTAGACTGGTTATTTATTTACATATGGTGGTATTGATATTTCGTGGCGATCAACGAAACAATCAATTGAAGCCACTTCTTCGAATCATGCTGAAATAATAGCAGTGCATGAAGCTAGTCGGGAATGTGTTTAGTTGAGGTCAATGTCTCGTTTTGCCTGTAAAAATGTGGGCTATCACATGAGAAAGAAAATCCTCCGACTATGTTGTATAAAGACAATGCAGCTTGCATATCTCAATTAAAGGGAGTATATATTAAAGGAGATAGAACAAAATATATTTCGCATAAAATTTTCTTTACCCATGAATTACAAAAGAAAGGTGAAATTGTTGTGGAACAAATTTGTTCAAGCGACAATCTGGCAGATTTATTTACAAATGCCTTGCCGAGTGCAACGTTCGAAAGACTAGTGAATAATATCGGGATGCGGAAGCTAAAAGATCTCAATTGATGCTCGGATCAGGGGGAGAAAATAATACACAAAGAATGATGTACTCTTTTTCCTTACTAAGATTTTTTTCCCACTGGGTTTTTTCTTAGTAAGGTTTTAACTAGGCATATTCTATGTGTAATTGACATCAAAATGTTGAAATGGTGTCCTAAACCCAATCGGGTTGGACCGGGTCCGACCGTGCCGGGCCTTTTACAGTCTATTTAGTTCATGTAATAAATTTATTATGAGTAATAAAAACACTTATGTTATTATATATTATGTTTATCTTAATGAACTAATTATTTATTGCATATATAGTAAAATCCTTAGTATTAAATTGTGATATAGAAACCATAATAGTGTTAATGGTTGATCAGATTTCGAATCACTTTAATAAGTTTGATACTTAACTGTTTCTAGTCGTATGTATTGTCAAACATGACATTGATAGTACGATTAGACTAGCACGTATTAGATGTCTTCTATCTTATTGAAGATAGGGATAGATCTCGTCTATCAAAGTGTAGAGACACTTGGACTGTACGTGGACGAGTATTGGAGAATGCGTACGTTAGACTGACCCACTTACATTAAGTGTCACAATATGTGGCAGTTGTGTAATTATCCTAAGACCGGAGTCTTCATGGCATCACGTTGTGGATTGGCATGCTTTGACACTATTGAGGTGTCCCCTAGCCACAGGGCGGTCATACGGTAGTGCTCGGGTATGATATTGAAACATGCGTAGGATACTTGTTGTTCGTCCGGAAAACGCGTATCCTAATAGTAGGAGTAAATATCCGAAATGGCCTTCTTATAAAGAATGTCTAGCCCTCGTGAATCTTTACAAAGTGGGAGTAATTGAACTACTTCGAGAGAGAATGATATCCAGATTATAAGATACGATAGGTGATGTATTGACACTCAAGATACGATTGTATGGATGTTGTAACATCGATAGGATTCTATTTGCATGGTAACTGTTTCACATGAAAGGTAGTAGTCATTGTTTTTTACTCTGCCGATGATTGGGTGATGACGTGTTGCAAGATGCTATTCATGATCTTTAGGTCTGAAGGTATTTTAGTAAATGCACTTTATGCCTACGGTCAACATATTCGGAAGCCTATAGGGTCACACACATAAGAACATATAGCTGATTTAAAATGCGGTTATAGTGATAACCAAATAAGGAATGCTTTATCTCGACTATAAAGTGTTATAGCGATAAATTAATATGGTGGTATTTATTTATCATGAATAAATATACTACAAGAAATTATTATGTTGATTAATTTTGAACGCCAATTATGTTGATTAATTAAATATACATATTTTATGTATATAGGGCGCATGTCTTGTGTGTATATGATACACATGGATTTTGCAATTTAATCATAGGATTGTATTATGTATTAATATATATATATATATATATATATATATATATATATATATATATATATATATATGTTGGCAAATGTGTAATTGATATATAAATATATATGGTAATATAATAAAGATATATTCAATATTAGATATCGACAATATATATCTTGGAAATATTTAATATAAGATATTGAGTATTAAATAAGATAAATTGAGAATATCTATTTAACTTATTTTACTAGTAAAATGTTTTATTTCTCCTTACTTCACGCAAGAAGTTTTTTTCCATTGGGAATAGGACATATGGGGCGCAGACTCCCCTATATAAGAAAGAGGTTGCCTAGCTCTTTTGTATCACAATTCCAAGAGTCTAATAATTCTTATGAAAATAAAGAGATCTTCTTAGAGAGAGTTTTGAGAGAGATAAAATGTCGGTCTAGCAACCGGGTTTTTTCTAGTAGCAAACCAAGGCGGGATTCCGGCGGGATGCTCGTGTGGATATTGATAGAGGCCGGACATGTGGACGGCTTGTGCGCACTACTAATCTACATAGACGGTCAAAACTTCGATCTTTTAGATCACCTATGGTATATTCACCGTCAACTGCTTATATGTTTATTGTTTAAACGAAGTCGATCCTGGATCGGGAAATCAATTTTTTTAAATTTCGCTGCGTAAACTGATTGATTTCCTAACACCAAAAAGGGGGAGTATTATGTAAATATTAATTTTGGATGTCTTCCACTATTTATCTTAGTTAATGTACAAGTAATGGAATATAAGTTGCAATTGACACATTACTTCTTTACCTTTACGACATAAGTTACAATTGACGCAATACTTCTTTACCTTTATGACTTCCTTTCTACATCTTGTATAGAATACTACTCCTTTGAAAACACTTTATATATTGCATTATTGTAGAGTTGATACTACTTGCTTGGTTCCATTTTGTTTACTTAGTTATTATATAACATTTCCAAGATATTAAATTAATATGTGATATTAAAAGGATATCTTTATTATATTACCAAATATAAATCAATTACACATGTGCACATACGTATACATGTCACACGCATATATATATATATATATATATATATATATATATATATATATATATATATATAATGCATAATAATATAATACTATAATTAATATCTTGTACTATTTATTCATAATAAATAAATACAAGAATATTTATTTCCACTATAACACTTTATGGTAGACATAAATAAAGGCGGCTTCTATCGACACTACAAAATAACTATCGACACCCTTTAATTTATTATTTTTCATTTACTTATTCACACCACGATAAAACTAATAGCACCACGGCATTTAATAAGTTTTAAAAACCAAACACTTTAGTCCCTAATGTTTTAAAAAATAAACATTTTAGTCCCTCTAATTTCTAACCCCCACACCTCTTTCTAAAATCTTTAACTCCCCCCTCACATTACCAAGAAACCAAAAAAAAACACAAGTGAAAGAACAAATCTCGCCGGACTCTCGTCGGAAAAGCCTCCGGATAAGACAAATCTTACCAGAAACCGCACGTGAAACTAAGAACAACATCACTTCGAATTGTTTTGTTTGGATTTCGGTTGTAAAATGGTAGAAATCAAATGTATTGTTTTTCGAATGTTTGAAGGTTTTAATGGAGTAGCTTTAAGGTTTTTTTCGTATGCAATGCACCGTTTTAATCGATGTTTGTTTCAATGTAATGTATATATGTTTTTGGTTGAAATCGGATGGAAATAGGGTTGAAATTGTAGGTTTCTGGCTCTTTTTCGATAATCTAGCCGTTTTCCGACCGGAAGTGTGGGAAAGATGACTGGTGCTTGAAACGTCGCAAAAACAGACATTTTGCTGCAAATTTAATGTCAGATAGTGTGACGTTTAGATCATAAAAGTCCAGTAGGGTTACCTAGTTCTTCGTCAGTATGGGTGATGTTAACATTGCTTCAGAACGTCGACATGGCTGGTGTTTTAATTAGACGTCAGTGATATTGACGTTACTGTCTCATGTAACGTCAACCCTGCTGGCGTTATATGCTGGATTTTATTATAATTGCATAGTTAATGTGCACATATCAACTTTGAATTAGTGTGTTTCTTGACATTGTAAACAACTTTGTAATCAACTATCCACCAATGAATTAGTGTACTCCCAACTATGAATTAGTGTATTTCTTTACATTGTAAATAACTTTCCAACTATGAATTTTGGGCATGTAAGTGAGTTAAAATGAAAAATGTGTTAGTTGAAAGTATACTTAGATGTGTTTCATTACAATGTAAGTGTGTTAGTTAAAAGTATACTTAGATGTTTTTTGCCCATTATGTCTGTTGTGTGGACCTGATAATATAAGACGTGAGATCTCTTTGCTTTAATAGATTGGGATCTCTTACAAATCCTTGGGATCTCTTTTCTATTTTTGTAGACTGGCTTACATGAATCAGTTCCATTAATAAATGACCATTGACCAATGATATCCATTTGTTAATATCTCTCATAAGTTGATATGCCAAGGATGTCCATTATGGACTGATTTAGGCTAGCCATTATCTACGTAAAAAGGCCTGATGTCCCCCTCACTTTGAAAACTGGGAGTCTATCGACGAACAATTAAAAGAAGTCACAGTAGAAGAACTTCAGGTATTAATACAAACAACACTTATTGATCGTACAAGAACTTTAGGTATGTAGTATGGATTAAGGCACTAGTCATGTCTTGTGTGATTGGTTATGTTTGGCTTGCGTATCTATTTGTCTTGTTTTGTAATGGCATGCAGACTCATTCTGATTCAAATTCTTACACCCTTTTTAATCTACAGTGAAGAAAATGGATAATGATCGTTTCTTCAAAGTTCTTTTAGGCGGATTCACAACAAGTTTGGTATGTAATTATTAATTAACCTACATTTTTATCACAAATATTATGATTGAAATAACGTGATATGTTTCTTTCTTCATAGACACTACCACGAAAATACGTTAATAATTTGAACGACATGCTGCAGACCTAGATAGGGTTGTTCTCAATAGCCAAATAGGCACATGGGAAGTGAATGTTGGACCGACAAACAATGGACTCCTTTGTTTCTTTGGGGAAGGATGGGAGCAGTATGTTTATGCTCATCACTTGAATCCGTGGGAGTCATAATGTTTGAGCACAGAGGGGATTTCACTTTTGACACTATTGTGCTGGGTCATAATTCCTGTGAGAAGACTTTTTCTGATTCCGAGAGTGAGAGTGAAGATGATGATGTGGATGATGATGATGATGTAGGTGGTAACGAAAATCCCTGTTTTGAGACGACGCTGGCAGACTGGGCATTTTCACATGGTTATGTGGTGAGATATGTTAAAATCTTTTTAGTTGTTTTCTTGTTATATCTTTTTCCTATTTGCACTTTCTAACACTATTGAAATTTGTTTGTGATTGGTAGAATATTCTAATACCATTTGCTAGAACAAACGACATGTTGCGAAACAAGACTGTGGAGCTACGAAGTGCCATAGGGGAATCATGGCCTGCTAAAATTGTAGCTTCTGTCGGACACTATCAACAAGTTCGTTTAAGCGAATTGAATGATTTCCTCAGTGAGAATAACCTCAGTGTTGGAGATACATGTAGTTTCGAAGTCGTTGATCAGCCAACAGATAATCATGCCGTGTTTAATGTGGTGTTTATCAGACGTCCAAGATCTTAAAAACAGTTCCATTAAAATTCTTCTGGATTACTTTTGGATCATTGTTATTGTATTTTGTTTGGATTACTTTTGAGTTATTCTTGGGAATGTGTCTGGATCAGTTTCACATTTTCATTGTATTACATTTTATTTAAGTTTGGATTAATTGTTTTTTTATTTTTTGATTTTATCACATTTTCATTGTATATTTGTGTCTGGATGATTGTTTCTATCATGTTTGGATGATGTAAAAACACACAAATATTTTCAGTGCTGGGATATAAACGTCACTCGTGGTGACGTTGGTATTACTCAACCAACGTCAGTTAAGCTGACGAATTTCAACAATCTTCATTCAACGTTTACAAATATGACGTTGGTTTGCAAGACCAATGTCCCAAAGGTTGTCCTTTAACAAACAGAAACTCATTAAGTTCTGGAGTCAGTAACGTCAAAAATGCTGACGTTTATTTTTTGTTCCAACGTCAGAGGTGGTGGCATTATAGCACCAAGGAAATATTCAGTTCTAGACATCTAAACGTCAACAAGTCTGACGTTTATTATACACATGGATGTCATCTGTACTGACATTTGTATGGATGCCGGCCGGAAAATCCAATGGCCGGTCGGAAAAGTCTAAAAAAAATCCATTTTCCCCCTAATTAATGGTGCTTCAAGCCATGGAGTATGAATTTTGATTCCATTTTTTTACTTAAAGCCCCCGGTATCCGGAACCCACTAGTCCGACTAATCCAGAGTTTGGCCCGAGTCGTGCCTGTAGAGTCTGACTCTTACTGGTAAGGCCGGGCCAAGAGATCTTTTGATGATGATATTTGGGTGAAAAGGTTGGAGACGATGAAGATGAATTTTGATGAAGAAGAAGGTTGTAGAAGATGAAGATGAATTTTGATGATGAAGAAGGTTGAAGAAGATAAAGATGAAAATAGAGATGAAGATGGAGATGAATGTTGATTATGGAGATGAAATGAAGATGAATGTTGTTATTGATATAAGTTAAAATATTTGGATTATAATGTTTAATTTAAATAATCAAAGGAGTAAATTATATTTTTTAAAATTTGTGGCATAAGGAGTATTTATTTAAATTTTTTTTGGTGGTGGTTAAGTAAAAAAATTAATACAAATAATATGATTGTTCCAAAAGCAATGTATAGGGTGCCGGAAGTATTCGTGGTGCCACAAGCGAAACCGTGGTGCCGGTAGAAGCCGCCTAAATAAATCCTCATTCAGTTATCACTATAACCATAAATTAATTCCGGCTAGTTTTCCATATGTGTGTGACCCAATAGGTTTCTGAATATGTTGGCGGTAAGTATAATGTGTATTTACAAAAATACCCTTCACGCCTAACGATCGTGATTAGCGTCTAGCAACACGTCACGACCTCCAATCATCGGAAGGAGTCAAGTGTTATGACTACAACCTTTCATGTGAAATGGTTACCATGTAAATAGAATCATATTGTTGTTATAATCCATACAGTCGTATCTTGAGTGTCAAAACATTAGCGACCGTATCTTGTAATTTGGATATCCTACTCTTTCTCGAAGTAACACATTACTTCTGATTTGCAAAGATGTTCGAGATTAAGACATTCCTTATAAGAAGGTCTTTTGGGATATTTACTCCTACCGTTAGGAAACACGATTTCCGGTCGAGCAACAAAAATCCTACGTATGCTTCAATATCATACCCAATCACTACCGCATGATCGCCCGTGATTATGGGAAACCTGACTAGTGTCAAAGCATAACAATCCACACAGTGATGTTGAAGACTCCGGTCTAAGGATAATTACACAACTGTCACGTAGTGTGACACTTAATAAAGTAAGTGGGTCAATCTAACGTACGCATTCTCTAATACGCATCCACGTACAGTCCAAGTGTCTCTACACTTCGATAGACAAGATCTATCCCTTTATTCTTAAGATAGAAGACATCTAATACGTGTTAGTCAAACTGCACTATTAATGTCTCATTTAATAATACATACGGCTAGAGACATTTAAATATTAAACCATTTAACGTAAATCGAGATCTCATCAACCATAACCACCATTATGATTTCTCTATCACAGTTTGACACCAGGGATGTTATCATATATATATATACAATATCATATTTGGTTTGTTAAAATAACATATATATATATATATATATATATATATATATATATATATATACATATATATATATATATAACAACGAAAAAGACATTTATTATGTATAACATAAAAACATAGTATAAATGATCTGACTCGGTCGGATCCGGTCCAACCCGATTGGGTTTAAGGTACTACATCAATAATCTCCCACTTGACCTAAGGCCAATCACTCATACACACAAGACCAAGTTGAAATACAAGAATATCATGCAATACTCACAACTAACCCTAAGCGTAAACGGATCACTATCCGTGAGGACTCAGACTATTTTTATATCATGATCCAAATGATTAAATCAAATGGAAACGCCTTAACACACACATTAATCACTTATGATACCCTGGTTCTTACTTAAGCAATGAATCCACTACCATATCAGCTATACATAAAAATGTGGAAGATCTGTATAAGGTTCAGAAATGAACCTCTACGATCCATTACTGCTCTAGTTGTGCCTCCAAGGAAATATTTTGTTTTGGCCCAGTTGTAGAATTTACAGAGATCTCTTGCTGAAACATTTCCAACTCACTAAATCACTCAATTAAGGTGTTCACAAACCCATATCGTAGCTCCCATTATCTTCATAAGCTTCATGTTATATATATATATATATATATATATATATATATATATATATATATATATATATATACGTTTATCTAATTCTAAGTTTCAAGAAACCAGGAATCCATCCTTAACATTTTAGGGATATACTCGACACTTACCGAATCTCTTTCATAATTTCGCATGACTCCTCATGTAGTATGAATATCTAATTTAACTCACAATACTTACGATGGATCTTATTACAACAGCATATGAGACTTTCCATAAGTATTATCTTTCATCTTTTTGCTCAGGACGAACTTCCTGTCACAAATAGATCTCAAGAATACTGGCTAGCAGTATCTCTTGACGTTATCTATGCTAAACTCTTTTAGCATCTCATCTATACAAGCAAAATTTGATAATTGAGGAGTATCCAAATCTATCACTATAGATTCTTATTTTCACAATAAGAACTTCCATTCCAAGAGTTTTCGAAAAGACCTTGAACTACCAAACATTAACTGACTGTAACATAGGGCGTCAAATTCCCGAGAATGATATGCAATACCTTACTTGAAAATTGTAACACTCCCACTAACCCTTTTGAACATCAGACATATCTTTACTTTTTGATCAATCAAACTCCTTTGATTAATTCAGTAAAGAACTCATAGAGAGAAACTTGTTTGAGTCCATGAATGGATCTCATAGGTTCACATATCATGTTATCGTCTATGGACATCAAGCCTTATGCCCAATGTTTTCTACACTATCATATAGTCATGATACATGAGTACAACAAGCATAATCTGAATAGATTTAAGCACAACCAATAGCATAAAGGTAATTACAAGGTTTACATCCCATAACCTTTATCCATCAACTCAGTACGTGCGTATATTTAGTATCCGTAAAATAAAATAAAAACTTGTTTCATGGAGGCCACGTCGTTGATTAAGAAAGTGTGGGAAAAAACACGTGTGCATGTTTTGTTATATACTCCCAAAAGTAGACAAATGTTATGGGACGGAGTTAGTACTATTTAGGCTTCATTTTCTTTCGGTCCATAACAAAGTAACTCAAAAAATAAAATATATACGCTTTTAATGGCATTTTACATATGGTACTTAGAAAAAAAGTGTAGATAGTCGGCTGCCGGTACACGTATAGGTTAGAGGAAAAGTCCAGAAAAATTTCTAGGATTATCGTCCCTCACCTGGGATCCTGCATCCGTCCATGCATCCTACACTGTTATAATCTATCTATATATATAGGCGGCTTCTATCGCCACCGCCATTTTTCTTATGGCACCACGAATACTCTTGGCTCACTATAAGTTACTCTTGGCACCACATTGAATATTTTTATTATTTCTTTACTCCCCCACAACCAAAAAAATGTTAAATTACTCTATACGCCATAAAAACATAAACTACAATTTAGTCCTTGAAAAATAATAATTTCACAAAGCTTTTATAATCCACCATTACAACTAATCCATAAAACTTAATTTTAATAATCTAACAACATTAATCCAATACTACCACTTTCATATCTTAACCTCACCACATCATCTTCATTCCTAAAAACAAAACCCTCCATCATCTTCATCTTCTTCAACCCTTCACCGGAAAAAAAATGTCATAAACCCCAAGATGAACCCATCTTCACCATCTCTTACACTTGAAACCATGAATACCAATGAAGATAATGATGCAATATCACTTGAAGACATACCATTTTCAACCCAATTTGAAGAACAAATGAGATCAAGAATGGTAATTTCTCACACCAAAATCTTGTTTTTTTTTTCAAAACTTGAAATAGGTGAATGACTTACACCATGAAGAACATGTAAAAGCATGATTTTTGGAGAAAAAAACATGCTTTATGCGTTTTCCGATGCTATATAGTGTTTCGCCGGCGTCTGTTTACTTACCGGGCATCCCCGTTCTGAAGCCAGAAACGTCGGATACTCCGACGTTATGTTGCACTTTAAACGTCCTGGTTAGTGACGTTGTAATAGAATACGGGCGTCTTCTAGGGGGACGTTTGTAAGCCAGAGGCTTGTGTTCTGATAGATGTCTTGACGTCACCTGTCTTGATGCCCTATATCACTCACAACGTCAACAACCCCGAAGTTATAGACAATCACACTTATTTTACCACTTATTGGTATTGGCATACACTTAACTTGTTGTTTTTTATATTATTTGCATAGAACCCAAGTGAGGACAAGGGTACGAAGCCATGCGATGGTGCGGGAGTAAATGATTATGATGAGGCGTATTTTGAGGTAAGTTAATACCACATGTTCTTTGGCTTTAGTTTTTTTCAAAGTGTAACTTGATTGTTGGTAATGCAAACTTGTTTTTTTTGTATCATTTGGTTGATGTAATGATTGAGGAAGATCAAGAGTTTCTTAACAATCCTAATGATGACAATCCTGAAGAGTTTTTTTAACAATCCTCATGATGACATACTTGCTTTCTGGGATGAAATGCTTGAAGAGTTATCAATTGATATGACTTCAGTTTTTGAAACCGACCGTGTATGTACCTTAAGCAAATTATTGTAATATTTTTGTGTGTGAAATTGAATTTTATTGAGTACTTTCTCTTGCTATAGGTATTTGATACCCATCAAGATGTAACCGAATATTTTCAAAAGTTGAAACGAGATAATGGGGTCGTGATTACCAAGTTGAGATCGGATTTTTCAGGGAAACGGACACCATATATAATCTACCAATATGAGAGGGGTAACAAAGGGACCATTGCAAGGGTGGGAAATATGAAAAAAAAGTAGGTGGTTCCGGTAAGAATAAGCCAAGGGATTCATCATCAAGGCAGTGTGGATGCCCGTTCGTGCTGAAAACCACACAGGATAGAGTGAAGCTGTTCTGGACCGTAAAAGTAATTAATGGGATTCATGATAATAATACGGTCAGGTTTGATGAAGTTCATGCATATCTCGGAAGAATTAGCAGAGAAGAGGTTGAAACCATTGCTAGATTGTCCCAGAACGGCATACAACCCAAGTACATACTGAGGGAACTTAGAAGAATAGATGAAATTAATTGCACGTCAGCCAAGAAGATATACAACATTTGTTTGAGGTTAATAAAGAGAGAACGAGAGGGTCGTTCAGTGATGCAAGAACTCTACAACTTTGCAGAAAATCCTGGCTCCTTCGTACATTCCCGGTATGTCGAGAATGTAGTGAGAGATATTTTTTGGGCACATAATAATAGCTTGTGTCTTGCTAGGTGCTTCCCTTCCATGTTACTTATGGATTGTACATACAAGTACAAGATGCCTCTTTTGTAGATAGTTTGTGTCACATCTACGGACATGTCGTTTTTCATTGGGTTTGTGCTTTTTGGATTGGAGAGGGAAGACAAATACACTTGGGCTCTAAATACATTACGAAATGCAATAGGGGACCAAAGTGAGCGTACTTGTTGTATTGTCACTGATAGAGAAGAGGCATTGATGAATGAGATTCGTGTTGAATTCCCGAAAGCAAGTAATTTCTTATACCATTGGCACATTGAGAAGGGTCTTGTGTCTAACTTGAAGACCAAGACGACGAGTGATGATTGGCAGAATCTAATGGAAACATGGGTTGATGTTATTAACTCTGGTATGGAGGAAGAGTTGAATGACTGATTAGAGGAATTCAAGAACACATTTAGTGAAGAAGAAATGGGTTACCTTACAGATACATGGTTGAAAGGACATAAGGAAACATTTGTTTCGGCATGGACCAACTCAATTTTTCACCAAGGAAACACTAGTACCTCGAGGGTGGAGGGAATGCATTCTGTTTTAAAAAAAATGGCTAACAATAGGATGGGTGACTTGGTGACATATTGGGAAGCTGGCGTTCGCATGGTAGATCAAGAGATACACAACATTAAAAGAACATTTGAGACTTCTCTATTCATGGTTCCGAAGAAATTCAAAGAAGAACCGTTGTTGAAAAAGATTTTGCATCATATATCCATCCATGCATTGGAGTGTTTGTTTAAAGAGTTGGGAAAGAAAGATGATGGTGGTGAATCGAAGAAGGATTGTGGATGTTCTATTAGAAAGACACACAGTTTGCCATGTAGACACGAGATTTCACGGTTTAAGATGAAGCAAGGATCTATTCCCCTTTCCTCAATAGATGTTCATTGGAAAACTCTCGATATCACAAGCCCACCTCCAAATGAATCGGAGTTAGACTACGTTCCAGTCTTGCATGTATTGGAAGAAAAACTTAAAACAGCCGACGTGTGGGAAAGGCAAAGGTTGATAGTGAAGATTGTGACATATGTCAACAGGAAAAAACAGTGTTGGAAGAGCCAAAAATCAAGTCAATTGGTCATCGTCGACCTAAGGGATCCGGAAACAAGCAGAAGATTCTTGAAGACCACTCTACTAAGCGGAAAAAGTGTATGTTTGAGAGAGTTGAAGAAGAACTAGTGAGTGTTAACCAAATGAATGCTTCCGAAGGCCCAACCCCACCTTTATCTAAAGGTGTTTCTTCTAAGAAAAACAAACAACCATGTCCAAGAGTCTGAGGTCCATACGTACGCTCTTATTCCAAGAAAAAAGGAAAATATTTACAATGGTATATTGGACAAATCCCAGAACAAGTTCATGATCACATATCCTCGATTGATGATGTTACTACTAATGGAAATTGTGGTTATAGAGTCATAGCAAAAGCATTAGGTCTTCATGATGAAGAATGGGCTATGGTGAGAAAAGTGTTGAAAGAATAATTGATTGCAAACAAGGAACATTACTTATCATTATTTGGGGGCATGCAGCTGTTTATGATTCATGCATTTCGTTAGTTGATCATGAAGTATGATCGTGCGGATCGGATTAGTACTTTGAAAGCTATGTTGGTTGGACAGTGTGCAACGTGTATGGTGTTTCATTAACCATATTGTCTAAAATGCATGGATCTCAAACTTTTCTCCCAAGTTTCAGAAAACCTTCTGTTTGGCCCCCTAATCATATATGGATGGGTATGCGCGATAATCATTTCGTTCATCTGACTAGGAGAGATACTTGTCCAATGCCTAGGGTGCTTAGGATTTGGTATAAGTTTACTACACAAGAAGCAAGTGAATGGGTTGAGAAATTTTCTCATAGACTCACTTCATGGGTTGTCGAGGACAAGAGTCATTACCTGCCGAATCATATGGACTTAGATTAGTGACGTTATGGCCTTGTTTGTATATGTTGCCTTGATGGATTGATGGATTGTATATTTTTCTTGATGGATTGTCTATGACAAGTCCTTGGTTGTGTATTCTGCTTGATGGATTGTCGATGACATGTCCTTGGTTGTTTATTTTTCTTGATGTCTTGTCGATGACAAGTCCTTGGTCGTGTATTTTGCTGAACTGTCATTATTGACTTTGATGGAATGTTTTGTAAAGTTGTACTTTTTTTTGGTTTGTCTATTGTTTATGTTGTTCGTTTGAAATTGCAGTTCTGAGACATAAAACGTCTACCAAGCCGACGTTATTTTCATTAAACAACGTCAAGTAACAGGATGTTTGGAAAAACATCTAAAGTTGTGACGTTTAGTGTCACTCATTACGTCAAAAGAGATGACGTTCATACACACAGTGGCTACTTGTTCCTGGAAGTCGTAACGTCTACAACTTTGATGTCGTTTGGCACCTTAAACGTCAAGATGACTGACGTATGAAGATACATAAGCTAAAACCATATGTTCCTGATAACGTCGATAATGTTGACGTTTGGGAGGCACTTAAACGTCAAATAGGTTGACATTTTGAAGTAGGACTAACGTTACACTATCTTTTCAACGTCAACTTCACTGACGTATAAGGGAACATAGAGTTCCACAAGGATGAGCCACTGGATCACACAACGTCTCCAAATGTGACGTCAAATTTGACTAGGGGCATCACGTAGGGTGTCGTTGTGAGAAACAGAGTCTCAAAACTGATGAACCTCATAATGACACCCAGGCCGTCGTCCGAATTCCACATTCACGTCAATTTTGGCAGTGTTTGGTCAATCAATTGCAACACTAATACATTCTTTACGCATTCCAACCCGTACCAAACACAAACACAAACACAAACACAAACACAAACAAAACACAATCAAACATTGACAATCCATATGAATCCATACTTCATCTATATAGAATCCAAACTTCGTCTATACGAATCCAAACTTCATCCATACCAATCAAAACTTCATCCAAACACAATCAAACACAGACATTCCATACGAAGTAATCCAAACATAAGTTAAACCAAAGTAATCCAGACATAAATCAGACAAAGTACGGAAAGTAATAGTTTAAGTGAACCATAAAAGTAACGAGTTTTTTTGGAAATGTCCAACAATCACTTCTTTTCTTGGATGTCCTCGAATGTTTAGCTGATCTTCTTTCTGGATCTTGTTCTTCCGGCCCTTGTTCTTCTGGCTCTACCTCCACCAGAACATTCAAGCTACATACTCCAGTTACCAAGAACTCATATGCCATACGCAGTACCTTCACCATATATTTATTATTCTTCTTCAACTGATTTTGCAAGGCATCATCTATCGTGGTTATAACATTCATCTTGCTTTCTTCAACCTATATTGAAATACAAAGATTTAAAATATGTATTTACTCAATGGAAACAACAACAACAAATTGGTAAACACAATTATTCATACCTCTCTCGATTGTTGTTGCTTCCGTCTGCGCACACTTGTCAATCGATGCATGGCAACTGATCGATACCACATCATGTAATCACTAGTGGTTTCCCAATGAAATCTAGCATTTCCCATCCATTTACTTTGGTGCAATAGATGATTCAGATAATTGTGGAAGTCATCATCATTTTCTATGTACATGAGACATGTTTTCCCATTTCTAATAGATGTTTTCAGAGGGATTGGCAATTGTGGTATGGATTGTATATGACCAAACTGACGGACGACGCGGTTAGGGTGATAAGACTCAGCAATATCTAGTGTCCTCACCTGTAATACCAACAGATGTTGTCATCGAACAAAGTTCTGATATCTTTATATGGATTCCACACAACCTGCAACAATGTCAAGTGTTATAGGAAAAACTCAACAAGATTGAACATTATCATCCAACAATCCGACGTACATCTCCCACATTCATCAAGTCCAAATCCTCTCTCAAATGCCGTAGTGCAGTCAAAGCAACTGCTTCTTTCATTCCACCGATAGGTTTCCACTTCATCTCCAGTACCATCTCTTATTCCTTGAAGTCATCGTTTTTAGGGGGGCGCAATGTTGGAAATGTTCATAAATCCAAACCTGAAAAAAAAAATACTCAAAAAGTTGTCAATGCATTCAAGAAAACCAACAAATACCAAATAAATTAAAATATACAATGATACCTCCAAAAGTGTAAGGTAACCGGACACTCCCGCAGCCTTCAACGCACTTTCTTACGAAAGTTGCCGGTATAGATTCGCAAGTGTCACAGCACCCCAAGCCCACTCATGCAATGTATCCAAATCCCTCAAAAAATGAAGATACGCTACATGTATCTTGTCTCCAGACCGGTCTTGGAAAAGTGTACACCCCAGCAAATACAACAGATACCCCCGTACATCATGATCAATAGTGATTCCACCCTGCCCACTCTTACCCGCAAGATTGTTTTTCAGCCAACTTTTCGACACCCTTAACCTTCCACAATGATCAAACTCAGCAGCCACTACATCCAAATCAATACCGAGAAGATTCCTCACAAATTGTATCGGGTTGTCCATTTTCGGAATCTCATAGTTCATTGCCTTTCCACTAACCGGTAACCCCGTGATACAACGGACATCGTCCAGTGTAATACTCATTTCACCAAAGGGTAAGTGGAAGGTATTTTTTTGTGGTTTCCATATCTCAATAAATCCACAAACGGCAACTCGATTGGCTTGCATATAAGAAGTATTGACCAAGTTGTACAATGGGTTGGCCTTCAGCCTTGTCTGAAATTCCTCACTTTCTTCCTCGGCATCCCAAAGATTTAGTGAAGTTGTGTATTGCTTACACCCTATGACACCACGATCCTGTATAATTAAATGAATCAAACAAAAATGATATATAAATACTAAATGGTCAACAAATTATAAAACAATTTTTAACTTATTATACCAGTGTTTGCGTCAACAAAGCATATCCAACATGTTTCTCCCAATCTTTCAACAAAACAGAGGTGTCTACCTCCACATCAGTATCACTATCATCAGCAACATGTGAGGGCTCACCCGTCCCTGTTGTTTCCCCACCACTCCCAGATGCTCCTGCTGCTATTCTTGCACTCTTAGTTTGAGCTGCTCCACCTGTCTCTTGGCCAATGTTTGATGCTTGGGGTGGTTCATTGCCTACCTGCTGAACTGGTCCAACAATTGGGGTTTGGGATGCCTGAGCTGTCACATCACCAAATTGTCTTATATTTGAGGCAGAACCTAGCTCATCAATTGTTTCTAAAGCCGCAAATATAGACTCATCTACATCTGCTTTGTCAGCACCATCAACTACATCTGGAACCACAACTGGTTTCTTAACTTGTCCCTCTACACTTGCATTTGTTACAGTTGACACTCCCTCGTCACCACCTTCTTGGATTGGTTCTAATGACACTGCACTTGCACCAGTGTCAATTGCTCCTTCCACATGTACTTCTACTTGCTCCCTAGTTTGTAATGACACTGCACTTGCACCAGTGTCAATTGATCTTTCCACCTCTACTTCTACTTGCTCACTCATTTGTAATGACACTGCACTTGCACCAGTCTCAATTGCTCCTTCCACCTGTACTTCTACCTGCTCACTAGTTTCGGTATTTCCTTCCACATTCTTTTCATTTCTTCGTTTCCTTTTATATGCCAAACTAGTTACTCTCGACCCCCACAACATGTGAATTACTTGCTCATCTAGTTTCATTCGGTTGTTCCTTCCACGTTACCATGATTCCTTAAACAAAAAACAAGACATACTATTCAGAAAATAAGAAACATACTCGGGCATAAGATTTGAAAAAAAAATTGCCTAAAATGCCATCAATACCACATTAAAATGAAACACGGACTTCAACTACCCTGACGTTTTAAGCTCACACCCTTTATTAGTTATGCTCAGTCAAACGCCAGCTATCCTGACGTTGGGAGTACTATTTGGCGTCAAACAAGATGACGTATAAAGAGAGGTGGGAAATTCAGACACAACAGACAAAGCCATATATACTGATGCTGTAACATCAACGTAACGTCAGAGTTGTTGGTGTTACCGGTGATTCCCACCTTCTTCAAACCCAGTCGAATTCGCCAGAAAAAAATCATAGAAAAAACGATAGGCATACATATTCAACCTTAATGAAAGCGCAATGAAGGAAAAAACGATAGAGATTCATCACTTACGTGTTTTGGTACAAAGATTGGCTCTTGTTTCCTTCAATTTTGCCTCCACCGCTGCTCTTTAGTTTACTTCAGCGAGATTTCAAACTCTTCAGTCGTTCTCCGATCGTCCGCCCTTAACCCTCCGCCCTTAACCCTCTGGTATTGGCTTGTATGGAGTTTTTGAAATGAAAAAAATGAGGGAAGTTGAAAAGATATAGATGGTAGTTTGTATTAAGTTGTGTTAAGAGTGGGTAGTTATTAATTAATATTGGTAGAAGAGGATTGATTTTTAATTTTACAAAATTAAAGGACTAAACTGTATATTTTTTAAGATTTATATTATTTTCATGGTGCTAAAAGTGATTAGGTGGTGTAGATGAGTAATTGAAAAATACTAAGATAAAGGGTGCCGATAGTGATTTCGTGGTGCCGATAGAAGCCGCCTATGTATATTACCATAACAACTCTAGATTCTTAAACAACATGAACTTATGATTTCTAGCATAACAATCATATCATATCCACCTTAACATAAACACAAACAAACCGTAATTAACTTGTAGGAAGATCCTCTTACTTGATATCAAGCAATCCAATCTTCAAACTCTTAGAAAAACATCAAAACTTGAACCTTTATTGCAGGAAACCTATGTGATCAATTCCAAAATAGGTTAGATTCGATCACACGCTTTGATTGAAACAAAACTACGAAAGTTATGAGTTTTATTCTCTAAAACTCATCCAAGAACACATCTAGGTCAAAATTTCATACCTTGACAAAGCTCCAAACTTTTAGTACTGAAACGACGCCCTCTTCATGACGATTCCAACGCTCTACTCGAATCTGAAAATGGTTGAGAAACGGCTTAGAAATTGGAGGAAATCTCCTAGCCCATTCTCTATTGCTCCAAAGCGGTTCTCAGAGCTCGTTTAAGTCTGATTTTCGGCTGATAGGTTATGTGACTAATGATGTGATTATTTCCCTTAAATAACCATTCTCAAAAATAAAGACCTATCTTCATTTTCCTTAATTGCCTTTTTACTTAAATAAATCAGATTTTCTCCCATATTTATATACATAATTTGACTATATATATATATATATATATATATATATATATATATATATATATATATTAGATAAATACTTAACTCCAATAAAATAAGTAAGAATAATAATATTTCGTTTTCGCAAAAAGACACGTCTGTCCTTTCCCAAAAATCAGAATATTACATTCCTCCCCCCTTAAGAGGAGTTTTGTCCTCGAAAATAGAACATACCTGGTAAATCCAAAAACTCTAGAAACTCGCTAATCATGTTGTCTTCTACTTCCCAAGTAGCTTCATTCGGTGAATGATTGCTCCATTGTACCAAAACCAAAGGGACCAACCGTCTCTTGATCATCTTTTCTTTCCGGTCCAAAATCTTGATCGGCTTCTCATCATAAGCAAGATTATCCCAAAGAACTTCCGGATCAACTGTGGTTTCAACATCCGTCTTTGTCAAACAATTCTTCAACATTGATACGTGGAAAACATTATGGACTCTCGACATGGATTCCGGTAACTTGAGCTTATAAGCCAAAGGTCCAACTATTTCCAGAATCTCAAACGGTCCAACATACCTTGGACTTAGCTTTTCCTTTTTTCCAAAACGTTTAACTCCTTTCATTGGTGAAGCTCGTAGATAAACTCCTTTCATTGGTGAGGTCTTCTTCTAACGTCTATCTTGTGCTGCCTTCAGATTCTTCTTATCCAAATGAACCCTTTCTTTAGCTTGTTCAACCAACTCCAGCCCGGTGACTTGTCTTTCCCCGACTTCATCCTAAAATAGCGGCGTTCGAAATCTTCTCTCATACAAAGCTTCAAACGGTGGCATGCCTATGCTTGCGAGATAACTGTTGTTGTAGGCAAACTCTGCTACGGGTAAGTAGTCATCCTATGATCCGCCTACTTCCAAAACACAAGCTCTTAGCATATCTTCAAGTGTTTGGATTATTCTTTCCAATTGTCCGTCTATTTGAGGATGGAAGGCCGTACTCAACTCTAACTTTGTATCTAAAGCCCTTTGCAAACTTCTCCAGAATCGACTGACAAACCGACCGTCACGATCCGAAACTATCAAGATAGGTACTCCGTGTAACTTCACTATATTGTCCAAGTATAGTGTGGTCATCTTCTTCAAGGACATGTCAACTTTTGTTGGTACGAAGTGGGCTGATTTGGTCAACCTATCCATAATTACCCAAATCGCATCATGTCCACCTTTTGTCTTAAGTAAGCCGGTGATGAAATCCATCGTGATCCTATCCTATTTCCATTCGGGGATACCCAAAGGCTTAAGCATTCCTCCTGGTCTCCTATGTTCCGCTTTAACTTTCTGGCAAGTATCACATTCTGCTACATACTTAGCAATTTCCACTTTCATCGAGGGCCACCAAAACTTTTCCTTCAAGTTTCTGTACATTTTAGTAGCTCCTGGATGTACCGCTAAAGCAATCCTATGTGCCTCTTCCATAACTCTTTGCCTTAGATCGCCAACATTAGGCATACATAACCGATCCTGATACCAAAGATTCTCATTCTTATCTAATACATAACCCATTGTAGGCTTTTCCCTTGCAACTCGCTTTAGATCAACCAACACTGGATCATCATATTTCTTTTCCCGAATATCATCTATTAGCTAGGATCTTGATAACAATGGTGCCTCAAACTGTCAATCTTTAAGTTGCTCAAACCTTTGGATTCTCAGCCCATCTAACCTTTCTGCCACATCTTCAATGCTTGAAACTGCAAACACTGGTTTTCTGCTTAACGCATTTGCCACTACATTGGCTTTACCCGGATGGCACTGAATATCCAAGTCGTAATCCTTTAAATCTAACCACCTCCTCTGTCTCATATTCAGATTCTCATGAGTGAAGAAATACTTTAAGCTCTTGTGGTCTATGAAGATCCTAGCATTAACTCCATACAAGTAGTGCCTCCAAATATTTAAGGCAAACACTACCGCTGTCAACTCTAAATCATGTGTTGGGTAATTCTTTTCACGCACTTTCAACCATCGAGATGCATAAGTAATTACCTTTTCTCCATGCATCAACACACAACATAAACTTTGTCCCGAAGTATCAGTGTAGACGTCGTAGTTATCAAACTCCGGAACTGCCAACACTGGGGCTGTAGTCAACTTCTTTTTCAACGTTTCGAAAGCATCTTCACACTCACTTTTCCACTCAAACTTCACATTCTTTTGAGTGAGCTGGGTAAGTGGTGTAGCTATCTTTGAGATGTCTTGAACAAACTTCCTATAATAGCCAGCCAAACCGAGAAAACTTCTCACTTCTGAAACTGTAGTCAGTTTGGACCATTTCTCAACTGCTTCAATATTTGCTGGATCAACTTGAATGCCATCTCCAGAAATGACATGACCCAAGAAACTGAATTGCTTCAACCAAAATTCACACTTTGAGAACTTAGCATACAACTGGTTCTTCTTCAAAATGTTGAACACTATCCTTAAGTGTTCTCATGTTCTTTCTCATCCTTCGAGTATACAAGGATGTCATATATGAACACTATCACAAATTTATCCAAGTATGGCATGAAAACAAGATGCATTAAATCCATAAATACAGATGGAGCATTAATGAGTCCAAAAGGCATAACTAGGAACTCATAATGTCTATATCTAGTACTAAAAGCCGTCTTAGGTATATCTGCCACCTTGATCTTCAACTGATGATAACCGGACCTAAGATCAATCTTGGAAAACACTCTCTTACCTTGTAACTGATTAAACAGATCATCTATCATCGGTAGGGGATACTTATTCTTGATGGTAAGGTAATTCAGAGCTCTATAGTCGATGCACATTCTCATGCTACCATCCTTCTTCCTAACGAACAGAATTGGGGCTCCACAAGGTGAGGTACTAGGCTGGATTATGTTCCTTTCAAGCATGTCTTTAAGTTGATCTTTCAACTCTTTCAATTCAACCAGTGCCATTCTTTAGGGTGCCTTAGCAACTGGTGCCACTCCTGGTACCAACTTGATCTCAAACTCTGTCTCTCTATCCGGCATGTTTCCCAGTAATTCTTCCGGAAACACTTCAGGTTATTCCTTTACTACAGGGGTTTCTTTTAACTTAGGCTTCACTTATTCCACATCCACAGCGTATAACAGGTAGCCTTCACAACCCTTTTGACAAACTCTTATTGCCTTAACCGCTGATATTATCTGATGATGATTCTTACTAGGCTTGTAAACGTTACCTTGATAAGTATTAAATGATTTCCCTGGGTACTTTAAAGGTCACTTTCTTTTTTCTACAATCCAAGTGAACATAATTCTCGGATAGCCAATCTATTCCAAGAATTACATCGAAATCCATAAAGTCCAAAACTGTGAAGTCACTGTTCAACCGACATGATCCTACTCAAACATCCACTTGAGGTATTGTCCTAGTTACCTTAGTTACCTTCCCTAACGGTGTAGTTATCTCCAAAGTGTTTTTTAAGGTCTTTGAACGTAGATTCAACTTCTTAGCTATCTTAGACGACACAAATGTGTTAGACGCTCCCGTATCGAACAAGGACGTAACCGCTAAGTTGTCAATATTATCATACTTGAGATAACTTTATCATCCGGTTCTGCATACTTTGCATCCACGGCGTAAACTCGAACAACCGACTCGGGCCGCCTTTCCTGCTTCCTTGATTTGAGTCCTCTTAGCACCATTAATTAATGAAAGCTTGTCCTTGAAGGTCTCAGCTTTCAAGACCTCGTTCAACATTTCAGCCATGTTCCTTGGTGTACTTCTCAACCTTCCCGCTTAGATCTCATGGGACAGACCATTCTTGAACAACTAAAACTGCACTATTCAACTTCTACTCGGTGCATTCATCATCGAAAGGTACTTCTTTATGTTTACAATGCATGTAGAAAAAATTATTGGATAGCCAACCTATACCAAGAATTACACAATGATTCGTAGGTTCAAAACTATAGGGTCCTTTTCATCTTCTTCTTTTTCAACGGTAAACTCCAACACGATCATCAACATTGTTAGGAACATTTTATTATGTTTTGATGATGGCCATACTAGCTGTTATAGCAATCCTGAAATAAGTTAGAAATCTCTGTATAAGTCTTTACTTAGAGTCTGACATATTGTATAAGTTGAGTCAGACAAGTATTATACTAGTTGGTAGGATGGCTAAGTAAAACAGAAATCCGGCAGAATAAAGGCAGCCAAGTACCAGCAGAGAAGCATGAAGACATATGGTCTGACTGATAACCAGGAAGTCTGTGATGACCTTGGATAAGTCTAAGATATATTTCAAGTGATGAAATTCATTAGTTAAATATGGTGTACACTATCTCACCCAAATCAAGGATAGGTGAAGTACAAGGACTCTTTTAAACTCAAAGGAAAAAAAAGAGCAGTGAACCGGCAAAGTGAATTGTCTATCGACTGAGTAAAAACAAAGTAGTGAAGGAAGAACCAAATAGCTAAGTCAGCAGGAACACTTAACTGGTCGAGCAACAATCAAGTGAAGGAACAGCCAAGTAAGGTATATCATCTATACTTATTCAGAACGTGAAAAATGAGGAAGATTCAGAGGATCAAGCATTCAATGCACAATCAATCAAGGATGGATTTTGTGATAAACGTTTGAAGAAAAATACGGCTCACTAAAATCAAGGAGAATAAAATTAAGGGAGAATCAAGAATTAAATCAAGGATCATTCTCCACATCAAATAGCCAACGGACGGAAATTCAAATCAAAGATTATCAAGGCTATAAATAGAAGGCATTGACAGACAGGTAAAACAACGATTGAATTACATAAGAACTAGCAGGAACAATGTAAATTTGAAAAGCCTTCTATCTGAACTTAAAGGAAATATCTAGAGATCAACTCAGCAATCAGAGCTAAAATTCCACATCAAGCACTGAGATTGATCAACAGAATCTGTGAATCGATTCACACCAGTCAAGCAACTAAATCAGAGCCATCTGAGAAGGAGTTGTGTTTGTGATAGCTGCTGCAGGATTTGTTCCCAGGGAGCAGTGTTGAAGACTGAGTCACTGAAACTTTTGAAGCCAAGGAGTGATAGTCTTGTAGATTGTGAAGCTTGTGTAGCCAAGGACAATCTTTCTATTGTATCAGTGAAGACAATAGTGAATTCCTCTAATCATCACAGGAGAAGAGTAGATTAAGGGATTATATCACCCTGAAGCACTATAAACCTTTGTGTCTATTTACTTTCAGCACTTTACCTTATAGCACCTTATTTTATTGCATATTATATTTGTGATTTCATAACCTACTTTGAATCAACGTTTTAGGAAGGGATTTATCCGCTGCATATATAAAAGGTTTATATTGAGAACAGTTTTTGAAACTCAAGATAGTCATTCACCTCCCCCCCCCCCCCCCCCCCGACTATACTTGTACCCTTCTCTAGGTTCAACAATTGGTATCGGATGTTGGATCGACAATGTGCAGACACACTCTAGACAGGGGGTGAATAGAGTGTGGGTAAAAATTGTCTTTTAAAAACTTTTTCACAAGATATATAATTAAATCAATTATGTAGGCACTATATATTCAAATCAGTGTATATATCAAATAATTAAATAATTAAACACACTTAGACAAAGTTGGAAGCAAGACTTTATCTAAGTTAAAGTGATTAACTATTATACCTATGTCAAGTTTATATCACAGAGTTGATTGAACACAGATAAGGCACGGATTAATACTTTATTAAGCAGGCTGAAATTAATATTATGCAAAAATTGAGTTCAGGTTTAACAAAAGAGATGTTAACAAAATTGTTACACAAAATTTAGCAAAAGCTATAAACTAGGAATTAACCAACCGTTTGACCGACTATATGCAGCAGTATCAATAAAATAAAGTTTGCCAAAATGTTTAGATGCTTTATTACAATCACAGCAAGTGCAATAGATCAAATTAATGCACACACTAGCAGGTTAAAGTCTATTAGACATAATTCAGCAGAAAAGATGAATATTCAAATCACAAGTACAGGTTAATAAACCAGCAGATGAATCAACACAACTGAACTATCAGTCAAGATCAAGGAGAAGCACCAAGATTATCAGCCTTGTTCTTACAGACTGAATACACAGTTCAGTATCTAAAGCTACTGACTAAACCTTCACTGTTACAGGTTATTCTCAGATCAGATCAGCAAGGCAGATCCAGCAAAGAAGATCAACAAGTATGGCAGGTGCAGATTCAACAAGATGAATGTAGCAGGCAAATTCAGCAATATCAAAATGGAAGATGCAGCAGGTAACACAACAGAACTTGCAGATATACTAAAAACACACAAGGGGTGTTACTAAACTTGATAATTAGCAACACTATGTGTATGGTAATGATCAAATCCAGAACCAGCAGAGTTATGGGGATAAACAAAAAGACAACAGAAATCAAGACTTCAGTTTTTGATCCTTCACACAGACTTAAGGCACAGACAAATGGCCTCACTAGGCAAGATTAACTTGGCACTTCAGACCAATTAATCTTCTGTCTACTACCTTAATCAAGGATGATCAAACACAGAATCAGGATTTCAAAAACACAACAGAATAGACTCGGAAAACATAGTCAAGACTAGTATCAATCGACTACTATCAAGCACAAAACAAGAGCGAGACACTACAATCATAAAACGAAAAGATAACGAGGATTGAGTCAATGTGTTACCTCAAAAAGAAGAACACCAAAGACCTCGGTCCACCGATTCTGTCTAAGTTGTTGATTGGTACCACTCCTTTCAACAACAAGGACCGAATCAAACTTTGATTACAAGCACCAACCAAAGCTATCGTACTCAACTTCTGACTTCTAGACAAGAACCAGAAAAGATAAAAACTAAAATGTTTTGGGGAATGTACGATTGCTCAAGAAGGTTATTATGAGTTGTTGCAATCCTTGTTAATGTGACTGGCTATTTATATCCTTAAAGGTATGACTAGACTTCAAGACTTTAGTGTGAACAGTATCAAGAGAAATCAGGGAATCAGAGGCACATTTATTAGGTGATTATCCGGCCTTGGTCAATCTTGAATTGTATTTTAGGTCAATGGACTATGTAAACTCCTTTTGGGAGTAGTACTAGCCAATGAGCCTCACATTATAGTGATGAACCAAGCAATCACCCTAACCGGAGGTGACTATCCAGTCATGGTAACCTTGGTTTAGGTTTTATGGTCAGTGAACCAAGTA
Source organism: Gentiana straminea (assembly GCA_036785695.1). NCBI lineage: Eukaryota > Viridiplantae > Streptophyta > Magnoliopsida > Gentianales > Gentianaceae > Gentiana > Gentiana straminea. The sequence continues at coordinate 429,753 of JAVUPR010000278.1, read as the reverse complement.
TGTCTGGTCAATGAAACCATGTATATGATAGGTTAACCACACTGTCACTTTTAGAAGGTTTGATTTCTCTAAATAGTGTCCTAATAGCACAGTGTAAGGCACCCGGTTTGGTCATGGTTATATTTTAACACATTTAGCAGCTTACCTCAATTGAACCTAACCTAATCCTAAAACCAAATTCAGAACCAAATATGATGCCAAATGGTCTGAATTTAATTTTAAGGCATCATTGGGTCACTACCCTCAGCATGACCTGAGCAAACCGGGTAGAGATTCACCGGTTTGAGTTCGGGGTGATGAAATCCTCGATTCCTCTTGCCTTTCTTAGCATCAATTGGCTAAACAGGCCAGATTTCCAAATCTCATCGTTTAACTCTGCAAGATCGAGCAATTAGTGCATATAATTTATGCAATGAAAATAAAAAGTGTGAAAGCAGTAAATTAGTAGAACGAAATCACCGTATTCGCTTCGAATCGGAGAGGAGAAAGGAAAGGCCGGAGCTTTCATGATTCGATATGATAAACGTGAGCAAATCAATTCCAAATCAAACATTCATTGCTCGAAATCACTAGAAAGATAGAAAGGTTGAGCCTTCAAGTCCTCTTGAGAAAAACGTGTTTCAAATCCATAAGAATCGAAGCATTCAATGCTCGATTATCATCAGAAAATGAAACAGAAAGCACCATAGAGCGGATTTTGTGGGATTCAAAGGATTCAGCAATCAATTTGTGAGTTGAAAGACTGAAATGGCTGGGTGCGAAGATATGAGGGTTTCTGATAAATTTGGGGATAATAGGAAGTGAGAAGGGGATCGAGTTTTAGAGAAAAAAAATATAGACTAGCAGCATAATTGATAGTTAAATAATTTAAATAATTAATAAATCAATTTAATGAAATATTAATTAAATTTATAATTATTTAATTTAACCCTGCAAAATAATAAACAAAAAATGATGTCATATGATGTAAACATTGCCGTTTAATGGCTGTCATTAGTCATAATGATATAATCGAATAAACAATAATAATTCTATAATTTAAAAGATAGAAACTTATAAAAGCTTTAACACAGGGAATGTTACTTTTGAAAATTAATCAACACATAACTTTAGAACCACAATATACTCAACATTGGAGCAGTGTTCCTAGTATCGAACCTCGTTCGATCTAATTTCGGTAACAAGGAGGTCACATATTTTCAAATTAGTTTTTAAATCGTGCTTTCTATATAAATATATATATATATATATATATATATATATATATATATATATATATATATATATATATATATATACTTCTTTTATCTATACTTATGGATTCCTCAAATTTCTTATCTAAAGTACATGATGAATACAAAATAAGGATGATGTCTCATCTTGTAGCAACTCATGAGGAGATGCTGGATGTAATCAATGATGGCCAATCAAGATCACAAGTGTGATAGCCACAGGAGCAGATCAAGGAAAGGACATAGATAAACTTAAGAAGATTGGACCAAGGACAATAGACGAAGAGCAAATCTGGACTTTGTTGCAAAAGACATGATTTTGAAGACTCTGGACAGTAATATGTTCATGAAGATCAAGGACTGTAAAACAACAAAGGAGATGTAGGATAAATTAGCACTGATCAATGAAGGATCAGAGGCAGTCAAGGAAAACAAACTGTATGTTGCGAAATAGAAATTTGAAAACTTCAAGATGAAGACTGGCGAATCCATTGATCAAATGGATAATAGATTTTCAAGCATCATCAGTGAACTGCAACAACTTGGACATACATATCCACAGAAAGAAGTTTGCCTAAAAATCTTGAGAGGTCTACCTGAAAGATGGAAGATCATCACATTTGTACTTAAAGGAACAATAAATCTTGCAAATATCTTTAACTCTGATGCGTCAATTGAAGGCTCATGAATTTGAGTTGAACGGTGAAGAAAGTGCACCAGCAGAGGCACACAAGGCCAGTGCACTGGTTGCAACCCAGCAAAGCAAAACAGCTGATACAAGCAGCACAGAGACACAGGAGCTAAAAGAAAAAATGCTTTACTGATTAAACATTTTGATAGGGTTAGCAAGAGAAAACAATTCAAAGGAAGCTCATCATCAAACAAGAAGTCAAGCTCAAGCAAAGACATGAAGAAAAAGGATGATGAATACAAATGTTTCAATTGCAAGAAGAAAGGTCACTTCAAAGCATATTGCCCTGAAGAAAAAGACAAAGATGAGGAAAAGAAGAAGTACAAAACAACTGACAAGATAAAGAGCAAGAAGGAACTTAAAGCTGAAACCAGTAGTGAAAAGAATGAAGAATCAACTAATAATGATTCAGATGATGATGAATCCAACAGCTCAGATAATGACAAAGCATATTTATGTCTTATGGATAAGGAAATTGATGAAACAGAGGTAATATCTAGTTCATACTCATCAAGTGCATCCACATCTGACACTGCACAATCTTCTATTCTCCCTTTAGATTCTGCAAACCTAATTCAAAATCTCATGAGTAAATTTGAAGAAATTCAAACAAATCATAAAATTTTGGAACAAGAATGTGAGAATCTGAGAGAGGAAAATAAAAGATTAAAGAAAGAACTGGAGAGAATGAAAGCTGAATCAACTAGTAAGGAAATACACTCAGTTGATAAACAAGCAGCAGATGATCACTCATATGATGTTGACGGACCAGCTGAGAAAACCTCCCTACCAGTTAAGAGCACTACTGCACCACTCAATGCACCAGCTTACGAACCCCCAAAAAAGTTTGGATCCAGATCTGATCTTGGCTACAACAGTCATGATGAGAAAGGAAACAATGGAAAACACAATTCTGATTCAAGGACCAAAACTAGACCTAAATTCAAGAAAGGACATACCATAGTTTCAACTAATCTTTCTGCACCGGTGAAGTCAAAACCCAGTGTAGTGAAACAGTAGAGTAAATCATCAAACCAACAAATTAAAGGCAAAGGTCTACTGAAAGGTAAGGGAAGACTTTACCTTTCAGAAGATGATTGGAACATTGTAACCCCAAATACAAAAGGAAACCATTACTATGCAACATGTGTTTAAGAAAAGCCAACCAAGGCATGTTTGTGGACACAAGAAGCAATATGAAAATAGGTTTCCTCATGCATATTGGTAGGCCTGAGCACAGATCGGATATCCGATCCGAAACCCTTATTCGGATCGGATATCCGTATCCGAAAATTCACTTTTTAATTATTTGATATCCGATCCGAAATGTTCGGATATCCGAAAATTTGCTATCCGAAAATACCGGATCGGATTCCAAATATATTTGATATCCAAAAATTGGCAGCTCCTTGTCCTTTCAGGCTTTCAGAGCCTTCAATTTAACAATACGAGAAGGGAACATTTGCGTTACATACGATATCCAAAATGTTTACAACACATAATAATACATAGAACATAAGAAAGTCAAATTACAAATTATAAAGTCCGAAGTTCTTAAAGTTTAACTTCAAATACTCGCTAAGAAAAGGCGATGTCCAAATGCAATGTCATCGTCAAAGTGCTCCATGTCCAAGCTTCAAGGCCATCTTCGGATCAAACCACTACCTTGCTCAAAACTTAATAGTACTCATCATCACAAACAGTTGATTCGTCCGATGCATCCGCAAGTTCTAGAAAATAACGAGAAAGTACTTTATAAGATACAAAATTATAAAAGAAGCGAATTCAATAAAAAAAAATTAAAAGAAGCGAAAGAATGGTAAGCACCTTTGTCAAATTTCTCGACTTCTTCAACACACTCCTCGATTATGAGGGGACCATTTCCAGAGCGTAACCAATCTTGAGTGCACACTAACCCCTCCACCATTTTTGAGCTAAGACAACTACGAAATGGATCAAGTACCCTACCACCGGTGCTAAATGCAGATTACGAAGCAACCGTAGTTACGGGAATAGCTAACACATCTCTAGCCATCAAAGCAAGGGTGGGATATACCTCCTCATGTTTCCTCCACCAATCTAAAACCTCAAATTTTTTAGAATTAACCTCCCTAGCATCCTCTAGATACTTATTGAGATCATTTTTTATGTCATTAACCACTTCACTACTAACATCTCTCTCAAACTCGTGATTCTACAACATTCGCAATCATCCATGTTTTCACATTCATCCGGACTAACTTCCACTTCTGATGGCGGTGTCCGTAAAATAGGAGGTTGAGAGGATACGTAGTGAGCATACAAAGAATCTAAAGTTTCCATAACAAGTGACTGTAACTCCTTAGATTTAAAAACATCAAACTGTTGATTAATTGCCCAGTTCACATATTGTAATTTTCTCCTAGGATCAAGAATGACAGCAATATATAACAATATGTTCACTTTATCAATATTATCCCAATACTTATCATGCTTTTTCTTCATTCTCTCAGCCATCAACCGCACACCAACATCTGCACTTTCACGTTTCTTATTTATCATCATACCAATACCAACAACCTCTTGCAAATACATATTAGTAGTTATGTATAACGAGGCAGAAAGTCTCAAAGTAGCATCATAAAATATCTTAAGGAAAGGCAGAAGAGTGGCAATACGTTCCCAATCTTTATCCTTAGGAACACCAAGAGTTTTATCCATCTCGGAAACAAATTTTCCATTATCAGAAGTTTCAAGTTTGTGAAAAGCTTTTCGATATATTAAAGAACTATCTGCCATCAAATAGGTGGCATTCCACCTAGTTTCAACATCCAAACAAAGATGACGACTAGACTCAATTTGTTCTTTTAGCACACAATTGTTAAACTTTTTTAACCTAGCAGGAGAAGACCGAACAAACCGCACCGCATTACGAACTCTTATAATTGATTCATCAACCTCTTTTAAACCATCTTTCACAATAAGACTAAGAATATGGGCTGAACACCTCATTTGTAAAAACTTACCCCCCAAAACAGACCCATTCCATGATTCAAGTCTACTCCTCAAGTACTCGACTCCGACATCATTTGCACTCGCATTATCAACAGTTATAGTGAGAATTTTTTGGGTAATTCCCCACTCAATCAAACAATTCTCAATACTTTTACCAATCACTTCACCACTATGACCAACAATAGGACAAAAGTTTATAATTTTTTTATGCAATTTCCAATCTTTGTCGATAAAGTGAGCAGTGAGAGACATATAACCCAAGTTTTGACAAGATGTCCATGTGTCTGTGGTTAAACAAATGCGAGAAGACAGTTTGCCAAAGTAAGTCTTAAGGGCAAATTTTTCATCCAAGTACAATTTATGACAATCTCTAGCTATGGTCCAACGAGAAGGAATCGCAAATTGAGGACAACAAACAGACATGAACAATCGAAAACCATCATGTTCAACCATCCTAAATGGTCTCTCATCCATAATTACCATTTTACTAAGAGCAATTCTAGTGTCATTTTGATTAAACTTCCAAAACTCAAGTTTTCCCTTTCTCTCAAGCATATTATCAATGGTATTACCAATCATTTGAGAAGGTCCTTCATTATGCAAAACAATAAGTTGTTGATTCTTTTCAATGTTTGGAGGGTACAAAGGGCATCTACGCAAATGATTCAACATAGCACTTGTACCACTAGAAGAGTCACCACAAACATCCGTAGGACAATAATTGCATTTACCTCTTTTTTCTTCATTTTTCAAAAACAAAGTAAAATGATCCCATACTTCAGACCGTTTCCTACCCTTTCTCCTAACTTTGACAGCAGGTATGTCACTAGGACTATCAGACTCGGGGTCAATGGGTATGCATATAACAGGCCTTTTTGTACCTCTTTTTGGCTTAGGAGCAACATTATCATTATGTTCCGCATGAGCCGCAACAGTTTCCACATCTGTATCACTTGAATCGATGGGAGTATTAACCCCACCTGAGTTCTGTTCCATTTAGTGAACAAAACTGCCTGCAATCAAAAAAATAAAAACTTCAGCTCACTGAAAACTGTCTCGCACTTACTGTACATTGTTTTCTTGTTTGTTCTATGACCCCTTTGCAAATTGCAATTACTTCACCCAAAATTGATAATAGCATTCTATACCTAGATAACCTTAACAATCATAGAAACAGTAATAAAAAAAACCATCGACTTCATTTCACTCAACTCAAAGCAAAAGATTGAATCTTTAAACCATTCCAAAACTTAACACTTAGAACCCAAAACCTGTAGACATATGCCTCCACTATAAAGAAACTTTTTTCATCAATTGAGCATCTAAATACACAACGATTAACAAAAATCCCATTTACATTACCAACAATAAGATCTGTACAAGATCTTCTCAACCAACCTAAAGAGCTAAAATATAAATCAAGTGTACAAAAAATCAACAAATCAACAAAAGACTTCGACTAACCTTACAACAAATCAATCGAAAATGAAGATGGAAAAGCACCAGTCAGTTGGATGGAACCGATCTGAGATGGAAAGGCATGAAGAACTAAACCACGAAGTCTACTCGCTTTCGATTGATTTGTATGAGAAGGGATTCAGAGGGCTCCATATGACTATATGAGAAGTCAAACGCGAGAGAGAAGAAGAATGAGGATGGTGCGCTCGGTGGTTGAAGCAAAGCAACGAGAGGCGCGAGCCTGCGAGACGATGAAGATGAAGATAAGTGATTAGAGTCGGGGTTAGAGTCGAAGATAAGGGATTCAAGGCTTACGATTTGTATAAGAAGGGATTTAGGGTTGCACTTGCGGCTGATTGCTGAAAAATGAAATCTAGGTTAAAGAATTGTGATATATATATACTACTAGCCTAGGGATTTAGATTTTTTCCTCTCTTCGGTTCGGATATCCGATATCCGATCCGATATCCGATCCGATGTGTTATTCGGATATTTTCGGATAACGGATATCCGAATTTTAAATTATTAGTATTTGATATCCGATCCGATGTCTTATTCGGATATCGGATATCCGTATCCAAACTTATTTTCAGATCGGGTATCCAAAAAATTATACCGGATATCAGATATTATCGGATTTTCGGATAGACAGATATTTTGCTCAGCCCTACATATTGGAGAGTGAAAAGGGATGCAAATGCACCAAAAAATAGATAATTGTATCAGAATAATCTCAACATATCTACTAAAAATTATTCTGCCATACCTTTCATATATGAAGTTGATGATTTCAACTATCAAAGAAGGAGATCCTTTGGATATACACTTGGAATGAGAGGCATGACTACTAACAGGTGTGGACCCAAACAATGTTGGGTACCTAAACAAGGTTAACTTGTTTTGTAGGATGTCCGGTACATAGACAGTGGATGTTCCAGACACATGACAGGGAACAAAGGATGGTTGGCTGACTTTAAAGCCTTTGATGTACCCAAAGTCACATTTGGAGGCAAAGTAAACCCTGGTAAAATTAAGGGGGAAGGCTCTATGCTCAAGAACAACTTGAAGATTCAAAATGTGGCTTATGTCAAGGGATTGAATTTCAATCTTCTAAGCATCAGTCAATTCTATGACAAAGGCTACAATGTGCATTTCAACAAAGAAGGATGCAAGGTGATTCACAATCAAACCAGCACAGTTGTACTTGCAGGAAAAAGAGAAGACAACATGTATGTGGTGGATTGGAAGACAGCAAAAGCAGAAACATGTCTGCTTGTCAAGAACAAACAATCAACCAGCTGGATCTGGCATAGAAGACTGGACCATCTCAATTTCGAGACCATCAACAAATTGTCAAAGAACATGCTAGTTGAGGGCCTTCCAGAGATCACATTCAAAAAGGAAAGTCTTTGTGATGCATGTCAGAAAGGGAAACAAATTAAAAGCTCTTTCAAGTCAAAGCCTTATCAATCTACAACAAGAATCTTACATCTTTTGCACATGCATCTGTTTGGACCAGTCACAACAGTGAGTGTAAGTGGAAAGAAATACACTCTAGTGGTGGTAGATGACTTTTCCAAACTCATTTGGACCATATTCATGAACAAGAAAAGAGAGACACTCAAAAAGCTACCATATTTGCTAAGGAGAATGCAAAATGAAAAGGAATTGAAGATCATCAAGATAAGATCAGATAGAGGCACAGAGTTCCTAAATAAAGTAATCAGAATCTATAGTGAAGAGAATGGAGTACTACACCAACTATCAGCAGCAGGGACACCACAACAAAATGGTGTAGAAGAAAGAAGAAATAGGATACTCAAAGAAGCTGTGAGAACCATGATTGTAGAAGCATGTCTACCAAAAAGATTTTGGGTTGAAGTAGCAAATACAGCATGCTATACTCAAAATAGATCTATCATCAACAACCATCATGGAAAAACACCATATGAAGTTTGGAATGGGAGAAAACCTAACATTTCACATTTGCATATGTTTGGATCTAAATGTTTTGTTTTGAACAAGAATCAGTTGCATACATTTGGTGAAAAAGCTGATGAAGCAATCTTCATGGGATATTCAGACACCAGTAAAGCCTTTAGAGTGCTGAACAAAAGAACCCTGGTGACTGAAGAATAAATCCATGTAGTTTTTGATGAACCAAATACAAATGGTGAAAGCTTGCACAGTCTTGAAGAAGCTGAAGCTGTACAAGGACAAGTCTATATAAATACAACAGTCCCAGCTACAATCTTGGATCACACATTTGGCAATCAAGATGATACACCAGTCAATACAACACAAGAGGCACCAACACAAGATCAAGGAATTCATGCACAAGCTGAAGTTGGGGAAGAACCAAATCAAGAGCAACTTCAACCTGACTTGAACTGACTGAAAGATCATCCTGAAGAACAAGTCATTGGAGATGTTCATACAGGAGTTAGAACCAGAAGACAATTGGAGAATATGCTAACTTATTTTCTGTCATAGGTGGAACCCAAAACAATAGATGATGCAATTCAAGATGTTGATTGGATCACTGCCATGCAAGAAGAATTCAATGAATTTGAGAAAAATGAGGTCTAGGAACTTGTTGACAGACCAGACATGGCAAACATTATTGGAACAAAATGGGTATTCAGAAATAAGATGGATGAACAAGGAACAGTTGTCAGAAACAAAGTAAAACTAGTTGCAAAAGCTACTCTCAAGCAGAAGGAATTGACTATGATGAAACCTTTGGACTAGTAGTAAGATTGGAAGCAATCAGACTCTTTCTAGCTTTTGAAGCACATAAAGACTTCAAAGTTTATCAAATGGATGTCAATAGTGCATTTATGAAGGGACTTTTGGAGGAAGAAGTTTATGTGGAACAACCCCCTGGTTTCCAATTCAAAGGGAAGAAAGATAAAGTATACAAGCTCAAAAAGGCACTTTATTGACTCAAACAGGCACCCAGAGTCTGGTATGAGACACTGTCACAATTCTTAATCAACAATAAATTCAACAAAAGAACCATTGACAACACTCTCTTCAAGCTAAAAGAAGGTACAAGCACATTGTTAGTTCAAATCTATGTTGATGACATCATATTTGGATCAGAAGATGAAAAGCTTTGTGAGAAATTTGCAAACTTAATGAAGAACAAAATTCAAATGAGTATGATAGGAGAGCTCAAGTGAAGCAAATGAAGGATGACATCTTCATCAATCAAGCCAAGTATACAAAATACTTGATACACAAATATGGCATGGATACAAGTGGCACAGCAGATACACCAATGTGTGGAAGAGTTATTCTTGGGAAAGATGAGACTGGAAAAGATGTTGATCAAAAGTTGTATAGAGGAATCATTGGATCTCTACTCTATCTAACTGCAAGCAGACCTGATATAGCATTTGCAATTTGAGTAAGCTCAACCTAAGGAATCTCACTTACTAGCAGCCAAAAGGATCATCAAATATTTAAAGCAAACAATCAATGTAGGAATTTGGTATCCAAAAGATGGAGGATTCAAATTAATATCATATTCAGACTCTGACTATGCTGGATGCAAGATTGATTAAAAAAAAGCACTTTTGGAACTTGTCAAATGCTATGTAGCAGACTAGTATCATGGTTTAGCAAAAAGCAAAACTCTATATCCACATCAACAGCTGAAGCAGAATATATAACAGCAGGCAGCTGCTATGCACAAGTGTTATGGATCAGACAACAGCTAAGGGACTATGGAATAGAGGAAAAGACTATTCCAATTATGTGTGACAACACCAGTGAAATATCTATTACTGAGAATCCAGTGTTACATTCAAGAACAAAGCATATTGATGTGAGACATCACTTTATCACAGATCATGTGGAAAAATGAGATGTAATATTGAGATACATATCAATTGAAGATCAACTGGCTGATATTCTCACTAAACCGCTCAGTCATGAAAGATTTTGTAAATTGAGAACTGAGTTGGGAATGATTGAAATCGATTAAGTTTTAAAGAGCAGCTAATTGGAGTAATCAGCTAAGTAACTTCACCAGCTGACTGAACCTTTGTCATTTCAGGAGTGCTCACTTGGCAGGTAAGGCATTGGTACCCAGCGAAGTCAACCTCACTGATTGTTAGGAACAGTTTTATACAAGAGCTCGGTAAGGAGTCACTACACCAGCCTAGTGACAAGCCAAGTTACTCCACCGGTAAATGTATTGGAGAAAACAGCAAAGAGAAGTGTGAACAAAATAAATTTAATACACGTGGTAAATCAGTTGATTTATGGAGAATGATCTTATGGAAGATTACACAAGTGGATTTATAGTGTAATTGTGGGAGTTATTTTTTTGGTATCAAGGTATGATGGCAACGCCTCGATTCCCGGGATTTATCATTACATACCTCAATCACTCCCCCACTACACTCAAATACCATGATTTATATACACAAAATCACGCCATTACTCCATCAGATCCTTCCATATTCAACCGCATTCACACTACCAAAAATTCTCCTATATAAACAACACTTAGAGTTTTTCGGAAAATTTCTACGCTATTGCAATTCATAAACCCTATTCTCTCTGAAAAATAGAAACTTTTCCAAAATCGAAACTTTTCCAAAATCTCAAACACTTCAAAACAATGCCTTCATCTTCTTCAACCTCTCAAACTGGAAAACAATATGAGAAATCAATTGCTACCGGCTCCTTCTTTCAAGAAAAACACTACTTAAAGCTGTGTGGAAATGACGAAGAAGCAAAAAGATTGGCGGATGGATGCAAAAACCTAGGATTGCTGACTTTCCTCAACCCTCCTATCAAAGGTATTTGTTATGAAAGTCTTATTTCTTTCTGGCAAACCGCCAAGTTTGTTTCTGGGCTCTTCGCTGAAGAAGGTGTAGAAATGGGCGAAGACAAAATCGTTGCGTCTGTCAATGGTACAGAAGCGGTAATTACTGCAAAAATTATCCACCAACATCTCAAGCTCCGAAATGAAGGACATTCAAAGGTTGTTTTTGTCCAGCAAGACATAAATGCTCTGTGGATGAAGATTGGAAAAAATGCCACAGAAGCAAACAAGAAGTACAATTGTCTTCGATCTGCCTTAAAGAAACCCTTTAACGAATTCAACGCCCAAATTGGAAAGAATATTGAAGGAAAGCTAGGGGCAAATAATGCCATGACAGAGGCTAGAATGCGTCTCATGGGCATCATTTACAATTCTCTGGAGTTCAATTGGGCCACTTATCTCTTCCTGAGAATCAAGTAACAAATCCAGGGAGAGACCAATGCTGCTAAAAAGGGAATAGCAGAAGGCAAGAAGAAAAAGGGGATCTTTTGGGTAAAGAAGTCATATGGGATACAACTCCACTATCTCATGCAATGTATGAAGGTACCTTTCACAAAAATCCATAAATTGCATGACTCCAAAATCATGTTTACCTACGTCAAACAACAAAAGGCGGCAGGGGTGAAAAGAGAAAACAACCAAGCAGAACCACCTATGGTCAAATAAAGAAGCAAAAGGTTCAAAGAAATTAAGACAAGGAAGATTTTGCAAAATTGATAGATGAAGAAGAGAAGGAGGAATAGAAGAAGAACCAGAACACCAAGAGGAAGAAAGTAGTGGTGAGGATGACCAACTGGAAAATGAAGAAGTTGAAGAAGAAAATGGAGATAATAATGAGGCTCCACAAGAGCCAGCAATTATATCTGAATGAGATATCGATGACAGAATTGCTGCATATCTCGAGTGGAAGGAAGGAAATTCAAGACTTCAACTTCAGAATTCTGACCATATGTTTGCTGAAGAAGATTGGTTCTTTAGGTTCCTAGGCATCACAACTCTAGTAGGTGTACATGATGAATCACCACTTTGGAACTTGGTAGACGCGGCAAAGGCAAAGATGCATTAGACATCTGATGAAGAAAATGGAAAATCCGATGATGATGATGGGAGTGATGATGATAATGATGATGATGGTGATGCTCCAAATGATGGTGATGATCAAAATGAAGAGATTGAGCAAACAGCAGATGCAATTGCTAATGATATCCCTCTCAGTGCATTTCTGCAAATAAAAGTACAACACTCACCCTCGGCTGATGTTCAACAATAGAAAACTACAGTAGCTGAGTCCAATCTTGAGCCAACCAGTAATAAAGAACAACAATATGCTGATGTCTCAGCTGATCCTACACTAGTTGTAAACACTGGATCAGCCGTTGCTACTCCAGCTAAGTATGTCCACAGCAAACAGCAAGGGGAATAGGAGAAGTTGTTGAACCTGAAATCTCCACAACTCAAGTACTTGAAGAGTTAGAAGTAGGTATTGATGTTACTCAACCGATAGCACAAAACCTAGCACCAGCTGAGATTCCTCCCACTTTGACACATCAAGACACCGAACAACAAAGAGAGGCAGAGCAACCTAATATAAGGCAACAATTTGCCCAACATCCTCCTGGCATCTCTGATGAATCTTTTCAAAAAGCAGCAGATTTATTGGCTGAAGAGCTAGAACAACAAGCAATGTATCTCAGATCCATGACTATATCATTCAAGGATGAAAGCCACTCAATAGAAAGAAGGTTTCAGGCTATTGCTGAGTACATTGATGCACAAAACATAGTTGTGAAAAGGCAGGGTGACTTGATGCGTCAGATGAACATAAACATCACCAACAGTCTTGCAGGCCTCCGACAGCATGTTTCACAGGAAATTGAGTCAATGGCAATGGCTTTTGGCATAAGATTTGGCAGTGTGACCAGAAAGTTATCTGACCATGATAAAAGATTCACATGTATTGAATCAAAATTGGATACTTTAATTGGTACAGCTGAAGCTACAAACAGCATCTTATTACAACAGAGGGATGATGCTGCCAAAAAAAGAGGAAAGAGATGATAAGCATGAAGGATAAACAGTCAGGCCCCCAATTTTCACTAAGGAACAACTAAGAGCAAGGGACAGAGATATAAGAATCTGAAATGAAGCTGAAGAACAACTAAGAAAGGCTATAGATGAGAGGGAAAGGGCCACAAAAGAACCATGTATTGAATTCCCCCCCTCCTATCCAAAGAAGAGATGATGACAGAGATAGTTCTGGAAGGTAGCAAAGGCCTGGATCTAGTTAGCAAAGAGACTCTACAAGTCAACACAGATCCAGCACAAGCAGAGGTAGCAGCAGTACTAGATATGCTTGTGAGAAAAGAACTTTCATAACTCACAGAAACAGGCAAGAATATGATGCTGAGATATTGGAAAATGTGAAAGAGTTTTTCAGAGTCCAAGATACTTTGTATCCGAACCAAAAGCAAGATGAAGCATGGTTAGATTGGCTAACCTACTATGATGAGAAGATGAGAGCTGATATGGCTAAAGTTTACAATGATGTTAAGAGAGAGTATGCATCACTCAATCAAAATACCAGATCTAGTTCAACCAGCAAACCAAGTCAAGCTATACCCCTTGCTGCAAAAGGACCAGAAGATCTATAAAGTGAACAACAGGAAGATTTCAACAATATGGTGAGATTTTTCAGTCCTATGGGAAGAATGGAACGTCTGGAACAATGGACCATGTTTAAAAGTCTCAAGTTTGCTGATTCACACATTGCTGACGCTAAGGTTAGACTTGAGAAATACTTTGAGAACCCAAGGCTAATGAGACTATGCCTGACTTCCATAGACTCATCAACAAGAGAATATTTTATGGGATCTCAGAACACACTGCTATGGCATACTGGAAATGGAAGTTCCCAGAAATTGACTGCAAGGACGTGGAGGAGATTCAGACTACAAAGTTCAAGAGGTACAAACAGAAATTAAGCAAAATTTAAATGTAGCATCCTGACTCTGTCTTGAACTTACTTGTCTTGCCCTTAATGAATGAATAAAAGTTTCTGAGTTTTATTCTGTTATTATTATGAAAATTTGCATATTTATGTTCAGGCTTATGAGGGTTTCGGCATCATCAAAAAGGATGAAATTGTTAAGAACATTTTATTATGTTTTGATGATAGCCATACTAGCTGTTATAGCAAGCCTGCAATAAGTTAGAAATCTCTGTATAACTCTTTACTTAGAGTCTGACATGTTGTATAAGTTGAGTCAAACAATTATTGTACTAGTTGGTAGGATGACTATGTAAAACAAAAATCCGGCAGAATAAAGGCAGCAAAGTACCAGCAGAGAAGCATGAAGACATATGGTTTGACTTATAACCAGGGAAGTCTGTGATGACCTTGGATAACTCTAAGATGTATTTCAAGTGGTGAAATTCATTGGTTAAATATAGTGTACATTGATCTCACCCATATCAAGGATCGGTGAAGTACAAGGACTCTTTTAAATTCAAAGAAATAAAAAAAGAAAAAAGAGCAATGACCGGCAAAGTGAATTGTCTATCAGCTGAGTAAAAACAAAGTAGTAAAGGAAGAACCAAATAGCTAAGTCAGCAGGAACACTTAACCTATCAAGAAACAGTCAAGTGAAGGAATAGCCAAGTAATATATATCATTTATACTTATTCAGAACGTGAAAAATGAGGAAGATTCAGAGGATCAAGCATTCAATGCACAATCAATTAAGAATCAATCAAGGACGGATTTTGTGATAAACGTTTGAACAAAAATACGGATCACTGAAATCAAGGAGAATAAAATTAAGGAGGAATCAAGAATTAAATCAAGGATTATTCTCCACATCAAATAGCCAACGGACGGAAATTCAAATCAATGATTATCAAGGCTATAAATAGAAGGCATTGACAGATACGAAAAACAACGATTGAATTACATAAGAACTAGCAGAAACTCTGTAAATTTGAAAAACCTTCTATCTGAACTTAGAGGAAATATCTAGAGATCAACACAACAATCAGAGCTAAAAATCCACATCAAGCACTAAGATTGATCAACAGTATTTGTGAATCAATTCACACCAGTCAAGCAACCAAATCAGAGCCATCTAAGAAGGAGTTGTGTTTGTGATTGCTACCGAAGGATTTGTTCCCAATGAGCAGTGTTGAAGACTGAGTCACTGAAGCTTCTGAATCCAAGGAGTGATAGTCTTGTAGATTGTGAAGCTTGTGTATCCAAAGACAATCTTGCTATTGTATCAGTGAAGACAATAGTGAATTCCTCCTATCATCATAAGAGAAGAGTGGATTAAGGGATTACACAACCCTGAACCACTAAAAACCTTTGTGTCTATTTACTTTCGGCACTTTACCTTACAACACCTTATTTATTGTATATTATATCTGTGATTGCATAACCTACTTTGAATCAACATTTTAAGAAGGGATTTATCCGCTGCATGAAAGCTTTATATTGAGAAATGTTAGGAACATTTTAATATGCTAGCTGTTATAGAAAGTCTGCAATAAGTTAGAATTATCTGTATAAGTCTTTACTTAGAGTCTGACATGTTGTATAAGTTGAGTCAGACAAGTATTGTACTAGTCGGTAGGACGGCAAAGTAAAAACATATTTTCGGTATAGTGAAGCCAGCCAAGTACCAGCAGAGAAGCAATGAAGATATTATGGTCTACTTATAACCAAGGAAGTCTGTGATGACCTTGGATAAGTCTAAGTTATGTTTCAAGAGATGAAACTTAATGTTTAAATATGGTGTACACTGATCTCACACAAATCAAAGATCAGTGAAGTACAAGGATTTCTCCTTAACTGAAAAGAGTGAAGGAAACAGTGAATCGGCAAAGTAAACTGACTATCGGCTGAGTAAAGACAAAGCAGTGAAGGAAGATCTAAGCGGCTGAGTCAGATGGGTCACTTCACCATTTAGAGAACAGCTAAGTAAACCTTACTTAATCATATTTTGAAATATGAAGAAGATACATAAGATCAAGCATTAAATGCACAATCAATAGAGGATGATTTTCTGATAAACGAATGAAGAAAAAAATCCGATCACTGAAATCAAGGAGAATACAATTAAGGGGGAATCAAGAGTAAAATCAAGGATTATTCCCTTATTAATATAGCCAACGGACGGAAATTCAAGTCAAGGATTATCAAAAAAAAAAAAAAGTCAAGGATTATCAAGACTATAAATAGAAGGCATTGACAGAAAAGAAATAAGTGAATTGAGCCTAATAACTTACAAGCAGAAACTCTGTCAAAGTAACAACTAAAAGGAAATATCTAGAGATCAACTCAGGAACCATAACTTTAACAGAAATATCAAGCTCTGAGATTGATCACCAAATCAATGAATACAATTCACATCAACTGAAGCAACTGAATCAGAGCCATCTGAGAAGGAGTTGTGTTGGTGATAGCTGCTGAAGGATTTGTTCCCAAGGAGCAGTGAAAGAGACTGAGTCACTAAAGCTGTTGCAGTCAGGGAGTGATAGCCTTGCAGATTGTGAAGCTTATGAAGTCAAGGACAATTGTACTATTGAATCTGTGAAAACAATAGTGAATTCCTCCAATCATCACAGGAGAAGAGTGGATTAAGGGATTACACCACCCTGAACCACTATAAACATTTGTGTCTATTTACTTACAGCAATTTACTTTTCAGCACTTTACTTAACTGCATTCTATATATCTGTGATTGCATAATCTACTTTGAAACAACATATTAAGAAGGGACTTATATGCTGCCCTAAAGCTTTTAAATACAAGAAAAGTTTTTGAAACTCCACTATAGTCATTCACCCCCCTTCCCCCCCTCTGACTATAGTTTTACCCTTCTCTGGGACCAACAAGAAAAGTTTTTGAAACTCCAATATAGTATTCACCCCACCCCCTAACTATACTTGTACCCTTCTCTAGGACCAACAAGAATCTTCTAGATGAACCACAGCTACTAGACCCCCATCTTGAACCAAACCGCTCGCTTCATGCTGGGCCCTAGAACTTCAGATTCCTAACTTATCAACACGAGTATCTCTGAGGTTACCTAACATTCTGAAAGAGCAGGAAGGATAAGAAGGATACTATGTGGTCTAACAAGATCTTATCTTAAGGAAAGAAGCCTAAAAGACGCTTTTCTCTGATACCAACTGTAATGCCCCGGTCCCGGACACCGAGTTTTTATCCGGAAAAGGAATGTTCGGCACGTATAATCTAAAATAAATTCCACATTACACGCCAGCCTTTACTATACCGTATCGAGTTAAGCAAAACGGAAGCAAAAGACTCGGGTATATTTTTTCCAAACAGCCAAGAGTAGAAACTCAATATCCAAAGATAGAAAATGTAACATTTATTACATCGGAAAACCAAATGAGAATCTAAGCGTACGAAAACCTCCAAACAAAACTAAAAAGAAATTACATAGTTCCTAAGGAAACAACAAGTCTAGTATATAATAATAAAGAACAGAAAGTAAATGCTTCAACGTCGGCATCCTCAAACGTCGTATTCAAAGTCTTCCTCGAACGCCGGATTTACCTATTCATCTTCTCTCCCCCAAACACATAGAAAAACAATGCATTTGAGATAAGTACAAAGTACTCAATAAGAGGTAGAGGCTACAAATTAACTAAGGTTTATAAACCAAGTTTTATAATTATTAAATTATCTTTATAAGACTGACTCGATCTAGGGTTCACTTCATGTCCATCAACATGTCATGACTATACGTTTCTAGCTTAACTAATCTTGGTTACGTCACCACTCATGGGCACTACGTGAGGTGTGTCTACCACGAGAGGGTGCCAACCAACAGTGGCTTGCACTGTTAATCCTGGGTTTCCCTGGTATGCATACAGGCCCGGTGAAGCTCCCCTATCATTTGGCCTCTAGAAGGTCACAGGGTTATCCACCTGTCCGGACGAGTCACATAGCCGATGTTCACATGTGCCTAACCAAAAGTGACTGATGACGGTCAAAATATACCCGTAAAAGTCATCAACATTATCCTTAAATCGGGCCTAATAATATATATTTTATATTAAATCACATGTTTATATTTATTATTTAATGTTATGTGATTTATAAAATATAATTTGGTAATTATCCGTTTTTATTATTTAAATGGGATTTATTTTGGGATAATTATTTATTTTGTAGATTGAGATAATTTATGGAAGATAATTATAAATGGAAGAATTAAATTACAAGATAAATCCAAGCAAATCTGGATGCATTGAAGATAAAGATCGGATAAGCACGGAAAGAAGAGTAAAAGCATGATAAGTGCCGGCAAGCCAATCCAAATGATTGGCGCCGACTTAGGGGGGACGCATGGAGGGGGCGAAAATTGCCCTTATCTGAGGATCGGCCGGGAATTATCCTAACGCATTTTTAAACTTCTTTTGGATTTAGGAAACCTATTTCGGATCGGTTTAAGTTTATCCCATGCAAATTTTTACTCCTATATATTTGTACACACTATACACAAGCCACACACCACAATACACAATTCATAATAAAAATCTTCAGTTTATCTCGAGCCGTTTTTTACAAGTTCTGCAATTATGTAAGTTCTTGTATTTATTTTCTCTTAGTTCTTTATAATTAATTCCCCAATTATTATTTATCGTTTGAGATTGTTATTTCTTAGTTAAATGATGTAGATTTTGGATTTTCGACGTGAGGCGGTGCGGATTACTTGTCTATGAGGATCCATGCGCCCACGTCTATGTCTCGTGATCTATGTATGATTTTATTTTGATTAATAATTGTGTTTCTAGTAGATCTATATAATTACTTTATGAGCTTCTATTTTATCCGATAAGTATAGAGAAACGCTATGATTTAGTTTTTCGCCAAGTCAGTCTAGCCACGTCTTTATGGTGTGATTGTCCATTTAGAATTTCTTATCTTAGTAGGTATGGCTACGGCTACGTCACTCGTCTGTTTTAATTAAAACGTGTAGTGAGGAAATACCAATATACTGCTCCTAGGTCGGCTCATGAATTGATCTTCCGGGACTTTCAGCGAGATCTAGATCTGTGCTGTATTAGGGAATTGCGCGCACCTGATTATACGTAAATCATAGATTAACATCATACCTAAAAAGTTAGTGTTAATGGGACGGAGACTGATGCGATCTCTTAGGAAGTACGCCTAATCACAGGAATGTTGCCTAGGTGAGGAATACGGTCAATATCGGCATCCCTAGTTTTGTAAGCGTGCAAGTTATATGAGATGGAGGCCTAAAAAGCGAAGTCGCGTAATGTAGCATAGTGATCTAGATGGCCTACCCGGAGCTAGATCTAGTTTAGGGAATGACTCCCGTAGCCAATATAAGAGAAATACAAATCGGATTAATAGTTAGTGAGTCTAGTTTAATTGTATAGAATCTCTAGATCCAAACGATAACGTGATAATTGGGGAAGTTAATTATGTTGTATTTATTCGAGTTGTGTTGAGTCTTGTCAGTTTATCTTTTCTTGTTCTTTGTTGGTCATAGACCGTTTTTATGTGTTTGACATGCTTAATTAATTATTTATAGAATGACCCACAATTTGGTTCCCTGTGGGATCGACCTTGATTCGCTATAGCTATACTACGATAGACCTAGTCCTCTTGCTATTATTGGTTTTGGTGGTCAAGTATTTTAATTTCACTTGATCTACGTCATCAGTGACATGACGTTTAAGCTAATTACTATGCAAGTATGTACTTATTATTTGTTATTAACTAGCCACCTAAGTGTTTTCAAGGAAAATCTCACCTTATCAACTCTACTCCCTCACTTAGATAGCTAGACTTCACATCCTATAGTGTACACAAACATTGATGAACTCTAGTTCATCAAAGCATAAGCCATTTCATGCCCTGCCGACGGTCCCGAACTTCAACTCCGTTGAAGAGTATATTTGGTGCCGGAACTAAACGCATCAGAAGCTCAATCAAGGCTTGTTCATGTTCTATTAATGTTATAAGATCAATGAACAACATTCTAGACTCATACCATAGCTTAAAACAACTTATTCATCAAAAACATGGCCAGTGCGCCCACACTGGGATCCAGTGCGCCCTCACTGGAATCCAGTGAGCCCGCACTGAGTGTCCTGAAGCTAATCGAAACTTTCTGCTGAGCCAGTGCGCCTGCATTAGCTTCAGTTGCATCCGCACCAGTCCTCTGAATGTAAAATCCAACTTTCTGCCTACCCAGTGTGCCCGCACTGGCTTCAGTACGTCCGCGCTGAGGCTCTGAATGTAAAAAAACCTTTCTGCTCTTCCAGTGTGCCTGCACTGGCCTTGGTGAGTCCACACCAAACTCGGTACCCTAAAAACTCAGTTTTCTACCCCTAAACGATCCTTAATCGTTCCCAAACATGGTCAACATCATAAAACTCAGAAAAAACATATCTTTTATCTACCATAACAACTCTAGATTCTTAAACAACATGAACGTATGATTTCTAGCATAACAATCATATCAACCTTAATATAAACCCTAAAAAACCGTAATTAACTTGTAGGAAGATCCTCTTAATTGATAGCAAGCAATCCAATCTTCAAACTCTCAGAAAAACAGCAAAATTTAAACCTTTCTTGCAGGAAACCTATGTGATCAATTCCAAAATAGGCTAGATTCGATCACACGCTTCAATTGAAACAAAAACTACGAAAGCTATGAGTTTTATTCTCAAAAACTCATCCAAGAACACATCTAGGTCGAAATTTCCTACCAGACAAAGCTCCAAACTTTTAGTACTGAAACGATGCCCTCTTCCCGACGATTCCAACGCTCTACTCGAAACTGAAAACGGTTGAGAAACGGCTTAGAAATTGGAAGAAATATCCTAGCCCTTTCTCTATTGCTCTAAAGCGGTTCTCAGAGCTCGTTTAAGTCTGATTTTTGGCTGATAGGTTATGTGACTAATGAGGTGATTATTTCCCTTAAATAACCATTCTAAAAAATAAAGACCTATCTTCATTTTCCTTAATTACCCTTTTACTTAAATAAATCAGATTTCTCCCATAATTATATACATATTTGACTATATATATATATATATACATATTAGAGAAATACTTAACTCCAATAAAAGAACTAAGAATAATAATATTTCGTTTTCGCAAAAAAAAACACGTCTGTCTTTTTCTGAAAATCGGAATATTACATTTTTATTTTTATTTATTTTTGTGAATTCGGTTTTGGATTATTTTTCCTGTCGTTGTTACTGATCGACATTTTTCTTGTTTTTTGTGTTGTAATTTCTACCAATTTGCATAATTGTTTTTTATGGTTCTAATGCTTTCAATTTATTCACCTTTCGATTCACCTATTCACCCACTCAATAGGACATAAGAAAAATACAAATGGAAGCTTTTGCAGTAGGCCATTAATGGCTGAATCATATTCATTCATGTGTCATCTTCTTCATACAAGTACAGACTATATAGATAGATTACTTGAGTAGAGGACAATTTTAGATTCTACATAACTAACCTTATCTAGTAGATTAAATCTCAGCCATACATCATACCGTATGAATGTAAGACTAGGATGTAGCCACATCACCATATCACTTAACAATATGAAGGGCAGCATGGTAGCACATTGTTTTCGCTTCTTTTTTATGTCGATGCTTTGAGCTTTTTCTTATCCAACTCACATCAATCTTGCAGCATATTGTTTGTTTATGCAAAGTGTGTTCAACTTTCTTCTGAAAGACAATGAGTTCTATACAAAACCCATAGCTTGAAAAAGTTGTTCAAAATAATTATTTCACTCTTTTTTTTTAGAAAAGCAGATTGACAAGGCCTTTTGCTCAAGGTGTTGGAGACCATGGAAGCCATAGGCAATGGTATGAATACCCCTTTCGGACATCATGTAATAGATTTAAATATTAAGTACATATGTAGAAAGTTGCTACTGCATGCAGTAGAACAAGTGAGCGACACGTGACGAGGATACAATGCAAGTATTTGGAAGAAATTCTCAGGGAAGGAGTTGGGTTCTTGGACGCACAAAAGGTAACTAAGTTACAAAATCTAGATACAGAGAAACTTCACTATTACATGATGTTCTACATGAAAAGGTACCTTCAATGTTAATGTAAATAGACCAAATATGTTAATTGTCTTGGGAATCAAAAAGGAAATTCATGTGTGGAATTATGATTCAACATTTGTTTATACTTCAGGTCCCGAAGGATTCTTTCAACATTTACAGAAAGTATTATTTCCAACGTCCTTCTCTGGTGAAGATGTGATATCCTGAATGGTGTGTAGACAGAAGCGCACAGTTAATGCAAATTATGAATTTATCAAATCTCCCCACATATTTCAGGTATTTTTATCTACAATGATCCTAACAAGATTCATTAAACTGATGGATTTTCTAGGTGGTTCTGAATACGATGAGAGTTGATGCACATTCTTCAATTTTGTTATATTGATCTTTAGCTGAACCAGTTTAAGCCTCAACCTGATTATTATTAAAGGTTGAATATTTTCGTTCTATTATTTATTTTTGCATAATCTTTTAACTGGTGTAACGCATATGTTTTGTCAACAACTATACCTAATGTTATAACGGATCGATCAAGAAGTGATGGTGATTGTGAGTAAAGATAAAAGATAAACAAGTAAAAAAACACAGAAACAAGAAGAACACAAATTTAATGTGGTTTCCAGCAATGTGCCGACTACTCCATGGACAAATGAGGATATTTTATTATCACCAGAAAGTTACAATTAAATGTATTACAAATGGTATTTATAGCCTTGGGAATCCAACCCTAACCGACTAATCAGGAAACCCAGTAAATGACTGAAATACCCCAGAAGTAGCTTCACCGAATTAGGAAACCATGCAGATGTGTTCCTTAAGTCAGTTGTGAACCAGTAGTCTTCACTCTGCTGATACCCTGTACCAGCAGACACGGCTTCAGCAGACTGATCAACTGTGTTGCCCCAAACGAACACCAGATCCAACAGATGCTTCAGGCTCTGCTGACCACCACAGTTTCCACAGACTCTGTTGAATGCCACACTCAGCAGACTAGACTCAGTAGCATAGTTGAAGTTACCATTACAAATCTCCACCTTGACTTCAACTTCATGCAAACTGACCAGATGCACAACCAAGTGCTAGAATCCTCTTTGTCTTCAGATTTGAATATCTCAGCACACCCCCAACATCATCTGAGTATTCCCAGATTCAGATTAACAGCTTTGGATATTCAGCAAGTCCAGACACAACTGAAACTTGCCCATTGGAACCGGTTTAGTGAACATATCAACAGGGTTCACATCAGTGCTGATCTTCTCCACTTTAACCCTCCTCTCATTTCTTAGAAAATGGTACCTAACATCAATGTGCTTGGTTCTCTCATGATGAACATGATCCTTAGCCAAACATATTGCACTAAGACTGTCACAATACACCTGGCTTGATCTTGATGCAGACTCATATCACTGACTAGCCCCTTTAACCAGATTGCTTCCTCTGTTGCTTCTGTCAGTGCCATGTATTTTGCTTTAGTAGTAGATAATGTCATTGTACCCTGTAAAGTTGCCTTCCAACTTACCACAGAACCACCCAAAGTAAACACATACCCAGTCATAGATCTCATGCTTTCCACATCAGCAGCATAGTCAGAATCACAGTACCCTGTGACAAAACATTAAGTACCACCTTCATAAATGAGTCCAATATCTGATGTACCCTTAAGGTACCTGAATATCCTCTTTTCTGCTTTCCAGTGTTCCTTTCCAGGTTGAGCCAAAAACCTGCTGACAACACTGACTACATGAGCCAAAACAGGCCTAGTACAGACCATGGCATACATTAAACTGCCCACTGCACTAGCATATGGATCTCTTGATGTATTCTTCCTCTTCAACTGACTGCGGAGCAAACACAGTAGACAGATGTAGATTTGGTGCCATAGGAGTATATATAGGTTTGGTTGCTGACATGCCAAACTTGGATAATATCTTTTCAATATACCCCTGCTGAGACAGGAACAACTTCCCCTGCTTCCTATCTTTATAGATCTCCATCCCCAAAAAAAATTTTGCATTCCCCAAATCATTCATCTCATATTCAACCTTGAGCAGATTCTTCAGATCTTGAATGTCAGACTTTTTTGCAGCAGCTATCAGCATATCATCCACATACAGCACTAGATATGATTGAACCATCCTTCAACATGTTGTGATAAACACAGCAATCATATGGACTCCTGCTATAACCCCACTGAATCATGTAGCTGCCAAACTTCTTATACCACTACCTTGGGGCCTGCTTAAGTCCATACAATGACTTTTTGAACTTGCAAACATATCATTCCTTGCCAGGAACTTGGAAACCCTCTGGATGAGTCAAATATATTTCTTTATCTACATCTCCATGTAGAAAAGCTGTCTTCACATCCAGTTGCTCAAGTTCAAGATTCTGATGTGCCATTATTGCTAACAGCACCTTGATGGAAGTATGTCTGACCACTGGAGAAAATATCTCTTCATGGTCTATCCCCTCTTTCTGACTAGACCCCCTAGCAACCAAACGTGCCTTATATCAGATATCCTCAGCAGATGTCATTCCTTCCTTTTTCTTGAATATTCATTTGCAGCTGACCACCCTTCTATCTGTGGTTGTTTGACCAGATCCCAAGTCTCATTCTTCTGAAGTGACTCCATTTCTTCTCTCATAGCCACAAGCAATTGGGATACCTCAAAACATGTCATAGCTTCCCTATAAATGTTAGGTTCAAAACCATCTACTTCTTCAGCTACCTGTAGTGCATATCCAACCATATCCTCCTCAAACTCGTATCTTCTTGGAGGTATGATATTGGTCATCCTAGCTCTGCTGAGAGCTATACCCTGCTGACCAACATCAGGAAGATTAAATATAGTATACCTTCTCAATCCTATAAACCTACCAAGTATCATGAAAATTATATACATAGTGTTATTTTTACGAGTTTGTAATATTATAACTAAGTATATTTGATGACCCTTGTTCAGTAGACTGGCTTGGATCCAGCTCTGGTTCTGCTGATTGTTGACTATCCCCTGCTGAGTCTTTTGATTCAGTAGACTCTACCTCCACCTGTTTGTCAACCTTATCAGTTTCAAATCCAATTTTAGATTCAGATGTGGCCCTCACTGATGAGTTAAGCATAGAGTTTTCATCAAAGACTACACTCCTGCTGAGTATAACTCTATTTTCAGTTGATGACCAGATTCTATACCCCTTAACTCCATCTCCATATCCAACAAACACACCCTTCTTGGCCTAGGCTCCAATTTACCCTTACTGATATGATAATAGACAGTGCTTCCAAAAACTCTAAGTCCAGAGTAGTCTGCTAACCTTCCTGACCAAACTTCAAGTGGTGTTTTAAGTTTGATCCCAGTGTGAGGCCCCCTATTGATTAAGTATCAAGATGTACTAACAGCCTCTACCTAAAATTTCCTTGCTAGACCAGAATTAGAGAGCATGCACCTTGCCCTCTCCGGAAGAGTTTGATTCATTCTTTCTGCAACACCATTCTGCTGTGGAGTATCTCTGACAGTATGGTGCCTAGCAATGCCTTCATTCTTGAAAAATTCATCAAACTCAGACCAACAGAATTCCAGTCCATTATCAATTCTAAGTCTCCTGATCTTTCTCCCTGTCTGATTCTCAACCAAAGCCTTCAATTTCTTGAAGTGCTTGAATGCTTCACTCTTGTGCTTCATCATAACTACCCAAACCATCCTTGAATAGTCATCTATAAAAGACACAAAATACCTATGACCACCCAGTGACTCCACCCTTAAAGGTCCCCAACAATCAGAATGGACATAATCAAGTGTCCCTTTTATGATGTGAATTGCTTTTGGGAACTTGCTCCTATGTAGCTTCCCAAACACACAGTGTTCATAAATCCTTGACCTTATGTCCCCCAAGTAGATAAGACTTAGACAGAATTTGTATCCCTCTTTCACCTATATGACCTAATCTCATATGCCACAACTTAGTCAATTGTGACTGGTGAACCTCTGATGATGCAACAGCAGTAGAACCTGATACAGTAGACCCTTGTAGTATGTACAATGTCCCCTGCCTGATACCTTTCAGAATCACACTTGAACCCTTATAGACATTCACCACTCCACCTTCACCCCTGAACTTGAACCCTTTGCTGTCTAGTAGACTAAGTGATATCAAACTCTTGGTCATTTATGGAGCATGCCTAACCTCATTCAGTGTGCAGAATTTACCATCATGTGTCCTTACCTGAACAGATCCAATCCCAACTATTTTGCAGACCTTGTTGTTAGCCATTGCAATATGACCTCCATCCACCTGTTGATAAGTTGAAAACCACTCCCTGTTTGGACACACATGATAAACTGCCCTAGTATCCAGAATCCACACATCTCTGTGCCATGCTGACTCTGAAACTGCTAGGGCCATATCTTCTTCAGTGTTGGTGTCTTGTTCTGCCAAAGCAACTGTACCCTGCTGAGTACCCTACTGCTTCTTCCTTTTTGGACATTCATTTTTCCAATGTCCTTGCTCCTTGCAGTAGTTACAGATATCCTTAGCTTTAGGAGCCTTGGAATTCTTCTTGAATTTCTTTTTTCCAGATTTACCTGGACCCCTGCTGACTCCACTAGCCACCAATCCAGCAGACTGACTATCTGTCCCAGATCTAGATGCCTTATGGCGTAACTCTCGAGCATGGAGTGATGACCTTACTTCCTCCAATGATATTGAGTCCTTCCCAACAATAAAGGACTGCATAAAGTTCTCATATGATGCATGTAATGATAAAAGTAGAATCAATGCAGCATCCTCATCTTCAATCTTCACATCAATATTCCTTAAATCAAGCAATATTGTGTTCAGCTGGTCTAGATGATCCCTCAGCTGAGTGCCCTCATGCATCCTTAGACTGAACAAACGTTGTTATAATAACAACTTGTTGGTTAGAGACTTAGTTATATACAGACTCTCAAGTTTGCACCACAGCTTCTCAACAGTGTCCTCTTCAGCAACCTCTGTGATAATATCATCTGACAAGTACAACATAATTGTTGAATGTGCTTTCTCCTCCAGACTGGCTCTCTCAGCAGCATAATCCCTACTGCTTCAACAAAGCACGCATCTTGATCTGCCATAGACTAAAGTTGTTCCTTCCTGTAAACTTGTCAATCTTAACATTTAAAGCAGACATCTTTCTCACCAGAAAAGCTTCTGTAGATCCCAAATACTAGCGTCAATTATGATCTTGGTGTCAATCTACCTTGCTTAGAACAGATAAACAGATTTCTTGATGAACCTCGCTTTGATACCAGTTTGTTATGACGGATTGATCAAGAAGTGATGGTGATTGTGAGTACAGATAAAAGATAAAAAAAGTAAGCAAACACAGAAATAAGAAGAACACAGATTTAACGTGGTTTCCGGCAATGTGCCGACTACTCCACGGACAAACGAGGATATTTTATTATCACCAGAAAGTTACAATTACATGTATTACAAACGGTATTTATAGTCTTGGGAATCCAACCCTAACCGACTAATCAGTCAACCTAGTAAATGACTGAAATACCCCAGAAGTAGCTTCACCGAATTAGGAAACCATGCAGACGTGTTCCTTAAGTCTGCTGTGAACCAGCAGTCTTCACTCTGCGGATACCCTATACCAGCAGACATGGCTTCAGCAGACTGATCAACTCTGCTGCCCCAAACGAACACCAGATCCAGCAAATGCTTCATGCTCTGCTGACCACCACAGTTTCCACAGACTCTGCTGAATGCCACACTCTGCAGATCAGACTCAGAAGCATAGTTTAAGTCACCATTACACATAAAATGAGCGTTAAATAATCTTTTTATTCATCTACTTCAGTGGTTGAGGGTGTAAATATTATTTTTTGATAATTGATACAATTATGCCCAAGCAAATGTATTGAATATTCTCTCTTAAATATGTATCTATTTTGCGCTTTTTGCCAATAGTTCTGTCTTAGCATGGGCGATTGGTTGATGCTAGCACACATGTTTACGTTTTTCAACGTAGTTCTGTGATTATATATTTGCGATCATATTTCAGACATGTCTTTCTACCATTTCTTTATATGCTGGCTTTAATTTTATTTTATTTTCTTGAGGGGTCACTTTTGCATTATATTCCCCGTTTAGTTTCTAGGATAGATACCTTCATATACAGGGCCTTAAACCTTTCGCAATTATTGGAAAATTATGCGATACAATTGGAGAATGTTGCAACTGTTGTAACTGAAATTATTAATGTGGCCATTACTTGTGTTGTAACCGAAACATTAATATGGCCATTATGTTCATTGTAACCGATGCTTTAATATAGCCATTACTCATGGGCTATTTTTAAGTCTTTTATTGACTACCCCTTTGATGTTTCCATTGTAGAGTGATATATATATATATATATATATATATATATATATATATATATATATATATATATATATATATATATATATATATATATATGTGTGTGTGTGTAGGATGGATGATCTGTAATAATAGAAATCATACATTTCTTCCACTCTTGTGTTTTCTATATTTCTATATATTGTTTAATTACAAATACTTGGTGATCTCAACAGTCGGGTGTGATTTCTCAATGATACGTCAAATTACAACACGTTATCAGCACGAGTGCTCTATTTCTCCGGTGAACGGTTAGACATCTCACAACATTCAAAAAAATTTATGCACACGTATCTGTCTGTTTTACATTATGTTGTTAGATTTTTTTTCTCCAAAAAATTGTTTATTTACATTTAGTACCATGTACTCTTAAACGATCGATCGACTACGAAATTAGATGAAGTAATCCCACTAAATAAGACGCTATGAAATTAAACAGAAAGTTCGTCACAATTGTTTATATAATCTTTCAATGAAAGTTCTGAAAAAGGTTTTTCTTTATTTTTTGTCTTTTTGCATTACATATATATGCATAAAGTCCAAGTTGAATAGGGAAAAAGAAAAGAGCACCGTAAAAACAAACTGGTTTTTGAGTTTTTTTTTCCTTTCCTACATTTTCTTTATGTATTTAAAATTATGAACTGAATTATAACTAGTATTTTAGTTGCAATTTGTAAATAACCCCTAACGTGTTAATTTGTATAAACATTTTTTTTAACGCCTAAAAGTAACAAATTATTAATAACCAGAGTTTCTATTGATAATTTAGCACGGATATTCATGTTGAACAAAGTCTGATATGTCTATAACACTTCTATAAGGAAAAGGGGGAGAATGTACTTTCTGGTCATTTGTACCATAAGATTAATAATTACCCTAAGAAAACTAACTTGAGTATGTGGATCCTGCTTTGACTAAATATTTTTTTGTAAAAGGTGACATATACTAGTAGAAAATCAAGTCGCTTTATTTTTAGTAT
This sequence comes from Gentiana straminea, assembly GCA_036785695.1. NCBI lineage: Eukaryota > Viridiplantae > Streptophyta > Magnoliopsida > Gentianales > Gentianaceae > Gentiana > Gentiana straminea. The sequence continues at coordinate 400,052 of JAVUPR010000278.1, read as the reverse complement.
GACCAGATTACATCCCTTAATAGTCCATGATGATTTTGCAGAAATGTGGCTTTTGTTTTGTTTTGTTTTGCTTTTGGTTTAATATAATTAGTTATAGATGGATGTTTTGAAAATAAATGGAGAACGATAATACTAATTATCTTTCACTCTTCGGTTTTCATAATGATGTTATTTTTTGTGTATTCATGGATGTTAATATTCGTTTTTTTTAGATTGTTGAAAATGTCTGACATTACTAAAAGACAATTTGCCGAGCTCGCTCTTGATGGCAACAATTATTTGACATGGGCTTTTGATGCTGAAATTCACCTTGCCTCGGAAAATTTAAGCTCAAGTATTGTTCCAGATTCTGAATGCGACAATGCCCAGAAGGCAAAAGCGCTAATTTTTCTCCGCCATCACCTCAATCAGGATCTTAAAAATAAGTATCTTACTGAAAGAGATCCACTTATTTTATGGCAATCCCTGAAGGATCGTTTTCAACAGCAAATAGATATATTGCTCCCTCAAGCACAATTTGACTGGTTGAACTTGCGATTCCAAGATTTTAAGTCTGTAACAGAATATAACTCAGTTTTGCATCGCATTGTCTCTCAACTTAAGCTTTGTAAGCAAAACATTACAGATACAGCATTGATTGAGAAGACTTTATCAACTTTTCATGCTAGTAACCTTGTACTCCAGCAGCAGTACAGGGCTAAGAACTACTCAACACATTCTGAACTGATTTCTGTCTTATTGGTGGCAGAAAAGCATAGTCAGTTATTGATGAAAAACCACAATACGAGACCAGTCGGTTCTCAAGCAGTGCCTGAAGCACATGCAACAATCATCAGGAATGAGAACAGGCGTGGAAGAGGGAGAGGCCGAGACCAAGGACGTGGAAACACAAATTTTTCTGGTAGAGGTGGTCTTGGTCGTGGAAAAACATATCGTGGTGGAAGGGGCTTGAAAAATGTTGAAGCTCACCCACACAAACCAAGCTCAAGCCAACAAAACATGGATCATAAACAAACTTGCTATCGATGTGGTTGTGATGGTCATTGGTCTCGTACTTGTCGTACCTCTAAGCACTTGGTTGAGGCATATCAAAAGCTGCTAAAGGATAAAAAAGGAAAGGCTCCCCAAGGTGAATCACATCATACAAGTTTGCCTGAAGCAAACATGGTTTTAAATGTTGATACTGGTGATTCCCATAAGATTGAGCTGGCGGATTTTGGTGATAATGAGTGAATTTATCTCTTGTTTAATGACATTTCTATAAGTTTTATTTTGCACTTTATAATAATTTTTTTTAATCCTTCTTATGACTCATGTTGAACCTTTTATCAATAAGAATGTTGCTTTATTTTTATTTGATGTTTTATTTTAGAAATTCAAAATGCAACATGCGAGTGAAGAAGATGATTTATGTCTAGTGGATAGCGCAACCACACATACTATCTTGAAGGATAAGAAATTTTTTCATAATCTTATAGAAAAGAAAGGGAGTGTTACTACGATTGCCCATGATAATGTTATAATAGTGGGCTCTGGAAGAGCATCACTAATCCTTCCTATGGGTACTGAATTGATTATAAATGATGCTTTGTTTTACCCACAGTCTAAACATACCCTTTTAAGTTTTAAAGACATAAGGGCAAATGGTTTTCATATTGAAACCGAAACTGAAAATAAAGTTGAGTATCTACTTATGACTCAATCAAAAGGATGCCGGAAACAAATTGCCATCCTTTTCTTCGGGATTGTATTATACTTACATACGCCCATCTAATTATCATGTTGCGATGAATTTAAAATTTATAGACCCAAATTCATTTAAATTATGGCATGAACGATTGGGTCACCTGGGCAAAAAATGATTGGCCGGATTTTATCTAATTCAGTTGGGCATAATATGTCTAGTAGTAAATTTCCTTTGACATCTGAATATTTTTGTGAAGCATGTGCAAAGGGAAAACTTATTGTACGTCCTTCTCGTACTAAAGTTGGAATTGAATCCCCTATTTTTCTTGAAAGGATTCATGGAGATATATGTGGACCAATACATCCATCATCAGGACCATTTCAATATTTCATGGTCTTAATTGATGCTTCCACTAGGTGGACTTATACCTGCCTATTGTCCACAAGGAATTATGCCTTTGCCAGATTCATTGCTAAAATAATTGAACTCAATGCTCAGTTCCCTAATTATAATATTAAATCTATTTGTATGGATAATGCTAGTGAGTTCACATCAAAAGCATTTGATGATTATTGTATGGTGTTAGGCATTAAAGTGGAGCATCCAGTTCCTTATGTCCACACTCAAAATGGTCTAGCTGAATCTTTGATAAAGCGTGTTAAATTAATCGCTAGACCACTGCTACAAAAGTCCAACTTACCCACATCCTGTTGGGGACATGCAGTCTTGCATGCTGCTGCTTTAATTCAAATCTGGCCTACTGCATATCATGATTTCTCTCCCCACCAACTTGTGCGTGGCCAAGAACCAAACATTTCCCATTTACAAATTTTTGGTTGTGCAGTTTATGCTCCTATATCACCACCAAAGCGTACTTCTATGGGCCCTCAACGTAAATTAGGTATTTACATTGGTTATGAATCTCCGTCTATTCTTAAATACCTAGAGCCCATGACAGGGGATCAGTTTACAGCTCGGTACGCTGACTGCATATTTGATGAAGATCATTTCCCGGCATTAGGGGGAGATAAAAGACCAAAATCAAAAAAATGCCGAGAAATTGCATGGAATGTACCAGATCTTCTCTATTTAGATCCACGCACTAGTCAAACTGAACTAGAAGTTCAAAAGATAATTAACTTGCAACATTTAGCAAGTAACCTGCCAGATGCTTTTACTGATCATAAAGGAGTGACTAAATCTCATATACTAGCAGTAAATGCACCACAAAGAGTGGAAATCCTTAAGAGAAATGATATACTTGATGACGCTCCTCAACGCCAGAAGCGTGGGAGACCTGTTGGTGCAAAAGACAAGAATCCACGAAAGACAAAATCTAATAAAGAATCTTTATCACTCCTGAAACCTCCTGGAGAGGTTTGTCCCGAAGACAAGAATCCTAGTGAAAATGCACGTGCTTCAAACAATCATAACACTGGGATTGCGGAACAACTAGATCATTATGTGTTGGGAAATGAAGAAGATCTAGTCGACATAAACATTGAAGTGGCCATGAATTATGTAAATACAGGAGAAACTTATAATAGAAATATCACAATCGTCGACGATGAATTTGCCTCGATAATTGCTCATACTATCTCAAATGATAATCTGGATCCAGAACCAAGAACATTAGCAGAGTGCCGGAAGCGCTCGGATTGGCTGAAATGGAAGGAAGCAATTGAGGCTGAGCTAGACTCGCTAAATAAAAGAAAATTCTTTTGCTCTATAGTACGTACACCCCACAATGTTATCCCAGTAGGATATAAATGGGTATTTGTACGAAAGAGAAATAAAAATAATGAGGTGGTGAGATATAAAGCGAGACTAGTAGCTCAAGGGTTTTCTCAAAGACCCGGTATTGACTTTGATCAAACATACACTCCTGTTATGGATGGCATCACGTTCCGCTACTTAATATCCCTGGCAGCAAAAATGAATTTGGAAATGCACTTAATGGACGTCGTGACTGCATACTTATATGGGTCACTAGACGCTGATATACATATGAAAATCCCTGATGGATTTAAAGTTCCTAATATAAAGGAAAATGAAAATCGCAACATGTATAGCATAAAGTTACAAAGGTCATTGTATGGTTTAAAGCAGTCAGGTAGAATGTGGTATAACCGACTAAGTGAATTCCTCCTGAAGAATGAATATAAAAACAATGATGTATGCCCTTGTGTGTTCATTAAGAAAACGCATAATGGTTTTTGTATTATATCAATCTATGTTGATGATATAAATATTATTGGAACATGCAAGGAGATTGATGAAGCAAGTTCATATTTGAAGATGGAATTTGAAATGAAAGATTTGGGTAAAACCAAGTATTGTCTCGGTCTGCAGATCGAGCATCTACCTGAAGGAATATTCATACACCAATCAACCTACTTGAAGAAAGTTTTGAAGAGATTCAACATGGACAAATCTCATCCACTTAGTACACATATGGTTGTCCGGTCCCTTGAAGTGGATAAGGATCCGTTTAGGCCCAAAGAAGAAAATGAGGAAATGTTAGGACCAGAAGATCCTTATATGAGTGCCATTGGAGCATTATTGTATATTGCAAACTGCACTAGGCCCGATATTGCGTTTGCAGTAAACCTTCTAGCAAGATTTAGTGCTTCTCCTACAAGGAGACATTGGAATGGCATTAAACATATTTTTAGGTATCTTCAAGGCACATTAGATTTGGGTTTACTTTATACGAGAGATCAAGATATGACATTGGTGGGCTATTCGGATGCTTTGGTTACATGTCGATCCCCATAATGCCGGATCTCGATCGGTTATGTTTTTCTATATGGTAACACTGCAATTTCATGGAGATCTGTTAAACAGACCATGGTTACCACTTCTTCAAATCATTCAGAGATTATAGTTTTATATGAAGCCTCACGGGAATGCGTATGGCTAAGGTCAATGATACAACACATTTGTAGTACGTGTGGTATTATGTCAGAGAACTTAATCCCCACAGTCCTTTATGAGGACAATGCAGCATGTGTAACACAGATGAGCAATGGATATGTTAAGGGAAACTTGACTAAGCATATTGCACCCAAATTCTTTTATCCACATGAGCTTCAGAAGAGCGGTGAGATTGTCATTGAAAAGGTTCGCTCAAGTGAAAATCTAGCAGACTTATTCACCAAGTCTCTTCCTACATCTACTTTCGAGAAACTTGTTCATAAGATTGGAATGCGTAGGCTTGGAAGATTGTCATCTTCAGGGGGAGCGAGCAAATCAAAACAATATTGAAGGATAGGTTTTGAAGACCAACGATTGTACTCTTTTTCCCTTTTGTTAAGTTTTTTTCCCACAGGGTTTTTCTTAACAAAAGGTTTTTAATGAGGCAATCGTTGTACCACATAAGTATGTGTATGTCATGAACTCTTTTCCTCGACTAGTTTTCCCACAGGGTTTTCATAACGAGGTTTTTAACGGGGCATGAACATTACACAAGTAATGTCCAAGGGGGAGTGTTGTAACTGAAATTATTAATATGGCCATTACTTGTGTTGTAACCGAAACATTAATATGGCCGCCATTATGTTCATTGTAACCGATGCTTTAATATAGCCATTACTCATGGGCTATTTTCTAGTCTTTTATTGACTACCCCTTTGATGTTTCCATTGTAGAGTGATATATATATATATATATATATATATATATATATATATATATATATATATATATATATATATATATATATATATATATGTAGGATGGATGATCTGTAATAATAGAATTCATACATTTCTTCCACTCTTGTGTTTTCTATATTTCTTTATATTGTTTAATTATAAATACTTGGTGATCTCAACAGTCTGGTGTGATTTCTCAACGAAACGTCAAATTACAACAGCAACTAGCTTTGAGACTATTAATTATACCTTGAGACTATTATATCATGTGTATGATGTGATTTATTGAATGATCTTACGGTTCTAAAATTGGCAGCATCATTCCATATTTCCATCGATATTTGAATAATCTAAAGGTTCTTAATTAGATCGGTAACACTATTCTTCCAATGGCATGTAGAAATTCTTAATTCTTTCATGATATATATGGGATATTGATTACTCATTTACTGTTCAAGGTGATTTATTGGATATGACGGTCGTGACACAATTGAACAAAGGTGCTAAATACACGGGATATATAATTAGTCATTATATCATTTGATTCTTATGACTCTATACCTTAGGAAATACATCTATCAATTTTAATAAGGAGAGGTTTACTGTTGATGTTGATGGGCTCGAGATATCTAAGTTATTTTACAAAGATGTTTCTATCCATACCACTTTTGTCTTCGTTTTGTTAGATTATTTTCTTGCTTTCGTTTTCTTGATGATATGTCGTTGAACAACTTTTATTTTTTTTCAACAACATTTATAGTAGGTATCTCTCTTTATCTCAACTTCGAATTGTGCCTTTGAAGCCAAGAAGTATACAACACAGTTTGAACATTCATATATACCCCTTTGGGGTTGACTGAATAAGAAATGGTTCCTTCTTCATGAAAGATCAAACACATGGGAACTTTTGTTAGCTACTACCTTTAGTAGCTCTTGGTCGGTATGGTATAACGTCGGTGCGGTGATATTTAGGAGTGATTTAATTATTAGTATAAATATTCATGCCAACCGGTGAATTACGGTACATTTTTTTTAAATTTAATTTTGAAAATGTTGATTCATCACCACTACGTCTAAGAAAGTAAGAATTACATGCTGCGATGATGAGGTTTCTTAATTAGCATGTTTCTTTTTTTATATTTCATTTACAAATGCAATAATGAATTCATATTCAGGGCAACAACTAAATTTGAGGCTGAAGAAGTTGACATGCTCCGAATTCCACATACAATTAGCGCGCGCACATGGTGGAAGCAAACAATATATTTGTGGTGAGTAAGATCAGATTCCAAAGTAATCGTGAAGCTATAGGAGAACATGTTTCAAAGGTGCTTGCAAATGCAAAGGATATATTCTTCTTTGTCACCACTTCAAATTTTGCAAGTTTTACCATATAAATAGGAGAGATTTGTTAATCTAAACTACATCTTTTAATGTTTGTATAATGGCTCCACGATCACGTACGGTATCCTTATATTTTATTCTTAATTTTATGCTTTTGCATTTTCTTAAAAATCTGTGCAGACTGCTTGATAGGATGATGTGATACGTGAGTTAGATTTGTTACAAAATAAAGTGGCGAAAATTACATTGTAATTTATCCCACATCGGTTAGGAGATTGTCAGTGTTTTATTTTGTAGCCTATATAAAGGCATTCTACTTGTAATATTAAAATCAATCAATGATGAATCTATTATAATGAAATTGAGAGATTTCTCTTCTTCCTTGGTCTGTGATTGATCAAGAACATCGCTTGCGAACGAGTGATCTCTTTGTCGTAGAGATTGCACCCCTTTCGAGAGCTTATCAGCGTTCTTGAGCAAAGCGTTGAGTTGTTCTTGGCCCTCTTCCTAGACTGCTACCCAGTTAGGTTAGGGTTTTTTTTTTGTTGATGATGATGAACGAAGGAGCAAGAATAATTACAACCAAATTTTTTTTTTTCTTTTTTTTTAACAAGATGATGATGATGGTCGAACAGGATCAAAGAAGAACAGGAATATTTTTTTTTTTTTTTGATATAAGAAACGAAAGTGAAACAAAAGAAAAATCAATACGGGGATATTTGATACCTTCGTCGCTGAGCTCTGCTACCAACTGATGCGATACGATCCCAGGAGATCGACGAAAGGATCAATACGAGCCAAAAAAACCCTAACCTAACTGGGCAGCAGTCTAGGAAAAGGGCCAAGAACAACTCAACGCTTTGCTCAAGAACGCCGATAAGCTCTCGAAAGGGTGCAATCTCTACGACAAAGAGATCACTCGCTCGCAAGCGATGTTCTTGATCAATCACAGACCAAGGAAGAAGAGAAATCTCTCAATTTCATTATAATAGATTCATCATTGATTGATTTTAATATTACAAGTAGAATGCATTTATATAGGCTACAAAATAAAACACTGACAATCTCATAACCGATGTGGGATAAATTACAATGTAATTTTCGCCACTTTATTTTGTAACAAATCTAACTCAACCCTAATAAGCCCAAACAGTTTTTATTTGCTAAAAATAAACACCTGACCCAATATACTAACATATGGGCAACTTTCGACACGGGCCTAAGGCCGTTTTATTCATTAAAACACCGAAAACTAAAATAAACAAAACAAATAAAATGTCTCGGGACGTATCACATCATAAGAGCACTCGTGTTAGATACTCTTAACGAATACTCTATTATACAGTTTTAATAACACGTTTTTCTAGTTTACAGAATCTTTATTTTAGATGAAATGCATCAGACTTTTTATTTTACATAATGCGGAAGATATAAGGGAAAATTTACAGAATCTGTATGAATGCAGTAGATGTAAGGGAAATTTTACAGAATCTGTAGTTTATCGTAAAAAATAGAGTATCTGCTGCAGTGTTATTTTCCTGTTCAAGTCTTCTCTACAATAGAGTTTTTAAATGATTTACAGTGTCTACTGCAAGTGCTCTAAGGGTCATTAGATGAAGATATAGTACAATTTTCATGGGTTCGGCTTTCATGAGTTTAAGTGGAAGTTTACACCTGCACAACGTGGTCTTAAAAATTACTTGCGGTTATCTTATTTCTTTATATCAAATTTTGAAAAGGGCGGAAATGGATATAATACACCCATATTATCTTGGATTAGTTGACATTTGAATTGAATTTGAAAGGGTAAATAGATGTACCGGTAGGAAGTTTTAATTTGATGTTGAAGTTTCATATTTTTCCGAAGTTGGAGGGTGACGATTTTTAGGATCAACATGTTTGGCTAACTTACATGCTTTAAATTCTGATAAAACATATTTTTACAGATTTGTCCAACAGCATGGATGCCATTGACATGGAGTTGGATGATATGGACTTGGTGGCAGTGGCTGCAAGGTACTATCACTACAAATGTATCAGTCTGCCATGCTTTGCCACTCCAACTGAATCTTGGTTTATGATAGAAGTACTTCACGGTCACGGTGATTTCTTTTGAGAAATTTTTCGAACGGATAAACCTGTTTTCATATTTTAAGTGAAATGCTTAGACATAGGGGCATACTACGCGACACTCATGTTGTAATGATAGAAGAACAATCGGGAATGTTTCTGAACATCATTGGACATAATGAATGTAATAGACTAATACAAGTATGGTTTCAGCATTCGGGGGGGGGGGGGGGGGGGGGGGGGGGAGGGGAATATGCAAATATTTTTTTCTTCTCTTTTCTACATATTTATTTTTATACTCTATTCAAATGATCCTGTTTATTCACACCAAAAAGATATTGTTGGACATATGATAATTTTGATAATTATTTTCATCTGAAACACCATCACGTGCATTGCACGGGTTTTCATACTTGTTTTAGTATGTCGGAGACCTTAAGTACTGTATTCTAACCATTTTTTTGGGGTAAAATATGAACATAATAACTTTTGTACTCAGAAAACTGTACATATGTTTTAGATCCTCTATGTATGATATTCCCTCCGGTCCAAAATAAAAGTCATTCTAGGGTTATATCATACACAATAAGCTCACGAATTATATGTCGTGTATATATAAATGAAGTATCATACAAAGATACGTACAGTAAATTCCAAAAATATATAAAGCAAATAACATTTCGGATACAAATGTCATACTCATCATATTTGAGAAGAAAGGTTGTTTTTTTCTCCCAACCGATATAAATTCCTCATTCTATTTTGTGTGTTTGTAAACGTCAGGAAGATGAAGAAAACAAGAAGGACATTGAAAATGATTTTAGAGTTGGGATATTTAATTTCACTTTTATTTCATGTGGATATTATCTAAAGGGCGAGATTAACATTCCGTGCATATCGAAAAACTTTATCTACGGGGCTAGCTTCATTATTTCAGTAGATATTATCTACGGAAAAGATATGTATTTTGTAGATATTTTAAAAATCATAATCTAGGGGTGAGGATATAAATTCCGTCGTTAATATCTACGGAAGTGTCAATTTATCAGATATTATCTGCAGAACTCCGTAGTGGATAATTCAAATACCGTTTCACTACGTCCGTTAGAAGCGGAAAAAAAATTCAAATACCGTTATATATTGAGCGAGTTTCACTACCTCCATAGATAATGTCTACGGAATTGACATTTCCGTCGATAATATCTACATAAATAGTGAAGCTCGCCCGTAATAATGGTTTCTGAATTTTCGATGGAATACAGTATCTAAGGAAATGTCTGTTTTGTAGATATTATCTCCGGAATTGAAATGTTTTGCCTTGTAGTTTTTTTTTGTGTGTGTATTATCTCCGGATTTAAGAAATTTTTATAGATATTATCTATATATTTGTCAAATTTAATAGATATTATCAACGGATAAACTATTTTAGAATTTCGCATTTTGTATGACGTAGAAAAAAAGAGTCAGCCCGAAATTCCCTTTTGGTTTTGCTTTTTTTAATACCTAAATATTGCTTCGGTTTATGGTTCCATACCGTGTACAACCCTATTTTTTATTGAAGTCTTTTTGGGCTCATATGTTCTGCAATACACAAGCAAAATCCATACGAATCCAAATTAAATCTCAATCCAAACGAATCCAAGCAATCCAAATTAAAGGAATCCAAATTGTCTAAGTAACGAGTTTAAAGTTTAACAGGCTAAAAGTCAAGAAAATGTGGAACAATCACTTCTTTTTCTTTGACGCTCTTGCACGTGTAGGCAGTCTTTCTTCTGCCTCTTGTTCATCCTCTACATTCACCGGAACATCCGAGCTACATACTCCGCTTACCAAGAATTCGTATGTCATACCAATTACCTTCTACAAATATTTTTTATTCTTCTTCCCTTGATTTTGCATGACCTCGATCATCTAGCACACTTATAATCTTGTTCTTGATTTTCTCATCCTATATGGAAATGCAAAAATTTTAACATGTATTTATTTAATGGAAATGTCCGTAACAAATTGGTAAACACAATTGTTAATACCTGTCTCGAATCCCGCCGCTTCCGTTTGTTCAAACTTGTCATCTACGCAGGCAATTTATCGATACCACATAATGTTTACTAGTGGTTTCCCACTCAAATCTAGCTTTTCCCATCCGTTTACTTTTATGCACTATATAGTTGAGATAATATCAAAAGTCGTCGTCACGTGATGCGTACGTGACACTATATTCTTTCGAACTTGTTCTTCTAGGTGATTTTTTTTGGAGGCCGGGATTGGCGGTTATGGTATGGATTGGACATGACCGAATTGGCAGACGACGCGGTTGGGGTGATAAGGCTCAACAATATCTAATGCACCCATAATTCCAACACATGTCATCATCGCATAATATTCTGAGATTCTGATATGTATTCCAAACGACCTGCAAGAATGACAAGTGTTATAGGCTAAACTCAACAGAACTGAACATTATCATCCGACAAACCAACTTACATCTCGCCCATGCATCAAAGTCCAAATCATCTCTCAAATGCCGTAATGCAGTCAAAGCAATTGCATCCTTCATTCCGTCGATAGGTTTTTACTTCATCGACAGTAGCACTCTCCTTCCTTGAACTCATCGTTTCTTCCACAAACCGTACGCAACATGGTTATCCCAATCCTTCAATAATGCATTGGTGTCTACCTCCATACCACTATCACTATCATAAGCATCATGTGAGCCCTCACATACCTCTGTTGTTGCCCCTCCACTCTCAAATGCTTCTGTTGTTGTCCTTGCACTCCCAGATCCTGCTCTCCCAACAACATCTTTTGTTGCTCCTACACTCCTAGTTTGAGTTGCCCCACCTGTAACTTGGCCTATAATGCTTTGGTTAGCTCATTTACTACCTCATCAACTTGTCTAGGATTTGGGGTTTGGGATTCCTGAGTTGTCACGTAAACAACTTGTCTAATATTTGAGGCAGAAGGTGCCTTAACTGCCATATCCATAATATTTGAGGCTTCACGTGCCTCAATTTTCATCTCCACAATATTTGAGCCTTCAAGTGCCTCAAATGACTCAGCCATTAACTCTACAATCAGTTTTAAAGACTGAACTGCAGCCTCATATGCATCTCATATGTTTGCTCCCTTAACTACCATTGGAACTACTATTGGTTGCTCAACTGGTCCCAAATTTTCACTTTGGGGTGCTAGAGTTGTTTCTTCTAACTTTATATCCCATTGTCCATGTGTTGCACTTTCTTGAATTGGTTTTGACGACACTACATTTGCACCGGTGTCAACATTCACTTCACTTGCTCCTTTCACTTATACATCTAGCTGCTCAACTTGTACATCTGCTTGAACATTCCTTTCATGTCTCCGATTTCTCTTAATTATACGCCAAACTAGTATGTCTCAAATCCCCAACAACATGTACATTACTTGGCGGAACCGGTGGATCGTTAACCACTTGATCTATCTCAATATCAGATGGTGGTGTATCACTTGTTTGCTCGTTTGCAGCACTAGATCTCGTCCTAACCATAATTCCCTAAACAAAAATAAGACATACCATTCAAAAAACAAGAAACATAATAAACACTACTGAGGGAACAATAATAAAACATTATGACTGAAACGTCACCACTACTAACATTGGAAATGACAATACAATGTCAAGATTACTGACTTCAGGAAACATAACAAAATTTAGTTCATGTTTCTGTGATGACGGTGGCTCTGGTGTTGTAACTGTAAGACTAACGTCGGGATGGCTGACGTTTCAACGTTTAGGATACAAAAATGTATAACGTCAGCTACTTTGACGTTGCAAGCTAGTGTATCAAAACATCATCCATCCTGACGTTACGGGTATATACACAGGTGTGTTTGTTCGAATTTCCCATAGAGTGTGTAACGTCAGAATAGGTGACGTTGAAAGCAACCTCCCAACGCCAATTTGGCTAACGTTATAAGCCCGATCGTCTTCCTCACCCTCACATCAAACGATTACATACTCGCCAGAATATATTCAGAAAAATCATAAATAGGTAATTTCCAACCAAATACCATTCGAATTGAAGTAATAACAATAAACCATCATGATTTACGTGTTTTGGTTAAAGTTTGGCTCATTTTAGCTTCGAAGTAGCCTTCACCGGTGCACTTTTCAGTTTTTCGGAGAAAATCCTCTCTTCTCTGGCCAAGGTGAAAAAGTGGCTCTTTTTTGTGTTTTGTTCTAATGAGAAAAAAAGGGAGGGAAGTGAAAGTAATGTTGGATTTTAAGAGTGATAAATGTTTTTTTTACAGGAAAAAGTGGTAATTGTTAAAAACAAAAAAAAAGCGATAATTGTTGATTTTTTTTTTTGAAGGAGTTTGGTCAGAAATGGTGCATCTCCTCTCCAAATCCTTAGAATCTTGATAACAGCCCCAAATCAATGACGATCTCAGAAATTGAGTTTCTTCAATGGCTGCTCTTCCACCGGACTCCTCTTAGATCGATTCTCCACCAACCACAATCCCTCAGCGATCCACTCCATGCTCTGTGCGTGCTCCAATTCCATCGGATTTCATCCATGGAACCTTCAAAGGAGAACCATCAATCATCATCCCAAAAGCAACTGAAGCCTCTATTGCAGCTCGATTTGAAAAAACTCTCATCAGTAAGTTCTCTCGGGGCAAGCCAACTATGGAAACGATACGAAATTTTTATTGGTTCAGAATTTCGAAGGAGGTCTTTTAGATAATAAAGAACATGTTGTTTTTCGATTTGAACTGCCTGATGAATATGCGCGATTCTACTTTAAACCAATATGGAATGTGTATGGTAAGTCAATGAGGATTTTAAAATGGACTCCATATTTTAATATTGATCTAGAACCTTCAATTGTTCCAATGTGGATATGTCTGCCTAGATTACCAATTCATTTAGTAAATCAGGATTTCATTTTCTCTTTGGTTTCTTCTTTTTGTAAGCCTTTAAAAATTGATACTGCCACTGAGCATCTTAGAAGGCCTTCAATTGCACGGGTATTAGTGGAATTCAATTTTCTTGAAATACTGCCATCTCGGGTATGGATTCAAAGTGAATCTCGGAGAGGATTTTGGCAGTCAGTTCTTGTAGAAGACCAATTACCACCATATTTTAGATTTTTGTTGGCATATATGGCATGAAGAACATTCTTGTACAGTTAAATACCCAGAATTCAACAAGTTTTTAGACACAAATATGGTACATACACACACAAAGAATTTAGGCCCAAGCAGAGAGCCTATTCAAAGATCTTTGTTTAAATAGTATTTCTATAAAGATCTTTGTTTAAATAATATTTTCCTCATCAAACCACATTTTTATACCTATAATACCCATCATCACCTCTAATTAGAAAACCTTAATCCTAAATTCAAGAACCCTAACCCTAAATTCAAGAACCCTAAGACTTAATTAGGACCCTTAATCCCTAAATTAAGAACCCTAACCCTTAATTAAAGAACCCTAACCCTTAATTGAACAACTCTAACCCTAATTGAAGCAACCAAAAACGCTATTAACCGTCCAAAAAACTGATGTCGAAACCCTTTCTTCCATGAAAAAAGACGACAAGAAAAAGATTAAAAAAACGACAAGAAAAAGAAAAAAAGACGACAATAATAGAAATTGATGTTGGTTGCTTATCGATTGCTAATCGATGCTGCTTGCTTGTTGACGACAAAAAAAAAGGCATAAGACAACGGGAAGAAAAAGACGTCGATAGCTATGTTTTTTATTTTGGAAATGGTCGGAATGAATTAAGCTTGAGTTTTTTTTTTTTTTTTTGAGTTTTTTTTATGTCACTTCCCCAATCATTTTTTCAACTACAAATAAAAAAGGGGGTTTCTAAAGGCATCCCCCTAATTACTTCCGGCACCCCTTTTATGAATTTTTTTTTACTTTCATGCACCACAAAATTACTTTCGGGCACCACGTAAATAAATAAATAAAAAACTACACTTTAGTCCCTAGAGTTATTAAAACTTCAAAACAACTACTTATATTAAATAAATTAATACATATCCTATCCTATACATAAATAAAACACAAACTACTTATATCAAACAAATTAATATATTCCCTCCACCCTTTTGTTTTCAAATGCATTCCCCTCCCACCTTTCTCCCTCCCTTATACGAATTTGATTTAAAAAAAAACAAAACCTGCAAGAAGAAGGAGATTAAGAGAAGAAGAAGACTAGAAGAAAAGACGAAAAAGCAAAATTCGGGTTTTATATCATCAAAGGTATGTTTATATTTGTTTCAATGCAATGGGTAGCCATGGGGTGGTTGAAATCGGGTTGGACATGTGAATTTATGTTGGTTTATTTCTGTTTTTTTGATTTTCCGGCCGTTTTCCGGCAGTGTAATCGGAGAAGATGACTCTGGGTGGGGAACGTCGGTGCTAATGTCACTCGTTTAGGGTGTGAAACGCCAGAGTGGATGGCGTCCATAATCTTATTAGGAAATTAGGGTTTAATACATAAACGCCAGTGTGGGTGGCGTTCATTATCAGCTTAAAACGTTGGTACGGGTGACGTTCTTATAAGTAAATCATATTAGGGTTGCCTCTGAAAAACGGCAGTCCCTCCGGCGTTTCTGTTATAGTTGTAACGTCACCGTGACTGGCGTTCAGGGAAACATCAGCATCGGTGGCGTTGGTTTGGTATTGAAGACGTCGATTTGAGCGACGCCTAAACAACTAGTTCCCATTAGGGCATTCTATGTACAACGTCAGTCGTAGTGGCATTGATGTAGCATTAGGAACGTCATTGTGGTTGACGTTCCTGCACAGAATACTTGTTGCATCAAAATTGTTAAGTTTGGATTGTGTCCATTCTTTATTACACCTTTAGTCCACTTGATGAGTTTGTTATATACCTAAGGAACACATGTATATGAGTTTAGGTAGCTTCGAATGAGTTTAAACTTGTTTATGGTTAGTCTCTTTGATGAGTTTGTTATCTACATCCAAATGAGTTTTAGCTTCAAATGAGTTTTATAGCTTCAAAATTGTTTATGGTTAGCCTCTTTTATAACTTGTTTATGGTTAGTCTCTTTGATGAGCTTGTTTATCAAATTATAGTTAATGTTACATTGTATGAGGTTTATGTCTTATCCTTGAGCTTTGTTTATATATGTCTACTTTCTTTGTAAGTTGATTTCTTCATTTGGCTGACAATTTATTTCTTGTATCATGTGTAGGAAATTATGACTAAGACGAGGTCTGGTAAGACTGTACGCATTGTAGATAGTGATGAAGGTACCGTAGTGGATCAACATGGTGCGGAAGCACCCCCCCAAAAATCATGTTAAGCCTAGTATTGTTTCTCAACATACAAGTGTGCATATAAAAGAATGAGTAAACGACAAAGAATGTGCAAGTAGAGATAGGACATGCGAATGAGCCAACTGAGGCTGATTTAGGAGAGACATATAAGGTAGTTGAGACCACTGAGTCAGTTGAGACACAGTTGGGGGTGGAGGCTCCTTCACTTACAGTTGAGACCTTTGCAGATGATAGTGTCAGGGCCAACATTGAGTCAATTAAGACACAGTTGGGAGTGGAGGTTCCTTCACTTACAGTTGAGACCGTTGTAGATTCTAATGTAGGGGCCACCACTGAGTCAGTTGAGACACAGTTGGGAGTGGAGGCTCCTTCACTTACAGTTGAGACCGTTGTAGATTATAGTGTAAGGGCCACCGTTGAGCCAGTTGAAACGCAATTGGGATTGCAGGCTCCTTTAGTAATAGTTGAGACTGGTGTTAGTGCCGGGGGTACGACAAAGGAAGTTGAGCCACAGTTGGGAGTGCAAGCTTCTTCAGTCATAGTTGAGACAGTTGTAAGTGTTAGTGCCGGGATTACACCAGTGGCAGAGGCAGTTGCATGTTAGCTCGGGGCCATCAGAAGGAGAGGCATCCGGTGCTACCAGTTCTGGGGCCACCACATCCGGGGCCACTACAGGACAGGCCTCCGGTGCTGCCAATGCTGGGGCCATCACATCCGGGGCCACCACAGAACAAGCATCTGGCAGTTCTGGGGCACCAACAGAGGCAGAAGTAGCCGCAGCTGAGTGTTTACAGTATGACAGCGACAATGGTGTGATGGTAGACACAAATATTTTGTTGGGGAAGGATTGGCCAGAGCATGTTGGCTATGCGTTGTTGACTAAGCAAAAGGTATCATATATTTTAAGTTGTATAATTTTATAAGTTTTGTTTTATACGTATATTCGTTATAAATCTAACTTTATATTCGTACCGTGCTATTGAACAGGACCGAGGTGTAATTCAATGCAAGCAGTACACATCTTCCCTCCGTTTGTGGAAGATTGATGATGAATGTGAACAATTCAAGCAAAGGTTGAGAGCTAATCCACTGTACAACCTGTTATAGTCTTCTTAAAACCAAG
Organism: Gentiana straminea; assembly: GCA_036785695.1. Lineage (NCBI taxonomy): Eukaryota > Viridiplantae > Streptophyta > Magnoliopsida > Gentianales > Gentianaceae > Gentiana > Gentiana straminea. The sequence goes on along the minus strand of JAVUPR010000278.1, from coordinate 382,872 downwards.
CCAATCGTGTGATCGTCAGTGCTTTTGTGGAGAGGTGGCATCCGGAGACAAACACCTTCCATTTGCCATTCGGTGAGATGACGATCACACTAGACGACGTCCGATATATTACGGGCTTACCGGTTGCAGGAAAGGCCGTGAACTTTGATGCTGAGAAAAATGTTCAGAACCCAGTTACATTTGTTCATAATGTTCGATAAAACTTGTTTTATATTTATTTTACCGGAACACCCCAAGTATAAGGATCGTAGTATAGGGTGTTACGAGTCGTCCTAAGGGAATCGTACAATTATCGGATTAAAATATAGCTGTTATAAATAATGTCACAACTTATTAACTAAAATTAAATTTTATACTAATTATGATCTAAAAGTCAATGAACAATAACGATGAACAAGAACGATGAATAGTAAATTTGCGTAAAATTAACAATTAACTAGAATTTAAACAACTAACTTAGCAATCAACGATTTATACTAATGATTCGATTTATCAAGTAATTAAAACAACGGCAAGGCAACGGGAATCCACCGATCAATCAACCCAACCCCAACTAGACGGCAAGTTAAAGATATGATTTTTAGTAATGATCTATCACGAATTCGATTAAATTTCTCTAAACGAATTCTAGGGTTTCGTTTTCTTTTTCAAATAAAACAAAACGACATGCAAAACAAGATCACGAGATTATTTCTAATACTCTTACTCAATTAACTATAAACGATCTCTCGAATTATAATTAATCGCATCAATTAAAAGATCACAACTTGAACAATATTTTCATATAAATTCAAAGCATAAAAGATGGTTTCATCGATCTCTCGATTCAAATAAAACGTAAACGATAAATAACAAATTCTAATTGATGAAAAACGATAACTTTACTCACTAAAAGTACGGCTAAAAATCTCTCTAGTTGGTGTTGATGTTGATCGGTTTCATCCGTTGTCCCACCGCGATGTGCTTAGCCAACAACCATGATGTTGATCATGATCATTTGGGTGGAAGAAATCATCTTCTTTTTTTTTTTGATACAGCTCGGATGCTCCTCTAAATTTTGTGTGAATGAATTATATTCATTAGGGTTTGGAAATAGCTGTATATATAAGGGAGTAAGTCGGCTGAATCACTTATGCGTATGTCGGTGGTGCTTGAATGAATGGCGGTGGTGAACGGACGCTGGATGCTAGTCTATTTTTGGACTCAAACTTCTAAAATTCATATCTTGAGTTGTAGACCTCCAAAAATTATGATCCGAACGTCATAATTAAGCTCTCGGAAAACTCTACAACTTTCATTAAGGACTCTTCTTCAGAAAACGCCTTTTTGATTAGCCCGTCGTATCCCGAGTCATTTACGGGATTTTCCACTTACCGAAATTGATTACCCACTTGACCACCATTTGAGTTGTAGAAGTCCGATTGACGTAATTCAAAGTGCGTTGGAAAGCTCTTTCAATGATCTACAATTTTCATGAAGAAGTCCTCCCCTGAAAATGCCTCTAAGCTGGGTCAAATCTCCGTCGAAAATTTGTAACGATTTAAGTACTTAGGAAAATTTGCTCCGTTGAACTCGTAAACTTGTGGCATCTTCTTCTAACCCTCTAAACACCTCTTTTAGACCGAAGATATGCATCTACAAGATATCCAAAATATTGCAAAGTGTAACAACATCCAAATAAACATAAAACCAACGATAAAAACACATAAATCACCACTTTTGCAATTTATTATCTTTAAAACTCATTTGCTCAATTTATCCTTTTGGCGAGTGATTTTCTATAAAAATCACTAAAACACGGGAGATAATGTTACGAAATAACTCGATAAAAACCATAAAATTAGTCGTAAACAACTCCCCCACACTTAGACTTTTGCTTGTCCCGAGCAAAACAATTAAAACTAGCTCACTTTATATGCAATCCAAATAGACTCCTAACTCACGTAACAAAAGATACAACAACTATAGCAAACAATACTATCACAGAGATAGATTCAGTGTATGTGTGACAAGCCCTTTTCAAATTTAACAAGCCTTCCAAAGAAATATCCTCTCAAAAATTTCAATGACTATCCTAGATATAGGCGTAATAGCTCCACTCAAAGCCTTCCCACGCACTCGCAGATAATCCCTACAAAGATATCATGCGGTTTATACTAGGTATAAGAGTAACGATAACCAAGTCTTTAATTTTTTCCACTTTCTCTTTTTTTCCTTTTTCTTTTGACGCACATCAGAATGAGCTCTTACCCGTCATAGTAGAATAGGATGTTTCGTGATAACACCCTACCTTACTCAAATCATAGGGTAGCTTCTTCTAACTGTCGTGAGCTTTTGGTCATCATAGTGGTATAGGACATACGTGGTATACCCTACCTCACTCAAATCATTAACCAAATTTCGACAAACGTATTTATTCACTAATTATTTATTCATTCACTTTTTAAAGACATAAGTTACATCTCACTTATCACATTCAAACTTTATGATATTCACAAGACACGGTCTAACTAAGGTGTTACTATACCGACCTTCCTAAGATAACTCATCAAAATAATGAAAGGATATAGTTCAAAAATCTTGCTTCAATGTCAAAGGCTTTCGTGAGAAACGAATTCTATCTCCATAACAAGAAAGACATGCTATAATTATCTCACTAAGTCACATACTATCATCGTCGAAACTACAACTAGCAAGCATTTGTTCCAATTACATGCTCAAGATTTACAATTATCCAAGTGCCAAAATTTTAAAATCTTTAAAATTTATCAAGGATCACAAATATCTACTCATATTGTCGAAATAAAGCACGAATTGCACCCCCACACTTAAATCACATTATGTCCTCGAATGTGCAAATAAAAGAAAAGAATACTTAGTCAAGGTTATGAAGTGGTTGTCGGGTCATAGGTTGGCGAGAGGTCAGGCCGTAGCATGAACGTACCGCCGCAACTCATATCACGAACGGACAACACTAAAGGAATAGCGGCAACAACCGCTCAACAAGATTCGCAACACTCGACATAGCATATAATCTCGGGGGACAAGGGGTATATGAGTAAACATGAATGCACACGAAATGGGCAAATAAAGCATTCACAAATAGGAAAGGGATAACCAACACACAAATCACCAAGGTTTTATTCCTAATAACCTAAAAACTTAAAAAAAATACTTAAAAGACTAGCCGCCTCCTAGTAGCGCTTCTTTTATGTCATTAGCTTGACAGAGTAAACCAAGTCAACCTGGATCGTGCCACTTGGGTTTAAGGCTAACCACTTCTCCGTCGGACTCGGAATGACTAGAACGGAAATGGTTTTCGCCACAACAACAAGTCAAGTGTGCGAGTAAATCATGAAATTTTTCTCTCCGACAACACCGACTCTTTTCTTCTTGTTCTTGTTTCTCGGATGCGGCCGAGGTATGCTAACAGCTCGGGAACATTGACGAGAGGGATCCGCAAGGATAGGGGTAATAAGGTCATCATCCACTCCAAAGAAGTCGGATGGAATCTCTTCACAAATAAACGACTCAACCGTTTCATTTCTCTTTTGAAAGTATAGTACTTCGGGCTTTTCCTTAGGTTGCCCAAAGTACTTTTTGAGTCCGTGACCATTGACCTTAAACGGTTGATCGCCGTACCCTTTCAACGTAATGGCTCCACCAGGGATGAACATCAAGAATCTCAAAGGGGCCAGACCATCTAGATTTAAGCTTACCGGCAAAAAGATGGAGTCTGGTGTTATACAACAAAGCCATGTCTCCCACTTTGAATTCCCGATCTTTAATCTTAGCATCGTGGAGCGCCTTCGTTCTTTCCTTGCTGATTTTGGCGTTCTCGTAGGCCCTGAGTCTAAATTCATCGAGCTCGTGTAGTTGCAATAATCTTTTCTCCCCACAGAGTTGGCTATCGAAGTTTAAGAATTTAATAGCCCGAAGCTCGTGCTCCACTCGACCGGTAGATGGCAAGCCTTGCCATAAACCATTTGGAATGGTGACGTACCCATAGGGGTCTTAAACGCAAGGCGATAAGCCCAAAGTGCGTCGTCCAACTTCGTACTCCGAGTTGGATCTATTTGAATTCACCGTTTTCTCCAAGATCCGCTTAAGGCTCCGGTTGCTTACCTCGACTTGGCCACTGGTTTGGGGGTGGTATGGTGTACCAATTCTATGTTTGACACCATACTTCTCAAGAATTTTATCCAAAGGGTGCATTACGTAAATGCGAACCTTCATCACCGATAAGGGCTCTGTGATTACCCCAAATCTAGTAAAGATATTCTTTTGCAAGAATTTCTTAACAACTTTGTGATCATTGGTTTGGGTGGCTATGGCCTCAACCCACTTGGAAACGTAGTCTACACAGGACTGAATATATTTGTTCGAGCACGATGATGGGAAAGGTCCCATAAAATCAATGCCCCGTACATCAAAGACTTCACATTCCAAGATAGGCCTCAAAGGCATCTCCATCCTATTACCGAGTCTCCCTACCCTTTGGCATCTATCACAGCCCTTGCAAAAGGCTTCAAAGATCTTTAAACGAGTAGGCCAAGAAACCAAATTGAAGGATTTTTGTGACTGTCTTAGGTGCTCCGTAGTGTCCACCAACGGGACCACTATGACATTGCTCCAAGATATCCAATTGTTCATGCTCCGGAACGCACCTTCTAAGCAACCCGTCCTTGCGGACTTTAAACGATATGGATCCTCCCATACGAGATATTTTAAGTCGCCGAAAAATTTCTTCTTTTCCCCGATACGTCATCTCTTCTAAGTGTCCACTTGCTAAGTAGTTGGCGTAATCGCATACCACGGCCTCCCGCCTCTAGCTTCATTAATTGCTCGGTCGGAAAGTCAATGCCTATCTCCTTAGGGATTTCGCTACCCTCGTTTACTAGGCGAGATAAGTGGTCACCACAACATTATCACTACCTTTCTTGTCCTTAATTTCAAGGTCAAATTCCCGTAGTATCGTAATCCATCCGAGTAACCTTGGTTTAGCGTCGCTTTTCCCATAAGGTAGCGTAGTCTTTGCGTGATCCGTCCACACCACCACTTTGGACCCTAAAAGATAACTTCGAATTTGTCAATAGCAAAAACGACCGCCAAGAATTCCTTCTCGGTAAAGGGCGTAATTGCATTGAGCCGGGTTCAAAGTGCGGCTAGCATAGTAAATCGGCCCGAACTTTTTGTCAATTCTCTCGCCCTAGAACCGCGCCCACCGCGTAGTTAGAGGCATCGCACATTAATTCAAAAGGTTGAGTCCAAATAAGGCGCGATTAAAATGGGGGCACCGGTTAACTTATCCTTTAAGCTATTAAAAGCTTTCTTACACCCATCATCAAACAAGAACTCCACTTCCTCTTTCAAAGAGTTGGATAACGGCTTTGCTATCGTCGAAAAATCTTTAATGAAACGCCGATAGAAGCCCACATGTCCCAAATCCTCGTACCTCCTTCACTCGTCTTCGGGTACGACATTCTCTCAATGGCTTCTACTTTAGCTTTATCCACCCGAATACCATCACTTTGGACACCTTGTGTCCCAAAACAATCCCTTCTTCGACTAGAAAATGACACTTTTCCCGCTTAAGCACCGATTTTTCTCAACACAACGTTGGAGTACCATATCTAGATTCTTTAAAATTTCATCAAAACTGTCGCCATAGGCGAGAAATCATCCATGAAGACCTCCATGCATTGCTCCACAAGTCCATCAAAAATGGCCAACATGCACCGTTGAAAGGTCGCGGGTGCATTGCATAAGCCGAATGGCATTCCCGCGAAAAGCAAAAGTGCCGGATGGACAGGGTAAAAGTTGTCTTCTCTTGGTCATTAGGGTCGATGGCTATCCGGAAATAACCGAATATCCATCAAGGAAACAATAATACTTATGACCACTCAGTCTTTCTAGAAGTTGGTCAATGAAGGGCAGGGGGAAATGATCCTTAGCGGTGACTTCATTTAACCTGCGATAATCAATGCAAACTCTATAGCCAGTCACAAGGCGTAAGGCAACTTCTTCCCCTTTTTCGTTCTTCTCCACAGTAATGCCTCCCTTCTTTGGCACAACTTGAGTAGGACTGACCCACTCACTATCGGCGATGGCGTAGATAATCCCCATGTCAAGCCATTTGATGATCTCCTTTTTGACAACCTCCTGCGTATGTGCGGATTCACCTCCTTTGAGGTTGTCGACCTTTTCGCTCCTTCCTCCGTTCGGATCTTATGCATGCACACGTCTGGGCTGATTCCTCTGATATCGCCTACCTGCCATCCGAACGCGAGGATATGTTTCTCCAACACTTTAATTAATTCTGCTTCTTGTTCCGGCTCGAGTTTAGATGAGATGATCAAGGGCAACTTATCACCGTCCTTAAGGAAGATGTATTTTAGGTGTTTGCGGGAAGTGGTTTCAACTCTAAGTCGGCGGGTGGTTGCTCTATACTAGATTTTAAGGGACCACCTTTTTCCTTGTGAGCTTGGACCGGTTGATCGAAAAACACCTCATCTTCCCGAGGTGTGACCCCGTAAAGGTATTGAATGACATCATCTAGAGGAATCCTCCCGTCGGCTTCCGTTTGTTCTTTCTTATGCTTAACCATCTTCTTAAGTTCTTCTTCTTCAAGCTCTTCTCGCAAGTCGCTCCCAATCATCCAACTCCCAATGAGTAGTTTCTTTCCGAATTCTATTTCGTCCCAACTACCCATTAAAACTTCCTCCTCTCGCGAGGTTAAAGTCCGCCCGTTGAGCTCCTTCAAATCATTGCTCGCTCATCCCCGGAATATCCCGCATTTTCCGTTCACTCATAGGCTCGGTATGCGCAAGTTGTTGAGACAACTCTACGCTGATTCCCGCTGTTCGTGAATTATAACATCCAGGGCTCCTATCTCCGTGAGCTCTTCACGTGGTCGAATTCATCCCCATAGATTGCTTCAATGAATGAGATCTCCCGGCTAGAAGCTTCCGCGAACTTTTTCCCCGCTCGAGGGTAATGGAAGTGTCCCCTACTTTCGAGTGATTTGGCCGGTTGGAAGTCAATGGTGGAGGCGAAGTGTTTAAGAAAGGCCGGCCCGAAATCGGGGGCATCTCCTTGTCGACCGGTAATCCGATGACCCGCCCGCTGGAAAAACTAGATGTTTAACATGGATAAGGACGTTGTTAACACAACCAGCGGCTAAACGGCTAGATTGGTCCACCAACTGAAGAGAGACGGGACGCTCCTTTAGCCTTTTGTCCAGCCCGAGACTCTTGCAGACGTTCAATGGCATCACATTAACGAGGCCCCCGAATCGCATAAAACATTGTGGAACGTGTGGCCTTCAATCGTACAGAGATTGAAGGTCGTCCGGGGTCACCTCGCTTGATTGCAACGCTCCGTGAAACCGTTGAACACTCTTCTCTTAGCACTTCCTCTCGCCATTTCCTTTAGCTTCTTTTTACTTCCACGTACATCCTTAAGATACTTACGCACTTAGGCATCTCGCTTAATACCTCGGCAAGTGGCATAGTCACCATAGTATCTCGAGCATCTTCCTCACTCCGTCATACCGTTTGTCGAGTTTAGGGTATTCTCTCTTTTCTTTGCCGGATAAGGAAGGGTTTTCGAATGATTAATCATAGGTTGACTTTTAATGGCTTCGTCCTCCTTATCCTTCCATCCGACAAACTTCTCGCTTTTCTTTTTAGTCGGGGGTTCGGCTACCGACTTCCCTTCTCGCATCCTCATCACTATCCCCCGAAGTATCATCACCACTCGGCTTTTCCTCACCGATGCTTTCTTTGGCATTTAACTTCGATTGCCCCTCCCGAACTTATGGCGTCGGGAGGGGCTACTCGTTTCCCGACATCTTTTCGGGTCCAAATTGTCTTACCGCTTCGAGGGTGACCGCATTCAATTCCTCCTCTTGTCCATAATTCCATTGCGGTGTGATGGCATTACAAGCACCGACATCCGCCTTAGGGTTTTTATCCGTATAACTAGGCGCCTTTCCCGGAGGTCTCGCTCGCTTGTTGATCACCCATCCGACCTATCTCGTCTCTCCATCGTTTTTTGACCGGTGGCTAGTGTTTTCACCATGTCTACTAGCTCATCAAATTTCTTCTGAGAGACATAGGTGGGCTGTTGATTTTGCGTTTGGGCCCAGTTACCTTGGGGTCTTTGGTTGTTGGATGCACCAGGCGGTGTATAATAACTATTTCGCGGGTTTCCCGAATAGTTACGGTTTTGAGTTTGACTTGATTGACCAGAATTTTGACTGAAGCTTCTGAAAGGTTGATTCTGGTTCTCCAAGGCCTGCACTTCCTCATTCATCATATTCCCGACTTGTATGCCCGAGTGATTCACATCTGCTGGCCCTTCTTGCTGCTTCATTTGTAGATTGGCTAGTTGCTTGTTCATTATTTCCATTTGAGCAACTAGCATCTTTGTCTCTCGAGTCACTTGAAGCGCCTCCTTTTTGCTTCCGCTAACACGGGTCTTCTTTTGAGTTGCCCACATGTTGTTCTTAGCTATCGTTTCTCGCTACCCTATAGGCGGCATCATCTCCTCCTCCTAAAAACGATCCATGAGTCATGGAATCCAAGTAATCTCTATTGGGTTGCGTAACACCCCGATAGAATAATTCTAAGCTCATGTCGAGTATATCCATGGTTAGGGCATTTTCTCATTAACGATTCAACCTCTCCCAGCCTTTCCCACACTCTCCCCTTCTAGTTGCTCAAAAGTGGCTATATCTCTTTTACGTTCCATTATCGTTCCAGGTGAAACGAATTTCGAGCAAAGGCTCTTTTAACATCGACCAGATTATGAAGAGAGTGATGGGGTAAAGACTTAAACCATCGATTTGCTTCACCCCTCAAAGCAAACGGGAAAAGTTTCAATTTAACAACTTCGTAGGAACGCCGGGTAGTGACTCGCTTCACGCATTTGCACAAAAGTAGACAAGAAGTCGTGTGGGTCTTCTCAAAGAGTGCCATGGAATGAACTATTTTGGACCATCCCCACAACTCCATTCTTTAAATCAAAATGCATTCCTCCCATCTCCGGAGGCCGAATTGGTCTATGCCCTTCCAAGAAGTCTTGATCAAGATATGGCGCATAAGGGTCTTGCCGCACAACACCGCAGCCGCCCTGGGGGAACGTTGTTTGTTGAACATTCTGTTGTTGTTGTTGTTGCATCCGCCGGTTCATCCAGGCTTCTCGCTTTTGCTTCGGTTCCGCAACATTTGCATCGAATTTGGTTTAACCGAGCCGGATCTTGGTTATTATTCCCTTGGTTCTCCGGTTCGTCATCACTAGAACCGTGTTCGCTCATCTTGTCGAACTTTGAAATAATCTTCTTCGACAATGTCTCGCTCGGTTCGGGGTTAAAGATAAGATTTCCTTCTTACTCCCGGTTTGCATAAACCAGGGAAGCGAAACAGAAGAAATCAACCTTAGGGTTGATGAGAAAGGAATGTAAAGATGATTAGAGGGAGGGTTAGAAAGAGAGAAGAGACTGAAAAGTGAAATTTTCAGAGACTGAACTGGCGTTCAGTGTAAGTGGACGCTAGTTCAGAGAGGATTCAGGAAGTGAACGCTCGTTCAAAGCACTGAACTGGCGTTCAGAAGACAGATGGGGGCAGACGGGCGTTCAGTATGGGTGAACGCTCGTTCAGAAGGTTTTTATTTTATTTTTTTTTATTTTTTTTTTTTAAGAGAAACACCTAAAAAAAAATAATAAAAAAAATAAATTACACCGACACAAAAAACTATACTAACAAATAATCCGACAACCGTTACCGATTCCCCGGCAACGGCGCCAAAAACTTGTTCGATAAAACTTGTTTTATATTTATTTTACCGGAACACCCCAAGTATAAGGATCGTAGTATAGGGTGTTACGAGTCGTCCTAAGGGAATCGTACAATTATCGGATTAAAATATAGCTGTTATAAATAATGTCACAACTTATTAACTAAAATTAAATTTTATACTAATTATGATCTAAAAGTCAATGAACAGTAACGATGAACAGTAACGATGAATAGTAAATTTGCAGAAAATTAACAATTAACTAGAATTTAAACAACTAACTTAGCAATCAACGATTTATACTAATGATTCGATTTATCAAGTAATTAAAACAACGGCAAGGCAACGGGAATCCACCGATCAATCAACCCAACCCCAACTAGACGGCAAGTTAAAGATATGATTTTTAGTAATGATCTATCACGAATTCGATTAAATTTCTCTAAACGAATTCTAGGGTTTCGTTTTCTTTTTCAAATAAAACAAAACGACATGCAAAACAAGATCACGAGATTATTTCTAATACTCTTACTCAATTAACTATAAACGATCTCTCGAATTATAATTAATCGCATCAATTAAAAGATCACAACTTGAACAATATTTTCATATAAATTCAAAGCATAAAAGATGGTTTCATCGATCTCTCGATTCAAATAAAACGTAAACGATAAATAACAAATTCTAATTGATGAAAAACGATAACTTTACTCACTAAAAGTACGGCTAAAAATCTCTCTAGTTGGTGTTGATGTTGATCGGTTTCATCCGTTGTCCCACCGCGATGTGCTTAGCCAACAACCATGATGTTGATCATGATCATTTGGGTGGAAGAAATCATCTTCTTTTTTTTTTTTTTGATACAAATTTCGGTCGCTCCTCTAAATTTTGTGTGAATGAATTATATTCATTAGGGTTTGGAAATAGCTGTATATATAAGGGAGTAAGTCGGCTGAATCACTTATGCGTATGTCGGTGGTGCTTGAATGAATGGCGGTGGTGAACGGACGCCGGATGCTAGTCTATTTTTGGACTCAAACTTCTAAAATTCATATCTTGAGTTGTAGACCTCCAAAAATTATGATCCGAACGTCATAATTAAGCTCTCGGAAAACTCTACAACTTTCATTAAGGACTCTTCTTCGAAAACGCCTTTTTGATTAGCCCGTCGTATCCCGAGTCATTTACGGGATTTTCCACTTACCGAAATTGATTACCCACTTGACCACCATTTGAGTTGTAGAAGTCCGATTGACGTAATTCAAAGTGCGTTGGAAAGCTCTTTCAATGATCTACAATTTTCATGAAGAAGTCCTCCCCTGAAAATGCCTCTAAGCTGGGTCAAATCTCCGTCGAAAATTTGTAACGATTTAAGTACTTAGGAAAATTTGCTCCGTTGAACTCGTAAACTTGTGGCATCTTCTTCTAACCCTCTAAACACCTCTTTTAGACCGAAGATATGCATCTACAAGATATCCAAAATATTGCAAAGTGTAACAACATCCAAATAAACATAAAACCAACGATAAAAACACATAAATCAGCCACTTTTGCAATTTATTATCTTTAAAACTCATTTGCTCAATTTATCCTTTTGGCGAGTGATTTTCTATAAAAATCACTAAAACACGGGAGATAATGTTACGAAATAACTCGATAAAAACCATAAAATTAGTCGTAAACACATAACTTGTTAAGGATTCATACAGATGTAGTGGCAGATGAGTTAGGACATATTGGTGGACTACGGGTGTCCAAAAGCTGGTTGAAGAACAACCTTGCGGGTAGATGCGGGTTACGTAATGAGGGTGAGGGATCCAGTAGCAGTGAGAGTAGGTTGTCATTACAGTGGATCATGCGGTGCGTGGATACTTGTTGTACATGCATGCATGTACTTTGATTCATGACCGCAGTGGAGATAAGATAGGCATAGCTTACCTGCATTTTCTACAGGATCTGGATAAGGTTGGTGAATGGGCCTGGGGTGCTGCTACATTGGCAAATCTTTACCGGCAACTATCGAAGGCTTCTAGGACAAATACTATTGGGGTTTTTGGATATATGACATTGCTAGAGGTAACACCTGATATTTAATTTTTTTATATGTGTTTAGTGTTTATGTTTAAACACTTACATGACTGACTGTTTGTAATATCTTTTTTTACATGCATGGGTGTACGAACACTTTCCAACATTCCGACCTCCGATGAACAATAACTTCAATCCAAGGGAGATGGTATGGTCATTGAGGTGGAAACTTGTTACTGGAATTAACGAGCATGTGGCATTCACATCATTGAAGCATATGAGAGAGGACTTAGACTTTATGGAGGCATGAGATGTAAGTATGAACTTTCGCATTAACTAAGATAATGGGTCGTTCAGTTATATTTAAAGCATTTTCCATCTTGCAGGTTGTTTGGGATTCTTATAAGGATGTGAGAACGGTCCCTGATGACAACGTATGCTGGTTTTATGGTTGCATACGGACACTGGACATTGTAGAGGTGTATCACCCAAACCGTGTCGTCCGGCAGTTCGAACAAGTCCAATCCATACCACAGTCACCGATTCCTCCAAAAGCATCAAATAGAAGTGGGAAGGTGAAGAAATACAACGTCACACACGAGTCACGGGATGATGACTTCATTCATTATGTGAATCATCTAGTGAATAAGGTTCAGAGAATGGGGAAATTGAGATTTGATTGGGAATGCACGACTGATTACATGAACTGGTATCGAGGTGTTGCCATACGTCATTTGACTGAAGTGAGCAAAAAGAAGCAGCGAGATCCACAAGAGGTTTGACCATATCTATTTACAAATATACACTCATTTGTTTTGTTTCTTTATTGAATGTCATAAACGTTTTTTCTATTTCACATATAGGATGAGTCAAGCAAGGCTAAATTCGTTGATGTTGTACGAGACGCAGTTACGAATGCTACAAAGAAGAGCAAAAAGGGCCTAGTGAAAGCGCTTGAGATGGCATTGGAGTTCATAAGTACGGGTATATGTAGTCAAGCCGAAGCCGAAGCCAAGGCCGAAGAATCAACTCAAGTACAAGATCAATGAACAAAGAAGCATGCAAGGACCACGAAAAAGAGATAGTTGCATTGAATGAACATTCAGAGTATGATACATCGTATGCACATTTTCAGTTTGATACATTGTATGCACATTTCCTATTTGATACATTGTATTTGTTCGTATGTGATCTGAATTGGTTTTTTGATTCCCCGTCGAATTGCTATTTATTCGTATATGATTTGGATTCTTGGCTTTTGGTATTTGAATTGGTGTGAGTTGGTATTCTAGCCTGTGATTTTTGAAATGCCACTTGTTGGTTCTGTTTCTGAAAACGCCACCCACACTGGCGTTCATGTGCCACTAGGAACGATGGTGGTACTGGCATTTCCAGTAACAGAGACTTGGAATAAAGTATTGGCTCTGTTATGCAAAACGACACCAATACTGGCGTTGGTGACAAAACATCAACGTCATCTACACTGGCGTTTGGCGCAACGTTAGACACAGTGGCGTTGGTTATACACAAGCAACGTCAGTATAGCTGGCGTTGTGATGAAACAGAGTGGGCATGACTCTGTTGATGAAATTTCTTGAAACGTCAGTGACATCGGCGTTTCATATACCTTAGGAACGTCCCTGTGGAGGACGTTCAAAGGTTTTTTTGGTAGAGACTCAAGTAAAATCTGATGTTTTTTGTTCCTAAAACGTCACCCTCACTGACGTTGATTCCTCACTAGGAACGCTGTCCGTGGTGGCGTTATGTGTCACAGAACCAACATTTTTCCCTTGGTTAACACACAATCATACCACAAAATTACACCAAATATCACACATTTCAACAACAAAAATATCGAACTAGAATGTTAAACACACATTCACACCACAAAATAACAACATTACTAGCATATTTCACAAAATGGTCATAATTCATGAACGTAGCTCAAAATACATCACATAAGCTCAAAAGTATTATCTAAAAGTATTACAAAATAGATCATTGTGCACCCACAAAATGAGTATGAATACATCATTGGAATTTACAAAACCACTTTCACCTTACTCGTTGGACAAATCAACATGATTCTCCATCCATGGATCCTTGACCACATCATGCCATAAACCGATCCTATCCCGTAATTTCTCATACCATTCATTTGCTTCCAACGTCCGAACTTTATGCCAAATCACATTCACCCTAGGTATTGGACAAGTGTCTTTCATAAATAAACGAAAAAATGGTTAGCATTGCAAAAACCCATACATATATGGTTAGGTGGCCAAACCGAAGGTTTTGTCTTACTGGGAAGGAAAGTTTGGTTTCCGTGTGATGTAGACAATATGCTTAGGAACACACCATATAGGTTGCACACAGCCCAACCAAGGAAACTGTCATAATACTTGGCCACTCCGCACCCTCCATCTTCATGATCAACTGAGGACATGCATTTGTCATAGACATATTGTTGTCCATCAAATAAGTCCATATAATGATCCTTGTTTGCCATCAATTCTTGTTGCACCGCTTTTCTCACCTGTGGCCATGCACTCTCTCCAAGCCCTATTCTATGTGCTATTACTCTAAAGCCACAATTTCCATCCGGAGCTACATTAACCATTGACGAAATGTTCTCATGAACATTTGGTGTAAAATATTTAAGATACCTTTGTAAGTATCCAACGGTAGAACATATAGCCATTGAAACCTTTGCACGTTTGGATGGTGCCCGAGTACTTGGAGATTTTTTCTTTTTGGAAGAAGAAACACCTTGAGATGAAGGTGGAGTTGGGGTAACACTCGATAATTCTTGCTCAACTCGTTCAAACATACTCATCTCCCTCTTAGTTGAGTTGTCCTCCAACAACTTCCTTTTGTTTCCAGATCCCTTAGGCCGGCCCGACCCGTCCTTTTCATTTTCGGCTCTTGCAACACCGTATTAATCGGTTGACAAATTTCCCTTATCTTCATTATCAACCTCTGTCTCTCCCAAACATCTGCCATCTTCAGTTTTTCTTCTAAGGCATGGATAACTGGCACGTAGTCTAAATCCGCTTCTTTTAGAGGTGAATAGTACATCCACACTCCCTTTCCAACGCATATCGAGTCTCATACAACAACCCCAATGCGTATCAATCAAGAAAAGACCGGCTTCAATCAAGAAAAGACCGGCTTCCCACTCCGCAACCAAGTCCCCAAGGCCGGTTTTTAGCCAATTTTTAAACACTAAATGCATTCCCTCAAATCTCGAGGTTGATGTGTTTCCTAGATGAAAAACTGAGTTCGTCCATGCCGAGACGAATGCCTCCTTGTATGCGTTCAACAATGTAGAAGAAACATAACTCATTGCGTCTTCACTAAAAGTCTTCTTACACTTTTCCAATCGCTCATTCAACTTCTCATCTGAGTTTTCTTTAACAACCTCTGTCCATGATGTCATTAAATCATCCCAACCTTCGCTCGTAGTCTTCGTCTTTAAATTCGACACAAGACCTTTCTCGATGTGCCACCGGCATAACAAGTTCCTTGCTTTTGAAAATACAACATGTACTGCGTTCATTAATGCTTCTTCCCTATCTGTCACAACTCAACCTATTCCATCGCTTTGGTCACAAATTGCTTGGCGAAGCATAGTCAAAGCCCATGTGTAGTTGTCTTCCCTCTCCAAACATAGCAGTGCAAATCCAATCGAAAATGACATGTCCGTAGACGTAACGCAAACAATCTGCAAAAGGGGCATCTTGTACTTGTTTGTCTTGTATGTACAATCTATAAGCATGACAGAAGAAAACACCTTGCAAGGGACAAGCTTTCGTTAAAGGCCCAAAATACATCTTTCACTACGTTTCGTTCATCATACATACACTCAATGAAGGATGTGTTCTTGTCCGCCAAATTGTAAACCTCTTGCATCACTGTACGACCCTCTCGTGCGTTCGTCTTTATCTTAGCACAAATGTTATAGATTTGCCTTTTGTGACGTACAATTTTCCCAATCTTATTTCTCAACATTCGTAGTATATTTTTAGGCAAAATGCCGTTTCGAGTCATTGTTGCAACAACATCAACTTGTTCTTTATCAATCCGACCAAGGTATGCATGACCCTCATCATACTTGACAGTTTTGTGATTATGCACACCATTCAAGACTTTCACGGTCCACACGTCCTTAAATGTATCCTTCTTGGATTTCAATACAAATGGACATCCGCATTTCCTTGTGGACGATTCTCTTGGCTTATTCTTTCCGGTAGTGCCAACTTTTTTCTCGTACTTTCCTCTTTGCAATGATCCCTTGGGAATCCACCCCTCTCACATTGGAATTTAATTAACAGTGTCCGCTTTCCGTTACATTCAGATCTTATTATCACAAGGACGACACCATTCGCTCTTGCCAATTCCTTGAGGTGTTTGGTGACGGCTTCTCTCGAATTAAATCCCTATGAACAATATACAAATGTAATGAATACCAAAAAAAAATTTAAAGTGCACAAACATAGAAATAGTATAAGTTTTAAGTACATACTTCATCGGTTGTAAAAAGTGAAGTCATATTGATTGATAACTCTTTAGGTGACTCATCCCTCAATGCAAGCTGGTATCTCGAAAATTCTTAAGATTTTCTTGATCTTCATCAATCATTTCATCAACCAAATGCTACAAAAAAAATGTACATTTGTATTATATAAAGTCATAGTCAATTAGGATGAGCATAAACGAATAACAAATTCACTTAATGGTATCTTACCTTAAAATACTCCTCGTCGTCGTCTTTTACTGCCCCCGCATCATTGCTCTTGTCATTATTTGTTTTTCATCACATTGTTTCTATGGATTGAAAATTAACAAAAACAAGTAAATGGTAGTTCAATACACTTGAATGAAAAAAATGTGAAAACTTATACAGAACGTCTGCAGAACCGACGTTGGTATGACTCAACGAACGCCACTATAGTTGACGTTCCAATGCTATTCAAACGTCCTCTGTACCAACTTTCGTACCTCCATACCAACGTCAGCCATGCAAGTGTTCCATGAACGTCACCTATAACGACGTTTCTTTTGCTTACAAACACCACCATTCCGACGTCCTGACAAATACATAAATCCATTGTTTTGTGAGTCAGGACGTCACTGTGGGTGACGTTCCTGTGGCCATACGGGCGTCCCTATGGCCGACGTTCCTTGTGTTTGATATGGACGCTCCGGAACGTAACAAATGCCGGCAACAATCCAATGATGATCGGAAAACGCAAAAGAACCATAATTTCCTCCATCAATCAATGTCTACCATGGTAATATGCATGTATGAGGTTTACCCATTCACTTAACTCACACATTGAACATCAAAATAAGATTTTTAGACTAAGAAATTACCAAGTTTGATGATTTCATATTCTTCTCCACTTGGCTAGAAAAAAGAGATGTCTTCAAGGGAGATTTCTACATCTTCTTCATTGCAATGTGTGTGTTGATTCATTGGAGTTGATTCAAGATGATGTTATCTCAATGTTGTGTTTGATGAAGATGAAGCTTCCATGGGTTTTGAAAAAACAAGATAGGTGAAGGTGAAGAAGATGAAGGGGGGGATGGGGGTGTGATAATATGAGGTGGTGGTGGAAGTGATGAGTGTTTATTAATTGTATTTGTATTAAGTTAGTAGGTAAAATAGTTTAACGTATTGTTAGTTTATATTAGATTAGTGGATTAGATTAATTGAAGGATAATAATGTTCGATTAATGTTTGGGAGGACTAGTTTGCATTTTCTAAAAATTATGGTGCAAGTAGTAGTTTTGAGAGTATATGAAGTAATAAAATAATAAATATATTAGCCGTGGTGCCAAAAGTATAATTTTGGGTTGCCGAAAGTAAGGGGGTGCTAGAAATAATTAGGGGGTGCCTTTAAAACCCCCTAAAAAATATTAAATCATCTCTCATCATTTCATTTTATCAACTTTATTATCTTTTTTATCATTATTTTATTCAATATACTACTTTATTTCAATTTATCTCGACCAATCATTTATTTATCTACACAAATTTCAAAAAACATCTTAACTTTTTAATCATTACTTCAATCATTTTTATTATATTTTATTATCCGCTAGTATCTATAACAACCAAAAAAAAACTCCAACCCAAAACAAACGGAGCCTCAGTATTATAAAATAAGGATATCTTTGTCTATCATTAATAAAAAAAATTAATCTCTTTTAAATAGGGGTTCTATCGGCACCCTCTATTTACTACTAACACTCCTATTATTTCCGGCACCATAAAAAATTACTTCGGGCATCCGGTGATTTTTTACAAAAGGAACGTGCCACTGGTGTTCCTTGTGGACTTGTGGAGCACCAACGTCGACGTTGACACCGATGTTTGTGCTCCACAAGGAACACCAATACCACCGACGTTTCCTTTGTTTCAACAAGAAACGCCGGTGATACCGACATTTTTTTCGTCCGAAAAAATATTCAATAAATAAGTACCGAAAATAAAAAGGGATACCGATATAACCCACATTTAAATAACTCCACAAGAAACTTTGTAAAAATAAAAAAAAATAGCTGATTTCCCCTGCCCCTTAAAATAATAAAATAAAAGACGCGCGTTTCGTACGCCGACATAGCCTTCTTAAATTTTTTCTGAATCTTTTGTGGTTGTGTTTGGGAATTGCAGTAGAATAGAGAATGTTATTTCCAATAAAGGAAAATTAGGAACCTGTTTCTACTTTGAATTAGCAATGAGGAGGAGTGGAGAGATCTGTGGCGCCTACGGTGGTAGAATCTCAAATCACATCAAAGATTATAAAATAGGTAGGCAGTTCATTAATTTATGTACACAATCGTGGAAAATTAAATTGTTTTAACCTGATTGCTGTTGATTCAATATTGTAATGAATTATTCTATTCGATTCAGAATATTCTGATGAGGGGAACAGCTGCACATACCATCGTGTAACCTGGATAATGGCAAGTGTAGTTGAGAGGGGTAGGCATTTAAATTGGGTTAATCTGTGTAATTAATTTTCTTTTCTTTTTAAGATTTGGCTTTATCTCTACCTTATGGCTTTTAATTTTTTTTATAACAAATTGTCTTCTTTTGAGGCAGTAAAATCCTCTGAAACCTCATGGATTGCTGTCCGGAGAAAAGATCATATATGCGTCGTGACCCTTGACGTAGCTGGGGTTCGTAACTAGCTCTATGTATTTTGCTAGAATTGATTTTATGCTTCCTTTGGTGAGGGCGTATTGAAATCCTGTTTGGTATGAATTTAGTTTATAGTCACTCATATACTTCAATTATGAACAGGAGACGCCAGACCTATTCAGAATCTTCAATTATGAACAGGAGACGCTGGAGGCTGTAGGTGTGCCTTTTTTTTTTTGTTCTTTTTGTTGTAATGCCCAAGTTTTATGTTCTACTCTTTAATATTCATAATTGCTTGCAGTAATTATTACTACTGGTATTGTGATTGTTATTATCAATATTGTTACTGTGTTCTCTCTGTCTTGAAGTTTTTGTTGAGGCTTTTTGGTATTCAATGGTAGATAATCCGGTAGAACAAGTACATTATGCCTTTTCTGCCACAAGGATATTAACTTAATTCATCCTCAGCCTTTTAGAGGTTCTGTAGGCGGTGCACCACTAGTCGAGTTTGCACAAAACCTAAAAAAAACCACTCCACCGGCTTGGAGAGATAGTAGTATTAACCTTACCTTTGCTCCTTCCTGGTGAAGGATCTTCGCCCTCTTATTAAATTTACATTCTTCAACTTTATTTGGAGACGAGAGATTGACCGTTGATCATGACTAATAAGGGTATTAGAATATCAAGGCTTTTGCTTATTTGTACGCTTTGTGCGGTTACTTTTGAGTATCTTCTTTACAAAAAATGATTTGCTCTCTTCCTGCTGCAATTTTTTTGTGGCCAAGTTTCTTACTTTACTCTTTGCTTACCATGTCATTTGAAAAGAAAGAGCGAACACCGTGATATCTTTTTTGTTGCTTCCACCTCTTGTAGTATTCCGCGACAAAGAGCCATTTTAATTTGTGGACAATGGTTGTTGCAACAGCTTCCTAGGTGTAGATGACCTTGGAAAGAGCTGGGAAATGGGTAGCAAATACACTTATGGATGGACCGAATGTTTGGGTAAATGACGTAACCAAAGCAATATGCATGGTGTATATCAGGCCACTCTGCATTTGTCATGAATATTACATGTGCAAGTTTAAATAGGCTGTGAACCTGCTTAGAGTCGTGTGAAGCTGTCTTATCCGAGGGTAGAGGTATCATTATGGAAGATATCAATGGAAAAGCTATTTATGAATCTTTGGTTTGTGAAATTCCACATAGTGGTTTTAAGTCTATTAGTTGAAGGATATGTATTCCCTTTGTCCCACAATATAAGGCATTTTAGCATTATGCACATAGATTAAGCAAGCTCATATATGAACTATTTGAGAGTATTCTAGGACAAAAGTACTACACATAAGATTAACAAAATACGACATATTAATGAGTTGATTTGGGTAGATAATAGGGGTGAGATAAGAAACAATGCATTAAATGTTGTATTAGTTTATGAGAATGACTTATACTATAGGACAAATTCAAAGAGCTAGAAGTCCTTATGTTTTGGTACGGAGTGTGTGTGTATATTAGTTAAGAGAGCTAAAAGGACTAAGAAGCAGGGGCGGGTGCACATTTGGGACACATGGGGCAGGCGACCCGCTAAAAAATACTACGACAGGATATTTTTATTACATACAAATAGATATGTGAAATTGACCCGCTTGTTTTTTATATATTGATCTGTATTGACTCATATGAAAGTATAATATATGAGACTAAGTTTAGTAGTTACAAATGTTTAAGGAAGTCTACAAATTGAATAAGAAAACAAATGAATCCAATTAAAGTCACGTCGGTTATCTCTAATGTCCATGCATTTAGACAATATGGCTAATTATTTAGGGTCTGTTTGGATATGAATTATTTCGACTTAAATCGAACATGAGGAAAAGTGGAATAAAATAAAGTGAAATAATGATTAATAGTTGGAAATCTTCTTTTTGTGTAGATGAAGAAATGATTGGTGAGAAAAATTATAATGAAATATTATATTAATAAAGTAATGGTAAATAATATAGTGAAGTAAATAAAGTGAATTGGTTAATATTATTTTATTTGTTGATGAAAAAATTATTGATGAGAGAAATTAAAATAAAATAATAGAATAAATAAATACATAATTGTAAATAAAGTAGTGGAGTGAATAAAATAGTGGAGTAAAATGCGAGTTATTTTGTGTCCAAGCATGACCTTAAGCTTCCATTGTTGGGGAGGGATGGAGAAATCTGTACTTAGTTGCTCTAGCTAGCATACGAAGTAGAGAGGCAGAATCGTGTTACATGTATTCCTTACTAGGCGAGTTACTAATTGACACCCTTGTTTTACATATGTAGGAATATGGGCAGTTAATTAGCTGTTTATTTTTATTTTACTCATTACTTGCTTCTGATAATCGTAATTAGCTTAAGTGTAATTAGTCAAATGCTATTTAGCTAGCTTAGGTGTAATTAGTCCAATTGTTTTCAAAGTAGTCGTTTGTATTCATGAGGAAGGTGCCTCTTGCTCTTTATTATGACGACTGTTTGTCCCTCTGACCTTCTGTATATATTTCTCTTTACTTTCAAATGTGAATACAATGAAATACAATACACTTCCATCCTCTTCTACACATGTTATCAAAGTTTACGAATATTTAAAAGTTTACCTGAAGATTGTTATCAAAGTTTACCAATATTTTAAAAGTCTACCTTTCAGCTCAGAAGAAAAATGGTCGATGAACGTTGTCTTCTTTTACAGATATCTGTTGAGAAGAAGGGTGCTTTTGTCATTTGTCTTATTTTATATTAATTAGGTTATTCTGGCAGCTGTATTGGATGTGATTGGCAACGTAGGGTTTTGAGTCACCATGATTAATCTCCTCACCATTCTGTCGGGTTGGGATGGAGGGGCCCTATGGACGAGGGATATCGCCTTTTGCACCAAGGGTTTTGAGTAATAATTCCCTAAAAATCAGGAGTCCCCGATTACTAGGTCTCTTGTTTTTTTGTTTGAGTGAACTGTTGTGCAGACTTGTAATTCATTAAAAAATAATAAAAACATGTGTTACTTTTTTAAATGCCTAATTTCTAAGATGGTATCAGAGCCACCCCGTGTGTAAACGATCATGCTAGCGATTGATGGGAGAGAAAGCTAGGTTTTTTGACTGAAGAAGCCAAGATGCTTGCTGCAAAGGATCCAAAGCTTGGATCTTGGAAATCAGAAAATTGACTGACAATTGCATGGCTCATCAACTCTATGGAGCCAACTATTGCCGGGCCACACATGTTTCTCCCAACAACAAAGGATACTTAGGAGGTAGTGAAGGAGATGTACTTTGATTTAAAGAACTCTTCCAAGATCAGTGAATTGAAGATAAAAAATTTGAAACAAGAAGACAAGGATGTAACAACGTACTATAATGAGATAATAAGATTGTCTCTTTGTGGCAAGAGTTAGACATATGCCATGAAGATCAGTGGGAATGCCCTGCTAGCAGTTCAAAGTTCAAAAAGAGAGAAGAATGAGAGGGTATGCTGACGGTATAAAGTTCAAAAAGAGAGAGAATGAAAGGGTATACTGATTCTTGGCGGGTGTGGATCAAATCCTTGATGAAATAAGAGGAAAGATCCTTGGGAGGAAACCTTTGCCATCTCTTAGGGAGGTCTTGTCTGAGGTAAGAGGGTAAGAATCCAGAAAGAGAGTAATGCATAAGGAGTCTGCTCCTGGCATGGCAGGTAAAGGATCAGATTCAGTTCTGGAGGCATTTGCACTGGTCAGCTTCAAGGGAGATAATAAAGGAAAGAAGCAGAAGCCCTGGTGTGACCACTGCAGAAAACAAGGTCATACCAAGGGATAACTGTTGGGCAATTCATGGGAAACCACCTAATTGGAAACCAATGGGGCATAGTGGAGTTTCAAGTAAGGTGAGTAAAGCCAACCAAGTGACATCAGAAGAGTCATGGTCCTCTTTCCTTCACAAAGGAGCAACTGGAGCAATTGAGCCTTCTCATCTCAAACTAGACCCCATCAAAGCCCAAATGCACCCTAGCAGATTTTGGTATTATTTTTGCCTTCTTTTCATCAAATCCCAAGTCACTTTCATACTGGATTATAGAGTCTGGTACAACTGGCCATATGACAATTTATATGAAAAATTCAGTTCATATCATTCTCGTGGAGGAAATTAGAAGGTGAGAATAGCTGATGTATCCTATGCAGCAATTGTTGGGAAGGGTTCAACAATCATCTCTCCTTCTCTTATCCTCTATGACGCCTTCCATGTGCCAAAATTGTCATGTAATCTAGTTTATGTTAGCAAGTTGGTCTCAAGGGCCAACTGTAACATAACCTTTTCCTCTGTTGGCTATGAGTTGTAGGATGTGAATTTGGGAAGGTGATTGGCGGTGCTAAAATGCTTGGCTATGAGTTGTAGGATGTGAATTTGGGAAGGTGATTGGTAGTGCTAAAATGCTTGGTGGACTCTACATTCTTGAAGATTGGGGTATGAATAGTAATAAGGTAGATCTTAGGGTTGGTTGTTACAACTTGTATCATAATAAGGTAGATCTTAGGATTGGTTGTTACAACTTGTATCTAATAATGATGTCATGACGTCCGGGGCGGCTCCAGGAATTTAATGATATGGGTCGGAAATTTATCATATTACAGTTATTAAGCTTAATGTTATATATTATAGTTCAATACGGGTCAATAAGGATCAATATATAAAAATAAGGGGTTCAGTACACATATAAAATGTGTACCTAAAAAATAATTTCCACTGTAATATTTTTTTAGCGGGTCGGGTGACCCATTTGTCAACATGTAGCCGCCCCTGCCTGACGTGGCATGCTAGATTAGGCTACTTGTTTTGGGTACTTAAAATGGCTATTTCCTGAACTTCTTATCAATAAAGAAATTTCTGATTTTCAGTGTGAAATCTGTGAGTCATCTAAACAGACACGCAATTCTTACATAGCTCAACCCTACCATACCTACCAAACCCTTTATCCTAATTCATAGTGATGTCTGGGGGCATCCAGACATCATACTATGACTGGAAAGTAGTGGTTTTTTTCGTTTATAGATAATCACACCCGTGTGAGGTGTATTTGTTAAAAGAAAAGTCATAAGTTGAAATGCATTTATACAGTTTTATAATATGATTCACACTTAGTTCCATACGAAAATTGAGATCTTTAGATCTGACAATGGAGCTGAATACTATAATAATTTGTTAAAAGTGTTTTCACAGAAAAAATGAATTATCCATCAAACTCGTGTCAAAACCCCCAACAAAATGGGGTTGCTGAGAGGAAAAACTGACACCTTGAGGCGGTTAGATCCCTTGCTCTGGTATCCAAGTGTCCTAAATACTTATGGGGAAGCCCTCCTCATTAGAGTGTATTTAAGTAACAAATTCCCCTCAAGAAGTATAGGATTTAAGACATCACTGGATGAACTTAAAAGATATTTTCCCACTACTAGATTGATCCAAGTCTTGCCCCTTGAAGTGTGTGGGTGTGTGGCTTTTTCACATACTTATAATATAATCAGGGCAAATTGGATCCAAGATCTAAAAAATGCATTTTTGTTGGGTATTCTGCAAATAAAAAGGGGTATAAATGTTGACATTGAGAAACAGAAAATAATAGAAACAACGGACATCACCTTTTTTGAAAACTTAATGTACTTTAATCAACATCATCTTCAGGGGGAGTGTTCTAGGACTCATAAATATGATGTAGATTTTCAATATAACCAGGATGGCCTTGATCAATCTAGCATTCCCTTGTCAATTGACATCACTACTAGACAGAATGGTGGGGAACCAGGGTAAGTCACCAATGGGTGATAAAACCCCTAGGACTCCTAGGATCTATTCCGAAAACCAAAGACTGTGGACTTGCTACAGGAAATAGCCCAAACTCAAGGATGGGGGAATACATGCATTCACACAACTCAAGAGCCAGTACCAGACACCTCTGAGCAACAAAACAGTACAACTCAGCCTAACCCTGATTCTCAGATTCTGATGATCAAACCAACACTTCGGTCCTCAAACTAAAAGGCCAAATGATGACCCTATGTGGGATCTTCTTATAGCTCTTAGAAAACTTGCTAATGAGTGCACTAAACTCCCTCGATACCCTCTCCAAAACTACCTTACCTATGAAAATGTTTTAGACTCGCATAAAACCTTCTTGACCATTTTATCAGAACATGAAATCTCTAGAAACATCCAAGAAGCTCTAGAAATGCCTGAGTGGACAGCTGTTCAGGAGGAAATCATAGCCTTGGAGAAAAATGACCCGGGGAAGTTGTGAATTTACTAGCAGGGAAGAAGTCAGTTGGTTGTAAATGGGTCTTCACCATCAAGTATAGGTCTGATGGGCAACTGAGAGATACAAAGCCAGGCTGGTAGCCAAGGGTTACAACCAAAACCTATGCAATTGACTACTCTCAGACATTCTCACCTGTTGCTAAGATGAATACCGTGAGGAAGGATTGTGTTCGAGTTGCAGTGAACTTGGATTGGCAGCTCCACCAATTGGATGTGAAGAATACCTTCCTTCATGGACCACTTGAGGAGAAAGTTTATATGGAACCATCTCCAGGACACTCATAAAGATTCAGAGGGAAGGTATGTAGGCTGAAGAAGTCACTGTATGGACTAAAACAAAGCCCTAGGATATGGTTTGACATGTTCATGCAGTTCCTGTTAAAAATTGGGTTCAGGCAGGGTCACTCTGATCACACCTTGTTTGTGAGGAGATCCTCCGAGAACAGGCTAGTGGTGCTAGTGGTTTATGTGGATGAATGATGATACCATCCTGACAGGAGAAAAACACTTGGAATTGAAGTGGTGAAGAAAAGGCTGAAAGAGGAATTTGAAGTCAGCTGTGATGAAGTCAGCTGTGATGAAGACCAGCTGAGAACCTTGTTCTATTCTGAATTATTATATTTCTGTTGTCTAGATAAAACGGACAACCTTAATCCCTTGGGTAGGTTGTAGGTTGTTTATATTCGCTGTTGATAGCTAATGGGAACATGCATTTGTTACATGATTCCTTGTCTGTTCAGTTATCTCTTTTCCTATTTATTCCCGTCTTTTGTAATATGTTTACATAATTGAATAAGAGTTATTTTTCTCTATTCAAACTCTATACTTACCATTGGTTCCCAGGGCCCTGCACAAGTGTACCAGACCACTGAAATTAACAACATTGAAAGTTCTCCCCTGAACCTATACCTGAATCAGGAACTCAAACACATAAGATTTACTCCTAGATGTTCCTGTAGCCATTCAAAAATCACACAGAGTTCCTGTTAAAGAGAATTCTTTCTCAGTGTTGAAAAATGTAACTAGAACAAAAAACGAGGTGTTTAGAGGATGTTGTAGAGTGTATCCATTGTGGATGCTCCAAGGGGGATAGTTCTAAGGAGTAACCCTGTACCCTGTTGGGAGGTGTTTAGATGATGCTTAAGGGCACAAATTCTGGTGTAACGACTTCTACATTTGCCATGAAGAATGAAAATGAAAAAAAACGGAACAAGCATAAGCTTTGGTGTGATCAAAGCAAAAAAAAAAAGGTACAGACTCGAGAAACTTGTCGGAGAATCTATGGTAAGCCACCTTGCTGGAAGCCGAGGTGGAGCAGTGGAGAGCAAGGTAAACCAGACTGCATCTGAACCGGGCTTCAACAACTCTGTAGACCAGTGCATCTCACCAAAGAGCAAATGGAGCAGCTAAGCAAACTGCTCCAAGCCCAAACCACCCAACCTACATCTTATATATTGTTTCCAATAAGGAAAGATAGCAAAGCTCCTTTTTCCTTCGGATGAATTAACCAAAAAGCCTAATGTCTATTGGTTAACTTATGAGTTACAGACCATATGACATGTTTTTGTGAAGTATTCATCTCCTTTAGTCCCGGTAATCAAAATGTGATAATAACTTATGGTTCTTTTCAACTATTGCTGGAAAAGGCACCATAGCTGTTTCATCAAATCTGATCCTCACATATGTCATTCATGCCCTAGTCTCTCGTGTAATCTTAAGTATGTTAGTTAATTGACATATGTTACTAGACGCACTGTCCATTTCTCTGTTTATGGTGGTAAGGTTTGTTATTTGTCGTGAGTATCTCTCGGGGATGAGTTCTTTTAACTTTTGTATTTATTTTATTGTCGGGAGATAGTTGCTTAGGGCCTCAGGTCTGAACAATTCGAGGATATGACATCTTTTGTTGTTGTCATGGCCAAAGTATACATTTCTACATATGGGTAGCAAACCTGTTTGTTTTCAAAGGCAAATTCTATTGAATTTCACGATCTCAACCTTTTTTGTGTGATTATTGTTTGCAGTTTCTGTGATTCCGGACACCGATGAGACCCAAGCTGGAGGTGCTATTGCGGTACGTGGCTAGTATTAATCTTTCCAAAACCTTTTCAACATTGGCTAGAGATAGATTTGTTACGTTAAACTAAAGTGTTAGTTGATAAACTTAATAGAAACATTAGTATGTTTACTTAGTGTTATTGCTTTGTCAGATTTGTTTTAAAATATTCTGGAGATAATGGCTCAATTCTTAGGATAATATAGTTAAGAGTTTGAGTAGGAGTTATCTTTATCTTAGTGTCAAACTGGTGTAAATTCTTGTTGATTTAAAGAAATAAGAAAAAGGAGAGGGATCATAATTATTGTAAAAATATAGGCTTCTTATGTTACCTCGGGTTTCTTTTATTGTTCAAACCCCTGTTCTTAGTGTCCTAATCATGTAATTAGTGTCATATCCTAAGCTAAGTGTAACCTGCCACTTTTGGGGTAGATTACACTGTTCATAGCTGTGGGAACAGTCTTATAGCCGTTGGAGGTTTTCCCTTTAAATGTAAAGCTTCTCTTATTCACCCGATAAAGATTATCAATAATATTCAATCTTTTTCCTATCTTTTTCTACATGGTATCAGAACTTAGGCTTTAAAATAAAAAATCCTCTATCAATCCCATTTTCTAAAGATTTTTCAAAATCTAAAAAATGGCCTCATCTGCTGATTCCTCTGAAGTTGCTCCATCTTCAAGTGGAGCCACACTCATGCCTGTCTCTTCCAAGAGATCTATGATATATTTTCTTTGTGATACAACCAAACCCTTCTCTGATCTAGCACACTACATGCCTAAGAAGTACCTCAGACCTCCAAGCTTCTTTATTTCATATTCTCTGGCCATACTTTTCTTGATCTGAGCTATTCCCTCCTTGTCATCTCCTATAAGGATGATGTCATCCACATACACTACAAGAGGACTGTCAGTTTTCCAGATTGAGACTTCTTGATGAACAAGGTGTGGTCAGATTGTCTCTGCCTGTAACCTTCCCTCTTTAGAAACAACATGAACCTTTCAAACCTGGCTCTTGGACTCTGTTTGAGTCCATAAAGAGCCTTCCTTAGTCTGCAAATACCATTTCTTCCATAAAAACCAAGAGGCAATTCCATATATACCTATTCCTTTAGATTCCCATGAAGGAAGGCATTTTTTCACATCCAATTGCTCCAGGGGCCAAAACTCTCAATGTATTTAGTTTTGCCACATGTGAGGTCTCTGAATAGTCCAACCCATAAGTTTGGGTGTACCCTTTAGCCACAAGGCTGGCCTTGTATCTCTGTATGGTTCCATCTAAGTTATATTTAACTGGAAACACCCACCTTCAACCCACTGGAGTTTTCGTTTCATGCAAATCACCACCTCCCAAGTATCATTCTTCTCAAGAGCTGCAATTTCTTCATAATCTCTTGCTTTCCACTCAAGTGATACTAGAGCTTCTTCAATATTGTTTGGAATATGTGTACTGGAGAGGTTAGACATAAAGGCTTAGTATTGGGTTGACAGGTTGGTATAGGATACATATTTGCTCATGGGGTACAATGGTCTCTTGGTACATTCTCTTGGTGGCTTTCTGATATCAATAGGTACATCAATGAGTAGGTCTTTTGGAATTGATTTTTCTGATGTATTGGGCATATCAGGATCCGGGTTGACACTAGACTCAGGAAGTTTACCTGTTTCTGGAATGCTTTTAGGTGTCCTCACTTGGGATTGGATCTTGACCAGTTAGTTGGTGTGAGTGTCTTTCTTCTTCTTGATGGGAGTCCCGTTCCTGGAATAGTTCTACCTTGGGAAATTCTAAATCCTGGTCCTAAGACTGTCCATTGGGTCATCTTCTGGACTGATGTGATCCTTAGGACTTTCGTCAAATTAGATGATTCAATAGCCTCCTCAGTCCCTTTTTCTTGTGGTTGATCAGAACCACCACTTTCATGTGGAATTTTAGACTCACCATCTCCTATCAAGATTTCAAAAGTATCTTGCTCATGTTCAACCACATTCTCCTCTTGAACACGAGTCCTAAAGTACATTTTATTCTCAAGAAAGGTGGCATCACTAGTGGTGTAGACCTTTTGTGTGTGAGGATCCAAGCACCTATACCCTTTTTGTGTTGGGGAGTAGCCAATGAACACACGCTTGCTGGATTTGGGATCTATTTTTCCAGCATTATGAATGTGAATGAAGGCTGTGCACCCAAAGATTTTTAGGGTTAGGTTATGTATCAGTCTGGTATTAGGGTAAGTACCTTTTAAAACACTTAAGGGAGTTTCAAAATTTAGTACCTTTGAGGGCAGCCTATTAATCGGGTACACAACAGTCAATACGCCTTCACCTCATAGGTATTTAAGGCAGTTAGTGGCCAACATTAATGCTCTAGCAACATTAATGCTCTAGCAACCTATACCCTTTTTGTGTTGGGGAGTAGCCAATGAACACACACTTGCTGGATTTGGGATCTAGTTTTCCAGCATTATGAATGTGAATGAAGGCTGTGCACCCATAGATTTTTAGGGTTAGGTTATGTATCAGTCTGGTGTTAGGGTAAGTACCTTTTAAAACACTCAAGGGAGTTTCAAAATTTAGTACCTTTGAGGGCAGCCTATTAATCAGGTACACAATAGTCAATACACCTTCACCCCATAGGTATTTAAGGCTGTTAGAGGCCAACATTAATGCTCTAGCAACCTCCAGAATATGCCTATTTTTCCTTTCAGCCACCCCATTTTGCTGGGGGTGTTAGACAAGAGCTTTGGTGTATCATGTCATGTTGTTTAAGAAAAGGACCAAGGACAGAGTTGAAGTATTCTGTCCCATTATCACTCTTAAAAATATCAATTTTAGTTTGAATGAATTCTTCAAAAACTTGTTTAGTATCAGCCTTGTATTTTAAAAGGTAAACCCAAGTGGTTCTTGTGTGGTCATCAATGAAGGTAATAAATCATCTTTCCCTTGCAATGTGCTCACCCTTGTAGGCCCCCATATGTCATTATAGATCATAATGAATGGTTTTGTGGGCTTGTAAGGCTGAGAGGGAAAAGTGGAACGACAATGCTTAGCCAATTCACACACTTAACACTTTAACTAACTGAAATCTTTATTCAAAAACAACTCATGAAACAATTTCCTTAATTAATTAAAACTAGGTTGGCCAAGTCTGAAATGCCAAAATAAGATGTTATGAAAGTAGAAGGAAGGAAATTATTTTATTATTGAATGCATATTACACCGCTTTCCGGCTTTTCTTTTATGAAATGTCCGTCCACCTCAACATGTTTGGTTCTATCATGTTGAACTCGGATCATTTTCAATGTCAATTGCGGCTTTATTATCACAAGACAATTTTAGAGGTAGTTCTGGACTGAAGTTCAAGTCTTCTAACACCCTTTTTACCCATAGTTCTTCATAAATTCCATGTGCCATGGCTCTAAACTCTGCTTCTGCTGTACTTCTTGCAACTACTGTCTGTTTTTTGCTTCTCCAAGTTACAAGATTACCCCAGACAAATGTGCGCCACTGTAGTTGACTCGTCGTCCTTTGCTCCACCCCGTCCGAATCGCAAACACTTCTACCCCTCTTTTTTGGTTTTTTTGAACATTAGCCCCTTTCCAACAGTCCCTTTAAGATACCTGATAATTCTGATGACTGCCTAATAATGAGACTGACTAGGGGAATGCATAAACTGGCTGACCACCCCCACAAAGATATAATATGTCGTGCCTAGTGTGAGCTAGATATATCAGCTTTCCCACAAGCCTCTGGAATTGTTCTCTGTCCACTTCTTCCTCATTATCCGTCCTTTTTGTAAGTTTCAGATTAGCCTCCATAGGTGTACTAGCAGGTTTACATCCCAACAATCATGTTTCCGTTGGTAAGTCCAAAACATACTTTCTTTGAGATACCACCATTCCCTGTTCTCAATGTTCTAAAACTCGCTAGGCGAAGTCGGTGTGCTACAGGGGCGCCTAGGGCCTAGGGCGCCCAGGCGCTTTTTATTTTTTTATTTTTTTAATAATAATACTTGTCCCATATAAATCTTACATCCTATGATCATAAAACATAAAAATCAAGTAAAAATGTGTCAAAAGATCAAAGAAACGAAGTAGCCAAAACCCAAAGTACGAAATCAATGTCATGTTGTCAACACTCAAGACTCTCAACTCTCAAGTTCAATCTTCAATCTCATCCTCATTATTCCCCAAGTCTCCAACTCCAACAATATCACGCTCTTTGTCCGACTCCAATTCAAAGTCCATGTCTTCATGATCATCGGTATCATCCTCCGTGGCATCGGACACAAAATCCTCTTCATCAAGCTCTCTTACTTCTCCCGTATTGCGGGCACTCTTTTTTGGTTGCAATTCTTCATTTGCTCCGGATGCTTCACTCACCATTTCCCATGTAAGGCCCGAGCCGGGTGTGACCTCCTCATCAATGTCATCATCATCTATTCCATCAACTATCCAAGATTGTGCATTTTCGGCACTTGATGCTAAGCACATCAACTTTGTCCTTCCTCTTCTTCTTCTTAGAAGACAATCTTGAATTGAATTGAACATAGACTAGCTTGTTCATTCGGTTGGTATCTAGTCTATTTCTCTTCTTTGTGTGTATCTACAAAAATAAAATTAACCACTAAATAATCAATATCACACTATCACATAAGATAAATTATTAAATTTCAATTCAAGAATACTTTTATAGAAGACTTTACCCCTCAAAGACACTCCAATTTCTTTCACAACCGGAAGAGCTTGATGTCAAAGAAAGAATCCTCATTGCAACCTTTTGGAGTTCCGGTGTATGGTTGCCATAGTTAGACCACCATCCAACTAAAATTCAAAATGACAAAAAGTAACAAAGACATTATTGAACTTAATAACTATTAGTTAATACTTAATAGTTAATAACTTAATAGTTAATAATAATACTTCATAAAGATTAAAGAGAGAGTTCATAATCATACCCGGATCAAAAGTATATTGTTCACATCCTTTTAAAGCCATATGTCTACCAAATGAACCTTCCTTGTTCTTGTAAAGCACCAACTGAGTGTTCGTCACAATGTTTTGCATGTCTACATCCTCAAATAACCGCTCCACACATTCAAAGACCGCGTCATGGATACTCATAAGTTCATCGGAGGACAATGAAGAAGCATCTTTGTAGTAATAGTATGGATTCAACAAGTAAGCCATCAAATGAAGTGGAGTGTCAACACGCCCCTTTCCTTTCCTCTCCACTATATCAAGTATAGTCAACACGCCCTTTCCTTTCCTCTCCACTATATCAAGTATAGGCTTATTACTCTCCACTCTATTCTTCATAGCTTCTTTGATCTCATTCTTGGCTTTTTTGAGTTCACCATACACAAAGCCCATAGCCGGCTTCACATCGCCATCCACAAGTCTAAGGACTTTTACCAACGGTTCAAATACTTTCAATGTACGAGCAACCCCACTCCAAAAGGTTTGTTGCACAATGATAGAATAAGTCGCCTTTCCTTTCTTGCTCCTAGACCATTTTGTCGCTACCCATTCATTAGAGTTCACCATTTGCCTCAAAGCCTCTTTCTTCTCCAATAAACTTTGCAATGTTAAAAAAGAAGTGGCAAATCTAGTCACTCCGGGTCGTATAATCTCTCTTCTTGTACACTTTCTCATCATTTGCAAAGTCTTGTGATGAGAGTAGATAAATATGGTAAAACTCTTGGCTTTGTTAATTATGGTCTTGAAAGTAGAGAGCTTACCAATGCCTTCAAGCATAAGATTGATGGAGTGAGTGGCACATGGAGTCCAAAAGATACGTGGTCTTATTGTCTTCAACATATCCGAGGCCGCAATATTGTTTGAAGCATTGTCGGTCACCACTTGGACCACATTTTCTTCTCCAATGCTTTGAATACATTCATTCACATAATTAAATATGTATTCACCGGTATGTGCATCACCGGAAGCCTCTTTTGAAGAAAGGAAAGCCGTCCCAATTCTTGAATTCACACATAAATTCATGATGCTTCTTCTCTTTCTATCACTCCAAGTATCGGTCATGATTGAACAACCATTTCTCTCCCATTCCTCTTCATGACTCTTGAGAGCCTCTTTTGTTTTCTCCACTTCCTTGTTCAAGAGTGGCTCTCTAAGTTGGTATTGGGTTGGAGGTTGGTAACCCGGGCCAAATTGTCCAATCGCCTCACACATTTGTCTAAAACAATCATTGTCAATTGAATTAAAAGAAACGCCGCTTTGATACACCCACGTAGCCACATATTGATGCACACTTTGAGTTCTTTCTTTGAAAAGTGTATCATTAATGTTTCGTTGCCTTGTTCTTGTAGGAAAAGTGTCATCCGAGACGGATTCCAGGTTGATTTGTGAGGCATATCTATCCATGGGTCCAAGAGGCCTCGGCCTTTTGTTGGTTCCTCCACTTTCAATGACTTCGATTTCATCCAACTCTTTATTAATATCAACTTCTTTCCTTGACTTTTCACGGTCTTCATTCTCGGTTTGCTTCTTAGTTACATTTGAAATAAGTGCTTCTTTACAACGTCTCTTTTCTTCCTCGGACGCCTTAGGACAAGCTTTCACGTTCTTCTTTTTTCCGGTATGGTATCCGGAGATGTGTTCCTTAATTCGATATGCTCCTCCACTATATTTATTGCCGCATTTTAAACATTGCCACTTATCATTATTGTTTGCTTCATACAACGCTCCAAACTCCCACCCAATATCGTCACTTTGTTTCTTCAATGGATTCCGGATAGAAGAAGAAGCATTAGACGAACCAATATTTGCGTTCCCTCCTTGTTCTTGAGTCATTGTTTATCTAAAAATAACTTAAATAAGTCAAAGTGTCAAACAAAAAAATCAAACAAAACTAGTTACTACTTAGTACTTAGTTACTTACTACTTAGCTAGTTAGCTACTTAGCTTATGAACTAAGTTATAAACAAATTAAACCAAAAAAATACATACATATTATGAAATTAATCAACTTAACAACTTTCATTTCTTGAAGACTTGAACAAATCAACAAAATGTCAAAATCAAAAAAGAAAAAAAAACAACTAATTGTAAATACTAAATTGTTTGTTTACTAATTTTCTTAATTTGTTAGTCTAGAATCATTCATTACTCATTAGTCATTATTTACTACCAATAGGGCATTGATTAACACAAGTAAATACCAAATACAAAATAAGTAAACAAATTGATAAAACATTTGGATTAAAATAACAAAAAAAAAAAAAAAAAACAAAAGAGAGACAACCACTCACCTCCGGCGGCTGTCAAACTTCAGGCGGGCTGTGAAGGGCCGGTGGAGGTCGGCAGTGAACACCTTGGCCGGCGGCGTGAAGGGGAGGAGGGGAGGGGATATCGAAGAAGAAGAAGAGGTGGGGGGAATGGGATGCGGCCGCTGAAGAAGAAAAGGGGACGGGGGGCTCTGCTTTTATTTTTTGCTTGCAAGTGTTTTTTTATTATGTTTTTTTTGGTATTTATATATATTTATATGTCAAGGGAAAAAAAAAATTGCAACCCTAATCGCCTATGCAGTGCCCAGGTCGCCTAGGCGCCGCCCAGGTCGCCTAGCACCGCCCAGAAGACACAGCCGCCTAGAAGATGTCGCCTAGGGTGTATTCGACACGCTTGGGGTGCGCCTAGCGCCTAGGCGACCGATTTATGCGATT
Source organism: Gentiana straminea (assembly GCA_036785695.1). Lineage (NCBI taxonomy): Eukaryota > Viridiplantae > Streptophyta > Magnoliopsida > Gentianales > Gentianaceae > Gentiana > Gentiana straminea. Next base: position 347,859 of record JAVUPR010000278.1, on the reverse strand, counting down.
TTTAGAACACTGCCTGTTCTGATCTAGCCACCTTCATTCCTAAGTACTTCAGTCTTCCTAGGTCTTTGATTTCAAATTCTTCTTTCATCTCCTTTTTCACTTGTTCAATCCCAGCTCTATCATCCCCTGTGAGTATAATGTCATCCACATACACCACATGCACAGTCACCTTGTTCCCTGCTCCTTTCTTTACAAACAAGGTGTGATCAGAATGTCCCTGTTTGAATCCCACCTTTAGAAGGAACTGCCTGAATCTATCAAACCAGGCTATGGGACTTTGTTTCAAACCATACAGTGATTTTCTCAATTTGCACACCTTCCCAGGATTTTTAAGATCAAACCCTGGGGGCAAGTCCATGTACACTTCCTCCTTCAGATTTCCATGGAGGAAGGCATTCTTCACATCCAACTGGTACAAGGGCCAATCCAAATTTACTGCCACAGAGAAAACAATTCTTACAGTATTTAGCTTAGCCACTGGAGAGAATGTCTCAGAGTAGTCAATTCCATAAGTCTGACTGTATCCTTTGGCCACCAACCTAGCCTTGTATCTTTCAATCTCACCATTAGCCTTGTGCTTGATGGTAAATATCCATCTACAACCCACTTGTTTTTTTTCTGCTGGGTTCTCCACCAATTCCCAGGTGTCATTTTTCACCAATGCTTTAAGTTCTTCATGCACAGTTGTCCTCCACTCAGGAACTTCTAGAGCCTCATGTATGTTGGAAGGAATTTTGTGTTCGAAATGCTGTAGATAAAGGCTTTGTGTGGGAGAGAGATTTTTGTAGGTTAGGTAGTTTTGGATAGTGGTACCTGGGTGTTTAGTACATTCCCTAGTTGGTTTTCGATGGCTATTGGGACATCAAGCATGAGTTCTTCATTTTGGTTTTGTAGAGTAGTGTCCGGATTTGGGTTGGTACTTGGTGTGTTGGATTATGGATTCGAAATCCGCTTTGGGAGTTTTTCTCGTTTTCTTTGTGTGGAAGGTGAAGGTGAGTCAAGTGTTGTGTTCCCGCGCTCGTCGTCCATTTGCTCAAATGGTAGTTCCGGATTCGGATCTTGAGCAGTCTGAACTTGAGTATCTCTCCCCATTTTGGACTTAGGATACCTCCTGAAGTAAGTGAGACCTTGGAATTTTGTTGCCCGATCGGGTGTCCTTGGGGTTGAGTTGTCCCCAGTGCTGCCCGGTCGCCCTCATCATTGTGTCTATCCATTACTTCTTCATGATGTGATATACTAGGTAAGTCAACCCCAAATTGGTTGTATTGAAAATCAGCACTATCTTCTTGGTTCATTAAATACTCCCCCTGAAGATGATGCTGATTGCAATAAATTTTATTTTCAAAAAAGGTGACATCCATTGTTTCAATAACCTTTTGTTTTTGGAAATCAAAGACCCTATATCCCTTCTTGTTAGAGGAATATCCTACAAACATACATTTTGTGGACCTTGGGTCAAGTTTACCCTGACTGTGTGTGTGAGCAAAAGTAATGCAGCCAAATTTTTTTAAAGGAAGTTCTTGGATCAGTCTAGTTTCAGGAAAGCTCTTTTTCAGCTTTTACAATGGCTTTTCAAAACCAATGCTCTCCTTGAGGGGAGTCTATTGACCAGATACACTGCTGTGAGCAGTGCTTCTCCCCAAAGGTACTTAGGGCACCTTGAAGCAAGAAGAAGGGATCTAACCACCTCAAGCAAGTGTCTATTTTTTCTTTCTGATACACCATTTTGTTGTGGTGTATTGACACATGAGCTTTGATGGATAATTCCCTTTTCTGAAAAAAAACTCTTTTAAAACTTTATTATAGTACTGCTTCCATTGTCCGCATTCGAGGATCTCTATTTTAGTGTGGAACCGAGTGTTAACCATGTTATAAAAGATTTTAAAAGCCTCGTTCAACCTCGATTTTTCTTTTAACAAATAAACACGGGATACACGAGTATGATCATCAATAAAAGACACAAACCACCTCTTACCATTCACAGTGGACTGCTTGGATGGACCCCAAACATCACTGTGTATGAGTGTGAAGGGTTTGGTTGGTTTGTATGGTTGAGAAACATAGACACTCCTTTTATGCATAGATAATTCACAGATTTCACAATGAAATTCAGAAATCCTTTTATTTAAAAAAAGGTTAGGAAACAGTTTTTTCATATAACTAAAGCTAGGGTGTCCTAATCTAGCATGCCACATCATGATTTCATTAATGGACACAATCGATGAGTGGTAACAAGCACCCCTTAGTTCTTCCTTATTCCTGGCATGATCTTTTTCCTCCAAAATGTAGAGACCATTCTGGACTTCAACACTGCCAATCTCCTTCCCCAAAGTCACATCATGCACCTTACAATCAATGGCAGAAAACATCACTCTACAATTGGTCTCTGAGACCAATTTTATTAACAGAAATCAGATTGTAGGATAATTTAGGGATACGAAGCACATTATGTAAGGTTAAATTTGGTGAGATAGTAATGGATCCCTTGCCTGCAATGATAGCATAAGATCCATCTGCTATCTTAACCCTTTGATTTCCCCCACATGGAAAATATGAGTCAAATTTTTCAAAGGCATGTGTCATGTGATCTGTTGCACCTGAATCAATGATCCAGTGTGTATCAGGGTGAGATTTATGAATGGAAAGGGCAAAGACATTACTAGATTCAGTGAGGTTGTATTGAGGTTTGTTGTGATTGGCTAGGAGTTGGCTTAGATGGTCTAATTGCTCCTTTGTGAGAGAGCTGTCCAGAGACCTTTTCACTTGGTTCTGATGACACCTGATTTGCCCTGCTGTTGGCTCTTCCACCATTGTACTGATTCCCTGGTTTCCAGTTTGAGGGTTTTCCATGTATTCCCCAACATATTTCCCTTGTGTGACCTTGTTTTTTACAATGATCACACCACATCTTTTGCTTCCTGCCTTTCTGGTCATTTCCTGTGGCTGCAACTAAAGCTGATGCTTCATTTAGCCTTCGAGATACAAGAATCGTAGGTGAGATATTGGTGGAATTTCCATCATCTCCTACTCCTCCCGATAAGATGTTATTCTTATCAACCAAGAAGGATTTTAAGACAAAATTCCTCACAATATCTTTATTCTTGGAAACTTTCCCGGTCTTCAAACCCTCAATTTTAAACGAGAAGACCAAACCACCCACTTTCTCAACTAGCAATGCCAATCACCTTCCTCCTGTGAGAATCCTGAAAAGTACAACACAACCATCAACAAAGAAAACAACCTTACAATTAGTGTCATGGATTAATTTTCTGACATTTAGGAGATTACAAGATAATTTTGGCATATGCAAGACATCTTTTAGGACTAGATTAGGTGATATGACAATGGTACCCTTCCCAGCAATGGGAGAGAAGGATCCATCTGCTATTTTAACTTCTTAATTACCAGCACATGAATCATAGGAATTGAACAGATGTGAAAAACTAGACATATGGTCAATGGCCCCTGAGTCAACTACCCGGTGCCCAAGTTGATTGATCCTTAAAAATGAGATAAAGGGTGTGCTACCTTCAACGGGGGAACATGATGCATCACCTGAGGTTTGGACAGATTGAGCCTTGAGAAGTTTGCTCAACTGCTCTAGTTGTTCCTAAGCTTGTTGCAGCTCTCCAGAGAGATTGTTGCCCTGATCAGGTGAAACCTGGTTGGCCTACCTCTATTCTGACTTTCTTGAACTGTTGTTCCTCGGTTTCCAAATTTGCTGGCTTTCCATGAATTCCCCAGCATGTTTCCCTGGTGTGTCCCTGTTTCTTACGGTGGTCACACCAGACCTTCTGCTTCCTTCCTCTTTTATCATCATCTCCTCTGTTAGCAACCAAGGCATATGTATCTACCCCAGACATTGTGCTCTTGTGCATCACCTTTCTTCGTGATTCCTCCCTTCTTACTTCTGAGAAAACCTCCTTCGAGTGAAGGTAAGGGATTCTTCCTTAGAATTCTTCCTCTTACTTCATCAAGATCCTGATTTAGCCCTGCTTGTATATACTCTCTCATTCTCTTCTCTTTTATGGAATTTGATCCATATGTTGGACAATCCCAAGAGTTGTTGTATGAGAGATCCAACTCTTGCCCAAGTCCAACAATTTATTTGTAGTATGGGGTGACCGGATTTGTGTCTTTAGTTCATAGATTTGAGATGTATTCTCAAGATCTGAGTACATCTCCTTGATGGCACTCCACATGTCCTTTGCACTTGCCAGGAACATGTGTGGTCGAGCAATTGCAGGTTCCATGGAGTTGATGAGCCATGCCATCACCATGGAATTCTCATATCTCCAACTTGCAGCTTTAGATCATCATTAGCAGGTTTGGCTGTGTCTCCATTGAGATATCCTAACTTTCCTTTGCCGTCTATGGCCAACCTCATGGTCTGGGACCATTCTAAATAGTTTGTTCCGGTGAGTTTTTGGGTGTTAAGGATTGCAAATGTGGTGGTGTTTGAATCTCATCCATAGGATTGATCAGCCCTGATCATGGTAGATTCAGCGGCTTGGCTAGTTGCAGAATTTGATGACCCTGTGCAGGAGAATTTCTGAGTTCTCCAGTCATCACAGCTTTGAAGTTAATAGTTAGATCACGAGACCATGCTCTGATACCTTGTAGAGAATTTAAGGGAAAAAGGATTCTGTTTTATTGATAGTTGGTCTTATTACAAATGAGACAGTGATCCTCTTAAATAGAATAACAAACATAGAAACTTAACCTAATCAAACTCCTCAAAATAAGGAGCCACTTGCTAACCCTAGGGAATAGTGCTTATTACATAAAAGACATAAAATACCCCTCTTACCTTTACTAAAAAATGAGTAATTACATCACATAACTCAACACTATTCTAAGAATTCTCTCTATAAGTGATCACAACACATTCTGGAAAGTTGATAGCACTTTTCCTACTATTCCAGACTCTGTGATTCCTATAGAAAAGAATTTTGAGCCTAGTAAAGATATCTCTAGAATAAAAGAAGATGTCATTATTTATACTAGACTAGGAAAAGTCCATCCTCCCAAATTAAGTTCAGTTCGTGACATAGAATCTGATCCTGCTCTTGAACAAGAGGTGGCAGAAAGTGAAAACCTTGATGAAATTGAAGAAAGTGTTGAACTTTCTGAACATTTTGAAGGTACCGATGATTACCATGTGCCTACTCCTATTGCCCTAAGAAAAGGGATCATGGAGTGTACTAAACATCTTTTAAAGAGATTTGTGTCCTACTTTGCTATTTCATAACCTTATAAAGGATGTTTGGCTAGAATGAATGATGTTTATATTCCTCAAAATATCTCTCAGGCTCTTGCTGATCTAAATGGAAAGCTGCTGTTCTTGATGAACTAAAGGCTCTCATGAATAATAAACATGGGAAAGGGTCACTGTACCCAAAGGAACCAAGATGGTTGGATCCAAGTGGGTATTTTGTGTGAAATATAACTCGAGTGGCAAAAAGACTTTAACGAAAGGCTTGTGGCCAGAGATTTTCCTCAAACTCTTGGCATTGATTTCACTGAAACTTTTGCTCCTGTGGCAAAATTAAACACTGTGAAGATTGTCTTGACTCTAGCTTCTATTAATAATTGGTCTCTCTACCAAATGGATGTGAAAAATGCATTCCTAAATGGGACCTGAAAGAGGAAGTGTTCATGCATCGGTTTTGAACACAAATTTGGAAAACAACAGGCCTTTAGACTATTGAAATCCTTGTATGGATTGAAACAGTCTCCTAGGGCTTGGTTCGTCAGGTTTTCTAAAGCTATTAAACAAGGAGGATACACTCCTGCCCACTTATGATCATACATTGTTTGACAAGCATTTGAAGGGAGGGGGAGTTGTCATCCTCCTTGTGTATGCGGATGATATTATCATCACCGGTAGTGATGAGCCTGAAATTGAAAGACTAAAGTCCTATCTCAAATCTCAGTTTGATATTAAGGACCTTGGGCAACTGAGATACTTCCTTGGTATGGAAATATCTAGGTCAAATCAAGGCATCCTTGTTACTCAGAGGAAGTATACCCTAGACTTGCTAAGTGACTATGGCATGCTAGGGTGAAAACCCTCTAGCACCCATGTGACAATTCTGTGACCCTTATTAATTCTGATGATTGTGATCTTGTAGATAAAGAAGGTTACCAAAGATTGGTGGGAAGGCTTATATATCTATCACACACTAGACTTGACATCTCTTTTGCAGTCAATCAAGTGAACCAATTCATGCACAAACCATGGAAGATCCATCAAAAGGCAACCTTCAGGATTTTGCAGTTCCTAAAAGAGAGTCCTGGGAAGGGTATCCTATTCAAATCAGACTCAAGGATGACCATTGAAGGGTATGTGGATGCTGACTGGGCATGATCAAAAGCTTTTAGAAGATCTACATCACGATGGTGCATCTTCATTGGTGAAAATCTTGTGTCATGGAGAAGTAAGAAGCAAGCTGTGGTTTCTAGGGGCAGTGCAAAATCAGAATTCAGAGCTGTGGCCCTTGTCATTTGTGAGCTTCTATGGATCAGAAGAGTTCTATTAGAGCTAAAGCAAAGTATCGGTCCAACCTATAAAACTCTTTTATAGTGACGGATGAAAATCGGTATCGACATAACTAATAATCCTGTCCATAATGACATGACTAAACACATTGAGATAGACAAGCATTTTATTTGAGAGAAGCTGGATGATGGAAGTATATGCACAAGCGTGGGGTGACCATTGTAAGAAACAAGGTCACACCAGGGAGAATTGCTTGGGAATAAATGGGAAACCCCCAAATTGGAAGCCACGGAATCAAAACAATGGTGGAGGAGGAGACACTAGCAGGGCCAACAAGGTGTCATCTGATTCAAGTGATAAATCCTCTGGACCTTTGTCCCTCACAAGGAACAGCTAGACCACCTGAACCAGCTCCTAGCCAACCACACCAAATCCCAATGCAATCTTGCTGAATCTGGTAATATTTTTGCCTTGTCCACACACAAGTCTAGATCTGATACACACCAGATCATTGATTCAGGTGCAACAGATCATATGACACCCGCTTCTGAAAATTTTGATTCTTACTTCCCATGTGGAGCAAACCAGAGGGTTAAAATAGCAGATGGATCCTATGATGTAATTGCGGCAAGGGATCCATCAGTATTTCTCCCCATCTGACTCTCCACAACGTTCTCCATATTCCAAAATTATCATGTAATCTGATTTCTGTTAATAAGTTGGTCTATGATGCCATCTGTAAAGTGTTGTTTTCTGTGTTTTCTCCTGTTGACTGTAAGTTGCAAGATGTGATTTTGGGGAAGGATATAAGTTCAGAATGGTCTCTACATTTTGGAAGAAAAGGATACTGCCAGAAATCAGAAAGAACCGATGAATTTTTGTTACCCCTATTGTGTCCAACAGCGAAGCCATGATGTGGCATGCTAGATTAGGACACCCTGGTTTTGGTTATTTATGGAAGTTGTTTCCTAAACTTTTTATACATAAAAAGCTTTCTTATTTTAAGTGTGAGATATGTGAAATGTCTTAGTATAAACGTAGTGTGTATGTTTCACATCCTTACAAACCTACAAAACCCTTCACAATCATTCATAGTGATGTTTGGGGTCAGTCCAAACATGTCACTATAAATGGTAAAAGATGGTTTGTGTCTTTTATTGATGATCACACACGTGTAACCTGGACCTATTTGCTGAAAGAAAAATCTGAAGTGGAACAGGCTTTTAAACAGTTTTACAACATGATTAACACCCAATTCCACACTAAAATTGAGATTTTGAGGACATATAATGGAACATAGTACTATAATAAGATTGTTTCTCCGAAAAGGGGATCATCCACCAAAGCACATGTGTCAACACACCACAACAAAATGGGGTGTCTGAAAGGAAGAATAGACACTTGCTTGAGGTGGTAGAATCCCTCCTTTAGGCATCCAGATGTCCCAAGTACTTGTGGGGAGAGGCACTGCTCACAGCAGTTTATCTGATCAACAGACTCCCCTCAAGGAGTATTGGGTTCAGAAAACCCTTGGAAGAACTGAAAAAGTTATTCCATGAGACCAGACTGATCCAAGATTTACTCCTTAAATTTTTTGGCTGCATTGCCTTTGCAAACACATATGGTCAAGGTAAGCTTGGCCCCATATCCACAAAATGCATGTTTGTAGGGTATTCCACTAATAAGAAGGCATATAAATGTTTTGATTTCTAAAAACAAAAAATCATTGAAACAATGGATGTCACCTTTTTTGAAACCAAAATGTATTGTAATCAGCATCATCTTCATGGGGAGTATTTGATGAACCAAGAAGATGGTGCAGATTTCCAATACAATCATTATGGGGTTGACTTATTCAGTATACCACATAATGAGGACAAATATGATGGACACAATGATGAGGACAGTGATGGCCAACTTGGGGAAAGATCACTAAGACAGATCATCAACCCCCAAACTGGAACAAAATTTCAGGGAATCACCTACTTCAAGAAGTATCCTAAATCCAAAATGGGCAGAGAGATACAGGGACTCATGCAGCTTGATCCTGAACCAGAACCACCATCTGAGCAAATGGACAATGAGAGCAGGATATCATCCCTTGAAACACATCCTCCTTCTACTCATTCATAGAAAAATCAGCAAAGCCCTGAACCTTCCATCCAATGGTCCAGTACCAAACCCAACACCAATCCCAATTCAGACCCTAACCTCCAACGCAATTTTGAAGAACCAATGCTAGTTGTTCCAATAGCCATCAGAAAACCCACTAGGGAGTGCACTAAACACCCTAGATATCCCGTTCAAAATTACCTGACCTACAAACACTTGTCTCCCATACACAAAGCCTTTGATTCTAGCATTTCAGAACACAAAATCCCAACCACCATACATGAAGCTCTAGCAATACCTGAATGGAGGACAGCTGTTCATGAGGAACTTAAAGCCTTGGTGAAATGACACTTGGGAATTGTTGGAAAGGCCTGCAGGGAAGAAGCCAGTGGGGTGTGGGTGGATATTCACCATCAAATACCGATCAGATGGAGGGATTGAAAGGTACAAGGCCAAGTTGGTGGCCAAGGGGTACAACCAAACCTATGGGATTGACTACTTTGAGACCTTCTCCCAGTTGTTAAGCTAAATACAGTGAGAATTGTGCTCTCTATGGCGGTACACTTGGATTGGCCTCTATAGCAATTGGATGTGAGAATGCCTTCCTTCATGGCAATCTGAAGGAGGAAGTCTACATGGAACTACCTCCAGTATTTGGTCAGGAGAATTTTGGGAAAGTTTGCAGACTGAGGAAGTCCTTATATGGCTTAAAACAAACCCTCGGGGCCTGGTTTGATAGATTTAGACAGTTCCTTCGAAAGGTGGGATTCAAACAAGGGCATTCTGATCATACAATTGTTGTAAGAAGAGGTGCAGGAAACATGGTTACTGTGCTAGTGGTATATGTAGATGACATAATCCTCACAGGGGATGACAATGTTTGGATAGAGCAGGCGAAGAAGAAAATGAAGGAGGAATTTGAAATAAAAGACCTAGGAAAGCTGAAATACCAACTAGGAATGGAGGTTGCAAGATCAGAGCAAGGGATGGTTGTGTCTCAAAGGAAGTATGTCCTGGACCTTCTAAAGGAGACAGGTATGATGGGACGCAAACATGCTAGTACACCCATGGAGGATAATCTGAAACTTGCCAAGAGGAAGGATGATGAAGATGAGGTGGACATGGAACAATACCAAAGACTAGTCGGAAAATTGATTTACTTGGCACACATTAGGCCAGACATCTCATATGCTGTAAGGGTAGTGAGTTAGTTCATGCATTCACCTGGCCAATCTCACTATCAGGCAGTCATGAGAATTTTGAGGTATCTAAAAGGAACAGTTGGGGAAGGGCTGTTGTTCAAAAAAAACCAAGAAAAGAAGTATAGAGGTGTTCACGGATGCAGACTGGGCTGGAGCTAAAGACAGCAGGTCAACTACATGGTACTATACCTTTGTCTGGGGTAATCTGGCAACTCGGAGAAGTAAGAAACAGACTGTGGTGGCAAGAAGCACATCAGAAGCTGAGTTTAGAGCTATGACACTTGGTATTTGTGAAGAACTATGGGCGAAGAAGGTCATGGAAGACTTAGGTCTCATTCCTGAACTGCCTCTGAAGTTGTACTGTGATAATAAAGCTGTAATTGGCATCGCAAATGACCCTATCCAAAATGATAGAACCAAACATGTTGAAGTGGACAAGCATTTTATAAAGGAGAAACTGGAAAGTGGATTTATATGTATTCCTTTCATGCCATCTGCAATTCTGGACAACAGATAGCAGTGGGCTGACCAAGTCCTTAATGAAGCAGAACTTTGAAGATTTTGTGAGCAAGTTGGGCATGATCAATATCTATGCTCAACTTGAGGGGGAGTGTTGAGAAATAAGGGTATTTTGGTCATCTTTCCAGTTTTACAGTAAATTAGGGTGAATCAGCCGGAGATTGGACTTTCCTTATTTAAATTATTCTGTTGTGATTTTATGTTATTTTGGAATTATAAATGATTGATTCTTAGAATCAAGGAATCCTAATCAATCAAAACTCTTTTCTTTTCCTATTTAAGTAAAGGCTGCTAATCATTGTAATAATCATTCGAAATATTAAAAAAAGCCTTTTCTTTTTCTGTTCTAGTCCTTTCTTATTTCTGTTAACAATATGCCTTATCTATGTCCCAATCAAAAGACAAGTGGCTGATGTCTTCACCAAAGGTATACCCAAGGCCTCTTTCCAGTTCTGCATCAGCAAGCTTGGTCTCATTGATGCCTTCCAACCAAACCTTGAGGAGGAGTATGGAAAGATGACACTGTACAGGACTGTTCATCTTTATTATTCTCTTGAGTCTTGCTTTGTAACTAATCCTAGGATCACCTCTAATCCTAGAGTATTAGTCTCTTTTTCTGCTTTATTATATTAGTTTATGGCTTTATCTTATTTTTAGTTTATAGCCGTTGGGGTTCAAGATTAGAATGGCCTGTTGTCATTCTATAAATAGCTGTAATAAGTTAATATGTAATAAACTCTTCTTATACTATCTATAGTAAGTATGGTCCTTCTATACCAAAAATGGTAGTGACCTGTGGGCTCTCCCAATTTGTTATGGTTAGCTGGTCCATTTCTTGCCACAAAGTCTTGATTTTGTTATAGTACTGGGTGATGTCAAGTGTCCCTTGACGAACCTCTTTTAAAATCATTTTAATGTTGAAAGCCTTAGTACGTTGCCACAGTTTGAGTTTGTGGCAGCACTGCATCCCACTTACCCTTCATGGTGGAATGAAATAAGAACACCTGACCTATCTCAGTTTTTATGGAATTGATCAACCATGACATGATCATGGCATTTTCTGTGATCCACACATTATAAGCTTTGGTTTCCGAGACAACTGGAGCTCTGTTAGTGCTATTAGTTATCCCAACTTGCCGCTTCCCATAGCAAACATCTTCATGGATTGAGACAATTGTAAGTAATTCAATCCATTCTATTTCAGAGTTGTGATTTGAAGATTAAGGTTGTCACTCATGGATGAAACACGAGTGATTACAGTGCTGGTGGTAGAGTTCGAATTCTAGTTGCATTTGTCACATGTTTATCGGTTAATAATTTATGCGTTTAATGTGCTCTCATACCATAAACACAGTAAATTCAGGAATAGGCTGAGAGAAGAATTACTTTCTTATCATTGAATGGAGGACTAAGGCGTCTTTTATTCAATACCAACAACCCAATCCGTGATGGATTCTAACAACTTTAACAAATTGAGATGCACACCTTTCTCTGTCTATATAAACATGTAACAAATATTTAACCTATTCCTAACAGCTGTGTGCACGTTATACTACCAACAAACATATTACAATAACTAACAAATAATATTTTAATTCTTTCTACAGTTATATACAAGGGCTTAGCAGTCTCGTCACATTTTATGTCATTAGGCACCCTTATGATTGTCTTGATGCATATAACGTAACCCCTTGGTGTTATTGTTGTGAAAGTGTGGCGGTTCTTTTCTTTTACTTTTTCCCCTTGGCTTTATCATTGTGAGCTCGTTTGTATGTTTAATGACCTCTTTTCAGGCCATTTCTGAGTATAATGAGATGCTGGCTATCAATTTTTTACACAAGATATTAAGTGACTTCCGGGACCTCTCATATGGGGATACTGTACTGGTAAAGTACCTTAAAACACAATATTAACTTACATGTGTTTTTTTGTGAAATTTCTGTGGTTGTTTAATTTCAATTACCATTTCATACAACTTAGTGTTTAGTGTTTCATTATGTGTGTCAATATTTGTTGAAAGCAAAAGCCATGCGAAGTAACCGTCTCTAATAGGGCTTGTGAATGTCAATTATTATTTAAAGCACTATCAGACTTGCTTTTATATTATCTGTTTATGAACATGTTTGGTGATTTTTGTAACTAACTACTGTTTAGTGTTTGTCTACTCAGCGTCTTCAGAATCCTTGGTGATAAAACTACTTTTTCTTTGATGATCATATTAAACAGACAATAGTGTAGCCATTGACATCAAGCTCAAACTTCTCCCTTGCGCCCCCATGGACAGGATTTATTTGATTATTATGAACAAATCTAATGACCTTCTTGACTGGGTCCAGAATCCTTGCAATTGGGGATATACGTAAGTAGACTTTAGGTAACGGCAATTGAGTCTGCTGATATTAAGAACACACGGGAAGACAAGTACTGCAGGCTTCCCATTTCTTAATTAGGGATGCTGCCATGCTGGATCGATTTGCCTTTAATTATGGGTAGCAATTATGTGAAAAGTGATGCGATGATGTAGTCAGCCTACCAACAGGGGTTTGGTGGTGTGGTATTTGGGGGGGGGGGGGGGGGGGGGATGGGGTTCTTCTTGGCTTTGTATCAGGATAAAATTGAAATTCAGTTTGACTTGAAGATGTTTGGGAGAATTGTTATTGTTCACGGAAATCTCCAGTGGGGTAATAAAGTTTGTACAATATTCGGGGGAATAAAAAGCAATCGATTCCTCTTTAGGTGCAGTTTTTAATTTAGAATGTAATGAATGGGTTATTGTTTACTTATCAGCCAACTAAGGCCAAAAAAGATTGTTATGATAGCCGCAGTGGAGTGGACGATCTGAACCTGCATATAAAATTTATTTGCTGAAAAAGTAAACTGTCTATGTTTCTGAAGTTAACATCTTCCTGTAGAATGCCATAAGCATCATGAAGAATTTAGTAGTATGTTTATTGCAATGACGATTGGTTTCTGATTGCAGATAGCAATTATTGCATTTCGCCACCTGCTCTCCAGGAATATCATGCCTAATGAGCTTAAGGTTGTGTTATTGTCTAAGAATGCGGTTGCATTTGTTGATTTTAAATTGGCCATTTCTTCAACTATTCTTGATAATTGGTGATCACAAATGTGTCAATTGTTCGGTTAATTGACCAGGTTGATTGTGTTGACTTGGTACCATCTTTATGTGCATTTTTTCCTACATTTCCTATTAGCTCGATAAGCATCGTTCTTTCTTCAGATTCTTGTTGCGGGAAGGGACAACCTGACCACTATGTCATTGCCGATCGACAAAACGAAAACATTCTTGGATGTAAGCCATGGGGTCACCAAAAGCGAAAGTATGACTTCTTGATGACGCCCAATATTTTGCTTAATTATTCCTTTTTTTAAATTTTTTTTTGGTTTACTTTATTCTGGATTAGAGCATTAATAGGCACTTCGTTATTTTGACATTTTCTTTTTAGTTGTTTTTCCCCAAATACAACTGCAGCTTAATCTATGGTTGGTTTAATGTATTTTTTTCTGATGTATGGCCAAGAAAGAGGAGGTAGGATGGGTCGGCATTTCAGATACACTGTAGGAATGTAGATATTTTTAGATTAGCATTGTGTTTCAGCATGTGTAAAATGTGGGTGTGGACATGAGTTGTAAAATCCCAAGATATAAGGTATTTTGTTCATTTGGTCATAGTTGTTAAAGTAATAACACGGTAATACAAACAAGGATCGACTGAATTGATCCCTTTCACTTTATTTATTTCTTTATGTAGAGTACTCAGACAAACCCAAAACCTGAAAGACAAGACACCCCGACTTATAACAAATTGGGCTTTACAGACGGCCATACACAACAAAATACTAACGATTACATAATACTTTAACACTAACATGCCCAACTTGGAACGAATAAACTTTAGACGACTTCCATCCAATGCCTTTGTGAACACCGAACGGAGTACAAAATTCTTCAGCCATAACTTTTTCTCTAATAAAGTGACAATGCCACCTCAATATGCTTTGTTCCCTCATGAAACGATGGATCAGAGGCAATGTAAATTGCTGCTTGATTGTCAAAGTACAATGGTATAGGACTGTTAATAGGAAACCCAATCTCTGTTAGAAACGTGTTAAGCCATGACTCTATACTCAACTTCTGCACTGGACCTTGACACCACCGTCTGCTTCTTACTCTTTCATGTTATTAAGTTCCTACCTAGGAATGTGCAATACCATGTAGTAGACTTTCTATCTGATGATTATCCTGCCCAATCAACATCAGTGTATCCTTCAACTTGTATGTGACCATTGGTCTAAACATAACTCCAAGGCCTGGATTCCGTTTTAAATACCTCCTAATCCACATAACAACTCCAAATGGGGCTTCCATGGACACTCACAACCCCCATATCATACGAAATATCTGGTCTAACAATAGTCAAATAAGTGAGTTTGTTAACAAATCATCTATATTGCCTCGGATTCTCCGAGATTTCACCCACTGTTTTCTATAATTTTACATTTGGATCCTAGGATGCACGAGTACGAATACATGATACACGATTTAAAAAAATATAGGATACAGATACAAGGGGTGTATTTGTAAGTAATAAAATATAAGGACTCAACTGTTGAAAGATGTGTTAAGCATCTGTTCTTTAGCTTCCTAGGTGTTCTAATCTTGACGTAGTGATGTGAAATTGTTTTATTGTTAACTCAAGGGAAGAAGCCGACACAAATGCTTCTTCCTAGAACACTGAACCCTCTATCATGCCACTCTCAAGTCACGAGCCCAATAGTGACAACTTCCTGCAATGGGGTAGATCAGTTAGGCTCTTCATTACTGGCAGAGGTAAAGAAGAGTACCTAACTGGAGAGAGAGCAAAGCACCAAAGGCTGATGAACCTTCCTATAAAAAATGGAGGGTTGAAAACAGTCTGGTTATGTCCATTCTCCTAGGATCTATAACCCCTGCAACAACAGAGAACTGAGAAGTGAGAACTTCATTCTCTATGACACTGCTGAGGAAATCTGGATGACAACAAGTGAGCTGTATTCCTAGAAAGATAACACCTAAAAAATCTATGAATTTGAGGATAAACTGCAAGACATGCTGTGTTACAGACTTCTACAGTCTACTGTCTAGCCAGAAAGACATTCTTTACATCTGATTGGTATAATGACCGACTAAGAATTGTAGGAATGGAAATCAAGATATGAATAGATGGCATTTTGGCCACCGGATAAAATGGTTCGTCATAATCAATACCTATGTCTGAGTGTAGCCTGGCTTTAAAACGCTCAACTGTCCCATCTGGATTGTTGACCGTATAAACCCATCTGCAACCAACAATCTATTTCCTGGTGGTGGTGGTACCGACTCCCTTGTACTATTTCCTGGAGAGCATCCATTTTCTCTTCCATGGGCTTCTTCCGTCTGTCATTAGATAGTGCTTCCTACAAGTTTCAGGGAACAGAGACACTAGAAAGACTACTCAAAAAGGTTCCAAGTTCAAACGCATTGCCTGCCGGAAGTACGCTGTTTGTGAAAGAAAAACTCAACCATGGTTTCTGTAAAAAGAAGAAAAAATAGGCCACGACAGCTGGGTATGATAGATGAAGTAGTGATCCCCCAGGACACTTTAAATGTATCACATACCAGCCTAACCAGAATTCCTGAGAAATAGAAAAAAATGATTTATGCTCCCGAAGGTTATATGATTGTATGCTCTGACAAGAATTGGCTAGTGTTGACGTAAGCATATACTTGGTTTACAGGCTGGTTTTACGACATGGGAATTGATTTATTTTTGCAGGCATCGATCGCTGGTCTTTGTCTTCTGCCGTCTCTTTACTGCAAGACAACGGTATAATTTCTTACCATTCTTTACTTTTTCAGGTCTATTCTTTTTATATCCTTTCCAAATGATACTGGGTATGGTTGAGAAATGTAGTATAACAGAAATTGGCTTTTACCAAAGAAGGGGAAAATGAACTAACTCCTATTTCTATTTTGCACCAGGAATGGGGAGTTTGGAAACTAGTGACACTTGCGTTGGTCGCCATTATGGAAATGGTAGTGCACTTCACTGTTTTGAATATTAGAAAAGATAGCAAAAAAAGTTTACTTTAACCTAATTGAAGTTGTTTCATATCTTTTCCTGACTGATTCTGTTTGATCTGAATCTCCTGTTGAAGTAAATGAAACCGGATATCACCGTAGGACCCATATATTTTATGATGGCCAGTCGGTGCAAATAGGTAGGCACATAAATTGTGGTAACCTGTGTATCTATTTTTTCTTTCTTTTCAGGAATTTTTTTGGTATGCCTCATTTTGGTTTTATTTCTACCTTTGCGGTTCTTTAACAATTTTTTTTGTAATGCAGTAAAATCCTCTGGAACATCATGGATTGCTGTCCAGGGACAGGAGGCGTTGTGCCTTGTGAACTGTGGCACAGCTCTGGTTAACAACTAGCTCCATATCTTGTTTTTTAAAACTGATTTTCTGCTTCCTTTGTCAGAGGCATATTATGCCCCTGTTAAATATGCATTCAATTGTTAAGTGTAACTCAAATTACTTCCACGAAATGAACAGGAGAAGCTTGAGAAGCCAGACCTCATCAAATTCTTCAACAACCCATTCTTTGATACGAAGGCTGTAGGTTGTCACTTCTTCTGCTCTTCTTGGTGTTTTTATTTATTGTCTATTAAAGTTTACACATGATAGTAAAGCATGGGATCAGATGTCTTGACCCTTCCTCCTTTTTATCATTTATTCGGTAATTGGATTTGGCCTAGTGGTATTGGTCATTGCACTTCCTGGTGAGATCCCCGCCCCCAATATAATAAAAATCCCCTTTCCCCTTTTCCAATTTAAAAAAAAAAAAATCATTCATTAAATGGAGTAGAGTACAAGAGTATAAGTACATTGGATCTCTTTCCCTGACTGTCTGACTGTAAGATCTGTTTACCACGCGAATGGGAAGAAGAGAGTAAACATTCTGTCTTTGATGCTTTCAAAGTTATCTCTTGGAGTTTTCCTTTGTGAAGAACCATTTTGTAGACATAAGCTGCTGGACAGCTTGTGAGGTGTAGATGACCTGGAAAAGCTATAAATTGGCAGACCTATGCCGTTTTCAATGGAATGAATGTTTAGGCGAACAGATTAAAAAAATGGCAAGAAACATGCTGGATATTAGATCCGACTGCTCTATTTTTGTTAATGCATATCGCATGCACAAACATTTATACGGGCTTTTGAGTTGCTTCGAGTCAAAGGCGTCTAATTTGAGAGAAGATATATCAGTATGGTAGATATCACTAGAAAAGCTATTTCTTACTCTTTGGGTAGTTAAACTCAGATGCAACTGTTCATGGTAGACTCCTTAAAGTCTGATTGCCCTCTTGGATTAGTTATTCATTCAATTTTTTTAGTTGCTCCATTATTAGGGAAAAAATGCTTACAGAGAAAGGAGATAATGTCTTTTGGTTGTAGATTTTTTCTTCGTATGTTTCGCAAACCTATGTGCTCTATAAGGCAATTCTACTGATTGTCACGTTGGTCACCTTTTTGTAAAAATATTACGCAGTTTCTGTCGCTTTAGGGAGCAATGATGTGCAGGGTGGAAGCGGTACTGGGGTACGTGGCTATTATCAATCTTTTCAAATATCTTTTTGCTCCTTTTCGACATGATTGTTAGAAATAGAAACAGTTCTACAGTTTGTTAGTGTTGACAAATAAAGCTAGAACAACCAGTGAAAACCGCTAGTATACAGTGAAAACAACCAACGGCTAATATACAGTTCTACATTTCTAACGGCTAGTGTACAGTGAAAACAGCAACAAAAAAAGGCCTGGGATTAACCACAGAGCAAAACTAAATTAAACAAGGACCTAATTAGTATTCCCTCCGTCTCAAAATGTTTGGGACATTTCCTTTTTTAGCTGCTTAGAAAATCTAATTAATCCTTGGAATTTCGTTAATTGATGTAATATTATTAGGGTTATGATAAAGTGAAACTTAAAGTATATAAATGTAAAAAGTATTAGATCATTTGATGAAATTCGAAGGATTAATTAGACTTTTCTTTGAAAAGTCAAACGTCCCAAACATTTTGAGACGGAGGGAGTATTACAGTAGAAAATCAGGACCATAAAATCAACACTCTTCCTCAAGGTTGGTTGTGTATAGAGAGGAACTACCAAGCTTGCCATTAATCTGCAGGAATTGAGCAATAGAACTTCTTTTGGTGATGATATCAGCCATTGGATTCTGAGAAGGGACAAAGGAGATCTGAATCTCTTTATTTTCAACCTTCTCTTTGATGAAGTGCCTATCTATATCAATATGCTTTGACTTGTCATGATGAACAGGGTTCTCTGACATGTTTATAGCAGATTTGTTGTCACAGAACAACTGAGTAGGTAGCTTTGTTGGTGCTTGAATTTCAGAAAGAATCTTCCCAAGCCAAATGCCTTCACAGATACCGAAAGATAAAGCCCCAAGTTCAGCTTCTACACTTCTTCTAGCTACTACTGGCTGCTTTTTACTCCGCCAAGTTGTTAGGTTACCCCAAATATAGGAACAATACCCAGTTGTAGATCTCTTATCCACTATAGAACTTGCCCAATCAGCATTTGTGTAGATATGCCGTTCTCTGTTCTCATTCTTAGTGAAGAGGAGGCCTTGATCTGGAGTTCCTTTTAGGTATCTCAGAGTCCTATGTACAACTTGTTGGTGTTCTACACAGCGCTTGTGCATGAACTTGCTCACAAGGCTTATAACAAAGCAAATGTCAGGTCTAGTGTGGGAAAGAAAATGAGTTTCCCCACTAATCTCTGATATCTCCCAACATCAACATAGTCTTGTGACCCTTCCTTGATGAATTTCTGATTAGGCTCTATAGGAGAAGAGGCAGGTTTGCAATCCCAATGCCAGTTTCGTCAAGAAGATCCAAGATGCATCTCCTTCATGAGATATGAATCCTTGCAGCAGTCTTTGAAATTTCCATGCCTAAAAGTATTTCAACTGCCCTAAGTATTTAACTTCAAAATCTCTTGGAATAGATTGTTTGAGGTTCAGAATTTCATCCAAATCATCACCAGTGATGATTATAACATCAACATAGACAATTAGGATCACGTTCTTTCCATTACCCCAGAATTTGGTGAACATAATGTGATCTGAGTGACATTGCTGGTATCCATATGTTTTGACAGGATTGGAAAATCCGCTGCCCTAGGGGACTGTTTTAGTCCATGCAGTGCTTTTCTAAGTTTACACACAAGATTTCCTTTTTCTGGGGTCTCATATCCAGGGGAATCTTCATGTAAACATCCTCATTTAGTTCTCCGTTTAAATGGCATTCTTCACGTCTAATTGGAAGAGAGGCCAACCAAGATTTACAGCAATGGACAAGAGAACTCTGATGATGTTGAGTTTAGCAATAGGGGCAAAGGTTTCCTGGTAGTCAATGCCATAGGTTTGGGTGTACCCTTAGGCGACTATCCTTGACTTATGCCTGCTGATAGATCCATCAGAATTGTACTTGTTAGTGAAAATCAACCTACAACCCACCACCTTTTTTCCCGTAGGGAGGTGGGTGATATCCAAGTGTTGTTATTGTGAAGAGCCTCAAGTTCTTCAGTAACAACTTGTTTCCATTCAGGACTTTCAAGGGCTGCCTGAATGTTACAAGGAACATATTGACTATTCAGATTGTTCATTAGGGATTAGGGATTGGTATGCTTCTGACAAGTTATACAAGTTATACGAGGGAAACCTTGTACAAGTTCTTGTTCCTTTTCTTATAGCAAATTGGCCTCTCATCTAAAGGTTCCCCATGAGTGATTTCATCATGTTCATAACTTTGATACTATGGATCTAGACTTTAAGAATCAAGAGGTCTCACAGACTCCTTGTGCTTTCTGGAATAAACCAGTTTCATAGGAGGTCTTTCACATTGAGACCCCTGTTCTGGTCCAAAAGGATATCTAGTAATCCATATATCAGAGGTATTCAGTTCTTCTGATGTAGGGATCTGAGTTTCATATTCCACAGAAGGATCTTGTGGAATTTCCAGATTCCATCCTTGAGAGAAAGTCATAAAATTATTCTCATTGTTCCTATGTGTACCGTAATAGGGTTTGAACTCAAGGAAAGTGATATCAAGAGTGTTATAGAACTTCCTTGTGGAAGGACAATAACATTTATACTCTCTTTGTCTAGGAGAATACCCAATGAGAAAGTGCACTTTATAGCCGTTGGATCTAATTTATCCTGTGATGATTATGGACGATTATGGACAAACACAGTGCTCCCAAACACTTTAGGATCAAGGTTTTGAGTTAAATGACAGTTAGGATAGATACTCTTAAACACACCAATTGGCGTTTTGAGCTGAATAACCCTTGAGGGCATTTTGTCAATAAGGTAAGTGGTTGTCAAGACAACTTCTCCCCATAGAAACTGGGGACATTCATGGCAAATATCAGAGCTCTAGCAGTACCAAGTAAGTGCTTGTTCTTCCTCTCAACAATACCATTTTGCTGAAGGGTGTCAACACGGGAGCTTATATGAACAATGCCTTTCTCTCTCATGAATATCCCAAGGGTTTTTTCAAAGTATTTTGACCCATTGTCAGATTTCAAAACCTTGATATTAGTGTCAAATTGAGTATGGACCATGTAGAAATTTATAAAGATCATACCAGTTTTAGACTTCTCTTTCATCAGAAAAACCCAAGTAACCCTAGTGTGATCATCAATAAAGGTGATGAACCACCTAGTACCGGTGAAGGCTTAGGTCCCCAAATATCACTATGTATTAGGGCAAAAGGCTTAGGTGGTTGATAGTTTTTCTGGGGAAAGTTAGTCCTGGTGTGCTTAGCAAGACAACATATTTCACAATCAAAATCACTAGGTTTTTTATTGATAAACAGACCAGGAAGTAATTTTTTCATGTAAACAAAATTTTGATGTCTAAATCTATAGTGTCACAGCATTACATTTTCACTACTTGTACTAGAACTAAGGCATCCAGAAGGTTCTTTTTCTGAGCGATCATCATTCCCAGACATGAGATAAAGACCATAATTGGTCTTAGCATTGCCAATCATCTTCCCAGTTTCGGAGTCCTGAAATCACAGGATTTGTGGAAAAAAATTAACCACCATATTGTGTTGTTGTGCTAATCTGTTTACAGATATCTGATTGCATGACAACTTTGGTACAAAAAGAACATCTTTGAGACATATGCCCTTTATGTTGATGGTTCCCATGCCCTCTACTTTATAGGTAGAACCATTAGCAATTCTGACATCTCCCTTGTGTACAAGGATGAATGGAGGAGAATAGAGACTTGTCCCCAGTCATTTGTTCTAATGCACCAGAATCAATGATCCATTGGTGCTGAACATGAGATTTAAAGGTCTAAGAAGTAATACCTGTCTGTGCAACAGATGTAGTGGATACCACAGACTGATTTCCAGAACTGGAGTCTGGGTGGAAGAACCTTTTTAAAGCTTCTATCTGCTCTTGAAAAAACTTCTCTTTGAACAGACAGATTTGCTTGAGGCTCCCTCCCATTGCGAGGTCTGGGTTTCCAGTCTGCTGGTTTCCCATGTAATTTCCAGCAGGTATCTTTGATGTGCCCTTGTTTCCTGCAATGATCACACCAAGGCCTTTCATTCTTTCCTTTGTTAGATTGAAGAGACTTTGAGGTGAGTGTAGAAGTGTGTTGATGAGTGATCTGAGGTATCCCCGCCAGCTTGAGTGCTGCCTAGCATGAGTTTCCTCCTGCTTTCCTCATGTTTGGCCTCTGCAAAAGCAACTTTCAGAGTTGGGAGAGGGGATCTGCCAAGAACTCTTCCCCTGACATCATCCAAATCTGGGTTGAGCCCATCAGAAAGGAGTAAACTCTGTATTTAAGGTGTATCACCAGTTAGATGTCCCTCTTTGCGCCTTCCAGACACATACATGAGCGGAGATCTGGACCACAAATGGTAATTGTTTCCGTTGAATTGTGGTTTGTGAGAAGGTGACTGTTAGTATCACTCCCTCCCTGAATGATATTTGTTCCCTCAGAGTGTGGAACAACATCGGTGGAGGTTGATTTCTCAATTGAAGACATTTTCCGGTTTTTGAAAAAAATCTCAGAAAATTTTGAATTTTTAATCTCGATTTGGATCAATGCTCTGATACCGTGTAGGAATTAGCAGAAGAAATGAGGAGAAAAAGAAAGTTTATTGATGTAATAACTTCGTGTAGTACAACTACAAGAGAAAAAGACTAAAATAGGACTAAGAATGTACTAATAAAGCATAAAGCATCCCAACGGACACCGTACAGTGAAATGCCAAAAAAAGGGAATTTAAACAAGGACCTAATTAAGATTATACAAGTAAATTAGGACCATAAAATCAACACTTTTTTTATCAGAGACTTCCCATCTGCACGTGATTCATATTTAGTAGGCTTTCTGACCTCTCTAATAAACTCATCCAATGTGTGAGCCATACTTACCGGCGGTCTATTGCCGCAGCCTTCGGCGTTCGGCTTCAGGTAGCAGCAGCGTTTTCACTTTTTTTTTTTTTTTTTTAAATCGTTTTTTACACATGATTGTGTTAAGTAGTTTATTATTTATGTGATTATGGAGTTTTTCAGCAGCAGCCTTTTCCCGGTTTTTTTATTTTTTTTTATTTTTTACACATGATTGTGTTAAGTAGTTTATTATTTATGTGATTATGGAGTTGAAAAACATGTTTATAATTTCTTTTACTGAAAGTATGACTGTATGAATTGAATCATTGTCAAAAACTCAAAGTAGTGATCTTTGTTTGTTTGATTTTCTAAAACTTTAAGTAGTGAACTAGTGATCTTTGTTTGTTAGTACTTAGTAGTCTATGGATTTGATGTGTTTTATTTGTGTATGTGGCAGTTTATTACTTTATTTGCCATGAAAAGTTTTAAGGCTCCAAATAGAATGTAAAGTTATAGTGTTAAATTGTTAATGTTATCATTGTTATGGACCTTATGGTTAATCATTTACTTGGTACTTGGTAGTTTAGTTCAGTTACTTACTAATAAATAACAATTTGACCACTTCCATTTTCTTCACAATGTTGGTACTTGGTACTTGTTGGTAGATAAGATATGGTCAGGGAAGAGCAATCATCCGATTCATCCGCAAAGCAAATAGAAAGGATATTGGTTGGAAATATGCATATTTGAAAAATATTAAAGATAGAAACTCGGTTACATGCAAGTTTTGTGATAAAACTACGAATGGAGGCATCTCTCGCCATAAGAAACATCTAGTTGGCGGTGTGGGTCTTGGTGTTACAAAATGCACCAAGTGTCCATCGATGTTCGAGAAGAGATAATGCAAAGTATGGTGGAAAGAAAGAATGAAAAGGAAAAAGCATTGGAAGAACAATATGCCCTCAAAAGAAAGGCTAACTTTTTTGATGATTCGGATGATGAAGAAGATGCGGTAGATGTGCAAGAATGTGGTATTGGTGGTAGTAGACATAAAACCACCCAAGCAAAGTCTAATAAAAAAGGTCCAATGGACCTTTTCGTTACTAAAAAGAAAGCACATGCGACGGCAAGACAAACAAGCATAGTAGATGCTTATGACAAAGAAGCAAGAAAAAGAGTTTGCCGAGATATCTGTCGCTTCCTTTATCATGGTATGATCCCTTTTAATGTTTTAAATTTGGAGGCTTTCAAGAAAATGGTGCGATCCATTGGTGAGTATGGGCCTAATTTGAAGACACCATCATGTCATGAAGCGAGGGTACCTTTCCTTAACGATGAAGTTCAATATACAAAGGATTTATTGAAAGAGAATGTAAGTGAAACTGAAAAGTATGGTTGTTCAATTCTATCTGATGGATGGTCTGATAGGAGGGGTAGAACATTGATCAACATCATAGTTAATAATGCCAAAGGGTCGATGTTCATGGAGTCCTTTGATGCTTCCAACACTGTCAAGTCAGGGACTTTGCTCTTTCATTTTCTTGATGATTTTGTGGAGCGTGTTGGAGAAAAGAATGTGCTGCAAGTGGTCACGGATAATGGCGGCAATTATGTCTTAGCTGGTATATTTTTTAATTTCTTTAGTTACTTTACTTACTTACTTTCTTTTGGACCCCGTGTGCTGCTCATTCCATAGATTTGATGTTGGAAAATATTGGTAAAATACCAATTATAAACAAGACCATAACTAGAGCGGGTGCTCTAGTTACTTTTACTTATGGTCATCCAAGTGTTTTGGCATTGATGAGAACATTCACCAACGATAGGGAGTTGGCCAAACATGGAATTACCCGTTTTGCTACAAACTTTCTTACTTTACAAAGCCTTCAAAGACAGCGACGGGATCTGAGGAAAATGTTTGTATCTGAAGAATGGTCAAAAAACATGTGGTCCAAAGATAGTAGGGGCAAGGCGATAAGGGATACCGTGTTTCAGATTTCTTTTTGGAATAATGTGACCTACATCTTAAAATTGATGGCCCCGTTGGTGACGGTTCTTCGCATTGCTGATAATGAAAAGACGCCTTCTATGGGTTATATTTATGAAGCAATGGATAGAGCCAAAGAAGCAATTCTTAAGTCCTTCAACAATGACCCGGACAAATGTCAACAAGCTTTGGACATTATTGATCGAAGGTGGGATGATCAACTTCATCATCCATTACATGCTGCGGGTTATTATTTTAACCCCTTTTTTTACTATCATAATCCGGAAATTGAAAGCGACACAGAAGTCATGGAAGGGGTCTTTAAATGCTTTGATAGATTGATTGATAACGAAGAACTTCAAAACAAGATCATGGGAGAATTGGCATCATATAAATTAGCAGAATCATTTTTTGGATCCCAAATGGCTATTCGAGCAAGGAATAAGGGCGAGGATGAGGATAGGATGACACCCGGTCGGTAACCATTTTTTTCTTTAAATCTTTTAGTAAAACTTTACTCCAAATCTCCAATGCCAAGAAGACTAATGCATTTTTTTTCAAATAGCAATGGTGGCTTACATTTGGTGTTGGTGCACCAAATTTGCAAAAGTTTGCTATCCGGATTCTAAACCTCATCGCTAGTGCATCAAGTTGCGAAAGGAATTGGAGCATTTTTGAGCATGTGAGTAGATGGTTGTAAACATGTAATTTTTTACCAATTAAAGTTTACATACTCACTTTAATAAATGTGACACAGATTCATTCAAAGAAAAGGAGCAGGCTTAGACACAATAGATTACGGGATTTGGTGTACGTGAAGTACAACCAAATGTTCAAAATTAATGCTGCAAGCATGCGGAAAAGGGATCCAATAAAGTTGAGGAACATTGATGACAGTAATGATGAGTGGATGACTGGAGATGCAGGAAATGAAAATATTCTTGATGATGAAGCTGGAGGAGATGGATTGACTTTGAGGGATTTTGTGGAGGCTTCAGGGATTGAAGAAGAAGAAAGACAAACTCGGAGTCGGAGTCGGGGTAAACAACCGGCTTCAAAACGCACCTCTGCTTCTGCTTCATCATCCAAAGGCAAAGGCAAAGGCAAAAGAGGAGGCCGAGTTTCCCGATCACAACTACAACTAGTGGATGAAGAGAGTGAAGAAGAATTTGAAGATTATGATACTGAAGATGATATACAAGATCATCTTGATGTTGACCCATTTGTTTCGGATGATGATGACACTGACATTGATGAAAGAGTGGATGGGGAGAATAGTGATGAGGGGACGGGACCGATGGAGCTTGTTAGTGATCATGATGAGTGATGACCGATGATTCCTTGAAAGTTGAAACTTGTTTTTCCTAATGGCTAATGCCTATCTTTTATGTCATTTTGTGAACTCTAGTACTAGTATTAGTCTATTAGATTCGTTTAAAACTTTTGAAACCGGAAACCTTTTGGTTGATTGGTTAACTATAGTTTATCGGTATTCGGTAGTACTTGTTTTGTGTGTTAAAAGTTTAAAACATGTTTAGATGACATTATGTGATCTTGTTTGTTGACTTTTATATATGTTATAATCTAAAGGGCCAAAAAACGACTTTATTGCACGCCTTGCATGCATGGCGGCGCCATGGCGTGGGGCGCCCATGCCACGCCTCAGCCCCGCCTCACGCTTTTACAAGTATGTGTGTGAGCACTCTATCCGTGATCTTATCGTTATTCTCGAAACTATACTTAATTCCTTAATGTTGTCATGTGTGGTTTTTCTTTTCCTTGTACTTGGTTTCCTCTACACTTGTGAGCTCATCTCCATTGCTTTGGTCTCAACAGGTTTCAATTGCTGACGATAATGAGAAAAGTGCAGTGAACTTTTTAGTGAAGAAAACCAGCACGTGCTCGAACTTCACTTATAAGGAAACTATACAGGTAAATAACTTTTGAGCTTCTGCGAGTTCTGTGGTTGTGTAATTTGAACTACCATTTGATACAACTCATAATTACTTAATGGTTCAATACGTGTGTCCATAGTTTTAGAAGCCAAAAAGGCAAGCGAAGCAACGTCTAAGAGGCTTCCAAATTCAACTCATTATTTAATGCTTATGAATTTTATTTTATTTATTTATTTATTATTATTATTATTATTATTTTTTACCGGTGCATTTTCATTCCCTTAAAAAAGGGGTTCTATTGGCACCCCCAATTTACTACTGGCACCCCTATTACTCCCGGCACCACAAAAAATTACTTTGGCACCTGGTGATTTTTTATAAAGGGAACGTCAGTCACCCTGGTGTTCCTTGTTGAACACCAAAGTCAGTCACACTGGTGTTCCTTGTTGAACACCTCCCTATATAAAAAGTGTTAAAACTTAGAAACGTCAATCCATGACTTTCCACTGGTGTTCCTTGTGGCACACCAACGTCAGTGTCACTGACGTTGGTGTTCAACAAGGAACACCAATGTGACTGACGTTTTTTTCATCCGAAAAAATAATCAAAAAATGGGTGCCGGAAGTAAAAACGGGGGTGCTAATAGAACCCACCTTAAAAAATTGGAAGATTACACAGCAGAATTACAGCAATACAATGTAACAGACAGAAACCAAAGCACTGCAGCAGCTAACATCTGCTGAACACTATAGGATCTAAAACACAAGATACCTGTAGCTCCCGGTTTGATGTGGTCTTCTTCGCGCCTCTCCAGTCACACACGCTATCATTTGAGTCAAAAACCCTTGCTAACTGCTCCCCCACCCCCACTGTGTTGATGGGTCTACTTATTGCCTTTCTTGCCAAATGTAGTAGGCTTCATTGAAGGGAATTGAGAACAAATTTTCACTTCACTTCAATACGTTTGCAGTACATATTTATTCACAAATTTAATATTCTAGAGTTGAATTAGTATCTAATCAGATCCCTCGGGGAATCAGGGCCTGCCTATTTAAAATTAGACATGTGCACAATTCAAAATATTTCCCTAAAATCCAAGATTTCATTCTACCCTATCAATGTTACAATCATGTGCTTTCCACAATCCCTCAAGCTGGTCCGTAAATATCAACAAACTCAGGTTGTCTCAACAAAACTCGAACGTGTTTTGAGTAAGCCCTCTTAGTGATCCCTACTTTTTTGTTCACTGCTTTATATGGAGATTACAAAACAATTAGAAAAGGATTCTCCGGAACTTGCCAATGAGGCATTGGCTAAGTGGTCAACTCTTAGGCACCGTGACCAAGCCAGACAACTCTTTGGTGAACACATCTACCAATTGCTCTCCCGAGCGCACAAATGGAATGCAAATTTCGTCATCCACGATCTTTTCTATGACAAAGCGACTTCAATGTGTTGTATTCTCTCATTAAACACTAGGTTTGAAGAAATGTAGATTAATGCTTGGTTACTGGAGTAGGCCTTTTGCGTTGAAATCCAATCTTCGCAAAAAAAAAGTGTTTGATCCAATACACATGAATGCCATAGCCTTGTATTCTGCTTTGGAACTGGACCTTGATACAACATTCTGTTTACTCTTCCACGTTATCAGACTCCCACCTAGGAACGTATAATAGCCCGTGGTAGATCTATCCGATAATGATCCAGCCCAATCAACATCAATGTACCTATCAACTCGTAGGTTTCCATTTGATCTAAAATTATGTCGAGCCCTAGACTCTGTTTTAGATACCTCAAGATTCGAATCACTTCATCCCAATGTGGCTTCCTTGGACATTCTAAGATTGACTTATCACATTGACTGCATAAGAGATGTGTAGTCTTGTAATGGTCAAGTAATTCAGTTTACTACCCAATCTTCTGTATTGTATTATCAAGAACTTCACCTTTATGTTTGAGCAAATTTTGATTTGGATCGGGACTTAGGCTGAGCTTGGGTTGGGTTTGGGTTGTTTTTTTCCCATAGCTGGTTGGGTTGGATCGGATTTTTAAACCCCAAACCAACCCAAATCACTTGGAAAACCAATGGTTTGGGTGGAACCAATTTCGGTTTGGGGCTAGTTTTGATGAATTATCTTTTTGAATGCAAAAAAAATAAATCACATAGCATATACTATAACAAATATTACATGATCCCCGATAAATGACTAGTTTACATCATTTTATACTAAAACTCCTTCCGTCCCACAATATAGGGGCTTTTGGAATTTACACGGTTTAAGAAAATTAATAATGAGTTGTTTTTTAAAATTTCAAGATAAAATATTGTATTGTATTTTGGGATTGACCTATAGTATTGCATTGTTTAATGTGAAACTTAAAACAATGCATTTAATATTAAATTGGGATGTGAGAATGCCTTATATTGTGGGACAAAGCCAAAAAGCTAAAAGACCCTATATTACGGGACGGAGGGAGTACAAAAGAAGAAATCCTGTTGTAAAGAGAGGGAAAAGAGACCTTTTAGTTTTAATCAAAGGCTTTCTCAATTTTATTCATCACAGAGTGGGCTGATTTATACAATCACTTAAACCCTAATTACTCCTAGAATTTAGGAAACCTGTCCATTCAGGACTCTGTACACGCAGCCAACTACATAAGCGTGTAAACCCTAATAAAGACGACAACAGCCTTATAATCCGGCATATGAAGGAATAATAATAATAATAATAATAATAATAAATAATCCAAAATATACTCCTTCCCACACTCCTCCTCAAGTTGGGGAAAAGATATCTATCAGGCCCAACTTGCTTACAAAATAATCAAACTCTCCCCTTCCCAAGGCTTTAGTCAATCCATCTACAATTTGCTGGTGTTGTAAAACATAGTATAAGAAAATAGGTTTCGAATGAATACCCCTCTCAACACTTTATTACTTTATATAGAGACCATTACAAGACAATGACTTGCTGACCAAGTTATTCAGCCGACTTCTACCGACAAACCCTAGCCGACTCATAATATAGGAAAAGACAACAAAGACCTTCTAATAATAATATAATAATCTCCAACAGCTGGGTAGAGGGTAGAAAGGGTACACAGAATATCCCATTTTCCAGCTTATCCTTAATGAAGTGCCTATCAATCTCACTGGAATGGACTTTCAAGAAATTTTGTCCAAGCTTGGCATGGTTGATCCCCATTCACCATCTTGAGAGGGAGTGTGATAATTCCCCGTTTTTTTTTACTAGTTTGTATCCCTCTCTTGTAAGGGTATTATGGTCTTTTCCAGTTTATATCTTTCCCGTCTTGATTCCCTATTTTACTCTCAACAGACTCATGGGATATGAAGGGCCGTTTTCCTGATGCCTGTATTTATTTTCTAATAGCTGTCTAAACAGCTTAGCTACTTACCTTTTCAATGTTGTAATCTTTATATTTTCTCAGTTGTAACATATTTTGATTAAGTTCAATAATAAAAAAATTATCTTTTCCTTTGAACACTTATACGACACACCCAAAGACTTTTAGTGGGAGGGAATGAAGAATTTTCTAGGAACAAGATAGGAAAGGAGATTCATTACTCAAAACTCTGGTAGGCATCTTGTTTATGAGATGACACGAAGTAAAAACTTCATCACTCCTACAATGCTTAGGAACATTCATATGAAGCATTAATGTGCGTGCAAGATCAATAAGTTGACGATTATTACGTTTTGCTTTACCATTTTGCTGTGTTGTGTATAAACAAGAAGATTAATGAATTATACCATGAGAAGTAAGAAACTCGGAAAATGGATTTATACTCTCTTGCATTATCTAAACGTACCATTCGAACTTGACAATTGAACTGAACTTGGACTTGCCGACTTTTTTTAAAGCAAGAGACTATCTCAGTTTGAGATTTTATTATGTAAAACCATGTCATACAAGAATGATCATTGTTAAATGCTACCTCCGTCCATAAATATGTCACTTTAGGCAAAAAGAAATTGTTCCTTAATATTAGTCACTTTAAAAGACCAAGAAAGCACTTATTACATTTTTCCAATCTACTGCCCCTAATTTATTAATCATTCAACAACTTTTCGAACCTCTCATTCCTTGCATTAATTGTATTCAAAGGGTAAATTAGACTTTATTATCCAAAATTAATTACATACATCCACTTTCTTAATCTGTGTGCAAACCCCTAAAGTGAGTTTTATTTAGGGACGGAGGTAGTAGTAAAAGATAAAAAAAAACTAAGATCGAATAGTATGATTCCTTCTCTCTCATTCATTACTATATATAGAGAAACAATACATTAGATAGACACATACTCCTAACCCTAATGGGCTTTACTTGATCCTTACTCCAAGATATCTAAGTCGGCTAGGCAAATGGGCCGACAAACAAAACAAATAATAATAATAACAACAATAATAAACTTTAATAACTATAACTTCCCCTCAAGTTGGAGCATAGATGTCAAACGTGCCTAGCATGGAATAAACAAATTTAAGACGACCTCCTCCCAATGTCTTCGTGAATACATTGACCAACTGCTCCCCATATCGCACAAACGGAGTACAAATCTCTTCAGCCATAAACTTCTCTCCGACGAAATGACAATCCACTTATGTATGCATAGTCTTCTCATGAATACATGATTCGATGCTATGTAGATTGCTGTTTGATTATCACTGTGTTGTGGCACTGCCCTTTTAATTAGAAATCCAATCCCAACTAAGAAATACTTGATCCACATCAACTCACTGCATATTTGTGCCATAACTCGATATTCTGCCTCAACAATAGATATTGATGTAAGAAATAAAGCAATGAGAGAAAGTATTCTTGTATTATTAGAATATAAGCTCATTAAATGTTATTACAACTACCACTTCCTTAAATACACTTTAGGAAAGGCTCCAACGGCTAGTTGGATGAGAGAGGGTGCTGGGAACACTGTTCCAACGGTAATAAAAGGACAGTGGCCCAACACTTGAAACTACTAGGAAGAGGACAAACTAACAGCTCTGTTGTACCCCTAATTAACTCCTTAATTAATATGAGATTAAGGATAAATAAAAGGATATAATTGGCTATAGTAACAGTAACAAGGGGTAAAACAGTCATTTCCAACACTCCCCCTCAAGCTGGTGAATGGATATCAATCATTCCCAGCTTGCTAAAGAGATAGTTGAGAGGCTTCTTAGGTAGACCCTTTGTTAGTAGATCAGCAATCTGTTCTTGTGAGTGAATAAAGGTAGTCTTTATCAGCCCACTGTCTAGTTTTTCTTTGATGAAATGCTTGTCCACTTCCACTTGCTTGGTCCTATCATGTTGCACAAGGTTATGTGAAATATCTATGGCAGATTGATTATCACAATACAAGATCATTGGAGAAATCCTTTGGATCTGAAGATCATCCAAAATGATTTTGAGCCATAGTAATTCACATACACCAATAGCAAGGGATGAACTCAGCTTCGGCACTGGATCTTGCTACAACAGGTTGTTTTTTACTTCTCCATGCTATAGGATTCCCAAACAGGAACACACAATGTCCAGAGGTAGATTTTCTATCATCTTGACACCCTGCATAATCTGAGTCTGTGTAGGCAGCTATAGTCTTCTGAATTCCCTTCTTAAAGAATGCCCTTGCCTGGACAGCTCTTAAGATAGTAAACAATTCTCTCAACAGAACCTTCTGGTGACACTTGTTAGGATTATGCATGTATCTACTCACTATATTGACGGCATACGCAATGTCAGGTCTGGTATGAGATAGATAGATGAGTCTCCCCACTAGTCTTTGATAAGCTTGCTTAGCCACTAGTTCATCTTCTGGTGCAAGAGTCAGACCATGATTGGGATCAATAGGTGTATCAACTGGTTTGCACCCCTATTTTCCCAGATCTTTGAGAAGATCCAGAATGTACTTTTGTTGGCAGATAAAGATCCCTAGCTCAGAGTGAAGTACTTCAATCCCTAGGAAGTATTTCAACTTCCTTAGTTCTTTTATATCAAATTCTTTGCACAAAAAAGACTTTAGGAAGGAATTGCCACCCACATAATCCCCAGTGATGATGATATCATCAACATACGCTAAGAGAATAGAGACATTCCTAGATTGTTATGTTTGATGAATAGGGTATGATCCCCTTGACTCTGTTTGTATCCCAGATTCACCATAGTTTTGGCAAATCTACCAAACCAGGCCTTAGGGGATTGCTTTAATCCATAAAGGGCCTTGTTTAGTTTACAAACTTTACCTTTATCAGTTTGAAACCCGGGAGGAACATCCATGAAAATGGTTTCCTCTAAATCACCTTGAAGGAAGGCATTCTTTACATCATATTGATGTAACTTCCAGTCTAAGTTGACTGCCAAAGACAACAGGACATGGTGTTCATTTTTGCCACAGGAGCAAGAGTTTCAAAGTAGTCCACCCCATGTGTTTGGGTGTACCCCTTTGCAACAAGTCTAGCTTTATATCTTTTCAATGTCCCATCAGAGTTGTATTTGTTGGTGAAACCCATCTACAACCAACTGTTCTAGCACCTTTAGGAAGAGAGACAAGCTCCCGGTCTTTTTCTTTTCCAATGCCTTCATTTCTTCTTTCATAGCATTTGTCCAATTTTCATCAGTCAATGCTTCATTTAGATTCTTAGGTACAGAATCATTGATCAATCTTTTCATAAAATTCCTCTGTTTTTTAGAAATCTTATTGTAAGATAGGAAATTTCTCAAAGAATGTTGAGTACATGCCCTTTTGCTTTTTCTTATAGCAATGGGAATGTTCTCTTCCACAGTAACTGTGGGTTCCTCAGAGGTATTACCAAATAACTCAGATCCAGACCACTCATCATGTTCAGATGATTGAGTTCTGGATGGATTTTCATGACCAGAGGATTGAGACTCCTCATTCATAGTATGTGGTCCCTGGATAGTATAATTTTCCAGAGGAACCACATTTTTCAAATTGATCCATGTTTTCCTTGTATAGATAATAGGATCTTTTCCTTTTTCTTTATCCCCCACATCAGTATTTTCTGTGGGATGTGAGTTGTTATTTTGGGAATTACCAGATTCATGAATTTCCTCATTAATCTCTGGATCACCCATATTGGCACATTGGTCAGTATTCTCCCCCCTGACTTGTATGGTCAGGATTGTCATCAAGGAGATACAAATCTCTTTCAGGATTAGAGGGTAAGTTCCTCCCCTTAGATATAGATGTCCCATAAAAATAGGGACACTTTTCATATAAAGTCACATCCTTAGATATGATAACTTTCTTAGTAAGAGGGTGGTAGCACTTGTACCCCTTTTGTGTGTTTGAATAGTCAATAAGTACACACCTTAAAGCCCTTGGATCAAGTTTTCCCCTGTTGGGTATATGGATGTGAGCAAACACTTCACATCCAAAAACTTTGGGAGGTAACCCCTCAGTAAGTCACTGTACCCATCCTTTAGCACTTCAATAGGACTTTTCTTTTCCAAAACTTTACTGGGAGGTCTATTGATTAGGTGAGCAGCTGTAAGAACAGCTTCTCCCCAATAGTTCTTAGGCAAATTCAATTGGAATAACAGTGCCCTTGCAGTTTCTAAAAGATGCCTGTTTTTCCTTTCAGTCATCCCATTTTGTTGGGGTGTATGAACACAAGAGGACTCATGAATTATCCCTTTTTCCTCACAGAAAGGATTAAGAGACTTGTTAAAGTAATCCCTGGCATTATCAAACCTTAACCTCTTGATCTTAGAATTGAATTGAGTTAAGATCATATTGTAGAGCACAAGGGACACACTAGTCAAGTCAGATTTCTGTTTCATCAGATAGATCCAAGTAGTTCTGGTGCAGTCATCTATAACGGAGACAAACCAGTGAGCACCGTTAATGTTAAGAGAGGTAGAGGGGCCCCATATATCACTATGACTCAGATCAAAAGGATTAGAAGCACAATGAGACTGATAAGATAATTAACTCTTTTATGTTTGGCAAAAATACATTCATTACTTTTAAAATTCTCAGCATTTGAGTCCTTACACAAACTAGGAAACAAATGTCTTAAAATTTGAAATGAAGGATGCCCTAATCTTCTATGATACATCATGAGTTTATCACTATTAGTTTCAGAAAAACAACAGATTTTTTCAAAAGTTTCTTTATCTTCCTTTTGATCTTTCACAAAATAGAGGCCCTCTCTTATCCTAGCAAGTCCAATCTTCCTCATTGTTGCCAACTCCTGAATCACACAGAAATTAGTAGAGAACAAAACATAGCAGTTTGAATCTCTAGTAAGTTTTCTGACAAAGACAAGGTTAGCAGATAACTCAGGAAACAAATAAGACATTTTTAAGTGTTAAGAAGTCATTTAAACTTCACATTCCCAGTCCCAGCGATTTTAACCGTAGAGCCATTAGCAACAGTAATGCTCCTGTTAGTTTTGCAGGGGACATAGGACTCAAAGAGGTGCAGGGCATGGCACATGTGATCAGTAGCCCCAGAATCAACAACACAACCCTCAGTGACCTTTTGATTTAAAAGGTTAAGGGAAGCCATACCTGAGAAAACCATAGCAGAGGAGAGGTTTTCCAAGGTATCTAGGAACTTCCTTAACTTTTCAATCTCAGTCTGACCAAGAATAGAGTTCTGATTTGAGGTAGTCTGTTTCACCCCATGAGTGCAATCTTCTTTACTTTTTAGAATTTGCAGCATGAGCAAGGGTATTATTCTTCCCAGGTCTGCCATGCAATTTCCAGCAGAATACTTTGGTGTGTCTGCTTTTCTTGCAGTGAGTACAGTAGAGGTTATCTGTATCAGAAGTTTTCTGATTTTGCCTTTGATTAAAAGGCCTTTTTTCTTGAATTTCCCTAGACTCATTTGTCTTAGGAAATCCAGACCTGTTAGGACCAGCAAGGAGAGCAGAACTCTCAGTGTTTATGGGGTCAAGCATGACACCCCTTCTTCTTTCTTCAGCTCTAACAATAGATATTGTTTCATTTAGAGTAGGAAGATCTTCCTTCCCCAAGATTTGAACCCTGACTGGATCAAAATCCTTGTTTAAACCTGTAAGAAAGGCAAAAATCCTCTTTTTCCATCATTTTCCTTAAAATGGCAGCATCATCAATGTCTTTAATTTTAATGCATTGATAGTTATATAATTCTTGCCAGAAACTTTGGAGAAGTCCAGAATATTCAGTGATGGTCTTGTTACTTTGTTTAGTGTTTTGAATCATTGCCCTTATCTCATAGATTTGAGCAGCATCATTCACCTTAGAGTGGGATTGCTTTGAATGATCCCAGATTTCCTTAGCAAACTCTAGGAACATGCAAGTATCACTGATTTCTGGAATCATCGAGCTCCAGAGCCAAGACATCACCATAGAGTCCTTCTCATCCCAATTAGCATATTTGGGATCATTTTTGGCAGGACCAGTCCCCAGCAGGTGGCTCAATTTGCCTCTACCTTTCAAGAAGGTTCTGACAAATTGTGACCACTTAAGATAGTTTTTTCCATTCAACTTATATGCAGGCTGAATGTTTTGAAGCTCCCCAGAAGGTATGGAAGTTTCGGAAGTAATAGAATCAGTGGCTACACTGCAGTGAATTCAGCCATTTAAAAGAGAGACGGATTTTGAAAAAAAAGGTCCTAGAAAAGAGCCTAAATCTCTGACACCATGTAAGAAATAAAACAATGAGAGAAAGTATTCTTGTATTATTAGAATAAAAGCTCATTAAATGTTATTACAACTACACTTCCTTAAATACACTTTAGGAAAGGCTCCAACAGCTAGTTGGATGAGAGAGGGTGCTGGGAACACTGTTCCAACGGTAATAAAAGGACAGTGACCCAGCACTTGAAACTACTAGGAAGAGGACAAACTAACAGCTCTATTGTACCCCTAATTAACTCCTTAATTAATATGAGATTAAGGATAAATAAAGGGATATAATTAGCTACAGTAACAAGGGGTAAAACAGTCATTCCAACAATTGACACCATTTTCTGCTTCTTGCTCTTCCAAGTAATCAGGCTTTCCCCTAAAATGGTGCAGTAGCCTGTAGTAAACTTCTTATCCGACAGTGAGCCTGCAGTAGAGTTTTAGGTCAAAGATCTTGGGGGACTTAGATATTTTCTGGGTATGGAAGTGGTAAGGTGCAACTAAGGAATCTCTATCTCTTAGTGAAAGTATGTCATAGATCATCTTCAAGAAACAGGGATGCTGGGGTGCAAACATGTGGCTTCACCTACATCTTAAGCAATCCAAATTGGCTCCAAAGAAGATAGTGCCTTTGAAGACAAAGAGATGTATCAAAGACTTGTTGGCAAGCTTATCTACCTATCACACCCATGTCTTGATATTTGCTTTGCTGTCAGTTGGTTAGTCATTACATGCACAACCCAACAAAACTGAGTATGCAAGTTGTTTATAGAATATTAAGATACTTGAAGGGCATTTCTGGTCAATGTCTGTTTTTTAAACAGTCTAATAACATAGATTTGGACCTATATACGGATGCAGCTTGGGTTGGTTCCATTCTTGATCAGAAGTCTACTACTGGCTACTGCACTTATGTCTGTGGAAACCATGTTACTTAGAGGATCTAGAAACAACCCACTGTGTCCAGGAGTGGTGCGGAAGCAGAGCTGAGGGCCCTTGCTGTAGGTGTGCGTGTAGGCCTTTGGATTCAAAGAGTTCTCTAAGAGCTACATGTAGCAGCTGTCTTACCTACAAGACTATTTTGTGATAACATTTCAGCTCTCAACATGGCTGAAAATTCTGTAAATCATGTTGATATTGATCGTCATTTCATCAAGGAACAAGTGGATACTCGTTCTATCAGTCTTCATTATGTTCCTACACAGTTCCAAATTGCTGACGTCCTAACAAAAAAATTCTCTCCTAGCTGTTATCAAGACCTATGTTTTGTTCCAAGCTTGGTTGTACCTATCTACAACCAAGCTTGAGAGGGGGTGTAGAAGTATTAATGAAGTATACTATGGGAATCATTTATTAATGCTTAATATTATTACAGTCAATAGCTGTTATGTATTGGCTATTAATGAGTCTAGCTGTCTTATTTAGGTTCTGCCGCCTCATTTGAATCTTAGGCTGTTGGGCATCCTTACCAACGGCTAGTTGTAATTTTTATTTCATCCCTGTCGTAATAATATTAAGTGAGAATTATCAATAAAATTAATTTTCTTTTCCACTTCAGTTTCCTTGTGAATACTGGCACCATCTTGGCACTTCCAGTTGTAGACTTCATATGTATCGAGTCGTTGCCAAGATCTTGACTAGAAACCATAATAAGAGGTGGCATTCTTGTCGCCTCATTTGAGATCTTGAAGTTTGACTTCTGATGTGTTGTCTCGTTTGGAGTACATTTATTTGGCAGCTTTCCAGATTTCATGTGGAGTCTCATAGAATAAGAAGTCTTCACTGATTTCTGATACCATTGAGCCATTTAGCCATGACATGACTAGATAGTTTTCCGCTTTCCATAGGATCCTGGATTGAAGGTGCCTGTAAGGTTCAAGTCCGTTATTCATCTTTGCCTTTATCAATGATCAGCATCCGGATGGATCTATACCATTGTAAGTGATTGCTTCGATTGAGCTCATCTGCTGAAATGGTCATCATCATATTTTCTGCCCCTTATGACCCTGCCTCAGCTTTGAAAGTTGGGGTGTATGTAGCCTCAATGGCTGAAGATGCAGTATCTGACACCATTTAAAAAAAATTAAATTTCGAAGATGACAATTTAAGTTTATGACTTTGATATCTTATAGAAAAGAGAGAAATATAAGAGTTTTCCTCTTACTGCAGACTGAGGTTACACTAATATATAGGCAGTTAGCTGTGTGTGCCTTGTAACAACTAGGAATCTATCTTGGGGAAGTAATTACAGCCTTTAAACATGGAAGGAGGCTAATCTTCTTTAATTCAATATTAAAAACAGTTGCACAGTGCCTAATTTAATTAGTATTAAATGCAGCAAATCCAGCAAATAAAGAAGTCAAACGATCTAAATCTTCAGCAGTAGCTGTGATTGACCCCTTAAGTGTGACTACCCTGGACAAAAAGCCAAACTGCATGCACATCTTAAGTTAAATTTGTTCCTTTTAGAGTTTTATAAGCGTTATGCTTCACTTAATAGCTTATTTATTCCCATCAATTTTTTTCTTTGCAGACAGCAATTATTGCACATCGCCACCTATGCCCTGAGAATTTACAGGCTGATGAGATTGAGGTATTGTTGTTTTCTAAATGTGCAGTTGCTTCTATTCTGTATTTTAGTTCAGTCTTTTCTTTGCAGCTGATCTTGTGAATTGTTTCTCTCTGATGTTTGTAATTATTCAATTGGTTGATGATACCGCATTGATGGTG
Organism: Gentiana straminea; assembly: GCA_036785695.1. Lineage (NCBI taxonomy): Eukaryota > Viridiplantae > Streptophyta > Magnoliopsida > Gentianales > Gentianaceae > Gentiana > Gentiana straminea. Next base: position 308,773 of record JAVUPR010000278.1, on the reverse strand, counting down.
TTGAATTTATATCATCTTTGGGTGCACTCTCTTACATTACCTATTAGCTCAAGCTGCATTATGTTTTGTCCTTCAGATTTATGTTCTGAGAAAGGTTGACCAAAACTTTAGGGTATTCTCAATCAGAGATATTGAAGCTCTAGACGATTTTAACTTTGAGGCGACTTTTGTAAATGGGAATTTAGGGAGCAGTCGGTGGCCAGATGTGGGTAAGCAAGAAACTGGAAGCCAAAGTACTCACTCCATTCATTTGACTTTTCTCATTTTTGTTTTATTTTATTCTTCGTGATCGGTTTAGTGTATTGTTTCTGATTTATTCTACATCGGTTCTAAAGGCACCCCCACTTTTACTATTGACACCCATTTTTGATTTTTTTTTTTTTATGAACAGAACATCAGTGGCACTGACGTTGATATGGAACACCAACTTCAGTGACACTGACGTTTCTATTAAAAAACGAAAGTTGGTGGATTGACGTTTTTAAGTTGTGACACTTTTATAACGTAAACGTCGGTGCCACTGACTTTCATTTTTGAACACCAACGTCAGTGTCAGTGTCACTGACGTTGGTTTTCAATAGCAACGCCAGTGCCACTGACGTTCCATTCATCAAAAATCATCGTGGTGTCGGAGTAATTTTTATGGTGCCGGGAGTAATATGGTGCCGGAAGTAAAAGTGGGGGTGCCTTTAGAACCCCCCTTATTCTATTATGAACAAAAACGAGTACCAAGAAGGAGGAGTTAACATGGATAGCATTTTGAATACTTCAATCGCCTAATTAATGTTGACTGAGCATCTGTTTTCTTATTTGTTCTATTAACAATCAGAGACGAGAGAAAAGAAAAGAAGAATCAGCTACAACCGTGAAACACAGATCTGGTGCGGTGGTTGGGATTCGGAGCTGTGTGAGAACCTCACTACTTTAAACTAGTAGCATTGATAATTCTCTGTTATATATATTGTTGAAAGATGTGTTTATTAGCCCTAATTGGTGTTAATTATCTTGTCTTTTGTTCCTAAGTACCCTTGTAGTGGTCTAATCATGGCTGTGTGTAGTAAAACTGTTTTTACTGTTCACTAGCCGTTGTTAGTGGAGCTGGTTTGTATTTCTAGCCGTTGGAGGCTTCTCTATATTTGAATCTCTCACTTATCCTACCCGATAAGTGTTCTAAGCAATATACAACAGTTTCCTCCCAATTCTATCTCTCATTTATCTCTACTTTCCACATGGTATCAAAGACATAAGATTCAAAATTTGTTGTTTATTCACCCTATCTTCTTAAATGGCCACTGAGCAATCTTCATAAGTTAACTCAAGGGAAGAATCAAATTTGAATTCATCTTCCTGGAACTCTGAAACTGCAATGATGTCATTCTCTTCTCATAAACTCAATGGTGACAACTGACAACTTTCTCCAGTGGTCCATGTCTGTGAGGCTCTTACTGAAAGAGGCAAAGAAGAGTGCCTTACTGTGAAAGCAAAGCACCAAAGGCTGATGAACCAAACTACAAGAAGTGGAGGGTTGAAAACAGCCTTGTTATGTCTATTCTTTTTGGGTCTATGACCCCAACAACTGCTGAAAACATCATCCTCTATGATACTGTAGAGGAAAGTTGTATTCCCAAAAGGAAAACACCTCAGAAGTCTATGAAATTGAAGCCAAGATGCAAGAGATGAAACGAGGAGACGTCTGTGTAACAGATTTCTACAATCTTTTATCTAGATCTTGGCAACAACTTGATAACCTTGAAAACATAACATGACATTATGTTGAGGATGCCACGTTGTAAAAATATTTGAAAGATCAAAGAAGGATCTTTAATTAACTTCCTATAATTAAGGAGCCGGCAATTGCTAATCCCTAGCACTTAACCAAAACCCTAAATCTTAAAATAGGCAAAAATACATTTCTGCCGTTATTATTATTATAATAATGAAAAACACATCAAATATTCAAATAACACGGCTGAATCTCTTCACTCCCTCTCAAATTAAGCATGGAGATTCAACATGTTTAACTTGCTCATGAACTTCTCAATTCCAGGCTTCACCAAGGCCTTAGTTAATCCATTTGCAACTTGTTGAGCCGAGGGCATGAAAGGCAAGCAGATCAGCCCATCATGCAACTTCTCCCCGATGAAGTGTCTGTCTATTTCTATGTGCTTGGTCCTGTCATGTTGGACATGATCATTTCCAATGTCAATTGCTGCTTTGTTATCACAATACAGTTTCATAGGCAACTTAACAGATGTCAAAATATCCTCCAACACTCTTTTTATCCACAGTTCACACACACCAAGTGCCATGGCCCTATATTCAGCCTCAGTTGTACTCCTGGCCACCACCCCCTGCTTTTTACTTCTCCAAGTCACTAAATCCCCCAAACAAAACTGCAATATCCAGTAGTGGACCTTCTTTCTGCTGAGCCTGCCCAAACAGCATTTGTGTACACTTCCACACTAGTGCTAGAGTCCTGGAATTTGTTTTGCAGTGAGCCTGGTTAGCCAATTCATGCATCAACCCACCGAAGGACACCTTAGAAAAGCCCTAAGGATTCTGAGATATCTGAAGTAGGCACCTGGTCAAGGATTGTTCTTCAGAAGAGAGCAAAACAGAGACATAGACTTATTTACAGATGCTGATTGGGCAGGGTCTAAGGAAGACAACATATCTACAACTGGCTACTGCACCTACCTAAAGGGCAATTTGGTAACTTGGAAGAGCAAAAAGCAGTCTACTGTCTCAAGAAGTAGTGTTGAAGTGGCGTTGGGAGTTTGTGAGGGATTATGGCTAAGGAAAGTGCTAGTTGACCTGAATTTGTTAAAATCAACACATCTCAGGTTATACTGCGACAATTCATCTGCTCTAAGCATGGTTGAGAATCCAGTTCAACATGATAAGTCCAAACACAGAGATATAGACAGACATTTTATCAGGGAAAAAGTGGAAGATCATATCGTAAGTCTAAACTATATCTCTACAAAGGATCAACTTGCAAATATTTTCACCAAACCGGTCACGACAAAGACCTTTCAAGATCTTATGTCCAAACTTGGTTGCATTGACATCTACAAACAAGCTTGAGGGGGAGAATTGAACAAAATTATTCTCCCGTGATTCTTCTAGAAGGATTCAGCATTTCCTGGGATTTAATTTGGTGTAATTTGCTTGTGATTAACATGTGATTAAGTATCTTTTTCTGAATGGTAACTTATTTTTAGACTTACCATTCCGAGTGCTAAAATCATGGAGCCATTTTTTCCTGTTGACTTGCGTTGATTAGGACTAATTAGAACTTTCTTTATATAGCTCCTAGACTTGTAGTAGGTCTCTTTGGTTGTAGCCTATAAATACAATGTACATCTCCTTGGTGTAATACAAGAAATATTTTTCTCTAAATTCCATAGTTCCCCTCAGAGAGACATGGCGCATAAGATGAAAAACAGTAAAAAATCAGGGGTCACATGATCAGTGGCTCCAAGTCAACCACCCAATCCCTAGTAACATTCTGATTTAGAAGATTTAAGGAAGCCATACCTGAAAACACCATAGAAGAAGAAGAGGGGTTATCCGAGGTATCCAAAAACTTCCTTAATTTCTCTATTCCAGATTGTCCAAGGGTGGGATTCTGATTCATGGTGGTTTGATCCAGCTCCTGAACATTATTCTCTGCTTTCCTGGAATTTGCCGAGTGTGCCAGGGATTCTTTATTCTTTCCTGGCCTCCCACGCAATTTCCAACATAATTCCTTAGTATGCCTGCTTTTCTTACAGTGAGTAGAGAACAGATTGTCACTGTCTCCAGGTTTTAGATTATCTTTCTGAATAGGAAACTTCTTTTCTGGATACCCCTTAGACTCACTAGCCTTAAGGTATCCCTGATTTTTCTAACCTGTAATAAGAGCAGATCCATCAACATGGATAGTGTCTAACATGCTCCTGCTCCTGCTCCTGCCATCTTCAACTCTAACAATGGATATTGTTTCATTCGATCATCTTTCCCAAGAATTTGGACTCTGACAGGGTCAAAATCTTAGTTTAACCCAGTAAGAAAATCATAGATCCTTTCTTATTCCATCTTTCTCCTTAGGATGGAAGCATCATCACTATCTTTCATTAGAATGCATTGATAGTGATCAAGCTCGTGCCACATCCCTTGGAGAAGACTGGAATATTCAATAATTGATTTATTACCTTGATGGTGTATTGAATCTTTGCTCTTATCTCATAGATTTGAGCAGCATCATTCACCTTGGAGTAGGTTTGCTTGATAGTGTCTGAGATCTCTTTGGCAGAATCTAAGAACATGCAAGTATCACTAATCTCTGTGATCATAGAGCTCCACAACCAAGACATGACCATGGAGTCCTTTTATCCCGGCTGGAGTACTTGGGATCAGTTTTAGCTGGACCAGTCCCCTGTAACTCCCCTGATATAATAGGGGTTTCAGACTAATTTACTTCAGCTGAGCTCGTGGTGGTTGAATCAGCCATAGAGGAGAGAGCACATAAGAATTATTTTTGAAAAAAACAGGAAATAGAGAACCTAAGTCTCTAATACCATGTAAGAACTTAAAGCGATGAGAAAGTATTCCTTATAATCATAATAGGAAAGCTCATTAAGTTATTACAACTAAGCACCTTCTTTATATAAGAGAATGTGTATCCAACGGCTACTGGGAAAAAGCAGAAAACACTGTCCAAAGGTAATGTTGGACAGTGGACTTATTGTAAAACAGGCTGGAAAAGAGGGAAAGACTTAGCACCTGATTATCCACTAATTAGGACAATAATTAGGATTAATAATAAACTACTAAACATAAAGAGGATTACATAATTGTACTTCTAAAATATAGATTAGCAGGTATTGTAGAATTTAGGAAGTTAAAAGTGAGAAGAGAATTATATTCTTCTTATTATGAATGAGCTGAAGTAGCTGAGTATATAAAACAAATACAAGTATGGGCAGACAAGTACTTAAATGTTAGGTGGCTAATAAATGGGTAGTTGGGAATTAAGGTTTTAAGGCAAAACGGCTAACTAATGAACCAACTAATTAACTACAATATTACAACTTTATAATATAGTTGTAATAACTGTATTACAATAAGATTAATTCTAATAGCATAAATATTAACTTATACTCCTCAAGCTGGTTTATATATGTCTAATAAACCAAGCTTGCCACAGAACTGTTGGATAGGGCCCTAGGCAGATCTTTTGTAAATATATCAGCAACTTGTTGTTTGGTGTTGATGTAGGATAGGTTGATGCTGCCATCTTCTTGTTTTTCTTTGATAAAATGTTTGTCAATCTCTATCTGTTTAGTCCTATCATGCTGGACTGGATTGTTAGAGATTTCAATAGCAGATTTACTATCACTGAACAGATTGATAGGACTTGAGTCGGGAATCTTTAATTCTTTCATGATTCTTTGGATCCACAGTAGCTCACATATTCCTAGGTCAATTGCCCTAAATTCTGCTTCTGCAGAACTTCTTGCAACAACAGATTGTTTTATACTCCTCCATGACACCAAATTCCCAAACAGATAGATGCACCTCCCAGAAGTGGATCTTCTATCAGTGGCTGAACCGGCCCAATCAGCATCTACATAGCCTTCAATCTTTAGATGTTCCTTGTGATTTGAACAAGATACCCTTTCCTGGACTTCCTTTTAGGAATTTCAGTAGTCTCATAGCTCCATCAAGGTGAATTTGTTTGGGGGAGTGCATAAATTGGCTCAGTTGGCTGACAGCAAAGGATATGTCAGGTCTTATAGACAAGTATATTAGTCTTCCCAATAATCTTTGAAATTTTTCTTGATTTACAGGGGCACCATCTTCATCTTTTCCAAACTTTATTGTATTATCCACTGGGGTATCAACAGGTTTGCACCCCAAGCCCATACTCTTTGAGTAGATCCATAATGTACTTCCTTTGAGCAAGTAGGATGCCTTCTTTGGATCTGGCTACCTCTATCCCCAAGAAATACTTCAGTGGTCCAAGGTCTTTGATTTCAAACTCAGTTTTCAGAAGATGCTTGAGATTGACAATGTCACAACTGGAGTTTCCGGTGATGACAATGTCATCAACATAAACAATGAGAATGGTTACTCCTCCTGATTCGCTATGCTTGTAGAACAAAGTGTGATCACTATGCCCTTGTGCATATCCTCCCTTTTTCATAACTTTAGAGAATCTGTCAAACCATGCCCTGGGAGATTGTTTAAGTCCATATAAGGACTTATGCAATCTACACACATGATTAGGTTTAACAACAAAGTCAGGGGGTGGGTCCATATGCACCTCCTCTTTCAAATCACTATTCAGAAAGGCATTCTTTACATCCATTTGATGTAATGCCCAGTTGTTCACAGCAGCTATAGAAATAATGATTCTAACAGTGTTAAGTCTGGCCACAGGAGCAAATGTTTCATGAAAATCAACTCCATAGGTTTGTGTGTACCCTCTGGCAACCAATCTGGCTGTGTGCCTATTAATGGTTCCATCAGGATTGTGTTTTACAGTGAACAACCATCTGCATCCAACAGGTTTTACACCCTTTGGCATAGGTACCAAATCCCAGGTGTGGTTGTCCTCTAGGGCATTTAGTTCCTCCATGACAACATTTTTCCGTTGAGGACAACCAAAAGCTTGTTGGATGGTTTTAGGAATGTCAATTGAGTCTATCTTAGCAAGATAAGTGAAAAACAGTAGAGAGCTTACCATAGGATACAAACTTGTCAATAGGATGTTTTGTACATTCTCGTGTGCTTTTCCTTAATGCAATAGACAGTTCTTTAGGTGGTGACAGCTCTTTAGTAGGTATGTGTTCACACCTTTGTTGCACATGTGGCAATTCCGCATTCTCAGATTCCACATTATCGGTGTCTTGATGAGTGATGTCCAATCCTGCAGAGAGATCATGATGTTCCTGCAAGGTTTGGTTAGTGCAAACACTAGGAGTTGGTGTTGGAGTGCTAAGAGTATTAGAGGATTTCTTTTGTCTAGTATAGACAACGATTTCCTGTTCTGGCAGAGTGACCCATGTTCTGACTGTTGTGGTGGTGTTTCCTCATGTATACTAAGATCAACAATGGGGGCAATTGCATCATTATTAAGAAAGGTGTACTGATTAAAATCAGTATTCTTAATCTGAGAGTAGTAAGGCTGATCTTCATAAAAAGTGACATCATAAGATGTGTAAAAACGGTTGGTCTTAGGGTCAAAACACTTAAAGCCTTTTTGAGTAGCTGAGTACCCAACAAAAATAGTCTTAACAGCCCTTGGTCCAATTTTACTCCTGTACTGGGAGTGAATATGGACAAATGTTGTACAGCCAAAAATCTTGAGAGGTATGGATGTAAACAGCTTAGAGTTTGGGTAGGATGCAGTTAAGGTTCAATGGGGGTTTTGAAATTCAGGATTCTGGATGGCATTCTATTTATAAGGAATGCTGCAGTGAGGACTGCTTCTCCCTAATAAATAGGAGGCACATCATATGCTAAAAGTAAGGATCTTGTAACCTCCAAGAGGTGTCTATTCTTCCTCTTTGCCACTCCATTTTGTTGTGGAGTATTAAGGCAGGAGGTTTGATGGACAATGCCTCTATCAGTGAAGAAAGGTCCCAAGCATGAATTCAAATACTCTGTGCCATTATCAGACCTAAGTATTTGAATCCTAGCCTGAAACTGAGTTTCAATCAGTTTGTAAAAAATTTCAAAGATAGTGCTAACCTCTGTTTTTTGCTTCATAAGATAGACCCAACTAAGTCTAGTGTGGTCATCTATGAAGGTTACAAACCACTTTTTGTGGGTGAGGTTAGGGTTTTGGGAAGGTCCCCATACATCAGTGTGAATCAGTTTCAAAGGCATAGATTCCTTATAAGAAATAGATTTAAAAGAGTGTCTAGTGTGTTTTGAAAGTAAATCATCCATTCTTATTCCAGAAAATAAAGTTGAGTACAATTTTTTGAGATAATGAAAATTGGGATGTCCAAGTCTCAAATGCAACATTCTGATCATAGTACACTTAGGGGAATCATGGGAAACACTTGAGCCTTTAACAATCTTCACAGGCTTTCCATGTAGGATGTAGAGATCCTCAATCTTCCCAGCACTGCCAATTTTCTCCAAAGATACCAGGGCCTGAAACTCACAATGAGTAGGGTAAAAATTAACTCTGCAGTTTCTTTCCTTTAAAAATTGACTGACGGAAAATAAGTTATAGTCTAGTTTTGGTACAAAGAGAACAGATGTGAGAGTGAGATTATGGGATAGAGCAATAGTGTCTTTTCCAAGTGCCATCAGCAATTTTTACGAAGTGAGGAAGAGTGTTTTTTGAAAAGAATCAAATAGAGAGAAGTCACCTGTCATATGGCTAGAGGCTCCTGAATCTATAATCCAAGAGTTCATACCATTCTGAGCAGTTGCACCAACAGAAGTCTCAGCACCAGGTTGTGGCATCCTTTTGTCAAACAGTTGATTTAAGGCCTCCATTTGTTCTTTTGAGAAGAGGTTTGACTTCTCAATAGCATTGTATGCCCTTTTTTGATCAGTCTAGTTGCCTTCACTTTTGTTGCTTTGGTTCTTTTGCATATGAGGGGGCTTTCCATGGAGGTTCCAACATGAGTCTTTGGTATGGCCCTTCTTTTGCAGTGGTCGCACTGTAAGTTTCCTTTCTGATCATTCCTTTTGTACGACTTCTTGTGTCCTCCCATAAAACCAGATTCACCATTCCCAACAACCAGAGCAGAATGTTCTCCTCCTGGAGTGGGGAGTAGACCTCCCATGACACCCTTATTGCTTTCTTCCTTTCTGAGAGTAGCAAAGGCTTCTTGCACAGAAGGAAGGGGAACCTGTGCAAGGATCCTTTCTCTAGCAGCTTCAAAGATTGGGTTAAGACCACTAAGGAAGTCAAAAACCCTTTCTTTTTCAATCAGTTTCTAAAATTTGCCTGCATCTCCGATGCAGTCCCACTCAGTTATGGTTGATTGGTCATATTCTTGCCACTGCTTCTTGAGAGAATTAAAGTACCTAGTTACATGTAGGGACCCCTGCTTGGTGTTTTTCAGAGTGTTTCTGACACCAAAAGCTTGAGCAAAATTCCCTTGATCAGAATAAGAGTGTGCAAGATTATCCCAGATAGCCTGTGCTGATGGATAGAACAGGTGAACCTGGCTTATCGCATCATCCATTGAGTTGAGCAGCGCATTTTCTGTTTCCCAAACTTCATAGGCCTCCTTATCAGTTTTGTCTGGAATTTTGACAGTTCCGGTAAGATATCCCAGTTTCCTTCTTCATGTGATAAAGATTTTAACTGACTGTGCCCATTGAAGGTAGTTTGAGCCTCCTTTGAGTTTTACAGAGGTGATTTGGAGAGTAGGATTATCTAATCCACTCGCATCAGGTGCCGCTCAGATTCTGACATTTTTAAGAAGAAGAGGAACAGACGCGGCGGAAAGAGTCTGAAATTTCAGATTAGCTCTGATACTGTGGAATTTAATATAAAGGAAATTCCTTTTTTATTTTAGTAGTATGATACCAATAGCAGAGGGTTAATACCCTTTAAATACACGCAGTGTAAGCGGTGAGATAGAGTTGGATAGTTTTACAACTCTATCTTAACAATTCAAATATTCTAACTTCCTAACGTATACTTGATCTCGTTACTTATTTAAATCATACCAGACTACCAACAATACGCAGCAGAATTATAACAAACATAAAATATGTAAAATGACCAAAGAGGACATATTTCAACACCCCCCCTCAAGTTGGTGCATGAATATCCTTCATCCCCAACTTGACAACAAATTTCTGGAAGTCTTGTTTCATGAGAGCTTTAGTGAGGCCATCTGCTGTCTGTCTGTGAGAAGGGAGAAAAGGAATGCATATCAGCCCTTCTTCTATCTTTTCCTTTATGAAGTGTCTGTCAATATCAACATGCTTTGTCCTATCATGCCGGACGAGTGCTCATTTGCTATGTCTATGGCACCTTTATTGTCACAAAACAGTTTCATAGGTAGTTTACATGTAACTTTCAGGTCATCTAATACCCTTCTGACCCACATTTGTTCACATATTCCCTGTGCCATGGCTCTTAGTTCAGCTTCAGAGCTGCTTCTTGACACAACATTCTGCTTTTTGCTCCTCCATGTTACTAGATTTCCCCATACAAAGGTGCAGTATCCTGTCACAGATCTTCGATCCTTCACACAAACACCCCAATCAACATCTGTATACACCTCTACTCCTCTTTTGTCGACTTCCGGAACAAAAGACCTCTACCCGGGTTGCCCTTTAGTGAACTTTAGAACTTTGTAGGCCGCATCCGATGTTTTTGAGTTGGGGAATGCATGTACCGGCCGATTGAGCTTACAAAGATAGGCTATGTCCGGTCTTGTGTGTGCTAGATAGATCAACCTTCCCACCAAATTCTCCGGAACCTTTCTTTACTCACAGGAGCTTCACCATTGTTTTCTCCCGCTTGAGATTGAATTCCATCGGGGTGCTTGCAGTTTGGCATCCGTCATTCCCGCTTCTTCTAGCAGTGCCTAACATACTTCCTCCGGGACATAACAAGTCCATCCTTTGATCCGGCTACCTCCATCCCTAGGAAGTACCTCATAGGCCCCAAATCTTTTATCTCAAACTCGCCAGCCTAGCTTTTGCTTTATCCTTGCAAACCTTCGCTACATCATCACCCGTCAACACAATATCATCCACATACACTATAAGAACAGCTTAGTCCGCCTTCAACAGATTGTTTAACAAAGAGTGTGTGATCCGAGTGGCCCCGGAGAACCCTAGTCTCTCGAGGACTTGCATAAAGCGTTCAAACCAAGCCCTGGGCTTTGTTTTAGCCCATATAAAGATTTTCTTAACCCGCACACCTTGCCCTTGAATTTCCCTTCGAACCCCGGTGGTTTCTCCATGTAGATCTCTTCTTTGAGGTCACCGTGTAAATGCATTCTTGACATCCAAATTGATTCAATGGCCAATCATTATTAACGGCAATGTATTTAATGATTCTAATGGTGTTGAGTTTTGCTACCGGGGAGAAAGTTTCGTGAAGTCAACCCCATGTGTTTGTGAAAAACCCTTGGCCACAAGTCTTGCTTTGTGCCTCCGAATAGAACCATCGTGTTATACTTGATTGTGAACACCCATTTGCACCCTACGGTCCTTCTATCCCTAGGCGCTCCACCATCTCCCAAGTCTCGATTTTTTTCCGTTGCCTTCATCTCTTCCGTAACAAAGATTTTTCCACTCGTGCACTTCTAGAGCCTCTTGAATGGTCTTAGGGATTTGGCTACTCTGGGTGGCTGAGATAAAGGCTTGGTATCTTTTTGGTAAGTGGTCATAAGATATGTAGTTTGAAATGGGATAGTTAGGTGTTTTGTAGGTGGCACACTTTCTGGGGGCTTTTCTGAGGGCAATAGGTTTGTTATCTTGGGGAGTTTTTTCTGGTTCCTCACTTTCTTCATCTGACGAGGAGTCATGTCCAGATAACTCACCCGGGATAAATTCGTCTATGTCATTTTCTCGGATTTTGTACCGCAGAATGGATCGAGAATCTGCCGGTGTTATACCGTTGTCTTGGTCCTCTCCTTGTGGATCTTTGCCTCTCCTCCGATACACCTTCCCTTTGAAAATTCCCTTGGGGTTAGAAGGTGGTGTATCATCAGATTTACTGGTGATACCATCCTCTTCCCCTTGTTGTTTTGCTGTGCTAGTGTGATCCGTTGTGACATTTTCGTGAATAGGTTCGGGATTAAGATCATTTCGGTGTAAGTGTCAACCAGCTTGGTTCTCGTTTTTGTGTTTTAAAGTAGACAGTGCTCATGGAATGTGGCATCCATAAGTGACATGCGCTTTCCTTTCTAAGGGATCAAAGAACTTATAACCCTTTTGAGTGGATGAATATCCCACGAAAACACATTTTTTAGCCCTGTGGTCTAGTTTATTCCCGCATTAAGATGAATAAAACTCACACAAACCAAAGACCTTTAGTGGAAGATCACAAAACAATCTATCATTTTTAAAAATAGTTCGAACTTGTCTAAGGGTGTTTGAAAATTCAAGACCCTCGATGGCATTCTATTAATTAAATATGCAAGCTTAAAAGTGGCTTCACCCCATAAATACTTAGTGGCACCGGGCATTGATCATCAAGGCTCTTGTTATATCAAGTAGGTGTCTATTTTTTCTCTCAAAGAATTCCATTTTGTTGAGGTGTCCTTACACAAGAACTCGATGAGCAATGCCATTCTCTTCAAAGAAAGGTCCCGTAATTGAGTTGAAGTACTCGCACCATTATCACTTCTAAAGACCTTTATTTGAGTTTGAAATCGGTTTTTAATAAAGTTGAAAAAAAGTTTGAAAATTTTTTCACCTCCGATTTTTCTTTTAACAGTAGACCCAAGTAGTCCTAGTGTGATCATCTATAAAGGAGATAAACCATCTTTTACTTTTTAGTGTGTTAACTCTTGAGGGGCCCCATATGTCACTATGAACCATAGAAAAAGGAGTTGATGGTTTGTAAGGCTGTGGGGGGTAGGGGATTCTGGTGTGCTTTGCCAATTCACAAGTTTCACAATGCAAAGAAGTAATATTTTTATTAATAAATAATGCAGGAAACTGTTTTTTCATATAGACAAGCTAGTGTGTCCTAATCCGGCATGCCGAGAAGGATCTTATTACAAATCACACTAGAAACAAATTACATTGAATTTCCAACTTGGGAAAGCTATCTAAGTTAAGTTCTTGATCCAGAAGTAGAGACCTCCAACACTCCTAGATTTGCCAATCATCTTCCAAATTCCCCTCGTCCCGAAATAAGCAATTATCCTTAGAAAAAACAACACGACGCTTCTATCCAAGGTTAGTTTCTTGACGTACAAAAGGTTACAGTGCAAGTTTAGGCACATGTAAAACATTTTCTAGGGTGATATGTGGAGTAATAGGATGGATCCCTTACCAAAGAATAGGGGTAAGAGATCCATCACCGCTTTTATTTTTTGATTTCCAAAGCAAGAGGAAGATATGTTGAAAATATTTCGAAATGCTAGTCATGTGGTCGCAGCCCCCGAGTCTACGACCCAAGTGACTACTTGTTTAAACTAAGGAAGGTCAGATTACCCGAGTCCACAAGGGAGCATTGTGGGGTAAGTGTTTGGAGATTTAGAAGTTTACTCAAGTGCTCCAACTGCTCCTGAGTGAATGGTGCTGCTCCAGAGTCTGATGATGCCTGGTTTGCTCTTCCCCCATCTCCCTTTGGGCCTCCTGCTCCTCTGTTTCTCCATGCTGGTTTGCCATGAATATCCCAGCAAATGTCTTTGGTATGCCCCAGCTTCTTACAGTGCTCACATTTGGGCCTCGGTTTTGCTGGAGTTCCTTCCTTCATTTTTGGTTGCTACCAATGCAGAACCCTCTCTTTCTGCTATCCCATGCCTTCCCATAACTTTCCTCCTTGCCTCTTCTCTCCTTACTTCTGAAAACACCTCCCTAAGAGGTGGTAATGGCTTTCTTCCCAAAATTCTGCCCCGGACTTCATCCAATTCCCGATTCCGGGCCCCGCTAGAATGAGTAAACTCTTTCACTCTCCTCCTTTTTCTCGGAATTTGGCACTATCGGCCGGGCACTCCCATGTCTCACTATAGCACGATCTAGTTCTTGCCATAGAGAGACGACTTCATTGTAGAATTCACACATCTCTCGCCATCTTGCTTAATCTTCCATATTCTGGTCTTGAGTTCGTAAATTTGGGACGAATTCTCAATGTCAGAGTACATTTCCTTAATCGCTTCCCACATGTCCTTTGCTGTGGATAAAAACATGTGGGGTCTGGCTATGTTTGGCTCCATGGCATTGATCAGCCATGCCTTGACCAAGGAATTTTCAGACTTCCACTGCTTCCTTTTTGGATCTCCTTCTTCAGGTGCCTTGGTTTCACCGGTTAGATAACCAAGTTTGCCCCTTCCATCAATAGCCAATTGAACGGTATTAGACCATTCTAAATAATTCTTCCCCGTTAGTTTACGGGAGGTGAGTAGCAGGGATGATGAGGAGGAATTTGAGTTCTCATCATTTCCGGTTACTCCTTCTGTACCGGGACCACCGGATATGACACCAGAGGAGGTGGTTGATCTATCTCCGGCCATGGCTGCTGCCCTATAGTTCATTGGAGAACAGGATTTTGGATCACGGCTCTGATACCATGTGGAATTTAATATAAAGGAAATTCCTTTTTTATTTTATTAGTATGATACCAATAGCAGAGGGTTAATACCCTTTAAATACACGCAGGCAGAAGCAGTGAGATAGAGTTGGATAGTTTTACAACTCTATCTTAACAATTCAAATATTCTAACTTCCTAACGTATACTTGATCTCGTTACTTATTTAAATCATACCAGACTACCAACAATACGCAGCAGAATTATAACAAACATAAAATATGTAAAATGACCAAAGAGGACATATTTCAACAGATACCATGTAGAATTTTAGGAAGATAAAAGTGAGAGAAGAGAATTATATTCTTCTTATTATGAATGAGCTGAAGTAGCTGAGTATATAAAGCAATTACAAGTATTGGCAGACAAGTACTTAAATGCTAGGTGGCTAATAAATGGGTAGTTGGGAATTAAGGTTTTAAGGCAAAACGGCTAACTAACGAACCAACTAATTAACTACAATATTACAACTTTATAATATAGTTGTAATAACTGTATTATTACAACTTTATAATATAGTTGTAATAACTGTATTACAATAAGATTAATTCTAATAGCATAAATATAACTTATAGGTATGCCATGAATTGCCCAACATATTTCTTCGGTATGGCCTTTCTTCTTACAATAGTCACACCAAGGAGTCGTCTTTTGGTCTATTTTCCGGAAGCTACTGGGAGTTCTCATACATTTCAGATTCAGCTTGTTGGGAAACAAGGGCAGGTGATTCTTCCATAAGAGTGGGTTAACAGACCACCCATTGCTCCTCTTCTGCTCTCCTCCTTTCTAATGGTAGCAAATGTTTCTTGAAGGGACGGAAGAGGGACTTGTGCAAGAATTCTCTCCCTGGCAACCTCATAGACAGGGTTTAGGCCTTCAAAAATTTCAAACATTCTTTCTCTTTCTATCATCTTTCTAAAACACCCTGCATCTCCCGGAGACTCCCATTCAGAGGCAGAACGTTGATCATACTCTTGCCAGAGCATCTTTAGGAAGTTGAAGTATTTAGCAATGTCAAGGCTTCCTTGTGTCATTCTTTTGAAGCTGGATTTTGCCCCAAAAGCTTGAGCGATATTCCCTTTATCTGAATAGTTTGCAGATATAGCATCCCGTATTTCTTTTGCAGTTGAGTAGAATAGATGAAGTTGGCCGATTTCTGGCTCCATTGAGGATCAGCCAAGCCATGACGTTGGCGTTCTCTGTCTCCTAAGTATATTATGTCTCTGGGTTCTCTTTGTTGAGGGCTTTGAGGGACCCAGTTAAGTAGCCCATTTTGCCTCTCCCAGTTAAGAACATTCTCATGGACTGAGCCCACTGAATGTAGTTGTTCCCATTCAGTTTCATTGTGGTAATTTGTAGGGTCGGGTTATCAAACCCATTTCCAGAACAAACAGAACATTGAGCAGCAGAAGAAGAAGAGCTTGTGGTGCTTGAGAGAGTTTCAGTCATTGTTGCAGAAGGTCAAGAATCAGAGAATAGAAAAGAAGACAGAGAAGAGAGCTTGATAGAAGTTCAAAGCTCTGATACCATGTAGATTTTAGGAAACAAGAAAGAGTGAAGATAAGTTTTTTTTACTTTCTTCTTGCTTGTGAAAGAGAGACGAAGAATAAATAGAAGTAGGTTGAACCCTCCCAACTTCAGCCGCCTAATCTGTAAAGATACAGCTGTCAGACAAAGCAATAAATGCTGTCTCTAAACTACCAACTACCACCAGTTTACTTATATAATGTAAAAGATGGAAAAACACAATAATTAACAATAACACTAATATACAGAAATTCTATAATGATAAAGACCTTACAATAATATGTATGTTTGGTAATTATTTTGTGGAACCCTTGGTTGCACAAAACTAAGATATTTTCTGGGAGAAAAGAACTAATAGGTAGTGTGGTGTCTTTTTGTGTGGCAGTATATTCTTTTGGATTCAGCTGGATTGCTGTGCAAGGGAAGGACTCTGTATGTGTCGTAACTCTGGATGAAGTTGTAAGAAGCGCTTTCTTTTGCTTTTTTGCCGTTTTTTTATACTTCATTTGTGTAGATAGTTATTTTCCTGTCAATCTGTACTTAGCAGTTATTTGTCTCTCTAATAAATCTACATATGAACAGGGCGAGATGTTCTTGGATTGTGTAATCGATCACATGATAGGTGTGTTGGCTTATTGTTCGCATTTTTGTACCGATTTTCCCTTATTGTTTTTGTGTGATTAGAGGGATTGCATTTACTGTTCATAGATGATTGCTTTGAGTAGGTTTTATTTTTTTTATATTAAAAGTATATCATTACTGTTGTGTCAAATTATTTTCACAGTTTAAAAAATTGGAAGAATGTCATAAAATTTAAGGACAAAGTCCAAAATACATTTTGACTACTATCATTAATGCAATACTTGTCGGGTAATGAATTTTTTTAATTGATATTGAATTAGGGGTAAGATGAAGAAAAATGTAATGAATGTTGCGTTGGTATTCTAGAAGGACTTAGATTACGAGACTAAACCAAAAAGCCAAAACACTTGTATTTCAGGACGGATTGAGTGTTTCTTTTTAATATTTTTTTAAGGTTGCTAAGACTTGAGTATGCATTACGCTATCTGTTGGAATATTTATGCTGTCTTTTTTGAATCGTAGGCTGCTGAGCTTCCTTACCAGTGGCTAGTTGTAATTCCTATTTATTCTTCATCCCTGTTGTAATCATATTAAGTGATAATTATCAATAAAATCCGTTAACTTTTCCACTTCACCGTTTGAGTAGAGGTGCCCAAATAGTGACTGTATAGAAATTTGAAGATTGTTTGTTTGCAATCTGTCAAGGAAAAAAGGAAGCCACCCTCCCCTTCCCCCGTCCCCACCTTTGTGGACTTGGGCAAATTTGAGCGGGGAAGAGCAAAGGGAACATAGTTATGGAATGAGGGTTTACATCAATGAAACTATGGACACACATTTTGACAGGAAGGTACTACGAGGAAACTATTGTAAAAGCAGTAAATACGGAGGTTAGCAGATCACTATAGTTGTTTTACGTTGTGTGGAAACTAGCATGTGATGTAAAATCACTTAGAGGCGGGGGAAGGCAGTCTTTGTTTGTTCAATTTCGTATTCTAGTTGTAGTGAAAGTCACTTAGGCTTGAAGGATAATGTACGGACGATATCAATATGAAAGTAATATATTGTTCATTACGTAGTAATTCATTCGATCATGATACTCCCTTCAAGTGTCACCTTTATTTTCATTATGTTAGTTTAGCCTTCAGTACTGAATCTTTTGTTTTTACAATTTGTTTTTAGGTAATGATGTGTTTGGAATTAAATATCAATCGTCCAAAAAGCGTTCCCTGATGAGGCCCTTCGCAGCTGGTGTGCCCACAATCTTTTTATCGGGTTAATTATATGGACAACGTCTATTTGTTGTCCAAATTATTCCAACTGTCTCTGACTCAACATTTTCTTTTGGGATTTGCAGTCTCTGTTTTTGTGGATTTTGGGGATATCGATAAGGAAAGAAGTCATGAAGTACGCCACTACCATTCATTTTTTTAATATGTTTTTGCTCCCTTTTAAGATGATTTTTAGCTTAAGCAAAGTGTTGATGTTTGTGCAGTTTGGACATGGATTGCATCTCTGTTTAATTATTGCTTGAGCACTGCCCAAAGACTTACTATTAAGTTTAATGTGTAATAAGTTTAATAAAACGCAAAATAGGCGGCATTTTGTTCCTTACATGAATTTTTTTTTTTTGGGTAAATGAGATTGGTATTATATATAGAGGATCAAGAAATATCAATCATCAGAGTTCAGAGAAGTGACAGCCCAACTATCCAAAAAGACCCATCATAAGGTATAAAAAATTTAAAGATCGATACAAAACCGGATAACTATTTTCCAACCAACATTAGACTTAATTACACCTCCCATATAGAGACATAGAGTCTGATGGTGTTCATGATCTTAGTCTCTATTACAAAACAAGGCCTAGACTTCTGCTGAATCACTCTAATTTTGCTCCCTTCAAACCGTATAAATGCCAACAACAAAAGCAGTCTTCGAAATCCCGTTGAATCTTGTTATGGAACCAAGTAAGAATGACATCCCAGTTCATAGCACGTAAGCTCAGATCTAGGTTTCTTAGAAGTCTGAACCACATTCCGCTGGCGAATGAGCAAGCAAAAAAGAGGTGGCTATGAGATTCCATGTTACCAAAACAAAGGGAGCAAAGGCTTTTGGAAGCCACCCCTTTACATAGTGAGGTGGAAAAAGGTGTTGAGTCTTTGTCTACTACAAGCAAGCCAATAAATGAAAGCTTATCTAGGGATGCAGTATGCACTTTTTATGCCTAACTAATTTCCACCGGTTGGTCCCTTGTTTGCTTGCATATTGAAGTTTGAGAGAGCTTTGAAGTGTAAAAAAGCCACAAGGCTTTAAGGTCCACGAAGCTTTGTTGCCAAAATGCCTGCCTACGTGAAAGAAGAGAGGAAATAATGTCCTCAATGAAGTTCTGCAACTCCTTAGGGATTCGACCATTAGGCCAAGTCCACCCCATCAGGGCCACTAAAACTTCCTGCAGTAAGACTTTTGTCCTCCTCCAGCTTATGTTTGGATTCCTCAGAGAGGGTGTCCCAAAAGTTTTCCCCAATGGTGCCATAGATCGAACCAGAGCTAGTGTTGGCACCATCTCACAAAAGAATCATGATGTAAGGGTATGCAATTGTTCGTAGGGCAAATAGTCTTCCCCACGTATCCAAGAGTCAAATTTATGCTTGCTATCAGAATGCAACAAATACAATAGAAAAGCTGGGTTTGAAAACTTGATCCCTCACACCTTTATTCATTACTATATATAGAAAATCAATACACAGACTTCTAACCCTAATGGGCTTACTTGATCCCTGTTAGAATTTATCATCATATCATCATGAATTGTTGATTTATTCTAATACTTTTCTAACACTTTCCTATGTCTTTTCCCTGTTTTATTTAAGCTTGTAATTAGCTTTATTTTTGTCCAAAAGGACTTGTCTTATTCTGGTCCTAAGTATTGACTTTTATCTCAACTAGCCGTTGAGATAAAGTCAGCAACGGCTAGTTTTTACTGTTTGCTTTTTCGTGTGCCGTGTTGTACTATATAAACAACACAAACCCCTCTTGTAATTTCTTAAGCTTTACATTAATGAAATAAACTACAAGTTATTTCTATCTTCTCTTTTCTATCTTCCGCTCTTACATGGTATCGGAGCTTTTGGCTCAAAAATTCAAAATTCTGGGAATTTTTTAAGAAAGTTTTTAAATCCTCATGGCTGCTGAATCAACTGCTACAAGTAATGCTACTGCAGCAGCTCCTCTTTCTGACCATCTTTCCACCAATAATGGTGATCTTCAAAACATCCAGCCTGCTCTCAAACTCAATGGGAAAAATTACTTGAAATGGTCTCGCTTGTCCGGACTTTTCGAAAGGAAGGAGCAAGCTCGGCCACCTTAATGGGACAGACCACCCCAAGAAGACCCTAAGTTTGTTGTATGGGATGAGCAAGACTCCATGGTGATGTCTTGGTTATGGAACTCCATGATCCCCGAAATCGTGATACATGCATGTTCATGGCCAATGCAAAGGAAATCGGGATCATGTGAAGGAGACCTACTCAAAGGTCAATGATGCAAATTTCAAATCTACGAGGTAAAGACTAAAATTTCAAATACAAAGCGTAGGCGAGAGATCCATCACCGAATATTCGTGCCCGATGCAAGGTCTCGTGGCAAGAATTAGACCACTACCAATGCATCAAGATGAACAACAAGTGAGGATGCCGAAATCCCGAAAAGGATATTTGAAAAGGATAGGATCTATGCCTTTTTGGTCGGTCTTAACATTGAATATGACTCGTTAGAGTTCAAATTCTTGGAAAGGGAGATCTCCCTAGTTTAAATGCAACAATAGCTCTTATTAGAGCGTAAGAAAGTAGGAGAGGTGTCATGATTGAGACACCTCCCCGTTGAAAGTTCTGCTTTGATAACACAGGGCAACAAAAATACCACTGATAAGAACCCCTCCTTTCAAAGGAGTGGGAACAATTATCAAAAGAACAGCAACAAAACTGGGGACAGAGATTCTCTATTCTGCTCTTTCTGTAAAAAGAGTAGACATACTGTAGAGAATTGTTGGAAACTCCATGGGAAACCAGGGAGTGATAACCCCAACAAGAAAGTCGCTAACAATGTGAATGGCAATGAAAATCACCTAAACACCAATGAGAATATCCGTAAAGTCGTTAACCGAATCAAAAGCTCAACCTTGGACCTTCGTAAATTGAGAAACCGAGGAAGTTTATTGACTCACTTGAGAGTTCATCAACCTCCTTAGCTTTTTCGTGTATGACTAGTTTACATAAACAGTCTGAAGGTTCAATAGAATGGGTACTTGATTCTGGTGCTACAGACCATATGGTCAACTCTAGTGAAAAACTGATGTCTTACAAAGTCTGTGATAAACACAGAACCATCTCTGTTGCAGATGGATCTCCTATCCAAGTGACTGGGATAGGAGACTATGTTCTGTGTGATAAACTCATTTTAAGGGATGTGTTACATATCCCTAACTTGTCTACTAATCTGATCTCCATCCAGAAGTTAACCAAAGACTTGAATTGTTTAGTTGCCTTCTCCTCTAATAACTGCTTGATACAGGATCCTGTAAAGAAGGAGAGGATTGGGGTTGCTAAAGCTAAAGCAGGGTTATATTTTTGGGAAGGTCGGGAAGCCAATAAAGAAACAGGACAAGCTGCTAGTTTTTTGTCACAAGCTAATCTTGACAAACTATGGTTATATCATTATAGATTGGGTCATCCTCCTTTTTCGCAATTAAACATATGTTTCCTACTTTGTTTAACAGCTGTAATGTAGATAGGATGCATTGTAATGTGTGTGAGATGGCCAAACACAAAAGAGCCTCTTATCCTAGTCAAGGAATCAGATGTACTGAACCTTTTGTTGTGATTCATAGTGATATTTGGGGGCCTTCCCCTGTATCTAATATAAATGGTTCAATTTGGTTTGTTACTTTCATTGATGACTTTACTAGAACTACATGGACTTATCTCATGAAACAGAAATCTGATATTCTAGAGATATTTCCCAAGTTTTATCATCAAGTCCTAACACAATTTGATACAAAAATCAAAAGGCTAAGGACTGATAATGCGAGAGAATACTTTAATCAACTGCTGAATCCTTTTCTGGATGAGAAGGGTATAATACATGAATCTTCATGTGTATATACCCCTCAACAGAATGGGTTGGCAGAGAGAAAGAACAGACACCTAATGGAGGTGTCTAGTGGCACTTATGTTTCAAATGATGGTCCCCAAGAACTATCGGGGAGAGGTCGTGTTGACAAGAACCCACCTCATCAACAGACCGCCTACAAAAGTCTTGGATAACGAACACCCGTTGGATGCCTTAGTAGCATCTATCCTTGTATGTCTCAATCAAGGACTAGACCAAAAACCTTTGGTTGCGAGGCATTTGTACATATACATGCTCATAACAGAGGAAAATTGGATCCTAGTGGCCTTAAGGTGTGTGTTTGTTGGATACTCTAATACTCAAAAGGGGTATAAATGCTACCATCCTCCTACCGTAAAATACATCATCTCTAGTGGATGTGTCTTTTCATGAAGAGGTATCTTATTTTACTAATAAAGGGGAGATGAATAACTCCTACCTTGGATCTTACCTAGACTTCTTTCAAGATTATAAGAGTATCCCCACTGTAAATGAGGAGAATATTCCTAAGTCTCCTGTTGGTTCTCTACCATCTGAGGACACAGGGGATATAAGAATCAAAGAAAAAACTCCTATTGTCTACACCAGAAAGAAAAAGACACCTAAAGTGGCACCAAATACTTCTCCTCATGGAATAAAGAGCTATACAACTGAAATTGAAACTAATGACTCTCAGAAAAGTGATGATTCTGAGACTCATAGCTCCAATGACACACATGATGATTCTGAAAAACAGAGTACAAATTCTGACTCATCATGTGAGAAGAATGAATCTGAAGATTCTGAATATCAAAGTGTGTCAGATACACTTGATGACCTGCCTATTGCTCTTAGAAAGAGAAAAAGGGAATGTACTAAACACCCTATGAGAACATTCTTGTCCTACAAAAAATGTTCCAAAAATCACAGGAAGTTTCTGGCAAACCTTCTAAAAGAAGGTACACCAAAAAATGTGAATGAGGCCATTTCTGATGGAAAATGGTCTAAAGCCATGAAAGAAGAAATACAGGCTTTGGAAAAGAACAAAACCTGGAATCTTGTGTCTCTACCTAAGGGTGAAAAGACTGTCGGCTGTAAATGGGTTTTTACCACCAAATACAAAATCCGACGGGACTATAGAAAGGCACAAGGCCGACTTGTGGCCAAAGGGTACACCCAAACTCATGGGGTGGACTATTTTGAGACTTTTGCACTTGTTGCTAAAATGAACACAGTCAGGATTCTCATATCCTTGGCTGTAAATCTGGGATGGAACCTGCAACAATATGATGTCAAGAATGCCTTCTTACAAGGCAACCTGAATGAGATCATATATATGGCTGCTCCCCCAGGATTTGAGAATCCTGATGGAAAAGTTTGCAGACTAAATAAAGCCCTATATGGCTTAAAGCAGTCCCCTAGGGCATGGTTTGGCAGATTTGCTAAATTCATGCTTGAACAAGGGTATAAACCAAGTCAAGGTGATCACACTATGTTTGTGAAACATGGTAAAACTGGGAAGAAATCTATCCTGCTGGTGTATGTTGATGACATCATTGTCACTGGAGATGATCAACAGTCTAATCAACACCTACAGGCAGAAATGGCAAAGGAATTTGATTTAAAGAATCTTGGCAGACTGAAGTATTTTCTAGGAATTGAATTGGCCTACTCTAATCAAGGCATATTCATATCCCAACAAAAATACATCCTTGATCTCCTCTCTGACACTGGGAAGATGGGATGCAAACCTGCCACTACACCCATTGAATACAATCATGGGTTGAATGAATCTCCTGAAGATGAAGATGTTGATAAGTACTCCTATCAAAGGTTGGTAGGAAAGTTGATATATCTGGCACATACTAGACCAGATATTGCTTTTGCTGTCAATATGGTCGTTGAGGTTCATGCAAAGACCCAAGATTTGTCATCAAAGAGCAGCAGAGAGGATTCTGGAATATTTGAAAGGGTGTCCAGGCAAGGGAATCCTATACAAAAGGAGTGACAATCTTGATCTCAAAGCCTATACTGACTCAGATTATGCTGGATCATTAGATGACAGGAGATCTACTTCTGGCCACTGTCTCTTTCTGGGTGGAAATCTGGTGATTTGGAGGAGCAAGAAGCAGCCTGTTGTAGCAAGATCAAGTGCAGAGGCAGAATTTAGGTCTATGGCTATTGGGATATGTGAATTACTTTGGTTGAAGATCATTCTAGATGACTTGAAGGTGGCATGGAAATCTCCTATGAGACTGATCAGTGACAACAAATCAGCTATGGACATTGCTCATAATCCAGTTCAACATGATAGGACTAAACACATTGAAGTGGATAGGCATTTTATCAAAGAAAAACTGGAACGTGGGTTGATCACTACTGAGTTTGTGCCATCTAAGGATCAAGTTGCAGACTTATTCACCAAGGGCCTACCTGGGAAGGTGTTTCATGATGATATTGACAAGCTGGGCATGTTTGATATACATCTACCAGCTTGAGGGGGAGTGTTAGAATTTATCATCATGAATTGTTGATTTATTCTAATACTTTTCTAACACTTTCCTATGTCTTTTCCCTGTTTTATTTAAGCTTGTAATTAGCTTTATTTTTGTCCAAAAGGACTTGTCTTATTCTCGGTCCTAAGTATTGACTTTTATCTCAACTAGCCGTTGAGATAAAGTCGCAACGGCTAGTTTTTACTTGTTTGCTTTTTTCCGTGTGCCGTGTTGTACTATATAAACAACACAAATTTCCCCTCTTGTAATTTCTTAAGCTTTACATTAATGAAATAAACTACAAGTTATTTCTATCTTCTCTTTTCTATCTTCCGCTCTTACAATCCCTACTTCAATTTGACCTAAGTCGGCCAACATACTAACTGACTTAATAATAAAGTAACAGGGCTAACAACAGCCGACTTAATAATAATAACAATAATAAATACGACAATAATAGATACGACTTCTAACACTCCCCCTCAAGGTGCTTGCTCTGAATGTCTCTTAGTCTACTCCCAAACAGGGGCTTGGTAAACACATCAGCCAACTGATCTTCAGATCTAACGAACGGTGTACATATCTCTTTGGAAATAATCTTCTCTCGAATGAAATGACAATCTACTTCAATGTGTTTCGTTCTCTCATGAAACACCGGATTTGACGCAATGTAAAGAGCAGCTTGATTGTCATGTTTCAGCAAAGGGGCTGATTGTTGATGTGCTCAATAAAGCTACTTCAAACAAAGGCTTTCAAGAACTAAGTTGCATAGTCAAGCTTGAGGGAAGGTTGAAATATTTAAAATTATAATGTGTTAGTCGTTTATTGTCAAGCATTATACTTTGTACTTTATTGTTATATTCAATTTAGGTGCTTAAACTTAGTGTTAGCAGCTAGATTCGGTGTCCTAATTCTGCCGTCTGCCGTCTGCCGTCAGCCGTCTAATTAAAAGCACTAGCCGTTTCACAACGGCTAAAGCTTTGTTGTACTATTTAAAAACCTTGTTTTTTTTAGAGGAAGATTACAGAGAATAAAAGATTTATTTTCCATCTTTCGTCGCTAAATTTCTACCATGCGTGTGTGTGTTCACTTTTAACAGGCGTCAAGAGCTGAAATGAAGACAGTCGAGTTTCTAGCAAGGAAGTTAAAAGAAATCTCAGACTTAACTTATGAGACTATTGTCCAGGTAACAAGAACCTAACACTGGAACAAATATATGCGTGTTGATTTTCTCCTAGTTTTAAGAGATTATTCGGTTTCAGTTACTATTTGATTCTTTTTTTTTTCCCGGGGTTGTTCTGTGTAATGGTTCGATTCTTTCTACAATTTTATCCTTCTATGGGTGATGTAAATTACAAATTTCCTTCAAAGCAAGTATTTTGCTTAATTTTTAGTTGACACAATTGACCCTATAGTCTGAATATTGGGGTCGTCAACGAACTCAGTGGCTGATCCATAAATCTTTTTGTGCACAAATGTTTTAAAAAAGGGCGACTTTTTGAGGTGTTTTACTTCATTTATTTCAGGCGTGGGGTGGGGGCCCCATGCCTCTCGAATGGAATACATCTTCACGATATCATAAGATGAAAGCACGAAGACAAAGGTGTAACATAACCCTTGTTATATGGATTTAGGGGGAAACTATTGGTTGGATCTTATGATAGTAGGAGGTGAACGCAGTATATCTGATATTATAGGCAGATAGGCCTGCAATTTCTAGTTAGCTTTGTGGTGGGTATTGGGTCTTGGTGCACTAGTGCTACAAGGGGTTGCAAAATATTCCTTGACAAAAGTGGTGTTTTTGTTAATTAGGAAGTCTGGATTTGCTTGAGGGAATGGATTTTTGTGTGTGTGTGTGTGTGTGTGTGTGTGTGTGTGTGTGTGTATAAAGTTGCATTTGAACTCTGTTCCAACAAAAATACTTGTCTGGTAGTTTTGAGGTTAATTTGATGATATCTGTAGCTAGCTGCTGTTTAAGATTCAGAATCTCTGTTCCAATTGTAAAATTGGAATTCTAATTCCTTAAAAAAAAAAAAAAAAAACTAAAGGTGGTTTTGATTCATGTCTTTCTTGGCTTTGATCTCCTGTTACAGGGATTTTGAATTGCAGATATAATTATTAAAAAAAAAATCATAAGTGTGTTTTGTTTCAGTATATGTAGATTACTCGCTTGTCAACGACTTAAAACTCTTGAAAGAGATGGTAATTCAAGAGTACTTAATAAGGCCACAGCCTAGGATGCACGGATACTTCATCGTTCAAGCATATCCCATATCCGATACGTATCGGGTACCGATACACGGCGGATACGCAGGATATTCAGTTGGATACGTATTTGGAGCGAATCTGCAATTTTCAAAAGATGGATACTTTATCACATACATCATGTATCTTGACTACAAATACGAGTATCTGAAGAACATGATAGTTGAAAAATGTTTTTGAACCTTAATATGTGTGTACATGCACACATACAACTGCGTACATGTACATACATACATATATATAGATAATCATTTTGTTTTTATTATTTACACTTTAGTCCCTTATATTTACCATTTAGAATAGAAACATTGACTAGAATTCTGAAGGGATATCTTCAAAGCTAAAATTGGGCTAGAATAGACATAAGGCGTATGTTCAGTTTTGAGGCTGGTTGGATTTGATGCAATTTTGTTTTTGCAGACGGCAATTTCTGGTCTTTTATGTCTGACCGAGAAGGACCTTCATGCAGAAGAGATAAAGGTGTGTGGTGGGGGAGGATGATATTGAATGATAAAAAGGTATCATGTGTGTTTGGGAATTGATTGTGGTCTTTGGCAGGCTTGTGTCTTCAGGATAGGGGAGTTGCCCACAGAGGATGATATCATAGCGGTATTACCAATCAATGAAATCGAGGAGCACTTGAGGCAGGAGGGTAAGATGAAGCTCCCTGAAGAAGATTCTGCATCATCTTCAAAAAGGAGAAGATTGTGATGCATGTGCTAATGGATATGAAATGCCTATGCTTATACACACACACAGACACAGACACAGACACGTTGAGAAGCTCTTTGAATATATTCCAAATTCCCGGTTTAGATTTCTTTCAATTTGCCCTTTGAATACTTTTGCTCTTTGAATATGCTTTTCTACTGTCGCAAATTTTGCCGTGTCTCCCTCATAACTAGGAGAGAATCAAAACACTCCTACAGCTAATAATTTAGAGAAATAGGCAAGGTCATGAGCAAGCCACATGGGCAATTTTACAAAAGGAAAAGGAGCTGCAAAAGCTTTAACAATATCGCCCACAACCAGATTCAAACTTAGGGAAATCCTTTTCTTGAAATTATCCTTCTTAATTTAACATTTTGCTATGTTTCAACTCTAGAGTCAAAAGGTGGGGATTACCTTCCCAGCTCACGCAGGTGAGAGGTTCAAATTTTATTCGGGAATATTTTTTCACACAAATTTTTATCTTACCACACAAGTTTTTTTTTCCAATTTCACCCTTATTTTTTTTATTTTACGCGCGTTCATTCTGACCAAAGTTTGGTCAGAATATGACACATTATCCATACTGAAATATGGTCAGAATATACGTGTTGAGAGTCGACACTGGTTGATTCTGACTATATTTTAGGTAGAATGTTTGAAGTTTTCCAAACTCATACATAGTCAGAGCATCATTCTGACCAATATTGAGTCCGGAATACTCTACACATTCAGACTAGAATTGGATCGGATAACAACAACAATAAGAGCACCACTATTGATTCGATTTGAATTTCGGACGAATATTAAAAAAAAATTGTACTCAATTTTAGTCGAATGTCTTTAGTTTTTATTTAATCACATTAGGTCCGAGATGGTTGGTTTGCACCGAACGAACATAAATGAAGATATCCCTTCAGAATTCTAACATCTTATGTCTATTCTAAATGCTAAAATTGGCTAGAATAGACATAAGATGTTAGATTGTGATCAAGATGTTAGAAATCGACACATGACCGAAAACCGGAAACCCTTTCTCTAACTAGGGCCCGGTACACTGATGGAGGCCGTCGGGAAACCAACCCAGATTTCCTCATGGGCCCTGCAAAACAGATTTAGATCCATCTGGATCTGATCTCATCAAATTCGACAACGGAAACAACAAAATTTGCTAAAAAATAGAACAAAACAATAGACTAAAATATCTAATGCATAAAGGGTTAAAAATCTACACCAACACTTTGGAAAAGAAAATGCAGATTAAGTGAAATCAAAGATGTTCCAACAAAGATCTTCCCAACACAAATGTGGTGATTGCCTCTTTAAAGCAAGTTCCAAGAATCCTATAAAAAAAAAAAGATTTAGCTCCATGGAAAAATGAAGATCTTGATCTAGACATTAAATTTTAAGTATTTAGCGAAGAGGATATGTTTCCTAAAATACCCCTCCCATTGTTGCGCCCTAATGTAGTGTAGACGACTAAGTTTACACTCTTGTAGGATGTCATTCTTTTATAGAGTTAATTAATTAGGTCATTAGAAAGGATCAAAATCCTTAATGTAGCCTTAATTTTATTAGATGGGCCACCAAGCCCAATTAGGCTTTTAAATTCCTTAGATAATAATATCTAGGGCCAATTATTTAAAAGACTGATTTTCAACTTATTAGGATAATAGGACATTCCGAAATTTTATTTAGTTATAAGAACGTTCTAATTTTAAAAAGGAAAATAAGAACATTCTAATTTCAAGTGGATAAAGAGGAAAAAGGAAAAAAAGGAAGGAGGGGAAAAAAAAAACATTCAAAGTAAAAAAAAAAAGAAAAAAAAAACTTACGTGTTGATGGGTTTTTTGTTTTTGTTTTTTTTTAATATTTTTAATTCACTATATTTTTAAAGGTCATATATTTTGATCTAAAACTCGGATCATCATAATTTTTTTACTAAAATTCATATTTTTTCGTCTTCTTTATTCTAAAATCAAATTTGATATTTTTCCGAATAAATTTCATAAAATCAATTTTTTTCTTCATAAAAATCGACGTGACGTATTGATCACCGTCATGTATTGACCACCTACCCGGATGCATTGGCCACCGGGATCCATTAACCACCTCGATGCATTGGCCGCTGCGATTCATTGGCTACCATTATGTATTGACCGCCGCGATCCATTGACAACCTTGATCAGTGACATCTCATTGTAGCGATTTATGCAATGACGTCTCATTGTAGCGATCTATGCAGTGACTTCTTATTGTAACGATCTATGCAGTGACGTGTTATTGTAACGTGTTATTGTAACGATATATGCAGTGACGTGTTATTGTAACAATTTATGCATACATTTGGTTGTAAAAATATGCATTTAAACCAAAAAAAACAAAAGAAGTACAGTTATTTTACAAAGTTATCGAAAATTTAAACCAACAATAATCAAATATACCAACATCAATCAAATATGTAAAGATAACAAAGAAATAAAGTTATTTTACAAAGTTATCAAATGTGTGTATCAAGTTGTATATGCGGTGACATCAATATCATTGCATCAGTTATCTAATTGTAAATA
Organism: Gentiana straminea; assembly: GCA_036785695.1. Classification (NCBI taxonomy): domain Eukaryota; kingdom Viridiplantae; phylum Streptophyta; class Magnoliopsida; order Gentianales; family Gentianaceae; genus Gentiana; species Gentiana straminea. Next base: position 279,238 of record JAVUPR010000278.1, on the reverse strand, counting down.
CAGTCATCAATGTCACTGCTTCAGACATCAATGCCACTGCATAAGTCATCAATGTCCCCGCATCGACATCAATGTCCCCGCATCGATCCTTAAGTCGTCAATGTCACCGCGTAAGTCGTCAATGTCACGCATAAAACCTAACAATCGCATCGATCGGCTACTCGCTCTTGTTTTGCATTTCTCCAAATGTGGAGCTTTTAATATGAATAGAAGTACAAGTTTGGTGAAACTACAAAGACTCTTCACTATGACTCTTGTAATGGCCACACATTGTTTGTGCCTTCCTGATAATTGGATTCATTGTGGAATCCCTCAATTCTTTAACACGATCTTGAATTATTTGACGATCTTGTTTAGCTTAATGTCCCTGCATCATTCATCAATGTCACTGCATCGCACATCAATGTCCTTACATCAGTCATCAATGTCCCTGCATCAGACATCAATGTCCCTACATCAAACATCAATGTCACTGCATAAGTCATCAATGTCCTTGTATCAGACATCAATGTCATTGCATAAGTCATCAATGTCCATGCATCAGACATCAATGTCAATGCATCAGACATCAAACCGTATCCTTTAGAATTTAAATTTAAAATAAAAAAAACAAACAACAACGCTTCCTCTTTTTTTTTTTTTCTTCCTTCATTTTTTTTCCTTTTTTCTTTATCCACTTGAAATTAGAATGTCCTTATAACTAAATAAGTTTCCTTCTTAAAATTAGAATGTCCTTATAACTAAATAATATTTCGAAAAAAAAAAAAAGATTTCGGAGTGTCCTAAATGATCATTAATTCTCTATCGATGGCCTTATAACTAATATCCACTAATATCTATTATGAATTTACTTCATCTTATTAAGTAGAAGACTCATATTAGGAAAATATCTTACTTCATCTTATTAAGTAAATAGCCCATTTATGTAACTATTTCCTTATTGATTTTTATTATTTTTTTGAAAGGATCCTTATTGATTTCTCTTTGCCACTTAATAGACATTTACTTAAGAATTTCAAATTCCTTAATTTTTAATTATTTGATAAATAAATCATGACTACTATTTTCCATAACAAACTATTTTTCACTAATTACACTTTAATACTTAGATTTTAGGGTAAAAAACACAAATTTCCCAACTTTTCATTTATCATTTAAATGTTTGTTAGCGGAATCCCGGAGAAAACGCTTTTTACATTTATCGAGGAGTGCATTTACTGTGCATTATTGTAACGCCCCGTTCCCGGACACCGAGTCCTTATCCGGAAAAGGAACGTTCGGCACGTATAAAATAAAAATAAATTCACTTTATACGTAAGCCTCTACTACGTCGTATCAAAATAAAGCAAACGGAAGCAAAAGACTCGGGTAAATTTTTTCTAAATATCCAAGAATAGAAATTCACGTCTAAAGATAGAAATGTAACATTATTACATTGGGGAAAGGAAATCAACAAATCCAAATGTGTACGAATTCCAAAAGTACTAAATGTAAACTACAAGTTCCAACAATAATCCAAGTCTATGAAATAATTAAAACAGAAAAAAAAAAAAAAAAACAAGGCCTTCAACTCCGGCGTCCTCAAACGTCGTCATCAAAGTCCTCCTCGAAATCTTCACCAACCTGTTCGTCTTCTCTCCCCCAAACACATAAAATAAACATGCATTTGAGGTAAGTACAATGTACATAGTAAGAAGTAGAAGCTATAATATAATTAAGGTTTATTATCAAGTTTTAATAAAAGATTATCTTTGTGAGACCGACTCCATCTAGGGTTCATTTCATGCCCATCGACAATTCATGACTATACGTTTCTAACTTAGCTTATCTTGGTTACATCATTACTCAAGGACACAATGCATGGTGAAAATTCCACCACGAGATATACTTGCCAACTACGGTGATTAGCACCGGTAGTCCCGGGATCTCCCCGGTATGCATATACGCTCGATGGATTTCCTCCACTACCCTTCAGCCTTTTGAGCCAGTAGCGTTGTCCACCTTCTATGAACGTATCACATCGCCGATATGAATCAATGCCTAACCGAGAATAAGTGACGTTTTAGCTTTTACTACACATATGTAATTATTTACCGTTGTTATCTAGCCACCTAAGTGTTTTCAAAGTAAAACTCACCTTATCAACTCTACTCCCTCACTTAGACAGCTAGACATTTCAACCTATCAATTACACAGACATTGATGAACTCTAGTCCATCAAAGCACAAGCCCTTTCATGCCCTTCCGACGGATCCGAACTTCAACTCCCTTTAAGAGTACATTCGGTGTTTTAACTGAACGAATCGGAAGTTCAATCGAAGCTTGTTTATGTTTAATTAATGTTATTAGATCAAGACACGTCGTTTAGAACTCACCTCGTAGCTTAAAATATAAGAAATAATCATTCAAACAAAGTGTTGGGGCGCCAACACCTTTGGCGTGCGCCAAAATGCACCGAGAGGGTGCTCTAAACTCTCTTTTCGGGTTCGGGCGCGCCAAAGCTTTCGGCGTGCGCCAAAATCGCTCCGAAAGTCACCGAACTCTCGGTTCGGGTTTGGGGCGCCCAAAATGGCCAAAAACTGCTCTAATGTGATTTTCTGAACTCTATCGATTTCTACTCGAATCCAAACATGTTCTAAACGATTTTCCTCATAAAAACACCAGAAAAACATATCCCTTATGATCCAAAACAACCCTTAATCCTAAACATCTTTTAGGCACAATCATTGATACAAAACGCATCAGAAACACAACCTAATCACTCTAAACCATAATCGAATTGTAGGAAGAGCTTCTTACCTTTTAAGCAAGCTAAAACCAGTCCAAAACTCAGAAAAACAGCAGCAAACGATCCTTTCTCTCACAGAATATCTATGTGATCAATCCCAAAAACAATTTAGAATCGATCAACGGTTTCTAAAACGATCAAACTACGATTATATGAACCAAAGACGATCAAGAACGATCAAGAACAGACCTTAGGGCGAAAATCATACCTTTGCCAAAGCTTCAACTTTATGGCACTGAAACGAAGCTCTCCTTACGACGATTCCGATGCTTCTCTCGAAATTGAAAACGATCAAATATCGACTCAGAAATCACTGAAAGTCTCTCAGCCCCTTTCTTTTGCTCTTACACGCAGGAACAGAAAATTTTGGGGAAGAAAAATCTGATTAATAATTAGGTTATGGAATAATCAGAATATATTTTCCTTAAATATATTTTCCAATTATCCCATTTTCCTTAATTACCCTTAATTACCAATAAATTCAGAATTTTCCTTCCTTAATATATATATATAATCCGACATATATATATATATATATATATATATATATATATATATATATATATATATATATATATATATATATATATATATATATAACTATAAAATACTTATAAAATACTTAAACTCGAATAAAAGGAACCGAACCCAAAATTTCGTTTTCGCAAAATGACACGTCTGCCCTTTCCTGAAAATCGGAATATTACATTCCTTCCCCCTTAAAAGGAGTTTCGTCCTCGAAACTAGATTATACCTGGTAAGTCCATAAAATCTGGAAACTCGTTGATCATATCATCCTCGACTTCCCAAGTAGCTTCCTCCGGTGAATGATTGCTCCATTGCACCAAAACCAAAGGAATCAACCGTCTCTTAACCATCTTTTCCTTCCGGTCCAGAATTCTGATCGGTCTCTCATCATAAGCTATATTATCTTGAAGAACTTCCGGATCAACCGTGGTTTCGACATCCGTCTTGGTCAAACACTTCTTTAACATCGAAACATGAGACACGTTGTGGACTCTCGACATGGATTCCGGTTGTCTAAGCTTATAAGCCAACGGTCCAACTCTTTCCAGAATCTCAAAAGGTCCAACATACCTCGGGCTTAGCTTTCCCTTTTGTCCAAAACGTTTCACTCCCTTCATTGGTGAAGCGCGTAGGTACACTCTTTCACCAACTTCAAACTCAAGAGGTCTTCTTCTAACATCTGCCCAACTCTTCTGCCTATCTTGAGCTGCCTTCAGATTCTTCTTAACCAACTGAACTCTTTCTTTAGCTTGCTCAACCAATTCCGGCCCGGTGATTTGTCTTTCCCCGACTTCATCCCAAAACAGTGGCGTTCTACATCTTCTTCCATACAAAGCTTCAAACGGTGGCATGCCTACACTTGCATGATAACTGTTGTTGTAGGCAAACTCCGCTACCGGTAGGTAATCATCCCATGATCTGCCTACTTCCAAAACACAAGCTCTCAACATATCTTCGAGTGTTTGGATGGTTCTCTCAGATTGTCCATCTGTCTGAGGATGAAAGGCCGTACTCAAATCCAACTTGGTTCCAAAAGCTGCTTGTAAACTTTTCCAAAACCGACTGACGAACCTCGGATCATGATCCGAAACTATCGAGATAGGTACTCCGTGTAACTTCACTATATTATCCAAGTATAGTGTGGTCATCTTCTTCAAGGGCATATCAACCTTATACGGTAAGAAATGAGCGGATTTGGTCAATCTATCCACAATCACCCAAATCGCATCATGACCGCCTCTTGTCTTGGGTAAACCGGTGATGAAATCCATCGTGATCTTATCCCACTTCCATTCGGGGATATCCAACGGCTTAAGCATTCCTCCTGGTATTCTATGCTCTGCCTTCACCTTCTGACAAGTGTCACATTCCGCCACAAACTTAGCTATTTCCACTTTCATCGAGGGTCACCAAAACTTTTCTTTCAAATCTCTGTACATTTTAATAGCTCCTGGATGAACCGCGAATGCAATCCTATGTGCCTCTTCCATAACTCTTTGTCTTAGATCACCGACATTAGGCACACATAACCGATCTTGGTACCATAGGTTCCCATTCTTATCTAACACATATCCCACTATAGGCTTTTCTCTTGCAACTCGCTTCAAATCAACCAAAGCTGGATCTTCATCTTGCTTTTCTCGAATATCATCCATCAACTCTGATCTTGCTAACAACGGTGCCACAAACTGCCGATCTTCAATCTGATCAAAACTTCGGATTTTCAGCCCATCTAACCTTTCTGCCACATCTTCAACGCTTGAAACTGCAAACACTGGTTTTCTGCTCAAAGCATCAGCCACTACATTTGCTTTACCCGGATGGTACTGGATATCCAAGTCATAATCCTTTACAAACTCTAACCATCTCCTTTGCCTCATATTCAGATTTTCTTGGGTAAAGAAATACTTCAAGCTCCTGTGATATTGTGAAGATCCTAGCCTTAACTCCGTACAAGTAGTGCCTCCAAATCTTTAAGGCAAACACTACCGCTGCCAACTCTAGGTCATGAGTTGGGTAGTTCTTCTCATGTACCTTCAACTGTCTAGATGCATAGGCGATGACTTTTCCTCCTTGCATCAACACACAACCTAAACCTTGTCCCGAAGCATCTGTATAAACGTCATAATTATCAAAAATCTCCGGAACTGCCAAAACTGGGGTTGTAGTCAATTTCTTCTTCAACGTCTGAAAAGCCTCTTCACACTCACTAGTCCACTCAAACTTTATATTCTTTTGAGTGAGCCGGGTAAGTGGTGCAGCTATCTTTGAGAAGTCCTGAACAAACTTCCTATAATAGCCAGCCAAACCGAGAAAACTTCTAACCTCTGAAACTGTAGTCGGTCTGGACCACTTCTCAACTGCTTCAATCTTCACTGGATCAACCTTAATGCCATCTCCAGAAATGACATGACCCAAGAAACTAACTTGATCCAACCAAAAGTCACACTTAGAGAACTTAGCATACAACTGGTTCTTCTTCAAAGTATCCAACACTATCCTTAGGTGTTCTTCGTGTTCCTTCTCATCCTTTGAGTATACTAAGATGTCATCTATGAATACAATCACAAACTTATCCAAGTATGGCATGAAAACACACTGCATTAAATCCATAAATGCATATGGAGCATTAGTGAGTCCAAAAGGCATGACCAAGAACTCATAATGTCCATACCTCGTATTGAAAGTTGTCTTCGGTATATCTGCTACCTTGATCTTCAACTGATGATAACCCGACCTAAGATCAATCTTAGAAAACACTCTCTTGCCTTGCAACTGATTAAACAAATCATCAATCATTGGCAAAGGGTACTTGTTCTTGATGGTAAGATTGTTCAACGCTCTGTAATCTATGCACATCCTCATGCTACCATCCTTCTTCTTGACAAACAACACTGGGGCTCCCCAAGGCGAAGTACTAGGCTGAATTATATTCCTCTCAAGCATATCCTTAAGTTGAGCTTTCAATTCCTTCAATTCAGCCGGTGCCATCCTATAGGGTGCCTTAGAAACCGGTGCCGCTCCTGGCATCAACTTGATCTCGAATTCGATCTCCCTATCCGGCATGTTTCCCGGTAACTCTTCCGGAAACACCTCAGGGTATTCCTTCACTATAGGGGTTTCTTCTAACTTAGGCTTCACTTGCTCCACATCCACTGCGTACAACAAGTAGCCTTCACAACCTTTACGACAAGCTCTTATAGCCTTGACTGCTGAAATTATAGGGTGACGCTTCTTACTAGGCTTGTAAACATTACCTTGATAAGTCTTATCTGATTTCCTAGGTATCTTAAAGGTCACTATCTTTTCTCTACAATCCAAGTGAACATAATTCTCGGATAGCCAGTCTATTCCAAGAATTACATCGAAATCCGAAAAGTCTAAAACCATGAAGTCACTCTTACTTCGATAAGGTCCAACTCGAACATCCACTTGAGGCATCAACTTAGCTACCTTAGTTGACACAAGAGTGTTAGACGCTCCCGTATCAAACAATGCCGTAACTGCTAAGTTGTCTAATATTATCGTACCTGAGATAGCATTATCATCCGGTTCTACATACTCTGCATCCACGGCGAAAACTCGAACAAGCCGACTCGGGCAGCCTTTCCATCTTCCTTGATTTTGAGTTCATCTCAACGCCATTAACGTCTGAAAGCTTGTCCTTGAAGGTCTCAACTTCCAAGACCTTGTTCAACATTCAGCCATGTTTCTTGGTGTACTTCCCAACCTTCCCGCTTAGACCTCTCGGGACAAACCATTCTTGAACAACTGAAACTGCACTATTCCACTTCTACTCGGTGCATTCCTCACCGGAAGGTATTTCCTTATGTTTACAATCCATGTAAACAAAATTCTTGGATAGCCGACCTATACCAAGAATTACACCATGATTCATAGAATTCAAAACTATAGGGTCCTTTCCATCTTCCTTTTCAATGGTAAACTCCAACACGATCATCAACATATTCTAGATAAACCACAACTACTAGACCCCCATCTTGAACCAAACCACTAGCTTCTTGCTGGGCCCTAGAACTTCTGATTCCAAACTTATCAACACGAGTATCTCTGAGGTTACCTAGCATTTTGAAGGATCAAGAAGGATCAGAATGTTACTATATGGTCTAAAGAGATCTTATCTTAAGGAAAGGAAGCCTAAAAACGCTTCGCTATGATACCAACTATAACGCCCCGTTCCCGGACACCGAGTCCTTATCCGGAAAAGGAACGTTCGGCACGTATAAATAAAAATAAATTCACTTTATACGTAAGCCTCTACTACGTCGTATCAAAATAAAGCAAACGGAAGCAAAAGACTCGGGTAAATTTTTTCCAAATATCCAAGAATAGAAATTCACGTCTAAAGATAGAAATGTAACATTATTACATTGGGGAAAGGAAATCAACGAATCCAAATGTGTACGAATTCCAAAAGTACTAAATGTAAACTACAAGTTCCAACAATAATCCAAGTCTATGAAATAATTAATACAGAAAAAAAAAAAAAAAACAAGGCCTTCAACTCCGGCGTCCTCAAACGTCGTCATCAAAGTCCTCCTCGAAATCTTCACCAACCTGTTCGTCTTCTCTCCCCCAAACACATAAATAAACATTCATTTGAGGTAAGTACAATGTACATAGTAAGAAGTAGAAGCTACAATATAATTAAGGTTTATTATCAAGTTTTAATAAAAGATTATCTTTGTGAGACCGACTCCATCTAGGGTTCATTTCATGCCCATCGACATTTCATGACTATACGTTTCTAACTTAGCTTATCTTGGTTACATCATTACTCAAGGACACAATGCATGGTGAAAATTCCACCACGAGATATACTTGCCAACTACGGTGATTAGCACCGGTAGTCCCGGGATCTTCCCGGTATGCATATACGCTCGATGGATTTCCTCCACTACCCTTCTTAGACCTTTTGAGCCGTAAAAGTAGCGTTGTCCACCTTCTGAACGTATCACATCGCCGATATGAATCAGTGCCTAACCGAGAATAAGTGACGTTTTAGCTTTTACTACACATATGTAATTATTTACCGTTGTTATATAGCCACCTAAGTGTTTTCAAAGTAAAACTCACCTTATCAACTCTACTCTCTCACTTAGACAGCTAGACATTTCAACCTATCAATTACACAGACATTGATGAACTCTAATCCATCAAAGCACAAGCCCTTTCATGCCCTTCCGACGGATCCGAACTTCAACTCCCTTTAAGAGTACATTCGGTGTTTTAACTGAACGAATCGGAAGTTCAATCGAAACTTGTTTATGTTTAATTAATGTTATTAGATCAAGACACGTCGTTTAAAACTCACCTCGTAGCTTAAAATATAAGAAATAATCGTTCAAACACTGTTGGGGGGCGCCAACACCTTTGGCGTGCGCCAAAATGCACCAGAGGGTGCTCTAAACTCTCTGTTTCAGGTTCGGGGCGCGCCAAAGCTTTCGGCGTGCGCCAAAACTGCTCCAGAAAGTCACTGAACTCTCTGGTTCAGGTTTGGGGCGCGCCAAAAAGGCCAAAAACTGCTCTAATGTGATTTTCTGAACTCTATCGATTTCTACTCGAATCCAAACATGTTCTAAACGATTTTCCTCATAAAAACACCAGAAAAACATATCCCTTATGATCCAAAACAACCCTTAATCCTAAACATCTTTTAGTCACCATCATTGATACAAAACGCATCAAAAACACAACCTAATCACTCTAAACCATAATCGAATTGTAGGAAGAGCTTCTTACCTTTTAAGCAAGTTAAACCCAGTCCAAAACTCAGAAAAACAGCAGCAAACGATCCTTTCTCTCACAGATATCTATGTGATCAATCCCAAAAACAATTTAGAATCGATCAACGGTTTCTAAAATGATCAAACTACGATTATGTGAACCAAAGACGATCAAGAACGATCAAGAACAGACCTTAGGGCGAAAATCATACCTTTGCCAAAGCTTCAACTTTCTGGCACTGAAACGAAGCTCTCCTTAAGACGATTCCGATGCTTCTCTCGAAACTGGAAAACGATCAAATATCGACTCGAAATCACCGAAAGTCTCTCAGCCCCTTTCTTTTGCTCTTACACGCAGGAACAGAAAATTTTGGGGAAGAAAAATCTGATTAATAATCAGGTTATGGAATAATCAGAATTTATTTCCTTAAATATATTTTCCAATTATCCCATTTTCCTTAATTACCCTTAATTACCAATAAATTCAGAATTTTCCTTCCTTAATATATATATAAATATAAATATATATATATATATATATATATATATATATATAACTTATAAAATACTTAAACTCCGAATAAAAGGAACCGAACCCAATATTTCGTTTTCGCAAAATGACACGTCTGCCCTTTCCCGAAAATCGAATATTACAATTATGAAAGACAAACCGGGGCCATGGGCCTATATACATAAGTCCAAAGATTTGAATGACCGACCAAAATTTTCAATCGAATCACCTATCTTATTAATCTTGGTGTCATATCACTATAGAGCCGAGACTGCACTTTTTCGAAACATAAAACATCTTTACTCCACTATTCATTGTAGTTACATAACACCCATTGATATAACTATCATCTATAAATAACCCTTAATAGATAGTGCGTATACGGAGCAAGACATTGTCTGTGAGACATCTCTATAACTTCTTATCCATGAACAACCATTAACTCACTAGTGACCGATATTCATTTGATCATAGCAAAGGCGTGCACAATCGATCAATTTCGAGATTAACAACCGAGAGAACCATCTATTTACTTCCTCTTTCGATCAGGTAGTAGACTCTCTCTTTGTAAATTACATTTCCGGTTGCCAATCCCTAAGTGATTTCAAATTGTTCAGCATTAAGAAATGCACCATTTAGTCAACCATACCTAATAAAACACCACCCGTAAAAAGACACGAGACTATAATCACATCAGCATTAAGATTCAATCCATAAATGGTCATCTAATTATTCAATTATAATTTTCGTTACGGACTTAGGACGAGATCATAACATCAAATCGGTCCAGTCCTATTTGAACCCTTTCACATATAAGTGGAGCCACTAAGGTGTCCAACACCTATGACCCGGATTAGGCGGTCACACTCTATGTGTTGTTGGGCACTAATGGTGGTTTGACGGCAAGATCCTGAACTCTACTCAATTATTAACTTTAGTCAATTCACCATGGGCTTAATGTTTAAGGCAGTACACCGTAAAATCAATGCTCTTGTACATAACTCGTATGCACTGAGCTTTATGGTTACATAACCCGCATGGATTTTCTTGCAGTATTATGTATATCTATGCAATTAAGCAAATAAAATGTCGATGAGAAAATATTACTTTTATTTGACTAAAATAATACATTATTGTATTTTGGGATATTACTTCTAACACTAGATTCATATTTGTTTTAGCTACTTTTTTTTCTGTGAAAACAAACATGAAAATTTTATGTTCAATTGTGTCAAAAAAATGTGCCATCGACAAGATTGACCGGCTCGACAACGCGGAAGGCTTTGCTGCCGTGAGATGAGTGGGTTCTGTTGATGATGTTTCCGGATTTTGTGCTTACATGATATTGTATTATGATGTGTAGATAAATCATGTGATACTTTATGTTAAAAGATGAATTTGGGATAATTGAACCATTGATTAACATATGGAAATAAATTTAGAACTAAACAAATGACAGAACGTTGTGTGTGCGCGATCATAAGTGTTCATGAAACACATGGCACAATTATTTGGGTGTGTGTGTGTGTGTGTGAAAATTACACGTGTTCATGAAATATGGAACCCAATAATGTGTGTGGGTGTGGTCATAAGTCTTCATGAAAGGGGGCACAATGATCGGTTGTGTGTGTGTGCTGTAAAGTCCACAACATCGGACTAAATAGTATGAGGCTTGCATGTTCAAGTGTGTTTGTGTGTGTGCAATGGTTGTGCCATGGCAAAATACTACTGCTGTGGTGTATGGGTACATATTATGTTATTGGGAATCATATGTGCGGTAATCGAGGCTGGACATATGTGAACTTCTAAAGGTATGTATGGTGAGGTTGATGGATGTACGAGAGGTGTCTCTTGCCAAGATTGTTGAGCATACAGAAGTTGATCAAGCAAAAAGCATGGTGGTGTGGCTGTTTATGTGAAACGATAAAGAACTTATATTATGTGACATAAAAGCGATAACTTGATATGCAAGTAACTTAATATTATGCAATGTGATTGTAAACCGTGCCATGTGCTTATCTGATATTTGTTGGTCTATGTGACTATGCATGTAATGTGTTAGGAGTGAATTCACGAATCATCTAATCCGGGGATGAGATATGAATTACATTATACACAATCGTTCTTACTGAACAATTTGATGCTCATACCTTACATTTATAGAGTTTAAAGAGTTTTGTGAGACATAGAAAGATCCAAGTTGATGCAATCCTCCAGTTGATTTGGAGATCATAGTTTCTGCTTTGTTTTTCACAGTTATGTTTCTTTCTTTTATGTTGTTAGAATCGTTAGTAGTTTCCTTTTTAGAAATAAGGTTGTAACCGTTTCTAGGCAAATTAGTGGAATAAAGATGTTGATTTTTGTCTGGTGTTTTATATAGTTTTTTTTGGAACTAAGTTGGTTTTGATGCTTCCGTTTTTGTCGCTTCATGGTTAAGTTGGGCTAAGGTTGACATGTCATAATGGTTTTAAATAGGCCACGTACTAAACAGTTCGTTTTTACGATAATGCCCGGGTTTCAGGAGCAGGTCGTCACGATATATATATACACACACATGCATACACATTCATGGTTTAAACATACGTTGTTAGTACATGATGTAGTTACACGTATGATGTATTTTCTTCTCGAAGAACGCTTATTTGTGCTAGCAACGAGAAATGGTTTAAATAAGAGGGAGATTGCTAGCCTGACCGATAATTTGGAATTCGAGAGAACAAAGGTTCGTAATCGTAAGAGCAGCAGTAATAAGCCTCATCTAGACATATTTTTTTCTTATTCTGTCAGGAAAGAACACTTTATTTAACAAATGGAAAATAATGAGAGCAATATAGATAATTTTTTTGAGAGAATATCTATCCTATTATCTACTTTTGGAGAATGAAATAGACAATATTCTTCTTGAAAAAAGAGCCACACTCATTTTTCTTCAGGACTTTACAAAAATTTAATATTATTTTAATTAATAGATTTAAAATATTTATCACCATTATAACATCTAATCACACATATATTATCTCTACAATTCTTCTATATTTATCCTCCACTCATATTCCTCCACATCAGCCAAGCATCAACAAAAAACACTCCTTTCTCCCGACCACCACTTTAGCCGCTCTAAGATTGATAATTAAAAGAGAGAGAATTTAGGAAAGGAACATGATAGTTTATGATAGTTTAAATCATAAATATTTGGTGACTTACTTTATTTTTGCTATGCAGTGTGATTACTATAAAAAAAAAAAACACCGAGTGCAATGAACTTTTTATGGCCTTGATAGAAAGTGAAATAATTTACCATCGACGTGTTGTATAATAATCAATGGCCGTCGAAGACAATTCGATGCCCTTGATGATCATGAAACTTTGGACATTCAACCAGAGACGTTTCTGTCTAAATTTAGGTTCGGGATCAAATATTATTTTAAGTCTTTTTAAAAAAGAGTTAACCAAAAAAATATATTAGGCTCGGGGCCAAATATTATTTTAGATCCTTCTAAAAAAATGTTAACAAAAAAAAAGTCTAAATTTAGGCTCGGGGCCAAATATTATTTTAGATCATTCTAAAAAATGGTTAATTTAGGCCCTTCTAAAAAAAGGTTAACCAAAAAAACATAAATTGTTTTTGCACCTAGCAAGAATCAAACCTTGGTTTTTTATCAAGTTATATGTGTCTGCTACCATTAGAGTAATACCATATGTATTTTAAAAAATGCAATATATATAATATTGAGTTAAAATTTCACGGGACCCTTAAATTTATAGATTTGGGAGGGGGGCTCGAGGCCATTGCCCCTTAGCCCTCCCCGAGGGACGCCCCTGTCTTCAACGTTCATTATATTCAACTATTTCAACCATTTCTTAACATTAATGGTGTTTGTTTGATTATGTTGCAGGCTTTTGCCAACAAGAATGACCCTATATGAGTTTTAGACGTACTACCTCCGTCCCATAAAAAATATCCACTTTTTATGGTGTATACAGATTAAGAAAATAATTAATGTGTAGTATTTTAAATAGTGATGAACTATATACCTATAGCATATAATAAATACTCTTTTGGAATATGAAATAAATATATAAACATTTTTTTTTGAAAAACAAATATATAAACATTAAATATAATGATATGTATATGTTTGGAAAAGAAATACATTAAATGATGTATTGATTTTTTAAATTAATATTTTTTATGGAACAATTCATTTTTATAAAATGAACATTTTTTATGGGACGAAAATATGATTTTTTTTTCGGGTGGTGGTCCTAAAGGACAACTTTACATCTTAAATGAAGAATAGGACAAAAAAAATAATATTTGGTTGAGAAGACAAAAAAAAAAAAAAGATGTACAAAAATACCCTTAATGATAATATTTTTTTTTTCTTTTCACATTAAAGTCGTCTTTGGTGTTACTTACGTGTTGGTGTTACTACGAGTTACTACATTATGTGTTACTATGTTTGAGGGTGTTTCCATTGCTTTCTATACCCTGCGGGAAGGGGAACCCATAGGGGATTTGTGTACGCTTAAGATCGTGCGCATTCATAGAAAAAATGCCAAAACGTTACTCTTTCTATACCCTACTTGGAAAGGGGAACCCCAATAGGGGATTTGTGTACCTTAAGATCGTGCATATTCATACAAAAATGTAGTAACATTACAAAAATGTAGTAACATTACAAAAAATGCATTGATAATTCCTCAAAAACAAACAATTGATAATTCTTCAACAACAATTCTTAAAGAACAAAAATAAAGACGAGTAGGATTCATACAACAACAATTGATCAAAACCGAAATGCGAAGAAAACCTAACAATCCATTACAGGGTTTAACAATCCCCAATGTAGTAACTTTTCGAACATGTAGTAACTTTCGAACATCATGTCTAGCACGTTACGGGACATGTAGTAACTTTTCGCACTACACGGTTACACGGTAAGACCAAAACACCCAATGTAACTTTCCATGGCAAGCCACCAAAAGAGCAAAACGCGACCATTGAACCGGGGACAAGAAGCCTCGCCACACGCCGGAGACCAAAAAATCCCTAAATCCATCAATTCCTCAAGACCCATCAAGCAATTCAACCTCCTCTCTATGCAAAGTAACCTCCCAAAAGGCCTCTCCTCCACCACCACCATTTCCGCCGCCGTGAACAACCCAATTTCATCACAATCAATTACCAAGCCACCGCCTCGCCGCCGCCTTTTCTACACACTAACGTACCTGAAGCTGTCAGGATCATCAATGGAGATAGTTTTAGATCGTTGAATTACAGACGTCGGATTAGCCTCCATTAACAGATATTCAAGCTCACCTTTATCGCCATTATATCCTATATTTTTGCAACCGTAGCCATACGGTCCCGGCGGACCTGCCTTTTGCTTTTTCGACGCCGGTTTCGCAAAGAACTCAACGCCTTCCTTCTCCAATTCCTCAATCGTATTCTGCGGAACTCCATGATTAACGACCTTGAAGAATCCGACCTTGAAGAGCTCGACCTTGAACTGGATCGCGATTTAAGTAGCGCTTTTTTCTTTATATATCAACCTTGCAGCGCTTTTTTCTTTATCAAACGAAGGAGATTTTAAGTAGCAGCGAGGGCCAGTGTGGAGATGTATTAAAAGTTTGGTGATGAAGGGAGGAGATGAGTGAAGTTTGTAAGAAATGGCAAGGGGGCGGCGGCGGCTGTAGGTGGTAAAGAAATTAGGGTTTGGAGATGGAGAAGAAAGAAGGGACAAATATGCCTATATTTAAAAAAAAAACCGCATGAGATGCAACAAATTAAAAATAAAGGGTATTTTTGGATAGACACATTTTTTTGTCCTTTTCAACCATTGCTTTTATTTCTTGTCCTATTTACCTAAATAAGATCTAAATTCGTCCTTAACGACCTTTTCCTATTTTTTTTTTTAAACTTTGACAACATCATAAAACTCTCATAGGGAAGGCGAATTTTAGGGAGAAATTATTATGAACACTCTTCCTACAGAAGTCAGCTCATAACCAATTAAAACACGATAAGCCATCACAAACACAATAAAAACTATATCATATAGCATGTTTTGATTTGGCAAGTTGATCTTCTTAATAAAATATCTTGGCAATATAAATTCCCCATTTCAGGCGTTTTCTCTCTTTCCATTTTCCGTCTACAAATATTAGGTTTAATGCACATTTAATTTTTGTTTGTCTCACAATAGTAATTTTATATTATTAATGAAAAATTTGTTAGATTTTTTTTTTGGAAAAGGTCGTAGAGGACGGGTTTACATCTTATTTGTGTGAAAAGGACAAGAAAATAACGTACTGGTTGTAAAGGACAAAAAGTAATGTATATCCAAAAATACCCTTTATTGCTATTTTCTAATTCATTTAATTATCAAAATATTGGCTGCTGAGAACAAAACCTTCCCAGATCCGAAAATCCGCCTCATTCCTCCATTATCCCAAAATATAGAAACCCTAGCCTCCATCCCCCTCTCTGCAAACAGCAGCCTTTTTCATTCTTCTAATTCTTACCGGGGAAATAGCAAATGCCTACCTATTTTATTTTCAAAAAAATTATTTGCATGTAGGGAATTGTGAAATCGAATTTTAGGTTGACCAAAAAAAAAAAAAAAAAAGGTTCAAGAACAGGCCGGACGGCCTGGTCAAGAACTGCAAATCCCTTCGAAATCCTCCATTTTCGAGGAGAGCTAATCAGGAAATCTTTGAGCATGATCGAAAACACCAGATCGAGCTGAAGCTTGTTGTCCTTGAAGATAAGTTGGCGGATCAGGGATACACCGATGCTAAAATTGCGGAGAAACTGCAAGAAGCTCGTCGGACGATTGAGGCTGCCGCCGAAGAAGAAGGCGGTGGAGGTGGGTGCTATTGTTCTTAGGGACGAGACAAAGTGAGATCTTTTATTCGAGTTATATATATCATGTGAAATTTGATACAAGTTGAACAAAATTCATGGATATTTCCTGTGGATTTTAACTATTTTTTCATTCAGATTAGTATGGTATGATGAAATTTTAAGTGATTAGGCCTACTCGATTGAATCCCTGAGATCCGAGTCATCTTTCGAAATGGCTCAACCAATTGTGAAGAAGGACGATGATCGCGATGATGAAGGTATGAATTTTTTCTTTTGCATCTGATTTTCATTTACCTTAATTCATCTTTGGGGATGTATATACTTTTTGCATATGTTGATTAGCATTGTGTTTGTTTATCCAGATCTGCCTTTTCCATACTTTGTTACTCTAGTCGATCGATTGAAATGGATTTGTGTATCCACATATCACATTGGTGTTTTTCTTCTTTGGTTTTTCTTGTGTCATTTCTGAGATGGAATTTATTATTCAGGAAGTGCACTCATGATTTCATTGAGTGTTAGTTCTGATGAATTTTGTTCAGATGTGTTACTACGTCCATCAGTGTGTTTCTAAATCGTATTTTTGTATAACCGTTGTTTTGATTGCAGTTAGTCAAGGCTATGAGGCAAGAAGAACCGGGGATTTGATCTCCCTTATTCTCCGGAGACGATTTAATGCCTAAAGATGCCTACTTTCAGTCCAAATACATTCAACACGTGGAAGCTCAGAGACTTGACGATTTAGAGTTCAGTTGTTATTTTTTAAGAAATGAAACAGTCCTTTATGGACCATTATTCAGGAATAATTTGCGTTAGGGTTGTTATTCAAGTATTCTATAATAAAGTCAAACAGGTTTTTCTTTCATCTTCATTTGATGTACATGTATATGTAGTAACACCATCATTCAAACACCGATCAATATTATGGACATATAATAATAGTCATGTAGTAACATCAACATCCTGTAGTAACACCTGGTGTAACACGTGCCCTTTTCATCATGTAGTAACACCACTATGCACACCCCACACAAACAATGTAGTTACGCATAATGTAGTATCACAGTGAAAGTCCACATACGAAATAACACATATTTCACGTTGGTTCCGTGAACAAAATCCGACGTAGTAACACCACTATCCAACGTAGTAACACCACTATACACTCAATTTTATTTACTAAAAATGCGGTGTTTTGAAACGGCAATTGAGATTAAAAAAATAATAATAAAAAAACGGCAATTGAGAGGAGAAATCAAGCCGATAAAAAAAATAGGAATAAAACACCGCATTTTTAGTAAGAAAAAGAGGAATAAAATTCATTGCAAATACTTACCCGAATTTAAGGTGAAACGAAAAAAAAAAATATTATCATTAAGGGTATTTTTGTACATCTCTTCTTTTTTTCTCCTTCTTAACCACTGTCTTTGTTTTTTGTCCTATTTCATCATTTACCATCTTATATTGTCCTTTAGGCCCACCGCCCGTAATTTTTTTTCTATCTTATAATTAATTTATTAACAATCCATCTATTTTCTAATACTTTATAATTATTTTATTAATAAAAATCAAATGATATTTTAGTCATTTCTCTTTAAGATATATGGCATTCAACCATTTTTATAATTTTCGTAAAAACATTCAAAATGACTTATATTTTAAGACGGATGGAGTAACTAATATCGGGTGGTCCAAAAGAAATTATTCATTTTTATTCGACGTAATATATTTTATAATACATGTTTTTTTTTTTTTCCTTTTACACTTATAATGTGATATCAAACAGTAGTTTTATGGTGATCTTTAATTGGGCACTTATCAATTTGAAGAAAAATGATTGATTTTTAAATATTAGGGACAAAACATTAAAATCCTATTGGTTTGACACACCAAATAGGATTTGGTTTAGGATCATTGTAAAATTTGTGGATATCAAAATATAAATACATTAATATGTATTTTTTACGAAATAATTACATTAATTTGATTTTAACTTTTAAGGATGGAGAGTATAACACTGCTGCAGTACTATGAAGAAGAAGAAATGAAAAAAGCGGCGGGTCTGAAAAGAGCCGCAAGACAGTCTCTTCCTTAAATGCAAGAAAGTCAAATCAGTCGTAGACTACTTAGCGAAAAACATAAGAAATTTGTTCCTTAAAATCCAAATTATTATTACTCTCTATTGGAAAATTGGAAAACCCCCCTCGGGAAATTGACTATACTCAAAGGGTAAAGCTTTCACATTTGAGCTTTTCATTTCATTTCTCTCATGGATCTGCTCCTCTGTTTTCATTTTCGGCACTGAATTCAATCACTCTTTTTCCTGTCAAGAGGAGAAGATTCTGTACTGATTCTTCTACTATTTCTTCAAGTAATTATGCGGCCGCCATGTTGTTCAGTGTGTCAAAATCTGTATGATGAGGAAGAGCGGTGCCCGTTGTTGCTGCAATGTGGTCATGGATTCTGCAAAGCGTGTCTTTCTAGAATGTTTTCAGCATCGCTTGATACGTGTCTTTCTTGCCCTCGGTGCCGCCAAGTTTCCACTGTCGGCAACTCCGTCACCGCCTTGAAGAAGAACTATGCGATCCTGGCCCTGATTAATGATAACGAGGAAGAAGAGGATGAAAATGATGGGGAAGATGATGATGATGGTGAGTTTGACAAAGGGAAATGTTTTTCATTCAATAATAATTATGATCACCATCACGAGGTTATGGATGATGACGTGGCAAGGAGGCGTCGGAGGGGGGCTCAAGGGAGTGGGAGGATTGAGCTGGGGTCGCATCAGGGTGGTTTGAAGTTGGTGAGGAGGATTGGGGAGGAGAGCGGTGGCAGAAGTACTAGTAGCGGTAGGAGGTTTGGAGTGGAGATATGGGAAGGGGTGGTTGTTGGTGGTGGTGTAAGGGGCGGGAGGTGTCGGCATAAGGTATCGGTTAAGAAGGTCATAATGGGGGAAGATATGGATTTAGTTTGGGTTCAAGGGCAGCTGGAAGGGTTGATGAGGGCATCAATGTGGTGTCGCAATGTGTGTGCATTTCATGGTGCAATGAGGATGGAGGACGGGAGCTTGGGGTTGGTAATGGATAGGTGTAGAGGGTCTATACAAACAGAGATGCAGAAGAATGAAGGCAGGCTTACTTTAGAGCAAATTCTTCGGTAGCCTTCCGCATCTCCTTCTCCGTTTTTACCAAGAAATCCTTAGATATTATTACTTTAATGCACTTTTTAGTTCATGATTGGCTGACCATGAATATAGCCATTATATTCTGTCGCGTGTTGGTGTCTTATGATTCCTTACTTTTTGTGCATCATGTCTTTTTGTGCTAATTATTACTAGGTATTCCCCATTGCTGGCATAACCTACATTTTGTAAGCTTTTTGGGTTAACGGTTACTTGTCCGTATATTGTCATCTTTTGTCGTTACCATGCGAAGACATTGACTGGTGAAGGAGTCGTTTGCGTTGAAAAGATCATGCATTAATTTGCAAATCGTAACGGAATTTCATTCTGCAAAGACTGGAAGATATCGACAAAATGAATCATTGATTGATTAATTGTCTTTCGTATGTCGGATAAGGGTTTTCTTATTAAAATTTAATTACATTTGATGTAGTATTAATTTAAAAGTACTACTGCAGAGTTTGGATTACATACTTAATGCCCTCTGTGGACCTTTTGTTCTTCACCTCTGCTATGTTAGTTAAATATCTGAATGACCTTAGCCCTAGATAATTTTATTCAGGGCTAATTTGCGCTTTAAACGTATCATTAATTGACTTTATCTTAAAGGAATTTTACTCTTTACGAATTTGAATTTTCCTCGTTTTTATGATATATATCTTTTCGTGGAGTACAGATATGGGGCAGATATCGCTCGCGGAGTTGCTGAGCTACATGCTGCTGGTGTAGTTTGTATGAATATCAAACCGTCCAATCTTCTTCTGGACTTTAACGGTCATGCTGTTATTGCTGATTATGGGTTACCGGCAATTCTTAAAAGGCCAGGTTGCCGAAATATTCGTCCAGAGTGTGAATCCACTAGAGTGCACTCGTGCATGGATTGCACCATGCTTAGCCCAAACTATACCGCACCAGAAGCATGGGACCCTGTAAAGAAGTCTCTGAATTTTTTATGGGATGATGCAATTGGCATTTCTCAAGAATCTGATGCCTGGAGCTTTGGTTGCACATTGGTGGAAATGTGCACTGGTTCTGTTCCGTATGGAAACTGCCTCTGATATTTCATTTTCTTTTTTTTTTGTTTCTCTTGAAGGTTATGTCGTACATTGACCAATTATTGCTGATGTCCAGGTGGACTGGATTGGGTGCTGATGAAATCTACCGGTCTGTTGTTAAGGCTCGGAAACAACCTCCTCAATATGCTGGTGTGGTAGGTGTTGGGATGCCAAGGGATCTGTGGAAGATGATTGGTGAATGCTTGCAGTTCAGGGCATCACGGAGACCATCTTTTAGTGACATGTTAAAGATATTCCTACGCCACTTGCAGGAGATACCTCGCAGCCCCCCTGCAAGCCCTGAAAAGTAAGATACAAGTATAAACTGATTGTTAGTCGGGCTTAGAGTAAATGCTGTTTTTTGGTCCTATAAGTTTGTCACTGGCAAGGATTCCTAAACTTATGGTTTCTTGAACTTTTTGTGCTTCTCTTCTTCTTTCGTAAGTTAGATAAACTTTTATTCAAGATAGAAACTTTGAATCATGCGCAAATATAGCATGTTACCTATAATATGACATTACCCTGTAAGCTAGCCCCTATTCCACTTGACAGTAATTTGCAGCTCGTGGCAGCAACCAATTTTTCGGGTCTCTTACCTCCCTGCAGCTCCCAGCTTCCAATCTCAGATCCTTAATAATCTCCCAAACCAACACAACACAACACAACACATGTCGTCTTCTGCTGATGCAGCCTTAAGGCCCAAGCCTACAATAAATTGTAATCTGACACTGCTTTAGCTGAATCAGCTCCTGTTGACTTTTTCACTGGCCAAAAACCACTGGACAAGCAAGACACATGAGACACCATTCAATGTTCTTTTTGAATAAAGACATAAAAGAGCTTCAGTTAGATTTTCACACAATAATGACCGGGTTTGACCATTCAATATTCTTTTAAAGTATAGACCATGACTTTCAGTTAGATTTTCACACAATAAGGACTGTGTTTGTGCTAAATGTCCTGTCAAGGTTGGTCAACCTGTGCCAATAGGATAGCCACATAAAATAAAATCTGGGCAAATTATTATCATCAATACCACCTGACGACATATGCCACTTGCTCTAGACTCAATTGTCTCTGGAATATACTTCTATAATTTGAAATGCACTTGACGTTTTGTGATTCCTGAGCCCCTGATATTTTCCTTTCTATACCCTATACGCCATCCTATGGATGGAGTGGTTTTGAAATTACTTTGAGGATTATAGTTGATTGATTACTGACATAGGATTATTTATCATTTTCTTTTGTAAATGGTAATTTATCATTTTTATATGCAGCGACTTGTCAAAATATCCTTTGACAAATGGGACAACACCTGATTCTTCAGGCGACTCGAAGGTTTACCCAAGCAATCATATTCATCTGCACCGACTTGTTTCTGAGGGCAATATAACTGGTGTTCGGTCAGTCTGCTTCGCTATCATTGTGTATCTCTTACTTGATGGATGTGCTACTTCTTGTTAACCAGATTTTATCGTGCATGTTCTGTTTAAGCTAACTATTGATAGATCACCATCTCAGCTAAAAGCTTAAGATTTGAATGTGAACCGTAATTTATACATTTATATATTTAACACGCTCCTCGCATGTGACCGTCAACACACATACAAGAATAGACATGCTGTAGCAATAGTTATAGTTTTTGTTGTAGCAGTAATTTTTCAATAAATAAATGGGGTAAGGAGGTTTGATTCCATGACTTCCTTGATAACTTACCTCTCACCTAAAAGCTTCAAGCCGTTAAGGAGAAATGTAATTTATACTGTTATATACATATATAATAATTCTTTCTTGAGTCGCTATAAGTTCTGCTCTTGTGTATGTATCTGGTTAACCCATAATATTTCTTGTAGAGAATTGCTTGCTAAGAATGCATCAGGATCCAATGTCAACACGCTAAATTCTCTATTGGAAGCACAGAATGCCGAGGGCCAAACTGCTCTTCACCTAGCTTGTAGACGGGGTAGTGTTGGACTTGTTGAGTCTATTCTGGAGTACAGAGAGGCCAATGTGGATATTCTTGACAAAGATGGTGATCCTCCCCTTGTTTTTGCACTGGCAGCTGGATCACCTGAATGTGTCCATGCTCTCATCCAGAGAAACGCGAATGTTACATCTGTATTAAGGGAAGGCCTTGGACCGTCAGTTGCTCATGTGTGTGCCTACCATGGGCATCCAGATTGCATGCGTGTAGGTTCTTCTTTCCTGTGCATTTGAAGTGTATATCTGTAGTAGTAGATACTGGAAGACACTCAACATAGAGTACAAAATGGAGAGAGTAAAAAGGAGAGCTCAAGTTGTTTTTAAAAACAACAAGAAATAAGATAAAATATCTGAGCTGAAACTTATCTGTGGTTTTCTAAGCGGAAGTACAATTGTTAGTGTGAATGCTTCCTCTTAATTACACCGAAGGCATGTATCGTATGCTTATCCCCATTGGTTCTTTGTTGTTTACATTAGAAGTTTTTCTTATATCCTGACTGATTCCAGGAATTGTTATTGGCTGGGGCTGATCCAAATGCAGTTGATGATGATGGTGAATCTGTGCTTCATAGAGCTGTTGCTAAGAAGTTCACGGAATGTGCTATTGTCATACTAGAAAATGGAGGATGTAGATCAATGAGCATCATTAACTCCAAAGGATTGACGTACGTGCCTAATGTATTTGTTTTACTTATACTAAATAAGATTTTCTTTTAAGAGTGCAGTAGTTGCAGAAACCTAATGTTGAAGTCGGGAACATGTTTACTTTTTTCTTTTCCTCTTTCTTTTTTGTTTTCGCTTCACTAATGCAGTTATAGACCTGCACATATCTCTGACATGCTAATTATTTATACAGCATGGAAATGGTGTCATCTTTGGATATTAAGGGAATATTTGGAAATGATTGCTTGAGTTGATGCTCACTTGTCCTCAATAACTTGTACCCCTCTGTCCCAAAATATAAGGCCTTTTGGCTTTTTGGTTTTGTCCCATAAGGCCCTTTAGAATACCAATGAATACCAATGAAGCATTTATTACATTTTTCTTTCTCTTACCCCTAATTTATTATAAATTCAATAACTTTCATTACGTTACAACTATTTCATTTATGATGGTCAAAGGGTGTTATAGACTTTTGCATTAAAGTTTATTATATTATTTCACTTTCTTAAACTGTGAAAATTCTAATAGGCCTTATAATTTGGGATGGAGGGGGTATTATTTACTTCTCATAAAATTCTAATTTCCCCTTAATTGCTTATGTGCAAATATTTGGATTGGTGGAATCATTTCATAAGATGTTTTCCAGGAAGCTGGTTGGGAAAATTCTGGTTGTACTGTTTCTGTGAACTTTTGGGAACACATATTTTGGAGTACGTTGTTAACATTTCTTTTTCACTTACTGATTTTGCAACTTATGCATGCCAACATATATCGTTTTCCTTCTTTTCTTGGGTTGCGTCTTTGTTTTGAATTCTTTCACTTGCAATCTACAGTTTGTACATATGTTAAATGTTTTTTTTTTGTTCACAAATTGGCTATCTTATCATTGAAATTATGGCCGTGAAATATATGAAGTTTACGCTGCCCACCATAGGCTATATTCAAGTACACCCCTGTTGGCATTAAGAGATGCAGAAGTGTGAATTTTTAGAGTAAAAGAAATGCGTTATTGCCTAAGAGAATGAGAATACATTTGTTTATATGGTTGTCAAATTTCTCTAATTATCGAAATTTGTAACAACAATCAAATCGCCCAATTTATGGCAGGAAATAAAAGAAAGGAAGGACAATGTTGAGAATCATGTCGAAGTCCCCTGTTATGCTTTTTTTTTTTGTTTGTTTGTTTGTTTGCTTGTTTTGTGTGTGTGTTATTAGAAGGGTAATATTGGTAGCTTGTATTAGGGTGCAGTATATTTGTTGGCGGCTAAGTGTGTTTCTACTAGGCTAAGTTTCTTAATTATATGAAGATTAGGGCTTCCTTGTAACTATAAAACAACTGCCTCGGTTTCAGTACGATATATGAATAAGAGTTGCTCTTTTTATCTCTCTTAATTTCTACATGATTCCTCAAACCCTAAAAATCTCGATATGAACTACAAGGCAACCATGACTGGAGAGAGGAACTCAGCCTCCTCCTCCTCCGGAACTAACCCTCCCTCTACGACTCCAGGATATTCTAGTACGACATAACGACATTTGGGAAATGAAGAAAACCCCAATCAACCCTGATCAACTATATTATTGGTGTCAAGAAGACTCACGGGGAAGAACTACCTTGAGTGGGCACAAACAGTTAAATTAGCCATTGATGGGAGAGGAAGATCGGATATTTAACAGGCGATACACCCCAATCACGTCCTGAAATCCCAATTGTATGGTCTTGAAATCTTAACATTCGATGGTGATGGCTTGGTTCATCACGCCATGGAGCTAGCCATTGCACGACCCCACATGTTCCTCCCTACCGCGAAGGATATAGTCAAGTAGATGTTAACTAATGTGGAAAATACATCTCAGATCTATGAGCTAAACACTAAGCTATGGAATATGAAACAAGATTCACGTGATAATGTACTCCCTCCGTCCCAAAATACAAGTCGTTCTACCTCTTTGTATTTGTCCCATAATATAAGTCATTCCATATTGCCAATAACAATTTATTACTCTTTTCTCTATCTTACCCATAATTTATTACCAATCCAACCACTTACCATTACTTTATAACATTTGCATTAATGATAGTCAAAGGAAATTTTAGACATTTATCATTAAAATTTACTTTCTCTGCATGAAAAGTCCTAAAATGACTTATATTTTGGGGCGGAGGGAGTATTATAATGGCATAGTTGCGTTATGGCAAGAATTCGACATATGTCTTGATGATTCATGGGAATGTCCTGGAGTTGGTGTGAAGTTTCTAATGGGAGAAGAAAATGAGAGGGTCTACTCCTTCCTAGCAGGGTTGAACCATGATCTTGATGAGGTAAGAGGGAGAATTCTCGGAAGAAAGCCCTTCCCATCATTGAGGGAAGTATTTTCTGAGGTTAGAAGAGGGGAAACTAGAAAACGGGTAATGCAGAAAGGGCTTAGGGCTACAACCGGATATTGAGACCTCAACCCTTGTGGGAAATCCCGAAGCCTGAAAGAAAAACGACAAGCGTAAGGTAAAGTGTGACCATTGCAGAAGGACGGGGCACACTGAGGTGAATTGCTGGAATCTGTATGGAAAACCAGCGTGGAAGCCTAGACAAACTGGTGGAGAGCAAGGAAAGGCCAATCAAGTTGCTTCCAATTCAAGGCAATTAAATTCTTCAGTATCCCTTCTTTTCAACAGAGATCAACTAGAGCAAATTAGTAAATTTCTTAACTCTCAGAAATTCAATCGTACTTGTAAGATTGCTGACTCAAGTATATGTTCTCTCATCTTCTCTAGCAAAAGTAGCCGAAAACATTCTTGGATCATAGATTCTGGGGCAACAGACCATGACTGGTGCCTCAGAACTGTTTCTTAGTTATACACTATGTGCAGGTAATCAGAAAATATAGATTGCACATGGTTACCAATCCATAATGGCTGGTAAAGGAACTATCACTGTTTGTCTGAATTCAACCTTAAAAGATGTCCTTCTTGTTCCTAACTTAGCATGCAATTTTCTTTCTGTTTTTAGATTTACTTTTGATGAGAAGTGTATGTTTAACTTTTGACAAGAATGACTGTGTATTTCAAGACTTGGTGTCGGGGAGGATGATTGGGAGTCTAAGCTGGGGTGGGTGGTTCTACTTCCTAGAAGAGAAATCCGAGTCTGATGATTTTGATTCCCAAAGTAGTTGTCTGCACCAAGCCTTTTGTTGCTCTGAATAAAGTACTAGATTTGCCTTAAAGATTATGACATCCTAATTTGGATTATATGAAAAAAGTTGTTTCCCACTTTATTTAGTAGTAAATAAAATTGTCAGTTTTTTCTAAGGTGAAGTGTGTGAATAGGCCAAACAACATTAAAAGACTTATCCTCCTCAAGAGTATAAGCCCTCCAAATCTTTCACATTAATAATAGTGATGTTTGGTGGCCGTCTGGCCCGTCTCGGGTCAAAACAATGACCGGTAAGAGATGATTTGTTACCCTTGATATCCATTCTAGGTTGGCATGGGTATGTCTTTTAAAAGAGAAATATGAAGTTGCACATTTTTATTTATTTATTTATGAAATGATCAACACTCAATTTCAAGAAAAAATGTTCAAATTTTGAGGAGTGATCATGGGACTGAATACTTTAATCAACTTCTTGGGGGGATTTTTTTTCAAGATAAAGGCACAGGACATCAGTGTTCTAATGTTAAATCTCCACAACAAAATGGATACGTAAAGAGAAAGATTAGACATTTACTTGAAGTCGTAAGAGCCTTAATGATTAACTCATGGTGTCCAGCATCTTTATGAGTTGAAGCAGTGTTAGAAGCTACGTACCTCATAAATAGGTTTACATCTGGGGTCTTGAGCTATTAGACTCCCTTGAGTGTGTTTTGAAGTCATAACAAACAAGGATTGTTAGTGACCTTCCTCTAAAATTTGTTGGCTGTACTGCGTTTGTTTACACACAGGATAATGGAAAAATTGAACCTAGAGCTAAGAAATGTGTCTTCATTGGTTACTTTCCTACTAGTAAAGGGTATAAATGTTTTGATGTAGAATCTGGGATTTTTTTAGAACTATGGATGTTAACTTCTTTGAACAAAACATGTTTTTTTAAACCAGATCAAGGGCAGGGGAGAGTATAAAGAACTTTAATTCCGAACAAGAAGACACCTTTAATTGGCTTAACTTGGAATCTGTTGGCATAGGTCAATCTATATAAGATATTAGTAATCAAACTAAAGTCATCATTGATTAAGGATCTAGGTCCTCTCAAATATTTCTTGGGAATGGAAGTTGCAAGATCCAAACATGGCATTGTTGTTGTTGCAAAGGAAGTGTATCTCGGACCTATCAGTAGAAACTGGGATGAGTGCGTCTAAGCCAGCTGGGACCCTAATGGAGCAGAACTCCAAGCTTGAGGAAATTGATGATGATGTTCGAGTTAGTCTGGAGAGATATCAGAGATTGGTTAGGAGTTTGATTTATCTATTTTATACCAGATCGGATATAGCTTTTGCTGTGGGTATTGTTAGTCACTTTATGCACTCTCCCACTCAGAGACACATCGATGTGGTGAACAAAATTTGAGGAACCCAAAGGCTACCCCAGACAAAGGGCATTATTTCAGAAAAACAGATAAAAGAAGAGCTGAAGTTTTTTCTGATGCAGACTGGGGAGAAATTCTCAAAGACACGATATTTGTCCAGACATCGTGCGTTCGTGTGGGGGAATCTGGTTACATGGAAGAGCGAAAATCAAAGCGTGGTAGCTCGTACTCGTAGCAGTGCAGAAGTAGAATTCAGATCGTTGGCCTTAGGTTTGTGTGAAGGTCTATGGCTAAAACAAGTGTTCAGAGATTTAAGGATACCTCTTCAATGGTCAATAATGTTGTTTTGTGATAACAAAGGTTGCAATTGATATTGCTAATGATCCGGTCCATCATGATAGTTACAAACATGTGGAGATTGATGGGAACTTTATCAAAGGAGAAGCTAGAGAATGAACTGGTTTGTATTCCATTTCTACCTTTGGCAAAACAAGTGGCAGATGGGTTGACCAAGGCCTTTGGAAGATCGACTATTGAGAGTTTTACAAGCAAAATGGGCATGATTAATATCAATGCACCAACTTGAGGGGGAGTGTTGAGAATCATGTCAGTCCTCTATTATGTTTTTTTTTGTGTTATTAGAAGGGTAATATTGGTATTAGCTTGTATTAGGGTCCAAAAAGCACACACTTTTGGCAGCAAAGTGTGTGTTTCTTCTAGGCTAAGTTTCTTAATTATGAAGATTAGGGCTTCCTTGTTACTATAAAACAACTGCCTTGTTTTCAGTAAGATATATGAATAAGAATTGTCCTTTTTATCTCTCTAAATTTCTACAGCCAGATTGTAATTGCTGGCCTTTACACGCCCAATTTATATTTTAAAAAACTATTATTATTTTCCTACTCAAATTGCACACTGATTAGTGCCAAAAAAAGGCAAGTTAGCCACCGATTATTCAACACTTCCCCTCAAGCTTGGTTGTAGATATTAGTACATCCAAGCTTGGAAACTAGAGTATAAAAGACTTTTACAGACACAACCTTAGTTAGAATATTTGCCAACTGATCCTTGGTGGAGATGTGCATTAATTTTATTGTCTTGTCGTCAACCTTTTCTCGAACAAAGTGTCTGTCCACATCTACATGTTTTGATTTGTCATGCTGGGCTGGGTTTTCTGCCATGCTGAGGGCTGAGAGGTTATCGCGGTATAGATTGATAGGTTCTATCACTCCAATTTGTAGGTCTTCGAGAAGTCTTCTTAACCATAAGCCTTCACAAATTCCCAGTGCAAGGCCCTTAATTCTTCCTCCTCACTGCTTCTCGAGACAACATGTTGTTTCTTATTTTTCCAAGTGACTAGGTTTCCCCATGTGTAGCTGCAGTATTTAGATGTGAACCTTTTGTCTGATTGATCTCCAACCCAGGCTGCATCACTGTAGATTTCAATTTCTTGTCTTTGACTTTGAAGTGCAAACCCTGACCATGTGTCTTCTTGTGGTATCTGAGTATCCTTTAGACTGCTTTCAAATGTTCATATGTTGGATCGTGCGCATGCTGACTTACCAAACTTATTGCAAAACATATATCATATTGAGTATGAGATAAATATATTAATTTTCCAACTAGGCGTTGATTCCTCCTCCTATCTGTTAGCTTCATTCCAAGATCACTATTGACCTTGTAACCTGGCTCAACTGGTGTGGATGCTGGTTTGCATTCTAAAATTCCAGTTTCCCTGAGGAGATCAAGGATGTACTTTGTCTGTGAGATTATTATCTCATTTTTTGATCTTGCAGCTTCCATTTTAAGGATGTATTTTAACTGTCCCAAGTCCTTAACCTCAAAGGTTTGAGCAAGTCCTTTTTTATTTTTATTTTATTGATTCCCTCAATGTTATCTCTTTTGACAATGATGTCATCTACATAGACAATGAGGATAACCTTTTCTCCAGATAATGGTCTTTTGATAAACAGAGTGTGTGGTCACTGTGGCATTGCTTATACTCGACATCTTTTAATACTTGGTGAATCTGCCTTTAGAGATTGTTTTAGACCATATAGTGACTTTTTCTAGTCTAAATACTTGGTTTGGTTTACTCTTATCCTGAAATCTAAGGGGAGTTTTCATATAGACTTCCTCTTGCAAGTCTCTATTTAAGAAGGCATTTTTAATATTCAGCTGGTGCAATTTCCCATCCAAATTCACTGCTAGTGACAGTAGAACCCGTACTTTAATTAGCTTGGCGACAGGGGCAAAGGTTTCCATATAGTCAATCCCATAAGATTGTGTGAACCCTTTTCTACTAGCCTGGCCGTCTTATCTGTTGATTGTTCCATCAGAGTTGAACTTGATGGAGAAGTTCCACTTACAACCTACTGGACATTTTCCATGGGGTAAATGAGTTATTTCCTATGTTCCAGTTTTGTTGAAGGCCCTCATATCCTCATATATTGTCTCTCTTTAGAGTGGTTTGTTCATGGCTTCCTCAATAGTTCTCAGGACAAAAGTTTTATCAAGGGAGCTGATGAAGGTACTATACTTAGGAGACAGTTTTTATACGGCGAGAAGTTATAAATGGGATGTTTATTGCATTCCCGTACCCCTTTTCTCAGAGCTATTGGTCTAGGATCAATCTTTGGCTGATCCCAAGAGGTCTTTGTTTCACTTTCCATATGTTCCTGGGCAACTACCTATGCTTGTGAGGTTTCAATGGATTACCTCGTGACTCTTCTAGTGTAAACCTTTGTTACGAGGGGTCTATTTTGATAAAATTGATATAATTTGTGTTGTAGGCTAAAGAGTCTCTTTAAAATCATGCGGGCAGAGTGTATAATAAGATTTTGTGCATCTGAATGCAAACTCCATGTAACAAATGCAGATGAGAAAATGTCCATTCCTTGCATTTCTTTGAGAGGCTTGATGGTTGCAACGACACGAAATGTCTTGTCTCATGATTGAAATAGCTGTCTAAATCTTATACCTTTTTACGCATCAGGCCGCTGCACTTGTGTGTCATCACATGGAATGTAGCAATTGTGAGAAGGTGGGTGGAACTTGCTTCTGTCAAAGAGATTGCTGATGCCATTGATATCCCTAGTCCTGCTGGGACTGCTTTATGCATGGCTGCTGCATTGAAGAAAGACCATGAAGATGGTAAAGCTGGGAATATAATTATTGATATTGTTTGTTTGCCGCAATTTCTCTATTCCAATCTTCAGGTAGTTCACGTTCTGGTCCATTTCTTGTTCTTGTAATGTGGTTAACTCAGCTGGGAGAGAACTTGTACGGATACTGTTAGCTGCCGGAGCAGATCCATCCACTCAGGACACCCAACATGGAAGAACAGCTTTGCATACTGCTGTAATGATTAACGATGTTGAGCTGGTCAAGGTAAACCATGCATTAAAATGTAGTTTCTAATTTATGTTGTATGTGTGTGGTTTTTATATATGTATAAACTACACATCTCCTTTAACAGTTAAGCTTTTAGGTGGGTAGGTAATTTATCATTGTATTGGAGCATTGGCTCCTAGATCATACCTCAATGCCACATGTTAAGCAACAACTACTACTGTTGGGCATGTTTACTTTGCTACATCATGTCTACTTTTATGCACGTGTTCACAAGATCTTACGGGGCCTTTTTAGATATATGTATATGTATAAATTGCATTTCTACTTCTGTTGGCAAGATCACAAGAGGCTTTATATATATATATATATATATATATATATATATATATATATATATATATATATATATATATATATATATATATATATATATGTATGTATGTATGTATGTATGTAAAATTGCATATCTAGTTATCAACTCTTTTAGGTGGTCAAAAAAGTGATGTTACGCCAAATTTAGGCTATTTTGCCTGCAAGATCAGTGGTCTTCATTAATATGATAAGCTTTTGTGCCATTGTTATAGGTTATTCTTGATTTTGGAGTTGATGTGAACATCAGGAACATGCACAACACCATACCTTTGCATGTTGCGCTGGCTCGGGGTTCAAAATCATGTGTGGGGTTGCTTTTATCTGCTGGAGCAAATTATAATTTCCAGGTTCATTTGTGTTTTAAAATGTGTCTATGATTTTCACTCGTTTATATTACGTGATTTAGACCTATTTTGCATATTGATGACCTTTTTTTTGTCTATAACAAAGACCTTTTAATGCTATGTTTTGTACCAATGGGATGGTATATGATAACGTAGATACTGTTTTCTCTGATATTTATTTTGTTACATAATTTATTTTGTTATTTAATATGTGTGCTGCCATGGAGGGAAATTAGTTTTGCGTGGACCCTTGCAGATACCAGAGTCTTTATGTACTACTTCTACGTGGGTCTTCGCGTTTTCTGGTTTATTTTAGTACATCGTGTTGTTTGTATGTAGTGTTCTACAGGAATGGATGTAAGACAATGTGAAAAATAAAAGGAACTCCTCATTATGGAGTTAGGGATAGAACAGGTCATGTTTTTGTTAAAATATTTTAATAGATATTTATTTGTATCTTTATCGTGCAAAATGTATCGTACAATACCATATAGTTATTGTAGTTTAGTTTTGTTGTAGTTAGGAGTCTTTTCAGCTCCTTAAACAGCTAGTTTAGACTAACTAGCTTAGCTTTTATTTCTGCCACCTATATTTGAATATTTGTATATTTGTTGCCGTTTCATTTACAGCCGTGTATCCTATTTATTCTCCTCACCATTTGTGAGGAGTAAGACAAGAAATTAAACATCATTTTCTTTTACTCTCTTTTGTACACGGTATCAGAGCTAGTTGCTTAAATCAATCAATCTCCGAAAAAATTCAAACTTCTTATCTCTGACTGTTCGCATTCCTCATCATCCCGTCAGAGAAATCATTTTCATCCTCTGTTGAAGTTGTTCCCAAAAACGTGGGAACAAGTCATTTAACAGTGGAGTAATGATAGCACTCATCGTCTCACAAATCATAAGCTCAGTGTCCATTACTATCACTTCTAGTCGATCCATCCTCATGTTTGTTCTGGATGAACACAGAGGGTTATCTCATTGGGGATATATTATATATATAAACCTGCTAATGTTAAGATGAATATAATTGGTTGTCATGGCTCATTGGTTCCATTACATATGAAACTGGAGAGCACTTTATGTTCTACGAACTGCAGCTGGAATTCGGGAAGCTGATTATGATGTTTATTCTAAAAAGGATAATACATAATAGATTTACAAGCTCACATCACAGTTGCAGGATTTGAATTCAGGGGACTTGTCAGTCACCAATATTTCAACCTGCTGAGTAATACATGGCAACAACTGGATCGTTATGAGGAACAGAATTGGAAGTGGGCTGATGATGCAAAAGGTTAGAAGGAAATCATTGAAAAGAACAGGACTTACAAGTTCCTAATTGAATCGAATCCTGATCTTGATGATGTAAAAATGTGGATTCTTGGAAAATTCCATCTTCCATCTTTGAAGTCCGGTTTTCTGAGACCAGCCAAGAGGAATGCGGAAGAAAAGTAATGCTGGGAAACATTCAGATGGAAACAATCCCACACATGAAAGTTCAGCTCTGCTCACAAAAACAACTCAACAATACAAGGCCAAAAGGGAAAGACCATGGTGTGATCACGGTAAGAAACCGGGCCGCACCAAGGATACATGCGGAAAGATTCATGGCAAGCCAAGCCACTTGACTGGAAGCCAAAATCTGGAAAATCCATGCAATGCCAAGGTAACCTACTGGTTTGGTATCCTTAGGTGGAGCATATTATCCAATTTTTGTTTTTCTCCAAGGCTGCCATTTCTTCAATCATAGCCTGTTTCCATCTTTTGTCGGAAAGGGCTTCCTCAACAGAATTAGGGACCTTATTCTTTTCTAGATTAGATAAGAAAGCTTTGTGTTTTTCAGATAGGCCCTCATAGGTGTGGAATGTCCTAATAGGATGTTTAGTGCAGGCTCTCTTTTCTTTCCTCATAGCAATAGGTAGGTATAGATCAGCTGGGATGTCCTTTTGGTTATTTTGGGGTATTTCTGGTGGATCAGGTTCCTTCTCAAACTCATTGGATGGTTCCAGATAGTTGAGATTATCTTGAATAGTCTGACTTTCATTACTTGGTTCTTTTTCAGGAAATAAGGCTCCGTTTGTTTTCGTTCGAGTTTTTTTTGGAGTTTATTTATATCACTTCACCAATCATATCTTACAATTCTCTTACCAATCATTTCTTCAACTACAAATAAAAAAATATTAAATTATCTCTCATCATTTCACTCTATGAACTTTATAACCTTTTTTACCATTATTTTATTTATTATTCTACATTATTTAAAAAAAAATTCACCAATCATCTCATAATCTACACAAATTTCAAAAAACATCTTAACTTTCTAATCATTACTTCAATCATTTTATCTAAAACAACTCCAAAAAAAACTCCAACCCAAAACAAACGGAGCCTAAAGGTTGTTTTGAGGAGTTGAGATCATCAATCTTACTACTCTTACCCTTTCTCCTATGATAAATCTGCTGGGGAGTATTGATCTCCCTTCTTCCAGGAGTCCTCTCAACAGGGGCCTTAGGTTGATCACTATGTTGTTCTGTTCCACGTTCAGAATTGTTATTCTGATTTTCAGTGGTTCTAGATGACTCAAGGAGGATGAGATCCCTTGAATCGTTGTAGGTGTTCTCCCCCTGAGGGTAGATACACTTAGAGTAGAAATTAGCTTCTTCATCAAAAGTGACATCCTTGGACACAGGTTCTTTTGGAGGCTGGATGATAGCATTTGCACCCTTTTTGGGTAGGAGAATAACCAATAAAGATACACTTATGTGCACAACAACGATCCTAGGTGTGAGACCTTGAGAGATATGGAAATCAGGATAAGTTTTAGATGCTGAACTGATGTTTCCTAAGGTTTTTGATGGTAATCTGTTGATCAGGTAGGCAGATGTTAATAAGGCTTCTCCCCAGTAGTATTTAGGAACATTTTTCTGAAACAGGAGAGTTCTTGTAACATTTAGGAGATGGCCATTCTTTCTTTCAGCTACCCCATTCTCCTGTGGGGTGTGCACACGGGAGGATTCTTGGATGATACCTTCTTTTGAAAAGAAGGGGCTTAGAGTAGAATTGAAAAAATCTCTAGCATTATCAGATCTGAATCTTTTGATGTTAACATTAAACTGGTTTTTTATCATATTATAAAAAAACAGGAAATATTTTAGACACATCTGATTTATACTTTAGTAAATAAACCCATGTAGTTCTAGAATGGTCATCAATAAAAGATACAAGCCATTTTGCCCCTGTGATATTTGAGGGTGTTGAGGGTCCCCAAATATCACTGTGTATTAAGGAAAATGGTGAGGCCCTTTTTTCAGAAGTAGAATTATAAGACACCCTTTCATGCTTAGCAAATTCACATTCATAATAGTGCAAAGATTCAAGATTGATATTCTTAAACATACCGGGAAACATTTGCTTTAAAGTAACAAAAGATGGATGTCCTAGCCTTCTATGATACAACCAAACTTTATCTAAAGGAGGCAGCAATATAAGTAGTAGATTGATCATTTTCAGAAACTTCATGTTCTTCTAGATAATACAGACCATTCTTAACTTTAGCAAGTCCAATCATCCTCTTCGATTGTTGATCCTGTATTACACACATATCATGTGAGAAAATAGCTTGACAGTTGGAGTCATTAGTCAACTTTTTAATTGAGATCAGATTGGTAGACAATTTAGGGACATGAAGGACATTTTTAAGAGTAAGATTTTCAGATATCTTAATATCTCCTACCCCTTCCACAGTGGTGGATGTTCCATCAGCAACTGTGATCTTCTTATTGCTAGGACAGGGTAAGTATGTCATGAATATGTTTGGAGCATTGGTCATATGGTCAGTGGCACCAGAATCAATGACCCAAAACATATTTCCAGACGCATTGTATGAGAGAGATGTACCTAACAGAGCAAGGGAGCATTTTGGAGGAGCTTCCAATGTTTCTAGTAGTTTTTTCAGCTTCTCAATCTGAGTGGTGTCCAGACCAACAACAGAAGTGTTGTGACTCTTGGTTTCTTCAGATTGTGAAGCACAATTGTAGGCTGCTTCCTTTTCACTTCCTTTTTTTTTGGTCTTTTCCCTGTAGCTTCCAGCAATTCTCTCTAGTGTGCCTTTTTTCTTGCAATGAGTGCAATATAGGGAATCCTTATCAGTGTTTTTCGAGGGAGTTTTGATTGCAGCATCGTTGCCCTTATCTATTCTCCCCTTGAGTTTTGATCTAAGTTTCTTCCCTTATTGAACTTGGCAGCAAGAGCTGATCTCTCTTCTGTAGTGGTGTCCATCATCACACTCCTCATTCCTTCTTCAGCTCTTACAATTGAGATGGCTGCATTCAAGGATGGTAGTTCTTCCTTTCCTAGGATTTGAACCCTTACAACATCAAACTCAATGTTGAGACCTGCAAGAAATGCAAAGATTCTGTCTTTCTCTAGAATTCTCTTTAGGGTGGCATTATCATCAACATTTTTCATTTCTATGCCCTGATAATGGTCCAATTCTTGCCATAAGGTTTGTAGGTGGTTGTCATACTCAGTGATGCTCTTGTTTCCAGTTCATAGATTTGGGCTGCATCATTGACTTTAGAGTAGTTTTGTTTGGCATTATCCCAAATCTCCTTTGTTGTACCCAGAAACATGCAAGTATCACTTATTTCTGGGCACATTGAGTTCCATAGCCATGACATAATCAAAGAATCCTACTCATCCCAAGCCCCAAACTTTGGATCATCCTTTGCTGGACCAAGCCCCGTGAGATGGTTGAGTTTTCCTTTCCCTTTCAAGAAGGTTCGGACCATCTGGGACCATTTCAGATAGTTTTTGCCTTTTTTCCGATAGGCTGCTTGAATACCTTGCAGATCACCATTATTGGCAGGTATGTCTGCACCAGAGGATTCGGCTTCTTGGTCGGAAACAACTGACATTTTGATCAGACGGGATAATGAAAATTTTGGAGGAAGGTGAAGGGTTTTTATTAAAGGAGGTAGATCATTCCATCGGCTCTGATACCATGTTAAAATAGAGAGAAGTAAAACAAGCTTTCATTTGTATTGACTTAAAGTTACAATCAGATTACAAGAGGTATAAATAGAATAGGAATAGGAAAGGTCACAAGTGACCAACGGCTATAATATAACAGCTAAGCAGACAGCTATTAAATAGGTGGTTTAAGTTATCTAGGATAGACAACTATCAGATATTAATAAGTTGTACAACCAATATATGGTTTAGGAGTAAATAGGATATAATGATGTCATAAATGGGATACCATGACATCATATATTCTGACAGATTTATATTCGATTCCTACCATCTAGCTGGCGGATCGCTAATGGTCTCACCAAGGCGTTACCAGGACCTGACTTTCCCGAGTTTGTGGGCAAGTTGGGGATGTTTGACATACATGCTCCACTTGAGGGGGAGTGTTGAAGAGCTTATGTCCGAAGAGGTTTTGTTTGGTTTATTTATTATTTTATTTTTTCTTTGGCAATATGTGTAGTAGCGGCTGTATTAGGTTAAGGAGTCCTAGGTGTGTCAACTAGGTAAATTTGTCTTATGTTTTCCTATTTTCCAAGAAAGTGTACGCCAATATAAAGGCTTTTCCCTTTAAATTAAGTATGAACCATTCAGTCAGTTTTACCTAAATATTAACAGTTATTGACCTATTAAAAGAAACAAGCATGCTTGGGTGTAAACCAGCATGTTCCCCTGTTAAACCAGATCTTAAACTCAACGAAAATAAGGATCGTTCATCTATTGATAAAGGGAGTTATCAAAGGATTGTAGAAAAACTAATTTATCTCTCATATACTAGACCTGACTTTTGTATTGCCGTCAGTTTAGTCAAGTATTGCCGTCAGTTTAGTCAATCAGTTCATACATATTCAAGCCATCTATTGCATTCTCAGATATCTAAAATCTTCCCCTGGTCAAGACCTTCTGTTCAGAAAATCAGACAACGGAGAACTCAAGATGTTTGCTGATGCTGATTGGGGAGGCTCATTACCAGACAGGCGTTACACAACCGTTTATTGTTCATTTGTGAAGGAATGTGAACGGATGCAAGACAGCTAAACACTGTTAGAGGAATGGAACAAACTAATTTAAACTCTGGATAAGACTCACAGAAAACATCCTCATAAACTGTGCTGTTATCTTTTCTCTCTTTGTAAACATTGATGCTCTATAGCCACCTCAAATAACCGAGTTTTCTCCGTCAGCTACGTTACTTTGTTGTGGGGTTTCTACACAGGTTGAATGATGAATAATTCCTTTAGAAAGGGTTCAGAACTGAAATACAGTACTCGGTCCCATTGTCTCGCCTGAGTATTTTGATTTTTGTCTTCCGAATCAAGTCTTCACCATTGAATAAAACCGTTTGAGCACTGTGTTTGTTTCTGATTTGTCCTTCATTAGGTAGAACCATAAAAATGACTGCTCATTTATACACGGAGAGTTATAACTCCCAAATCAAAGAGAATCATAGCATTAGGCAACTGAGAAACCTAGACATATCAAGTTAAATCCCTGAAATCATGGGATCTTGTCTTTACATCATTCACGCATTTTACACATGCTAAAAACTTTACATCAAGAATATTCTAGAATAAAAAAAAATGTCTACTGCTAAAGCTAACACACTAATAAAAGACTACTATCAAGCTATATTGTCTACATTTATATATATATATATATATATATATATATATATATATATATATATATATATATATATATATATATATCTCAAGATTAATTGTGTCGTTTGAACTTTTCACAAGTGAATATGCTATGGGAACTAATTTATTGATTATCAGCACTTGAAATGTTGGTTTCCTTTGGAAAATGTTTGTTTCTGTATGTTATCTATCTGTTAATGTTCTTAATTTTTTTCATTCCCACTTCAATTTTGTGATATTTTCCCCTTCAATATCAGGATGATGATGGTTGCAACGCTTTCCATATAGCAGCTGATACTGGAAGAATGATACGTGAGAATCTTTACTGGATCGTCGTGATGCTTAGGGATCCCAATGCTGCTGTTGAAGTTAAGAATCACAGGCAAGTCTTGGCTTGGAGAGTAACTTTATTGGTTAAGTTATGTTTTCTTTATATGTTTGTACACCTGCTACACTGCTCAACATGTGTTAATGAGCTGGAAATGCGTGGCAGTGGTAAGACGTTAAGGGACTACTTGGAGAGTCTTCCGAGGGAATGGATTTCAGAGGATTTGATGGAGACACTCTTGGAGAGAGGCGTTGAATTATCCCCAACCACGTAATGAGAAAGCCATTTTATTATACTTGTTTCATTCTTATGTTGAGTAAATTTCGATACGGA
This sequence comes from Gentiana straminea, assembly GCA_036785695.1. Classification (NCBI taxonomy): domain Eukaryota; kingdom Viridiplantae; phylum Streptophyta; class Magnoliopsida; order Gentianales; family Gentianaceae; genus Gentiana; species Gentiana straminea. Next base: position 239,980 of record JAVUPR010000278.1, on the reverse strand, counting down.
ATGGCAGGGATCATCAAATTGAATCTGTTCTGCTGTGTAGATATCATGTAGGAGACTGGGTAAAATTCAAGAGAGGTGTTACCTCCCCAACATATGGGTGGCAAGGAGCCAAAAGTAGGAGTGTGGGATTTGTTCAAAGTGTGCTGGAGCGGGAAAATCTCAGTGTGTCATTTTGTACTGGAGAAGCACGAGTCCTAGCGAGTGAAGTTCATAAAGTGATTGCTCTGGACAGGGGACAGCATGTGCAAGTTAAGCCAGAGGTCAAAGAGCCCAGGTTGAGTTCAATTTTCTCCTTTTCTATTTGTTTGTTTCATGGTTGTAGTTTCTTTTGCAGTATTTATTCCATCATGCACAATTTTTAGAGGAACTGTATTTTTGTTTTCTTTTCAAAATTCAGTATTCTCTCTGGCACAGGAAAGTTTATGGCTAATTGCTCTTCTTTCTATTGATACTTGCTTCACAGACTGACACAGATGTCCCCTGATATGTCTGTCTTAAACATAGTTGTTAAGGCGATCGCCTAGGCGAGAAGCGAGGTGGTGTCGTTTTCAGATCCCCTTTTTATCGCCCCACATAAACATAAAACTTTGAAGATATTTCTTCAGCCAAAGTGGGGAAATCTGAGGCTTTTGCTGAACTAATTTACCATATGCATACAAGTTTCTCACTTTCGTGTACATGTGAGCAAAGACATTTTCTGAATTGTTATGAGAGCGGTATGGTTACAAACAGTTGTTTGATATTCAGTGGACTTACACTTAGGTTTACTATAATGCAACTCTCATTGGCCCTTTGGCCCTTGGTTCAATGGTGAGAGGATGCTGTTTTGTGATTTCTGGCTGGCATCAATATTTGAAGATGTTGAAAGGTATGCCTGCATGGCCAGACGTCTCTTAGGCGATCAAGAGATTCCTCTTGACCAGCCTAGCCCTTTAACACCTATGGTCGTAGAGATCTCAGTATCTATTGTTGCTGACTTCGTAGCTGACCGCTGACGTAGATGTTCCTTTATATGTCTGTCTTGAAGTTCTCAAATCCATTGATGCTTACTTCACAGGCTGACATAGAAGGAGTGGACTTATTTTCTGACTTTAGCACATAGTTTAATTTATAAAAGAAAAGGGGAAATGGAGGGATGAGAAAGATTTACACGCTGAACGTAAAATATATGATAAATTATCAGCTAAGATACATGATAGCTGTTACGAAGATATAAAAGAAAAAGAATCTTAAATTCCCTGGATAATTTTCTTTTTGTGAAAATCCCTTTCATTTGTCTGTGTTTCTTTGTAAATCAGAGATTTATATTGATGAGCAAAAATATGTAGAAGTGAGCTAGGGGTTACAACAACAACCAACAAAATAAAAAAAAAATCCAATAATCTGGACGAAAATTGAGAGCAATGTTCTATCTAAATCTATTCTTTCTATCTTCTCCCAACAAGAAACATATTCTGATGGAGTTAAGCATTTCTGCTTGGACAACAAAACAAGGAAAATACTTCAGTTGCAAAATCGTAATGCCATCTGTTCTGCCTTTTTAAACAATAGAAATAATAGATCATCTATTCTGCAAAACCAGAGCTAAAATTTCTTGATCTATTGTTAGGAAAAAAAGAAAAAAATAGAAGTGCTCTAAAAAAATCTCCAGATCTCCGAACTTTTTCTGGAAAAAAGTTATATGACCTTCCAGTCCATAGTGTTAAAATGCTAGGCAAAGCCTAGGCGATCGCCTGCCACTCAAGGCGAGAAAAGCCAGAAACACTCAAAAATCATATTATAGAAGAATGAATCTATAATAAACTAGATGTTAAAATGTTATTACTTGTTGAATATTTTAGCAAGTTAGATAGGATTAGCATGTACGCCGTCCAACAATTAATATTCATTCTTGGAACCGGGTAGGGTTGTTTGTCATTAGCCAGAGGCACTACTTTGCCTTGAGTGTCATTATTGGCTTGAGGTGTATGATGGCATCTAAGGATTTGAGCACCAAGCATAACCATTACTATATCAGTTTGACAAGTTCATTTCCTAAAATGTTGAAATATTAAATACCTTGAGGATCTTTCAAATTTTCATACATGTACTCATGAAACCAAAGAAGACAGGAAGTATTACAATTAGAAACTATATGACTTGTATAGGTGAGAGAGGCTATGGTTCATGACAAAGCGCACTAAAGATGTTGTTGAAGGACAAGGGTGCTTTTGTCATTCAGTGACAAATTAGGGTTTGAGAGATTGGAAGTTGACTTTCCTTATTTAAATAACTCTGTTATTATTCTGACTTTCCTTATTTAAAATAATTCTGTTATTATTCTGTTTTATTGTAAGATTGATTCTGATATCAAAGAGTCCTAATCAATCAAGATTCTAGACCTTGATTCTACTCCTATTTAAGAAAGGGATTCCAGTCATTGTAATTATGAAAATTATATCAATAAAATATCCTATTTTCCTCTCTTTTTGTTAACATGGTATCAGAGCTAGGTTGCCTCTAAACCCTAGAGCAGAAATATACCTAAGAGCAGCCATGGCTGGGGAGTTGAGCAGTGGATCCTCTACCCCAACCTCTGGAGCCACCGGACCAGGAGGGTTCGGAACCGGAGAAGAGGGAAACACAACAAATCCCTCGTCCAAGGGAAAACTGTTGGCGGATACAAGGGAAAACTATTGGGGGATACATGGAAAACCCACAAACAGGAAACCTAAGGGGCAAAGTGGTACAACTGGTGACACAAACATGGCCAACCAGGTATCATCTGAACAAGGTGAAAAGACTACTGGACCTCTGCCTTCTACAAAGGAACAGCTGGAGCAACTAAGACAACTTCTGGCCTCCCATATCAATCCCAAGTGCGACATTGCTGATTCTGGTAATTCCTTTGCACTCTCCACTCTAAAAACCTGATCTGAATCACACTGGATAATTGATTCTGGTGCAACAGACCATATGACCTTTTCTTCAGAAATATTTGAAACTTACCTACCTAGTGGGGGAAATCAGAGGGTCAAGATAGCTGATGGATTCTATGCTATCATTGCAGGCAAGGGATCAGTATCTATCTCATCCTCTCTTATCCTCCATGAAGTCCTTCATGTACCTAAATTGTCATGCAACCTGATTTCTGTCAACAAATTGGTCTCAAAAGCCAACCGTAAGATAATGTTCTCCTCTGTTGATTGTAAGTTGCATGATGCAACTTTGGGGAAGGAGATTGGCAATGCTAGAGTCTTGGATGGTTTCTATGTATTGGAGGAGAGTGATACTGACAAAACTAAGGAAGGACCCAAGAATAGTTGCTACAGTTCATCAGTTATGGCTGATAATGAGATTTTAATGTGGCATGCTAGACTAGGGCACCCTAGTTTTGGATATTTACAAAAATTGTTTCCTAAACTGTTTATCAAACAAAGATTTGTCTTATTTTCATTGCGAAATTTGTGAAATGTCCAAGCACAGAAGAAGCACTTACACCCCACAACCTTATAAACCAACCAAACCATTTACAATCATTCATAGTGATGTTTGGGGACCCTCCAGACATTACACTTTGAAAGGACATAGATGGTTTGTTTCTTTTATAGATGATCACACTAGGGTAACTTGGGTATATTAGTTAAAAGATAAATCTGAGGTGGAACAAGCTTTTAAACAGTTTTACAATATAACTCTCACCCAGTTCCACACAAAGATTGAAATTTTAAGACCAGACAATGGCACTGAATACTACAACAAGGTTTTAAAAAGTTTTTTTTTTCAGAAAAAGGAATCATCCACCAAAACTCATGTGTCAACACACCGCAACAAAATGGTGTGTGTTTGAAAGAAAAAATAGACACATGCTTGAGGTGGTAAGATCCCTTCTACTTGCCTCCAGAAGTCCTAAGTACGTATGGGTGGAAGCTTTACTCACAGTTGTATACCTAATTAACAGATTACCCTCCAGAAGCATGGCCTGTTTGGTTTCGGGTTGGATTGGGGTTGGATTGAGTCATGAGAGAGAAAATAAAATAAAATAAAATAATGTAAAGTAATGATTATAAGGTTGAAATGTTGTATTAAAATTTGTGTTGATGAAGAAATGATTGGTGAGAGAAATTTTAATGAAATATTATATTGATAAAGTAATGGTTGAATAGTGTAGGTGGTGAATAAAATGAATTGATAATATTATTTTATTTGTTGATGGTGAAATGATTGGTGAGAGAAATATTAATAAAATAATAAAATTAATAAAATAATAGTAAATAAGATAGTGGGTGAATAAAATATTAAGTTGGATCCAAATGGATCCAGTCCAGTCTGAAACCAAACGGATAGGGTTTTAAGAAACCAATTGATGTACTCAAGGGTTTCTTCCCTGAAACCAGACTGGTCCAGAACTTGCCTCTAAAGGTATTTGGGTGTGTTGCATTTGCACACACATACAACCAAGGCAAGTTGGATCCCAGATCAACAAAGTGTGCTTTTGTAGGGTACTCTGCAAATAAAAAAGGATACATATGTTATGATTTTGAAAAACAAAAAATAGTTGAAACAATGGATGTCAGTTTTTTTGAAAATCAGATGTACTTCAATCAGCATCATCTTCAGGGGGAGAACTTGAGGACTCCTGAAGATGGTGCAGAATTCCAGTACTCTGAAGATGGGATAGCAGTGTCTAGCATACCACATTCCGATAACACATTCAGGCATAATGATGAAAGTACCGGGAGTTACAGTGGGGATAGGTCAAAAGAAGATAAACCTCCTAGGACTCCTGGTAGACCTGTACCTCCATTCAAGGGGCTGACCTATTTTAGGAGGTATCCCAACTCCAAGATATCCAGAGACACCAATACTCAGAACGTCCAAGAACCTGATCTAGAGACATCTGACAACAATGGAGGAGCATTGTCTCCCCCTACTTCATCACCTATGTCTTTTGAACACCAGAACTCACCTCAAAACCAAAACTCAAATATACAGCCTGATCTCAATCCTCAAAATGAAGACCACCAGAACTCACCCCAAAACCAAAACTCTGACATACAGCCTGATCTAAATCCTCAAAATGAACACCTTTTGCTAGATGTCCCAATAGCAATCAAAAAACCCCCTAGGGGAGTGTACCAAACATCCTAGATACCCCATCCAAAACTACCTAACCTACTCCAACATATCTCCTTCACACCAGGCCTTTCTGTCCAGCATATCAGAACATAAAATTCCCAAAAACATACATGAAGCTCTGGAAATACTTGAGTGGAAGGCAACTGTCCAGGAGGAACTTTCAGCTTTGGTAAATAATGATACTTGGGAGATAACACATCTCCCAGCAGGAAAGAAACCAGTGGGATGTAAGTGGGTTTTTACTATCAAATATAGATCAGATGGGGAGATTGAGAGATACAAGGCAAGGTTGGTGGCAAAGGGGTATAGTTAGACATATGGGATAGACTACTCTGAGACTTTCTCACCAGTAGCCAAGTTGAACACAATAAGGATTGTATTCTCTATAGCAGTAAATCTAGACTAGCCTCTTTACCAGTTAGATGTGAAAAATGCATTCCTCCATTGAAATTTGAAGGAAGAAGTCTTTATGGAACTCCTCCTGGGTTTGGTCAAAGGGAATCAACCAGGGTATGCAGACTGAAGAAGTCCTTGTATGGATTGAAACAGAGCCCCAGGGCATGGTTTGACAGGTTCAGGCAATTTCTCTTGAAGATTGGCTTCAGGCATGGTCATTCTGATCATACACTGTTTGTAAAAGGAAGTGTTGGTGGGAAGCTTACAGTGCTTATAGTCTACGTGGATGATATCATCCTAACGGGGGATGATGTTCTGGGAATAAGGCAAACCAAAGAAAGGCTTAAGGAAGAGTTTGAGATTAAAGACCTGGGAAGGTTGAAATACTTCTTACGCTTGGAAGTAGCAAGGTCAGAGAAAGGGATGGTGGTGTCCCAAAGAAAGTACATTCTGGACCTGCTAAAGGAAACAGGGATGTTGGGCTGCAAGCCTGCTAGCACCCCAATGAAAAGCAACCTGAAGCTGGCAAAGAGAAGAGATGAGGAGGAGGAAGTTGAAAGAGAATTGTATCAGAGGCTGGTGGGGAAGTTAATATACCTTGCACACACCAGACCTGATATCTCTTATGCAGTGGGAGTAGTTAGTCAGTTTATGCATTCACCTAGCCAGTCCCACTACCAAGCTGTGATCAGAATTTTGAGGTACCTAAAAGGGATAGTGGGTGAAGGGTGGTTGTTCAAGAAAAGCCAGAAAAGAAGCATTGAGATCTTCACAGATGTTGATTGGGCAGGATCCAAGGATAGTAGGTCAACTACAGGTTATTGCACCAGTATGGTGAAATCTTGCAACATGGAGGAGCAAGAAATAGAATGTGGTAGCAAGGAGCACTGCTGAGGCAGAATTTAGGTCAATGGCTCAGGGAATATGTGAAGAATTGTGGGTGAAAAGAGTTTTAGAAGACCTAAAATTAAACTCAGAGGGTCCTTTGAAGTTGTTTTGTGACAACAAGGCTGCAATTAATATCGCAAATGATCCTGTCCAACATGATAGGACAAAACATGTTGAGGTGGACAGGCATTTTATTAAGGAAAAACTAGAAAATGGTGTGATATGCATTCCCTTCATGCCTTCTACACAACAGACAGCTGATGGCTTGACAAAAGCACTGGTGAAACAGAACTTTGAAGACTTTGTGAGCAAGTTGGGCATGATCAATATCTATGCTAACCTTGAGGGGGAGTGTTGAAGGACAAGGGTGCTTTTGTCATTCAGTGACAAATTAGGGTTTGAGAGATTGGAAGTTGACTTTCCTTATTTAAAATAATTCTGTTATTATTCTGACTTTCCTATTGTAAAATAATTCTGTTATTATTCTGTTTTATTGTAAGATTGATTCTAATTCCTAAAATCAAGGAGTCCTAATCAATCAAGATTCTAGACCTTGATTCTACTCCTATTTAAGAAAGGGATTCCAGTCATTGTAATTATGAAAAATATATCAACAAAATATCCTCTCTTTTTGTTAACAGATGTGTATTCTTTTTATCGGACCTCATTATCAAGGTGGTTATTGCTTATAATAGAGCGTAGTAGAGACATATGATTCACTTAACCGACCCACCGAATGGAATAAGGTCGTGTGTTGTATTTTATGAAACCGAAGTTGTTACCTACACACTAGACAGGCTGTAGTTAGCTGTACTAAATAATTGTGATCAATTACCCAAAATTTGTCTTTATGAGATCATGCAATATCATATTTTGGAAAAGAACGTTACTAAAATCTTAATCATATTGGACTAGTATGAACCTTTCCTGAAGTCTGCATGTTTCGAGAGCTTTCATGTTCTTGATTTCCATTCTTAATGTGATTGTGTATATGAGGTATAGCTAAACTTGTCATGGAAACAGAGTTCTAAGCTATCGGCCTTGCTAAACCAAAATAATTAGGTCTACCAATTCTTTTTAAGTGTTCATAGTGGGTAAAGATGTCTAAAAAGAACTATGCATATTGACATTTGCTTCCACTGCATAGCTGTTAAGGTGATAGCCTAGACGCGCCTAGGCGGGAGGCAAGCGGGTAGCGCTTTTTGATTGCGTTTTCCTCGCCTCGCATAAACATAAAGCTTTGAAGATATTTCTTCAACCATATATGCATACAGATTTCTCACTTTGATGTACATGTGAATAGAGACACTGTTTGATTAGTAATGAGAGCGGCATCGTTCCATTTTCCTTCTTTCACATGGTTTTAAAAATAGCTGTTTGATATATAATGGACTTACACTTAGATTTAGCATTATGCAACTTTCATTGGCCCTTGGTTTGAAGGTGAGAAAATACTCTTTTGTATTTCCTGGCATTTCTGCATGAGATCATCAATATTTAGAATGATGCAAAAGGTATCACTTGGCATAGTCAGGCGTTGCCTAGGTGACCAGGTGATCCCTCTTTACCTTATGATCTCCTAGCACTTTATTAAATATGTTGCACTGGTAAGTTAGCAGATCTAGTGCACACATTTATCTGCATATTATATTGCCACATCTTTAACACAACAATCCAAAACTGACTTGGAGAAACTTTCTTGTGACTTTCTTCCAATGGAGTGTCACTGCTTATGATGATTATCTGCATAGTCCCTTGAAGAGTGTTCTGTACAACTGATGCACATCTTCTTGTTACTCTGCATATTTTCCCTTAATTTTTTTTCCTTTTTTTTAATTTCCTTTGTCACCGTTCATCTTCTTATACACACCCTCTTCTCCATTCCTCAGCCACATGAAAACGCAGCAGTAACTTTGCCACCACCCCTTCCCTCAGAGGTCCTTTTCTGTGTTCATTTTATGGCCAAAATATTGGCCACCCCATCTTTCATTCAGATTTGGGACAATCCGATGGTTTTGGATCTGCTGGGATGCAACTTGGTCGTGACTTGTGAGTTTGCTAAATGTCATTGGAGGATGCAATGGAACTCTGTTCTTAGAGTCGGCGCTTAATGGTGGCATATTTTCTTTTCACAAGGATTGTGCCATGAAGTGCGTCTAAATGACATGGAAGAGGGTTTGGCGAAACTGGGTCTGGGTCATCTAAAGTGCATCCATTGTTCAGCTTCAGCTTTTATGACCGGGTTGTGAAAATAGTTGACAAACTTGAACCAAAGCTCATTTTGAGTCTGGTAATGGCCCCTTCTTGGAAACTGTTACAAGGCAAAATGCAGACAACGTAAATTACCCAGAATTATTTCTATGCCAAAGCAAAAAGATGAAGTTATCCGAGTGGTGGGTTTGAAACAAAAGGAAAAAAGTTGGTCTCCAAACAACAGTTCCAGAAAATGCCACAATTCTCTTAATTTTGGGATGTTAAATGGCCACTGCCCTGTTCCGTTGGTTTAATGGAATATTATGGTTCACAGATACAAATCTGGTAGCGTTTCTATCATTTGACTTCATGAATCAGCACATCTAGTGCATCCCGTTTTCGCTGTAATTCCATGCAATACAAAGTTAGTTTATGTGACCTGTTATTGTTTAATCTTATCTGCTTAACATGTTAATTATTGTGGTTGTTGCCTGCATTCCTTTGAGTTGATATCCCCCCCCCCCCCCCCCCCCCCCCTCTGTTTCTTTCTTTATTTTTTATAATATTATTTTAACTTTTCCTATACAGATTTGGCTGGCGTGGACATTCACGTGACACTATTGGAACTGTTTTATGTGTTGATGATGATGGAATATTGCGTGTTGGGTTTCCTGGAGCATCAAGGGGATGGAAAGCTGATCCTGCAGAAATGGAAAGAGTCGAAGAATATAAGGTTGGAGACTGGGTTCGTATTCGTCCATCTCTCACAACTGCTAAACACGGTCTTGGGATGGTTTTGCCTGGTAGCATTGGCGTGGTACTGTGGATCAGGCCAGACAAAAGTCTATTGCTGGAACTATGTTATCTTCCTAGTCCATGGCATTGTGAACCAGAGGAAGTAGAAACAGTTGAACCATTCAAGGTGAGAACCATAAATTGTTAGTTTGACCACTATTAATTTTGTTCTCTCCCCTCTCCCTGTCTTATTTTGGAGCTTTTTTCTCATGCTGATGTTATATAAGTTTGAATTTATAGGTTGGTGACCGGGTTTGTGTGAAGCGCACCGTAGCGGAGCCAAGATATGCATGGGGTGGTGAAACTCATCATAGTGTTGGAGTTGTACGTGACATTGACAATGATGGGCTATTGATATTAGAGATTCCGAATCGGCCTGTTCCGTGGCAGGCCGATCCTTCTGACATGGAAAAAGTCGAAGATTTTAAGGTATTGCTGGCCTTTTGGTTCTACTTTTTCTTGCCTTAATTGTTACCTCAAAAAGGTTATCATATCCTTTGATCTTCATTTTCTTGTGAAGGTGGGGGACTGGGTTAGAGTAAAAGCTTCGGTGTCCTCTCCTAAATATGGTTGGGAAGACATAAACCGGAATTGCATCGGTATAATCCATAGCTTGGAAGAAGATGGTGATGTTGGGATTGCGTTTTGCTTCAGGAGCAAGCCCTTTTGTTGTTCCTTAACAGATGTGGAGAGAGTGCCTCCTTTTGAAGTTGGGCAAGAGATTCATGTACTTGCATCAGTAGCTCAGCCACGGCTTGGATGGTCAAATGAGTCTCCATCTACCAGTGGAAAGATCGTTCGAATTGACATGGATGGTGCTTTGAATGTAAGCTGTGGTTCACATTTGATTTCTCAAATACATGCCTCTTTGGTTCTTCGAAAATGGTTCCGTATACTGATTACCTGTTTCTTTGGTTCTTCCCCACCCCTTTCCTCTCCCATTTTGTTGCTTTGTTCTAAATATGTGGTCTGAACTGTACTGTAAGGTATTCTGCGGGAACTCCATTTGTTTGTTATTTTTTGAATATAGCTATAGCAGGACCTTTGCAAAAGAATTAGAAACAGGAAAGTACGTTATGCTGCTATGATTACTGAAACGTTGCTTTTTAGCTCCTCTCTTCTACTCAGACAGTTGTATTGCTGATGATTAATGCCCTTATCTTTATATTTGTAGGTTAAAGTTGCTGGGAGACATGATTTGTGGAAAGTCTCTCCTGGTGACGCAGAACGAATGTCAGGCTTTGAAGTCGGTGATTGGGTACGTTCGAAGCCAAGCCTGGGTGTGAGACCCAGTTATGACTGGAATAGCAATGGAAAAGAGTGTTTAGCAGTTGTGCATAGCATGCAAGAGAGCGGTTATTTAGAGTTGGCATGCTGTTTCCGCAAAGGAAAACTAAGCACTCATTTCACAGACGTTGAAAAAGTTCCTGGATTTAAAATTGGGCAGCGTGTCAGATTCCGTAACGGAATAGCTGAGCCTAGATGGGGCTGGAGGGGAGCCAAGTCAGATTCACGTGGTGTCATAACCAGTGTTCATGCTGATGGAGAATTGAGGGTGGCTTTATTTGGCTTGCAAGGGCTATGGAAAGGTGATCCTGCAGATTTTGAAATAGAGCAATTGTTTGAAGTTGGAGATTGGGTCGAATTACGAGAAAGTTCAACTTCTTGGAAATCTATAGCCCCAGGCAGCATTGGTGTTGTTCAAGGTAATAGTGGTTATGAGGGAAACAATGAATTGGATGGAAGTGTTTTTGTTGCATTTTGTGGAGAGCAGGATCAATGGGTAGGACATGCAAGCCATATTAAGAAAGTTAACAAATTTATTATAGGGCAGTATGTTAAAGTTAAGAAATCTATAAAACAACCAAGGTTTGGGTGGTCTGGACACAATCATGGTAGCGTCGGTACCATAACTTCAATCGATGCAGATGGAAAGATGAGAATCTACACTCCAGCTGGTTCAAAATCTTGGGCGTTGGATCCATCTGAAGTTGAACTTGTAGAGGAAAAGGAATTGACCATAGGTGACTGGGTTAGAGTTAGACCAACCGTATCTACACCGTCACATCAGTGGGGAGAGGTTTGTCATTCAAGCATTGGCGTGGTGCATCGCATAGAGAATGAAGATCTTTGGGTTGCTTTCTGCTTTATAGAGAGACTCTGGCTTTGTAAAACCATTGAAGTTGAAAAGGTGAGACCTTTTAAAGTAAGTGATAAAGTGAGAATTAAAGATTCATTGGTAACGCCCCGGTGGGGATGGGGTATGGAAACTCCTGCAAGCAAAGGTGAGGTGGTTGGAGTACATGCAAATGGAAAATTGAGGATTAAGTTCAAGTGGAGAGAAGGCAGACCTTGGACCGGAGACCCCGCGGATATTGTCCTTGATACATAGTGGCATGTGATATCTGTTTTTCCTTCCTTGTACTGGCCTTGATCAAAGCCCTATCTGATTCATGTGAAATTGTTCGGCCATTGGCGTCAAGAAATTGTTGCTAAATGCAGACGAGAGAAGAATATTGAAGATTTTGTTTCAATGGACTTGAGAACATGTCGATACAGGTATCAAAAGCAGACCTTGTTTTTTTAAATTACATTACAGAAGTCTGGTCAGAAAGCGTATAAAGGAAATAAAGACTAGCATAAACAGTACAACAATAGTTCATCTTGTATTCTAGACGGAAATCGTTGTTTAGTTGGTGCTTATGAGGGGGTTAAGACATTAAATTATATATTCTGTACAGCATTTGATTATTGTTATTATTATTCTTATTGTTGTTGTTGCATTAGTTCCTAAGGTCTATATGGCCAGCCATTCTCCTTGAGAGATAAATTGACAGCCTTTTTTATTTGGCTTTGTAGCTGTGGTGTAAAAATGCTACCAAAGAAACCATTCTGTTTCCTTAATATTTATTTTATTACTTGGAGATTATTGTGTAATTGTATCTGTGTGTGCATGGTGATTGAAATTGCAGTTTCTGAACTTGAAATCTTTGCTATCCAATTTAAGCCAAATACCATTGTGAGGGTCATGTCCAAACTTCATAGCAGCTATTACTATCTCTGTCCCGAAATATGAGTTTTTTTTTTTTTTTTTTTAAATATTTTTTTCCCTATAATATAAGTCTTTATTAAAATATCAATAGAGCGTTTGTTATATTTTCCTTCAACTTGCCCTTAATTTATTTTTTTTCTAAGTACTTTTCAAATACTTTTAACTATAACATTAATGATAATCAAAAGAAAATGTTATATTTTTTGATTGAAATTCATGGCATCCAATTATTTTTTTAACCTGCGAGAAAACTTGTAAAAAGAATTGTATTTTAAGAGGAAGGTAGTACAATATTTATTGGGAGTCTTTATTTGCATCACATTAAAATTTTCGATGCGTCACACTTATCAAGCATCACATTGAATTGACCTTTTAAAAGTTGGTTCTTGAGTCAAGAATTGACTTTTAAAATGTTGATTCAGAGTGGCCTTTGGTAGGTGTGATGCACCGGTAAAATCCTGGCAGAGTCCCTAGCAAACTTTCAATTTGTTGTGTAATGAAGTTTTGTACGGACCAATACCCTTTGACTTTCTTATTCAATTCTCATATTATGTATAAAATCAACATTACCGATAACAAGTAAACAAAGAGTGCTCAAACTTTTCCTTGCTTCTTCACTTCTATCTCTTATAAAGAAATGGATAGGGAATTTATATATCAAGATGGGGAGATGAACAAACTTGTACACTTAAGGTAAAGAACTTAAACCAACATGTAACTTATGTAGTATTACTTCTGTCCTAAAATATAAGTTTATTTAGTTTTTTTATTTTGTCTCATAATGTAAATCCATTTAGAAAATCAATGAAGCATTTATTTATCACACTAAAACATCACACTACTTACATGGCAAAATCATGTGGATCCATGTGGATTTCATTTGAACACTTGCATTATCCATGTGATAATATTAGTGTGATTTTACATTATCCTTATTACAATTTTTCTTATTTTACCCCTCATTTATTATATACTCACCAAATTTTCAATACTTTGCGTTAATAACAGTCAACTGTCATTTTAGACTTTTTAATTAAAATTAATGACACAACCAATTTAACCAACATTCTTAATCTGTGTAAAAAATCTAAATAGACTTACATTTTGAGACGGATGTAGTAATAACTTGAATAATAAATAAAACATAATGTGGACTTTTAGAATCCTAAACTCACACATTAAATAAGATTAATTGGATTTCCAATGGACATTCACATATATCACATAATTTATAACTCCCGCACCCCCTTAATGCCCATTACACAATAAACAATGAATACGTCTTGTTAAAACCTTACTATGAAGAATTAATGTGAGAAAAAATCTTAGTGAAAGAAAAATAGTGCATATTTATTTGTGATTGTATTACTCCCCCTGATTCAAAGATCCATTTAGATCTTTGATCTAAAAGGTGAGTGTCACATTTTGAGGATCCTATACAAAAATATGTTGATCTTACATGCTTTGTCATGTAGCATTTTGTAAATAAATCTATCGGATCATCTTTTGACTTGATGTGTTGCATATCGATTTCACTTTTCTTCGAAATATCATGTACTTTCTCGTTGATGTAAATATTTTTGAATTGGCCATTGACGATCTTCTTCTCAAATATAATAGAAGGCAATGCTTGGTGCATTAAAAGCTGAAATGAGTGCTTGATCTAAGTTGCATAACGCATATGTCATGTACTATAAACATTGCTAGAAAAACTCAATGTGTTGAAAAAAAAAATCGACAAGGAAAATAGTTTATGACATGCATTTTTATGTGTTTGACTGACTGCTTCGTTAGAAACTAGGGATGCCAATTTCTAACCAACCCGGTGGATATGCACCATACCCTACCTATCAGGGTAGGGAATTTTTAGACGGCATCTATCGGCACCACAAAACTACTTTCGACACCCTTTATTTATTAATTTTCATTTACTTAACCATACCACCAAATCACTCGTGGCACCATGTCAATATTTAACTTTTAAGAAATACACTTTAGTCCCTTAATTTTGTAAAAAAAATATTACTTTAATCATTTTAACATGATTAATCAACATTATTACATTCAAAATACTTTAAAAGACTACCCTCACTAATTAGTTTCATCTTCCCTCTTTTTCTCATTAAAACCAAACACACAAAACAACACCAGAGCTTTCAAATTGGCCGGAAAAGAGGAGCATCACCGGAAAAATGAAAAGTGCACCGGTGGAGGTTGAAACGAGTCAAACTTTCAATCAAAACACGTAAGTGATGATGGTTTATTGTTATTACTTCATTTTGAATGGTATTTGGTAGGAAAATAACATATTTGACGCATATTTTCGTAAATATTTCCGGCGAGATTGTAACCGTTCGACGGGAGGGTGAGGAAGAAGATCGGGCTTAAAACGTCAGCCACTATGACGTTGGTTTGTTCATTTGAACGTCAGATGTACTCACGTTACATAGTATATGAAAAACCTGTGTTATACCTGTAACGTCAGGAATACTGACGTTCAGATGCAATTCCAACGTCAAAGCATATGACGATGCAGAGTTTTATTAATTGTTGGAACGTCATCCATACCAATGTTTATGTCAGATCCACTGTCGTTACAGAAACATAAACCAAATTTTGTGTTGTCTCTTCACGTCAATAATCCTAATGTAGTATAGGCTTTTCCAACATCAGGTGCAATGATGTTTTAGCCTTAAGTGTTTTATTATTGTTCCATGAGTAGTGTTTATTATGTTTTTTGTTTTCTGAACCAAAAACCGTAAGTGATGAATTAAATAAGTTTCTTGTAGCACTTACTTATATTTATGTAAAAAAAAAATTTAAGTTAATCTTATTTAGTATGAATGAAGAACATGATGATGTGTAACGCAAAGATTGATATGAAAAAGTGGACTGAAAAGAATGCAACGCAAAGATTGAAGATCATGATGATGTGTCTAGCATTGTATGTGTGATTGACTTGAATTGTGTTAGTGTGTGATTGACAATATGTATGGGAGAATTTTGGCCATGTAAGTGTGTTAGTTTTAATGAAAAGTATACTTAGGTTTGTTTTGCCCATCTTTGAAAAATGTTATGAGAAGTGCTACTTATTATGTGTGTTGTGTGGACTATATAATTAAAGCCGTGGGATCTCTTTGATTTAACAGATTGTCACCAATTTATAAGCCTTGAGATCTCTTTGCTTTTTTGTAGACTGGCTTACCTGAATCAGTTCCATTAAGAAATGAACAAGTATATCCATTTCTTAATATCTCCCATAAGTAGATATGCCAAGGATATACATTTCTTAATGGGCTGATTCAGGCTATCCATTATCCACTTAAAAGGGCATGATGTCCCCCTCACGGTTAAAACTGGGTGTCTGTCGACAAACAATTAAAAAAACTCACAGTACAAGAACTTCAGGTATTAAAACAACACTTGTTGATTGTACAAGAACTTCATGTATGTAGTATGGATTAAAGTACTAGTCCGGTCTTGTGTGATTGGTTATGTTTGGCTTGAGTATCTATGTTGTTTTATTTTGGAATGACATGTTGTTTTAATCTCCTATCATGGTTTCTCTATCACAGTTTAATACTAAGGACGTTATCATATAACAATTCATAATTGGTTCTTTAAAAGAACATATATATGACAACATAAAAGCTATTTAATATATGTATAAACATAAAGAAATAGCAGAAATGATCCGACCCGGTCGGATCCGGTCCAACCCGATTGGGTTTAGGACACTATTTCAACAGGAAGTTTCAAATCAAGAGTAATCAAGGCTATAAATAGAAGGCAATGACAGAAAAGAAAAAAAGAAGAAAAAACGATCAAAAAATATGTGCAAAAACTCAGTCAAATTGAAAAGTCTTCTATCTGTGCTGAAAAGAAATATCTAGTGATCAACTCAAATCTAAGAGCTACAAATCAAATATCAAGCATTGAGATTGATCAACAAGTTGGTGAATTCAATTCACATAAATCAAGCAACCGAATCAGATCCATCTGAGAGGGAGTTGTGTCTGTGATAGCTGCTGAAGGATTTGATCCCAAGGAGCAGTGAAAGAGACTGAGTCACTGAAGCTGTTGCAGTCAAGGAGTGATAGTCTTGTAGATTGTGAAGCTTGGGAAGTCAAGGACAATCGTACTATTGTATCTGTGAAAACAATAGTGAATTCCTCCAATCATCACAGGAGAAGAGTGGATTAAGGGATTACACCACCCTGAACCACTATAAGCCTTGTGTCAATTTACTTTCTGCAATTTACCTTACTGCATTCATTTAATTGCTTATATTATATTATATATTAGTAGTTACGTACTCTTTCCCAAATTCACCTTCACTCCGTCATCGACCGGAGCAGTCAAAGGTTAGATTATTCCCCGTATATATATTCTTTTAATTTTTTTTAATGATTGATCTTGTTTGGTGTCCAATGCTTAGTGTTTTTTTTATACTCACATGTAATAGTTTGGTAAGTTTTCTTTGGTTTCATGTTCTTGTCGCCGTCAACAAAATTATAACCAGTATGCCGATCAATGGTTGACGGGATTTACTGCATATGAGCATATCGCCATTATTTTATTCCTTAAAACTTTATGTTTTTAGCTGACGTGATCTCGTAACTCTTTTAACGATTTTCGTGCTTGGATCACACATTTATTGCATCAGTAACCGCATAATTGGACAAATATATTTGAATTGAAGATTTTAGCACTTGGAGTTGTATACTTATAGCAACCCTGGCCTTATGGTTTACGACTTGGTGTTCTTGAAATTTTGATGTTCAATTTTGTACGAAATCAAATATCCATGAATATCTATGAACCTCTAAATATCCATAGACGAGGGTATGAGTAAAAGAAAATCTACCCACATGGGCAATAGGTAGGGCAGTGGCGGGTCCAGAAATTCCATAAATATTTTACAAAGTAAATGAATAATTTTAACGGGGTTCGAAATATTTTTTAATAGGTAAAATATAAAATATTCTTATTTTTAGCGGATCCCCGGACACCCGGACTCATTACCAAAAAAAACCTTTAAGAAAACCTTATGAGAATAAATCTTAATTAAAGGAAGAAAAAATAGAGTCATTGGTCACAAATATCAAAACCCGCTTTGAAGTTGCTGCTCAGTTCAAATGTGTGCATTAAAGTACTATAAACATATTTCTCCTAATTAGATGTAGTAATAGATTTAGTGAACAAATCTGTTTGATTGTCAACGGAACGTACTTTTGTATAATAGTATCACCACAAATGTGTGCATTAAAGTACTATAAACATATTTCTCCAAATTAGATGTAGGAATGGATTTAGTGAACAAATCTATTTGATTGTCAACGGAACGTACTTTTGTATAATAGTATCACCACTCCTTTGAAACTCATGCGGGTAAAAGAATTTCAAATAAAAACTTCATCAAGTTCTCTTTAATGGGAAACTTTTAGGCGGTGTCTCCACACGCGTGTGGAGACACCGTATAACAACACATGGACCGTCTGTTTTAAATATGGATTTAAAGTGTGTGGTCAATATGTTGTCACATGTAGCTCTTCACACCGTGTGGAGACACCATCTAAAAAATTCCCTTCTTTAATATACTCGCTACTTATTTGTGAAACAAATCACAATTCTCCTCATAAAGAGCTACGGCATGATGTTATTAAAAGTAATAAATTGGGTTTTAGCATCGTAATGAGCAATACAGTAAAAGTGTGGTGTGTTAAAAAAAATTAGATTTTTATTTTTATTTTCCGAGAAACGAAATGTTTTCAGACGATTTTTTTTTTTTTTTTTCTTAACGGGACTCGAACTCTGGTCTCATGTCAATGTAACCACTAGGCTGATAGCTTATTGGTAAAAAATAATTAGATTAGTGATCAATTTGTTGAAAAAATCAGATAGTAGACCAAAATTTTATCATCACAATACTTACGTGATCCTAATGTCTTTTGCTAGCATCTATGTTGCATAGACACGGATATGGACATGTCGCACGACACGACACGGATATGGCGATACGGCGAATTCTAAAATTTAAAGACACACAGACACGCCGCCGACACGTTTATATATATATATATATATATATATATATATATATATATATATATATATATATATATAATGTAAATAAAATTCAATTTATCAAAAAAAATATTCGTAAACATCTAAGAAACCCAGACAAATTAAGATAGATATTACATAAACTCTATGAATATCTAGAATAGATATTCGACCTTTATACGGTGCCAAAAAAAATTGTGACTGAACTTCAAAATTACAAATTGTAAAAATGATTGTTTATCAACGAAAAACATATAAACTTGATACAGTGTATTATTTATTTAATTATTATAGAAATAAAAATCGTGTAATTTAACGTTTTCATTGAACAAAACTTAAATAAAGAAAAACAAAATTTAAAAAATTGGGTTCAGGAGTGTCGGGGAGTGTTGACAGTGTGTCGTAAGCGTGCCGGATATTTAAAATTTAAATAATATTAATTTAATCAGCCGACACGTGTCGGACACAGTGTCGGAACGTGTCGGAACGTGTCGGAACGTGTCGTGTCGTGTCTTGTGTCAAATATAACGCACAACGATCAGATTGACGTGTCCGTGCATCCTAGGCTAGCATAAAATGGGGAGAAAGAAGAAAGGACCACTTGTTTGATGATTAAAGCATGAAAGATAGTGTATAGAGGGCTCCCGACAACATCTGCATGTGGGAGTTGGAATATAGGGACTCAATATAAAAGCACTCTACTTTATGCATGTTATTTGGCTTCATGCCTAAATAGTGATGTTAACGAGTCGAGTCAAACCGAGTATGACTTGTTCAAACTCTGTTTGATTATGTAACGAGCTTGTTTATGTTCGTCAATTTAATAAACGAACAGTAAAATATGTTCAATCTTGGTTCGTTAATGTAATGAGTTTGTTCGTGAACGTTTGTTTAATAAACGAATATAAAATTATTTTCAAACTCAACTCATTTATAAAGAATTTTTGTTTGAATCTACATGTATTTTTGCCTCTCAATTCGAGTTGGTTTGTTAACGTATAAAAAATTAAGTCCAAATGAATAAATACAAAATACAAAGCAATATTTGAATATTATAGTAATAAAAACATTATGACTATCAATATTCTATAAAATAACTTTACAATATATATTAGATTAATAGATGTCTTATCATATTATGAGTTAAAATTAGGTTGTATATTGATTTATCTATATAAGCAGTTTTCGCGAATATAATCGAACGTTCACGAGTAAGTTTGTGTTCATTCGTTTATGAAAGCTTAAAATTTTGTTCAAGCTTGGTTAATAAAACTAAACAAACAAACGATCACAGATACTAACGAGTCAAACATGAGTTTGTTCGTGAGCGGTTCTATTCGTTTATAGCACTGTGCCAAAATAAAAAAAAATTGATACCTAATATGTCAAATTTAGAGGTGCCCACAAGTGTATTATTATACGGGAAATGATATAGACACAACGGATTGACACAACATTCATCTACACCATTGATTATTTTGGGACTTATATTGAATGATCTTGGTCCAACTTACTCCTTGAAGGGTCTCATCAAACTAATGCTAGCCGATGAAAATTATATAGAATTTTTTATTACACAAAAAATAAATATTAAAGAGAGACTTAGAGGCGAGCCGTTCGACGCTCGGCTTATTAAATTCTCGTTCGCATATGACTTTTAATCGAACTTGACCCGAAATCGAGTATCTCATCATAATTAATGAGCCGAACTCGAGGAATTTAAAGCTTGACTCGACATTCTCGCGAGCCTTATCGAGCATTTTCATATTATATTAAAATATATAATATTTCTTATATTATGCTCTTAGACTTAATATTTTGTATGCATACCTTAGCATTTGTATCATTTTTCCAAGCTGCTCGAGCTCGAGTTTGAAAATGCTCGAATTTTTTCGAGCATAATCGAGCCGAACTCGAGCATGATTAATATGTTATCGAACCGATCTCGAGCCGAGTTCAAGCATCATTGTTTTAAAGAGATTGCTCGACTCGATAAGTAAATACTTGATTCGGATCAAATCGTTTACACCCCTAGGAGAGAAGGAGAGAGGGAAAAAAGAAATTAATGAGGTGGACACCTATATTTCTAATAGAATACAGCTAGAGCATCTCCGATGGAAAAAAAAAAATTTAAAAAAAAAAATGTAAGAGAGATAAAATTTAACAATTGTTATAAATATTACGTGTTATAACTTATGTTATAAATATTACGTGTTATAACTTATGTTATAAATATTACTTTTACACCATAAGATCACGTTTGATTTGTCTTGGCTTTATTAAACTGTACCACGATAGGTAATTATACGGAGTAATTATTACCCATCATCCTTAGTCGCCTACTTCACATGGGGTAATTCTGCTGTAGGGACTCCCTATTACACTCAACCATTGTATTTGTGACATATATACAAACAAGCAAAATAATTTTGTTTTTTTCTACACGTGACAGTCATCCGACATTCCATTCTAATAGGGACGTTAAGAATTTTCCCTTCACATGATAGCATTACTAAGTATCACATGGGTGCAGCCGTCATTTTCATGTGAAGCCATTGGGGTGCTTCCTTATCCCACTTGCTTTAGCCCAATTTATCTTGTATATATATTAGTTAGTTGAAGTAGAGGTGTAATCGAATCGAGTTGATACTTTTTGGGGCTCGAGCTCGATTTGACCGAAAAAGTTCGTACTCAAACTCGGCTCGAGCTCGATCGAGCCTTAATAAAACAAGATCGAACTCGACTCGCTAAGTACTCGATATAGCTCGACTCGGCTCGTAAGCTCGATTATTGTCCGAGAATTCATTTAATTTTTAATGAAATATGACAAGATCGAGCTCGACTCATATAATACTCGACTCGAATAATAATTTTTTAATTTTGAAAAATAATATTTAATATAAATTTATAATTTAATTAATTAAATAATTATTTAATCAAGCTCGATTAAGCTCGCGAGCTACTCGATTAATGTATTTTAAAACTCGAGATCGACTCGATTAATTGTTCGAGTAGCTCGACTCGAGCTCGAACTCGAAAAAAGCCGAATCGAGACAATCTCTTTAGCGAGTCGAGTACGAGTAGCTCACAAGTAGTCCAGCTCATTTACAGCCCTAAGTTGAAGTAATGTAGAGATAATAAGAATTACTACATCCGTCCCAAAATATATGTCCGTTTAACCTTTTTTGTTTTGTCCCACAATTTAAGTCCATTTAAATAATCAAGGAAGCATTTATTACATTTTTCTCCTTTTACCACTCATTTATTATCTACCCACCCAATTTTCACTACCCTGCATTAATAATAGTCAAAGGTCATTTTAGACTTTTTCATCAAAATTAATTGCATATAACCAATTTAACCATCTGTCTTAATAAGTGTAAAAAACCATAAATGGATTTATATTTTGGATGAAGGTATACCACTTTAAAAGTAACCATAATAATAATATCTTTGACTGTGTTTAAAAGCAGTACAATACTTCTTTCTTTATTTTAGTACTTCAAGTACATATATTATATAATACATTATCAGCATGAGTCTCTATCGACACTGAGTAAGCATCTAGAAAGACACTCGGTAAACGTTGACAAAGAGTGTCGGTAATCTTTGTCAATCTGATTTAGTTTGTTTTTGTTATGGCAAACATCTCGAGGCAGGAATTTGTACCACTAGATATTTCCGGAAGAAATTATCTATCGTGGATGATGGATGTTGAGATCCATCTGTAATCTATGGGGCTTGGCAATACTATTATTAAAGACATTGGTGAGTCTAGCCAAAGTCGTGCCAAAGCCATGATCTTCCTTCGAAATCATCTTGGTGATGGGTTGAAAAATGAATATCTTACGGTCAAAGATCTTCCGAGCCGTGGCATAATTTAAAGGATAGATTAGACCACCTGAAGTTGTCGGTTCATCCTGGTGCCAGATTTGATTGGTTTAATCTGCGGCTGCAAGATTTTAAAACCGTGACCGAGTTTAAATTAGCCATGTTTAAAATCACCTCTCAGTTAAAATTATGTGGCGATAAAGTAACTGACGAGGATATGTTCGAAAGACATATTCCACATTCCATATCTCAAATATGCTCATGCAGCATCAATATCGAGAAAAATGATTCAAAAAATATTCTTAGCTTATAGCATGCCTCCTTGTGGCAGAACAGAATAATCAGCTTTTGTTGAAAAATCACGAGTCCCGACCGACTGGTGTTAGCCCATTCCCTGAGGTGAATGTGGCTCAGTCTTCAAATTTTGATCGTGGTCGTAGCCGTGGACGAGGCTGTGGTCGTGTACGCGGTCGTGGAAGATATATGCCATATCACAATGATGTCGATCATTGTAAGAGACAAAATGGTCCCCGGAAGACGGATCATCGGAAACGCAATGAAAAGAAAGTTAATGATGAAAAATGCTTCCGTTGTGGAATGGACGGTCATTGGCCCCGTACCTGTCGTACGGCGGAACTCCTTGTCCGACTCTATCAAGCATCATTGAAAAAACCAGTTGAAGATTGTGAGGCGAATCTTGTATACCATGATCATCCTGAAGATGATGATACTTATGTTGATGCTAATGCTGATGATGATGATGATGATGATGATGAACTTGGATATGGATAGTTTCTTGATGATTCCCGAAGGGTCAAATGATCAAGAAAATGTTTAGATTAGTTTAATGATTTCTTGTAATATAGTAGTTTTCTTTTCGTTTCCTTGTAATATAGTAGTTTCTTTTTGTAGGTGTGCTTTTCTGAATGTTGTACTTTTGTTATCTTCTTGAAGAAGATATGTATTTAAATGGTGTGTTGGATATCAATAAAGATGTTTGTTTAATTGACAATGCCACTACACATACCATATTTAAACATGAAAAATACTTTTCTTCCTTGAAGAAAGAAAAGATAAACGTTAACACAATCTGTGGCAATTCAAAAATGATAGAAGGCTCTGGAAGAGCTGTTATATTTCTCCCTGAAGGAACGAAATTTACTATTGATCATGCACTATTTTCGTCAAAAGCCTGAAGAAATCTATTAAGTTTTAAGGATATCCGCCGAAATGGATACCATATTGAAACTAAGAATGAAACATATACTGAATATCTGTGTATAACGATATTTGTTTCCGGAAAGAAACATGTACTGGAGAAACTTCCATCTCTTTCTTCGGGGCTATATTATACTAAAATCAGTGCGACTGCTACATACCATATAATAAACCAGAAGTTTAATGATTCTATGTTTATAAAGTATGTCATGATCTTCTGGGACATCCGGGATCGAATATGATGAGAAATAACTAAGAATTCACATGGCCACGCGTTGAAAAACCAGACGATTTTAAGTGCAGGAGAATTCTCATGTGTTGCTTGTTCTCAAGGAAAAATGATTATAAAACCATCTTTTGTGAAGGTGGCGACAGAACACCAGCATTCTTAGAAAGAATTCAAGGTAATATATGTGGACCTATTCATCGACCAAGTGGACAATTTATATATTTTATGATCCTAATCGACACATCCAGTAGATGGTCGAATGCATCCCTTTTATCGACTCGTAACATGGCATTTGCAAAGTTGCTTGCACAAATAATTCGCCTACGAGCACAATTTCCAGATTTTCCGATTAAAAGTATTCGTTTGGATAATGTTGAGGAATATTCATCACATGTGTTTGATGATTATTGTATGTCCCTTGGAGTTACCGTGGAACATCCAGTAGCTCATATTCACATGCAAAATGGTCTAGCTGAATCGTGTATTAAAAGATTACAGTTGATTGCTAGACCAATGTTAATGAGAACAAAGCAAGTCTGCATGGGGAGATGCTATCTTGCACGGGGCATCACTTTTACTCATTAGACCATCAAGCTACAATAAATTCTCCCATCATCAAATAGCTTTTGGTCATGAACCTAATATTTCTCATTTACGCACATTTGGATGTGCAATTTAAGTACCGATTCCGCCAGCAGCGCAACGTACTAAGTGTTGAAATAGTGTCCTAAACCCAATCGGGTTGGACCGGATCCGACCGGGTCGGATCATTTCTACTATTGCTTTATGATTATACATATATAATAAATGGCTTTTCTGTTGTCATATATTTGTTTTTAAAGAACCAATTATGAATTGTTATATGATAACGTCCTTAGTATTAAACTGTGATAGAGAAACCAGGATAGGCGATTATGGTTGATGAGATCTCTAATCACTTTAATAAGTTTGATACTTAAATGTCTCTAGGCTTATGTATTATTAAACAGGGCATTGATAGTACAAACATGATAGCACTTATTAGATGTCTTCTGTCTTTAAGGGCATGGATAGATATCGTCTATCGAAGTGTAGAGACACTTGGATTGTACGTGGACGTGTATTAGAGAATGCGTACGTTAGACTGACCCACTTACACTGTTAAGTGTCACACCATGTGACGGTTGTGTAATTATCCTTAGGACCGGAGTCTACATGGCATCACGGTGTGGATTGTCATGCTTTGACACAATTGAGGTTTCCCCTAGCCATGAGCCGATCATGCGATAGTGATTGGGTGTGATACTGAAGCATGCGGAGTATACATGTTTGGTTGTCCGGGAATCGCGTACCCTATCAGTAGGAGTGAATATCCGAAATGGTCTTCTTATAAGGAATGTCTTACTCTCGTGAATCTTTGCAAAGTAGAAGTAAATGAGTTACTTCGAGAGAGCATGACATCCAGATTATAAGATACGGTCGTTGATGCTTGACACTCGACGTACGACCGTATGGATATTATTACAGCGATAGGATTATATTTACACGGTAACCGTTTCACATGAAAGTTAGTAGGCATTGCAGTTGACTCTTTCGATGATTGGGGGTCACAGTGTGTTGTTAGACGTTATTCTGTGATCGTTAGGTATGAACAGTATTTTAGTAAAATGCGCCTTATGCCTACGACCAACATATTCGGAAACCTATCGGGTCACACACATATGAACATTTAGCCGGATTAAAATGCGGTTATAACAATAACCAAATAAGGAGAGTTTTATCTCGAATATAAAGTGTTATAGTGATAAATTAATATGGTTGTATTTATTTATTATGAATAAATTAAATACAAGATATTAATTATGTTGATTAATTATATATATATATATATATATATATATATATATATATATATATATATATATATGTATATATATATATATTATGGCCGAAAAATCTAGGGGGAAGGGGCCATAAGGACAAAAAAAATTAATAAATGTGTCTGGAAGGACAAAAGTAACATTTTCATGATTATAAAGGACAAAAA
This sequence comes from Gentiana straminea, assembly GCA_036785695.1. Lineage (NCBI taxonomy): Eukaryota > Viridiplantae > Streptophyta > Magnoliopsida > Gentianales > Gentianaceae > Gentiana > Gentiana straminea. The sequence continues at coordinate 214,168 of JAVUPR010000278.1, read as the reverse complement.
TCACAATTGTTATTTTAAAATTGTTACTTCACATGTTAATGTTACTTTGTGTTTCACAATTGTTATTTCATATTTACTTTATTCCACATTTGTTACTTCATATTTGTTACTTTTGTTCTGATTAAATTACAGTGTCTTTCTATCCCGATTTTTTGATAATTTTGTCCTTTTGGACAAAAATCTAAAAAATCTATGTGTGTATGACAGACGTGGTTTTTTTTTCTTTGTAATTAGTTAATCAATCATTGTGTTATGTATTAAAATTTGGATATTAATATATATATATATGGATTTATATGTGTAATATATATATATATATATATATATATATATATATATATATATATATATATATATATATATATATATATATATGTGATATGTGATATATTCATTCACGTGTAAATTGATTTATGATAATATAATAAAAATATATTCAATTAGATATTGACAATATATATCTTGGAAAATATTTAATATAAGATATTAAATATTAATAAGATAAATCTAGAATATCTATTTTCCTTATTTTATTGGAAATTAGTTTTCTTTTTCCTTTCCCAATCAAATTGGGATGTGCATATGGCGTCATATATCCCAATAAAAAGGGAGTTGTGCCAAGTAATTTTGCATCACAATTAGAAGAGTTTTAATTTACTAGAAAATATGAGAGTTTCTTAGAAAGAGATTTGAGAGAGTGAAAAGGTCGGTCTGAACCGAGTTTTTCTAGTAGCAATCCTATAGTGGATTCCGGCAGGTTGTTCGTGTGGACTAACGGTAGATGCCGAACGCTTGGGCGGCTCCTTGTACCACTACTCTCCTTAGACGGTCAAAGCGTCGATCTTTTAGATCAAACAAGGTAACCATCGTCTACTATCTTATTATGTTTGTTGTTTAAACGATGTCGATCCTGGTTAAAGAAAATAAAATTTTGAATTCCATTGCGTTTCCACGTAGATTTTGTAACAGTGGTAGCAGAGCGAGCTTCGAGCTTAAACAATAAGCATTAAAATTTACGTAGCAATTTTTCTAGATGCATGATATCGATTCACGGAAAAAAAAAATTAAAAAAAAAATGGCGTGAACATCTGTAAAGGTTTTGACCTTTATTGCACATGTGATTATGTGTCTCATAAAAGGAGTTTGACTCCCTGGTACTTTAACATATTTACTGGGACCTTTTTCATAAAGCAAAGATGTTGACCAGTCCTTTGATATTTCATGACCCAGCATATTCGCATATGATGCAATATGTGGTTGGAAGTCTCCTATTTCTTTTTGTGTTTTTTTGATTCTTTATAGTATATAGAAAATAGTTTTTATGTGGGGACAATTTTTTATGTGGACTAATTGATGGTACAAATAGTTTGGAATATTAGATTCCACATGGCATGAAAAGTACCACACTCAATTTATTGAGTAGAAGGGTTAGGCCTATGGACCACTTTTGTGGATCTAAGGTTAACCTAGTCATTTACCAAATATTTGGTAATGACCTAGGTCGATGCCTTTTGATTTTGGAAACCAAAGACATCCTTTTGATTATTAATTAAAAGGCAAAAAAATATAAGATACTTAATTTTAATTTTGATTTATATTTGGAATAGTTCTAATTGATTAAAATTAAAATTTAAATCGTTTAAAATTAACCGTTAATTTTATTTCGATTAAAATCATTAATTAATTAAATGTTAATTAGTTAATTGATTCGATAAAATTATATGATTTCTTAAACGTTAATCGATTAATTAAGACGCAATTAGTTAAATTTTAATTTGTATTTTTCATAAGATATTATTGTATGAATTAGATGTGTAGACATAATATGATTATATGGACCCCGATTGATCATAGACTCGACCGATAGAATAGATGTGAATGGTTTATTTTTCTGTTGGTTTAAAAATTGTCCTAGACCGTTATGAAGAACGTGACCTAGTTTATTTTCTGTATGATCTCATTCATGTTAGCTCCCCCATGTGCGGCGGGTGTATTTATTTATTAGATAAAATTTATGTAATAAGAATGGAGTGGAAGATGGAGACTAAAGAAAGACGAAAATAAAGACCCTATTGGAGAATGGAGCATTAAATATCCTATTGGCGGTTGCAGCTGTAGGAGGTAATATCGCCGGATGGATCTAAGATCCACCCGATTACGCAGCGGAATAGTATATATCTAGATCTAAACAATACAAAATACATAAATAATAGATCTAACCTACGAGGGGGTTAGATTACCAACCTTTTATGGTGCAAAACGCCAAGAACAAGGTCAATCCAATTCGAGCTAGTTGAGAGCCTAGTTGAGAAGCCAAAGTCTTCCAACGTGTGTCTCCAAGCACCACCAGGTGAATGGTGTTTCAAGCCGCCGGACCTCCTCGATATGCTACCTTAGAAAACCCGAAATTTTCTAAAACTCGAACCCTAGTACTTTTGGCCGAAAAATCTAAGCCAAAATACTACCCAATATTTCAAAAATTACTTTGTGTCAATAGGGTTGAGAGAACTCTCTTTATATAGAAGAATAATCATTGTCCTCCAAGGATTTAATAATTAAGAGATAATTATTAGATTAATCCTTATTTTAAATAAAATATAAATATATATCCCAAACAAATTAGGATAAATAAATATATTATCCAATATTCCATGATTTATCATTTAACAAATAAATAATTAAATCATATATCAAATAATTATCCAAGAAACTAATTTCTTTCTAATTATTTAACACTCACAAAATGCACCCAAACCCTAGATAAATAGGTCCACACGCATTTTTGACACATTGGGCCGAGTCCACGAAAAAAAATATCTTTTTCATTTATTTAATTATTTAGTCCAACTAAACAATTAATCCACATATCTATTAAACAGTCCAATCCAACTATTTAATATTAATTGAGGTGAAACGACGAGAAAACATATGCTATGTTAGGAGCCACGTCGGGGACCACGGACCCATATTCGTAAGTAATTACTACAATAAATTAAATAAAATTATTCGTCAAACCGAACAATTATATTCAATCTATTAATTCTGGGATTACACCACCATAAACCCAAAACTGAACTCTGCCGAATATAGATATAAACTTACACTCAACTATGAGTTATAAGCGTCCACTGATATAATCATTACATACGGATAAATCCTCCATAGACTGTTCGTTTCGATTCGGGATATCTCCGTAAACCCTTCTCGAAACCACTTATCCTTATTTACCATTAACCCCCTAGTGATCAATTAGTTCATACTAATATAATATGAACTCCGCGGATCGATCAGTTTTTAGGATTAAAAATAAGGGAACTGTCTGTCTACTTCCCGACGGAAAGAATGGATTCCATATCTGTGATAGCACAGACTACCCACTCATCCTAAAATAGAGCCAACGAGAAGTCTTGGACCACATACTACGAAGTTGTAGGATGTAATATCGTCGGATGGATCAAGATCCACCCGATTACGCAGCGGAAAGTACAAGATCTAGATCTAGTCAACCAAAATACATGAAATAATAGATCTAACCTACGAGGGGGTTAGATTACCAACCTTTTTATGGTGCAAAAACGCCAAGAACGAAAGGTCAATCCAGGCTAGTTGAGATCCTAGTTGAGAAGCCAAAGTCTTCCAACGTGTATCTCCAAGCACCACCAGGTGGATGGTGTTTCAAGCCGCCGGACCTCCTCAATATGCTACCTTAGAAAAAACCCGAAGTTTTTCTAAAACTCGAACCCTTAGTATAATGGCCGAAATCTCTAAGCCATAATACTACCCAAAAGTCGAAATTAAGTGTGTGATTTAGGCTTGGAAGAACTCTCTTTATATAGGAGAGTAATCCTTGTTCTCCAAGGATTTAATAATTAAGAGATAATTATTATGTTAATCCTTATTTTAAATAAAAGATAAATATAATATATATCCCAAACAAATTAGGATAAATAAATATATTATCTAATATTCCATGATTTATCACTTAACAAATAAATGATTAAATCACATATTAAATAATTATCCAAGAAAACTAATTTCTCTCTAATTAATTAATCAAAAATGCGCCCCATACCCTAGGTATTAAGGGCTTCCACGCATTTCACTCTTGGGCCGAGTCCACGAAAAATTTCTTTTCCATGTATTTAATTATCTAGTCCAACTAAACAATTAATCCACATATCAATTAAATAGTCCAATCCAACTATTTAATTATAATTGAGGTGAAGCGACGAGAAACCATATGCTATGTTAGGAGCCACGTCGGGGACCATGGACCCATATTCAGTAGCTACAATAAATTAAATAATATTATCCGTCAGACCGAACAATAATATTCAATCTATTCCGGGTTACACCACCATAAACCCAAAACTGAACTCTGCCGAATACAGATAACTTACACTCAACCATGAGTTGATAAGCGTCCACTGATATAATCATTACATACGGATAAATCCTCCATAGACTGTTCGTTTTGATTTCGGGATATCTCCGTAAACCCTTCTCGAAAGTTCTTATCCATATTTACCATTAACCCCCTAGTGATCAAATAGTTCATAACTAATATAATATGAACTCCGCGGATCGATCAGTTTCTAGGATCAACAAATAAGGGAATTGTCTGTCTGCTTCCCGAGGAAAGGAATGGATTCCATTTATGTGATAGCACAGACTACTCACTCATTCCAGAATAGAGCCAACGAGAAGTGTTGGACCACATACTGCGAAGTGATCCTTACTAACACATCAAACTCTACCCTAGTCTAAGCAGTTGTCTGTGATCACCTCAGATTGAGATTAATCCATATATGATCATCTTGTGATTCGATAAGACTTCTCGATCACGGAATTATATCGAGAACTCAAATCAAATCGGTCCAAATTTCTATATGATTATCTTCATATATAAATGCCCCACTAGGTACCCTATTACCGACAGTCCGGATAAGACTGTCACACCGTAAAGTGTTCTGGGCGCATTATTAGCATATTAATCATGAGACCCGTACTCAGATTAATCAACGCTACGGACTAAGTTAATTTTAAGTACATCTCACTAACTCAATCCTCTTGTGTATAGCCATACACTGAGTTATGTGGTTACATAAACGATTTACTTAGGGTTTTCAGTAGTGTCTTAATTATAAGCATACATGCATATAATAAGATGAATTATTAATTCTGTCCTAAAACAATTCTATAATTGTCTTTCGGGAACTACACCTAACATAAGTGATCCTTACTAACACATCAAACTCTACCCTAGTCTAAGCAGTCATCTGTGATCACGTCAGGATTGAGATTAATCCATATATTATCATCTTGTGATTCGATAAGACTTCTCGACCATGGAATTATATCGAGAACTCAAATCAAATCAGTTCAGCCCTATATGATTATCATCATATATAAATGCCCCACTAGTACCCTATTACCGACAAATCCGGATAAGACCGTCACACCTAAAGTGTTCGGGCGCATTATTAGCAAATTAATCTTGAGACCCGTACTCAGATTAATAAACGCTACGGACTAAGTTAATTTTAAGTACATCTCACTAACTCAATCCTCTTGTGTATAGCCATACACTGAGTTATGTGATTACATAAACGAGGTACTTAGGGTTTTTAGTTTTGTCTTAATTATAAGCATACATGCATATAATAAGATAAATTATTAATTCTGTCCTAAAACAATTATATAATTGTCTTTCGGGCACTACACCTAACAATCTCCCACTTGCACGAAAGGCAAGTGGAATAATTGTTTTTGAGCACACCCTTTATATCTATATCTACAACATTCTCCCACTTTCTCAAAACAAGTGAGACATATCCCCAAGATTCATACCCTCCAAGCGCATCTTAGTAATTCATCTTTCCAAGCACGACCGGAGTGTGCCGCCGCAGGGTAGGTCAGTGACCCGGCACGTACTTAGAATCCGAATACCATGTGACTTGGTACACTGATCAGGTAGGTTGGCGGCTTGAGTCAATCTTTGGGATCGAAACGGCACCTTTCCATCTAATCCGGTGGTACGATTTCAATATGCTTATGACCTTTAGTGATTGCAAAATACTTATGAGCTACCTCTTCAATGTATTCACAATGAAGTGGCTTATTGGATAATACTTTATCACATGAGTAAACACTGAGACCGAGATCGATTTAACGATCATCCTCAATCTGACCTAAAGCCAGAATCAGCGTTATCACTTATATTCTAGTTTGCACCTGAGCATATTATTCCTCATTCTCCCGAAAAGACTTGAGGATTCACTAAACATCCCATTTAGTATTCATCCACATGTTTAGATAATCATTCCTGAGAGGTAGGGTAGACTACATCGTTGAATGTTGCATAAATGCAAGAATATCTTAACCAGGTGTATGGATGGGATTGCCAATGATCGATTCTCGAGAATTTGAGCGAATCAAATCCTTTAGAATGAATCCCGATGGCATGTCTGACTCTGACTTCAGATAACACACCCATGTTGTTTCCAACTGTTTCAGTGTTACCATTCACAAACACTAATGTACATACTACTTTACTAATATTGATGCCCAGTCTACGAAAGACTTATCAACATTCTAGTCAAGTCCACATATATGACTTTGAAATGACCTAGAGGTTTGCTTTAATCCCCAAAGGATATAAGCTATGGCAGGCATCCTGCCAAAGGTTCTTTCTGAATAAATTAAGATACCGTTAGTCTCGCAAAAAGGTCTTAGGGAATCACCCATATTTTCTGCTTTGTAACGAATCCGTTATTTGTTCTTAGCTAAAACCCTTATGTTCTGAATGAATTCAGATTCCGTTGTTCGGCAAGGAAGTCTTAGGGAATCACCCCTATTTCCCGCTTTCTGACGAAATCAAGCAAGACTGAGTGGTAAGAGAGATCACGGTCTGGTTAACTCTCTATCTTTTAGGGAATCACCCCTAAATTACTCAGCTTTGCGTTGAAAGTTAAACTTTCCTATTCATTCGACTCTTCTTCGTGTAGTTCCAATTACTCCCACTGGGCCTGAGATACTCAGGTGGTTCTATAAGAGTTTCAACAGAACTGGAGTATCAAACTCCATTCACAAGGTTATGGCTTTTAAACCAACCTCTATGATCAGGATCCTATATAGCCCACGAAGGACTATAGGTCATCAATCTACCCAATAGACTGTAAGGTCCTGCAATGGGTAATGGACAAACCATACTCCCACTGCATTCGGGGTGGGTTGATATACTGATCTAGTTTAGTAGTTTTTATTAGTGTTATCACCAACTGCCGGTGTTGGATGTGGACTGAACAAATAAGTTAGTAACATCTTGAGTACAAATACTTCAAGATCCAAAGCTGTGATTTATAGACTCTATCAGACCGAGTTTGATAGTATAACAGTCATTCTCTGATTTTACGAGTTTTATAATCAACCTTTACTCAATGCATTAAGATATTTCACGATCTGAACGTGTACGCAAAATTTCCAGTCCTACCTTCAAGCACTAAATGCTAAATGTCTATATTTACGGAAGTGGGGTGAACCGAATTCACTCCATATCCACAAATGCGTAGGCACCTTTTAGGTAGACTTCTCGGTTTTTCATTACAATGTAAACCGTTATTTTTGCAACCAATATCTTAAATGAGTTCAGCAGCGTATCGTAGCACATCAATAACTATATAAGGCAAATTTCTGGTGTATCCTTTAGTGAAAACATTTCACTGGGAGGCAGGCCGAGCATCAGTCCCGAAGACTACGCAATAACCTATTTCTGAGTATGGAATACTCTATCTCTGGTGAAATAAGAGATTTTCTCCAAATATTTTGGATAAACTTACCGGAGTCTCGAATAGTTGTTAGACAAGGTGTCACTACTTCAAAAGACTCCCACTAGCTTGTATCTTTCATAAGACCCCGAAGGTCGTTATGAACAAGCTATGCGACTTCTTTAAAAACTATTACCCTTTCCCGATTGAAAGGAAACTTAGTCATTGTTCCTTTGAGACTGTGTTCAGTTGACTGGGAGATAGGAATCACCCTAAGCCAGTCTTTAGATCTTGTCTTTATGGAACATACACTAATTAATAGAATAGAAAGAAGCGTTTATCTAAATACGGAAACCATTTGCGTTTATATTGTTTGAGATGCGTTACATATACTTATTTAGCATTTCCTAGTGGTTCTGACTTTATCAAACAAAAGTCCGAGTCTTGGGTTCGTGCTACGAATGTTATATTCATCGTCAATAAGACAAACAAATTATCCTATTGAAAATGAATACGTTTTTTCCAACGAATCCGAAAATGAATTTTCTGTGATACTCAAGAATTGAATCCGAGATTCATTTCCTTAAATCAATCCCACTAGTCTATCTGAAATAACTGCCTGTTGTCTATTTTATTTATCGTTTAATGCAAAGCTACCTAATCCTTCCAAAGAACTTAGCTTTTGAGAAAATTGCTAAGGATGCATTGGTCAGTGATCCGAAATCACTTTCCTTATCCTCTAATTTCCAATTTATTAATTTTTTGGTTTAGCCTTAAAACTACTTAGTTTAGATGACTAACACGTATAAACATTCTTTCCCATTCTCGATTTTCCTTAGATGGAACCAGTCTTGAACTAGCAGTTCGTTTGAGTAGACACTACTCTTGAACCGTGGGATGTCTAATGATGTGTTACTAGCTTGGACTATTCGATTTTTCTAATCGACAAATCATAAGACCAAAGCTCCCACTAGTTTATCGGTTCCAAATACCGTCTAACTAGCAACACTTTGTTCGAATGGTTTGAGAGATCATAATAAAGCTCCCACTAGTTTATCGGTTCCAAATACCGTCTAACAAGCAACACTTTGTATTTATGATTTTTCAAAGATTAGAAAATCACTCAGAACTAAGCTCCCACTAGTTTATCAGTTCCGAATACTGTCTAACTAGCAACGCTTTATTCTTGTTTTTCTGATAAATGGAGAAACTCTTGTGCAGTCTATTACACATTTCTAATGATTCAGAAAAACAACAAATTATAAGGCTAAGGCTCCCACTAGTTTATCGGTTCCAAATACCGTCTAACTAGCAACGTCTTATGTATATGATTTTCCAATTTTTCAATTTAGAAATTTGTTGTGTAATTACACTTTTAAAAATTCACTAAATGAATTTGTCTGATAGTCCTATATCATCTTTTGTAAACTAAGCATGGTCGTCTCTCGTTCAACACAAGTGACATCCGTGACATACCTATACTATGTCACTTAAGTTTTTAAAGGCTCAAGGGAAAAATCTCTTCCGAAAAATTAAATGCATTCTTTTGATAATTACAACGTACTTGTTACTTCCACATTTTTAATGAAGTCCTATTACTAACAGTTTAGTAGCCTAGAGATTAAAGTTGTAAAATAAACATGACGGAAAGTTAAATTCAAAAAATAAATTGTCACTACTAGATTTTTATTTTAGGAATAATAAACTTGTTAACAGTCTATCCTACCATTCCAAGGATTTAATCTCACACCTCAGTGCCGCTGTAGGGTAGGTCAAAGAGGTGACGATCAAACTAAGACAATCTCTCTCAATGATTAAACTTTGAGAATCAAACATCCCACGGGAATCAGACATCCCGGTCTTTAATCATATATTACCTTCCTTTTTCTAGCCTAGATATTTCGACAATATCCATAAAGAGTGTGACCTACTATATCAGATTTCAAAGTACGCCCCGAGTATGCTGCCATAGGGTCGGTCAGTGACTCAACGAGTACCCAAAATCCTATCCTTTCGGAGACCAAGCCTTGAATTTTGATAGGGGTGAACACCATCCGTAGGGGGCCGAAATCAAAGCGGCTCGAGGCGTCACCCTTCTCTCACGTGCTTGCATCTATAGTAGAGGCCGTGGGGTTGGCTTTCGCCTTCCCTGCTCCCACTCAATAATATGAAAAAAAAAGTGGTGGGTATACTAATTACGGTTTCGGTCTTGACAATAAGAAACAATGAATCAAAGTACTCCGAACAGGGTCGGTTAAGTAGGCAAGCCTACGCCGTCTTATTTGTTGGAACATATGTGACTGTCGGTCGGATCCGGCAAGAGAAGCCCCGTTTAGCCCGAAGGCTTATCGGATATGCTAAGTATTGTCGAACCCTTGTGCAAACGTCACACGTGGAGGGGAGTCAATCGAGCCGTAGCTCAGTTGAACTCGCCCAACCATGGTTAGACCATTTCCGAACCCATGTACTAAGATTTTCCGATTTATATGTTCTCAACCAAAGCGTAATCTCGTTTCTGTTTAAGGTAGGTTCACCGAAAACTCAATGATTTATCTAAGTGGGATCACCGAGAATCCATCACTAAAATCGTAGCGATTGACGAAACCCGATTCCTCGGTTTTAATAATTAGTTACTTAATTAATTAACTACAACATATTATTTCAAAAAGCTTTTAACTAATTATACGAGTTATACATGCCTAATTTATTCCAAATAAACTAGCTACATGTATGCATTGGAGTGGAATCATGATATGATGCATGTCATGGCAATTTTCCGGTTTCTATCACATAATTTCGATCATACACGAAAAAATAACGGAAAAAATAAACACCGAGATGGATCGTTGGTACCCCCGTATCTAACCTATTAAAAAAAGAACACAAACCCTAACTAGGGTTTACTATTTTCTAATCTGCTGCTGCCGCGTTTTATCGACAATCGGACATCCAAACGAACTTTGATCGTCACGAAACTTTATGGACCTTTTCTTCACTCCTCCTACTTCAATCTGTCCAATCTCTTCCAGAAATTCGATGAACTGACAATTTGGGGCTGCGTGCTTTTACGACACAAAGAAGAACTTTATTGTAACGATTGGAAATCGAGATGGACTCCGATCGTCAAAAAATTTTGAGGGCCTGTTCTTCAACTTTTAGTCTTCATTCTGACCAGAGGGATTGTCGTTTCAACGGCTCAATCTCCGGGATAAATAAAAAACCGAACAGAAACAAAACAGATATACTTCTAGGAATCTAAAATTACAAAATTTCCTATACTCATATAAACGAATTTATATGAGTTTACAATAGATCTAACGAGTAAAAAATACCAACCCCAATCCATCTCTTCAACCAAGACAATCACAAGGCAACATACATGAATAAATTTCGATGCATACAGAAAAGCAAACGAAAAACAAAAAACCAATCTAAACATGATTTTTCCACTCCTAGATCTAAAATTTAAATACTTTGATTGATAGATCAAAGGCTCTGATACCACTTGTAGGATGTAATATCGCCGGATGGATCTAAGATCCACCCGATTACGCAGCGGAATAGTATAGATCTAGATCTAAACAATACAAAATACATAAATAATAGATTTGACCTACGAGGGGGTTAGATTACCAACCTTTTATGGTGCAAAACGCCAAGAACAAGGTCAATCCAATTCGAGCTAGTTGAGAGCCTAGTTGAGAAGCCAAAGTCTTCCAACGTGTGTCTCCAAGCACCACCAGGTGGATGGTGTTTCAAGCCGCCGGACCTCCTCGATATGCTACCTTAGAAAACCCGAAGTTTTCTAAAACTCGAACCCTAGTACTTTTGGGCGAAAAATCTAAGCCAAAATACTAACCAATATTTCGAAAATTACTTTGTGTCAATAGGCTTGACAGAACTCTCTTTATATATGAGAGTAATCATTGTCCTCCAAGGATTTAATAATTAAGAGATAATTATTAGATTAATCATTATTTTAAATAAAAGATAAATATATATCCCAAACAAATTAGGATAAATAAATATATTATCCAATATTTCACGATTTATCATTTAACAAATAAATAATTAAATCATATATCAAATGATTATCCAAGAAAACTAATTTCTTTCTAATTATTTAACACTCACAAAATGCGCCCCAAACCCCAGATAAATAGGTCCACACGCATTTTTGACACATTGGGCCGAGTCCACGAAAAAATATCTTTTTCATGTATTTAATTATTTAGTCCAACTAAACAATTAATCCACATATCTATTAAACAGTCCAATCCAACTATTTAATATTAATTGAGGTGAAACGACGAGAAAACATATGCTATGTTAGGAGCCACGTCGGGGACCATGGACCCATATTCAGTAGCTACAATAAATTAAATAAAATTATTCGTCAGACCGAACAATTATATTCAATCTATTAATTCTGGGATTACACCACCATAAACCCAAAACTGAACTCTGCCGAATATAGATATAAACTTACACTCAACTATGAGTTATAAGCGTCTACTGATATAATCATTACATACAGATAAATCCTCCATAGACTGTTCGTTTCGATTCGGGATATCTCCGTAAACCCTTCTTGAAACCTCTTATCCTTATTTACCATTAACCTCCTAGTGATCAATTAGTTCATAACTAATATAATATGAACTCCGCGGATCGATCAGTTTCTAGGATTAACAATAAGGGAACTGTCTGTCTACTTCCCGAGGGAAGGAATGGATTCCATATCTGTGATAGCACAGACTACTCACTCATCCTAAAATAGAGCCAACGAGAAGTGTTGGACCACATACTACGAAGTGATCCTTACTAACACGTCAAACTCTACCCTAGTCTAAGCAGTCGTCTGTGATCACGTCAGGATTGAGATTAATCCATATATGATCATCTTGTGATTCGATAAGACTTCTCGACCACGGAATTATATCGAGAACTCAAATCAAATCGGTCCAAATTTCTATATGATTATCATCATATATAAATGCCCCACTAGGTACCCTATTACCGACAGTCCGGATAAGACTGTCACACCTAAAGTGTTCTGGGCGCATTATTAGCAAATTAATCTTGAGCACCGTACTCAGATTAATAAACGCTACGGACTAAGTTAATTTTAAGTACATCTCACTAACTCAACCCTCTTGTGTATAGCCATACACTGAGTTATGTGATTACATAAACGAGGTACTTAGGGTTTTCAGTAGTGTCTTAATTATAAGCATACATGCATATAATAAGATAAATTATTAATTATGTCCTAAAACAATTATATAATTGTCTTTTGGGCACTACACCTAATAGCAGCTACCTTTAGATTGTGACCTGCGGTTTCGTTAGTTTGTATTCGAACCGAACCTAGGAAAAGTCCATGATCATACCGGTTACTTTACGCATTTATTTATTTTGTGCTTGTATTTATTTTATATGATACTATAGATGCATAACTAGACACGATCAAGATGAATGTGTAGGATAAAGATAGATATACTTGATGAGACCGTAATAAATTAATTAAGAGAATTAATTCGAAATTAATTAAGTGAATTAATTTAAAATTACTCCAACAACAAAAATCGAGTTACTCATTATTATAATGACGGTGAAGAGCCATTGTTCGGATCCAACTGATTGGCCCTCATCGGGAGTTGACCTACCTCGGGTATATCGTCGTTAACGAGATATGATCGTTATGAGATCTCATGAATATTGGGTTACGACTCGAATAAGAATCTTGCGATGATTGGCACTCGTCAGGACCGTCTGATTTTAAAGACAAGGGGTTGACTATCACATAAGATGTGAATTGTAAAAGAGTTGACTAGTCAACCAATGGAAGCCGCATGAGATGCGACCGGTAAGTGTACCCACCTTTCGAAATTGACACGGTCGATCGGCCCTCGTCGGGGATCGAGTCAACTAGATTGGATTCCATCCACTAAAGAATTAATTAAAATTTTTGAAAGTCAATTGAGAGTAGTTGACTAGTGGGAGCAAAATCATAAACTAAAAGACCATTTTTGATTTTGCATGTATAAACAACAACACTCTTTTATCTTTATTTTATGTTGTAGTTTTAGCAAACTTTATTTCTATGTTTTTATTCTCGATTGTTAAAAACCAAATTAATGACTGTTACATTTTGAGAAAAGTTCTCAAGTAAGGTTAAGTAATTTTTAACCTTTTAAAATAAGCAATGACACGAGTAACATCGTTATAATAGTTAGAGACAATGAGACTACATATTTGATGTTGTGTTCTAAGACTTTAATTATTAATCAAAACGAATGCTCAGGATATGATTGATGAGTTTCAACGAATTAATCATATATTGGATACGCATTATCCAATGGGTCGTTTGTCATACGATGACAATTAATTCAAACATTAGATGTATTGAATAATAATGACAACAACAAATTTCGGAAAGGTTGTTTTCAAAATTATAAGATTTAAGTATCGACTTAATTCTTTAATCATTGTTTGAAAGTAAATTAAATAGTTCATGTTTTGAATATGATTCAAAAGGGTTAAATAGACTATTTAACAAACGTTGGATTTTCTTTATGAAAGAAAATTGAAGACACAATTCTTGTGATTTTTCTTAAGTCTTATGAAGACTAAATTAAGAAAATTTACAAGAGCTTGAAGGATTAAAATGGAAAGTTAGGGCATGTGCTTAAATAAGATAACTTATTGATGTCTCTATCTTAGGCAAGCACGTTGAGATAAATCTATCTAAACTCAAGTCAACTCTCGGATATATGATATCCTACGAGTGTGATTAAATTAGAAAGATTAAATACAGATTCGGAAGGTGAAGCAAACGTTGTAACACTTACCATATTCTGAATCTAGTAAACTGATAAGGAAACTAAATAAATGTTATTATGTTCCGGTTCTTATGAAGAACATATTTTCTGCTATACGTTAGGATTTGATGGACAAATTCAATTGTGAGGAATAAATGTTGTTCCGATAAGGTTGAACAGTCACTGAATATAACATGCTAGATTATTGTCACCATATAGTTGTATGAGTGATGAAATCTCAACTAAACATTTATATGGCTGTTATCATTGATTTTGTGGCTGTTCTAGACGTAGTCTCTATGGAAGGGAAGCATGTAATCAAACGTCATTCTGATGATGCTGAACCATATGATTATGAATCATGTGGGTTATACGTATCTTATCCAAAGAGGACTAAAATACCCTTTTATGAAAATGGTTATAAAATCTAGAAAATAGACTAGAGCCTAAACATATTGATGTTTGTTGGCTTATGACAATTTATACCATAAATAATTGTTTATATCTCTCTTGGACTATTTTATAAATATTTGAATGTACTTATTGAAGTACGACAATTCTGAAAGCCCGAAAAGTTCGAGCTAGTACGAATATGAGATAAATGAAACTTAGGAATTAATCTTCAATTGGATTGAAGCAATTAATAACTGAAGGGTGTTTCAGAAGTCGTCTGAAAAAGAATCAGATTCTCCCTAAAAGGATATCATTTTGAGATGCGCGATCGGATTGTGGTTCCGAAATGTAAGCGACACTTTATACGATAAAGCTGTGACGTAAGCCATGCAAAGAATCCCTTACCCGTTTTGGGATATGCCCTTAATCAAAACACATACTTAACCGAGTTCCAAAGAATAAGGTTGAATAAATTCCATATTAGATATGGAAGGGGATAATGTCGAATCTATCTTAACCGATGATTTGAAGTTGTCATAGGCAAAGTCAAAAAGGCTTGGAGCCTAGTACGACATATGCAACTTTGTGGAATATCTTAGCAAGTACGCTAGATATTATTTACTCGTCCGCGGAGCAAAATGTGTTTGTCTCCAAACATTCCGTCTTCTAAAGGAGGTATTTCTTCCAAAAAAGATAGTGGGAGTAAGCGAGATCCCAAAAGAGTTTGAGAGCCAGAATGAGAGATTCAACCATAGAAACGTGAGCAGACGCCACATAGTGATGAGGTGTAGAGCACTGCTCAGTGCACACAAATATTCTATAAGTCTGTGGATAACCTCAAGCCTGAAAAGGCTGTTGGTATGTTCATCTTGAAGAATGAATATCTCATTACTTATGAAGGAATGTTCGAAAGGCAAGATTAAGAGATATGGCCAGGAGCCATAATATCTGAATTAGATTCCATCAGTGACAACCATGTTGTGAACCTAGTCTATCTTACCTAGAGGGAATGTACCTGAAAGGCTGACATGGATAGTAATATGATTACCATAAGGCTATAGTGACGGCTGAAGGGTATTATAACTTCGTATCATGGCTATATGATAGTGTTGAAGATGTTGGGCAAAAAGCTCGATGTTCATAGACGATAACATGATATATGAGCCCACGAGTCCATTTATGGACTCAAACAAGTTTCTCTAGACAATTTCTTTTTTTGATAATCAAAGGAGTTTGATTTATTCAAAAGAAGAGATATGCCCAATGTTCAAGAGGGATAGTGGGAGTGTGTTACGATTTTTGAGTAAGGTATTGGATATCTCTCGGGAATTATCACCCCATGTCACAGTCAATTAATGTTTGGTAGTTCAAGGTCTTTACGAAAGCACTTGGATTAGCAGTTCTTATTTTTAGAAAGAAGAATCTATAGTGATAGATTTAACTATTGTAGGTTTATAGTTTACCTATATAGATGTGATGCTAAAAGATTTTAGCATAGATCGCGACATGAGATACTGCTATTTGGTGTTCTCAAGATCTATCTATGTTAGGACGTTAGTCCTAAAGATAAGGTGAAAGATGATGCTTATGGAAGGTTTCTTTTGCTACTGCGATAAGAACCATCATAAAAGTGATCCCAGATGTTCATAGTCCACGAAGAGTCATGAGCAAGTATGAAAGTAAATCTGGTGAATGTCGAGAATATCCTTAAACAAGTTAAGGATGGTTCCTAGTTTATCGAAACTTGGAATCGGATAAATATAGATAAACAGATGTACATCCTGAGTCTTATGAAGGTGAGTGAGAGCTACAATCTGGGTTTGTAGTCACTTTGATTAAGTGATATAGTGAGCTAGAAATGTTCTTAGCTGGAGATCACTGTGGATTCTACAGTTGTGCCAAAACACAGTATACGCCTTGGAGGCGCAGCGGGAGCAGTACATGGATCTAGAAGGTTCATTCCTGAACCTTGTGGGGTTCTTCCACATTTACTATATAGCTGATATAGTGGTGGATTCATTGCTTGAAGCAAGGAACAAGGTCTCGTCAGAGATTCATATGTGTGTTGAGGCGGTTCCTTTGACTTGATCATTTGGAGCATGATATGAAGATAGTCCGAGTCCTCACGGATAGTGATCCGTTCACGCTTAGGGTTGGTTACGAGTATATCATTAGATTCTTGTGTTTCAACTTGGTCTTGTGTGTACGAGTGATTGGTTTTAGGCCAAGTGAGAGATTGTTGAAATAGTGTCACAAACCCAATCGGGATGGACCGGATCCGACCGGGTCAGATCATTTCTACTATTTCTTTATGATTATACATATATAATAAATGACTTTTCGGTTGTCGTATATTTGTTCTTTTAAAGAACCAATTATGAATTGTTATATGATAACGTCCTTAGTATTAAACTGTGATAGAGAAACCATGATAGGCGATTATGGTTAATGAGATCTCTAATCACTTTAATAAGTTTGATACTTAAATGTCTTTAGGCTTATGTACTATTAAACAGGGCATTGATAGTACAAACAGGCTAGCACGTATTAGATGTCTTCTGTCTTTAAGGGCATGGATAGATCTCGTCTATTGAAGTGTAAAGACACTTGGACTGTACGTGGACGTGTATTAAAGAATGCGTACGTTAGACTAACCCACTTACACTGTTAAGTGTCACACTATGTGACGGTTGTGTAAGTATCCTTAGGACCGGAGTCTACATGTCATCACGGTGTGGATTGTCATGCTTTGACACTATTGAGGTTTCCCTTAGCTATGAGGCGATCATGCGGTAGAGATTGGGTGTGATACTGAAGCATGCGGAGTATACATGTTTGGTCGTCCGTGAATCGCGTACCCTATCAGTAGGAGTGAATATCCGAAAGGGCCTTCTTATAAGGAATGTCTCACTCTCGTGAATCTTTGCAAAGTGGAAGTAAATGAGTTACTTCGAGAGAGCATGATATCCAGATTACAAGATACGGTCGTTGATGCTTGACACTCGACGTACGACCGTATGGATAATATTACAACGATAGGATTATATTTACACGGTAACCGTTTCACATGAAAGGAAGTAGTCATTGCATTTGACTCTTCCGATGATTGGGGGTCACGGTGTGTTGCTTGACGCTATTTCGTGATCGTTAGGTATGAAGGGTATTTTAGTAAAATGCGCCTTATGCCTACGGCCAACATATTCGGAAGCCTATCGGGTCACACACATATGAACATCTAGCCGGATTAAAATACGGTAATAGCAATAACCAAATAAGGAAAATTTTATCTCAACTGTAAAGTATTATAATGATAAATTAGTATGGTGGTATTTATTTATTAAGAATAAATTAAATACAATATATTAATTGTGTTGATTAATTAAATATATTATATATTATATATTATATTATGGCCAAAAATCTATGTGTGTATGACACACGTGGTTTTTTTTTCTTCTATTTAGTTAATCAATCATTGTGTTATGTATATATATATATATATATATATATATATATATATATATATATATATATATATATATATATATATACTAGTTGCTCGTGACCGTGCTCGCACGGTATTGCCCTTAGCTTGCCTCGCTTGATTTGCTTTTTAAAATGTGGTATTAACCAATTTACGGCCTTGCTTATTTTCTTATTAAAAAAGAATATATATACATGGAAGTAAATGAAGTTAATGCAGTTTATATGGCGTATAAATGTCGTTCAGCTTTATTTGTGTAGTTTTGTTGTACATTGAATGTTATAGGTTGGATGAAGTCAACCTGTTGCTTTTTGGGGGGAGTTTTAGCCTTGGTTTGTGTGAATTTTGAGATGAGTGAAGTGTTAGTTGTGTTATCTAATTGTTGTTATTTACTTATTTGGTAAATGACGAATATTGCCTCTCCTAAATTGAATGGTGTGTCATCGTTTTGCTTTTTTAATAAATGTTCTAAGTAGTCCTATCTAGATTGTGTAGGTTCCTTAAGTTTTTTTCCTTAAGGTGTGCTGTGTTGGAGGAATTAGCACAAGAGAACGATGGTAACAATGTTGCTGAAGGAGTGGGAGAAGATGATAATACCGTTGTGCCTAACGGTGATGTTTTTTAATGTTTTTCCTTTGTTGTAGAAATGAAGCCATGCTATAGGATGAGTTGTGTTGTTTTTCTAGAGTGCAGTAAAGCAGCTGGTGGTGAATGTGAGAGTTGTTGTGTGTGTTTGTTTGATGTAATGTATGTTTTGTTTTTATGTAGTTTTGATTCCAGAATTATGAGCATTGTAGTTGTTCATCGAAATAAATGGCTAAGGAGATGTTTTTGGTGGAATTGATGGTATTTTAAATGATTTATAGGGGATATAATTCAGTTAAGGTATAATAAAGTGGGAAGTTAGTTAAGGGAAATGAAATGTGATTTGAGTATGCTAAAATTTATAAGTATGATGATAACAATCTAAGCAGCCATAGATGCTGATAGATAGTGATTGAGTGGACGGAGCATACCTGATATTGTTAAGAAAATATTATTTTGCTGAAATCACTCACTTCAGTTTTAGGGCCATTATTGTAGCACGAGGCATAAATCGCTTACCTACGAGAGACAGAAATGGAATTAACTTTGTGTAGATGATACTTTGGTTGTTTTCATGGGAGTTGGATAGAGAAGTGTACCTTGTGAAATGGTAGTGGAAAGCTTCTATCTTGGTGGTACCTTACTGATGATCATTGTCGGAAGATAAATCTGAAGATTCTAATCAAATATTAAACACACTATTGTGCATAAATTAATAGAAGAGAAACAATCCCAAAAATATAATGCTTTACAAATTGTTCAAATCTAGTTAGATAAAGGATACATCCAAGTTAATAATAAATAGATAATTACGTAAAAAGGAAATAAACAATAGCAGAAAGTTGTCATTAACATTTGCATATGCTTAGTATGTACATACAAAAAGAAACCGAGAAAAGGGGAAAACGGGTGGACCGTTATTACGGCATATAAACAAGGCGTCTAGTGGCGCTTTTTTGCGTATAGGTGGAACTTATAAACTATGTACAGTGGAAAAAGATGCTGGAGGCACCCTAAGCATCCAAAAGCATAAGTCTTTATTTTTGTTTTTTTGGGTGACAACGTTCAAAAATGTTAGGAAGTTCCAAAATGATTACAAAGCCAGTAGTACTGGTATGCTGTGCTGTTGTTCTTTGTCTAAATGAGAGTTGTTTCGGAGATACTCTTTTTTTGTTTCTTCTGTGGAGTGGAAGAGCTTGAGGTGTTGTCTTGTTCGGTGTCAGATCCTTTTGTTGTGGACTCTATCTCCTCTAGATGCTTGCCTTTGGGTGAAACAAAGGTGATTCCCGTGATATTATATTGTTATTTATGTTTGGTTCGTTGCACAATTCAAAAATGGTGGAAAAATAGGGTTGTAGACATACCGTAATCTACCGTAGATTGACCGCACATTTGGGCTTCTTCATCAACTTAGCCGTACGCTTGGTTTTTCACAATCCAATCCAACACCGTGTAGCGAGTGATCTTGTCGTGAATTTCTTTTTAGTTGCTTTTATCTCCATTATCGCTTTTTTGGAATGAAGTCGCTCATTTATGTTGAGGAGGAGTTTTGTTGTTGCCTCGCATTTGTAACATGGAACCGCATTATGTATGAAAGTATTCTTGTTTGCTAGTGTTATTGTAATATTTTGGTGGGTATGATTATCTGTTTGTCCTCTTTCTGAAGGTCTTCGGGTGATTTGCGTAGAAGCTTTGATGCGCATTTGTCAAAGAAAGTTACGTTGATTGTACGTGACGAGTCGGCAACTTGGGCGTGATCTTGCAAACTCGTTGAGTGAAAAAAGCACACAAAGAAACAAAATGGAGATAAACAAAATGCGTAGGATTCAACAAGGAACATACAAAGAAAGGGGCCGACTCTCAAAGAATAATTTCTCAATGAATATACCGCTAAAATTCCTAAGAGATTAAGGGAAGGGCTCTTTCCACGTAAAAGGGGATTCCCGCTACTAATTAGAACATGAGAAAACCAAACCAAGTTCATTAGAAGGAAATATACCAAATTAAAAAAGCTTAACAAATAATTGACTGCAGATTTGTTAAATAATGTTTCCTACCACAAGATTATTTAAGGTATACAGATTGTATATCAGCTTGGAGATAGTAGTTTTAGTGCTAAAAAAGATAAGTTGCAAACAAGTAATTTGTTAAAACCGAGCCCTACAAAACTCGGGAAATCAAAAAGGACAACAAATCGCCGCACAAAATTATACGATTTGCAACAAAATATACAAGCCAAAATATTTAGTTTAAAGAACCATTTTAACAAAGCGCAATGTTCTCAAAACATCTGAAGGAGAATGTTCTGAAGGTCACATCTTCAAGCAATAATAGCTTATGCATAACAGTAATAGTTTTTGTCAATTTGGGAGAAGAGTTTGGTACCGTGGTAATGCGTTGAAGTCTTGTTGACAGAACTGCAGTGAAGAGTTCATTTGGCATTGCTTTCTCGTGTTCCGAAACATTTTGGGCATACAAAGTAGCACATTTTTTGATCCACATCGTTGATGGCCGCGTGACCTCGAGCGTGAATGATCTGTTACAATGTTGAAAACGCATTAAGTAGTATTCATGTTTGTCTAGTATTATGTAACAGACTATGTTGAATATTTTGCTTTAAGTACCGACCTTGCTATCCGGTTGTATCCGTGATAATGGTGTGATTTCAACGGTGCTTGTTTTATCTGAGACGGTTTCGAGATAATTTGGCACAAGTAGCTCCCGCAGCTTTTTTGATTACATCTTCATGATCTTTCACCCTTTTTTATTTTGAAGAATGAGCGTGGTAGTTGACATCATTAGGTGAAAACGTAAGATTATAGTTTAAGAAAAGTACTGTCTATTTAGATACATCGCAATGATTTTTTTAACCATACGTACCATGATCCGAGTAGCTTGGCCTCTATGATATCCGGTTCAACCGCAACAAATGAGAAATGCAAAGTGGACAAAGAGATTCCTAAAATAATAAAAATGAATTAGGTTTACATTTGGGCGTAATATTCCTTTTTATGTATGAAGGCTTACTATATTTCGGTTACCGTAAAAATGGTGAGGCTTTTAGTCCCTTGCAAAGAACGATTGGTAGTTCGTTTCTCAATCCGAAAAGTTCACCTCCTCGTTTATGGCCATAGTCTCCCCACAACAGAATCGTTATTGGTTTAAGCCTATAGTTCATACGAGGGTAATGTTAGATATGTGAATATAAAATGGTAGCTGAATCTTACGATAATAACAGTTTCTTACTCATTTTGCATAACTATGCATTCACGCAAAGGCACCAATTTTGACCTAACTGGGACATAACGTGTTTCTTTTACATCAACAACAACAGCTAGTATGTCTGCAAAACATATCAGTGTGTTTAGACTATTGGTAAATGTACAAATTAGGAAAGAAAGGGTTTTTTTCTATTAGAAATGTTACGTACCTACTGGGGCTCCTGTGTTAACATGTGACCGAAGAGATGAGAATGGAGTGGACTGAATTGGTGGACAGGGAATCATTTGGTCATGGTCTTTTACTGCTCGTATGAAAGTAGTTCTTGACAACAGCCATTGGTATTGCTGCCCTGGGGAGTTGTGTTTGTATTCTTCTTTTATAGTATCGACATCAGCACCTCCGATGACATATGTGGAGAATGGCGTTAAATTACCATCGAGTAGTTCAATGTTAGTGTTCCAGATAACACCTTCAATTTTCTTTCCCTATTGATTTTATATTAAGTGCAGACATTATACATATCAAATGTTAGTTTTTCCTAAGGAATATGTCAAATAATTTTGAAAGGCAAAAAGAAGAAACTGGTTGATGGTTTACCTGCTCATCTTGTAGCAACAACTTTTGTAGTCGCCTACCAGTTTCATTGGTGTATACATTGCTTTTCTAAAGAATGAAAACCTTAACTCGCCAGTTCTCCGTTTGAGGAGTAATGTCATCAATATGCAGCAGCGTTGCCATTAGAATCTTAGGTTCAAACTGTTGGGAACATTCAAAATAAAGCAGATAGTATAAGTGTAAGCTTTTGTACATTATAGGTTTAGGTATTTACACTGTAAGTATGTTTGTGATTTAGTTATTTTCTTGAACCCTTTGGAGGATTTCACGGTATACTATGTTTTTAGTGGTGGATTTATTGCAATTTTCGGAAAAAGTTGGTGGCGCTATTAGTACTTTAATGGTAGAAGATTTTCGGGCTCTGAAAGGGCCACGTATAATTGCCCATGTGAGAACACAGTTCTCGTAAATATATACCTACACGATCTAGCGTTTGACCTTGTGCTTTATTGATAGTCATGGCAAAGCACAAACGAATCGGGTATTGATATCGCTTGAAAGGAATGGCACATTTATCTATGTTGGAATTTTGTAGAGGAATTTTGTGTAGGATTGTTTGTTTTCCCGCAAAGGGCCCAAAAGTAGCTATTTCAAAGAAATAATTGTATGCTTTTTTAGTTCCTTGCATAATAAACGTGTGCCGTTACACAACCCTTGCACCGGGCTCAGGTTGCGTAGGAGCATTACGGGAGAATTTACTTTTAACATTAGTTCATGAGGAGGAAGGCTAGCGGGGGTAAGTGAATTAAAGAAGTCCTCATAATCCGC
This sequence comes from Gentiana straminea, assembly GCA_036785695.1. Lineage (NCBI taxonomy): Eukaryota > Viridiplantae > Streptophyta > Magnoliopsida > Gentianales > Gentianaceae > Gentiana > Gentiana straminea. The sequence continues at coordinate 190,511 of JAVUPR010000278.1, read as the reverse complement.
CCGGTGAGAACGGTCGAGTGCAACATCACTACTGATGTATGTAATTAGTTCACCAGGCATTTGTTGTAACATCTCATCATTTATGTCTTGTACACACTCGTTGGTTGGGGCTAGTAGAGCGCTATTCATAACCGTATGATGGTTTGTTGCGAAAGCTTCAATATCCGGATATACAAATTGAATTAAATGTCTTAATGAAGTTTCTTTATCGTGAAAAGGAATCAACATGTTTATTGGTAGCCGGACATTTCCATTATCGTCCTCGTGTTCGTACCGTCACCTATTCGTAATAAATACTCGCAAAGGCGGTGGTCCGCAATAGCTCTCATGTTCGTGTAAGGCGTATTTTGTGAAGTACAGCCATAGTAGTGAGCTAATTAAGGAAGCATCTAGTCGTTCTTGTCTACTTGCGTTGGTAACCACCGGAAGTACTTGTCGGAAATCACCACCAAAAACAACGATCTTATTTCCGAATGGGCTGTTAGTCTCAGTTATATCTTTAAGCATTTCAGAGAAAGCTTCTATTGACTCTCTATGAGCCATAGGAGCCTCATCCCATATGATTACCTTTGCTTCTCGTAGTAGTGTTGCTTTTGTAGATTGTTTACTAACATTTGCTATTTTTTTTTGTTCCTCTTGTAACGGTAGCTTGAAACGTGAATGTGCAGTCCGACCTCCGGGAAGTACACATGCTGCCACACCTGAGCTCGCTGTGGCCAAAGAGATGTGTCCTTTTGACCGAATTGTTGCCAAGATAGCTCTCTACAGGAAGGTTTTTCCTGTTCCGCCCGGACCATCTACGAAGAATGCAGTTGCTTCACTTGACGCCACTTTGGCCATTATTTGTTCAAAAGCATACCGTTGTTGTTCATTAAAACTGTGGATATTTAACAGATCAGTCTCATCCACTGTTAGACTTTTCTCAAATGCCATTTCTCTCGCACCGGGACCTTGACGAGCTATTGCTTCAGCCTCCGGCCCCAACCTATAGTCCTCAAGTTTCTTTCCCATGTTATCAAGCATTACGGCAATGTCAACTAATGCCTTCATTTGAGCGTCAGTAATATTTGATGAGCAAAGAATTCCCTGTAGGTAGTCGTCGCATAAAGGTTCCTTGTACTTTTCCCATAGTTTCCGTGGATCCGAAGGTGAGCAAAAAACCAAAATCGACACAAAAAGATGCCGTAGTTGTCTCGGCATTTGGTACATGGAAGCTTCCTCTAGGCATTTATCAAGGTCATAATCTGTCGTTAATAGATTTCTTCGTAGAGCTGATTCTCTAAACGTACAATGCAGATAACCATCCACAGTTAGAAGATCATCAAACGATGTTGGAGCGCTAATATGGTTGAGCAACAAACGTCGATAATATCGTTCACCTTCAGTTGGACTAACAGAAACAATTCGGCCAACTACCTTACCTCGTTTACGTTCTACCCAAGCACGTTTTGTCGAATCCCAAACAAAGTGTTTGGGGAAATCTTTGTAAAGAAGCTTCAAATTCATGGCTATAGAATTAGTTCTGTTCATTTGGAAGAATTGAGTTAGCATTGTTCGCGACAAGAAATTGTTTGTAACAATACTGTTTATGTCTTGATTAGTGGAGAAAGAAACGAGATAGTTGTTAGGGAGGTGGAGTTGCAAGGGAATTACTGATGGATGCATTTCGAACAAGTCAAAGGAGAATAAACGCCATGCTGCCTCCGGTGGGCCAACCCATCTGCCTTTTTGGTATTCGCGAATCTCATTTTCACAATCGAACGTAGACATGTGAAAAGAAATTTTATCAGGACCTTTGTAAATGTACTTATAGATATATTTCACAAGTTTAATTGTCGAACATATTTCTACATTGATGTGGCAATTGTACTTTTGTAGTAAGTATGGATTGTACGGAACTATCCAACGGTTGTCAATTTCATGGCCTCGCACACGCGCATTAATGCCGTTATTACGGCGTCTATAATGTGGGTAACTGTTTGAGCCATGTGTTGTATACTGAGCAAACTCTTTAGGGTACTTGTTTTTGCACCTTTTGTCACGCATACATGGGCATTTAGGGTTTAAGGGACCACAAGGGCCATGTACCATGTGCTTCGTAACCGTACGATGTAGGTGTGGGTATCTAAGAGGGTCGTAAGTAGCTCGGCGATATAACGATCATAAGCATCGTGGTTCGAGGTTTTGAGTCTCTATCAACAATTAAGAGAACATGAGCGTGAGGTAAACCCCGCTTTTGAAACTCAATTGAGTATACGAACGCAATAGGTAAGCCAAATATATGGTCCTTTAGAAGTTCGCTTTTGAGCATTTCCAACTTCGCTTTGAAAACTCGGGTAAGTAAGTCGGCCGGTTTTGAGGTAATTCACCCGTGATTAAATGCTCGTGATTTCGTGCCATGCGGAGTTACATGTCATAGTCAAGAAAAAATCAGGCTTTCCGAAATTTTGGACAAGACACATTGCATCCATATACCTCTTCTTCATGTCTCGTGGTCCTCCTATGAACGTAGGAGGGAGAATGGTCTTACGCCCAACCTCAGAAGTGGACGTATGCCCAACTGCAATGCTATCAAGTAAACCTTGTAAACAATCTGTACGGATTTCCCTTTGTTGCTTCTCAAGATATTCTAACCTTGACGTCTCAACTTTTACAAACATGTCCACAATGTATTGCTGCAGTAATCTTCCCGTGTGTAACAAGATTGATCGGTCATTCGCTCGTTTTTGTAGTTTATAACAATAATACTGACGGCAAGAAACAGTATTTCTTTTCCTTGAACATTCACGAGCAACTGTTGCATAAAGCCAAAGTAACATGTGAAATAGAGGATGGTAGGATAGCAAGGACAAGTAAATTGATGCAAGATACCTTCTTCTTCCTCACGTATCAATTCGTCGGATGTCGAACAGTGTTGATTGAGACCTTCCAAAGGTACTTTGCATCCGTAATTCCGTTTCCTTTTATTCGGGGAAGCTTCGAATGCCATTGTGCCAACCGACGTCTCCACGGGGGAAAAGAAGTGGATATTGTAAACCATCATAACATCCAAAATAGTGGCAAGATCTTATGGGGAACAAAGATTTTTTTCGTAGATTTGGATATGGCAGTGGGGTTAAATTGTTCCTCACTCTCGAGAATATAATTGCAGAAACGTCGTTACAGGTCGGCTCATTATAAACACGTTGATCAAGTATCGGACAAGTGACAAGGCATATTTGGTAATTGTCAATAGATTCAAGATCTCTTACTTGTTTTAGGAATCTCACATATGGATTTTCAGATAGGATTTCGATCAATTTCCTCATTATGACCTTAGAAACACGTTTTGAGAGTTTCAAACGCTCTTCAAGCTGAGTATCTTCATCGTAGAAATACAGTTGAAGAGCGGAGGGGACATCACCAGTTTTTCCAAATGAACCTAAGTAGTGATGAATCTTGCCTTGCACTTTGAATGTGTAAACGCCCATATGGTTCCTCATAAGGTCCCTATCTGTCTTGTCTGAGAATGTGGTAAACGCTAAGTTATTATTATAGCTTCTCACATATTTTTTGAAATCAACACTTTCAGGGTCTGACCCTGTAAACAAATCAACCAAGGCAGATGGCATTTCCGAGGGAGAAATACTGATTTCTCCCTCGGAGCAACAAAATCCAGGAGGTTCACGGTAGAAACGGTTGGCTGCGCAATATTTACAACAGTACATCGTAGGCAACATGGCAGCAAACGGGCTATCATTGTCAGAGTTTTGATGAGACAATAAGCCATCGTTCTGCGTGGCATCATTAAACCTAGCCGAGGGATACATAGCTTCGTCTATATACGCTTTACGGCGTGCGAAAGCGATATAAGATGAGGAAGCCATGCCAACCTGAGGCATAATTCCTGTCGAATTTGCATTTTGGGGTATTTCAGGGCCTATTATTTGGAAATCGAGACGTAAATTGGATAGGCCGGTATTGTTTGAAGGTCGTTCGGTTTCGAAATTACGTGAAGCAATGTTTTCATTTGGAAGTGATGTTTCGGAACTCTTGCCGGCTCTCTCGCCGTAAAGCACACGCCGACGTTCAAGGAAGGCGCTTTCTTATCGTTCATTTCGGCGTACGCTTTACGCCTTCTTTTATTTCTCTCATTACGTTGTTCTTCTTCCATCTAATTAGAGCGATAGAAATCTTTATTACCCAAGTTACAATACATATGTAATAATACCAAGGAGTTTTCTACGTAGGGGACATGGTGTTGATCGTGACCTAACCCGAAACAAAGGCCTACAGGGTGAGAAAAATTAGATAGCTAAAAGCAATGTCCCTTAGTAAACCGCAAAACAAGCTTGGAAACATACGTGCAACGAAATTTTTCTTAGTAATTCTTGCCGAAATGTGCAAATTAATCACATGGACCTTATCACATAGCTTTGAAAAATTAAACTTCGTGATGAGAGGGTTTTCAAATTGTAACCTACAAATGTTTCCTTTAAGGGAGGGTTTTCAGATGATAGCCTACAATAGTTTCCTTTAACGATAGGCTGCCACTTAAAAGACAGATGCTATTACACGCTAGGAACAGCCCGGTCTCAACATTAAAATACCAAAATAGATATCTAAGGTAGAAGTAGATTCCTAAAGAACACGTCCATGCTACATTAGCAGTTTCGAACAAGGGGAAAGCTATACAAATAACTTGTCAATTATACAAGGCAATCTGTTGCATATATTGTACATAGTATGCATAGAAAGCGAGATTTTCTGTAGATCTCGTAACTACGGGGTTTGCAATAGATCCCCTAACTATTGAGGTTTGTAGTAGGACCTCTAACTACACTAACCTTAAGCGATATGCTTCTTTGCCAAGCCAAGCAAGTGCAACAAGTTATTCGCAAGCTGTTTAAAAGCGCAACCAAGTAATTACAGCTGTAAGAAGAATCAAAAAAGGAAAGTAGCTAAACAAACCTGAAAAGTACCTCACCAATCTCTAAAATGAATGGAACACGAACCAATGAGGAGCAACAAAGAACAACACTAACAAACCCGCAAATTCTAGATAAAAGCAATATATGAATGTTGAAAATCCATACATTCAACTTCAAAGACGTAAATATAAATGGACACCGTCTCCTAAAACAAAAGTGCTAACATCATTATATATTTGCAGGAAGAATATATATATTTTCAGTCATAAGACCATTCCTGCAAATTGCTAGGGACCTTTTTTCCCATATATTCACAACTACAAAATCACGAAAAACAAACCAGGACAATGCTAAAAGGTCTGAATAACAGGCCTAGATAGACGACAAAGTATGAAAACCAATACAGGACTACCCCAGGTAACCCCTTAGACACAGCAACCTTTAAAACTATCCTATAAAATATATTAACACAAATAAAATTTCCATTATCTCTATCTAAAATTAGGCACACGGCAAACCAAAAAAATGCAAAAGAGAAATGCAATTAAAAAGATTTCAAATTGGCAAAGAAGCATCTAAATATACCATCTTGCCACCAAAACAAGATGCATTTGAAATAACAGGCCAAACAACCAGAAAGCAAAGACATTATCTTCATGGAACTGCACAGAAGAATAACAAACCAAGTTACCAGGCACACCCACAATCCAAAACGAAACGCGAAATTGACAAAGGATAATCTAAAAAAGACAATATTACTCCAGAAGAAACCAAGTTACCAGGCACATATACATTCCAAAAATAAAGTCGAAATTGACATAGGATAATCTAAAAATAGAATATTACTCTAGGGAAAAGCCAAAGCCATTATCTTGGTAGAAATAAATTAGAAGATAACAAATTAACCTACCACACACACATGCAATCCAAAATACTCGAAACCGACAAAAATTAATGAAAAGTTACACTCTTGCTACAACATACTTCTCTAAACAATCCAAAAATCCGACAATCGGTAAAAAAACCAAACAGAGAAATAAAAGTAGAACAAAGTTGATAAGCCTGTTGAGCATCATTGCTAATTTTGAAAGATAATCACAGGAAAATTGAAGAAACAGGCATGCAATAATTTGGATCAGAACGACATTTACAGCATAGAAAATCAAAGAAAAGCAGGTGGAAGAAACACAGAAACAGACATGCAAAGAAGAGGAGAAGCATAAAATCGTACAAGAAGCACGGTCGATACCTTAGTTTAAATTAAAAAGAAAATCAGGCAGATTTTGGAAAACACCACGCATTCATCATCATCAAGTATCAAACCTGCAATAAAACGGCAAACATCTTAAGAACATAAATTAGCAGAGCAAGAAGACATTAGAATCGGCCGAAAACAATGGTTGATAAGAACAATTTTCATTGATGAAGACGAAGAAGAGTAGAAATAAGAACAATTTTAATTGATGGAGACGAAGAAGAGTAGAAACCTACAGAAGAAGGAAAATAAGGGGTCTGCTGTTGAAGTAGCCGAAATGATTGATAATGGTTCATGAAATTGAACTTATACACTACACCTCAGGGCGGTGATCAGGGCGGTGGGAAAATCTGAGTGGGAAAAAATGATGTGTACGCCTACCAGAGGAGGATAAATCGGCGGGTAATCATCCCCTTGATATAAATATAACGATGACCAAAGCGTCGCAAAATCTATACGTTGAAAATCGTCGCGAAAAACAGTACTACCAAATTAGAAACTTTATATAGTAAAAAACAATGGTTGATATATATATATATATATATATATATATATATATATATATTTATATATATATATATATATATGTTTATATGTGTGTGCGTGATATATATACGTATGTGTAAATTGATTTATGGTAATATAATAAATATATATTTAATATTAGATATTGACAATATATATCTTGGAAAATATTTAATATAAGATATTGAATATTAATGAGATAAATCTAGAATATCTATTTTCCTTATTTTATTGAAAATTGGTTTTCTTTCTCCTCTATCTATTAGGAAGTTTTTCCCAATCAAATTGGGATGTGCAAATGGCGCCATATATATCCCTATAAAAAGGGAGTTGTGCCAAGCAATTTTGCATCACAATTAGAAGAGTTCTAATTTACTAGAAAATATGAGAGCTTTTTAGAAAGCGATTTGAGAGAGAGAAAAGGTCGGTCTAGCAACCGAGTTTTTCTAGTAGCAATCCAATGGTGGATTCCGGCGGGTTGTTCGTGTGGACTAGCGGTAGAGGCCGAACGCTTGGGCGGCCTGCACCACTAATCTCATTAGACGGTCAAAGCGTCGATATTTTAGATCAAACAAGGTAACCACCGTCTACTATCTGTTGGAAATAATATTTGTGTTTTGATGATGATTCGTCACGTAATTAATAAGATCACTTATAACCATGATGATGAAGTCATAACTAGCTGTTATAGTGCATAATGAAAGAAGAAGCAAGAAACAGTCTAGAGAAAAATGTATAAGTTCTATCTAGAGTCTGAATCTTGTATAGGTTATTTCAGACTAGCATTGTAATAGTTAGGAACTAGGTAAACAGCTGAGTCGCAACAAGAAAACTGAGTTTATATGCAAGAACTGAAGAAGATAAGTTCGCTGAGGGACACAGACTCAGTTGGCCTATCTAAGAAGACTGAAGAACTGAGGGACACAGACTCAGTTATTGAAGACTGAAGAACTGAGGTGGCAAACTCAGTTAGAAGCTGATTAAGTCGTGACTATAAATCAGGATTCAGGCAAATCTGTGGTGACCTGAAACTGAACTATAGATCATGTAAAGCTGAATAATCTTGAGGACAAAGATTATCAGTTATTAGGAGAAGAAGGAAGCTGAATGGTGTACTCTGACTTAGTCAATTAAAGTCGGATGTCAAGAATACAGGGTACTCAGTTTTGAAGAAGAGTAGAAAACTGAGTTAAAGCCTTATTGAATTTAAACTGACAAAACGACAAAAGGTCGTACAGAAGAACGTTGCTAAACGAAAAATGTAACGGCTACAAGAGCTGGTTGACCGTTGCATCACCCCTATAAATACACAAGGAAAAAGGATTGGAAACAGAGATCTGAGAAGTTTTGAAAAGCACATATCTAAAGATCCAGATCCAGGAAATCAGATTTCATATCTAGAAAAAGGGGAAGCCAACAAAATTGCCTTGGAGATTTAAAAGAAAGATCCAGTAACCCATTATGGGGAAAGAAGGCATCTTGGAGCTACAATGCTATATCTATAATAATCAGACAGCTCACTGAATTCCTTGATTAATTCTAAACCTAACCTTTGTGAAAAAGGGTTGGCTGTGCATAGTTTGAGGAGAGCAACTCCACCTTTCCTCATACGGTTGCAACTTAGTTGCCACAAATTGGTTGCGGCACCGCGGACCGTGTGTGTGTTAGTGGTGAGTGGTGAAGGAGTCATTCCACCTCCGAAGGATCGGTGTGCGGAGAATGAAGGGAGCAATTCTACCTTTCTTCATTATGTGTAGACAGTGAAACTAGGGTGTCGTGAAGGACTGTCATTGTGCTAGGATTTTGTAACTGTTACCTCAAGATTCTAGTGATACCTCTTACACCACAGGAGAAGGGGAGACGTACGGGATTACACCACCCGGAACTTCCATAAACAAATCTTGTGTTGATTTACTTTATGCATTTACATTTGTGCTATGATTATTGTCTTATCTGTTAGGTGTAATGCCCGAAAGACAATTTTGTAATTGTTTTATTTAATAAATGAAATGATATTATTATTCATATTTATTATTCTCATATTCACCGATGTGACAATAGTATTTACACTACAGAAAACCTAAAGTATATCGTTTATGTAATCACTTAACTCAGTGTATGGGATATACACGGGAGGATTGAGTTGGTGAAGATGTACTTAAAATACAATTAGCCCGTAGTGAAGTTAATCGAGAGTATCGGGTCTCTCCTTAAACGTGCTATTAATGCGCCCAGAACACAATAGGTATGATTGTCTTATACGGACTTTCGGTTAAGAGAACCTAGTGGGGCATTTATATATGATAGATATATCATATAGGGCTGGACCGATTTGATTAGAGTTCACGATATAATTCCGTAATCGAGAAGTCTTATCGAATCAATCGATGATCATATTTAGGGATATATCTTAATCCCGAGGTGATCACAACAACCGCTTGAATCGCATGAGGTTTGACTTGACGGTTAAGGATTACACCGAGTCCGTGATCCGAATTACCCCATCTTGGCATTATACCGGATTGAGTGAGTAGTCCGTGTTATCACGTATACGGAATCCATTCCTTCCATTTATGGAAGTAGATAGATAGTTCCCTTATTTGTTAATCCTAGAAACTGATCGATCGTACGAGTTCATATTACACTGATTAGCTACCAGTGAGTTGTATGAATTAATTGATCACTAGGGGGTTAATGGTAAATAAGGATAAGAGGTTCTAAAAAGGGTTAATGGTAACTTCCCGATTTAGAATGAACAGTCTATGGAGGATTAATCCATATGTAATGATTATATCAATGGACACTTATTATCATTCTCGTGAGGAGATAAATATAATCTTATAATCGGAGGAGCAAATCACGGGATTATGGTGGAATATTCCCGTGATTGATTTATCGAATATAATTATTCGTTCGTAAGATAATTATTTATTTGATTTATCGGAGCCGCTGATTATTAGTCCATGGTCCCGACGTGCCTCCAATATAGCATAGCTATTCTCGGACGTCGAATCCTAATAATATTAATTTAGTTCTTATTAGAATTTAATTAAAACGATATGTGAATTAATTGTTTAGTGGACTATTAAATTAGTTGGGCTAAATAATTAAATATGTGAAAAATATATTTTTCATAATCTTGGCCCAATTAGTGTGTTATGGCCGAAAATAATATTGACTAGGTCAATAAGGAATTTTCGGCCAAGGCTTGTCTTAGTGAACAAGAAATTGTTTTCTTGTGGATTAATAAGACATGTGCACAAAATATTTATTGGATAAATATTTTATGGTAAAAAAAAAGATAAAGATTATTCTAGATTTGTTCTAAAATATTCTAGGATTATCTTTTATTTATTGGATTTATTTATTTGTAAAATAAAATCCTTGGAGGACAAGAAAAGCTCTCCTATATAAAGAGGCTTTTCCGAACTCATACAGACACACAAATTTTCGACTCTCTCTATAATTTAGAGAGAGATAAATTTCGGCCAAGGGAGTAAGAGGGAAAATCTTGGAGGTTTTTCCGGGTAGCATATCGGAAGGATTCGAGACGAGGATTTCCTTCCACCGGGAGTTGCTCGGATCACACGTGTGGAAGATCGTGGTGCTCTTCACACCATCTTTTGTTCTTCCTATTGCGGTTCTTCTACTTGGATTTTGAGATCCAAGAGGTATGTTCTACAACCCCCTTGTAGAGTAGATCTAGTTAATTTATTATGTGTAAATTATAGATCTAGATCCTTAAATCGCTTCCGTTGCAGATGATATTACTAACATTATCTTGTTATCTTCACACTCAAGAAACGTCAGACACTGAGTCGGCACAAAACTGATACATAGGAGGTTCAGATCTTTATTGACACATCTATTGCACTAAAGGCTAGTTTTATCCACTGCCAGTTAACTGGACTAAGAATAAGTCAGTATTGACTTTTACTTAGTTGAGTTAGCTGAACTCCTATGCAAGTTTAAAGGATAGGAACTAAACTGAACTGAGAGTCAGTTTGAGTTTCGGAGAAACTCAGTTCCTGGGGTACTTTCAGTTTTGGGAAAGTTTTTGGTGACAAGTTTATTCACCCCCCCTCTAAACTTGTGTTAGCCTTTCTAAGGGACCAACAATTGGTATCGGAGCAGTGCTTTTGTTTTGAAGAGATCCATTACTGAATCTCAGTATCAGGTTGAAAATAACTGGCCATCAGTTATTGAAGCAACCAGTTGTTGAAGACCCCCACTGTATCAGTTGTAAATGCACTTAGCTTGATTTCAATGACTACATCTAGAATTAGAAGTTGCCTTATTCACCCCCTGACTAATTGTTTGCAAAATGTATCTGATTTTCAGGATCAATTATCTGAGAGGTTCAGTGAGACAAATTTGCATACAAATCCAGAACCCCAACTCAGTGATAATGTGGATACAAACTTCAATGTTTATATAGACAAATCTAGAGGATTTCCATCACAAAGAGATCTCTCAGAAGAAGAAGAAAAGAAGTTGTTGCAAGTTACTATTGAAGATTCATTAGAGAAACCAAATAATGTACACTCAAATCTTAAAACTGTATCAAACCATCATGAAAAGGTACATTCTTCAACTCAGTTATCATTTGCTGAACTCAATCAGAGAAACTCTGAACTTGTCAAGTTAACCGAAAAACTCACATTGGAGTTGAGACTAAAAGACAAAGAACTTGGCAAAGCAAAAGATTGGAATGAGTTTCTCGAAACTGAGTTGTCGCATCTTGCTGAAAGGTTAATATTCAATAAATTTGACAAAAGCAATGATGATTCCCCACCCCTACCCAGTCTTGAGATTTCAAAGAGTATAAACTCTAGACATCAAGTCACTGGAAGACCTAGTGGATTACACATAGAAATCAAAGATGAAAGATCTAAAAGAATCCTTGTGAAATCAACTAAGGTTGAGCGTAATGGTTTATCGAGAAAAGAGTTGAGAACGCTTAATTCTCTCAACCAAGAAACTGAAAGTTATACTTCAGTAACTAATCCAGCCGGACCCAAGAAGATATGGGTACCAAAGAAAACTTAAAACTGTTTTGCAGGAAAAGTCATTTTTATTACAAAATCCTCAGAAAGACTGACTTCTACACAAAGCTGAAAATGCAATAGCTGATGAAGGACAAATTGGTCAAAAGCAGAAAACTTTCCAGCTACCATCTGACGCTTGGGCTGACATGACAAATCACTTATAGCCACGTGTCAATCTAGGAGAAAAAAAAAGTAGATGTATGTCCCTACAAATCTCATTGATTGCGACACGACTCCTATTTGAAGACGATTGGAAGACTTAGAAAAACAATCTTGACGAAATCCTGTTCAATCTAATTCAAAAACTTTCAAAAGTTCTTTCAAGATTTCCCAATTCAGAAAATCATGGATCGATACAATATTGATGAAGGAATCACCACAAGTCTGGAGGAATTCTGTCAAAGATTTTCAAACTCCAATCTATCAACTCAGATTGTAAGCAAGATCAAGAAAATTCGAGGACTGGAGAATTTGATTGATACAAAGGTTACTACTTTGTGTCCAGACAGCATCAAAGACTACTACAAAAATGCCGAAATCACCAATGATGGGAAGAGTTTCAGGACAACGGTTCAAGACAAGAGCATTACAGTTAATGAACATCTTCTTTCCATAGTCTTTGGATTAGACATAATTGGAGGATCTTCATCTCTTACATTTGGAAATGAAGAAAAAGGCAAGCTTTGGAAGGTTACAGCACTCAACAAGAATGAAAAGAATTTCATCGGATCCATCTACCAACAGAAACAAGAATTTGCATTCTTGACGATCCTTCTGACCAGAAATGTCATTGGTCATGCTCGGAATTTCTACACTCTTTCGACAGATAAACTAAAGCTGATCTATGCTATATGGTTTGAAGAAAGATTGGATTGGAACAAGTTCGTTCTCAATCATTTGATCAAACAAGTCTCAGACGAGAAAGAAAAAGCTCAAGGAAGGAAGGCTACTGGAGAAAAGTTTTTATTGAAAAAGGATACACTTATCTAGTTCAAAGGATACTAGATCATTTCTCCATTTCAAAATCCACACAAATAGAAGTGAAACACAAATCAGTGTCCACTGGAGTGAAGAAGAGGAAAATCATTGAAGAAGAAAGAAGTGAAATCTCATATTCTAGTTCTAGTGAGACTGTAAGTTTGGATGAAAGAACCTTAAGAAGACAAAGGAGGTTGTGGAACAAGTTTCAGGCTAGGAAAACTGAAACTGAAGATGTAATTCAGATTGATGATGAAACTGAAGGAAGTGATGATGAAACTGAAGGAAGTGAACGTGAAGAAACTGAAGAAAGTGAACTTCCAACTGAGACGCATGGAGAGTACAATGAAGAGCATAAAGAAGCATTGGAAGATGCTGAATTTTGCGAGGCTGAGTATAAAAAGGAACTGACAAGTCATGATGTTCATTTTTATTATCATGAAGCCGGTTCCTCATCTCAAATTCATGAGGCATATACAAGAAAATTGGCAACGGAAGGATCTCAGCATCAAGAAACTGAAGCTGAAAAACTGAAAAATTTGGAAGAGATCATTGAAAGCTTGATGCAGACACTGCAGCAGAAGCTCTTCAACCTACATGAATTAATTGGAAAAACACATTATTCAGGTTTGAACAAATACTCAAACATCATCACCCTGCGAAAGTTATTTGAAGAAAGCTTTCGCATATCTTCAAACAAGGGGGAAGAAGAAGCTGTAGGTGATGAAGCTGAAGGTGATGAAGCTAAAGGTGATGCTAAAGCTGACAAAGCTGAAGAAATCTATGCCAAACAGTTGATGGAAGAACAAGACAAACAAATAGATGCTGATCTGTTAACTACTCAACTAAATGGAGAAGAAGCTGATAGTCTGATTGAGGAGTTGATTGCAGAGGATACTTTCACAGAAACAAGAACTGAGAAAGATGAAGAAACCTCAGTCAAAGCTGTGCTGAATATCAGAAATAAACTTGCAATATGTGTCAGATTGAAAGAAGGTCTAAAGGCAGCAAAAGATAAAGAGATAAGAACTGAGGGGGAAAAGACTAAAGGAAAGGAATTTAGTCTTATTTCTGAAGAAGAAGAAGAGAAGTTGATGAATGAAGAAATCAAGGAGATCTTGATAAAATTTAAGAACCAGGACAAGGAAGAGGCAAATCAGTTGATCAATGAATATTTGGAGATCAAGCCTAGAGATGGTGAATCAGAAGAAGAAGGAAAAGCGAGAAGACTCTTGGAGACAAAAAGGAGCATCTTTATTGGAGAAAAACTGATCAATTTGGAAAAAGAAAATTTGTAATCATTCAGTTTATCGTGGCATAATCTTGTAATGAACTCATCTGTTTAGTTTGTTATCTTAATTTGTTTTGTTATGTTTTCTTGCATTATTCTTTTATTATTGCTTTTAGGGAGGGTTATGATACATCATCAAAAAGGGGGAAATTGTTGGAAATAATATTTGTGTTTTGATGATGATTCGTCACGTAATTAATAAGCTCACTTATAACCCATGATGATGAAGTCATAACTAGCTGTTATAGTGCATAATGAAAGAAGAAGCAAGAAACAGTCTAGAGAAAAATGTATAAGTTCTATCTAGAGTCTGAATCTTGTATAGGTTATTTCAGACAAGCATTGTAATAGTTAGGAACTAGGTAAACAGCTGAGTCGCAACAAGAAAACTGAGTTTATATATGCAAGAACTGAAGAAGATAAGTTCGCTGAGGGACACAGACTCAGTTGGCCTATCTAAGAAGACTGAAGAACTGAGGGACACAGACTCAGTTATTGAAGACTGAAGAACTGAGGTGGCAAACTCAGTTAGAAGCTGATTAAGTCGTGACTATAAATCAGGATTCAGGCAAATCTGTGGTGACCTGAAACTGAACTATAGATCATGTAAAGCTGAATAATTTTGAGGACAAAGATTATCAGTTATCAGGAGAAGAAGGAAGCTGAATGGTGTACTCTGACTTAGTCAATTAAAGTCGGATGTCAAGAATACATGGTACTCAGTTTTGAAGAAGAGTAGAAAACTGAGTTAAAGCCTTATTGAATTTAAATTGACAAAACGACAAAATGTCGTACAGAAGAACGTTGGCTAAATGACAAATGTAACGGCTACAAGAGCTGGTTGACCGTTGCATCACCCCTATAAATACACAGGGAAAAAGGATTGGAAACAGAGATCTGAGAAATTTTGAAAAGCACATATCTAAATATCCAGATCCAGGAAATCAGATTTCATATCTAGAAAAAGGGGAAGCCAACAAAATTTCCGTGGAGATTTAAAAGAAAGATCCAGTAACCCATTAAGGGGGAAGAAGGCATCTCGGAGCTACAATGCTATATCCAGAAGAATCAGACAGCTCACTGAATTAATCCTTGATTAATTCTAAACCTAACCTTTGTGAAAAAGGGTTGGCTGTGCATAGTTTGAGGAGAGCAACTCCACCTTTCCTCATACGGTTGCAACTTAGTTGCCACAGCTGTTGGTGCAGTCTGCGGACTGTGTGTGTGTGTTGGTGGTGAGCTGGTGAAGGAGTCATTCCACCTCCGAAGGATCAGTGTGCAGAATGAAGGGAGCAATTCTACCTTTCTTCATTATGTGTAGACAGTGAAACTAGGGTGTCGTTGTGCCATGTTTTTGTAACTACCTCAAGATTCTAGTGATACCTCCTACACCACAGGAGAAGGGGAGACGTACGGGATTACACCACCCGGAACTTCCATAAACAAATCTTGTGTTGATTTACTTTATGCATTTACATTTGTGCTATGATTATTGTCTTATCTTGCTATCTCACACTCAGCAAACGTCAGACACTGAGTCAGCACAAAACTGATACATAGCAGGTTCAGATCTTTATTGACACATCTATTGCACTAAAGGCTAGTTTTATCCGCTGCCAGTTAACTGGACTAAGAATAAGTCAGTATTGACTTTTACTTAGTTGAGTTAGCTGAACTCCTATGCAAGTTTTAAGGATAGGAACTAAACTGAACTGAGAGTCAGTTTGAGTTTCGGAGAAACTCAGTTCCTGGGGTACTTTCAGTTTTTGGAAAGTTTTTGGTGACAAGTTTATTCACCCCCCCTCTAAACTTGTGTTAGCCTTTCTAAGGGACCAACACTATCTTATTATGGTTGTTGCTTAAACGAAGTTGTTCCTGGTTAAAGGAAATAAAATTTTGAATTCCGCTGCGTTTCTGCGTAGATTTCCTAACACTAAGATGGGCCCACAAAGAAGGTTGGGCATTTATGTGGGATATGATTCACCACCCATCATTAGATATCTAGAATCCCTGACGGGTGACTTGTTTACTGTAAGGTTTGCAGACTGCGATTTCGATGAAACTGTTTTCCCGGGATTAGGGGGAAAAATGAACCCGATGTTCATAAGAAAGATAATGACATCTCTTGGAAAATGACGTTAGGATTTCTTGATCCTCGTACTAGTACATGTGAACTGGAGGTTCAGAGAATTATTCATTTGCAGAAAATGGCAAATCAATTGCCTGATGCATTCAATGACTCTAGTAGAGTCACTAAATCATATATAGAAGCTGTGAACTTCCCAGCTCATATATCAAATCTAGAAGGACTTGATAAGAATGTTACTGCAAGTGAATCTAAACTGCGCCAGAAGCGTGGTAGACCGATGGGTGCGAAAGATCAAAATCCTCGAAAGAAAAGAGGACAAAATGATCAAACCGATGATTCCAAAATTGATGATGAGATCCCAAAGAGCGTTAAGAGTATAGACCCCGGGGAGTCTATAGAAACATCAATTAATTATGTAACTTCAATAAAAAATGGAACCGAGATGATGTAATCATCGATCATATCTTCGCATATAATGTTGCACTTGAAATAATGGGAGAAAACAAGGACCACGAACCGACATCGATTGAAGATTGTCGAAATAGAAAAGAATGGCCGCAATGGCAAGATGCCATTAAGTCAGAACTAAATTCACTGGCAAAAAGTGAAGTTTTCAGACCTGTAGTCCATGCCCCGGAAAGGATAAAAGCAGTAGGATTCAAATGGATATTCGTACGTAAACGAAACGAGAAGATTGAAATATTAAGATATAAAGCATAACTTGTTGCCCAAGGTTTTTCGCAAAGGTCCGGTATCGATACGAAGAAACGTATTCACCAGTAGTGGATTCGATAACATTAAGATACCTCATAAGCCTGGCAGTACATGAAAAGGTCGAAATGCTTCTTATGGACGTTGTTACAACTTATCTATATGGGAACTTGACACTGGTATTTATATGACAGTCCCAGAAGGATTTAGAATGCCTAAAGCATGTAAATCAAATTCTCGAGAGGTTTATTCACTCAAGTTACAAAAGAATCTGTATGGATTAAAGCAATCGGGACGAATGTGGTATAATCGTCTCAGTGAAAGCTTGATTAAAGAGTGTTACAAAAATGGTCCGATTTGTCCATGTGTTTTTATCCGGAAATGTGAATCGCAATTTGCAATAATCTCTGTATATATTGATGACTTAAATATTGTTGGAACTCCTGAAGAAGTTTCAAAATCCGTTGATTATCTCAAGAAAGAATTTGAGGCTAAAGATTTTGGACAAACGAGGTACTGTCTTGGTTTACAAATTGAGCATCTAGAATATGGCGTCTTTGTGCATCAAAAGACTTATACAGAGAAAACACTGAAACGATTCTATGTGGACAAATTATATCCATTGAGTACCCCAATGGTTGTTAGATTTCTTGATGTCAATAAAGATCCATTTCGACCATGTGAAGAGAATGAAGAGGTACTTGGTCCTGAAGTACCATACCTCAGTTCTATTGGTGCATTATGTACGTAGCCAATAATACTAGACCTAATATCTCTTTCTCTATGAATTTATTGGCTAGGTTTAGCTCGTCTCCAACGAAACGACATTGGAATGGATTCAAACAAAAGTTCCACTATTTGCAAGGGACAATAGATCTCGGATTGTTCTACTCAAACAAATCAAGTCCGGGGATCGTTGGTTATGCGGATGCGGGATATTTATCGGATCCTCACAAAGAAAAGTCGCAAACGGGCTACCTGTTTCTTAGTGGTGTGATGACGGTTAAAATAGTCTATCCTACGGCATCAATATTCTATCCATTATGAGCTAAAAATAGTTGTTTCGACCTATAAATATGAACCATTTAGCTCATAATGTATGCCGTAGCCCATAAGCAACCCGAATTAAGGAGGGTAGCTTGCGTATAGATTGTCTACTGCCATTGTCGGAGTAGATAGGGTTAGGAGTTGTACCCGTAGCTGAACAATGAATAAATTCACCAATAGGGAGGACTGTTGCATGTGTGGGGGGGAATAACTAATTACTCATAATTGAACTAATACCTT
Source organism: Gentiana straminea (assembly GCA_036785695.1). Taxonomy (NCBI): domain Eukaryota; kingdom Viridiplantae; phylum Streptophyta; class Magnoliopsida; order Gentianales; family Gentianaceae; genus Gentiana; species Gentiana straminea. The sequence goes on along the minus strand of JAVUPR010000278.1, from coordinate 172,417 downwards.
AGAAACTCTAGTTGGTGGAACTTGCATAATCTTGCCAGTTGATTGTTACCAATTTTACTACTGTCTATATTATAGTTGGTCGTAGACCGTTATCGTGACAACTCAATCTTGAGACGTTCTTATGAGTATCTGTGGGATTCGACCTTGAGTCGCCAGTACTCTACTACGATAGACCTAATCCTATTGCTAGTAAGTGCTTTGCACGCGATCAAGATTTTTGGCGCCGTTGCCGGGGACTCGTGTCAAGAATACTTTTTATTTAAGATTGAGTTTGATGTATATATTTGAACCTGTTTAATTGAGTCTTTTTTATAGTCTGTTTATACTAGAGTCGTACAGAGTCAATTCTGTGAATTCTGGAAGAAAATTGCCACCAGTTTACCGAGGGTCCACCCCGATAAACCGAGGGTCCCGATTTTCCAGAATCGTTTCTGTTAGTTCAGAGTCGAGTCAGTAGTCAGAGTTTGTATTTTTTAGTCTACCAGGCATGTGTAACAGCCGCCGAGGCAAGTCACTAAGTTCAGCAGCCAAACTCGAGAGATTCATACCTGAGATTGAAAAGTTTGCTAGACAAAAGAGAAAGGAAACTCGAGAGAGATCTGTTAGGCTGGCGGACGACGTGGTTTCGAACGAAGGTGATCACAGTGAAAGGGAAGAAGAGATTCCAACTTTGTAAGATGATCGCGTGTAAGTCACTAACGTCGATATTACTAGCAAGAATACTAGGTACATCGTAGTATAGTAAATGCGAGTCAAGGCCGATCCCACAGAGATAATGCAACTATAAGTATAAACGATTCGAACCTAATTAAGAAGCAACATAGAGGCGGTCACCAACAATAACATAAAAGAAAACAAACATGGTATACATCTCCCTCTCCTCACCGATCTACTAACTTGGATTAGTTAATCGTTATGTTTACTTCCCCACATAATTTTCTTAGATTAATCGCGAGATTTTAATGATTATTATCATATTTATCAGCTACGGGTGCAATTCCTAACCCTAACTACTCCGAAAATGGCAGTAGACAATCTATACACAAGCTACCCTCCTTAATTGGTCCGTAATAGCCCATACGCATAAAGAACTAGAATTGCCGATATTGAGCGCTAACTCATACCGCTAACCCGCCTAGACAGCTGTCGACATTGACCAGCACATTCCTAGGGTCCATTCAAGACAATGTCCTAATTAACACTTCACTTGTGGTCCTTCATGTTAATTTACGAATTACGAATATTAGATTGGCCAGACCTATTACTCGTTTTAATTATTCCTGCCGATCAACATAGTTGTAGTGAATCCTAGTTTAGGTTTTCTAAAATATGTCTCGGTAAACCGGTATAGACCACCGGTTTACCGGGGGAGGCTTTTCCTAATTTTTGGATCTACGTTGCTCAGTACGATTAAAATAAGTAAATCATGAGGTTGTTAAACAGGCAGATTAACTAAAACACATAAATACGAACAGATCTACCATATTGAAGACAATAAAGGAACGTTCAAAGCTTCATACCTTCAACAATGGAGATCTAGATCGATCCACTCAAGCTAGAGATGATGGAAGAAGGGAGCTAACCAAAAAAAACTCTCCAAAGCTCAAGAAAACTTTATTGCATAATAATAATTGTAATGTAATATATAAAATTGAAGATTGTATCAAGCATCATATGAAAGCTCTCAGTATATGCGGCTTTATATAGATACAATAGCCGACTTAAGACTCTCTAAAACCCTAACCGACTTAGATAATGTGGCAGAATCAATTTCGTGTTCCACAAGACGCCGGTTTTCCGGGCCTAACCCTCGGGTTACCGGCCTTCTTTTCTCCTTTTTTTTCAGCAGGCTTCTTCTTGGACTTCAATCACTTGGCCCAATGTACTTCTTTCGGTCCAGATCCGTTCTCCAATGCTCCAGTTTCGGTACATCCTATAAAACACGCAAAACGAGACAAAACAGTATCAAAACATTGGGAAAATAGCATAGATGCAGAATTACGATCCTGGAAACACTATAGCATTTGACATATATTCCATATAATAACGAGCATATCTATCCTCTCTTGAGCAGAATTCGGGGTGAATATAGGTATAATTATTGGTACCATTTAGAGCGTTTCAACTACCGCCCACTTAGCTTTTGATCGTCTCGAGCAAAAAGGCGAAAAGAAAATAACACTCTGATCAATACACAAGTTAATTAAAAACAACTATGCCCCACTAAGTCAAGATCAAGATCATGCCACTCATATTCATCAGTAACACATTAAACACTATTCAAGTCATGAGCCAATATGTGTGTGTGCAATAACTTTCACAACTGCTTAGAAATGCAGCAATTTCACATTACGTCAACCCTTAGTCGAACTAACCAGTCTCGAACATGTATTTGTTAATTAATTAAGCTGGCAAGGCGGATCAAGAACGGAGCATGTATTACTTTTAGGCTCACGTTTATCGGTCTATGGAAAATTCGTGCGTCTTATGCTCCATCGACTAAGATATTTCCAAAGAGAATATAGATGTATATATTTCAATGCACTTCTCTTTCTTGGCGGGTGAACTCTCATTGATTTAACTATCCTCACGGCCCCACTCATGATAAACTACCGAATCCGAAATTCCTTGCCTTTATTAGCGTAGGTGAAACATGATTCGTGATAAAGCCTGGGTCAACTCTAGTTAACGCAATATGCTATCGACTACATACCAAGAGAAGTGAGTTATACGTGCTTAAAATGGTGGCTCATAACTGAATATACGCTTAATACGCCACTACTTCAGAAGTGGACACTTTCTCTTACTCGTGAAAAGTAAAACAGAGATGAAGTCAATTAACTCGAAAAGATCAAAGATATCATAATTTTTCAAAATTCTGTCGAAAAGAATCAAAGTCTAAGTGGTGAATCGTGCATCAAAGAGAATCAAGACAATCACACAATTCATTGAATATAATGCTAAAAAGCTAAGTGATGTTCCTCTACCCCCCACTTAATCGAAACATTGTCCCCAATGTGTGAGATGAGAAATGAAAATGAAAAGGAACTTAGCTTCGATTAAGGGCGGAACCAAAGAAGAATCGGATCATCGTATAAATAATCGGGCCCATGTAAGTAGTCCATGAAGAATCTGTGCTAAGTAACTCAAACAAACCAAGGAGAATAGTGTTGACAAGAAACTGTATAACAAAAATGCGGCAGTAAAAGAGAAAATAATACAACTCTAAAACAAATTAACCCGACAAAATCATTATATTCTTAATATTCCGCTACATAAACTAGATAGGAAAAGAAAAATAAAATAAATAAAAATAAAAATAAGAAAGATGGAAAACAACAATAAAAAGAAATAAAAGCTAGTCATCATCAGAATAACCCTCCCAGTCATCTCTAGGCTCAAACCGGGAGGTGGTGCAGAACTCGAGGCGGCGGCGGCGGAGGAGGATGCTCTATGACGAGGGGCAGTCCTAGGTGGCGGGGTAGCAGGTGGAACTCTGAAAAAGTCAATAATCCGATCCATCTTGCTATGTAGACTCGTAATCTCTCGCGAGTGCTCCTCAAGCAAGGCTCTCTGAGTCTTCGGTGCACCATGCACCGGAGTACGCTCCCTCTCTACTCTAACCCATCTCTGTACTCTCGAGACTGACTGCGATCTGAGCTGTGGCTCAGGATCTTCCCAATCATCACTGACGAGCATCTTCACCTCGGCCTCTAGAGCAAACATATCAATCATCGGTCCGTATGATAGCAGCTCTCGCTCAGAAGTGGCGGTGAGCTCATGAATACGGCTATGCATCAAAAGACCGATGTTGATTGGGGCACCCGTCTCTAGATAGAACATCAACTCTGCCCTTGAAGTGGTGACAGAGACCGTGTGCTTAGTCGGAAGAAGGCGTGCACAAACGAATCTATTGACCATCTTCCGGTCCCAGGATAGCTCATTTTCTTGGAAGATGGTGGGGGCTCCAACAGGGTTTCGCTTCCATTGCACCCCTAAGAAATCAACAATCATATCCATCCTCCCAAGATCGGCAATGTTGCTCGAGGATGTGTACTCATCCGGGCCCACCGGTGGATTTCTAACCCCAAAATGAGCGTTGATCCGCTCGATCGAGAATTCAACCTTAATACCACGAACCATAGCAAATGTGGTGCCAAGGTTATGCGAAACATAAGCATAAAACTCTCTTACCACCGTGGTGTTGAATCGGGCCGGTGCTTCTCACCATATCCAATAAATCTTGTCCTGGTAGAGCCTCCGCCAATATCGACGTGCAATCATCCAAATCTACCCCTCGTTCTCGAGTCACTGGCCTTGCGTACCAATGGCCTCGGAACGACTCATAGATAGCTAATGAATGGAACTGTACAACCCCGTCTATCAAGGGATTGGCGTCTTCATACACAGTCTGGTAACCACTCGGACGAACTGCTGAACGTTGACGCTTAGGACCCATCCTGAATGAATACAGAACCTGAAATAGAAGCTTTTTCTGGAAAAGAGACCTCGGTAAACCAGAGGTAAGGTACGGTTTACCAGCCTGAATTTTTCTGGATTTCTTCTGGGGCTGTGCCTCTGATAGTGGAAGAAGAAGAATTTTAGCACTTCACCGTAGCAGCAGCACTACAGAGCAGCAACAGGGTTGGAAAATGGGTGTTTAGGGTTTGTAAAATTGAAGGAGATGGTGGTGACATGGTGGTGATGCAGTGGTGATTTGGTGGCCGAAATATATGAAGAAGGAAGAAATGGAAGAATTAGATGAATTGAGGGGATGATAGTAGATGGAATGATAAGAATGGTGGTGAAGGGGTGGTTTAAATAGGAAGAATGGAGTGAATGTGGATGGTTTTAGTGGGATTGTGGGTAGAGAAGTTATTAGGGTGAGGGATTTGAGGAGGTGATTGATGGGATTGAGGTGTAGTTATGGTGGAGTGTGGGAAAGGATGAAAAATTTGAAAAGAGGGGAAAATGGTTCGGTTTCTGTTGACTGACCGTATCAGGTGCAACATGTGTCCTCCACGTGTCTCTAAAAATTCAGATTTATAAACTGACGTTCAGAAATTTAAAAATAAAGCCTCGGTAACCCGGAGGTTACCCTCGAGATACCGGGGGTATCTTTTCCCCAGATTCTTTCTCTGCATTTGCTGCACTTCTTACTCAACATTTCTGCTCAATTCTGACCTCAAATTGACTACCCTTTTATTCTTCAATTGTTATTTCCGACTCAAAACCTAACCTACTTCACTAGAATCCGCAACGAGGTAAAAAAAACGTTTCCACAACCATTCGGTTTCAAGCCTAAGTTTGTGGTAGGATGAAAAAAAGTTTGTCCCTTCATCTGGCTACTTTTACTCAATCCTAAACTACCTAAGGGTTTGAAGAATTAGTTCTGAGTTTATAGTCGCCAGCTCGACTTTCTTCAGATCTCCGATCAATCAAGGGTTGGAGCCTTAACTTGCCAAACCTTCGCTCCAGAGGCTTGTACCTTAATAGAACCTTTTTGAGCTCTCTTCCTAGCACGCCTTTCCCTTTTATCTTGTGTGCTAGGTCTACCTCTGCATCGAGAATTAGACTTTAAACCCAAGGACTCCACGTTTTCCAATGTAAGCTCAACTCGTCCACTACGCAACACGGAAGGACTAGCTTCCGTGAGCATCTTGTCGTGGTCCTTCTCTTCTCTTTCTCTTAGCATTAATCTCATAAACTCTTGCACAACGGTTTCTATGACAACCTCTCTATGTTTATGCCCTTCGATTTCCAAAATATCCACCTTCCCTGAAGCATACGTCATCTTACAACTCTCCGGTCGGTTCTCTAGGGGTTCTAAGATCTTAAAAGATACAGCGTCATTATTCAATCTTAGAGTAATCTCCCCATTATCAAAATCCATAACCGCCCTATTGTCGCTAAGAAAGTTCTCCCTAACAAATCTGGGGCACTCGGGTCCTTAGGTACATCTATGACCGTGAAGTCAATAGGATATGTGAACCCTCCTGCCTTAATTGTACACTTTCTAAGCAGACCAGCAAGCATGTCTCTAGTTCTATCAACGAAAGTCATGGTCCTGGTTTGATTCATTACGACCGGAAGTCTTATCTTTTGACAGAGGGAAAACGGTAGAATATTGCAACTCGAGCCAGAGTCGCAGAGACCTAATCCTACGGATATTCCATTAACAGAAATTGGGAGTCTGAACGTGCCAGGGTCTCCTAACTTCACCACGGTGTCTGAGTCTGGGTAATCCTCAGGCTCAGAAAACATCGTGTCATGATCCTCTTCAGGATCATCAGAATCGTAATCCGAAGATGATATATCAATTAATTCGCAAGGGAACTCACCTGGGCGATACGTGTTATACTCCTTCAAGTCATCTGCAGGCTCTTGTTCATTGTTTTTTTCCTCTTTTTCCAACCGTTTCTTTATAGTCTCATAATGCTCTCATGCTTCAGATCCGGGATACATGGAAATCGGTGTGATGTTCAATATCATTCTATGCATTTTCCTTGACTTGTTTGCTCGTTTTCAACTCTGAACGGATCGAATTTCCGAAGTGCTCTGACCACCCTGCAAAAAGACAAAATAAACAAAGAAAAGGTTAGCAACTTCCGCTTCATCTAGGTGTGATCCCAACTGTTGCGGACCTACTAACTAAAATCAACTAGGAATAACACAGAATAACAGGAACTGTTCAGAAATCGATTTTTCAGGCCTCGGTAACTCGGAGGTTACCTTCGGGAAACCGGCCCTGAATTTTCTCTTTCTGGCAGTTTAACATGTGCTGGTTTGATACAGAACGACTCAAGACTCAAAATAAAATAAAATAAAATAAAAACGACTTCTTAATTAGAATTAAAACGTTTATATTTAAAATTGGCCATTGTCCCCGGCAACGGCGCCAAAAATCTTGATCGCGTGTAAGTAACTAACGTCGATATTACTAGAAAGAATACTAGGTACATCGTAGTATAGTAAATGCGAGTCAAGGTCGATCTCACGGAGACAATGCAACTATAAGTATAAACGATTCGAACCTAATTAAGAAGCAACATAGAGGCGGTCACTGACCAACAATAACATAAAAGAAAACCGACATGGTATACCTCTCCCTCTCCTCACCGATCTACTAACTTGGATTAGTTAATCGTTATGTTTACTTCCCCACATAATTTCCTTAGATTAATCGTGAGCTTTTAATGATTATTATCATATTTATCAGCTACGGGTGCAATTCCTAACCCTATCTACTCCGACAATGGCAGTAGACAATCTATACGCAAGCTACCCTCCCTAATTGGTCCGTAATAGCCCATATGCATAAATAACTAGAATTGCTGATATTGAGCGCTAACTCATACCGCTAACCTGCCTAGACAGCTGTCGACATTGACCAGCACGTTCCTAGGGTCCATTCAAGACAATGTCCTTATTAACACTTCACTTGTGGTCCTTCATGTTAATTTACGAATTACGAATATTAGATTGGCCAGACCTATTACTCGTTTTAATTATTCCTTCCGATCAACGTAGCTGTAGTGAATCCCAGTTTAGGTTTTCTAAAATATGCCTCGGTAAACCGGTATAGACCGCCGGTTTACCGGGGGTGGCTTTTCCTAATTTCTGGATCTATATTGCTCGGTACGATTAAAATAAGTAAATCATGGGGTTGTTAAACATGCAAATTAACTAAAACACATAAATACGAACAGATCTACCATATTGAAGACAATAAAGGAACGTTCGAAGCTTCATACCTTTAACAATGGAGATCTAGCTTGATCTACTAGAGATGATGGAAGAAGGGAGGAAACCAAAAACAACTCTCCAAAGCTCAAGAAACCTTTATTGCATAATAATAATAATTGTAATGTAATATATAAAATTGAAGATTGTATCAAGCATCATATGAAAGCTCTCAGTATATGCGGCTTTATATAGATACAATAGCCGACTTAAGACTCTCTAAAACCCTAACCGAACTAGATAATGCGGCAGAATCAATTTCGTGTTCCACGAGACGCCGGTTTACCGGGCCTAACCCTCGGGTTACCGGGCCTTCTTTTCTCATTTTTCTTCAGCAGGCTTCTTCTTGGACTTCAATCACTTGGCCCAATGTACTTCTTTCGGTCTAGATCCGTTCTCCAATGCTCCAGTTTCGGTACATCCTATAAAACATGCAAAACGAGACAAAACAGTACCAAAACATTAGGAAAATAGCATACATGCGGAATTACGATCCTAGAAACACTCATATGCATTTGACATATATTCCATATAATAACGAGCCTATCTATCCTCTCTTGAGCAGAATTCGGGGTGAATATAGGTATAATTATTGGTACCATTTAGAGCGTTATCAGAAAATAGAGAAAACAACATGGCATAGAATGGAGCAGGAGTTGTGGTACAAGTAGATAGGAGAACTCTACAGAGTTATGCAATGCCTACGATTGAGCAATTCGTGCCGGCAATTGTTCAGCCTGAGGATGCAGCTGAGGTATTTCACCCGAAACCAAATGTGATACAAATGTGACTAACTACACTACTTTTCACGGAGTAATGAACGAAGATCCTAGTGTACACGTCACCAACTTTCTGGAGATAATCAGCACAGTTAAGCCAGCAGGAGTACCAGGAGACAATATCAAGTTGAAATTGTTTCCATTCACTCTGAAAGACAAAGCGAAAATATGGTTATTGTCTCTAGCACCGGGATCGATCCAAACTTGGACCGACCTGCTGCTGAAGTTTATGAATAAATACTGCCCAACTGGGAAGTCACTACAGATGAGACAAGACATTATGAATTTCAAGCAGAGACCCACTGAAACCTTTGAAGAAGCATGGGAAAGATTTAAGGAAGCACAGAGGAGATGCCCTCATCATGATATCACTTTGCCCGTACGAATGCCTAGTTTTTATCACGGATTGCGGCCAGGTGAGCAAATGAGAGTTGATGCATCAAGCAACGGATGTTTTGCGTTGCTATCATCTGAAGAAGCCGAAGAGAAATTGGAGCAAATCGCGCTTACAAGTCAATGGGGAACGCATCAAGTTGAAACCGCCAAAGTAGCTGAAGGCGTATTTGGAGAAGGTACTTCTCAAAAGATCTTATACCAGCTAATGGCAACGAGAAGATAGATGGCATGAAAGATCGCATAGCCGAGGTCGAGAAAGTTCAAGAGATTGAAGTAACCAACACTGAGGACGTGAACTATATAAGGAGGCAAGGGAATCCTTATGGGGCGGATATCGCCCAGGTTCTCATGACCACCCTGGTTTTAGACTGAGTGACCCTGCTGGGGGTTTTCGACAAAGTGATTCAAACGGTGGAGAGAGACCGAGACAAACTGGTGGAGTCATGCCTCAATTCAATAAGTCCGATGGTTGGGAAGCAGCCATGGATAAAGTGAGCTCAACTGTGACCGACACTGTCAATCAACTTACGAAATCCATGAGTGAGCTGAATACAAACTTCACCACTTATTTTCAGAAGAATGATACAAGACTGACCAATCAAGAAGCCTTAGTGCAGAATCTGTCACACCAAGTAGGGCAGATTGTAGAACAAGTGTCAGCCCGTCCTCCGGGAGGATTGTCAAGTAATACTGAGAAGAATCCGAAGGACGTGAATGTAATCATGACTATAAGTGGAAAGGAACTGCCTGGACCTGTTATACCAACTATCCAGGTGGAATCAGAAAATAGTCAGCAGCAGAACGCAGCAGAATCTGGAGAAAAAGAGGGGCCGGTAACCCGGGACACTACTCCGGTAAACCGGGAGTCTGAAAATTCAGCAGACAAGCAGGTAGAGCAGCAGCAGTCAGCCGGTAAGTCTTCACGAACTGTAACTATTCATCCTGCTACTTTACCCTATCCTTCTAGGAAATATAAGCCGAATAATGATGATGCGCGTTATAAAAAGTTTATAGAAATGTTCAAAAAGCTGCAGGTGAATATACCTTTGGTAGAAGCTCTGGCCGGAATGCCAGAGTATGCGAAATTCTTGAAAAAAGCAATTTCTACCAAAAGGAAATTGTTAGACCTTGAAACCATTTGCCTGAACGAGGAATGCTCGGAAGTTTTGCAACGCAAACTGCCTCCCAAGTGTAAAGATCCTGGGAGCTTCCTCATACCATGCACAATTAGAGGAGTATGCCTTAACAAAACATTGTGTGATCTTGGAGCTAGTGTCAATCTGATGCCACTCTCCATCTTTCATAAATTAGGCATGAAGGAGTTGAATTAGACATCTATAACCCTTCAATTAGCAGATAGGTCTATGAAGCAACCTTGTGGAGTGGTGGAGGATGTTTTAGTGAAAGTTGATAAGTTTGTATTCCCTATAGACTTTGTGGTGCTAGACATGGAAGCTAATCACGATGTTCCATTGATCTTAGGAAGACCTTTCCTAGCTACGAGCAAAACGTTGATAGATGTTCATAAGGGTGAGCTGATTCTGAGAGTGAATGAGGACAAGGTAGTATTGAATGTGATGAATTCAATGAGATATGCTCAAGAAGAAGGTTAAGCATGCTACATGCTAAATTCCATAGATGAACTTGTGTTGGAATTATATGAGCAAGTGGCACTAGACCCTGAAGTAGCTGAGACTTTACTCCTGAAAGGAGAAGAAAGTTATGAGGAAACCTGGTCTGGGTGTAGTGAAGGTCAAGTGCGAGAAATAGAGCCTATATCCTCTGTGGATTTAGGAGGAACCATTCATAGACCTTCATGGCACAAGTTATTTGACTTACAATTGACTGGCAAGTTGTTAAGATCATCGTTAGAAGATCCACCAAGGAACTTAATGTTAAAACCTTTGCATTCTCACATGAAGTACGTATACTTACAAGATGATACTCTCCCCCTTATAATTCAGCGTCATTATCACCTTTAGAGGAGGAGAAACTTTTAAGAGTACTGAGAGAGCATAAGGGAGCGTTTGGGTGGACGATTGCAGATATTATAGGAATAAGCCCATCGGTGTGCATGCATAAGATCTCTGTAGACCCTGAGAAGAAAGCGGTAGCACAACCTCAAAGGAGGTTGACACCACAACTGAAGGATGTTGTTAAAGAAGAGATCATAAAGATGTTGGAGATGGGAATCATTTTCCCAATTGCAGACAGTGAGTGGGTAAGCCCGATTCATGTGGTGCCCATGAAAGGAGGATTCGCTATCCAACCTAATGAGTTTGATGAGCTAATCCATGGGAGATTAATTACTGGACATCGAGTTTGCATAGACTTCAGGAAACTGAATGATGCAACTCGTAAAGATCATTTTCCCCTACCATTCATTGATCAAATGTTAGAAAGATTAAGCGGTCATGCATTTTATTGTTTCTTAGATGGATATTCTGGTTACTATCAGATCCATATTGCCCCTGAGGACCGCGAGAAAACAACTTTCACATGTCCATATAGAACTGATGCGTACAATCGCATGCCTTTTGGGTTATGTAATGCACCCGCAACTTTCCAAAGGTGCATGATGTCATTATTTGCGGACATGGTGGAGGATTTTCTAGAGATTTTCATGGATGATTTCTCTGTATTTGGAGATAGCTTTGATAAATGCTTGGATAATTTGAGTGAATTGTTGAAGAGATGTGAAGAGACCAACCTTGTACTTAACTGGGAAAAATGCCATTTCATGGTTACAGAAGGAATAGTTTTGGGTCATAGAATTTCAAAGAAAGGAATGGAAGTTGATAGAGCAAAGATAGAGGTGATAGAGAAGTTACGGTAGAAGAGGAGCCCAACTTCAATTTGAAGTGAGCTATAGCACGTGAAGTAGTAACTTATTAACTACTATTTTATCATTGCGATCAATATTTGAGCACATAATCTGAGTGAGAAGTGTTTAAGATTAGATGATGAGTTGTTTCAACCGGGAATCATTATTTGTTTGTCTATATACTTTAACAAATTGTTGTAAGACAAGGGAAGCAACTTGGATGATGAAAGGTGACCAGGACAAACGGACTTGTGAGAGAAAGAGAAAAAAAAGTGAGCAAATCTGCCTGAAAAAATAAAAATAAAAAAATGAAGAAAAAAAATATAGATATGCAATAAAGGCAGTGAGGGAAGCGAACCCGTGTAAAAAGTGCACGACCCTCGCATGAAAAGAAACAAACGAGGACTTAAGAGCGATGCTCAGTCCCCGAGTCCGCCTGAACCAATTACGGTACCATGTTGTTTAACCAAGTCTGAAGACAATATGAGGGAGTGTATGCACAAGCAAGTTAAGATTGTGTGGTTAATGCAACTTGATTCTTCTCACGAACGCGCTATCACAATTGATTCATCACACGTCACATTGATGCGTGATAAGTAGTGATTAATGGGGAGCTTATGGATTGTGGCTTGATGTATGTCTCTGCCGGAAATCTTTATTGAATGTGTGGTAGTAGATGGAGATTGTTCTTGGAGGTACATTCTGCCTTGATACTCTGCTCGCGGACGAGCTGAAGGCTAGTGGGGGGAAGTTGATGACGGTTAAAATAGTCTATCCTACGGCATCAATATTCTATCCATTATGAGCTAAAAATAGTTGTTTCGACCTATAAATATGAACCATTTACGTTGAATATCATATGTCGGGTTCGTGAGTCGAGAAATCTGCACTTAGCATTTATTTTCCCTATTTCGATATTATTTCATGCGTTATTTGATGATTTTCAGTATGCGAAATATTGGGCTGAGCATGATGGACGAATCTGGAGGTACTGAACGAAAAGAATGGGCCTAGGGTATTCTAGAAGCATCCAAGCTAAGTCGGTTGAAGAAAAAAGACAAAATTACCCTCGGTAACCCGAGCATGGCCGCCGACTTACCGAGGTCCCATAAGCTTCCGAAACGTGTTTTCTTGGACGATGGGTCGAACTAGTAGTTCCTAAGTCGGTTTAGATAGCTATAAATAAGAGGCTTCGCCTCAGGACACAAGTGTACAATTTTCGAAACAAGCATTATGCAATAAAAGTTCTTTGTTCGTTATTTTATTTATTTTATGAGTTCTGGTCGGAGAGACGACGGAGTCGCCGCCTAGGGTGAGATCCGAAGGAGATCTACTCTCGTCTTCGAGGGTATGATTTTCTGTCTTTTCCAAGATGTAGATCTATCGTCGTTATATTCGACTAGTATGTTTTAATTGCTTATTTAGTTCAATTATGTAGTAGTTAGTTTATTTTACCCCATGTGTTATAGATCTTATTCGTTGGTGAAGAAATCATGAAATAGTAGTTACGTTCTTCAGATCTGCGACGGTCTATATCGCTAGATCTGAATACCTAGTAAATTACTAATTTATGATAATCGGCGCCAGCTACGTTGATCGATAGATTTAATTTACATGTTTTTAGCCTGATCAACTATTTGCATGTCATCGTAAATTAACATGAAGGACTGTTAGTGAAGTGTTAATTAGGACAATATCTTGATGGACCCTAGGAACGTGCTGGTCAATGTCGACAGCTGTCTAGGTGGGTTTGTGGTATGAGTTAGCGCTCAATATCGGCAGCTCTAGTTCTTTATGCGTATGGGATATTACGGACCAATTAGGGAGGGTAGCTTGCGTATAGATTGTCTACTGCCATTGTCGGAGTAGATAGGGTTAGGAGTTGTACCCGTAGCTGAACAATGAATAAATTCACCAATAGGGATGACTGTCGCATGTGTGGGGGGGAATAACTAATTACTCATAATTGAACTAATACCTTAGAACTCTAGTTGGTGGAACTTGCATAATCTTGCTAGTTGATTGTTACCAATTTTACTACTGTCTATATTATAGTTGGTCGTAGACCGTTATCGTGACAAATCAATCTTGATAATTAGACGTTCTTACGAGTCTCTGTGGGATTCAACCTTGACTCGCCAGTACTCTACTACGATAGACCTAGTCCTATTGCTAGTAAGTGCTTTGCACGCGATCATGGTGGTACGTCAATCTCATGGAGTTCAACTAAACAATCTTTGACCGCGACATCGTCAAATCATGCCGAGATAATAGCAATTCATGAAGCCAGTCGAGAATGTGTTGGTTGCGGTCATTGACACATTACATCCGGGAGAGTTGTGGTTTACCCGTGTTGACAAAGATAAACCAACCACATTATATGAAGACAATGCAGCGTGTATAGCACATTATAATTAATATGTATGGATAAAATTGTACAATACGTATTTTTTTCAGTATTCAAGTGATAATGTGTTAAGGATCAAGCACTAACCATTTTACTAACACCAATTGGTGTCAGTAAAGGCGCTATTATATTTCTTTATCATTTAAGAGTGTGGGAAATCTGTCCCAACACCCCCCCCCCCCCCAAGTGTTGGCAATCTGTCCAACACTTGCACAATTTTTCATTCAAGAGTGTGGGCAATCTCTCCAACACCCTCTCAAGTGTGGGCAATCACTCCCAACACTTGCATATTTTTTTTAAATATGGTTCCAACCAGGGTTCGATCCCTTGACCTCTGGCTCCGATACCATGTCAAGATCAAGTGCTTACCATTGTACTAAAACCAATTGGTGCCAGTAAAAGCGCAACTATATTTCTTTTTAGGCATTGCCCACACTCTTGAATGAAAAATTGTGCAAGTGTTGGACAGATTGCCAACACTTGAGGGGGGTGTTGGGACAGATTGCCCACACTCTTAAAATGCCTAAAAAGAAATATAGTTGCGCTTTTACTAACACCAATTGGTTTTAGTACAACGGTAAACGCTTGATCTTGACATGGTATCGGAGCTAGAGGTCAAGGGATCGAAACCTGGTTGGAACCATATTTTAAAAAAAATGTGTAAGTGTTGGGAGAGATTGCCCACACTTGAGTGTGCAAGTGTTGGGAGAGATTGTGCACACTTGAGGGGTGTTGGAGAGATTACCCACACTCTTGAATGAAAAATTGTGCAAGTGTTGGACAGATTGTCAACACTTGAGGGGGGGTGTTGGGACAGATTGCCCACACTCTTAAATGATAAAGAAATGTAGTAGCGTCTTTACTGACACCAATTGGTGTTAGTAAAATGGTTAGCGCTTGATCCTTAGCACACTATCACTTGAAATCTGAAAAAAAAAATACGTATTTTATAATTTTATCCATACATATTAATTATAATGTATTAACATATAATGTGGACGATCTTATTAAAATTTTAAAATATTTTAATTCTATTTAATATTCATATCATCAACAAAATCACAAAAATAATATACAAGTAGTAAATAATCATTATTAAAAGACGTTTACGACATGGTTTAATTCATATGACTATATAGATAAAACAAGGTGTAAATCAACGACAATATACCTAATGCGATCATTTTTTAGGATTAATATGTTCAGTGGCGGAGCCAGGATCTACGATTAGAGGGGCGTAAATTGGAGTCAAACGTACGAGCGAACGCCCTATGCAGATGCAGTGGAGGAGCCATGATCTACGATTAAGGGGGCGTAAATTGCAGTCAAACGTACGAGCGAACGCCCAAGGCATATGTAAGATTTTTATCAACAAGCCCAATCCTAAATATAATATGACGGACAAAGTGTTTCAGAAAAAACCTCGTAGAAATATAAATAAGGACATTAATCCGGAAGAACTAACCATGTTGACTAACCATACTAAAATACCAAAGAAGTTAATCATATCTTTATAAAAACGCAACAAATTTAGACATAATTTGATGTATGAATATAGTAATTAAGAATTGTAAAATGCGAATTAATATTAGGGATTATATAAGAGAGATTATAAATGTGATTTTTTTTATTTTTATTTTGCATGAAATGAGTTAATAAGAGATATAATATTCAAAATTTATATTGTACATAGTAAACAAAAACTAATGAGTTAATAAGAGATAACATGTTAAAATTCACAAAAAAAAATTATGCTACGGCTCAGAATCGAACATGAGACGTATATCTAAAAACCAACTGCCAGTTAAGCTACATTGAAAATTTGACAATTATGAGACAACGGGCTACATATACGAGTTTCTATAAAATATTAAGAACATCAATGGTATATTAGTCATATTCAAAACTTAGGGGGGCGCGTGCCCTCTAGCCCCTCTGCAGGTCCGCCCCTGAATATGTTTATCTTGAAAAGCAACAAAAGAGGATAAAAATAAAAATTAAATGGACCTAGCTAGTATAAACAAAAAGGATAATAAATATAAAATTAAAAGAAAAGTAAGGTGTGAACGTGAGCTCCATATTGTACGCAAGACATGGTACTAAGAGTGACTCCAATGGTTACACCCAATTACATCCTTCAAACATATCATTTTTCGTTTCAGTTATATTTTTTCAACACCCAAAAAATAATTCACTCCAATAAGCAACCTATATACATCACTTTAAAAATATTTTATTCTTACAAAGTGATATTTGAATACGTCGCACAACGGTAAAAAAATAAAAAGATGTCGTATCCGTACACAAAAAGAGTTCAAAATAAAAAAATAAATATTTGGACAGATTAATTTTTTTTTATGGAAAAAATAGTATTCATAAATTTTTTTCAATGATGTATATCACCGTTGTGATACTACCGTTGTGTCCGTATCATTACTCGATACATAACGCATTATTATATAAATGATATTGATGTGTGAAATTAATTTATTGGGTAAAAAGAGAGATAAATGGTCTTTCTTGTTCGTTTGTGTTGTTAGCGGTAGCCTTCATATTTACTTGTGAGCCTTAATTTTATTTAGGGATATGGTGTTGGGTTGGGAGTCACTGCGCTTGGGGCAAGGTGGTTCTCCATATATTTAGTTTTAGAGGGGGTAAATCCCCCCATTAGGGTCACTCTAAGGAGAGAACGCATGAATTCAGCGTTAAGCTCCCTTTTTGCGTCTGAAAAATGTCCACTACAATTCAGATGTTCTGAACTAATTAAGTGGTGATAAAGATTCTTATCAAACACTTCTAAACATAACCACCACTTAAAACATTAAGAATAAATACTGAATTTAGATTAAGCCCTCAATTACTTTTCCTAGAAACCATTACGGCAAACTTGCTTTTGCATCTTATGCTCATTTTTATTTTGTTAAATTGGTGGGCCATAGGATATTTGGTCGTCTTTTTTTGGTTTGGTCGCTATAGCTGCCCTTGATACCTTTATTCATAATTACCTAGCGAATCAATCATGAAATGTACGTTCTCCAAGAATCATTTTGACAATTCACATTCATATATAGCTCCCTAGGCCCTTGCGTAGGTATGTTTCAAAATGAGAACTCAGAATTTATTTCTTCTTTTGTTCCGAAATAAATGAAGCAGTTGTCAAAAACACGCATACCAAGAATGTGAATTAATATTTTAATTTGAATGTTAAAATGACTAAAAAACCCTTAGCCTATAATTATTGCACTCTTGTATTTATTCTCCTCACTCCTTAATAAATAAGGATGGAAACAAATCTTTTTGACAATTATCTCAGTTATTTCGAAACGGATGAAGTACTATTTCATCAATTTAACTTGATATCCTCATTTGATGAAATCAACCTCATAGTAAACAAGAAAAAATAATATTCTCTTTTTTTTTTAGATGAAAATAATCATTATGGGCCTTTTTTTTTTTACCGAAACAAAATCTTAAACGCACAGACTTTTTCTTTGCCTCAAAAGAGGCTCAAACCCGAAAACCTCTTAGGTTGCGTTTGTTTTGGGTGGGAGTTTTTTTTAAAGTTTTTTTTAGATAAAGTGATTGAAGTAATGATTAGAAAGTTTAGTGAGGTAAAATAAAGTAGAATAATGATTGCCTAACTTTTAATAATGAATAAAATAATATAAAAAAGTTAATATCTCATTGACAATCTTTATGGCCGTTATCCTTTATCATTTTAGGTTCATTTGATTATTATTATTATTATTATTATTATTATTATTTAGAAATTTCTACCACTTGAATGGCGGAACGTAGTGATAAAGGTCAACTGCAATAGCACGAAATCTCCCTTTCACACCCCAAAAGTATGTTTAAAAAATAAATATAGAAACCCTGTCATTTACTCAAAAAATAAAAATGTAAAGGTTACGTGCAATTAAGAAGACAGATTACGCGTTTTGAAAAACTGCCAACCCAATGGCGATGTAATTAATACTTTAAAGAGATGATGCTTCAAAGAGAATACACTTTAAGAAAAAAATATTAAAAAAAATAAATAACATTATTAAACCATCAGCTAGTCATTGCTCGTGAAACTATTTCACCTCATAAATATCGTAGCGTTAAGAATGAAGATTAGTTTTAATACGAATCAAAATCTAAACCGCAAACAACGATAATCAATTTGTTGACAAACATAAACCTAAAGAGAAAAATGAATTAATTAAAATCATAATTTTGACTTGCTCTAATTATCGATTAGAGGATTCAGCTTGTATAAATCGCTATTGGTTTGATACACATTTAAAAAAAAACAAAAACAAAAACGAAAAAATACAATCGTTGTGTGAATATCACTTTACGATAACTGGATACTCATTCATAAATCACCAGAACCGTACCAGACCATTATGAAAGAACATAAACAAATTACGATAAAATGAAGTACAAATTTATATTCACATTTTGAGAATATCTCAAAGGAAAATTTTCAGAATACAACTGTAGTATGAATGTGATATCAAGTGACAGGTATTATAACATTTCATTTTTTACACTCTCACACATAGTAGGTGTGCATAATTTGAAGTAGAGTAAAAAAAAACTAATTAGTTGATACAAAAGATGTTGGATGGTGCAGCAATTGTTGTGTGTGTGTGTGGGGTATTGTTGATGAAAGTTTCCTAAAACAAATCACATATATATACAAATAATGGTAAATATGTTTGTATTTGATAAATAAAAGCAAAAAAAATATTTGTCAGATTTTAAACCTTGTATTATAATAGTAGATACAAACCTTCAAATCCACCCAAAATAGAAGGACAGCAGAGAATTTGTTGCTGGATCTCTAAAATGTAGACTGTATAAATTTAAAACATATGTAACGGCATTTCAAACGGATCTGCACATCTCAATGTTTCTCTTTGAATAAAGATTGTGATGCATTTCATCCTGAATAAACATCCTGCAACATGAGGAAATGTGGTATTTGCTACTACCATAACAAAATGGGATCAATGGTGTAAAACCGAGTTGTGACTATTTTGTTGTGTGTGTGGGGGGGTGCGGGGTGGGGCATCATTTTCCATTGGAAGCACACAGTCTGGAGCTGAATCAACTGGAGTGATGTGTGTATGTATGTGACTATGTTATACAAAGTATTCAACAAAGGCCATGGTCATACTCAAGCAGACAAGTGTGATAACTATTTTCAAGCAATAATTGTTGCTGGAAAAGTTAGATGCCAATAAACAGGACCCAAAAAGAAGGCACCACACTAAATCTACCATACATAGGCACCACGTCAAGGTTTAAAAGAAGGCATGTAGTGGGGGGTAGGTAAATAGTATATTTAGTGTGGTGACCTTAAAGACTCTATTATTTTTTTAGTAGTCGCTTTTCTGCAGATCAGTTGCAAGGTCGATTCTAAGGTCTACGTACGACTTCTAAAAAGTCTCTTGGGTGGGGTGCCCACATTAAAAACTCAGTGGTGCCGTTAAAAGACTCCGATCTAAAACCATCAAATAGATTCCTTATAGTGCTTCCTCCACCAGAAAGAGGAAAACCCGAAAAAAGATGCATCAATGATAGTGGGGGAACAAGACTTTGCAACCACAACACTCACCTGAACTACCAAAAGGCATTTTCTAAGGTAAAAAAATGACATAAAGCAACAAGAATCAACTGCAATGATAACCAGAAGAATTCTATAGAACAAAGCTGATAACTTAAAGACAGAACCTTTGGAAACACAACACTTTCATGTGGACAGAGGTTATAAGTTTGGCTTCTGGAAATATATAATGTATGGTTGAATACAATACAATCGGTTCAAATGGCTCAAACCTCTTCGGATCTGGCATAGCTAAGCATGCATTTATGCATCGGCTTCCTCTTTTTTAAAGCAGACAACTAAAAGAATGTAAGAATGAGTTGATTCCTTCATAAAGAAAGCTAGTAGTACAATTAATGGCTTTAAAGTTTAAATCATGTTACAATGTACAAGTCCAATAAGTATTACTCCTACACCTGAAATCATAGTTTCTACACCACAAATCATGGTCTCTAATCTTCCATTGCATCAAACACAAACCTTTTCATGGATGACATGTCTGCAAAAACACAAAACATACTTTGTCTATTCATATAAATATGCCATTCACTTAACGGCGGTCTGTTGCAACATAGATTTCACATATCTAAAGAACTAATTTTTACAATGGGAGAAAACCAAGAACTAATTTTTACAATTAAGGAGCTAAGCAATCATATAGATCAATAACTACCATAAAAAAGAAAAAAGAGAAAACTCACGAAGAATTCGAACTTCTGTGGAAGAGGATTCATACTCTACATCAACCAATTCAACACCTCTAGCAAAAAGTTTTTCCAGCAACTCGACAGCCTTGTTCTTCCCTTTTTCACTTCCATCTTCTGCAACATCCTCAATCCCATCAAACACTCCTAGCCCCATACCTCGTATACTTCTTGAAACCTCTGTCCCCCCACAATTCACTAAATTCAGTAATGCAGATACACAGTTCTCTTTAATCCTCATACTTGAACCTGTGGAACTATCCAACAAATCTACCAAAATTTGAACTCCTGAAAACTCTCTGAATTCATCCCAACCCTCTTCACAGGCGGCGATTTGTGAAATAACAGCAGTAGCATCTTCCACTAATCCAATTCTGTTTTCTTTAACAACTAAAGAAAATAAAGCAGGTACGACACCAAGAGCAATCAACCCGGCCCGATTCAAAGGATAAAGGGCGACCCCGAACAACGCTTTCAACCCATCTTTAATACTTCTGGAACAGGAACCGGGACATCTCACCATATCTACTAGCCCGAATAGAATATCCCTTTTGTGTCCGATTAAGGACCTGTAAGATTCCACCATTAACAAGCTGAAGAGAGTCCCGGCTACACATTGGGCTGTGAAAGGGGATGTAGGGTTGATGAGAGCGTGGGAAATCGCGTCGAGGAAGCCGCGCGTGGACATCAATTGGTCTTTGCAGGAAATGGAGAGGTTGTGGAGCGTGGCGGCGGCGTTTTCTTGAAGGGTTTGAGCTGAGGAGTAGAGAGCATCGGCTAAGTATGGAATCGCATCGGAATCTGCGATTACTGGACGGGTTTCAGAATCAGTCTTGGAGATTAATCGGAGCTCACAGACAGCTTCCATGCGGGTCTGCTCGGAAACAGATCCCAGTTTTGTCACCAGCGTTCTAACGGTTCGTCTCTTCGCTTCCATTTTCTTGTTTTTGTTTTTTTTGTTGATTGATTTGTGTGGATAACGTTTTGGGGGGTGTCTGTGGTGCTTGTATTCAAGGAAGAAGATAGAAATGGTTAGACGTTAGATATGCTTGTCCGTTTGGGTGACAAGACAACTTGTTTTTTCATGGTAGAGGCGGTTTGGTACGCTGTCGCCCGTCACTTATGACATTTTCTTCCGACAAAAAGAGGTGCTCATCTCGCTTTTTGATACCTTACCGTTTATTGGTTCTTGTCCACCATGTCATGTAAAACCTAGAACAGCTGTCACCACTTGAATTACTTTTAGGGAAGTTCTACAATGGGGACTTTCCTGTGGAGAAACGTGTTCACCTGTGTCGCGCGCACACATTTCAATTCGGCACCATTATTTTTAAAGGAAAATTGAAATGTGTGCCCCGACGCAGTTTCCACATTATGGGGAGCCCCTATCAGAACTTCCCTTACTTTTAACTCATACCTAAAAAAATATCATTTTTCTATAATTTCTTTTCTTTTTTTATACTAATAAGAAAAGATCTCCTTGTTTAGGTGGCAACCTCTCACCTTGCTTGTGAAAAAAAAAACTTGGTTTTATTGTTTTTTTTATATTCAATATTATATTATATATTAGTATTAGTATTATATATATTGTATATTCATAGATAGAGTGTAGACGTGTGGGAAGCTTCCTCGATGGGTTATGCTTACCATTTCTTCGCCGAAATGATTACTCCTTGCTTTTCTCGATAAACCCCGACGGTTTAGATGTTCTAAGTACTCTTCTTGGAGATTTCAATAGATCTCTTGGCAGACCCATTTCTCATCTCCGGTTGATTGAGGTTCATGGAGCGAGATCTACGGTTGCCGTTCTTGAAGGTACCGTTAGATTACACAGATATCACTTTGTAGTCTGTTCACATGGTTACTCAAACGTCAACCTAAGCGATAGCTTCTATACATTTGAGGTAAATTGGTTGTGGTTTCAAGACAATTTCTCCTCTATTTTATGCCTTCTTTACCATTTACAAGTCTATATTTGTTGTCTGGTCTTCTGTATAGAAGGTTAATTGCAGATTTCCCCTTGTTCGTTCGGTTTCTATGGTGCATGCTTAAGGAATTACATTTTTCTTGTTGTTTGCTTTGTTCAAAGGTTGATGAATGTTGTGATGATGAGTGGATAACCCTGGTTTTTGGGTTTGCACCGCATCCAACTTTCTAGGCCACCAGATAAAACCACCCCCACATTTGATTTGTTTCTAAAGTTGATAACAATGAGGTTATGATGTTAATGGATAAACAAATAATAATAATCCGTTTCTGGATTGATGTAGGCCAGTAACTTGGATGGCAATTGGAGGACTTTTCAATTTGCAACCGTTGTGGCTGGCCTGAAAACGCGGGTACGGTTTGGTGTAAGACGCCAACCTGGATAGCAATTGGAGGACTTTCCAAATTGCAACCAGTGCGGCTGGTGCTGCATTCTAAAATATAAAAATGGTATAGATATGAGCCTCAAACATACAAAAGTAGGATATCTTTTCTTTGCTTGCTAGGTTTCTGATATACTAATTAGTAAGGATGTGCCAAACTTATATATAGCTTACACTGGGAAGCTTTCTATGTACCGTTCATATGAAAATAACCACCATTGAAGAAGGGTTAGCCACTCGTCGTCATTACATTTGTCAATTATTTGATGTCCATAAATTGTAAAAACTTGTTGTACACGTTATGCGGGGTTTTGCCATAAAGCAGTTGCTTATCTAGATAAAAACTGACAGTTTACATCTTTTACATAATCTTCTTGGAGACTACAATAGAGCTTTGTGACGATACAGGGTTTCACCCCTCCACGTGTCGTCTATCGGTTGGTCCTCACATTATGGGTAAATGCTAAGGTACTCACGTCGATGCCCAGACTCGAGGCTACGACGATCGATAATCGAGCAGTGTAGGACAATGAGTCCCAGAGTCGAGTACCGCAGGTCGGCAGCATCGACATGGAGGACAGAGTCCGCACCAACAGTCAAGGCCCATTAACAGTGTGATAACTTGGGCAAGGGTTAAGGCCCATCAAGGGTAAATATGACAATAACTCAAACCGACCTAGTATTAGGGTTAGGGCATGTGTTGTCATTATAAATACTACAATCCAGGAACTACGTAAGGCTTGATTCCTGGAACCTAACAGGATACGTAGGCAATCTAAGATAAATTCTTAGACTCAGCCGCAAATCACAACACACACATTCTTATTCTTAGGCATTAAGGTTTGGGTGCTCATCACTAGATTCAATCAAGGCCCGGATTGTTTAGGTGACTAGATCGGTCATCGTCACTTTGGATTCTATCTTTTCTCATCTTCAGTAGATTGAGTTTGAGGCGTGAAGTTTCTTCAAAGTATGGTTTCATTATACACACATCAGCTGTTACACTTTTTGTATTAGGCTTTTCAGTTCTTCCGTAGTTATGTCCAATGCAAACTAGATGGCAATTGGAAAAAGTTCCATATGCAACCGGTAGGGCTGGTATAATGAAGTCTACGTGTGGGAAGCTTCCTCGATTAACTCCTTTTTAGTAATAAAAAAAGGGTAAAGTGTTCTACGTATTTCCGTTTCTTCGTCGAAACGATTACCTTTTTCTTATCTCCATAAACCCTGACGGTTTAAATGCTCTAGGTACTCTTTCTTGGATATTCTACTAGATCTCATGGATGTGTCACTTCTTATCTCCGGTTGATTGAGGTTCAAGGAGTAAGATCTATGGCTGGAGTTCCTTTCTTATTATTATTAGAAAGATAGAAAGAAAGATATTTTCAGGCCGGCACAACAAACTATAGAATTCTTCTCCATGTAATAACGTAAAAAAAATAGAAGCTATCAACTTCTTGTTTGCATGTACTCTAATCATAACAGTGAGGCTATGATGATAATGGATCTACTAAAATTGAGAATTCGGTTCTGGATTCATGTTGGTTGTCAACCCGGATGGAAATTGGAGGACTTTCCAATTTGAAACCGGTGCAGCCGATCTGAAAATCCTGGTCGATTGATGTAAGACGGAAACCTGGATGGCAATTTGAGGACTTTCCAATTTGCAACCAGTGCGGGCGGTCCTGCATTCTCGGATATAAAGATGGTCAAGATCTGAGCCTGAAGAAGACAAGAGTCAGTTGACTAGAAGCTTCCTCCATAGCCTTTATATGAAAATAACTACCAATGAACAAGGGTCAGTCACTCATCGTCATTACCTTCGTCAATTATTTGATGTATATAATGATGTACATGTACACCTACGCTTGGTTCCTCCATAGCCTTCTGATGGGTTCTCGTTCTTTTCCAAATGATTAGCACGTTCTTGTCTTAACAAACACTGATGGGTTAGATCTTTTAATACTGAATGGTAATTGGAAGGATTTAAAATATGCAACCAGTGTGCCTTTTGGTGCGTTTTCAGATTAATTGAATGCTCCAAGGCTCTTTCTAATGCTAATAAGAAAGGATGTACATGCTGAGTTGGTTGCTTCTCTGCTCTTTTTCTCTTGCACCCTTTTATATGTTCATGGCTAAGTTAATTACAAAAACAATAGCGCAAAATTTATGAGGCGATGACGATGATGGTTTAAAAAAATCTATGAGACTACGTTTCATAAGTGATGTAAACTGGCAAGCTAGATGGTAAGTGAAAATATTTTTCGTTTCCGGATGAATTAGATTGCCCACGTATATGGGAGATGGAAAACCATTCAGTTTGCAACCAGAATGGCCGGTGATGCACTTTGAAGTATGTACACGACATAAATCTGAGCCTCTAAAAGAAAAAAATTCAGGATATGTGTTTAGTTAACCTTTTTCTTATTGTCTCAGTATGAAATTTCTTTGTTTTTTTTTCCTTCTCGGTAACTGTAATATAGTAGTGTTTGTGGTTATTGGGGATGCAATGAAAACTGGCTGGTAAAAAAAGAACAATTACGCGTAGATGCTTTACCCGTTACTGCGGTTCTTCACTACATCAGTTGTTGAAGGAGATTTAGTGAACAAGGGCTGTTTGTACATGGCCAGTTATTCTCAGGGCACACGCTTGAATAAAAGGTCCGCAGTTATGCTATTAAGAATCCGAGCCTTAGAGTTATCAGCATTGTAATATATTTTTCTTCCACTTTTTTCTATTTTCTTTCTAATATCTTTTGTACTAGATTAATAGTTTTTTTGTATTACTAGATTAATGGTTTTTGGGTGTGATATTTTAGTTACACGATATTTTACTTAAAAGTTTTTAATCTTTGATAAGTTAAAACGTTTAGCATTGGCAGGTGTAGAAGAATATTACTAAACATGGATTGTTTGTACATTGCCAGTGCAGGTATGTTTTGTGCGATCTCTATTTTCCTATGACTTCAATTATTCCAAGTTGTAAGTGTTTTGTCAAAATCTTTTAAGAGATTGGAACTTTTAACGTTTGCTGCGATGTTGGTGTACATGCTAAGCTTTTTAGTTTATTGACAGAAAATATTTATGACCAAGATATATTGGATTATGTTGTGGTTTCTCTATTTTGCACCGGTTTCAATGTTGTAGATGGCTATTATTGGTGTGGTGAGGTTAACCTTCAATGTTCATTAAAGGTTAGTGTTCTTATACGTATATTTTGTTAGTGTTATGATACATGTATTTGTTGTACATCACCAACTGTTCTGCTTATTGGTGTTTCTCTGTTATTGTTTTTCTAATTGAAATTGTATTATCAACTATCTTTATTATTCTTTACTTTTAGCTTTATGTTTTATGTCGTGTTTCCACTGTTGTTGCTCTCCTCAATATGCTTAATGTATATACAATTTTATCACTTTTGTTGTTGGTTTAAGCTAAAATTTGATGAGCATGGAAATAGTGGTTAATATGAAAAAAATGCAATGCTCTCTGTGTTTGATAAAAGTGTTGGTCTGTAAAAAAATTTCAAAACTAAAGCTTGTTGTTTTTTTTTAGTGGACGGTTTGTCTGTAGCCGTTACTTATCGGTCTTTTCCAGCTGAATTGCTTGTTTGAGCTAACCTGGGTTTGTTGTTCTATGCTGGGTTCACTTCAACTATAGAAAATAATGGCTCAAAATCATCTGATAGAGAAAGTGTGTGTAATTGGATGCCCTCTATTGGTTTTCAACTTACTGTAATTTCTTATTGATTATATGTGGTTTCACACCATCCACGTCATAAGATTTGGTTTGCCACGGTTTTGTGTTTAATCTTCTAACCTAATATCAAAAAAGGATGAGGTGTAGTACACTATCATTTCAGTACTAATTTCAGTTAATCTTTCATTTATGGGTTTTTTGGTCACATCCCATGGAAGATTATTTGGTCTCATAGGTAAATGCCCGGTCTTTGATCGGGTTCTGAAGAGTTTTTTTATTCGTTCTGAGGAGTAGGGTAGCCTTTATGTTCCTCAAAAGATTCAAGTTCAGTTGCTTCATATCCTAAATGAGCTTAGATTAATCCAATGACTTGATTGTCACCTTATAACAATGGGTTATCTATCATTGCTGCATGATGACAAATTGAAATACGTTTCTAGATAGTATTTTTAGCTTCTTTTCTTTCATTTAAAATCACATGATGTAATCTAAGTTCTGATTAAAAAGAAATAAAACCCAAATTGTCAATGTTCTATCATTTTTCAATCGAATCTGGTTCTTCTTTGTAGGCTGTTTGTTAAGCTTCTTTGCTTCAAAAATAGAGGTTCTCTGGTTTACTGCAATGGCTTCGCAAGATGTAACATAATTAGGATGTCTACCCTCCCATCAGTAGTCCCCGTTAGTGGAAAATGTAGAGGGCTTATAGTGATTGTTGTAACAGAGTTTTTTTATTGGGTCTCTGATTCAAACTTTTGCTATAAAATGAAGGAAAAATGAACATGCTTTCTACATACATGGTGTTCTCTTGTTATGTGTCTAGGGTTTTAGTTTGTTGCAGCATCAAAAAAAGATTACTGTGGTGGTAAGAAGATAATTTTACGTTCTTGGACAATATATATTCTTTTGGGGAGGTCACAAGAAAGGGTGTGGCTATGGTGAAGTTGATGTTGCATATCACTTATCTTGAACTTATTTGTCGGTATGTCAGTGTTTATGTGTTCTGACATAATTTGTTCCTCTGTGCTGATGATTAATGTCTGTAATGGTACTTAGAGTGAAATAAAACTATCTTTGTGTAAGTTTGATTCCAGGTCCATGACTCAAAAGTACAAGTGCTTTATGGTGGAAGAAAAAAAGAACGCCGAACTATCATCTCCGGTTGAGGCTGCGGCAATGATTAAGGTTCCTCACCTACAATCCTGAAAAGTATACTTCATGTTTGCTTTCATGTTTATGGTTCATGAACCTTCGCCCTTGCCTTTGCCTTTGCCGCAGATGATAGGTCAGCGTTTTTTTTTCCTTCCGCCGTAAAGCAGGGTAAGCAAAGTCAGGCGGAAGTTTAGTTCCAAATTAATGGAAAATATAGAATGCATGCATCAATTGTTTGTTACATATATGTTCTTATATTGGTTGTCTAATTAAAGTTTTATGCTACAAACTGAAGAAAAAATGGACATGGTGTTTGCATAGTTAGTTTGCTCTTGTTATGCGTTTAGGAATTTTGTTTGTTGACTGTTAAAAAAAAGTTATGTGTCGAAGTAAGAAGATAGTTTTACATGGTAGGAAAACGTCGGTATATAGGTTTATTCGGCTGGTAACGAAAATGCTGTTACTATGGTGAGGTTGATGTCGTCTTTCGATTTTCCTGCACTTATGCGTTGGTAAGTTGGTAGTTATGTGTTCTTGGCCTTATGGATCTGTGAATATAGACAGTCACTGTTTAGAGAATGTTTAGGGAAAATAGGTGAGATTGTACTTATACTGTGATTTAGGGTTTGTATATGATATGAGGTTATGTGCTTTAAAATAAATATATGCCATGTACATTCCATGTGCACTTACAGCCAAACTATAGAATTATTGTCCATGTAATAACACAAATAAATATTTTCTAAAGTTCCCATTTTCGTTTACTCTACTCAGAATTGATTATGTGCGTCTTTGTTTTCACGTTCAGCCAATAGGATCTAAAGTCGAAAAAAATGCTTGCCCGCCTCCCAGGGGCATAAGTACCGTTGAATAAGAGGTTCTTAGATTTCAGCTTTCAAAGGTTGATGAACGTTGTGATGATGAATGGATAACCTTGGTTTCAGAGTTTGCACCGTAGCCAACTTTCTTGGCCACCACATAAAAGCGTGCTCATATTTGATTCATTTCTAAAGTTGATAACTGTGAGGCTATGATGAAGATCGATAAACAAATAATAATAATCCGTTTCTGGATTGATGTAGGCCGGTAACCTGGATGGCAATTTGAGGACTTTTTAATGTGCAACCGTTGGTCGGCCTGAAAACGCGGGTACAAATTGGGTGTAAGATGCCAACCTGGATGGAAATTGGAGGACTTTCCAAATTGCAACCACTGTGGCTGGTGATGCATTCTCAAATATAAAAATGGAATAGATCTGAGCCTCAAATATACAAAATTCGGCTTCAAGGTTTGGTCCACAACTAACTTTCTAGACCACCACATCAAAACACCCCCTCAACTTATGCATTTCTAAAGTTGATAACAGTAAGTCTATGATGATAATGGATCTATAAAAATTGAGAATTTAGTTTTGGATTCATGTTGGCCGTCGACCTAGATGGGAATTGGAGGACTTTCCAATTTGAAACCGGTGCAATCAGTCTTAAAATCCTAGTATGGATTGATGTAAGACGACAACCTGGATGGCAATTGGAAGCTTTCCAATTTGCAACCAGTGCGGGCGGTGCCGCATTCTCGGATATAAAAATGATCCAGATCTGTGCCTGAAAAAGACAAGAATCAACTGACTGGGAAGCTTCCTCCATAGCCTTTGTAAGAAAATAACTACCATTGAACAATGGTCAGCCATTCATCATCATTACCTTCGTCAATTATTTGATGTATATAAATTATGAATGGTGATTGTACATCTTATGCTTGGTTCCTCCATAGCCTTCTGCTGGGTTATAGTTTCTTTGCCAAAATGATTAGAAAAGATGTACATGCTGAGCTGCATGCTTCTCCGCTCTTATTCTCTTGCACCCTTTTATAGGTTAATGCCTAGGTTAATTGCCAAAAATGTAGCGCAAAGTTTATGAGGCGATGACGATGATGGTTTAAAAAATCTATGAGCCCACGTTTCGTAAGTGATGTAAACTGGCAAGGTGGATGGTAGGTGAAAATATTTTTCGTTTACGGGATGACATAGATCGCCTACGTATATGGGAGCTGGGAGCTGGAAAACCTTCCAGTTTGCAACCAGCATGGCCAGTGATGCACTTTGAAGTATGTAAACGACAAAAATCTGAGCCTCTAAAAGAAAAAAGAAAAAAATAGGATATATGTTTAGTTAATTTTATTATAATTGTTTTCTCAGTATGAAATTTCTTTATTTTTTCCTTCTCAATAACTGTGATACGGTACTATTTGCGGTTATGAGGGATGCAATGAAAATAGGGCGTAAAAAAAGAACACTTACGCAGAAATGCTTTGCCCGTTACCGCAGTTATTCATTACGTCAGCTGTTGAAGGAGATTTAGTGAACAAGAGTTGTTTGTACTTGGACAGATTGTCAGAGCACACGCTGGAAAAAAGGTCCTCGGTTATGCTAGATTATTAGTTTTTTTGTGTGATACTTTAGTTACACAATATTTAACTTAAAATTTTGGAATCTTTGATAAGTGAAAATATTTAGCATGGGCGGGTGTAGATGAAGATTTACTAAACATAGATTGTTTGTACATTGCCCGTGGAGGTATGTTTTGTGCGATCTCTATTTTCCTATGAGTTCAGTTATTCCAAGATGTAAGTGTTTTGTCAAAATCTTTTAAAAGATTGGAAGCCATTGGTTTGTTTTAGGCTATTTCAATTAACACAGTGACAGTTATTACATGAATATTATAGAAGCCATTGGTTTGTTTTAGTGTGAATGAAGACTAATCGTTACTAATATCATGGTAAATGTATATTATCGATGAGTGTTAAATGTATTTTAGAACTTTTGTTTTTTTTATCATGTGTCCATGTAAGTTAAGCAAAGATATTTGTCTAATACGGGCTAAATTTCATAGTTTATATTGTGTTGTGTCCTTAAAACATGTGGAGTGATATTATAAGCCACTCTCAAAAAACAATACAATATTTTGCTTTGAAATATTTAAAAGTAACTCATTTATAATTTTTCGTAATCATGCGAAAAGTCCATAAGGACTTATAATACGGGACGGAGGGGTATTTTATATTTAATAGTTTTGACATTAAAATTAAAACATCTAGCATAGGCACTCTGTGCGTTGCACGGAGTCCCGTTTTACTAGTAATCGATTAATTAACAATTAAAATTGAAAAAAAAACAATTAAAATTGGAATAATCGATTTTTTTAAGCTTAAACCTTAAAGAAAAATAAAATGTTTTTTTAAGAAATTCAACTCATTTTCTAAAAAAAATAAAAAGATAATTCAATTCTACATTAATTCGCCATTTAAGAGCATCTATATAACCCATTTAAGACCTTTAAATAATTTTTAGATAAGTATGAACACTAAATAATAGAAAATCAGAAAAATGCTACGGTTCATGTCACCCTATTTATTTATTTTCGTTATTTGGAATTAATGTTTTGACAATGGATTCATGAATTAAGTTGAATCCTCGAAGATAAGTCACTAAATAATAGAAAATCGAGAAAAATGCTACGGTTCATGTCACCATATTTATTTATTTTCGCCCCTACTCACGGGTAGTAGATGTGAGTTTATTGCCGGAGCCGGTTAGTCCCCGTCCATGGGCAAGAATAATGGATATCCGGTCTGCATCTAGTTCAGTTATTTTAGTTGTGACATCAGAATTGTAACATTAGAAACATTAGTTTATGCTCCTTGTTTTGGGAATAGTCATAATTATAATTTTAGCAGAATTACTTCAGCATGTTAGATGTTTAGTTAATATATTGACTTTTCATTTAAGTATTTTATTGATGCTATTTATTTCCTAGTATTTTACTTTTAGTATTATTTTAGAATTATAAATTCAGGAACTCTAGATGGTCTACCCAGTGGAATCTTTAGTTCCTTTTGATAGTCTATTTCTTTACGGGGCTGTCGAGCTCATTATTTCCATTTCATTTTTTTTTCCCGATAAAGCATAGTATATGGGAGATGATGATGAACTTGGATGTCTAGCTAATCATCACTGAAAGCGATAAGTTTATTTGCAGTTATTTCTGAAGGTTGTGTATTTGATGGTATTATTTCGAAGTGTATGTTGTAATGTATTGGTGATTAGAATATGCTTGTTGTAATGACTATTTTATTTTGGGTATAGTAATTTAATGGTGCAATAGTTCAATTATTTTAGGAATGCTTCGTGTTTTGAGATTTTATCACGGAGCATGGCCGAACGATTCGTTTTTTTGAAAAATACTTAGTTTTCGTGAACGGGTCGTTACAGCTGCTCTGTCCCTTCGATCCTCTGCCGCCGATTCTCCCCCGGAAAATCCATATGCAGGACGCCCATCTGCCACTATCAAGTGAGGAGCAGGACCTCTTGAATCGCAGCACAAACCGTTTTTTTGCGAAGAGCCACTGAAGAAGCCCCATTGTCGGCTGACGGGGGTTCTGTGTGAAGTCGCCGTAGTGGGGTTAAGGTAGTCAGGCCTGCTGAAGCCCCATGTGATCTCTACATCGGAGAGGATGAACCTGAAGAAGACATGGTTGGTTTTGTTGATCACTACCTGAAACTCAAAGCTGGAAAACCGCGGTGACAATGTCCGGTGTAAAGAAGGTGCACATACCATTGGAAACGAAGAAAATTCTTTGGAAACCTTGGAGGAGGGCCCTGATTATAAGTCTTGGGCAGAAACATCATCTTCCGGCTTCTCCAATCAAGACTTATGGACATGTGGACTATGGGGAAGCATATTGAGATCACCGATCTTGAGGACGGTTACTACATCGTTCGATTTTTCTCTAAAAAAGACTATGACCCGCGTGCTTAAGGGTGGTCCTTGGCTCATCCAGAATCACTATATAA
This sequence comes from Gentiana straminea, assembly GCA_036785695.1. NCBI lineage: Eukaryota > Viridiplantae > Streptophyta > Magnoliopsida > Gentianales > Gentianaceae > Gentiana > Gentiana straminea. The sequence goes on along the minus strand of JAVUPR010000278.1, from coordinate 139,896 downwards.
CGATCTCTAAGTGTAAACCTTCATTTCATCCATCCAATGAACCCATCAAATCCACCCTAGTTTGGGCAAGAATTCCAAGAGTGCATGTTGAATATTTTGAGGAAAGAAGCTCCGTTTGAAGTCGGTAATTGTTTGGGAGCCACAATGAAAGTCGATGAGACCTCTCTTCGCAGCCAATGAGGTAAGTACGCTAGATTTTGTATTGAGATAAAATTGGACAAGCCCCTCCCGACTGCTGTTTTGATTGATGAAGATTTATATAAGATCGAATATGAGGGGTTGCATATGATTTGCTTTGAATGTGGCACTTACGGACACAAGGCTGATGATTGCCCCCGAAAAATGAATGATATGGATACCACGACTAACCAACCTGTTGAATCAGCTAAAATGCCTACAGAAGCCAATCCTTTTGGTCAGTGGATGCTTGCTACGAACCGTAGAAGACGCAACCCGACTCAGAAATCTACAACGCCCGCTAGCACTCCCGCTGTTGAGGAACCCTCTGCTCATCGACAAGGACGAATTGATCGGCACCTTAGCTCGTCGGGTTCTCGACCAAATGGGTCTAGATTTTCAGCTATGATGCACCGACACTTCAATTTGGTCGCCATGCGCCGTGCCCGACACAAGGCACGACACGACACGCTCCGACATGCTCCGACGTCGTGTCCGACACGTGTCGGGTGATTAATTTAATATTATTTAAAATTTAAATATCCGACACACTTTCGACACTCCCCAACACGTCACCGACACTCTTGAACCCAATTTTTTTAATTTTTTTCTTTATTTAAGTTTTTCTTCAATGGAAACATTAAAATACACGATTTTCATTTCTATAATAATTAAATAAATAATATGCCGTATCAAGCTTATATGTATTTTTGTTAATAAACAATCATTTTTACAAGTTGTAATATTTTGAAAGTCAATCACAATTTCTTTTGGCACTAAATAAAGGTCGAATATCTATTCTAGATATTCATAGAGTTTATGTAATACATATCTTATTTTGTCTAGTTTTTTCAGATGTTTACGAATATTATTTTTGATAAACATATATAGAGTAATTGGCTCAAAACACCCATATCTTTGGGTCAACATTGAGACTTGTCTCTTATCTTTAAATTTTGCATTTTTACCCTCTATCTTCTATAAAAAAAATTGCAAGAAACACCTTTTTCGTATTTGGGGTTAAATTTAACGGGAACCACACGCACTCTCCATCACCTTGAACAAAAAAAAACTTTTTTTTTATTATTTCCCCAAAATGACCAACATAAATTCAGAAAGAACATCATATACAGATTTTCCAGGGGAATATATGGAACCCAGTCCATTTTCATCTTCTTCATCGGTGCATTTTCCTCTTTCTCGCTCTGTACTGAAGTGATTCTAAGTTTATCAGATGGAAGAAAAGGAGACACCTCCTATTGGAAGAATAAAAAAAATCAGATTTTTCAACCTATGAAATCTCAAGAACATAAATTATTATTATTATGAGAATCCATCCCCAATACGAAAGCTTTGAAATTAGCATTATTAGGAAATCATTCAAAATAAATACTTCACAACACCTTGTATTAAAACAAGCTCAATTTCAATGATTTTCAACATCAAAGGCTTCCATAATAACCAAAAGTCCAGAGATTCACTTTACTGAATATATCTAATCAACTTCAAAGCAAAGAAGTGATAAGTCTTAGACCGTGCTTTAGAGGTAAAAATGCTAATCGGGGGAGAATACATTACAGAATCCCCAATTCTGGACTTTTTTCTATTCTGGTAGTCGAATTAATGGGGATTTTAAGGAAATAATAATAAGACAAGTTTTTTTTTCTAGGGTTGACGGAGAGTGCATGTCACGTGTGGTTCCCGTTAAATTTAACCCCAAATTTGAAAAACGGTGTTTCTTGCCAAATTTTATAGAAGATAAAGGGTAAAAATGCAAAATTTAAAGATAAGGGGCAAGTCACAATATTGACCCAAAGATTGGAGTGTTTTGCGCCAATTACTATATATATATATATAACGTTTCGACGGCGTGTCGTGACCTTAAATTTTGGAATAAGCCGTATCGTTGTGTCCGTGTCCGTGTCTGTGCAACACAGATTTACAGCTTTAAACGATGAAGGGAATGACGAGGGTGATGATTCAGCTCATTTGGAAACGCTACGGCAACATTTTCAGACATTAAATCAATTTAACTCCCCACCGGTCATACGCCAAGCTAGTAGAGGCGATCAACAGGCTCTCGTGGTCGTAGTAGAGGTGGCATCCCATTGGCTTCTAACAGGGTTCGAATCCATTCCAGTTCAGTTCGTGGCCGCTCCGAGTCCACTTCGGTCACTCCCACAATCCCCACCTTCGACAACCCCCAAAGCTTCCCTACAGTTCCTCTATTGGATATCACAAATGTGACCACAAAACCGGGCAATCGTATTGCCACAATTGGGGTTGTTCTACAAGAAGCAATGGAGGTTAATGCGAGGATCGCAGCAGAGAGTGCTAAACGACATGATTCAAATTATGTGAAAAATAATCCTCCAGACCCGCCCTCGATTACCGAGACTCAAACATCGGCGTCCGTTCACTCACATGTATCTTCTGTCCCCCTGGACAGTCTACTCTTACTATAAATATTGATCAATGAGAATCCTTTCGTGGAATTGTCGAGGAGCTAGCTCCTCCACCTTCTACTGGCATCTGAAAAGCATTTTGTGTGACCAACGTCCGGATATTTTGTTTCTTATGGAAACTAGAGCTCCTAGTACTAAGCCAAATCGAATTATACGTAACTTCAATTTTTCGAACCTCATTGTTGTTGAAGCTCGTGGTTTCAGTGGGGGTATGTGGTGTTTTTGGGATAATATGGTTGTGTCCGGGTTTGCGTCTTCTTCTTGCTACCAATCAAACATTATTTATTGCGGCTATAGATAACAACAAGGCCTCGTGGATTCTCTCGTTGACTTATGCTTCGCCGACTCCAGCTATCCGAGAAGAGCTATGGGTTCTTTTTGAGAATGCAGCTGCATTCATTTCTGTCCCGTGGTGTATTATTGGTGATCTTAACCAAGTGATTAATGTGGAAGATAAACGGGGTGGTAGACCGGTGTTGGGCTCTCATGTTGATCGGATGTGAAAAACAATAAATGTGTGTGATCTTATTGAGGTTCATTTCCAAGGGCCAAGATTCACTTGGTCCAGTTCGATTCATAGCATCTCAGCCATAGAACAACGTATTGATCAAGCCCTGTGTAATAGTAAATGATGGGACGGTTTTGCATCTAACTCGTACTCATTCTGACCACCACCCGATTCTTTTGTCATCGGATATGGTTATGAACAGGAATATTAATGCAGGTAGCTAGACCGTTTCGATTCCAAGCCGGCCTGCTGGCAACAACATCGCGCCTTCCGTGATTTTTTTGAAAAATGTTTGGCGAAATACTGGAGAGTCCTTGCACATGTCTCTTAATTCTTTGGCCATGGACTTGCAGTTGCAGGTTTGGAACAAAAGGGAGTTTGGGAACATTTTCCATCGTAATACTAATACCCGTAAACGGCTCTTTCAAAAGCTCCCTCGAAATTAAAGGTGCCAAAAATATTCCTTACGACATAAAGTAATTAATACTATTGAACATGAAATTCAACTTGTAAGTTTGTCACCACAAGACAAGAACCTAATTAACTTGAGAGGGTAAAACCAAGAAACACAACAAAACCAAAGCCCCAAAAAAAAAAAAAAAAAAACATTAATAAGCAACAAAAGTACCCTCTGGAATTCCAAACACAAACACACACACACACACACAATGCACAAAATCATCAGCTACAAGGTTCACGAGCAACGCCGATCCTTGAGTTTGGCACATCAAAGAGAATCCTATGGTTTTGCTGCTGCATATTGGCTATGACATTGAGCACCGAGTTAACGTTATCAGGGGTTACAGCCATGGCCAGACATGTAATAGTGCCTGCAGTACTGTGGATTAAGAAGTTATCTTGTGGTAACGTCACATTCATCCCTACAAACATGAATGTGATGGACGGAATAGCCACGGGTACGTTGTAGCAGGTGTCGAAGCCTCCTAATGATGAAAGTATTGCTTTCCCCATTCTTCTTCTGAACTCGTCTCTTACTGCTGTATAAGCTGGTTGGACTAGTCTAGTGAACACCGTGCCTGTAGTATATATGTTTCAAAAAGAAAAATTAGTAATTAAATGGATTTCTTCTCGAGAGAGTAGTATCAGCAATGGGTAATGATAGATCTACTCCCTTAAGTCTACACCATTTTTACTCCCAACATAATCTTGTGGTTGTGATTTTTTCGATTTTTTTAAGTTTCTTTTACAAATGAAAAACATGTGGTGAGATGATGATGGTGTAAAAATGATGTAGACTTGAGGGAGTAGCTCTATCACTCCCCATCAGCAATAGCCCATGGGAGCACATTCTGGAAGGTCAATTTTGTAATTTGGAGATATTATTATGACATTATGGCTCAAAAGAACACAGTGTGAGAACAAAATTGTGGTTGTCAAAAGTGGATCTGTCAATCTTTCATTCAACTCATGTGCACAACTTTCAAGATAAAAATGTATTTAAATAATCAACCTAACTCACCTATTCATTTTCTTTATGAATTTTTTTTTCCGATTTGTTTTAGTTTTACTAGGTTTTTTAAACAATGTACATGTACCGTCTTTTAATGCCATTTTACGATGGTCAATGACTATCATGAATACGGATATTTGTCCATGCATACATGAATGAATGCGTGAAATTTTGATTTTTGAATTGACTACCAACAATCTTGATAATGGTTGTCAATGATAATTGTAAAATTTTCGATCTTTTAACTGTTAGAATTTTAACGGCCGGGATATGTCTGAATTACGGTGTTATGTATGTTCTATATATCCGGTGTTACGAAACATTTGTGATTCAACTTGGATCAAACAAAGTAATTTTATTCTAATTATATTAAATAAATAAAAAGTAAATTTTTATCTCTTATTTTTTCACTACAACATCGCATCTATCTAATTTGACACATAACTCAATATAAATAGAACCAACATTACAACTATTTTTAGTTTAATTAAATTGAAATATTTCATTTTGAAAAAGACGGCTTATCATTGACAACAGAAAGAGATCTAGTGGTGATAGAAAAATTACAGGCTTTCCCGATGCTGAAAAAATTCAGTAAATTTATCATGCTCATTGAATAATAATAATAATGCATACATTCCCTCTTCAATAATTTTTCTAAATAATTAACATGCATATTATATCAATAAGAATAAGAAGGATTAAAAGTATTAGATTACTCCCTATTACTGACCCACACATGTTTATTTTCAACTTCTAGAGGCCCAAAAGCCAAGTACTATTCAACAGTAATTGTGCGTTAAGATTAATTTTATTTGCACTTTGACAAACCTATGCTAGATAGGTTTTAAAAATTAAAAAAAAACAATACTCCCTCCGTTTTTTTATATATGTCGCAGAGAGAAAATTCACACAGATTAAAAAAGTAATTAATATATCTTAAATATAGTGTTGAAAATGTTTTTTTTTTTATTGGAGATGTAAATACTTTGTTGGTAAATATGTTTTTAGTATTTGAAATGTATTTTTTTTATTGGAGATATAAATATTTAATTGGAAAAGGAAGAAAAAGTAATAAATGATGCATTGAAATATACAACGACAGATAAATAAAAAGTGAGTAAATTGTGAATGTGACAGATAAAAAAACGGAGGGAGTATTATACATTACCATTATTGACTTTGTTTTTGTCGTGAAATTAAGAAGATGAAAAGAGGTAGTATTAAAAAAATGGGGTATCAAATCTATATAGAAAAAGATGTATGAATGCATATATTTCGAAATTATGCTTAGCATGTGTGATATTTCACCATTAGAAAAAAAGGGGAGAAAAGTCGTATGTGGTTAAGAAATGATGAGTTTGGTAAAATTAAAAAATAAAAAAATTAGGAAAAGTTTACTAATTGAGTTGACCATTTTCTTTCAAACAAACACGGCAAGCCTAAGTATATTGATATGACTCAAGTAGCACCCGCAAAAGTGGGAGAAAAAAAAAAAAAAAAAACTTTGGTATATAATTGAACAATAATAGGCTTGCGTAAATTAATGTTTGACCTTGTGCATAGAACAAGATTAATTAGGTCCAACGGGCAAGGCCCATTACCCTAGTAGTTTTCACCGGAGGTTTATCCGGACCTTCAGTGGAAGATCCCGATTCGATTCCCCCGCGTAGATTAATTAGGTCTTTCGACTTCCGTAAAAAAAAAAAAAAAAAAAATTAGGTTCCAACAATTTGGGTCCTTCCCGTAATGAAGAACCTTTCACACCTCACGGAAAGCAAAAGAGAAAAACACACGCCCAATCATGTTTCTTTTTTTCAGTAGGACTATTTAACTTACTTTAAAAAGTCGATGGTAAATGGGGAATTTTCTTAGCTGAAATTTCGACTTTATCAATATTGCAGCTGAGAATGTGATTTTTTTTAAATTTTTTTTTTGAGAAAGGAAAGAGAATGACTTTGTATATTCTTTTCTTGATATCACCATTTATCATATTACACTAGCTACCGGGGGACATTCCCAAACATGCACAGAATATACACAAAATAAATTTATTTTGTATATATGCATCCCGAACACTTGTATGTGCAATTTTTTTTTTTTTTTTTTTTTTACATTTATATAATCTGCTGAGTATAATGTAAGAACGGCACAATTGATCAAATTTATTCTTTTTTGGAAGATCAATTTAAGTCTTGATTTTTTTAGTCTTTTGTTGCCAATTTGCGTGTGTGTATATATATATATATGATCTACGGAATAAAAAAAACAGAAAAATGAAAGAGAACAAAGCTGTAATTGAGAGAAGAAAAAAAGAGATTAATATAAGAAAAGGATAAATATATACCAGAATCAATGATGGTACCAGCACCAGTGGTGGGATTGAATGCAAAAGCACTTGGAGGAATATCAACCACTTTGTTTCCAACTTTGATCCCAACCAAATTGACATAGTAAAGTGATGATCTTCTAGGGTTGCTTAGCAATGGAGTAAACTTGATATTAATGGGCTGACTATTTGGTCCCAATCTCAATGAACCAGAAAAGTTAGCTGACTTGAAACTAGGCAAGCAATAGGAGAATGTGGATTGGTATAGACTTTTGGTTTGGGACAAAAGTGATAAAGGACCCCTTCCTAGCCCTAATAGCCCTTGTGGAGGGACAGAGCTTGATCCAACTGCCTTTTGAATGCAACCAAATGTGTAGGAAGGGATAGGGTCAGTTGCAAGTCTAATGGTGTCTTGGGAGAGGTTTGCTTCTATGGAAGAGGGGCCATAGGTTAGGTTGAAGCTACATGTCTTGCCCAAACAACTTGGGTTTGGTACCTGAAAAAAAAAAAATAGTTGTGGTAATGATAATTAGTTCATAAATCATCAAGCCTTAGGACGTGGTCTTGTTGGCCTATGCCCTAGGACGGGCCTGACAGGGCTGTTAAACGAACCGAGTGTTCGTGAACAAAGTTCAAACTCGGCTCGTTTAAGCTCGTTCGTTAATGGTATCGAACCGATCTTGATCAATTTCTCCTGCTCGTTTACTAAACGAACGAACATGAGCCATGCTCGTGAACGCTCGTTAGTGTTCGCGAATTTAGGTAATACATATAATATATATAAATCATATGCGCACATTAACAATTTACACATTGAGTTTGTAGTTGAACGAGCCGAGCTCGAAAAAAATACTATTGAAAGAGCCGAACTCGAGTTCGAGTTTGTTCATGAGTTTGATCTCGAGCTCGAGCTCGAACATTTTTCATACTTATCGAGCCGATCTCGAACGCTTTTTAGGCTCGTTTGTGTTAACGAGTGAGCTCGAGCGAGCTTGATTATAAATGAGCTCAAGCTTGAACTTCGGCTGCTCGGCTCGTTAACAGCAGGCATGTTCAACCTGTATTCTGGAACGTGATATCAAAAGGGTTAAACACATAATAATTAACCACAGGGGCTAAACGCTTATATTTCAAATCGCAGGGAGCAAAGTGTATATTGTTATCTACATTCAACGCTCTCAGCAATGATAAAAGTTTTTTTAGTGGGAATAAAACTTCTACTTATCAATAATTTCAATCTTCCTTTTATGAGAAGAAGAAAAAAATCAATCTTGAGATCCATTAGGCCCATAATACAACAATAGAAAGTGTAAAAAGCGGTAGAGAAGCCGAAGTGATAGAAAACAAATTCATTGGGACTGATTTGTGAATTAGTAATAACAAAGGGGGGACCATGACAATGTATTATTTCCTTTTTCATGTTACGTTTCTATACATTTATGGAAAGTCCGCGTGACACCAAAATGAATGCGTTTCCCTTTCATGATTTGTTGTCCAATGATTCTACATCTTAGTAGAGGACAAGTTGATATAATCCAGGTTGTCCATTTTTAATTAATATTTAACTCATAGGATAATGTAGCATTTTATTATAGAATGTACTTTATGCAAAAATATATTCATTTTCTGCTCGATACATTCTACCTGGATATATTTATATATATTTACCTAAATAAATAAATATATATATTTATTTATTTATTTAAGAGGTGAGTTTGTATAATGTCACATGACTTTATGTAGTCCCGTGTCGGACACTTTTCAAAAGCACATTTGCTTTCATTGTGGGGCATGGACATCAGGACATGGGGACATTTATGCTGAGTATATTCTATGCAATTTATTAGTATATTATTAAGCTAAGTTTAAGAGTACTACATTTAATAATCCCTCTTTTCTTTGATTTTCCCAGAAATTAATTATAAATATATTATGGGAGCACTTAAGAGAAATTCAATGCATTCATTTTTTTAAATCTTGTTGTGGTGTAAGAAGTAGATACACTGTGTCCTTAAAGCCTAAAGGCCCTTAAATATTAGTGTTCCAATCTAAACGAGGAAGATAATGCACTCTACCAGCCTTAATTATAACATTTCTTATAGTTTTGGCACAATTTAAAAAAAATTGTTATAAAAATTTAAGTATGAAGGCCTAAAGTATATTTTCACTATCATGTGAAAATTTATTGAATTAATAACAAATTAAAAGTCAGAGGTCGAAAAAAATATAATTAATACTTTATTGATATTTTATAATAGCTTATATTATTGGATAAAATAAAAGGCTATAAATATTATTATGTTTCAAGATGGCTAGATTACTTACTAGATTTATTATGCTTAATAAACAATAAAAAAAATTGTGTGATTTTAAAAAAAAGATGTTCAATTATTAAATCCGAGAAAAACAAGAGAGCATGAAGTAGTAGGTGAGATGTTGAATTTACAGTTCACGGGTCTTCTTGCTTTCTCGTCCTTAATCCAGATAATAAGTACAAACCTCCAAAATGCTTAAACATGCTTCTTTAATTTTTTTTAATTTTTTATTTCAAGTTCAATTCACGTATCCTTTTATCACGAGAATTTCGCAGGGTCTACAAATTAAAAGGGAGGACCCATCCTTTTTTTCAGTTTATAGTCAAAATAAGGTATTTTAACAAGGTATTTTAACTTTCTTTTCCGGAGGTTTGTCACTCAAAATATTTGGGTCTCCCGCTAGTTGTTGGTAGGGCTAAAAATCAAATCTTTAGTTACCTTATCGATCGTTGCAAAAATAAACTTGAATGTTGGAAGTTTAAGTCCCTAAGTCAAGGAGGCAAAGCGGTTTTGCTATCCTCATCGCTTTTTTCTATTCCCAATTTAACCATGTCGGTTGTTAAGCTACCCAAAGGAGTTATCAACAAGATCCACTCTCTTATGGCGAATTTCTGGTGAGGTAACTCTAATAAAGATTTCTCGGGGTATCATTGGGTTAAGTGGGAATCGCTTTGTCTCCCAAAAGGGTTATTCTGCAGTGGAGAGGATTCAATGAGGAGATGTATACGTGGCAACATCTGAACCACACAGTTTTATCCTCAATAGAATATTCCCTACGTAGGATGATTTAAACCGCGCGGTCCGATGTTGCGCGCGTACATCTCCTCATCGTTTCCACCACAAAATAACCCCTCCCAAAAGGTAGGGGTGGTCTACAAATTAAAAGGGAGGACCCATCCTTTTTTCAATTTATAGTCAAAATAAAGTAAAAAGACGTTTCATATTCTGCAAAATATTATATTATTTAATTTTTAGTCTATTTATCAATTTATATAGGGACTATCTTTTCACATCAATATTGTTTTATACTTATTAAGAACCGAGAGTGGGCTTCGTTTGGATATTTCACACGCCTGCCATTCTGACCGTAAATGAGTCCGGAAAATATATAATATTCTGGTCAATTCACACAACAACCATTCTGACCTAATTTGAGTCAGAATACGATCATTATACTGATTTTATTCTAGTCAGAATTTTGAATGTTTTTCATACTCAATACCGGTCAGAAAGACATTCTGACTAAAATTGAGTGAAAAAAACTTTTAATATTTTGTCTGAAATTCAAATCGAATCAATAGTGGTCTTTATATATTGTTGTTGTTATCATGACCCAATTCTAGTCTGAATCTGTAGAGTATTCCGGACTCAATATTGGTCAGAATGATGCTCTGACTATATATGAGTTTGAAAAACTTTAAACATTTTACCTAAAAGATGGTCAGAATCAACCAGTGTGGACTCTCAACACGCATATTCTGACCATATTTTAGTACGGATAATGTGTCACATTCTGACCAAACTTTGGTCAGAATGAACGCGTGTAAAATTAAAAAAGTAAGGGCGAAACTGGAAATAAATTTCTTTGTGGTAAGATAAAAATTGGTGTGAAAAGATATTTCATTTATATAACGTAGTAGATTCATTAAGTGACATATTACTATTACTATAATATAATGTAGTAGTACAATCAGTTTTTTTATATATTAGAGAATATGGAAACTTCAATGTTATCACCTCTTGCATACATCAAAACTTATCGTGAAAGAACAATACTTAAATTAGACCCTATAAACATATTCGTTTGATGATTTTTCAACACTATTTTTTATTTTATTTTATATAATAAAGTCTATATTCAAGTTAAACGAATCAGAATTTCCATCTATAGAAAAGTTGAAGGTATATGCACAAATTTAGCATAAATTCTAAGGATTATGTATATAAAAACACATTAAGATATTCTTATGCATTAAATTTTGGGAGCTATAATTTGGGAATCACTAAATGTATTAATACACCACATCTATCATTCATTCTTGAGTCAAAGAAACAACTTTGAGAAGGTAGAAGGTTGAGAATAGATTTTTTAATTTAAAACCGACTTTTAAAAAGTTCACTATAAGGAAAATGTTATTTTGTTATAATAGTTTTTCTATATCAAAAAAATTAAGGCTAATATAGTGTTTTATTGTCATTTAAAAAAGAGAATCACAACGAAAAAAACAATCAATCGATATCGACATTATTGATTTTGTGATATTTATATTGATTGATCTAAATTTCACAATAATCAATAAGATAAATCAACTTTATATCGATTGATTGTGTATTTTCGTTATGGTCGTATTATTACTCTTTACAAAAAAAAACAAAAACAAAAAAAAAAAAATCTACTTGTTTGTGTACTGCAAGATCATGCTTTTCATTTTTCATAAAGTGAAATAATTAAAGAAGTTTGTAACAGCTATATCCACGATATATTATTCTATTCAGTTCAATTGCTGATTCATTACATTGCATCTCCTATAAAATTGCAAAAGGAACCCATACACTACAGTAAGCATCTCCTATTAAATTACAAAAGTAACCCCATAATATTATTGTCGTAACAAATTTATCACAATAAATTAACTCTTCATCAACAACGAGTGACACAACGATTATATACACTATTGATCACCATGATGTTAATAAACGTCGTATAATTCGTTGTGGCTGAACAGTTGTTGTGTCGTATCATTACTGATCAACTAAATACATATATTAAAGAAACTGATAAGTGCATACCTGTTGGCATTGAGCAAGCCCACAAGCAACATTGCTGAAAGTAGTGGACTTAGTAGACTGAAACAGAGTGGAAGAAGAGCATCCTACACATCCACTACAAGGCACCCAAGCAGCATCATTACTAGTATCCAAAGCCATTAGCAATGTTTGTTCAGGGGTACCAATCTTCACCCTCACAATGTATGTTGGGCTCTGTATAATCTGCCTACCAGAAGCAATGGGCACCACGGACCGGCCGGCGACGAGGCTAGAGAGGAAAAGAAGCCTAGCTTGGTCTTTGGACTCCATTTGGAGGACACTCTCTTCCCATGAAAGAGGTGTGGTTGGTCTAAAAGGTGAACATTGGCTATACACATGGTAGATTTGGAGGGTAGAGTCTTGGTCTTGGGTGTCACATGATTTTGAGATGAGACCTTTGGTTTGGGAGATATAGAGGGATAATATTGAGAGAACAAGGGTTAGTACTAAAGAGGCTTTCATGACTGCAGGGTGGATTTCTTTTGTTTTGTTTTGTTTTGTTTTGTTTTGTTTTGAGTATGGAATTAGTAGATAGATAGGGTGGTGCTTGCATATACTGTATATATAGAAGGAAGACAAAGGATGTGGGGTACAAAAATATAAACTAGTGGTGGGAGAATTTATCTTTGGTTTCATTTCTATCATGTTTTGATTTACATTGACTATTTTAATGTTTCAAACCATATACAAATTTAATTTGAGTTTTATCTGTTGCTTTCTTCCTGCTTAATGTAAAGGTTGTGGTTTTGATAATAATGCATAATTCATTACCTATTTTGTAAAATGGCATGGGTATAACCCGAAAGTCGTACATTTGTCGCTCTCAGAGCCTTATTCGAGTCATAATTTGAGATAGGCCAACACAAGTCCATCCCAACTCATGTCGCTGCCAGAGTTTGGATTACCTTCTGAGTTCGATCATTAGTTTTGAGTTCGATCATTAGCTTAGTTCGGTTTAATCCACTTTAAGCTCATATAGCCACCATAATACAAAGTACATACGGTCTTGTACCAACGACCCGATGATCTATTCATCCATGTCGCTCATGAATAGAACAGGTCGATCAACGCTAAGTTCCAAAGGCGGAAACGACTTCTTTATGAACATGATCCCACGATTGATTTTATATTAACTGCTACAATCCATGATTGATTACATCTCACAATTTTAGCCTAATTGAGCCATGACTACCCACAATCGGCTTCAATCCCACCTTCAATCACAAGCCCATAAAATCAGGGATTCGAATATTAACTCCCCCATGAGGAAAACCTATATAAGGATCATAATCATCACAATTCAGAACTGTTGAAGTTTGTAAAATTACAAACAAAAAGTAAATGAAACGCGAAATCAAAATTATTGAACTAGAATCAACAAGTTAAATTACAATATTGCTGATCATGGTATCTATAGCTTCATACACCTCATTAATCAGATAGAAGTAAGTTACAAACGGTTACAACAAATTATAACAGAATAACTGTTTTCTGCATTAAACAACCCAGCAGACTGCACTCAGCATTCCCTTTAGCACCTATATTGTAACACCCCCTCAAACTGAGAGTGGTGCATGAACAGCTTGCACTCAGCATTCCCTTCAACTACTGGAACTCGTAAATATTTTTGAAATTCCCAGCTTGTCTAACGGATAGGTGAAGATGGGTGCATCCGAGGCCTTGGTGAGAATGTCAGTTATTTGTTGTTTTGTGCATCTAAGGCCTTGGTGAGAATGTCAAACTCACAACGTGTTATGCGCATGAAGTGATCCTTAAATGTTGTGTCATACACATAATGATTATTTTTAATAATCATGTATTTAGTTTCCTGGCATGATAAAACTAAATGTTCGATGGCTTCTACCTTTTGCTAAGTAATCAATGTACTTACCCCATTTGCATGTTTGTATGTCAGACGCATGTTTGCATGTTTGTATGTCTTCAGCAGACTGCACTCAGCATTCCCTTCAGCACCACTAGTATTAAAATTGATTTCCATGGGTTTGTTAGGAAATATAAAAAAAAAATCTGTGTATTCTAAGTGATGTAAGTCAACTAGATGATACTTTTTACGATGTTTTATCCTCATTTCTCATGCATTTATTAATGTTTTCGTATCAATTCGAGTCATTATTTGCTTAGTTTCATCCATATGTGTAGATAGTAATTATTATATAAAATATCATATTTTGATAGGTTTTGTACCGGTAATAGTAACCGGAGCGTCGTGTCGGGTTTACGCTTGGTATTTTGGTGTTGTATTGCGGGATTATAGATTGACCAAGATCCCGATAGACGACACGTGTTGAGCCTAAATACGTATTTTGAGGGCTAGAAGATTATGCCGGAAGCTATCAAGTTCAAGCGGATCATTTGTCATTAATGCTTCAACAGTAATCTATCTTCAAGCGACATTTGCCCCACCTTAGAGGCATAATTCGGTTTGGACTTCTTCACAAGAGTTGTATATCTTTAAACAAGATTTCCAACGCATCTTGAATCACTCAAATCGGAGGTCTACACGCAAAGTTATGATCAATTTACTGAAGACGTTCTAGTACCGAACCACCTGTCGAGCCGAACTTCTGACAGCTCGGCTCGTTAAGCGTTTTTCACCATAAGAAGTCGAATTTGCAGCATTTTTCAGCCCCCCAACCCTAAAGCTTGAAGACACCTCCATCATCAAGGCTCTCCTAGCCAAATTTCATCACAAATTAGCATCTAATTCCACTTGTAACATTAAGAATTCTTAATTTTGATTTCTAGAATCATTTAATGGAACCAAGTTTTCATCCTTTTGGGTGTGAACACCATTGGAGCACTTCAACATCTTGAATGCAAGTTAATTTATCTTCTTAAAGTTGATAGCTTTTGGTTGGGTAAATTCTTAATCTTTACTTTGAATTAATTGTTCTTATGATTATGAATGCTTACATTGACAAGTTTGTGTTTTTAATCATGAGTGGCTAGCTCACCACTAGCCAAGATGGTGTTGTAGAAGTAGTGTAATCTCTTATGTTGATTGGGAATGATTGTTCATGTTGTTTAGTTTCAGTTGTTGTGAATCTTTTCCTCCTTGCATTATATGGTTTGCTTGTGTTGGAGTAATTAACTAATGCTTGCATTTACACACTTAATGGAGACCGAAAGGAGATATTAGGTGTGAGAAGAGGGTAGGACAACCGGAAGGTAAAATCGACCTTTCGAGGCATTCGATTTCTTATCCAGGGATAGTTGACATTGTCATTGCATTCAAGTGCTTATCATACCAATTCATTAGGTTTAAGATACCTAGGCCAAGGAGGAGGTATAGAGTAGTTTCATACACTCGTATGAGGGGGAACTACTTGATTAGGAATGCACAATTTCACACTTTTGAACACCTTTGGTAGGTTGGAAGGAAATCATTCCCATGATACTACAAGAGAGTTGCTAGTCTACACATTGTCTTGGTTAGGTTTTTTTTATCATTTTATCACCCTTTTTAGTAGTAGAATTCTAGAAACATTACTTTCTTGTTAATTTGCGACTTAGATCAAGATAATAATAGCTTTTTGGTGTTCAACCTCACAATCCTTGTGGATACGGCCTTGACCACTTACTAGACTACAATTGACCCGGTACACTACCGATAAGATTGGACACCAAGAAAAGTTCGATCACTAAGCTGGAAACTTTTCTATTTGTATGGGTGTTTTGTAAATAACATATTTTACACCGGGCGTACCACCATTTATGGGTGTTTTGGTCGATTGAACTGAGCTTTTTGTTACTGGTCTGCTATTAATTAGTTTTCTTTTGGATGTGGCAATTTTAGTATATATGGCAGTGTCATTTGCCTGTTGATTTTTGGCCTTTTTTGTTCTGGCTTTGTATAGTCTATTTTACTTTGACTTTAGATGTGCCAACTTTGTAACTCTTATCTTTGCCAGCAAAGACAAGAGTTACAAAGTTGGCACATCTAAAAATTTCTCTTAATAAAAATTTGCTAGCAAAGATAAGAGTTATAAAGTTGGCACATCTAAAGTCAGAGTAAAAGAGACTATACATAGCCAGAACAAAGAGGCCAAAAATCAACATGCAAAAGACACTGCCATTTATACTAAAATTGCCACATCCAAAAGAAAACTAATTAATAACAGACCAGAAACAAAAAGCTCAGTTCAATCGGCCAAAACACCTATAAATGGTGGTACGCCTAATGTAAAATATGTTATTTACAAAACACCCATACAAATAGAAAAGTTTTCAGCTTAGAATACACAGATTTTTTTTATATTTCCTAACAAACCCACGGAAATCAATTTTAATTTTATGTTTTGTAAGTACCTTATTTTCTAACAAACTTTTTGATATTATAGTTAGAATATAAATTTCATGATTTTGTATACACTGGGCCTTATGATATAAAAATTTAATCAAAAAAAAGATATAAAATAAAAAATAATAATGCTAGAAATTTTAGATCACTTTTGCAATTGTTTTTCTTAATAGATTATTCACATGCTTATAATTTTCCTAACATAAACATGTTTTCTTTAAAAACGTTATTTTATAAGCAATACGAATTATATTATATTTTGTTAGAATGATTATAAGTTATGATATTTATAATAATATCTTGATAATGACTTTCGAAGAAATATATATATTTCAATTATAAAAGGGTTGTGAAATAGTAGATTTATTTTTTAGGCATTAAATAGTTATATGGAAGGAATTTTGAATTATGAGTTTAGGATTCAAGTTTGATATATGAATTTTGAATACTTATATTAAATAGTATATATGATTTTATTGTAAATAAAATATATGACTTATAAACATTATATTTATAAGAAACTATGTGTTTTGAGGAAAGTATGTATTTTGAGGAATATTATATTTATAGGATTTGATGAGTTATTTGAGTATAAAAAGATGAACACAAAGCTGTAGACAATCAGAAAAATGCTATGGTTCATGTCACCTTATTTATTTATTTTTAGTTTGCAGTGAATCTTCGAGGGTACCCGACACTAGGCCCTATTCACGGGTAGTAGATGTGAGATTATTTGTCGGAGCCGGTTAGTCCCCATCCATGGGCAAGAATAATAGATATCTGGTCTGCATATAGTTCAGTTATTTCAGTTTTGACATGAGAACCGTAACATTAGTTCAAGCTCCTTATTTTGGAGATAGATTTAATAATAATTTTATCATAATTACTTCAGCATGTTAGATGTTTAGTTAATATATTGTCTTTTCATTTCATTATTTTATTTATGCTATTTATTTTCTAGTATTTTATTTTCAGGATTATTTTAGAATTATTAAACCATGAACTTTAGATAGCCTGCCCAGTGGCATCTTTCGTTTCCTTTTGATAGTCTATTTTCTTATGGGGCTTTCGAGCTCACCATTTCCTTTTCATGTTTTTTTTTCAAATGAAGTATAGTATATGGCAGATGATGATGAACGTGGATGTCTAGCTAAGCATCATTGAAAGCGATAAGTTTATTGCAGTTATTTATGAAAGTTGTGTATTTGATGATACTATTTTGATGTATATGTTGTAATGTACTTGTGATTAGAATATTGTTGTTGACGACTATTTTATTGTTGGGTGTTAGTAATTAAATGATGCAATAGATCAATTACTTTAGGAAGGCTTCGTGTTTTGAGATTTCATCTCAGAGCATGGCCGAACGGTCTGTTTTCGAAATATACTTATTTTTTCGGGAACGGGCCGTTACATATAACTCTTGTTTCCGGATACCGAGTCTTTAGTCGGAAAAGAAACGTTCGACACGTATAATATTAAATAAATCCAATATTATATACGTAAACCTCTACTACGTCGTATCGAGTTTAGCAAAACGGAAGCTAAAAAGACTCGGCAAACATCATAAATGCTATTAAGAATAGAAACTCAACAAACTAAAGATGGAAAGTTTAAACTTACAACAATGATTTCTCCAAAGTCTTACAAAAGAATACGAAGTCTTAAAGCAAATACAAACTTTCTTATAAAAATCTAGAAATAAAATAACAACATTTGTCAAGAAATATAAACAACAATGTTTAGTACATCAGAAACAATAAAATAGAAAATTGAAACATCAACAAGCATCAACAAAAGTCCTCCTCGTAATCCTCAACAAGCTCGTAGTCAATCTGTTCGTCTTCTCACCCCACAATGCATACAAAAGAAACATGCAAAGGAGGTAAGTATATATGTACTTAGATAAGAGGAAGAAGTTAATGAATAATTATGTTCTATAACAAAAAGATTATTATTATGATAATTAAGTTTGTTTATGAGACCGACTCAACTATAGGGTTCACTTCATACTCATCAACATGTTGTGACTAATGGTTTATAACTTAATCTTTGTTACATCAGCATTCATGGGCACTACACATGGTACTACTCACCACGAAGTATATGGGTGCAACATATCGGTAGATCACACCAATAACCACAGAAATCTATTAAGGTAGACTCCGATAGTGTACACGTTCGGCGAAGTCCCTCCGCACCTGGAATCTATTCTGGTAGACTTACGGAGTTATTCACTTTCAGAACGCCCACACATTGCGATATAGACAAGTGCCTTACCAAGAATGACATGATGTTTATTCTTTTAACTACACAAGTCCGTTTATTATTAATTGTTAACTATCCACCTAAGTATTTTCAAGTAAGCTCCCTCACAACCTATACTCTCTCACCTAGACCACTAGACACGGACAAAGCCTAGCAATTACACAAACATTGATAGATACTAATCCATCCAAGCACAAACCAATCATCTTCTTCCGACGGTCTCGAACTTCAACTTTTCTGGAAGTATTCATTCGGTGCTGGAACTAAACGCATCAGAAGCTTAATCATGGATGTTCATGTTTATATAAGTTTATTAGATCAAGAAACATCATTCATCTTATTTAAGCATTTTAGAAAAAAATACAATTTAAGCCAAGTATCAAAATAACATTAGCCACAATACATTAACATATGATTCAATACATATAATGTATTCCTCTTTTCTTTTTCTTGAAAGCAGACCCGGTACTAAACATAAGCATGAAAAACTGGGAATTTGAACTCAATATACTAATCCAAAGTAAAATAAAATAAATAAATAAAAACTATACCAATCCAAAAGGTAAGAACAAATAAAGGCAAAAACGAATAATATACACAGCATAATAAGTTTGCAGGCCGACGCAAACAATTAGAACAGGGAAGGGTACAAAACACTAGCAGTGAAACACGTATACATGAACCCTTTTACAGTTGAAGTACACAAGTGAAAGCAGTTTTTTTAGTTGTGGCATTTCATCGAGCACATGTGTCAAAATTCTGTTGCAAGTTAGTTATAACCGATTGGCAACTCTAGCTTAGTATATATAGCAATTAGAGTCACCAGGAATCATTCATAAGTTTCAATTTCAGTTTTACAACTCTAGATTGTTGAGTTCTCTTCTTCCTCTTGTTTCCCGCCTTTTGTAAATTTCAAACTATGAAGAACTTGAGTTCATCAATGGAGTCCTAGTAAATTTCTTTAGCGAAATTGTTGTTTCAAAGCATTCTTGTATCATTCTTTTATCAATTTCAACATGGTATCGGAGCTAAACGCGTAATTCCGCTGATTCTTCCTAAGATTATGTTTCGTTTTGAAACATAATATCTTTAGCGAAATTGTTGTTTCAAAGCATTCTTGTATCATTCTTTTATCAATTTCAACATGGTATCGGAGCTAAACGCGTAATTCCGCTGATTCTTCCTAAGATTATGTTTCGTTTCTTGGTGGTTATAATGGTTGGCAACAATGGAGCTTCTTCCAACTTGGATAATCCAAGTCTGATTCTGGTTCAGCCTTTGCTTAGAGGCACAAAAAATTTCCTTCACTGGAGGAGAGCTGTATCGAAAGCACTGTCTTCAAGAGGCAATTTGTCTTTCATCAATGGAACAACAACTATGCCCCCGGAAGATGATCCTAGTTATGAACATTGGATGCAATTGAATGATCTGGTAACTTTTTGGCTTATAAATTCAATGATTCCAAATATTTCTGAAAGTGTTATGTACTTTGATACTGCTAGAGAAATTTGGTTGGATCTTCAAGATAGGTTTGGTAGGGCAGATGCTTATAGACTATCAAATCTTAAAGAAGAAATCAAAAGAGTTAAACAAGGATCATTGTCTATGACTGAATACTTCACTATGTTGAAGTCTCTTTGGGATCAATATCTGGTTTTAAAGCCCATCCCTCCATGTACTTGTGCAGCTCTGCCTATGATTAGGAACATTATGCTAATTCTTACACTACTAGGTTATTGAAAGGATTAAATGGCAATTTTGGAACTGTTAAGTCACAAGTCTTGATGACTAGACCCCTCCTAGATGTTAAGACTGCCTTTGTAATGGCACTTAATCATGAAGAACATATGAATTACATCAATTCTAGTGTTGACTCTGTTATGTTAGCTGTCAATGGCCCAAAGGATGCTGAAAGTAATGATGTCTTTAATTCAAGATTCACTGGACAAGGCAGAGGTCAGGGAAAGGGATCTGGTACTGGTAGGGGAAATTCAAAGAGACCTCAGTGTGTTTATTGTGGAAAAGAAGGTCACATTGTTGAAAAATGTTACAAGAAGTATGGTTTTCCACCAAATTTTAAAGGATCTGGTAGAGGTCATGGTGTTGTTGCCAATAATGTCAGTTTTGATCAAGGTTTGGAAGAACATGGTGATGACACTCCTACAGATAATCAAACTACATTGCAGACACCAACTGGCTCTTCCATCACTCAGTCATAGTATGATCATTTGCTATCTTTGATCCATGGGTCTTCAATCAAATCAAAATCAGTGCAATTCAGTGGTTCTATCAGCAGGAACTTCTGGTAATAATTCAGGTATCAAAGGCGGTAGCCATCATTGGATCCTTGATTCAGGGGCTATTAACCATATCACTTTTGATTTACATAACTTTTTTGATGTTCAAACTTGATGTGATGTATGATGAGTTTTACGATGGGGATCCCGATCCATTGGCAACCATGAAGAAGATTGATCCATTGATCATTAGAGATGGACCATTGACAAGGCTCCAAAGGAAGAATATGAGAGAAGCCTTGAATACATTGTTGAAAGAGATCCATGAAGAGTTTGGACAGCCCAAAAAAGAGTGATGAAGTTCCAATATTGTTTATGCACTATGCTTTTGGGCTCGAAGACAACACCTAATGCTTGTGGCGCCATTGTTAGTTTTGTTTGGACTTGTTTAATTATTTTATGTGGACTTTATTTAATAATTATCTTGTGGGCTTAGATGACACAAGAAAGGCTAGAAAAGCCCATTGAAAGTGGCGCCCCCTTCTAGGTCTTAGTTGCTTAGGCTTTATTTTACTAGTTAATTTTCTCCCACATTGCTTAGGAGGACAACTAGTCTTTTACTTGTAGCCTATATAAGGCACATACTATCTCCTTTCATGAACAAGTTAATTTTGAGTGAAATATTATTTTCGATTAAGCATTGTCTTAATTGTGCACCTTGTGTGTGAGATTCTCTTGGATTGGAGGATCGCCCCCCTTTGAGAACTTATCAACGTAAGTGATCATTATGTTGTGGCGTTCCAACCGTAGTCTTGGTCTAAGGCGCGGATCATAGCTCGTATTGACTACCTTCAATTTCTTCCTGGGCAAAACAAAGGATTTGATTCGTAAGAATCACATCAAAACTGTTAGTAATCTGTTTGTTAATCTGCCTAATGGATCCAAGGTTAATGTCACACATATAGGCAAAGTCAAAATAAACAGTGATATAGTCCTGAATAATGTGTTATGTATTCCATCCTTTAATTATAATCTGATCTCAATAAGGAAGCTAACTGCAGATAGTTTTTGCATTGTTGATTTTGGGACTAATAAGTGTGTGGTGCAGTACCTACACAATATGAAGAAGATTGGTACAGCTGATGTGTGCAATGGACTTTACATCATGGAAAGCCAGTCTGCTCATGTTTTCCATTCCCATCTAGACAATTTTAAAGTGTCTTGTAATGCTTGTCATTTGCCTGACTCTCTTGTATGGCATTTTAGACTAGGACATCCCTCCTTAAAGAGGATGAAGTCTTTGAAATCACTTGATTCTAACATCAAATTGCCTGTACACAACTGTGTTGTATGTCGTTTAGCAAAACAAAAAAAAGTTGAACTTTCCTGTCAGTATTTCATCAACTCTGAATAATTTTGATCTTATTCATGTTGACATTTGGGGTCCTAATAGGATTCCTACAGTGAATGGTGAGTACTATTTTTTGTGTATAGTTGATGATCACAGTAGATATACATGGCTGTTTCTAATGAAATGTAAAAGTGAGGTAAATTCACTACTTCAATATTTTTGCAATTATGTTCAAAATCACTTTGATAGATGTATCAAGACCATTAGGTCTGATCATGGTGGTGAATTTAGTATGAGCACCTTTTATAGACAGAAAGGCATTGTACATAAAAAAATCTTGTGTTAGAACACCACAACAGAATGGATTGATTGAAAGAAAGCATCAACATATTTTAAATATTGCTAGAGCCCTGAAATTTCAGTCTAACATCCTTATAAATTACTAGGGCCATTGTGTTCTTCATGTTGTGTATCTAATCAATATTACACCCACACCACTGTTAGAAAATAGGACACTTTATGTTGTGTTGCACAAACAAGAACCGGATTTTGCTAGGATAAAAGTTTTTGGATGTCTATGTTTTGTTTCCACAGCTACTCAAGGTAGAGGAAAATTTGACACCAGGAGTAAGCCATATGTTTTTTTTAGGGTTTGAACCCAATATCAAAGGTTACAAGGTATTGGATCATGACACTAGGAATATTGTTGTATCTAGAGATGTCATATTTCATGAGATGTCTTTTCTTTCTCTCGGAATCCAATAAAGATAGTCATTGTCTTCCATTTCCTATACTACCTGATGATGACCATTCTGCTGGTCCATCAAACATGTTTTTTTACTGGTAATCATCATGACTCAGATCCTGATCCTATTGATCACAATTGCTGAGGATACTCCACTTACACAAAATATTGATAATTATATAACACACAATCAAAGGAGGTCCAATAGGACCAGAGTCACTCCATCCTATCTAAATGATTATGTTTTCACTAATCATACAAAGAGAACTTCACCTCATACTATAGACACTGTGATTTCGATGCTAATGTTTCTTCTAGTTATCAAGGTTTTATAGGGGCTTAGACAGAAGAAACAAAACCAAACCTTCAATGAGGCAGTGACATATCCTAGGTGGCAAAAGGCAATGGACTTGGAGATATAGGCATTACGGAAAACAAATACCTGGACATTGGTCAAACCACCCAAAAATGTCAATCCTATAGGATGTAAATTGGTGTACAAAATAAAGATAAAGTATGATGGCTCTATAAAGAGATTCAAGGCCAGATTAGTAGCAAAGGGATTCACTCAAACTGAAGGCATAAACTTCCTTAAGACCTTTTCTCCAGTGGCAAAACAAACCACTATTAGAATGTCCATGGCTTTGGCTGCTCAAAAGGTTGGCTGCTGCACCAATTGGATGTCAACAATGCTTTTTTACATGGAGATCTTGATGAAGAAGTTTATATGAGACCCCAACCTGGCTTAAAAACAGAAGGGTTAGTTTGCAAGCTCAACATATCACATTACGGCCTCAGACAAGCAATCAGCAATGGAATGCCAAAGTGATTCAAAAATTGCTAAAAGATGGTTATGAGCAATCATAAAATGATCATAGTTTGTTTACAAAGGGTCATGGTGATCATTTCATAGCTCTCTTAGTATATGTTGATGATATCATAGTAGGAAGCCTACAACTCTCAGAAATTCAACATCTCAGAGATCTATTGCATTCTGCATTCACTATCAAGGATCTAGGCACACTCAAATACTTCTTAGGGTTTGAAGTGGAAAGGTCCAAACAAGGAATAATCATCAACCAAAGAAAATGATGTCTTGACTTACTGAAACACTTTGATTCTTGGACTGCAAACCAGTTGCTACACCGATGGACAACTCTCAGAATCTAACATCTGTTGAAGCACATGCATTTGAGTCCAACACCTACTACATAAGCTTGGTAGGAAAACTTTTGTACTTATCAAATACTAGGCCTGACATAGCTTTTCTTGTACAACAGCTTAGTCAGTTACTTGATTGTCCAAATGAAGGTCATCTAAAGGCAGCTCATAGACTCCTTAGATTTCTAAAGTCAGCACCAGGCAAGGGTTTATTCGATCCTAGCAAAGGTAGTATAAAACTCAAGGCCTTCAGTGATGCAGAATGGGCAGGTTGCACCATAACAAGAAGATCAATGACCGGCTACTTGGTCTTTCTAGGATATGCTTTGATTTCTTGGAAATAAAAGAAGCAACCAACAGTCTCAAGAAGTTATAGTGAGGCAGAATATAAGGCCATGGCCTTCACTGCCTGTGAGATTCAATGGCTGATATACTTACTAAAGGATTTTCAGATTTCATACAAGGACATTGTTCCATTATATTATGACAGCAAGAGTGCTCTTGACATTGTTGAGAATCCTATCTTCCATAAGAGGACCAAACACATTGAGATAGACTGTCATTTTGTCAGAGAAAAATATCTTGCTAAAGTCCTAAAACCCCTACCAATAAACACACAAGACCAACCAGCTGACATACTAACTAGACTAGTTGATTCAACAACTTTCAACAGACTTTTGCAGGCCTTTCCCATCAAAGACTTGTATGCCATATCAGCAGCCCAATCAGGATCTTCACCACACAAGTGAAAGCAGTTTTTTTTTGGCAAGCTTCAATATCTTTTCTTAGCTCAACCATATTCAAGCTTGAGGGGGGTGTTGAAGTACACAAGTGAAGGTAGCCTTTTTGCTTGTGGCATTTCATCGAGCACATGTGTCAAAATTATGTTGCAAGTTAGTTATAACCGATTGGCAACTCTAGCTTAGTATATACTAGCCAAAAACCCGTGCATGATGCACGGGAATAAAAAAACCAAACTATATACGTAAAAAAGAAACTTGGAAATTGCATTAGAAGTCTGGAGTAAAACATGTGTAATAATGAATCGATTTGCAATAGGTGCCGCTAAAACCACATACCACACCAAAGAATTACTTTATTATATCAAATGCATTCAACTGTGGTAGTGTGACTCTAACTAAAGCCCAAAAGTAGATCATGTCATTAGGAATCATTCATAAGTTTCATTTTCAATTTTACAACTCTATATTGTTGAGTTCTCTTCTTCCTCTTGTTTCCCGCCTTTTGTAAATTTCAAAATATGAAGAACTTGAGTTCATCAATGGAGTCCTAGTAAATTTCTTTAGCGAAATTGTTGTTTCAAAGCATTCTTTTATCATTCTTTTATCAATTTCAACATTTACTTCACCTTAATATCATAAAATAGAACTATTCTATATGAAAACCCTATTACCTTCGCGTCAAAAAAAAAAAAAAAAACCCTATTACCTTGCAATTGAGCCAAATCAACACAATTCTTCAAAGCAAACATTAAAATCCTTGTCCTTTTCCACACTAACCTATATAGTCACAATATAAACGGTTAAACCCTAACCTTGAGGGGCCCCTCACCCCCGATCCCACAGGAATGCGAGGAGAGGTTAATCATGAGACCTAGCTGTTGGAAGTAGCGCCTGAAAGACAATTTATGTAATTGTTTTTAGTATTAATAAATGACAGGTTTATTCTCATCTTATTACTTGCTTCGTGCTTGTAAGTAATACACTACTGAAAACCTTAAGTCGTATCATATGTAGCCATATAACTTAGTGTGTGTCGCACGCGAGGATTAAGTTTATGGTGATACACTTGAAATGTTAGTCCGTGGTGAACTTAATCAAAATATGGGGTCTATTGATTAAACCACCATTAATGCGCCCAGAACACTTTATGGTGTGACCGTCTTATCCGGACCGTCGATATTGGTTGTCTAAGTGGGGCATTTATTTATGATGAGAGTCATATAGGACTGGACCGATTTAGTCTGAGTTTCTCATATAATTCCGTGATTGAGAAATCTTATTAAATCACAGGATGATCATATATGGATTAACCTTAATCCTGAAGTGATTACAGACTCCTACTTGTTTCAGGTAGGGTTTGATGTGTTCGTTAAGGATCGCTACGAGGCGCGGTCCGAATCACTTTCACGTTGGCATTATTATGGAATGAGTGAGAAGTGTGTGTCTCACAGATATGGAATCCAATCCTTCCTACAGGAAGTAGAAAGACAATCCCCTTATTTGTTAATCCTAGAAACTGATCGACCCGCCGAGTTCGTATTGGTTATGAACTAATTGATCACTAGTGGGTTAATGGTAAATAAGGATAAGATGTATTGAAGAAGGTTTACGGAAATAATCATGCTTCATTACGGATAGTCTATGGAGGGTTAGTCTGTATGTAATGATTATATCAATGGACACTTATCGACTCGACTCGACGTTTTGAGAATAAGTCATATCTATAATCGATAGAGTTTAGTTTCGGATTTATGGTGGCGTAATTCCGGAATTAATGAGTTGAGTAGAAATATTCTGTTGGTACTTGTTACCGTTAGATCTATTGTAAACCCAAATTTTAATGGGTGTAGGAAATTATGTAATTTATTTGTTGTAATTTAATTTCCTAGAAGTTGGAATTAATTCATATCGGCGGCCGAACTGTATTTATTTTATTTTTATTTTATGAGGTTTTTTCCAGAAAAATCAATTTTAAAGGAGAAAAAGATGCAGTCTGGGGGATTCAAACCCACAACCTGCTGGTAGGAGAAAAGGACGCTGACCAACTCGGCTGAAGCTTTTTTGTTGAAGAAACGGAGCAGGTTTTTAATATACACAGCGACGGCTGATGTGCATTAAAAATTAGAAAATCCTTTAAAAGTAGGGTTTATCTATTTAATTATTTTAGGTTTATAGATGATACGGGGGTACAAACGGTCCATCTCAGTGGTTGATTTTTCGTATTTATTTTCTTATGTGATTATTTATGTGATATAACCATGCCATGCATCATATTCATGAATTCCACTCCTAGCATATGCATACATGTAGAAAATTAATATTGAAATTAATTAGACATATATCAACACGATAATTAATTTAGATCAAAAATAAATTAAATTAATTATAGGAAAAGGAATTTTATCTGGATATAAAATTCACATGATAAAAATAAAATTTATTTTTGGGATCTAAAAATCATTCGTGGATTTTAATTATGTAGTGACTACATAAAAGAATATTAATAATTGAAAAAATTGGAAAATTTTGAAAAGTTGGACACCAACTGAGCAAAATGTTCGAAAATTGGTTCGGGCGGTCAACAGGGCTTCGGCTCGACTCGACTTTTCCGTCCAAGTGCGGGGTTAGCCACGGGGTTCCGGCAAGGTCAAGCTATCCGGTGAGCTGAGGCTCAATGGGGCAACCTTAGCCCCATTTTCAACCCAGCACCCGCACACGTGCGACGTTAGCGTCGGGGGTCCGGCAAGGTCCAGCTATCCGGCGAGTTTCGGCTCAATGGGGCAGCCTTAGCCCGATTCATCCAGTAGTCATATATGAACCAACGAAGAAGACGGGTCGGCTTAGCCAATCCCGACACCATTCGGTGAACTCGGTTAAAGCTCAGCCAGTGTTCAATACCGATAAGTTGGTGATTACTTTTCAAGATTTATTGTTTTCAAATTATTGAGATAAAATTCTACGATCCTAAAATTTTATCATGATGATATTAGGACCATAAAATTCTTTTAGTGAATTTTAATTGTGTAGTGACTACACGAGAGAATTCTAAATATTCGAAAAATTGGAAAATCATGAATATAGTGTCACTAGTTAGACGGTATTTGAAACCGATAAACTAGTGGGAGCTTTAATTTTTATGATTTATTGTTCTTTGAATTATTAGAAAAATCACGAAGTCCTAATGTATTAGGATTATAAAATTCTTGGCGAATTTTAAATGTGTAGTGTCTAAACAAGGAATTTTAATAAATCCATAAAATTTGAAAATCGTGAATATGGTGACACTAGTTAGACGGTATTTGGAACCGATAAACTAGTGGGAGGATTAAATTAAATATTCATGATTTATTGTTTTTCGGATTGTAAATAAATTCTGAAAATCCTAATAAGACTACCTATTTTTCAAAATAACGAGTGGGAGCAGGGAAGGTGACAACCGACCCCTCGGCCTCTACTGTTGACACAAGCACGTGAGAGAATGGTGACGCCTCATGCCGCTTTGATTTCGGCCCCCTACGGATGGCCTTCACCGCTGTCAAAATTCAAGGCTTGGTTTTCGAAAGGATAGGATTTTGAGTACTCGTCGGGTCACTGACCTACCCTACGGCGGCATACTCAGGGCGTACTTAAAAATCTGAAACAGTAGGGTCACACTCACAAGGATATTTTAGGAAATATCTTGGCTGAAAAAGGAAGGTAATCAACAATTAAATGAGAGATGTTCGATTCTTAAATGGTTTAATTGTTGAGAGAGACTGTCTCAATTTAATCGTTACCTTTTTGACCTACTCTACGGCAGCACTGTAGGTGTGAGATTAAATCCTTGGAATGGTAAGATAAACTACATGCATGACATCACGTTTATAATTCCTAAAATTTATTATTTGTTGTGGTGTATGATTTGATTTATATTTCTGTCAAAATTTATTTTCGCAACTACATATCATCTCAAGGTATCTAAACTGCTAAACACGATAAATTGACTGATGATTTCTTCGTAAAAGTGGAAAAGTAACAAGAACGTTGAAATCAATATTCGAGAATGCAAATTAATTTTTCAAGAGGATGTTCCTCTTAAGCCTTCAAACTTAAGTAACATTGATAAGTATGTCACTGCTGTCACTCGTGTGGAATGAGAGACAATACAAAATTAGTTCAAAGATGACGAGAATGATTTGGCATCAATCTCACTAGACATCCCACAGTTCACGAGTAGTGTCTACTCAAATGAATTCTTAGTTCACGGCCATTTCCTTTAAAGAAAGCCAAGAATGGGAAGGTAAATGTCTACAAGTCACCTAAACTAAATAAGTTAAAGGCTAAACCGAAATATTAATAAAAGAAAGTATAGGATAAGGAAAGTGATTTCGGATTACTAACCTATGAATCCTTAGAGACTTTCTTAACCGAGTTATTTGACTCAGAAGCTAAAGTTCTTTTGT
This sequence comes from Gentiana straminea, assembly GCA_036785695.1. NCBI lineage: Eukaryota > Viridiplantae > Streptophyta > Magnoliopsida > Gentianales > Gentianaceae > Gentiana > Gentiana straminea. The sequence goes on along the minus strand of JAVUPR010000278.1, from coordinate 110,555 downwards.
AAGAACAAGGTAGCTGGGCATTCATGATGAAAAGTAGACAACGGGCAGTTATTTCAGCTAAGATAGTGGGAGTGATATAAGGAAATAAATTTCGGATTTTAATCCTTGAATATCACAGAAATCTAATTTCTGTTTTTTCAGATTCGTTGGAACAAATAGATTCACTTTCACATCGAGAAAATAGTTGCCTTAAAGAAAGTGAATATGACATTTTTATACGATTCTGAGACTCGGACTTTTGTCTGATAAAGTCAGATCCACTAAGTAATGCTGAAAAGGTATATGTAACACAACATAAACTATTAAGACAAATGGCTTCCGTATTTAGATGAACGATTCTTCAGCATCTATTAATTAGTGCATATATCCTAAAGATAATATCAGAAGACTGGCTAAGGGTGATTCCTATCTCCCAGTCTAAGAACACTATCTCAAAGGAAAAATGACTAAGTAAACTTTCAACTTGGAAAGGTAATAGAGCTGAAGAAGTATCACAACTTGTTCATATTGACCTTCGGGGTCTTATGAAGGATACAAGCTAGTGAGAGGTTTTGAGTGGTAGACATTCTGTCTGATAACTACTTGAAACGCCAATTAGTTTATCTAAATATTTGGAGGAATCTCTGATATTACCAGAGAAATGAGTATTCCATGCTATAAGCTAAGGCATGGTTTTGTCACCGATGCTTGGCCTACCTCCGAGTGAAATGATTTCACTGAAAGGATAAGCCATAGACTGTCTTGTATAGTTATTGATATGCTACATTACACTTCTTAACTCAATTAAGATACTGGTTGCAAAATAACGGTTTACATTATTATATAAAACCGAGAAGTCTACCTAGAAGATGCCATGAATTTGTGGATAAAAAGAGTGAAGTACATTTACTCCACTTCCGCAAATAGAGGCATTTAGCACTAGTGCTTGAAGGTAGGACTGGAGATTTTGCATATACGGTCAGATGGTGACTATTCGTGAAATATCTTAATAAAGCGAGTAAGGGTTGGTTATAAGATTCCTAAGATCGGAAAGTGACGGTTGAACTGTCACAGCCTTTCTTGAAGAATGATTAAATAACAACCTTATACCTTGAAGTACAATTCTTCAAGGAGTTGCTATCTGATTTAATCAGACCACATCCAACATTGGTTGTTGGGGATTACGCTGATAAATACTACTAAAACAGATCAGAGTGTCAGTCCACCCAAATCCAGTGGGAGTATATCCAGCACTAGCAGCTCAGGGATGAGGCATTGCATTAGATATCTCTTACCGAAAGGGGCTGGCCCTTTACGGGATTCGAACCCCCACCCTCCGGCTTTAGATATAGCAAGGCACTCCCGCTCACCACTAGGCCATATCCAGGGGATTATATAATCACAATCTAACTATGAATTATATATGATGAAAGGTTTCCGAACGGATAAAACTACGAATTGAACCACTTAGAGGCCAAGAAATTCACCAAAACCTCAAAATTCTAGATTTAGGCAAAATTATTTTCTCTACAAAACTTCAACTTTTTTTTTGAAAGGAAAAATTTCAACTTGTTGATATCAAAATGACGCCCTTTATAAAGAAACGGAACTTCTCTCCTTTTTGGGAGCCTCTCTCTCTCCTCTGAGTTTCCTCTCAACCTCCTTGGTTTCCTTCCAGCCTTCTTGGATCTCTCCTTTGACTAATGGATAAGGAGAAACTTCTTGAAATCTTCCACAATCTTAACCTGCATGAAGAAAAATCAATCCTCTCAAGAATCCATAAAAAAGATCTATCTTCTGGCTTTCAAAAAAGTGACAACAGCCTTCTCGGTAAATTCATCTCACCCAAAGAAATGCACATTAAAAATCTCATACCTGCAATGGAGAAATCTTGGTCAACAAAGAAATTCAAAGTTATCAAGTTATGTAAAAACTTCTTCCAAGTCCTCTTCGATAATCCAGATGATCTTCTCAAGGTTCTTGTTGATGGCCCATGGTGTTTCGATAATGTCTTATGTGTTCTAAAGAAATGGAACCCAAATCTTAACAAAGATTCTGAGGATTTTCACACTTGTGCTTTTTGGGTGCAAATACTGGGGACTTCCCACCCATGTTTGTACTGAAGCTGTTGTTGGTAAAAGGATAGCCCAAGACCTCTCTGATTGCTCCTTCATCCAAATTAGAGAGGACTCTGGTTCAAACCAGCCTTTTTTCAATTAAAAGCATCCCTGAATGTTAACCAGCCTCTTCCTCAACTCATCAATCTCCTTATTGATGATGAACCAACCCAATCTACACAACCAACCATCCTTCAAGGTCTCTTTCAATATGAAAGACTTCCATCTTTTTGTTAATACTGTGGTATAATGGGCCATATTGCCGGACTTGTCCTTGGTCTCAGAAGAATTCAATCAAGAGGATGAAAGCAACTTCAGGTTTGGAGTTCACCTTATTGCAACTAGAAAAGGAACACTTTTGCAGAAATCCGACCTTTGGATATGGATCTTAGCCCAGGTACATCTCAATCCCCACCATCTTCAAACCTTCTCCAACTTCAAAATTCGTCTCTCAAGTAAATTCCCTCCATCACAATTCCACTAAAGTCCAAAATACCACTTCCCAAAGTCAAAGCATCTTTTCTGATAGGTCACCTACTTTTTCTGAACCTCGTTTACATCCAATCCCAAAAAGCACAATGGACAAACCTTCTGACACTCTGCACTCTCCCCCAAAGCAGCCACCCTCTACCTCCCATCTACCTCTTGTCACATCATCTACCATCTCAACACCTATCCCCAATGCTCCCTGGCCCTGTCAACTTTAAAACCCAACCTGCACCTAAGACTGACAACCTTATGAACAATCAACCATCAAACCGTCTTACTTTGACGGAATCTTCTCCTATTGCAAGGCAAAGTCTGTACCCCAATCAACAACCTTTTCTCTTTGTATCAAAACCTAAACCTTCCCCCACAACAGCCTTGACATCCTACCCAGATACCTCTTCTTTGCATCAAAATTAAGCTCCCAATCTCCTCATTCCACAGCCAACCAATCCCAGTCCGAGCAAGCCACCTAAATCAACTTTCAAAAGGTACAAGCAAGAATCCAGGCCATGTTCTGATATCACAAACCTTGAGCCCTGTTTTGGAAAGAGAAAAAATCCAGAGGAAAATGTTTTTACATCAGCAAAAAAGAACAAATCTTCAGAAATCTTTTGTCCGGTGGGTGCTGCAATGCAGCCCCACCCATCATCATGAATATCTTGTGTTGGAAATGCAGGGGCTTAGGCAACCCCAACGCAGTTCCTAGCCTAAAAAGCCTATTAAAACTCTCTTCTCTCTTTCTTCTTTTTCTCTCTGAAACAAAGCTCTCAAAATACGCTATGAATTATGTTCGTCTTCGTGTCGGGTTTGCCTCTGGTTATCATGTTAGCAGTATTGATACTAGAGGAGGACTCTCTCTGATGTGGAATGACTCTACATCAGTCACCATCCTTAACTCATCTTTGGGCCACATTGATGCTTTGGTCACCTATAATCAAACCTCTTTTCGTTTTACCGGCTTTTATGGCAGCCCTTACAGAGATTTGAGAATCCATTCCCGGACCCTCTTGAGAAGACTGCACTCTATAAACAACCTACCTTGGCTTTGTGCAGGAGATTTTAATGAAATCATGCATCCAGCAGAAAAACCTGGTACTAATCCTAGACCTTTGATGGAAAATTTCAGGAATGCCATTGGTGATTGTAATCTTGTTGACCTCGGTTTCTCCGGGCCTTTGTTTACACCGGTCCGATGGAAGGACCACCAATTCAACTTCCGCTAGACTTGATAGAGCTTTTGCTAACTCTCAGTGGATTGACCTCTTTCCTAACTACATTCGTTACCCATCTCTCAGCGTCTAGAAGTGACCATCTCCCTATCCTAATCTCGATTCCCTCATACCTAACCATGAGAAGAAGAAAAGACACATTCCTCGTTTCGATCCCTTTTGCCTCCAGGATAAGGACTGTAGATGCTATTACTGAGCATACATGGAATCTTCATGATCACTCTAATGGCTACGATTGTGCTTTGGGCAATCGAATGGTGAGGGATTCTCTCAACTTCTTGGAGCAAAGGGAAGTTTGGGAATTTGAGTAACCTGATTTAGAAAACCCAAAAAAAATCTCCACTCTACAAGCCGATCCTAACCATGAACACCTTGAGAGAAGAGCCTTATGAACCAGCTGGACCTGGCTCCTAATATGTAGGAGGATTATTGGAAACAGAGGGTAGATGTGATTGGCTCCTTTTAGGTGACAGAAATACTAGCTACTTTCACAAGAAAGCATCTAGAAGAAAGCAGAAAAACCAAATTCAGTCACTCACAACTGACATGGGGGAGACTCTCACTGACCAGCAGGATATGCTAAAGCTTGCTAAGGAATTTTACACTAACCTTTTTTCTTCAAGTGCAGGTACTTCAAATCTTGATATTCTTGATAATTTACCTATCTCTCAGTTATCTGCTGATCAGATTCGGGGTTTGTCAATACCTTTTACTGAGGAGGAAATCACTAAGGCACTCAATCAACTGCCTGGAAGAAAGAGTCCTGGTCCAGATGGCATGCAAGCCATTTTTCTTAAGCAACACTGGGATATTTATCAGGATGATCTCTTACCTTTTTTCCTGGATGTAATTAACAATGGAGCTGACCTAATTGCAATCAATGATACTCTTATCTCTTTGATTCCTAAATCTCAGAATGCTACGACTCTAAAGGAATTCAGACCGATCTCCTATAGTAACACAGTTTACAAGGTGATCTCAAAGACTATAGCCAACAGACTTAAGAAAACTCTGGATTCTGTGGTAGGGAATGCTCAATCTGCTTTTATGAGAGGAAGACTTATCACTGATAATGCTATCACAGCCTTTGAAGCCTTTCATACTCTTAATGGTGGAAGCCAGTTCTGTAGAAATCAAATGGCCATCAAACTTGATATGTTGAAGGCTTTTGATAGACTTGAATGGGGTTATATTGAAAGAATCTTAACTAAGATTGCTTATCCTGCTAGCTTTATAAATCTCATTATGAATTGTGTTACTTCTTGCAGCTTTCAAGTTCTTGTGAATGGCTATCTCTCTGATGTGATCCTACCATCTAGGGGTATTAGGCAGGGAGATCCCATGTCTCCTTTCTTGTTCATCTCTCTGCTCTGAGGGCTTATCTGCACTTATCTCTCATGCTATCCTCAAATGGGAGTCTCACTCCCTTCAGATTTGGTAAGACTGGTCCATGCTTATCTCATTTGCTATTTGCAGATGATAGCATTCTCTTTGCTCAAGCCACTATTAGTAATGCTAAGGAAATCATGAGGATTTTAAATTGCTATGAAGATCTGTCAGGACAGAAGGTTAACTTAAGCAAATCCAGTGTCTACTTTGGAAAAAACCTATGCCAAACCTTACAAGATCAGCTACTCAACACTCTCTCTGTTTCTGTTGGTGCCTCACATGGGAGGTATCTTGGCCTCCCCTTCATGTTTGGGCGATCCAGGTATGAGATCTTTAAATTCATCAAAGACAGGGTTTGGAAAAAACTAAATGGATGAAAGACCATGTATCTGTCTACTGCAGGGAAGGAAGTGCTTATTAAGGCTATTATTCAGGCAATCCCTATTTATGTAATGTAGTGTTTTCTTCTTCCTAAAAGACTCCTAAATGATATTTTGCGTATGGTTAGGAATTTCTGGTGGAAAAACTGTCCTGACACCTCATCCATGGCCTGGATATCATGGGATAGAATCTGTAAACCTAAGAACCAATGTGGTTTGGGCTTTAAGGACATGCATCTTTCAACAAATCACTTCTCGCCAAATAGTCTTGGAGAATCATCAGCAAGCCACACTCTTTGGTGGCCTTTGTTCTTAAATTCAAATACTTCAAGAAGTCCGACCTAGCTAAGGCCAAAGCTGGATCAAGACCCTCATTTATTTGGAGAAGCTTTCTTACGGGTAGGGATCTTTTATACAATGGTGTTAGATGGTCTGTGGAGGATGGAACTGATATCAAAATTTGGGATCAAGTTTGGGTGTCCATAGAACCTAATTTTGGCCTTTCTTCAAGGGTTACTAATTCCGAATTTCCAAACGGTCAATCCGGCTTATAACCAATTTTGAATGGGACCATGCTAAATTATCTTACCTCTTCTATCCATATGAAATTGATGCTATCCTATCCATACCACTCAATAGACAACCTGCCTCGGATCATCTTATTTGGCATTATACCAAGAATGGGATTTATTCTGTTAAATCAGGATACAATCTAGCTCTTAAACTGACCATGAAGGAGACATTAATGAGAGAATCATCAAGAAATTTAATTAGCGAAATCTCTAGGAATTACCTTCGGAGCCTCAATATTCCCCCAAATCGTCGTGCTTTGTTTGGAGGCTTGCTTCTTCATCCCTACCGGTTGGAGTCCTTAATTAAACGAAGGGGTATTTCTCATGGCTTTTGTAGTATTGGATCTATGGAAACTTGGACCCATTGTTTTTTTGATTGCTCATGGGTCAAAAATCTCTGGACTCGTTTTCCAAACGCTTTGGCCATCTTATCTCCCTTGAACACCATTGCTTTCTTGATCTTTTGCATCTACTGCGAGATAGCAACGATGTTGATGTCGAGTTTTTTTATCTATATTCTATGGAGTATTTGGCAAGCCCGAAATAAAAAAATCTTCAAAGGCGAGGAACCCTCTGTTTCTAGGATCTATTCTCAAATTGACTCCTCCATGAATGCTTTCCGAAATTTATCAAGTGCTAATGATGTCTTGAATCCCCATCTCCTCACCCAACCGTTGGATTCGGCCACCCGATAATATGGTCAAAGTTAATGTGGACGCGAGGCTTAAAAACGGCGAAGGTACCGCCGGGATAATCGTCGTGACCACTCTTGTAGTATTATTGCGGCTCTCTCTCTATCAATCTAGGATCGGTTGCATCTATTGAGTATGCGAGTGCCACCGGCAATTCGTGATGGAGTGATGGAGGCGGCCCACATTTGGAGTGGCGACACAATCGTTGAATCTGATTCTCTGTGCAACATTTCGAGACTGAACGGAGAAGATGAAGACATATCCCCTTTTGGAACCCTTGTTCGTCAAATCCGATCTGCAAAGAGATTCTTCTCTTCTTGCTTTTTTAGATTTGTTCGAAGAAATTGTAATAGGGCTGCAGATTGCTTAGCCAATTTAGGGTTTATTTTACACCCTTCTTCTTCTGGGCGATGTCATTGGGAATCTACTCCCCCAACATTTGTAATTTCTGCCTCTTTGGCTGCCTCTCATTATTTAATGATATTATCTTTTTCTTAAAAAAAAATAAAAATAAAATGACGCCCTCTTCACGCCGGTTGCAAACCTCTACTCGAATCTGAAAACCGATAAACGGTTGGTGAGATACCTTGAAGATTCTGTTTGGCTTTTTTTCCTCATGATCGAACTCTGTGCATCCGTTTATATTTTTTTTGAAACTGATATCTCCTAGTTAGAAGAGATTTTATTTCCTCAAAATCTTTCATTTAATTGAGTAGTTTTATTTTCCTTAAAATTTCCATTAACTCCAAATAAATATATAAAACTGCTCATTAATTATAAATTAATACTTTTCTTTTTAAAACTTAAATCCTAAATTAATAAATATATTATATTGAATTTTACAAAAACAAAAAAATATTCTGAATTTTACAAATAGATACATATGTCATTTTCTAAAGTTAGGAATTTTACATAATATATATATATTTGAACCAAGTAAATAAGCAAGCAAGTAATTCTATCCATTATATATCATCCTTTTTCATCTCACACTAAATCAATCATAGCTTTCTCCATTCACCTTTAAAAATAAAATGATAGAATAAAATTAATTTTTTGAGGGAAACAATTTTTTTTTTTTATATTACAATTGAAAGGAAGGAATTATAATTATTTACAACCACAATTATGAACTAACAACCATATATCGTGGGAACAACTTTTCTAAAGAAGAAAAATATACTTGAAAAAATTTTCGATTTTTTTCGAACCTCGGACCTTAGGCCGTGTCAATCAGCAGTAACCACTTGATTGAAGACCGCAATAATTTAGCACCGGCCTAAAATTTTGAAGACCGCAATAATTTAGCCTCCTTCGTCCCCCTTCCCTCCCTCTTCATCCCTCCGATTTGTCATCGGAGCTTTGTCGTCATGAACACATGCTGCCTGATTTTTTCTGCTTTAGTTATCGTTCTTGTCTCCATTGCCGCAGTTCCTTTTCTCAGTAACACCAACAGTAGTAGCTTCTTATCAGGTAGTTTCTAATCTCCTCTTTTCCTTTATTCTGTTTTTCATGACGAATTTGATTATGGAAGCCCACAATTTTTGATTCCGCTGTATGTTTTGCATGATAGGTTTCTTCAATGTTTTCCACAAAAAATTAGCAGTTGAAGGAGCAGATTTGATAGTTGCCAATGGAACAATTTTTACCAGTGATGCTTCTTTTCCTTTCGCTGAATCCATGGCAATCCGGAAGGGTCGTATTATAAGAGTCGGCAGCTACTCTTCTCTTCAGGTTTTGCTTCCTATTTAGCTTATTGTCAGTATGCCTTTCAAATTTCTCTCATTCATGTAAGCGTGTACATATATATTTGTTAATATTTTTAGGTGGGTTAACTATTTTAATTATTTTTTCGGGTGAAAAAAACGTCACTCACACTTGTTCCTATTACCAGCGTCAGTGAAAAGTCATTTGACGTTCTAAGATTTAACACTTTTTTATATAGATTGTTAACACCAACGTCATACGTTGGTGTTCCACAAGGAACACCAGTTGACTTATAGCAAAAAATCGTGTAAGTAATTTTTTGTGGTACAGTAGTAAGTGGGTGCAAGTAGTAAATAGGGGGTCCAAATAGAACCCCCTTATTTTTATTATTCTTGTTATTTTATTTTGACTTATGTGATTGTTACTAGTATATATATTTGTTATAGCAACGGTAAATGTAGTTTGATGTGGCCTAATTCTTGAGGTTCAATGTCCTTGTGGACACGGTTCATACCGTCGCATGGTTGTAAATCTGTCATTCAGTGGGGTCGACTGTTAGAGTGACATCTCCTTCGAGACCACAGGGTACTCACTCTTGATCAGCCTGACTTGTTGCTCCGAGGCGAGGGGCAACCGGGCAAGTCTCTAGATCGGCACACTTGGTCAATGCCCTCATTGACTGAGTCTGAAGCCACTTGTTATACTCTTGTTATTATTATTAGACAAACTCCTTGATGAGGGTTACTGCCAAGGTATGCCCTTTTGCTCACTTTATGTGGACCACACTTACATTACTAGATTCATCGAGGGTAGAATCCGAGGTCTTAGTCCTGACCTTTTGTCGAGCCTTAAGTAGGCCTCAAGCCTCAACATTGACAGACTCAACCACATTACAACCCAAGCAACTCTATTAAGCATGAGACACACCCCAGATTATCACCATGAATAGAATTACGGGACATATTCCCCTCTTTTCTCTGACATTGGCTTATTTTATGCCACCATTACAGTATGATCATAACTGCTTTCTCACACTTCTGGGTCAAGGCCTATATATACCTTAAAGCATTATCTATTCTCGGTTGAAACCCTATCCAACTGTTAGCGTTGTTTTACACGTGTTCGAGGGCTCAAGAAGACATACAAATGCTTGAGACCTCGAATCAACCTCACTGCAACAAAATGTCATCAAGGATTCCCAGAGCATCATTAAATAGCGCTTAAAGGAGGGCCTAGGCCCGTTGGTCCTCGCATGCTCACTGGAGTTATCTAACATTATTTCGAGAGCAAAACCATAATGACGTAGACTTGACGCCTACAACATCCTCCTTCCACCCTAAACTTGCCAATCGTCTTCCTCAAGCTTACACCTTGAAGTACAAAGCTAGAATAAGTAAATTTTACTACACCCCTTTCATCCGAGACGAGTCTAAAAATAGAGAGAAGGTTACTAGCTGAATTCGGAACATGGACATTTTTAAAGGCAAGGGAAGGTGAAAATGGGATGGATCCTATGCCAACAATAGTAGAGCTGGATCCATTTGCCAATTTCACACTTGTGTTCCCTGCACATGGTTTATAATGATAGAAAAATGTTGAATTTCTAGTCATATGATTTGTTGCCCCTGAGTCGGCAATCCAACATATTCTATCACTGGTTTCAAGCAATGAAATGAGACAATATTTACCCGGGTCAACATAGGAACAAGTAGATATTTTATTAGAAACACTTTCAGATTCAGAAGTTTTATCAGTTGATTGATCTAACTGTTCATTTGTGAGAGAATGCAACCCTGCACGAGATGATAACCCCTGGTCCAAATTGACTTGGTTTGCTTGTCCATTCTCACTCTTGGTCTGCCGTGGATTTCCCAACAAGTGTCTTTAGCATGGCTTAACTTCTTACAATGTTCGCATCCCACCTTTGGGTTGCCGTTCATTTTAAAGGTCTCACCTTTTGTAGTTGCCAATGCCGATACTTCAGGCTCATGGCGATTCTCCTTCTTCATAATCTTCTTCCTTGCTTCTCAACTACAGACTTTTGAAAAAACCTCTCAGGGTGGTAAGGGTTTTCTGCCGAGGAATTCTCCCCCTTACCTCCTCCAGGTCTTGTGTGAGCCCTGCTAAGAACGAATAGACTCTTGTTCCTTTCCCCCTTTTTTTCGGTCTTTTTTTTTTTCTTTTTCCTGAACTTCACGCTATCACTTGGACAATCCATAAATCTTCATGGCACATATCCAATTTCTGCAATAGGGTTACTGTTTCATTATAGTAAGTAGTAAGAGCAACACCAATGGATCACTTGATCAACATTTTAAATAGCCTTTTAGTGTATTCGATACACACTTAAGGCTACAATGAGCACACTCAAATACACTACAGCTAAATCACCCTTCAAACATTACGTGTCATGTAACATGAATGGTGGACTTGGATAAGCTCTTTTTACTGTCTGTCCAATTCTCCCTCTCACTGTGAACGGAAAGAATATCAATGATATATTTTAATATTGTTTTTCAAGGCATTATTGATACTTAAAATATATATTTCAATTGAGAAATTGCAAAAGAAAATTGTTTAATAATGAAAATATTAAAAAATAGTAATTAAGCTTTCATTAACAGCATCTGACATTTTTTTTAAATTGCATGACAAATTGATATTACAATTTTCAAATATAAAATAAAATATTTAATTCCGATTATCGTAAAAAATAAAAAGAGAACAAAGAAAATAATTTATAGGTTATGTTAAATAGTTGAGATAAAAGGTTTTTGGGTTGCTGTATTAAGTGCTTGTTTGAGTGAATGATTGTTTAATGTATTGAAAAAGTGTGAACATAACGAAAAACGATGTGTTTAGAGTAATGTGTTGAGTGAAACCATTGGGGTTGCTCCAAAATCCCTGGATTCCTGCTTGAGATTCCACAATTTTGTCTTAAACTCATAGACCTGGGATGTATTCTCAACGTCTGAGTCTCTTTCTCAGCCTCCCATATAACTCGTGTTTTTGGAAGAAACGTATGAGGCCTGGCCATGGCTGGTTCCATCAAATATGAGCCATGCTATTACCAGGGAATTTTTAGATTTCCAAAGTTCATACGTTGGATTATCAATGGCCGTCACCTAGCTTCGCCGACAAGGTAGCTCAACTTCCCCTTTCCGTCAATTGCAAGCTTTACGGTTTGGGCTCTTTCCGTCAATTGCAATCAAGATTGTAGAAATTTAGAAAGGAAAAGAGTGGTGTTTTATTGATATTTCGATGATTACAAATGGGAGCTCTAGATCCCTTTAAATAGGAATATACACACATTCTAGAAAACAACCAAATCCTTGAAAATCAGGAATCAATCAAATCCCTGAAAATCATGAGCCGACCCTAATTAGGCAAACACTCAAGCATTTTACTAAAACCTAAATCTAGGCAGAATTACCCTTCTACCCTTATTATAAAAAAACATAAAATACATATCATAAACAGGAAAATATAAATTTAGATCTTCAACCGCAATTCTCAACACCCCCCTCAAGTTGAGCATGGATATTTAACGTGCCAACTTGCTCACAAACTTATCAAATCCCATCTTCACCAAGTGTTTTGTCAACCCATCAGCGTCTGCTGGACAAAGGGCATAAGAGGAATGCACACCACACTATTTTCTATCTTTTCTTTAATGAATTGTCTATCCACCTCTATGTGTTTGGTCCTATCATGTTGGACATGATCATTTGCAATGTCAATAACAACTTTGTTGTCACAGTACAACCTTATAAGCAGGGATACTAACATCTGAATATCTTCTAATACTCTCTCGATCCACAATTCTTCACATATACCCTGAGCCATGGCCTTATACTCAGCCTCAGCCGTGCTTCTTGCTTCTCCAGGTCACCAAATTACTTCACACAAAGTTGCAATATCCAATGGTTGACCTCCTTTCTGCTGACCCTGCCCAATCTGCATATGCAAAAACCTCAACTCCTCCGGGCGCATGCTTCTTGAACCATAAGCCTTCGCCTTTGATACACCTCAAAATCTTGTATACTGCCTCCAAATAGGATTCATGGTATGCATAAATTGGCTAACAACCCCCACTGCAAAGGAAATATCTGGCCTAGTTTGAGCCAAGTAAATAAGTCTCCCAACCAGCCCCAGGCATCTACCCATGTCTACTGGAGCTTCATCCTTTTTCTCCGACAATTTCAGATTTGCTTCCATTGGTGTATTGGCTGGTTTGCGGTCAGTCATCTCAGTCTCTTCCAATAGGTCTAGAACATATTTTCTCTAAGAAACCACTATCCCATTTCCAGATCTAGCAAACGCTATGCCCGAAAAATATGTCAAGGCCCCGAACTTCTTGATTTCAAACTCAGTTGCGAGACTCTTCTTTATCTGAGACATATCTTCACTGTCATTCCCAGTAAGGATGATGTCATCCACATTTACCATCAGTATGGTCAGCTTTCCAGATGTAGATCTTTTAATGAATAGGGTATGATCATACTGTCCCTGCATGAATCCCTCCTTTTTCAGAAATCTTGTGAATCTTTCAAACCATGCCCTAGGACTCAGCTCGAGTCCATATAAATACTTTTTTAGTTTATAGATCCTCCCACCAGATTTATTAGAAAAACCTGGAGGGAACTCCATGTAAACCTCCTCCTTTAAATTCCAATGGAGGAAAGCATTTTTAACATCAAGCTGTTCAAGTGGCCTATCCAAATTTACTGCCACAGACACCAAAATGCTTATTGTGTTTAGCTTTGCTACTGGTGAGAAGGTTTCTGAGTAGTCCAATCCAAAAGTTTGTGTATAACTCTTTGCCACCAATCTAGCTTTATAACTCTTTGCCACCAATCTAGCTTTATATCTCTCTATTTCACAGTGAAGACCATCTACACCCCACTGGAGTCTTATCCTCATGCTTATCTACTACTTCCCAAGTGTGGTTCTTTTCCAGAGCATTAATCTCTTCATAAGCTGTTGCCTTCCACCCTGGTATCATTAGAGCTTCTTGAATATTCTTAGGTATCTGTGTACTTGATAGGTTTGATATGAAGGCTTGGTATTTTGGTGAAATTTTGTTATAGGAGATGTACATGCTTAAAGGGTATAGAGGATGTTTTGTGCATTCTCTAGGGGGTTTTGTGATAGCAATAGGGACATCAAGGAGTGGATCAGCAGGATTGGACTATTTAGGAGAATTAGGTGCAGAGTTAGAGGATTCTGAGATCTGAGGAATCAGATTGTTCATCTGTTTCAAAGTTCATTTCCTGATCATCACTTGTTGAAGGATCCTGGATAGTGCTCGGTTCTGTGTGATTTCTCTTATCTTTGATGACAATAGTCTTCTTCCTGGCATAAGTTTTCCCTGGAAAGTTATGAATTCTAGTTTTGGGACTGACCCTGATTCATTTTCCCTTACAGTAGGTGAATTTGAGTACGTAGTGTCCTCACTTGCCTTATCATGCTGAGAGTTAATACCATTGAGTGTCTCTCTAGACTATGTTCATACGTCGGATTATCAATGGCCGGCGCCTAGCTTCGCCGACGAGTTAGCTCAACTTCCCCTTTCCGTCAATTGCAAGCTTTACGGTTTGGGCTCTTTCCGTCAATTGCAATCAAGATTGTAGAAATTTAGAAAGGAAAAGAGTGGTGTTTTGTTGATATTTCGATGATTCCAAATGGGAGCTCTAGATCCTTTAAATAGGAATATACACACATTCTAGAAAACAACCAAATCCTTGAAAATCAGGAATCAATCAAATCCCTGAAAATCATTAACCGACCCTAATTAGGCAAACACTCGAGCATTTTACTAAAACCTAAATATAGGCAGAATTACTCTTCTACCCTTATTATAAAAAACATAAAATACATATCATAAACAGGAATATATAAATTTAAATCTTCAACCGCGATTCTCATCAAAGATAATTCTTTATTGTCAATTTTCACCAGGCATAATTGCGGTGATGTTGTTTTGTCAATTTTCTTCATCGTTGGGGCGAGCTCCTCCGGACGACGAAGCCCCCTCCAATTGTGGTGGTGGTAGAACTTTGTTTTATATGCATGGCGGCTTTGGGAAAGGATTAGGGTTGGGCTTTTTTTCTTGGAACCTGGCTCTGATATCATGTACACATAATTGGGATAAAACTTCTGTGTTTTATTCTCAGCACATGCTGAATATTTATAATACATAGAAACCCCTTCTACAAGAAGCTGCCTTATCCTCCAATCTAACTAGGAATCTTCACAACTAAGTATAACATGTCGCCTCTTCTGTAGCCACCATAAAATAAAATTATTAAACTAAATACATATTCCAACAGGAACCTCTACTTTTAGTCTCATCCTTTTTTGTGCACCAAGTTTCTTCCATGATTTTAAACCCGATCCCTGGTGCATAATCTTGTGTATCCCTAAAAGGCTGAAAGTAGGTGAATCTTTTCATTTGACAGTCTGGCACTTTTCATGCCCTACTAGTTAATTTTTTTGCTGGATGTATAGTTGACTCTTTCCAAATACATCTAAAACGTGAAGACCTTTTAATGGAGGGTGAGATATGTGATATTGCTGATTGAAGTTTGAAGTTTCCCATCTTATGTGTAATCCATACCAATGCGCAGGAGCTGTCGAGATCTGGGACTAAAGTGTTGGACTTGGAGGGTAAAATTGTCGTTCCTGGATTTATTGATTCCCATGTGCACTTAATCCCCGGTGGATTGCAGGTACTGTAGCAATTCCACCATGATTTCTTGTTTACCTTTGTAAACTTGGTTTGTCTAACCATTTGAAGTCATAACAAAAGAAACAAAACTTGTTTAGAGTGTTTTGCCAGTTAACGTGCCTGTTTGACATTATCATCCTCATTAATTTATTAGAATATTTTAATTTCCTTGAAGAATTTATAGTGTGGTGGTACACATATGTTTACCTCTCTTCTGCATGACTGAGGTGGAAGCTTTAGCTATGTGCATACAATCACTCTTATCTTTCTAAATTACAATTGTGTCATATGATCTAAATCTGAACTACATTGTAGCTTTTGATAGTACACATTGCACTGTTCACAATGTTCGGAAAAATACGTATTCTTCATTCTCCCCTTTTCTTCGAGGGCAATTATGTCTCATGAATTGCTTTGGTGTTTATATTAGGCTAAGTATGTGGTTTATGTCTCGAGCTTTTATGGTTATGTTATTACACATGGGTTAGTGTTCGTGATTTGAATATGAATACTTGAAGTGAAGTCGGTATGTCTGCAATTTACTTGTTAAAAGACGCCGTGTTCAAATGGTTATACGCATAGGTTAATCGGTTTTTTTTTTTTTTTTTGTAATATTTTTTCCAAAAACTACCGATCGAGAAGAAAAAGCGGAGGAATCTGCTGTCTTAACGTACTGCTTGTTGCTGCTGCTAAATCGGTATTCTACTCCTTTTGAATTTGAATATGGTAGATACCAATTCATTTCTATGAATACTATCTACGTATCTGTTAGTAATTTATTAATAATTTATGTAAATTTTCATATATATCTTTAGTTCACCATGACGCTCTTTTCTTTTCTTGGAAACCGTGTTGACAATGGGAAATTCAAAATCGGCGAACTGTAATGGTTGGTGCGGTGTTTGGTTGAAGAAAGCTAATAATGGGGCAGTAAATGCTGGGTAATGGTGTTCAGGGCGTCTGGGGATATAATGGCCGGCATCCGTACCATTTCCTAGAACGAAGCAGACACACAACAAGCAATAGAATTGCGCGATTAGGCATATGGCCTACTTAGGCAGAAAAAAAATGTCGCGGTGACGACCGATGTGCAGGTACGGTCCCCTTGGATTCGCGAAACGCAAGTGCGGCTGGAACGGGCGTGTTGTGCTTGTTGGCGATGAAGCTCAGAGGAACGTGTTGAGAGCGGAAGCCTACGCTCTAGGCCAATGTTGGTTGGATCATGTGCCAGTTGCTCCCAACGAGCGTAGGCCAATGTTGGTTGGATCATGTGCCAGTTGCTCCCAAAACCCAAGCCCAGCACGGGCAGGTGCACCAACAATGCGTTGGTTGGATCATGTGCTAGCCCTCCCAAAACTAGCGCACGTAGGCACGTAAGTTCCGCCCTGGAGCTTCAGGAGCAAGATGGCCCAACAAGCACAAGCAAAAATTTCGATCGAGCGCTTTTTCATGCCTTCGCAAATTATGTATCCATAGAAATGAATTGGTATCAACCATATTCAAATTCAAAAGGAGTAGAATACCGATTTAGCAGCAACAAGCATTACGTTTAAACAACAGATTCCTTCGCTTTTTCTTCTCGATCGGTAGTTTCTGGAAAAAATATTAAAAAAAAAAAAAAAAATTAACGTATGCGTATAATCATTTGAACTCGGCCTCAGGTATTCATATTCAAATCAGGTCTCAAATAATATAGAAGAAGATTTTCTCTCTTCGTCTTATTCTCTTATCTTCACATATCCAAACCAAGATTTTAGATAGTCACTTCAGATATTATGATCCATTTATACTAATGTCAATCCAGAAATTGGAAACAGATGGCTAGGGTAGATTTCCGAGGGGTGAACGTGAAGGATAATTTTGTGGAGAAGGTCGAGAGAAGCTATACAAGGTTAGCGATTTTAGTCTTGCATCCATCCTAGTTTGTTCTCTCTTTTCCTGAGTATTATCTGTTTGTGTTAACGTTGATGCAATATCAACTGTCTAAATGACATCCCAGATGATCAGGAACTTGTACCAAATTGTAACATTCATACTTTTGAGTGTATCAGTTTGTTGTAAGAAAGCGTATTCCTATGGCACAAGATCATTTAAGTTCTCTATTTTGGTTCGTAAAAAGATACGAGGCAGGATTCTTGGCTTTTGGGCGGTGGATGGAACAATGAACTTTGGGGCGGAGAAATGCCGATGGCTTCATGGATTGATGACATTACTCCTCGTAATCCAGTAAGAACTAAGAAGTCTAATCCCAATTTAAATGTGATTCAGCCATGTGTCATCTTTGTAAGATACCTTCGTATTCAGGTTTGGCTGTCAAGGACAGATGGTCACATGGGTTTGGCTAATAGTTTGGCACTGAAAATTGCTGGGATTAACAATTACACCAAAGATCCAGATGGTGGGTCTATTGTGAAAAATAGTGACGGAGGTACATTTTAAATATTGTTCAACAACATTTGAATCTCAGTAGTATAAACCCCCCTCCACACACACACCCACACATCACCTCACCTCACCTCACCTCAGATGGCATGTACTAGCAATCTGCCTTAAATGGAATTCAAATCATGGCAGTATTAAATACTCCCTCCGTCCCAAATTATAGTTTTTTTAGAGTTTTCACGTTGTTTGAGAAAGTGAAAGAATGTCATAAATTTTAAGGGCAAAATTCTAGAATACCTTTGACTATCATTAATGCAGTAGTTGTAAAGTGATGAAAAGTTATTGAAATGATAATAAACTAGGGGTAAGAAGAAGAAAAATTGTAATAAACACTCCATTTGTTTTCTTATAAGACTTAAATTCCGGGACAAAACCAAAAAGCTAAAAAAACTAATATTTGCTTTTATGTTCAGAGTGCTCTCATGTATAAAAGGGTTGTACAAAAAGAATAGACATCTGAACGTGGTGGCATTTTCAGATTCTTGGTATGTTGGAGATAAGGATGATAGGCATTCGGTTTCTAGTTATTGTACCATTGTTGAGGGTAATCTATATTTTCACGAAAGGACACAAGTGTCGCTTTGGGATTTAATGGGAGATATTAATATCCTTTCCACATAATTAAAAGAATTTGTGTTGGGTGCTAGTAAGGGTAGTTTGGGAAATTGACTCACCCTAATATCCTAATGGTGCGTTTGGATTGCTGGAATGGAATTAAATGTTTCTTTTTTATCATTTCATTCCATTATTTTGGCGTATTTGGATGCAAGAGAATGGAATGAATTTCCATTCCATTGGAATAATTTTTTCCATTCATTCCATAAAAAATGGATGGAATGGGCGGAATGCTTCGATGGAATGAAATATAAACATAACCTAATGATTAAAAATCAACCACCACCACCCACCCGCCTACTAGGCTACTACCATGCCATCTGCCCACCCAACCACAATCCACCACTGCCACCCTCCACCGCACCACCACCGCCTACCCTGTCACGACCCTCGTCACAACTGTCACGATCCCCCATCATAACCCAACCCACGACCATCTGCCTCACCACCACCTCATGTTACCAGCCATTTCACCACTACCCTATACCACCACCCACCTCACCACTGTATTCTTCATCCTCACCCATATCCCATCTTACCACCAACCTGAGCCACTATCTTCCACCACAACCAACCCGATCACTACCAATCTTCACTCGGACACCACTACCCACCAATGTTCTAAAAATCGCTAGGCGAAGACGACGCGCTACGTGGGCGCCTGGGGCCCGGGCGCTGGCGGCGCTAGGCGGCGCCCGTGCGCTTTTAGGGTTTTTAGGGGTTTTGGGGGTTTTAGGGTTTTTACGGGGGGTTTTAGGGTTTTACGGAGGGTTTTTAGGGTTTTAAGGGGGGTTTTAGGGTTTTATGCCTCTTTCTTGTCTAACACTCGGGAAAACTTAGATGTTCGCCCGCATGAAAGTCATGAAACCCTAATTGCCTAGAAGGACCTAAGAGGGCCTGGAGCGCCTGAAGGGGCCTAGGAGCGCCCGAAGGGCCAAGGAGCGCCTAGAGGGGCCCGAAAGCGCCCGTAAAATCGCCCGGCCAGAAGTCGCCCAGAGCCAAGGCGAGACGCCCTGGGTGCGCCTAGGGCCTAGGCGAGCGCCTAGGCGGCCGCCCAGGGCGATTTTTAGAACATTGCTACCCACTTCACCATCACCCATCACAGCTCACCACACCACTTGTGTCACCACAACGACCGCCACCACTACCACATCCCACCTTACCATCACCCATCACCTCATACCACACCGCTCTTGTCACATCAACCACCACCACCACCACCACCACCACTAATATCACACACCACACCATTCTCGTCACCACCGCCACCACAGCCACCACTAACGCACACCACACATTATCCGCCACCACCGCCACTGCATGCCTCACCATTATGCACCCGCCACACTCATCATCATGCACGCCCATCACACGCCGTGTCACTTGGCACATCGTATAGAATCTCACTAATTTCATTCCA
This sequence comes from Gentiana straminea, assembly GCA_036785695.1. Taxonomy (NCBI): domain Eukaryota; kingdom Viridiplantae; phylum Streptophyta; class Magnoliopsida; order Gentianales; family Gentianaceae; genus Gentiana; species Gentiana straminea. The sequence goes on along the minus strand of JAVUPR010000278.1, from coordinate 90,794 downwards.
TAGCATACCAAACATAGGAATGGAATCACTTCATTATATTCCATTAGTTTCATTCTATTCCGTTACATTCCAACAATCCAAACGCACCATAAGACCCAAGCTTAGCCTCATTTTTACATTTCATTTTGCCTGCACTTGTGAAAAGAGGAGAGGAAATGTAGAGTAAAAATAGAGAAGGGAGAAGAAGATCCACCCTTTTCTAGCAATCTACCCGTCGGGTTTTCAGATCACTTACACCAAGACGATCACTACGAAGATTTCTTTGGCCAAGTAAGGATTTTCGAAACCATTTCCAGATCTAGAGCTTGTCTTAAGTTTCTTGAAGATTGGATGCTTTAAAAGTTGTAGTAATAATGGATTCACGTTTTTAGGTTGAAAAATCAAAGTGGGTGCTTAGATCTAGAAGTGTTCTTGAAGGATTCTTGGAGATTTTGCTTGGATTCAACTTTGCTTCAAGAAAATTGAGGTAAGGGGGTGTTCAACTGCAATCTTTTGTGTTATTCTTGTGTTTTAGAACTAGCATTTTGATATGAGCAAGAGTAGTAGTGTTTTGGTTATGTTCTAGCATGTTCTGGGGTGAAACTGGGAGTTGGAAGGGTGAAAATAGCCATTGAAATGAGCTTTGGAAAGTCCAGATTTCTTTGCTGTTCGGAGCCCAAGGCGCACGCCTTGCGGACCAGAGAGCAGGAAAATGTTGCAGCTGTTTAAGGCACATGCCTTGAGGAGCCGAGGCGAACACATTGGCCAACAGAGTACAAAACAGAACGTTCAGAAAGTAGAGGCGCACGCCTTGGCCCATGTTTTGTGCAAAAGTCGTGTTCCTCTTATTTTGAGCATGCTATAGTGTAACGTTTTATATGCTAAGTGTGTAAAGTTAAATACACGTGTTCTAGTGGTTTTGGTTCCGCACAGTGTTACACGGGAGTATTGGAACACATTTTATTTGGCCTTATGTGATATAATTGTTATATGGCGAAGTTAAGTGTTTGGTTTCTAGTGGATTTGGTTTGAAGGGAGAAACTCGGGATCATTGGAAACTTTATTCCCTAGCCTCGTGAGTGTTGGATTAGAATCCAATATTTATGTGCAATGTGTTAAGTAGTGTAACTTAGAGTTGTCAAGAAGTCCCGATGAAGCCTAAACGTGCAATGAACCTTTATAGCTAGTTTAATCACTCAAATACATACTTTATGAGTCTAAAAGCTAAAACATGTTGGTCCTTGGTGTGGCACGTTTTTGTATCGCTTCATGGAACTATTACACCTCCACATGGTAAGATACCAAACGGACTCGTGTAATATTCCACATTGTTAGCTATTGTGCTCTAGAGGTGTTGAAGGAAATGTTGTGGTGCATACTCACCATGCAAAGTGTCGTTGGATCAATGTGTAAAAAATGTCTTAGTTGGTTGTGTCTACTAGTGAGACTAGTAAAGGGGAGAGAGTTACTTGAACATACGTGATATTATTTTTGTTGATAATCCTTGTGTTATAAGAGCAACTGCATTAGAATCTCTTATCAGATTCTTTATTTTACAGGCTCAATCACCACTTTTTCCTGGTTTACAGAATCTTAATTGAAAATGGATTGCATCAGAATCTCTATTATAATATATACAACATTATAATATTGTATTTTCTAAACTTTTTCTTATAACTTTTCTGAACTTCTAAAACTTTTTTTTTATCATCAAACTTATTCATTGATCAAAACAATTTTGAGAAGCATTGATCAGATTTAAAATTTAAAAAGAAACAATATTCTCAACATCTATATTTCAACAAATATAATCCCAAGGACATATTTAAAAATTTGCAAAATAATAAATAATAAGAGCTGACTACAATAATTTTAAAAAACCATTTCAAAAGTAATGTAAAATGAGAGATATGAGAACAGATAATCAACTAATTCATCAAACAATTATTATTTTTCTAAGAGCACTTCTGGTGCAAGATCACATCAAGTTAAAGCATGAGCACAATTTAAAATAATTTACTTTCCAAATAGCTTCAGTGGTGCAAGCAAGGCATGTAAATTCTTGAACAATGTTTTATTTTTGAGGAACTGACAGCAATAGTTGGAGAGAAAACAACTATTCACCCAATTGAAAACATTGATAAAAAGCATAGCAAAATACATGCTGTGGTTAATTTTCTTTCAATCGGTCATATTAGAACCCACATGAAAACAACAATTAAGAAAAAGGAATAACACTCATCAAATAAATAATTACTTGAAAGAGCCAAGTGAAGAAGCAAAACAATTGAAAAAGGAAAACAAGATGAGAGAGACGAGAAGGAAATACATCAAGAGAGCAAAAGTTGGATATCCAGATTGTGTGAAAATGCGGTACATGTCCAAACAAATCAGATTCTAGTCATACAAATTTATTTTACAGATTCCACTGCAATGTCATTTTAAGTGAATCTTAGAGATGATAATCCGTAAAATATCTGTAAAATACAGATTTAACACAATTTACAGATTCTAATACGAATGCTCTAACATGTGTAGATTCGGTGATTCTATCCTTTACTAAGTATGTTTGTACTTGCCCTTTATTATATAATTTCCCACCTCGAGAAGATGATGCAGGTGAAGATGTGTACACGTACTATGAGGAGTGACCTCGTGGCATCTTGATGAGATTTAATGATTTTATCTTTTGTAATGGAATAGACTTTTGAGATTTGATGAGTTTTGTAATAGCTTAGACTATAAATCTCTTAGCTTATCTTTTGGTGGATTATCGTTGAACTCTTTTAATTTAATGTTGTGGACTCACATTGGATTTCTTATTCTATCCTTAAAATGATTATGTAAACCCTGAGTCGTTTAATATTCCGCAAATTAAACTTTGATGTTAGCTTAAGAGCCTTACGTATATGACTTAATTAAATTTAAGTTATATGCCTGCCGGGCGTTCATATCCGAATAATGAGTCGGTATTTGAGAACGGGATGTCACATTTGGTATCAAAGATTAGTTTCTTTCCTTAGACTTGAAACTATAAAAGGTAAGTTTATCTTTTCTTGAATCGTTAGCTAACCTCCTTTCTTTGCAGCAAAATGGTGGCTACTAGAGCTAATCCTCGTTCGAATGGAGTTGGTTGTTCTAGAGATCCCAGAGAAACGAGAGTTGATGATGACGCGGGTCAGTAGGTTACATTGGTTCAGACGGTTGTAGTGAGTGCTTCTCAGACTCTTCCACCCTTGGTATAAGGTTTCCTGCTCACTACCGGTCAGTTGCCAGCTTCAGGCATTTCTCTAGCAGGTTTCCGGTTTGAGATCCCTATCTTCTTAATCTATACCACAACCATCAGCATCATACCCTCTACCGCCTTTTGTCTATCCACCAACCATTGTCTATCCACCACCTCCAGCAGTTTATCCACATCCACCAGTCGTTTACCCTCCACCCCCAGTTGTATATCCTCCATGTACATGTATCTACCTATCCACCGCAACCTGCAGTCTGTCCACCACAGCAGCCGCTTTATCCTACATAGTCTCCAGTTTATCCCCCTTACCCTCGAGCTCAACCTTCACCTCGTTCTGAGCATTAACCAATAACCATCACTAGGCTGCCTATCGTCAGTATGTGCCACCACCTAGACCATATCAGGCACCACACAAGTATGTGAGACCGGATCCTCACCATTAGGGTTTTTATCAATATCAACATGAGCCACATATGGCTTATCCTTACCGAGCCCTAGAGGAGCAGTATCCTTATCATGCTTATCCACCAGGATATCCTCAAGCTTATCCACCAGTGTATAAGGCACCTCATGTTGCAACTTACCATCATACACCGCCAGTTCACTAGCAGAATGGAAATGACCCACATGTGAATGTCAAGCTGTTTAATATCTTGAACAAGAGCAGTACTTACGCTTTCAAAGGAATAAAAGACCCCACAGAGTCAGAGAGATGGATATGGGATGTTGAGAGATTGTTTAAGAATATGGAATTTCCGAAAGATAAGTGGTAATGTTAGCAAAATCTCTTTTGACGGGTGTTGCCCATAAATGGATCGAGATGATTGAGAAGTGTAAGGGTGATGTTAAAGATTGGGATCAATTTCATGAGCTCTATCTACAGGAGTACTTCCTTCCAGCCAAACAGTCAGAGAAGGCGAGTCAGTTTCTAAAGCTTGAGTAAGGTGACATGTCAGTCATGGTGTATCATCAATGTTTCGATGAGTAAAGGTCGGTATATGCTATAGTTAATGTTAAATGAAAGCGGAAAAGTAGCATTGTTTTACAATGGATTTGATGTTAAGATTCAAGATGGCATTGGCGGCAAAAAGCCCAAGACTATGGATGAGTTAATGGGAGTTGCTTTTGAAGTTGAGATTGTGAGAGGGCGAACCTCAATGCTGGCAGTCGGCAGTAAGAGGACCTTCAAGGCAGGTCCGAATTTCAGAGGTGCACCCCAACAACAGTTTGCTAAGAGAGCAGTAGCTCCACCTGCTAAACTAGTAGTATCTTTTGCTCATAGTGTCCTAAGTGCAGCATACCCCATACAAGAGAGTATTAGAACTCCCAATGAAAACGACATCAACGACTACACCCTTAAATTGACTTATCATCAAAGCCCTCGGAATGCCCCGGTCATAACAGACTATAGAATGGTCGAGTATATTTTCACCGACCGGATTCCGGCTGGGGTACGTAATTATTATTTATTAGTATTTTCAATTAGTTTTAACCCTTTATTTTAAATTAACTTCATCGGTTCAAATCAATCAACGTATTTCATTTTTTTATGCATAATATGCATGTTACTAGACATCGGAATGAGTTCTTTGTAGACTTACAAACAAACCTCCATCTCCAATTGCTCAAAATATTTCACATGCTATTGTCCGAGATGAGGGGCACATGTTGTATTTGTTTAAGATGAGGGACACATATTGTTGATGAAGTTGTCGAGATTAATCCGATGCTAAATCCAAATCCCGTGGTTTTTGACGAGGACATCGGCTTGGACGACTCAACATCGAATTCAACCTTTTTCATGATATTTTGATCTATTCGCTCAAAATGTCCTTGATCATATTATTGATTCTTTCGCTTGAAATGTCGCCGATGATATTGTTGGTCCTTTCGCTCAAAATGTCATCATTTTGACGATGACATCAACGTCGACGACTCTGAAATCGACTTCGACCTCCTTCATGATATTTTTTACCTTTCTGGATCATTTCGCTCAAAATGTCATTGATGATATTGTTTAACTGGCTCAAGACGCTGTTCTGATCCAAACGGTTCCGCCTACATGTCTTATAAAATCAAATAACACATTCGTTGTGATTTCTTGTCCAACATGTGTCGGAACCGCTTGAACCGGATCGGCGTCTTGAGCCAGATCAACAATATCATCAGCGAAATTTTGAGCGAAAGGATCAACAATACCATCAAGGACATTTTAAGTGAAAATATCAAAAATATCATGAAGCAGGTCGAAGTCGATGTCGGTGTAGTCAATTGCGGCGTTGCTTTCCTAGTCAAATTGAAGACATTTTGAGTGAAAGAATCAACAATATCATCGGCGACATTTTGAGCGAAAGGATCAACAATATTAATAAGGATATTTTGAGCGAAACGATAAAAAATATCATTAAGGAGGTCGAAGTCGATGTCGGGGTCGTCGAAGTCGATGTGGATGTCCTCGTCAAAAGCCACGGGATTCGGATTCGGTATCGGATTAATATTGACCTCTTTATCATTAATATGCACCCTCATCTTGAGTAAGTATATCATGTGCCCCTCATCTTGAACAATAGCATCTGGAATATTTTGAGAAATCGGGATGGAGGCATGTTTGAAAGTCTACACGGAACCCATTTCGGTGCCTGGTAACATGCATATTATACATTAAAAAAATGAAATTCGTTGATTGATTTGAACCGATGTAGTTAATTTAAAAATAAAGGGTTAGAACTAATTGAAAATACTAATAAATAAGAATTACGTACCCCAACCGGAATCCGGTTGGTGAATGTATACTCGATCATTCTATAGTCTGTCTTGATCCGGGCATTCTAGGGACTTTGTAGACTTACAAACATACCGAAATGTTAAAGATTAGATCAATTTCAGGTACTCTATCTACAAGAGTACTTCTCTCCAGCCAAATAGTCAGAGAAGGCAGTCAGTTTCTGAAGCGTGAGCAAGGTGACATGTCAGTTATGGAGTATCATCAGTGCTTTGATGAGTTAGATCAGTATATGGTAGAGTTGATGTTAAATGACGGCGGAAAAGTGACATCGTTTTACAATGGATTGGATTTTAAGATTCAAGATGCGTGGGCGGTAGAAAGCCCAAGACTATGGATGAGTTAATGAGAGCTGCTTTTGAAGTTGAGATTCTGGGAGGGCGAACCTGAGTACCAGCGTTGGCATTAAGAGGACCTTCAGGCAAGTCTGAATGTTAGAGGTGCACCGCACGACGACGGTTGCTAAGAGTGCGACTCCGCCCGCAGCGCGGACCCCGAGAGTTTTTAGAACTCCCAACAGAAACGACATCAGCGGCTACACCTTTAAATTGACTTATCATCAAGGCCCTTGGAATGCCCGGGTCAAAACAGACTATAGAATGATGTAGTCACCAATCGGATTCTGGTTGGATACGTAATTATTATTTATTAGTATTTTCTTTTAATTTTAACCCTTTATTTTTAAATTAACTTCTCGGCTCAAATCAATCAACCCATTTCTTTATTTTATGTATAATATGCATGTAACCAGACACCAGAATGGGTTCTTTGTGACCTACAAATATAACTCCTCTCCCAATTGCTCAAAATATTTCACATGTTGTTGAGATGAGGGCGCATGTGCTGTACTTGTTCAAGATGAGCGGCACATATTGTTGATGAAGGTGTTGAGATTAATATGAATCCAAATCCCGTGTTTTTTGACGAGGACATCAACTTTGACGACCCGACTTCGACTTCAAACTCCTTCATGATATTTTTGATCCTTTCGCTCAAAATGTCCTTGCTGCTCATTTCGCTTAAAATGTCGCCGATATATTGTTGATCCTTTCGCTCAATTTGTCCTTCATTTTGACGAGGACATCAGACATCGATTTCGACCTCCTTCATGATATTATTTATCCTTTCGGTAAAATGTCTTTGATGATAATGTCGTTGATGATATTGTTGAACCAGCTCAAGACGCCGTTCCGGTCCAAACAATTCCACCTACATGTCTTATAAAATCAAATAACACATTTGCTGGGAGTTGGGATTTCTTGTCCAACAGGGGGCGGAACCTCTTGTACCATATTTGCTAGGATTTCTTGTCCAACAAGAGCGGAACCGCTTGGACCGGAACGGCGTCTTGAGCCGGATCAACAATATCATCCACAACATTTTGAGTGAAAAGATCAATATCATCGAACATATTTTGACCGTAAGGATCAAAAATATCATGAAGGGGTCGATGTCGGGGGATCGTCGAAGTCGACGATGATGCCCTACTAAAATTGTGCAAAATGATCATGAATATCATCAAGGATATTTTGAGTGTGAAGGAAAATGAAGTGGTCGTCGATGTTGATGTCCTCGTCAAAAGCCACGGGATTCGGATTCGACATCGGATTAATATCGACCCTCTTCATCAACAATGTTTGCCCTCATCTTGAACAAGTACAACATGTGCCCGTCATCTTCAACAATAGCATATGGAATATTTTGAGAAATTGGGGGTGGAGGTATGTTTGTAAATATAGAAAGAACCCATTCTGGTACCGGGTAACATGTATATTATACATAAAAAAAAGAAATTCGTTGATTAATTTGAACCGATGAAGTTAATTTAAACCAAAGTGTTAAAACTAACTGAAAATACCAATAAATTAGGAATTACGTACCCAACATGAATCCGGTTGGTGACTGTATACTCGATCATTCTACAGTCCGGGCATTCCTAGAGCCTTTGTAGACTTACAAACATACCGAGATGTTAACGATTGTGATCACTTTTAGGAGCTCTATCTACAGGAGTACTTACCTTCAGCCAAACAGTCAGAGAAGGCGAGTTTGTTTCTGAAGCTTGAGCAAGATGACATGTCAGTCATGGAGTATCATCAGTGTTTCAATGAGTAAGGTTGGTATATGCTAGAGTTAATGTTAAATGAAAGGGAAAAGTGGCATTGTTTTACAATGGATTGGGTTTTAAGATTCAAGATGGCATGGGCGGCAGAAAGCCCAAGACTATGGATGAGTTAATGGGAGCTTCTTTTGAAATTGAGTGAAATTGAGATTCTGAGAGGGCAAACCTCAACTCCTGCAGTTGGCATTAAGAGGACCTTCATGGCAGGTCCAAATTTTAGAGGTGCACCGCAGCGGCAATTTGCTAAGAGAGCAGTAGCTCCATCTGCTACAGGCTGCAGCACCAACATTTGTTTTTCACCCAGTGTTCTAAGTTCAACAGACCCCATACACGAGAGTATTAGAACTCCTAACGGAAACGACATCAGCGGCTACACCCTTAACTGACTTATCATCAAGGCCATAGGAATGCCCGGGTCACAACAGACTATAGAATGATCGAGTCTATAGTCGTCACCAATCGGATTCCGCCTGGGTATGTAATTATTATTTATTAGTATTTTTAATTAGTTTTAACTTTTTATTTTTAATTAACTTCATCGGTTAAAATCAATCGATATATTTCATGTTTTTATGTATAATATGAATGTTACCAGGCACCGGGTTCTTCGTAGACCTACAAACGTACATCCACCCCTATTGCTCAAAATAGTTCACATGCTATTGTTTAAAATGAGGTTATATGTTGTACTTTTCAAGATGAGGGGCACATATTGTGGATGAAGATGCCGAGATTAATCCGATGCCGAATCTAAATCTCGTGGCTTTTAACGAGGACATTGACTTCGACTTCGACGACCCTTTATCGACTTCGACCTCCTTCATGATATTTTTGATTCTTTCGCTCAAAATGTCATTGATGACATTGTTCATCTTTTCGCTTAAAATGTCGCAACTAATATTGTTGATCATTTCGCTCAAAATGTGCTTCATTTTGATCAAGGACATCAACGTTGACTTCGACGACCCTGACATCGACTTTGACGACTCTGACATCAACTTCGAGCTCTTTCATGATATTTTTTCCTTTTCATAAAATGTCCTTGATGATATTGTTGATCCTTTCGCTCAAAATATCGTTGATGATATTGTTGAACCGGCTCAAGACGCCGTTCCTGTCCAAAAGGTTCCGCCTACATGTCTTATAAAATCAAATAACATATTTGCTGGGATTTCTTGTCCAACAGGAGGCGGAACCGCTTGGCCCACATTTGCTGGGATTTCTTGTCCAACCTTTTGGAACGGAACCGCTTGGACCGGAACGACCTCTTGAGCCGGATCAACAATATCATCGACATTTTGAGCGAAAGGATCAAGAATACCATAAGGACATTTTGACCGAAAGGATAAAAAATATGATGAAGGAGGTCGAAGTCGATTTAGGGGTCGTCGAAGTCGACATTGATGTCCTCGTTAAAATGAAGGACTTTTTGAGTGAAATGATCAACAATATCATCGACGACATTTTGAGCGAAAGGATCAACAATATCATCAAGGGCATTTTGAGTGAAATGATAAAAATATCATGAAGGAGGTCGATGTCGGGGTCGTCGAAGTCGATGTTGATGTCATCGTCAAAAGCCATGAGATTCGGATTCGACATCGGATTAATATCGACCCCTTCATCAACATATGTGCCCTCATCTTGAACAAGTACAACATGTGCATCTCATATTGAACAATAGCATCTGGAATATTTGAGAAATTGAGGGTGGAGGTATGTTTGTAAGTCTACAAAGAACCCATTCCGGTGCCTGGTAACATGCATATTATACATAAAAATGAAATTCGTTGATTGATTTGAACCGATGAATTTAATTTAAAAATAAAGGGTTAAAACTAATTGAAAATACTAATAAATAAAATTACGTACCCAGCCGGAATCCTATTGGTGACTGTATACTTGATCATTCTATAGTCTGTTGTGACCCGGGCATTCCTAAGACTATGGATGAGTTAATGGGAGCCGCTTTTGAAGTTTAGATTATGAGAAGGCGAACCTCAGGACCTGCAGTCGCCATTAAGAGGACCTTCAAGGCAGGTCCGAATTTCAGAGGTGCACCGCTATAGCAATTTGGTAAGAGAGCAGTAGCTTCACCTGCTGCACCAGCAGTATCTTTTGCACCCCAGTGTCCTTAGTGCAGCAGACCCCGTACAAGAGAGTAGATAATGTGCAGCTTGATGCTTTCAGTGTGGAAGTACATCGCACCTTGTGACTATCCCTAGAAGAGATACCCTAGTGGACATCCGCCTTCATCAGCTAGACGCTTAGAAAGTGAACTCGAATAGTACCAAGAAAAAGCACAAAGATAACAACAAGTATTCTCAAGTATCAAGAAACTAACAACTTCTTAGAAATCAAAAGCTTAATTAAAGAATACCGATCTCTTAGTGAAAATATCGGCCACCGATCTTGAGAGGGTATGAATTCAATACGATGTCTTGACCTTCAACCTTTTCTTTGATAAAGTGTCTCGTCAATGTCTATATGTTTGGATCTATCATGATGAATGGGATTCTCAGACATGTTGATAGCAGACACATTATCACAAGATAGAAGAATAGGATGCTCTTGCTTGATGTGTAGGTCAACCAGGATCTTTTTGAGCCACAGTCCTTCATAGATACCTGGGCCAAGGCCCTTAATTCCGCCTCTCGCACCGCTTCTAAAACCACCGGTTGTTTCTTGCTCTTCCAAGTTGTGAGATTTCCCCAGAAGAATGAGCAATAGCCTGTAGTAGACCGTCTATCAATTACAGACCCTGCCCAATCAGCATCAGTGAAGACTTGGATCTTTCTGTCTTTAGATTTCTTGAAAATAAGACCTTGACCACCGTCCCCTTTAGATACCTTAGCATCCTATGGACAATATCAAGGTGCTCTTGACAAGGATGATGCATAAATTGGTGACCGGACTCACCGCATAGCATATGTCCGGTCTAGTATGAGCCAAGTAAATCAATTTTCGCACCGATCTTTGGTATCCGCCTACATCCACGGGGGCGCATTTACTCTCCTTTTCCAACTTCACCCCAGGGTCAATAGGAGTGGAGGCGGGTTTGCAATCAAGCATCCCCGTTTCGGTAAGAAGGTCGAAATGTACTTCCTTTGGGATATGAAAATCCCCTCCTTAGATCTAGCCACTTCCATTCCCGGAAATATTTCATTTGTCCAAGGTTTTTAACCTCAAACTCTTTTGCAAGACAATGCTTTAGAGATTCAATCTCGGGGCATCATCTCCAAGATGATAATGTCATCCACATATACAATGAGGATGACTCTTTTACCAAGAGGGAGACACCTTGGTGAACATAGTATGATCGGCTTGACCTTGTATGAACCCAAGATTCTTGACAACTTTGGTAAATCGACCAAACCAAGCTCGGGGACCGTTTTCGGTCCATAGAGAGCTTTGTGCAATTTGCACACCTTATTTTCTCGCTCCCGGATAGTCAATTCCGGGAGGCAATCTTAAGTACACTTCCTCCTTTAGGTCACCATTTAGGAAAACATTTTTTACATCTAATTGGTGTAAGGGCCAATCAAGATTCACAGCAATAGATAGGAGCACCCTGATGGTGTTTAATTTTGCCACTGGTGCAAAAGTCTCCTGGTAATCTATGCCATGAGTCTGAGTGTAACCCCTAGCAACCAATCTAGCCTTATGCCTGTTAATGGTGCCATCAGAGTTGTATTTCAAAGTGAAAATCCACTTGCATCCTACTGTTTTCTTTCCCTTGGGGAGAGAAGTCAAGGTCCAAGTGTGATTATTATTTAGAGCTTGTAGCTCCTCATGAACAGCCTTTTTCCACTCAGGAAATCCCAGGGCTTCCTGAATAGATGTGGGAATGTGATGCTTGTCCAAGTTTTGTACAAACACTTGGTAGGAACTAGAGATGTTCTCAATTGCCAAAAGATTGTATAGAGGGTACTGAGTACAAGCTCTAGTTCCTTTTCTCACAGCAATGGGTCTATCATCATAGTTCACAGTGCTAACAGATCTTTCTGGAGATTCTGAGGTAGTAACTTCCTCAGAATGATTTTGATCTTCTTGAACTTCAAGATTAATATTGTCTGATTGATTTTGATCTCTTTGGACCTCAAGATTATTCCCCGTTTCTCCCGGTAAACACCGAGTTGAATAGGAGGTCTTGGGCACAAGGATCCTTTTTCGGGATTCGGACTAGATGAAGGTTGAATACTATCGAGGTAATGACTTCCTCTTGATTTATACTTCCTTCATCCAAAGAATTCAAAGTGCTAGGACTCATATCCCATCCTTGAGAGGAGGAAATAAAGTTCTCGTTTGATTCCTTCTTGATCAAAGAAGGGTTTTTCTTCAAAGAAGTTAACATCCAATGTGTTAAAAAACTTTCGGTTTGAGGCGTAGCATTTGTACCCTCTTTGTCTTGGAGAATAGCCAATAAAGACACACTTGAATGCCTTAGGTTCAAGTTTGGTCCTGTGGTGATTGTGGACATACACAGTACATCCAAAAACCTTAAAAGGAAGGTTTTGGATCAAGTGTCTTGATGGTAAACTTTCGGACGAACATCAACGGGGTTTTAAAATTCAACACCCTAGATGGCATCCCGTTAATCAGATAAGTGGCAGTCAGGACAGCCTCTCCCCAGAAATGCTTTGGCACCTTCATGGCAAACATGAGGGCCCTTGCAGTATCAAGGAGATGCCTGTTTTTCCTTTCAGCCACCCCATTTTGTTGGGGAGTGTCAACACAAGAAGTTAGGTGAACTATGTCCTCCCCAAAGAATTTTCCAAGTTGTTTTTCAAGATATTTTGATCCATTATCAGATTTCAGTATCTTGATATCAGTATCAAACTGTGTTTTGATCATGTTATAGAAGTTCATGAATATAGGACCAGCTTCAGCCTTCTCCTTCATTAAGAACACCCAGCAAAGTCTGGTGTGGTCATCAATGAAGGTGATAAACCATCTTGTACCAGTGATATTCTTGGCCTTGGAAGGTCCCCAAATATCACTGTGTATAAGGTGGAAGGGCTTAGAAGGAGTATGAGACTTGGAGTGATACACGTTCTACACTGTTTAGCCATACAACAAACTTCACATTGAAATTGAGAGACATTTTTATTAATGAACAAGTGAGGCATGAGCCTCTTCAAATACATAAAATTGGGGTGACCCAATCGTAGTGCCATAACGAATTTTGTCACTACGGTTGTTCAAAACGAGAATCGACACAAAAGCGAGTCTAGATCATTCTCGAATCACATAAAACGGGTAGCATGTAGAGGCCGGATGTTGCACTAGCATTGCCAATCATCTTCCCGAGTTGGTCTCCGTAAAACACACTTATTGTCATGAAAAATGACAGAAATGTTCTGTTTCTTTGTCAATTTGTTCACAGATAAGAGATTACAGGACATATTTGGTACATAGAGCACCTGATCAAGGATGATATTCCTTGAGAAACTGATGGATCCTACCCCATGAACTCTGGAGGTAGATCCATCTGCAATTTTCACAAACCTTTCCTGTTTACAGGGAATAAGAGAGTGAAACAGCCTCCTATTCCCAGTCATATGTTCAGAGGCACCAGAATCAACAATCCATTGTTGTTGATCATGGTCTGAAATAGTATAAGATAGAGAGGTTTTACCAGAATGAGCAACATAAGCTATTGAAGTTGTGGAAGGAGTGGCAGAGTTAGGAGCAGATTGCATGAGTCTCCTCAGAATTTCCATTTGTTCATGTGAGAAAGCAGGTGCCTCTCTAGGTGTTTCCCTAGGAGCATCCTCACTCATATGAGCAGATGGCAGACCCTGAGACTCCTTTCCAGCCCCATTTCTGGGTTTCCAATCAGCAGGCTTTCCATATAGCTTCCAGCATGAATCTCTTTGATGTCCAACTTTCTTGCAATTATCACAAAAGGGCCTCTCCTTCTTGTTTCTAGGAGGTGGACCGAAGGTGGACCACCTTTTGAGAAAAGAGCGAGAGCGAAACATCGCTTTGAACGAGAGGGTTGGTGGGGTTGAGTTCCCGGCCATCGATTTCTCCTACTCTCCTCATGTTTGACTTCAGAAAAAGCAGACTTGAGGCCAGGTAGGGGAGATTTGCCAAGAATTCTACCCCTTACATCATCAAGACTAGGGCTTAGACCCATAAGGAAAGTAAAGACCCTGTCGTTTTCAGTATTGTCCTTGTGGACTTTTGCATCAGCAATACACTTCCATTTGTAATCACTGAAAAGATCGAGTTGTTGCCATAATTTGTTCAGCTGATTGTAGTACTGAGTGACATCTTGATCCCCTTGCCTTAGATCCTTCAATTTTGACTTTAGATCATAGATGGCGAAGTATTGTCCTTCTTGGAGTGGAGGTCATGGACGACGGACAGTTTTCGCCGATCATCGCCTCTTCTTCCTCACAAGCTTCGGCTTTCAAAGCAAACAACTTTGCTGGACCACTCTGTTTGGCCTTTCCTGCTGGGGGACTAGCTGATGAAGGCTGATGTCAACTAGGGTATCTCTTCTAGGTATAGTCCTTAACAAGGTGGATGTTCTTCCACATTGAAAGCATCCAGCTGCTCCATATCCACTCTACTGCACTCTGGACACTGAGGTGCAAAAGATACTGGTGCAGCAGGTGGAGCTACTGCTCTCTTAGCAAACTGATGTTGCGGTGCACGTCTAAAATTCGGACCTGCCTTGAAGGTCCTCTTAATGCCGACTGCCGGTCCTGAGGTTCGCCCTCTCAGAATCTCAACTTCAAAAGCGGCTCCCATTAACTCATCCATAGTCTTAGGCTTTCTACCACACATGCCATCTCGAATCTTAAAATCCAATCCATTGTTAAACAATGCCACTTTTTTGCTTTCATTCAACATTAACTCTGGCATATATTGACCTAACTCATCGAAATGCACTTGAACTTCCCAACTTGAATAGGACACTTGGGTATCATCTTAACAATCTTGATTGATTCTTCTAAAGGCGTGGTGATCATTAACGGCTTACTTAGCTTCCCAAAAGTTAACTTCAACTGATTTGCTACTCTACTAGACACTAAAGTGTTGGAAGCACTCGTATCAAACAAAGCATACACAAATAGACTTTTCCGACGTTGAAGGAAAAGTTGACCACAACACCATTATTAACCTTACCTGAAGTGTTTGATGATTATGATGTTTACACGGATACCTCAGGACAAGGACTTGGGGCTGTTTTCATGCCGAATGGGAAAGTCATATCTTACGAATCGAGGCAATTGAAACAACATGAAAGGAATTACCCGACCCATGATCTTGAACTTTCAGCAGTGGGTTTTGTCTTGAAGATTTGAAGACATTAATGTATATGGAGTTTGAGCTCGTATCTTTACAAGTCACCATAGCCGCAAGTATTTCTTCACTCGGCAGCAGTTGAATATGAGGCGACGGAGATGGCTCGAATTTGTTCAGGATTATGACATGGACATTCAATATCACCCTGGTAAAGCGAATGTTGTAGCGATGCTCTTAGCATAAGACCAGTGAGTGCCCTGATTATGATACCCGAAGTTGAGAAACATTCGAGAGGTTTGAACATTCAAGATTCTGGTCAACAAGCAAGAATAGTTTACATGACACCGTTGATAGCGAGACCGGGATTACAAGACATAATTCGGGAGAAAGAAGATGATGACCCAGTTTTGGATGATTTGAAAAGAGTGGCAAGAATGAAGCCAGATCGTGGTTATAAGCTTGACAGACACATAGATCTTTGGTACATGAACCGTTTGTGCGTGCCAAACATTGATGACCTAAAGCAAGCAATGATGGGAGAAGCTCATAAAATAGCATTTGCAGTCCACCCAGGAACGAATAAGATATACAAGGAACTGAAACAGTACTATTGGTGGCCTTCAGTGAAGCTTGAGATTTCAGATTTCGTGGCTAAGTGTGATACATACCAGAGCGTGAAAACCGAACATAAAAGGCCATGTGGTTGCTTAAACCCTTAGACATACCAAAATGGAAGCGGAAGAAGATCATAATGGACTTTGTAAGTGGTTTACCTCAAACCAAACAGGGTTATGATAAGATTTGGGTCATCGTTGATCATCTAACCAAGTCAGCTCACTTTTTACCGGTGAAGGAAAACATGTCTCTGAAGCAGTTAACACTATATACTTGGATAATATAGTGAATATGCACGGTGTTCCAGTGTCAATAGTATCAGATAGAGATAGCAGATTTGTGAGCATATTCTGGAAGAGCTTACAAGTAGCCTTTGACACCAAGTTGGAAATGACTACAACCTTTCACCCTCAGACAGATGGTCAGTCGTAAAGGACTATTCATACACTTGAGGACATGCTACGGGCTTGTGTTTTGGAAGTAGCTTGATACCTACCAGTTGCAGAGTTTGCGTACAATAACAACACCATGCAAGCTTTGGTATGCCACCTTTTGAAGCCCTTTACGGAGGAAGTGTAGAACTCCTCTCTATTGGGATGAAATAAGAGAAAAGCATATCACAAGGCCGGAGTTAGTGCAACAAGCAAAAGAGAAGATTGCCTTGGTTTCACGGAATATGAAAGAAGCACAAGACCGTCAGAAAGTTTGAGCCGATGCAAGAAGAATACCGTTGGAGTTTGATGTTGGTGATAGAGTCTACTTAAAGGCATCACCAATGCGAGGAGTGGGACGTTTTGGACAGAAAATAAAGTTAAGTCCAAGGTACGTAGGTCCATTTGAGATTCTAGAAAGATTGGAATGTTGGTTTACCGTTTGCAGTTACCGGAGAGTATGGCAAGGGTTCATAATATGTTCCACGTTTCGATGTTGAAGAAGTGCTTAACTAACTCGGATGTGGGAGTTGATGTGGTTCCAGTTTTGATCAGAGATAATTTGTCTTATGAAGAAAGGTCAATCCAAATTCTTGAAAGGAAAGTGAAAAAGATCAAGAGCCATGAGATTCCTTTAGTGTTGGTGCAATGGCGTAATCGTACGCCTTTAGAAGTGCGTTGGGAAGTCGAGGGCGAGATGGTTGCAGAGTTCCCAAGATTCCTCAATCTACCAGGTACGTTTCAAGGACGATACTTCCTTAATGGGGAAGGATGTGATACACCATATTTTCACGAAAAGGCACAAGTGTCAATTCAGGATTTAATGGGAGATATTAATTTTCTTTCCACTTTAATTAAAAGAATGTGTTGGGTGCTAGTAAGGGTAGTTTGGGAAATTGGGCTTACCGTAATACCCTAAGACCCAAGGTTAGCCTCATTCTTTCATTTTACTTTTCCTGCACTTTTGAAAAGAGAAGAGAGGAAAGGTAGAGTAAAAAGAGAGTGGAGAAGACGATCCTCCCTTTTCTAACAATCTACCCGTCAGATTTTCATAAAGATTTCTTTGATCAAGTAAAGATTTTCGAAACCCATTTCTAGATCTAGAGCTTGTCTTAAGTTTCTTGAAAATTATATGCTTTAAAAGTTGTAGTAATCATGGATTCACGTTTTTAGGTTGAAAAATCGAAGTGGGTGCTTAGATCTAGAAGTGTCTTGAAGGATTCTTGGAGATTTTGCTTGGATTCATCTTTGCTTCAAGAAAATTGAGGGAAGGGGGTGTTTAACCGCAATCTTTTGTGTTATTCTTGTGTTTTAGAACTAGCATTTTGATATGAGCAAGTGTAGTAGTGTTTTGGGGTGAAACTGGAGTTAGAATGGTTAAATAGCCATTGAAATGTGCTTGGAAAGTCCAGATTTCTTTGCTGTTCCTTGCAGACCAGAGAGTACGAAAATGTTGCAGCTTTTTAAGGCGCACACCTTGAGGAGCTAAGATGCACGCCTTGGCCAGCAGAGTACACAACAGAACGTCCAGAAAGTAGAGGCGCACGCCTTGGCCCATATTTGTACAAAAGTTGTGTTTTCTCTTATTTTGAGCATGCCTTAGTGTAAAGTTTTATATGCTAATTGTGTAAAGTTAAATATGTGTTTTAGTGGCTTTGGCTCCGCACCGTGTTACACGGGAGCATGGGAACACATTTCAATTGGTCTTACATGATCTAATTGTCATGTGGCGAAGTAAAGGGTTTGGTTTCTAGTGGATTTGGCTCAACACCTTGTGGAGACCCTCTGCGGGGTGAAACTTGGGATCATTGGAAACCTTATTCCTTAGCCTAGTCGGTGTTGGATTAGAATCCAATATTTCTGTGCAATGTGTTAAGTAGTGTAACTTAGAGTGGTCTAAGGTCTAGAAGTCCTAAGAAGCCTATACATGCAATGAACCTTTATAGCTAGTTTAATCACTTAAATACATATTTGATGAGTCTAAAAGCTAAAACATGTTGGTCTTTGGGGTGACACGTTTTTGCAACGCTTCATGGAACTATTACACCTCCGCATGGTAAGATACCAAACAGACTCGTGTAAATTCCATATGGTTAGCTACCGTGCCCCAAAGGTTTTGAAGGAAATGCCGCGGTGCATTTTCACCATGCAAAGTGTCCTTGGATCAATGTGTATCAAATGTCTTAGTTGGTTGTGTCTACTAGGGGAGAGAATTACTTGAACTTACGTGATATTATTATTGTTGATAATCCTTGTGTTATAACATGTGTAGATTCGGTGTTTCTATCCTTTACTAAGTACGTTCGTACTTACCCATTATTATATTGTTTCCCACCCCGAGAAGGTGATGCGGGTGAAGATGTGTACGAATACTATGAGGAGAGACTTCGTGGCATCTTGATGAACTTTAATGATTTTATCTTTAGTAATAGAATAGACTTTTGAGATTTGATTAGTTTTGTAATAGCTTAGACTATTAATCTTTTAGCTCTTTCTTTTGGTGGATTATCGTTGAACTCTTTAGTTTAATGTTGTAATGGACTCAACATTGGATTTCATGTTCTATCCTTTAGTATGATTATGTAAACCCCAAGTCGTTTTATATTCCGCAAATTATACTCTGATGTTAGCTTAAGAGGCTTACGTATGTAAGTTAATTAAATTTAAGTTATATGCATGCCAGACGTTCAATTCCGAATAAACACTCGGTATTCGAGAACTGGACGTCACAAGTTACATGGAGGAGTGAAAAGCAAAATGTGGTTTCTTGTCTAAGAGCTGATACTGAATTAGGACAATGACTCATACAACATGTGACTTTAAGTGGTTTAAGAACTTCATGAGTACGATTTCTGTTGTTAACTTCTATGACTATATGGTGTGACAATTATATGACAATGATGCGAGTTTGGCTTTGGTACCATGTTAATTTAAATTTTAACAGCTTAAGTGGTTGAGTTGATAATTTAACAAAAACATGTCGAGATAGTTCGTCATTTCATACAAGACATGCCCGCCTTGGGATGCATTATTGATTTACGTTTTTGCCGTCATAACAGTTGGCAGACATCCTCAATATAAATGGCTTTCTAGTTTCTACAGGGGTAATTTGTGTTTTATCTAACTAGCTGAGGATGTTTGACATGTGCTCCAAATTGAGGGGGTTGTTAGGGCTGTAGACATATGTTTATACTTTATAGATTCTAGTGGGCTCTGCAGTATCATGGCCTACAGGTCATTAGAGGTATTATATATATCTATCTGCCTTGCAAACAGTTTATGACATCTTAATGAAATATATTGCCTTTTGTCCTCTAACTATTGTCTTTCAAACACCTATCTGACTCTAATTAAGAAGCAATAATTTTTTTTTTTTTGGTTTTGTTTTTTTTTTTTTTTTTTCTTGGGATCACCATATGCAGAACCTACTGGATTGTTGATTGATTCTGCGATGAAGGTTGTCTTATCCTGCATTCCAGAAGTCTCAGTGGATGAAAGAAGGGAAGCGCTTTCTAGAGCCAGCAATTTTGCCTTGATGAGAGGTGTGACAACAGTAGTTGATTTTGGAAGATATTATCCCGGTGCATCCGCAGAACTTTCATGGGAAGATTTTTCAGGTTTGGCTGCATGCTATTTTAATCAGAATGCATCTCAACATTGTTAGTAGACTTTTCAAAAAAGGGTCACATGATGTATGCAATCATCCTCTCTATATATTGTTCCGGACAAGGGCCGGCCAATTTAGGCCAACTGTACAGTCTTACTCTTTATTTTATAAGAGGCTGTTTCCACTGCTTGGAGCGTGACCTTTGTTCACAGTGATAGCTTGTACAGCTGTGGCACAGCTCCTCTACTAATGAATGAGCTGATTATCTTATCCCGATTTAGAAAAGAAGAGAAAATCAAAAACATAATTATTTCTTGCATGTGGGAATCTTGGAGCCTAGGTCATGTTGGGCATAATACATTTAGCCTTATTTTAAGTTACTAGGAAGACCTATCTTGACCACATGAATCCATTACCTTAGCTTAGGTGATGGCTTTCGCCACCGCCCAAGACAGCAAAAGCTATCATTTAGGAATCCATTTCATCTTTGATTGAGAGACATCAGTAAACAAATGTCTATAATTTCTATCAGGACACTTTTGGGATCTCCATTTTATCTTTTTTAAGAGGCTTAATGAATGAAGCACAAGAGTTTCTTGGTGTAAAGGGATAAGTCAACGTGATTGACTTGGCCATACATCGAGTGCATATGTTGCTGAGACATTATATTTTTATGTTTCATCATTTCACCCCAAACAAGAAATTGTTACAGTTGCAGTTGGTGAAAAGATTTTGAAGATGTGTTGTTAAGATTTGTTTGTGAGTGTCTATATGGTTTGGAAGGAAGGAAATTAGAGTGATTCGAGAAATCATCAGAGTTAATGTGCGTGGTCTCGGAGAAGAGTGTAGACAACTATAACTAATTGTGACATTTGTGTTCACTGCTGTATTTATTTTGAAGTTTTTACTAGATAGCAGCTGGACTGATGGAGATAATGTATGTAGTGTATTGATAAACTACCTATAAAATCATCTCAATCACACACATACATACACACACCGTACAATTGCTTAGGCAGTTAGATGAGGCTTAAATATATTAACTGGGAAACACGTATACTAATCTTCTCAGAACCATGCTTGAAAATAGTCTAGCATACTGTTCTTAAACTTTTTGCTTCTGGGGGAAAGGATTGTCTTGTGTGATATAAGTGCATCCCAGATACCCTTCCTATGTTGAGAGTCTAGCTCTTTTCGTCAGTTCTCTTGGAATTTTAATGTATGCATGTTGTACAGGCAAGATTAGAAATTCATCATTGTGGCTTATTAGCAAGAGATACATTATAACTTTGCTTCGGCATTCTGTTTCATTCAATACAAGCAAATTACAAAGAAATTATTCACAATCACAAATGCATGTGAAAGGATCTTAGAACTGGTGAAGGTGTAATATTGTAATAATACATAAAAGGGAAATGTTATTTTCCTACCCAATTTGATCAAGTGTTAAGGTTTTAAATGTTGTGCCGCCGTGCATAATCTTAATGTGTTTATTGATGGCTGCAGATGTTTACACTTGGGCTGATTCACTGGAAAAGATGTTGATCAGGGTATGCTTATTTTTTCCTCTCGAGACTTGGGCACGCGTACGTGTAAGTAATTATTTATTTTGTACTGTTATAGAATGTGTTTAGCTGTTTTATTGACTTTTGACTGTCCTTGATTCTTCTTTGCTGAATATTGCTACGCTATCTTAATTTCCTGAGAGGTGGTGGAAAGTAGACCATAGACACTCATAAAGTTGATAGATGAATATATATATATATATATATATATATATATATTATATATATATATATATATATATATATATTTTTTTTTTTTTTTTGGCCCCAAACGGGGTTCGAACACTGGTCTCCATGCCAGATTATAGTCTAGCTCACCACTAGACCGATGCACCTTGTGCGATAGATGAATATTTAGCTGAAAGAACGAACAAGCATGAGAAGTACATGTGCATGCCCCCTAATAACCTCTTTGCTGCAAAGAAAAAAAACAATGAAACGGGAACGAGATCTCATTAAACGGTGAATGCTTGGTGCAGATGATTTAACTTCTCTTGTCTGAGTTTATTCCAACCTTGTTGCGCTCCTCCTTATGGACATCTTATTACATACTTTGCAAGTAATTTTCAATATAAACTTTCTATTTCAGTTGAGTACTCGAGTTTATGCAAATCAATATTTGCACATTTCTTGTTCTCATGAAATTGCTCAATTCATTTACTTTGTCTTATTCAGGCATGCTGATGGCTGTTTACCATCTCAATTGTTCGTTATTTATCTCTTCAGTGTATGCCTTTTATATCATTGACTTTTGTTTAATGGATGCCAAGGTTTCTCTCCTCTTAGAGATAGATATCACTTATTTCAGTATGGGACTGAAGATTATCATATAAAGTTCTGTGCAATAGTACCTAAGAGTATTTATTTAAAGCTTTCAAGAAGTCGAGACCATTAAATGATTTATTAGTGCAATAATCTTAAGCTGTTTGTTCGACCATCACATATTTTTCAGAAACCGCTCTTTTATAGGATTTAAAAGATGAGGCAGGTCATAAGCTGAGCCATTGGATTCACTTAGGCGGTGTAAAGGCTTTTTCTGATGGATCCTTGGGATCCAACAGCGCACTTTTCCATGAGGTAACAATGTTACTTAGCCAAACACAATCACTGGTTGCGAGCATGTTTGTTGCTTTCTTTGCAAGTTTACAAATGCTGTTCAATCTAAAGGAGCTTTCCTCATATATGCTTATTCAATAGTTTTACTTCACGAATCTGCTACTTCTGGCTATCCCAGATTCTTTTGTCAGCAAAAAAAAAAAAAAAGGCAATGGATAGGGCTGTATGTTAAGTTGTAATGCCAACTTTTTCTTCAGGCTTATGTCAATGAACCTGAAAATTATGGTTTACAAGTAGCAGATATGGGCAGCATACATAATTTGGCGCTTTCAGCCGATAAAGCTGGCCTTCAGGTGATATATCAGTAGATATTTCTCTGCACTCCTCGTTTTCTGGTCAACAATTAACATATAGCTTCATGGTTTTTCCAGATTGCCATCCATGCTATAGGTGATAAGGCAAATGATTTGATCTTAGACATGTATGCATCCGTTATATCAGAAAACGGATTGAGGGATAGAAGATTCAGGGTAAATAAAGATGCTCAATATTTTTAAGACCTAGAAAGACGTGGTTTTTACATTATTCTTTTTTTTTTCTTTTTTTCTTTTCAATTTCAGTTCAACAAACACTTTAACTGGAGTAATTTGCGGCTGTTTTAATCGTGACTAACAGATTGAGCATGCACAGCACTTGGTGCCTAGTTCAGCAGCTCGGTTTGGTGAGCTAGATGTTATCGCTTCAGTTCAGGTACACATTGACGCTTATCAGATGGTGTATTAATTGCAAAAAGAAGAGAAGAAAATTTTCTTTCATCATTGATGAATACAACAACAAATATATATAAGAAGAATTGGAAAAATATTTCCTTAATCAACTCCTAAAATCAGATACTTATTACTCTCAAATATATGCTAAGACCCACCCAGTTTTCACTACTTTGCATTAATAACAGTCAAAGGTTATTTTAGTCTTTTTCATCAAAATTAATGACACATAACCAATTTAACCAACTTTCTTAATCTGTGTGAAAAAAACCAAACGGACCTACATTTTGGAACGGAGGTATTACCAAATATATGACAGTTACAAAAGAGCAAATGGTCCTAATATCTATGCAGATTTTCAAGGATTTGATGTTCATTAATTTCAAAATAATGGAGCTATCGTACGGCTGGTTTGATTTCCACACTCCCCTTCAAACTGACCGGTATATATAATTAATCCAAGTCTACATACATACTAGCTCCATGAAATTTGGAGTAATAGAGCTTTAGTCAAAACGTACGCAATCTACTTTTGTGATGGAACGTAGTTGATGGAAATAACATTGCCTTCAATCTTCTCACTAATAAAATGTCTGTCTATTTCGATCTATCATGTTGGACTGGGTCTTTGGCCATTACAATGGCTGAAAGATTCCCACTCATAATTCGTATAGGATTTCGTCAACTCAATCTTGAAATCGTTTAGCAATCTTTTCAGTCGTATCCCTTCACAAAAATACTTAGAGATAATGCCCTTAGCTCTCAGCCTCATAACCCCTAAAAGGGATCGAAAGCATATTTCATTCGCTTGCATTCGTGCATTAGCTTTCATATCCAACTAGTTAAAAAAAAACTCCAGTTTTTTCACAGCCGGATCACTTGTTGTATGATGCGGATTCTGCAATAAGAAAACTTGGAGTAGAGAGAGCAGACAAAGGATCTTATCTGTTCCAGTCGATTCTAGCTGGCAAGGGAAAGTTAGCATTTGGATCTGATTGGCCAGTAAGACAAATTCTCAGCATTCAGACATTTTATATTCCAATCTGAAACTCCTCTCATTCATTGCCATGATCTTGATTCAGGTAGTGGATATCAACCCATTGTCAAGTATCCAGACAGCTATGCAAAGAATTCCTTTTGGTTGGGAAAAGGCTTGGGGTTCGTCTCAGGGCATTAATGTGGAAGATGCATTAAAAGCGTAAGAAACTATTTTGACCACTTCATCTTCTGATCATCTCTCTACATTGATGCCCGGATTTTTTTTCTCGCAATACCTTGAACGAGATACCGTTTTCACTATATATCCTTCCTTCCTTTATAATAATACAGATACACCATTTGGGCTGCTGAAGCATGTTTCTTAGAGAACGACGTTGGATCTTTATCTGTTGGCAAGTTTGCAGACTTTGTTGTGCTTTCTGCTGATTCGTGGCATGAGTTTTCAACCCGAGGCGGAGTTGCTGTTTCAATTGTTAATGCAACATATGTCGGTGGCACTAGGAAATATCCCTGAGTTTAAATATGTCCTTATGAAGTTGTAAGCATCCTAACAACAACTGGTTGTGTTGTTTATTAAGTGGATATGTTAATTACAGTCCCAACCCTTTGATAGATACTGTATACGTTACAGGATATATGTTGAAAAAGCACACTGTCAAACTTGAGCATCAATGATAGATGTTAGTAGGAGAATATGGTTGATTATTCTGACTTTATGTTAGTCGGAACTAAAGTGTTTTCTAAACCCAATACCGATCAGAAAGCTCATTTCATTCATTCTGATCCAAATTAGGATAGGAAAAAATTCAATATTCACTTTGGGTCAGAATGTATGTGCGAAAATTTGAAGGATACAAATGGAAGAAGAAAAAAAATACGCGTGTTAAGATGTTATGTTGTGTGAAAAGACATTCACGCTTGTATTTTCGTTATTTCTTGGATTAAACAACAGAGCTTTTGCATTTGGCTGGCGGTATTGTCAAGGTTGTTTTTGGTAAAGACACTTCAACATCTTTAAACTTCCCATCATTTGTTTTGGCATTACGAAAATTGCTTTCACAATATTACTAGGTGAATTCTAAAGGCATCCTTGTTTTTACTTCCGGCATTTATTATTTGATTTTTTTTTTTGATGAAAAAAACGTCAATGGCACTGACGTTGATATTGAAACCCCATTCATAAACGAACGTCAGTGGAAAGTCAGTGGACTGACGTTTCTAAGTTGTTACACTTTTATAACGTAAACGTTGGTACCACCGACTTTCGTTGAACACCAACGTCAATGTCAGTGTCACTGACGTTGGTTCTCAATAGCAACGTCAGTGCCACCTACGGAATAATTATCATGGTGCTGGAATAATTTTTTGTAGAGTCAGAAATAATGTGCTGTCGAAAGTAAAAGGAGAGGTGCATTTAGAAGTGAAATTTGCAAATCGGGCAACTGTAGCATGTAATATTTATTTTCAGGTGCGACAATTTTTGATATTTTTTTTTCAGGTAAATCGTCCAAATTTGAAGAAAACCGTCCAAATTGAGTCAAAACCGTCCATTTTGGACGACTGCCGTCCATTTTGGCCCAATACACTGAATTCGTCCAATTTGGACGGTTTAATGGAGACCCACCGTCCAATTTGGACGGATTCGTCCAATTTGGACGGTATTGGGCAAGTCCAAATCTTCAACACTGAATTCGTCCAATTTCTTGTGAATCCACCCACACTTCGGATTCAAACAGCCTACAATCTTTACAGAAGATGATTTCTTGGGAATATATGATGAAATCACTGAATCAGAACATTTATTACAAAGATATTTTCTTGTACAAGGGAACCAAACAAAATCACTGGCTGTGTCCATAATGAACTGAATTGCTTGAGGTGGGTTGCCAAATTTGAGTGAAATTGAGTAGCCACCATAGCTATGTGGTTGAAGAGGGGTGGTGGTGAGATGTGGAGGTGTTTTATTAGGGGTTTTGATGTGATGGGCTCTAGCTAATGAGATTGAAGATAGCTGAGAAAGGGATTGGTAAAGATTTGGAGGTGAATTTGGAGGGATGAATGAAAGAGGAAGAGTGATTGATGAAGATGATGAAGAAACGAGAGAAGGAAGAAGGAAGATGAAGGGAAAAATAGAAAAGGAGACATACCGTCCAAATTGGACGAATCCGTCCAAATTGGACGGTGCGTCTCCTTTAAACCTTCTAAATTGGACGAATTCAGTGTATTGGGCCAAAATGGACGGTAGTCGTCCAAAATGGACGGTTTTGACTCAATTTGGACGGTTTCCTCCAAATTTGGACGATTTACCTGAAAAAAAATGTCAGAAACTGTCACACCTGAAAATAAATATTACACGCTACAGTTGCCTGATTTGCAAATTTCACCATTTAGAACCCCTGTTATTAGCCTTCGCATTTACAAAAATCATAATTTATTGAAGAGTACTTGCGTTTGTCGTTTGTGTGGAGCTCGTGTCCTTCACATGTATATTTAGTAAAATTTCAGAATAGTGAATTTCACGTTTTTGAATGCGTACGGATGTAATAATCTGATTTTTATTCTGATTAAAAATTTGGCATAAAAAAGAGGGTAAAAATCGGTATCAATAGACATACGTTTATAAAAGGAAAATTAGTTTATAGTTCATTTTTTTCTTCTAAAAAAAACGGAAAAAAGAAGAAAAAAAATTAAATCTTATATCTTATATCTATACTAGTGTTTGGGTATGCGTGCAAGGCACGACATGCCCTTTCCAAGGATTTTCAGTTATATACTGTTAAGTGTATATTAAGCTTTTTAAATTTGTACATATTACATATATGAAAGATGTTTGAGTACGTTGATCGAAATCAGAAAGATGTTTGAGTAAGTCATACATATTTATAAAGATGAAAACTACAATAAAGACCATGCATTTATTGAAAAAGTTATAGTGCCTCTAATAAGTTACAAAAGCAACAAAACATTACATCTTTGGTAACAATCATCGAAGAAATTAGTGGTGGTCATCTCGATGTTCAGACCTATTAATGGTTGCTAATAATAAATGTTTGTTACATGTTCTTATATTATATTATTTACACAGTTACACCATGTATATATATGTATTATATACTGATAAAAACAATATTCTTTAAAAGTTTAAGATCCGACGGTGTCGACACGTCAACGACACTTCCCTACAATCATGAACCATTTTTTTTTTCTTTTTCTTTTCTTTACCCAAGTTTTATTCAGTGGAAACGTTAAAAAACGCGATTTGTATAATGTGTCGACGGCGAGTCGTGTTCTTAACCGAACCGTGAGAAAGAGTATTTATTTTGGTTTTGATAAAGAGTTAAAACCGAAGTTGTAAACCGAACTGTGAACAACCGTAAATAAATACAATACAATGTAGGAGTAGGAAAGAAAAGAAAAGAAAAAGGTTTTGAAAAGAGTTAAAACCGAAGTTGTAAACCGAACCGTGAACAACCGTAAATAAATACAATACAATGTAGGAGTAGGAAAGAGAGAAAAAAAAAAGAAGAAGAAGGTTTTGAGGAAGAGTTAAAACCGAAGTTGTAAACCGAACCGTAAACAATCGTAAATAAATACAATACAATGTAGGAGTAGGGAAAAAAAAAGGAATCACAAAGCTGGAAACGTGGCATGTAAAGGATTGGCCAAACTTTGCACAAAAAAAGAAGAAGGGGCGACTTGGCCATTTTTTTGCTTTGACAATTAATAGATAGTAGGATAAGAAGTGAAGATGTTTGCACACAAGAGACCACGTGGCACCAAATTTTTTTTAAAAATTTATTTTTTACACTTTTTTTTTTTTATAAAACCAAAATTTCGATTATCGTTATATATAAACCGAAGGAGGCTTTAAATTTCAATCAACCGGAAATTTTCGATTTCTCGATTCGATTTCGACATAATAATTGAATATTACACACAACAAAGTATATATTTCGATACGGTTCGTTTTTAGTACCTCCAACTGACAGTGTGGATTCAGTTTTAAATTTCAATCAACCGAAAATTTTTGATTTCGACACAATAATTGAATAAAACCGTGTGGACACCACATTAAATATTTTTATTATTTTGAACAACATAACGTCGGTGGAACCGACGGCCATTTGCAGTACGAACGTCACTAAAATTGACGTTGGAATACCAAATCACTTTTCTCGATTCGATTTCGACACAACAATTGAATGTTATAC
This sequence comes from Gentiana straminea, assembly GCA_036785695.1. Classification (NCBI taxonomy): domain Eukaryota; kingdom Viridiplantae; phylum Streptophyta; class Magnoliopsida; order Gentianales; family Gentianaceae; genus Gentiana; species Gentiana straminea. Next base: position 62,156 of record JAVUPR010000278.1, on the reverse strand, counting down.
ACAACAAAATGTATATTTCGATACGGTTCATTTTTAGTACCCCCAACTGACAGTGCGGATTCAGTTTTAAATTTCAATCAACCGAAAATTTTTGATTTCGAAACAACAATTAAATAAAACCGCGTGGACACCACATTAAATATTTTTATTATTTTGAACAACATAACGTCGTTGGAACCGACGGCCATTTACAGTACGAACGTCACTAAAATTGATGTTGGAATACCAAATCACTTTTTATATTCTTCAGACCGTTTGACACGTGTCTTTTTCCTACCAAATGAATGAACACGAGATCAATGACGTATTCATTAATGTTAAGAAAGAGAAATGTCGTATAGAAAATAAGTGAAACGCATTTTCAAGTATATTAATGATCTGGAAGCTAAGGCGTCCTGGGAGATTTGACCGTGTTGTTATAGTCCGCTTATTGTTTTTCTATAATGTTTCATTGCGTAAAGTCGAAGCTAAAGTGATCGACTTTATGACATTGTTCTCTGATACATCATATTGTAGTTTATTTTGTAGATGGAAACTATTGAGAAAAGAGGTGATTCACAATCTTCACGTCTCTAAGAAAGAGCTACATCTTGGAGAAAATGTGACCGTATAATAATATCCATACGGTCGTTAGTCGAGTGTCAAAACATTAACGACCGTATCTTATAATCTGGATATCATGCTCTCTCGAAGTAACTCGTTTACTCCCACTTTGCAAAGATTCACGAGAGTAAGACATTCCTTATAAGAAGGCCTTTCGGATATTCGATCCCAATCATAGGATACGCGATTCCCGGACGACCAATCATGTATACTCGCATGCTTCGATGTCATACCCAATCACTACCGCATGATCACCCCGTGGCTAGGGAAACCTCAATAGTGTCAAAGCATGACAATCCACACCGTGATGCCATGAAGACTCTGGTCTTAAGGATAATTACACAACCGCCACATAGTGTGACACTTATCTGTGTAAGTGGGTCGATCCCAATGTACGCATTCTCTAATACACGTCCACGTACGGTCCAAGTGTCTACTACACTTCGATAGACGAGATCTATCCCCGCCCTTAAAGACGAAGACATCTAATACGCGCTAGTCCGTTTATACTATCAATGCCCTGTTTAATAGTACATCAGCCTAGAGACATTTAAGTATCGAACTTATTAAAGTGATTAGAGATCTCATCAACCATAATCGCCTATCATGGTTTCTCTATCACTGTTTAATACTAAGGACGTTATCATATAACAATTCACAATTGGTTCTCTAAAAGAACAGATATATGACAACATAAAAGCCATTTAATATATGTATAAACATAAAGAAATAGTAGAAACGATCCGACCCGGTCGGATCCGGTCCAACCCGATTGGGTTTAGGACACAATTCCCACATGGTGGATATGGAAAAGTCATTGTTCCTTGATATTTGAAAATAAAGCCGCTCACTCATAATCAATTTTAGCCTTGGCTGAATAAGATTCCACAACATATTTACAAGCATAAAGCACCATTATAAATACAGAGAAATCGAGATGCCTAAGCAAAAAACGGGACCCCTTCTCACGCCCCTCTTGTGAAGTTTAATGTGGACACCACAACAAATGAGAATTGTATGGCAGTTGGAGGAATTCCACGCAACCATTGAGGTGAAAATTAAAATAGTTTCTCAATGAAACTTGATGGTAAAAACGAAGTAGCAAATTGATGAAGCTCTGGCCATTTATCAAGCTATTTACCATGGAATAACCTGGTGTATCTTCAGTGTTGAGTTCAAAAGGGGACTCTCTGACAGTTTACAACAAGTAATTTCGGAAGAGATTGGTTTATCCCACTTAGAGGGAATTGTTGACAATTGTAATACGCTACTACCTTTTTTTTTTTTTTTTTTTCTACTTACGAATTCTCCTTTGTCAAAAGTGAAGGAAACACCCATGCACACTTCTTAGAAAGCAAAAGAAAGACTTTCTCTGGTAGGACTTAGACAATGAGGCACTACGCTGCCTTCTCATTTAATTATGACAACCTTCATCGCTTTGATGAAATAAAAGTATATGTTTCCCTAAAAAATCACACAATTTTTTTTGGACACGTATTATTTTTTGATGATGTTATTTTAGGTTGGAAAGAACTTAGAGAGTATCTAAAGATATACTAGATACCTAAGACAAATCTTCTATGAATACCAATAAAATGCATGATTTTATAACTAAAAATGCTTATCATAGTTAAAAGAATGAAAATATAACATAACGAGTATGATTCAATGCCTATGAATAAGAGATATAAAATATTTCTGCCAAACATAAAATCATTTTACAACAATTATCATTATTTAACATGTTTTCATTTTACAAATTAAACGAATAGTTAACTATATAGAGATAATATTAAAATATATATATTTTTTTAATTTTAAAAACATAATTTAACAGAACGTGTAGAGCACATGCATTTTACTAGTACTTAGTATAAATAAGAATACAAAAAATTAAAAAGAAACATAATACGTGTCATGAAAGCAGCTCCCCTCCAAAATTTAGAAAAGGTGTCGTGGCTGGAGTCTTTTTGCCTTGACAATTAATAAGTAGGTAGTAGGTAGTAGGTAGTAGGTAGATGATAAGACAACAAAAAAAAACGGAAAAAAGAAGAAAGAAATTAAATCTTCGGTAGTACTACATCCACTACAACTACCTCCACATCATCATCCACAACATCATCCACACCACACATTTAGTCAGGACCCACAAAAAAAAAATATTTCTCTCTCCAATCTGTGGACAGGATCATCCACAACATCATCCACTACACTTTTGTGTAGTGGACATAGCATTTTCCTTAAATCTTATATCTTATATCTATATTAGTGTTTGGGTATGTCGTGCAAGGCACGACATGCCTTTTTCAAGGATTTTCAGTTATATACTGTTAAGTGTATATTAAGCTTTTTAAATTTGTACATATTACATATATGAAAGATGTTTGAATACGTTGATCGAAATCAGAAAGATGTTTGAGTAAGTCATACATATTTATAAAGATGAAAACTACAATAAAAGACCATGCATTTATTGAAAACGTTATAGTGCCCCTAATAAGTTACAAAAGCAACAAAACATTACATCTTCGGTAACAATCATCGAAGAAATTAGTGGTGGTCATCTCGATGTTCAGACCTATTAATGGTTGCTAATAATACACTTTGTTGTGTATAACATTCAATTGTTGTGTCGAAATCGAATCGAGAAAAGTGATTTGGTATTCCAACGTCAATTTTAGTGACGTTCGTACTGCAAATGGCCGTCGTTCCACCGACGTTATGTTGTTCAAAATAATAAAAATATTTAATGTGGTGTCCACACGGTTTTATTCAATTATTGTGTAGAAATCAAAAAATTTCGGTTGATTGAAATTTAAAACTGAATCCGCACTGTCAGTTGGAGGTACTAAAAATAAACCGTATCGAAATATATACTTTGTTGTGTGTAATATTCAATTGTTGTGTCGAAATCGAATCGAGAAATCGAAAATTTCCGGTTGATTGAAATTTAAAGCCTCCTTCGGTTTATATATAACGATAATCGAAATTTTGGTGTTATCAAAAAAAAAAAAAAACATGCTATGTTGGCCTATTGTGTGCAGACCTCTTCACTTCTTATCCTACTATCTATTTATTTTAAATACAGCAGGTTTTTTTTTTTTTTTTTTTTTTTTTTTGATAAAAACCGGAAATTCGGTTATCGTTATATATAAACCGAAGGAGGTTTTAAATTTTAATCAACCGACAATATTCGATCTCGACACAACAATCGAATATTATACACAACAAATTGTATATTTCGATACGGTTCATTTTTAGTACCCACAACTGACAGTGCGGATTCATTTTTAAATTTCAATCAACCGAAAATTTTCGATTTCGAAACAACAATTAAATAAAACCGCATGGACACCACATTAAATATTTTTATTATTTTGAACAACATAACGTCGTTGGAACCAACGGCCATTTACAGTATGAACGTCATTAAAATTGACGTTGGTATACCAAATCACTTTTTATATTCTTCAGACCGTTTGACACGTGTCTTTTTCCTACCAAATGAATGAACACGAGATCAATAACGTATTCATTAATGATAAGAAAGAGAAATATCATATAGAAAATAAGTGAAACGCATTTTCAAGTATATTAATGATCTGGAAGCTAAGGCGTTCCGGGAGATTTGACCGTGTTGTTATAGTCTGCTTATTGTTTTTCTATAATGTTTCATTGCGTAAAGTCGAAGCTAAAGTGATCGACTTTATGACATTGTTCTCCGATACATCATATTGTAGTTTATTTTGTAGATGGAAACTACTGATAGAGCTGGAAAAGAGGTGATTCACAATCTTCACGTCTCTAAGAAAGAGCTACATCTTGAAGAAAATGTGATATATTTCTCTTTCTCTATTTGTCTTGTGCCTTGAATTTGTTACGGGTTAACCTTATGCAATTTATTTCACGTTGGGATCTATTCTTTAATATTATCATTGGTAACGATTTATGTTGGGCCCGCCGTGCGTTGCACGGCTCACGTTAGAAAAATTTTATGGTGCGTTATGAAGGTTATGCTATTTTACCACCTTTCATTTCTAACCTCTCACACACGCCAAAAGTGTATTATGTAAAATGAATGGGCAAAAAGTATCGCTCTAAAGACGGCACTTTGCAAACCTTCCTACAACCGTTGCACCATAAAATCACTCCGTTACGTAACTAGTAAAGTATATAGAAAGCAAGCTTAACACGTGGCATTACAAGAGCAAGTCTCAAGTTAGATAGAAAAAAAAAGGACGTGACTCATGATCTTTTTGCTCTAACAATGAATAAGTAGTAGGAAAAGAAAAAAAAAAAAAAAAAAAAAAGGTATAGATTACTTTGTCCCTGAACCTCACATTCTAGAGGATGCTAGTTTCTCCAAAAACTATAAAGCAACTTGCGAGTGCAATAAAGTGGATTATCTTTCCAACTTGTTGGAGCCATGAGTTTTTCTTCGACTAACTTCACATTTTCGCCCTCTTCATTATCTAGTAATAATCTCCCAAACTGCAAACGCCCTGTGACATGCTGTAAATATTCTTTCCCTGTAGATGACCTCAATTTTGTTCTCCATGATGCTCTTCGGGCTTCTGGCTTCGACACCAGCCATGCCAAGGTGCGTAATTCTTAGGCTTGTTGTCGAATTGTGAGTTCAATTTTTTTTTTTTTTTTTTTTTTTTTTTTTTTTTTGGGTGTCTAATTACTGCTTTCTGCCATTTTTTTAGTCAATCATCTGCACATGTTTTGTTTCATTGAGTAATTTGTTTCATGAGACTTTTCCATGAATTAATGTTCTGATTATCGTATCCGGATAGTTTTAGCTTCTCTAAATCACTTGTTAGGAAAAATTAAAATTACCTAGATGGTTCCTTATGTTGGTTCGTATTCTGCATATGTTCATATGCGCTTCCTTTGGTGGTTCTTTATGTTGCCTTAAGTCTAATTATATAGAGGGTTGAAGCTAATCTCAAATAGTAATGATTGTGTGAGGGTTGTGAATAGAAATCACTGATTGGACTTGTGAAAATTCTCTGTTTTTGGGACCAATATGAGCAGAATTAGTCACATAAATATATGATTTTGAAACCCACGTGGCCATGTTTGTTGTCAAGTCTCTGGATACCAAGTTATTTAGTTGTCATTGCAATAAAAATTTACACAGGCAGCAAGAGATGGCTTTTGCTCTGAGATTAGACAACTGACGGATATAGAAAGAAGGACAAGCATTAGCATAAACAGAGCGGTTGACTTAGCAACGACATCTCTACACATTGCAGCAGAAGATGATTCCCTCATCTCGCACTCTTCTGTTCCGCTTCCAGTGGCTGATTTCGTTGAGAGGTTGGATGTTCTTTCAATGGGCTACTGCTCCTACTATGGATCTTCCTTTAGGTACACTCCTGAGGAATTTCTGGAGTGCTTGGGCAGATACTTGTTTGTTGATAAAGTGAGTGCACTTGCGCCTTTGTGAATATATCTTGACCTAGGCTTACTTTTTATTTGTCAAATTGTTGTCTGTCCTTGTATTGAATGGATTGCATTTCCACCAACAAAGGGATTAGGCTTATATGGCAGATTGATATCTCTGACCATATGCATCCGGAGAGTTTCTTAGCCTGAGCTTGATAAAGTCTTTGGGGCGGGCGTATGTGATACTTGGTTAAAGTCCTTTTCAGTTTAGAATTCTTTCTTTTATTCATGAAAACAGACTCCTTCCGGTAATCCTATCAATATTGAGATTGCAACACTCTGTCCTGCATGATTTCTCAAAATATTTCCTTATACTACTAGCTTGGCTACACTAATCTGGTAATGAACTAAGTGGTAATATTTCGCCATTTACTACTGAGCTTTTCAGCTAATCTTGGTTTTGGCTTCATTTCTTTCTCAGGGCTTTCGACGATCCAACTTGAAGAATCAGCTAGAGCAGCGGTCTTTATATCTTCACTCTGTATGTGCTTCTACCTTGTCCGGACTTCTCTTTACAATAATAGCTTGTCATTTGGGGAAACTCTTCTGAATTTGGAGCAGGTTTTGACTCATCGTTCAGGCTCTGCTACTATGCTGACCCTTATATACTCAGAAGTCTTAAAGATGCTTCGCTTATGGGGTATGGTAAATTTTGACGCAGAGATTTTCTTCCCTTGTGATTCTCATGGTTTCCCGAAAGGATATCAGAAGCAGAAAAGCAAAAAGGACGATGATCTGCATATTTTGACTTCTCAATCTTTACTGGTAGAGGTTAGCATCCTTTTTCTGCTTGCGATGTTCTTTTTTCTTTAGATTCATAAGATGGGTTGGTAATGCAGTCCTTATGTGTGTTGTAGTTTTACTAGACTAAGTGTAGTTCAGGAAAGTTATCTGTTGAGAAATTTGGTTTCACAATTGTAGTGAAGTCTCTCTCCAGTCTTACTTTGTGGATATTTTTCACAGACTTTCTCTTGAGTCCTTAATTTCCTTGTTCCTTTGCTACTCAAAAGTTCCCAAGATGAACTTGTCAGCTTTTGCACATCCACCTATCTTGTTCCCCATCTTCTCGATGTTTGTTCCTTGCCAATACCAATCATCTATTGCAGGGAGATTGTTGTTTAATTTACTTTATTTTTGTATTTTCAAACTTTATTCTCTGAATCAAAGGGCACTATCCAGTGGATTTAGTTATAAGTGAGTCTTGAGCTCGACTAGAATATCGCTACCCAGGGCTCAGGGGGCTTATGCTCACGATACATGTAGTTGTTGAGGAAATCATGGTTGTGGCGAAGATGTGCTGGAAATAGTATCCAACTTAGTTTAGGCCCAGCATATTGGCATGAGATTGTCTGAACGATACAAGGGACCAACTCAGGTTTCCCTCGGTCTGTGGCTCCACTTTCTTTGTCTTTTGGGTTTATCCTATAAGCTAGTCTGGCTGCTTACCTCTAGTCATTTTTAGCAGTCACGGATTGTGGTGCCACTATCCATACAGGGCTGGCATATTAGGGAGTTTCATCCACAAGGATGTTTAGCTTTCCACCAGCTAGTGTCACCAATTTTTTTACCTAGTTTGAGTTTCTATTGAAGGAAAGGGAGTAGATATGGTAATCTTCCTCCGCCTGTGTTTTTTGTATAATCTGGAAGTGAAGGAATAACAGAATATTCAAATATGTGTTGAGAAGGCAATGCACCAACTGCATACTGCATTATCAGAAGCCTTTTCTTGTGGTCTTAAAGTTTATGATATGTATTTGCTAGATGTTTTGGATAGTGTTAACTGCATGTATTAAGTGTAATATGTTGGCATATGAATGCCATACTCTACATGCGTTCTTCCATGGGATCTTTAAGATGAATTTATCACTTGCTTATATTTATGTTTGACGCATTTTTCCTTTATCACCGTATAAAATTCTGTATCTGCATAATCAAATGTGTCACATCCATGTCTATGCTTCTTAGGTGTATGATTGGTTGATTGGCTAAAGGGCATGTTTGTGTGACATAATTTGCTTTCTAGATTTTGAAGGATTTAAAACAGGCTTTCTGGCCATTTCAACTTGATCATTCTGGGAGTTTGTTCTTAAGGGCCGCAGAAGCTGCTAAGTGCTGCAATAGATCCAGCAGTCTTGAGGCAAGGTTGTTTTAATCATTGCACTGTTTTCTACTTCTTTGTTTGCTTGAGTGGAATATGACATGTAAAGCGATGTGTTTTACAACTTGTGTTGTTTCTCTAAATGGCCTCAACTTTGTTTGTCTTGTTAGTGGTGTAAACATTGCAGCAGCAAAGGCTGCTCAACATAGGATGCAGAGAGGTGTTTGGACCATTGTTCCTTTTGGGGATATGCGGCGTGCACTTGCTGGTAATTTTATCTGATAGTGAATTTACAAGTCATTCGGATATGATATGTTTTGTGCTAACAGTTGCATTTCAATTGACCATCATGGAATATAGACAATCTATACATGATAATTGAGGAATAAAAACGTGTTGTTGAGTTAGTGTGTACTTCCTTAAGTTTTAATTTTTCTTAAGAATTCAATATAATTCTTATACTACCTCCGTCCCAAAAAACTTGTCCACTTTTTGAAAAACAATTGTCCAATAAAAAGTGTTCATTTTAGAAAACCAATACATCATTTAATGCATTATTTCCAAACATACCCCTATCCTAACGTTTAATGTTTGTTTGTTCATTTCATTTTCCAAAAGAAGCATTTATTATGTGATATGGGTTTATATGTCCATTAGTACTTAAAATCCAACAAATTAATTGTTTTATAAGTAATAATGTTGTGATGAAATACAAAGGACAGGTGTTAGATTTTTAGCAACATTCTTGTAATGATTACAGGGAAATTATTCTCCAGGGGAAAGAAAAGAAAGGAAGAGGGAAGTAGGAAAAAATATGCAGGGCTATCGAGACGTGTACTTGATCATTCTGTGCTTCTTGTCATATGAATTAAGATTGCCTTCATGTGTTTACATTCTGAAAAACACAGATTTTTATTCCATTTAAGATGCCCAGCAATCTTACAACCTGGGACGTTTATTGCATGGTAACATACCATTATGAATATGACTTGCTTTGCTAACACTATTTGGCTCAGCCGGTTACAATGAGTCACTTCCTTCAGAAGGTCGATTTCTGCTATCAACGATAGGATTGCGTTGGTGGGGGAAATCTTGAAAGTTCTCTGTAAGCACAGTCCTGGGCCTGAGAAAAAACCTCCTAAACTTTTTGTTACAAGAAAAGATTATGAATTGCTTTGACTTGTCATTGTTTTTGGATACTCCATCCTAGAGGGTTGGCTCATGTTTCATACAATATATACATTTCCCACAATAGGCGTACATGTTACACGAATAATAGTCCCTGATTGGTGCTGTTTTTGTGACCTGCTTTTATGATATGTCCAGCATGTGAACGTCTTATCCTTCTGGAAGCTAATCCGAATGAACTAAGGGACTACAGTGTTCTCCTTTACCACTGTGGATTTTATGAGGAAGCAATGCAGTACCTAAACTTGTATCAGGAAGAGAAGGTTGAATGCTGTAAATCTTCATACTTGCATGTTGAACCGTCTTCTATATGTTCAAATTCACCTTTTTTTTTTTTTTTTTTTTTTTTCCTTCAGAATTTCCATGCAATTCATGATGGAGAAGAAGAAGCAGCAGCTGTTGAAAAATTAATTACACGCATAAAGCTTATTATGATGGAGGAGGGTTGGTCAAGGCCACCAAGCAGCCCCAGTTTCCTTACCAACTCTGATCCTTGGTAATCTTCTGTACAACCCATATCTTGGACTTGGAGGCATTTTATGGAAAAAGTGTACATAATATGCAGCAAAAATGTTACCACTTCCACACCCTTTTCATCTGTAAAATAAAATTAATAATGATTACTCCTTCCCTCCCACAATATAAGGCATTTTGGTCATTTCAAACAGTTTAAGAAAACCTAATAAATGAGTTGCTTTTTTAATATTTCAACGTAAATCTGTGATTATATAAACTATGGAAAAAATACAACCGAGGTCTCGGGAAAATTTTATAATACAATCGTTGTATAAAGGTTGTATCAGGTGATATACATTACAACCATTTATTTCTAACATCTTAGACACGATAAAAATGCATTTTGTGAAGAGCGTAAACATGAAAGACTCTAATGTATATCACTTGGTGTAACATTCCTACAACCGTTTCACCATCAAACCTCGAGGTCTCAAGTGCTTCTGAAATGTACAAGTGAACTGGTCCTCTGTTAACCACTCCAAAACTTACCTCCGTCTGTATGTATTAGTATCCTTACAACATTGGTGTTTTACGATTCAAAATTTAGCTTATTTAATTGCATAAGTGATGTAATTAAAATATGTCATACATTAGTTAATAAAACTTTTATATGTATTGTAATACAATATACGGTTATGTTCATATGATCTTTAAGAGGTAAATTTTATTTTTTATTATAAGTGGTACTTACATTTTAAGTTGTAACTTAGTAAGTATACTTTAATTACATTTTAGTAGTTATAACAGAGGTAATTTAAGCTGATTGATGTAACATAGTATTTACATTATACTAGTAATATTTTTTGTAAGTAATGCAATACTTTATAATCAATGCAAAAAATTTATAATAAACATAACAAGTGCAACTAACCTGCCGTTGTTACCCATTTGGTATACATGTTGTCGTTGACACTGAAGGTTCACCACAGCAACCGTGGAAGGGGTAATTCTGACGTATGGATTCTGTATTATACTGACCGTCAGATTTGCGCGACGTGGACAAAAAAAAATTTCATGTCAGATGGTTCTCCATATACTTAATTACCTCTTCAAAGTCCACTATAGGCGACGAGGTTTAAAAATTTCATGTCAGATGGTTTTCTTTTCAGGGCTCAACATCGTTGGATCTTTCGTACGCCTATCACAGGTTCAGCTATGAAGCTCGGGTCTTGGGAAGACTCTTAGACACACAATTCAAGATAGACTCCTAAGCCTTACCGATCGGCCACTAAGGTCTAAAACGTGATCTTAACCTCATATAGTTTCGGTCAAGGCTCGGGGGATCTTATGCAGGGTCTCAGAACGTCTACTCGGCTCTCTTATTAATTGCAGGGATCTTAGAGCTCTTTCTCCGTCCTCGGTATTGTCTAGATCTTTGAGTATTCACTTGATCCCTAGTCTTTGAGCCTCTGCTCGACGTTTATAGAGTGGGGGATAAGAGACATTCTTCATTTTCTTATGTTAGGAATCATCAATTTTGATGATGGCCAAACCAGCAATAATAGAAGCCTGAGTAGGAAATGGATGAATTTGTATAGGATTTTCTAGAAGTCTTATAATACCATTGACATCCCTCATGCCCACATCCCTTCGATCCTCACCCGAAGACACCACAACATGCTGCGAGGCCGTGTGCTACATGCTCTACTTCAACCCTATGCCTATACTTCAAGAAAGCCCTATCAATAACAAGATCATCATCAAACAATCGACTGTATTTCATTTGAATTACATGTAAAAACTGGTAAAATCTCATTCCCTTTGTCAATGCAATTTGAAACCTCTCCATTTATCTTTATTCAGGAAATAATAAAAGATTAATTAGTAATCCTTTATTTATTTTAATGTTATTGTATTTATCTTTTACTTCCTCTCCAAGAGGAGCAGTATGAAACTATGCCTGTACCCATTTTACTAAATCAATGAAAAGTATTTTATTCCACTGTCAATAGTGAGGATTTATAATTATACAAAAAGTATGAAGGAAAATTAATTTTGAAATGAGTAAACTCTACAATTAATCTTTCATAATGAATCTGAAGTTATCTGTATCACTTGAAAGGGATGTATTAATTCCTATTACAATGTGTTTCTATTTCTGTTAGACTACTCCTTGATCAGATCCCAGAACTCATTCTTCCTTAGGACCAAAAATTGTGTACAAAAACAAATTTAAAAAAAAAAAAAAAAAAAAAAAAAAAGTTCTCTACCCTCACTCAATTTCATCTTCCTATTGTAATTTACATCTTTAGTCAGCTATGCCAATCTTATTCTCTGACTTAACCAAATGACTCCGTATTATGCGCCGCATCAGTTAGACAGTAACATATGTCTGATAAATAATATGTGATTATTATGGTCTGCTTAAAGGACCAAATTGCCCCCAAATGTCTGTCTCAAATCTGCTGTTCCTGCAGTTACTTGTTGCATCATTGCAATATCATGCCCTTGCAAAATGGGAAGAACATATGCCATGCTTTATAACTTCAACTATCTTCTGTGAATGCCCTGAACATGAAATCACGAAAACGCTTTGAGTACTGCCTAGGATCAACAGCAGAGATTGAAGTAGGGTCGTATTGCATGGACTTGTATGCATGTTCAAGCTTCTTGCTGATATCGTAATCTTGTAGAATATCGATAATCCCAAATACGAGGATCACGTCATAGACCTCTCCTGTTGGTTCACCAATTAGTTCAAGATCGTTCTTTCTTACTGTTACTTCAGCTCGTGCTGGAATATTTACGCCTAATCTAGTCGATGCCAACCTGTCAGAACCAATGCATATATAGATGATCAGAGGATATCCTTAAGAACGGGAAAAAAGACAAGAATTTCTGAACCAAAAGGAGTTTCTTTTACCTTGAAGGATCAGAAACAAGATCCATATCAGTCCCGGAATGCCGGGGAGTTGTTCCCCCACTAGTTCGATCTGCAGGAATGTTAGGCTCGTAAAAAACACAGAAAATTCACTGAAAAGTATGAAGATTTTCTTATTAATCATAATTGATATATACCAGGAGTCCCGAGTCCAGAAGGTAGATTTGCTGCAGCCACAGGTTCACCATTTTCTGAAACTTCTCGAAAATGGATACCTAATAAAAGGCTGTAATCCATGATCCTCTCCTGTTCAAGGAAATCACAGTCTCTGTTCACTTGACTGCAGATAAAGTAAAAACGCCGTATATTAGCAAACTTTGAATCATTTTATCATACACAACACGTAAACAAGAACGATAATCTGTCATTTCCAAGTTCACATCATTTTAGCATTCGAGTCATGTTCGAGTAGAAGGTTTAGACATTTCAAGTTAATAAGAAAGAGAGGCCTTATAATAAAACTAATCACCTGCAAAATTCTTGAAACCACACCTTCTGGAATCGAAAGACGAAATTAAGATCAAGATCCTTGAGGGTAGTTGTTGATGTAATTTCAGATTCTGGTTTACTTGTTAAACGACCAATTGAAGATCCTTTCAAGTCATAGCATCTGTGAATGTTATATCCAGTACAGAACAGATTCCCCATTATCACAAATCGAACCTGATCATGCGTAAATGCAAGCAGTAAGCATATGCCCAGAAACTTCATTGATAGGATAAAAAATTCTGAACTTATTCTCATCAAAATAAACCAAGACAATAATATTACCTTCTTTTGAGCAGTTCCAGTAAGTTTAACACAATGCAGGCCAAAAAACTTTGTTATAAGCGTGTTTTCAAAAGCTCGCACATGATTGTAATAAGCTGGAAGCATCCTTAAAAGAACCTGTACATTTGTAAAAGCACACATTATTGTCTCTGAAACAAGGTCAAATAGAGATGCAACAAAATCTTTGTTTATAATTTAAAATACAAAACATCTAAATCCCACGCTGCTTGTAGCAAACAAAATACGTAATCTCTATTCAAATTATACGTTGTAGAGATTATGATGCATTTCACTTTGAATAAAATTTCAGTCAAATAGAGTAAAATGGTGTTTGGGTCTGTAAAACATAGAATATGTTGAGAGACTAATGCATGTCTCTAAGGATTGAACTACTGAAGCAATTGTACTAGAAAATATGATGAAATAGATTCATTCGGGGAGGGGGGGGGGGGATGATAACAACAAGAAGCATATCTGTGAGAATAGAGCATGGATTTACTTTTACTTCAGCCTTCTTCATGGTCTTTATCATGTACTTGTCATCATTAGTCAAATAAAAAAAGCTTCCACTTTTTCCGGGCGAAGACAGCTCCCTGAGGGCATCATTCCCACATAATGACATCATGTAATCTGCTGGGTCCACCTTAAATAGTTTCCTCAGAGTCCTGAAAGTATTCGACTACATAATGAGAACGATACAATCAATGATTATGAACCATACTGATTAAGTAAATGTGTTCTGTAAAGCAGAAAAGTATATTAAAGAAAGGATAAATTTAGTGTTTACCCCGCAATCATACTCACTGGAAAGTTGACATTATGGAAAAAAAAAAAAAAAAAAAAAAACCGGGTATTACATCAACAGAAATGATTTTACATACCTGAAAACTAAAGGGCAGTAATCTTTCCATTTAAATTCACAAGACTGATGAGGTGGTGTATGTTTTGATCCTTCTGGAGGAAACCTTGTCCATATCTTTTCCCTTGTATCAAAAGCTGTAGCTCCTAAATCCAAGGATTGAATAGAGGCAGGTCTTCCTACAGAATGTCTAAATCAAAGTAACACGAACGAAATTTCAGTATACGAATGTAAAACATCTTAAATATCAAGAATGCTGCTAAATTCCCAGAATGTACTTTTTAGTCTATTATCACTAAAAAAACTTAGTAGAAGCCACAGTTTTATGAAAAACGATGAAAATGAACACGAAGAATGGATATTATGAGTTTAATGGATACCTTATTCCGAGCTGTAAATTGAGCATAAGCTCATAATTCCTATGGCCTTTGGTGATTGTGACTCCTTGCCTTTTTGGTGGCTGTATTCTGATATGATGATGTCTAATCTCTTTAGATGCATATGGACCGTCTGATCGCGAACTGTCAAAACCTTCTTCTGTTTCCCTCCTAGAATCAAAAGATCCATTTGATTCTGAACCAAAATCGGATTCCGAACCCCAGCTATAATCTCCATAGCTAAGTCTCTCATCTGTGGATGCTTTTCTAATTG
Organism: Gentiana straminea; assembly: GCA_036785695.1. Taxonomy (NCBI): domain Eukaryota; kingdom Viridiplantae; phylum Streptophyta; class Magnoliopsida; order Gentianales; family Gentianaceae; genus Gentiana; species Gentiana straminea. The sequence continues at coordinate 47,135 of JAVUPR010000278.1, read as the reverse complement.
TTTTTGGACTCTTTGATTTAGCATGTTCCTGCAAGTCTTCTCCTTCACATGGCCAATTAGACATCTTTTGTGAAGGAAAGATTAAAATTTTCTCGCCTCGGCTTATCTTATTACATTCACTCAAATTTAAGAACACTTCTTGAGGATCCCAATCAGATTGAGTCCCAACTGATGAACTAGAAGGATAATAATTTCCATTAATCTCATTAGGATCTTGACTCCATATACCTACATAAAAACTTCCATCTAACCATTTGTATGTACCGTTACCTTTAGGCAATCCGTCTTCCCAACAACCGTCATATCGATTCCCATTAGCCCAAATCATTGTTCCATTGCCATTCATCTTACCATGTTTCCATTGTCCAGTGTAATGATTCCCATTATTCCATTGGTATCTTCCATGACCATCAGGCTTTCCACGTCGCCAACTCCCATCGTAATGATCACCATTCGCGTAGTTTTGGGTACCCTTTCCGTGTCTCATGTTGAATACCCAAGAGCCTCTATAGTATTCATTTGAGGAACCTGTATATGTCCCTTCACCATCCATGTATCCATTCTTGAATTGCCCCTCATAAGTTGCACCAGAAGGCCAACTGAACTTTCCTTTCCCATTTGTCTTGCCTTTGATCCATTCGCCGACATACATACACCCATCTGACCACAAAAACTTTCCATTTCCACAGGGGCAGTTGTCTAACCATTGACCCATATACATGTCCCCATTGTCAAACACCTTCTCTGCATGCTGAAGCTCAACTTCGGTGTCTAGATCATCATCATCAACATGGGCCACCGACATTATCGCGAAAATACTACCTGACCTCTTCTTCTTTGTAGATTCCGCGCGTGTTTTCTTCCTAAACTTAGCTTCCCAGGCCTTCACAATGCCATGGAGTTCTTTGCTCATTCTCAACTCCCTCTTTTCCTCAATTAATCCTTCTTCATATATTTCTTACCCCCCCCCTTTTTTTTTTTTCTTTTTCTTTTTCTCCACTCTCTTGTTACCCTTTATCTTGTATGATCATCGTCACAAGTCTGATCTTCAATTGAAAACTCAATATCCATTTTTCTATCAGCAATGCTGAAAAGCTCAAACCTTTTTAACAAAATACAACACAACGAATGAGATGAGGCTTCTGTCCTATATTCCCCAATGGTTGTCTTTTCTCCTCAATATCTGAAATGGGCTACACAATATTGCTTCAAACAGAAAAAGAGCTAGAAAGAATCAGAGATTCAGATATAAAGACAAAGAACAAAACTTAGAAAGAACTCCTGAATGAATGAGCCTATTAATGGCTGATATATTCTGCAGATAGATTCTGTTGCAGGAAAGACAATGTTTTTTCAAAATTTCTTAGTAAATGGGGTGTCAAGTTTGTTTGGAAAACATAGATTGAGCAGAAAGCAGAGATTCATTCTTTCGTTTCTATGTATGGAATAAAGGAATTATCTTTGACCCCTTTTCTTTTACCCCCTATATTTCTTGATTCTCTCTCTTTTTTTTTTTCAAAAAATTTCGGGGAAATTGTTATTTTGATTGGATGGAAAGAGGAGGACGAGTTCGACAAGAACAATGTTAGTTGGTCTCCGGGTTTTCCTCCTAAATGTAATGACAAACCTACCAAATGGAGGGAGGGAAGAGAGTGTTTTGGACACTGAATTTATATTTATCATATTTTATTCCTTATTTTCCCCACAGGACGGGCCTACGGTTTCTTTTAGTGCTTGTAGTAGTTACATAATAGAGGTGGTTTGCCACTATGTCTCTCAAAAATCTTTTCTTTTTTCTCTCTATGTAAAAAAGAAAAAAAAAATTTCTAAAAGAAAATTAATATGGTTTTTTTTAGACGTCTTCCATTGACATCATAGTCTTACAACTTAACAGTCAAAAAATTATTTTAAATATCATGATTCTTTTTAGATAAAGTCATTGTCACCGATGTTAGTTTTCGATAATAAAATTAATGGCACTGAGGTTATAGTGATAAAAGTATCACGGATGAATAACGTCAATCCACTGAAGTTAATTATAAAAAATGTCAATGACGTTGATATTAATTTATGGTGTCAATAGAAGCGGATCATTTTATACATTTTTTTTTTTTACATTGTCCATTAGTTTGTTGATTAATACTACAATTTCATTTTTGGAAATGTTACGTACATTTCAAAGTATAAGTTCACTGTAAATGGAACTCCAATAGAACAAGATTCATTGTTTGATAAGTGACTTTTAATAGTTCAGAGTAAAGTTGCCATTAAAACCACACGTGACTTTGTAAATTATTTGTATTTTAGCAAAATACATACTATGCCGTAAATGCTTTTAAGAAAATGTATTTAGAGATTTAGTCAAGCAAAAAAAAATGTATTTAGAGATTTTATATTCAGATTTAAAAAAGAAGAAAAAAATACCTCCACATATACATTTTTTACTACAAAAACAGATTTTGTAAAATTTTATTTACATCCACCGTAATTATTTTTATATTTAAGACATTTATCCAGACTCCGTAAATTTCTATTATATCTCCCACACTCAATTAAATTATGATACTCCCTCTGTTTTTATATATCTGTCGCTGAGAGCAGGTTCACACAGATTAAGAAAGTGATTAATGTGTCTGAATTTGAATATAGAATGACTAAAATGCCCTTCATTTTTCATTGGTCCATAAATAATGTCATTTAGATTATTCAGAAGACTTTTTATCTTCTCAAGATTAAGCAATTACTCCAATACCATCAATCCCACCCTTTCCCTCCCTTCCGTATTTTAATTCTGTAATTTTTTTTCCTGCCAATTATCTTTTCACATCATTTTGACTTCCTACCAATACCTGTCAATCCATCCTTCAACGTCATTTTCCCCGATTTTCAATCTCTATCTGCAGTGTTTTATTTCTAATTTTTTTTCCTTCCTATTTATCTTTTCAAATCATTTTTGCATCCTACCAATTTTTCCCTCCAAAAGTTTTGTTATAAAAAGCCACTATGTCTGAGTTGAGAAGACAATTCAAAGAATATGGCAAATACAAATCACCAAACGTTCTTATTCCATGTAGATTTAAATATGAGTCCTCCGATGTTTGACTTGAATAGTGATCCATTAGTTGAATATTTAAACATAGATCCTCCGATATTTGACTTGAACGTTGATCCATATGTAGAAGATAGTCATGAAGAAATGGATAATGAAGATCATCAAGAGATCAACAACGGTACCATAATTTTTTATTTTTTTATTTTTTTTATTTTAGTTCTCACGAAATCAACAGTAGGTCATTGTTTATTTTTATTTTTTTCCATCATGCCTGTAATTGCATTTGACTACTTTCATTCATTTACTGTGCTACATGTTCTTACTCTTTGTATGAGAATGCTTTGATTTTTAATCAAATTCTATACAATAGAAGAAATTGATGATGGGCATGCGTATTTGGAGGAATTAAGCGTTCAGACCCAATCAAGAAAAATGTTAGGCAATATAGACCGTAGCAAAGTGCATCAACTGACTTTACGAAAAGCGTCAATGGGGTATTGAGACAAGGGGTGACAAAGAACGTGGTGAAGCATTTTCGGTTTCAATGCGCACTTGTACAACGCATATGGGCAAAGGCGAAAAGCAATCCATATGGTGATGTGTCACACGGAAAAAGAAATTGTGGCCGTAAACGAAAGGAGATAAACTTGGAGGTGCTCCGTTCTTATCCTTTGAATCAACGGACAACTATGGAGTCTTTATCCGTCATCTTAGAGGTCGCAAATCCACAATATTCAAGTATCTAAAAAATGGAGAACTAAGACGTCATACGAATACGTTAAGGCCTTTCCTCAAAGAAGAAAATAAAAAATCTCGTTTGCAGTTTTGCTTCTCAATGTTAGATGAAATTACCATGCCACATGATCCTACTTTTAAAAAGATGGACAATATCATTCATTTAGACGAAAAGTGGTTTTACATGACCAAAAAAACCGAGGTTTACTATTTGCTACCCGATGAGGAAGATCCTATGCGCACAGTCCAAAACAAAAATTATATCGGGAAGGTTATGTTTTTGGCAGCTGTCGCCCGTCCGAGGTTTGGTGAAGAAGGGAATGAGTTGTTTTCAGGAAAGATTGGAGTATTCCCTCTTGTCACACAAGAGCCGGCTAAAAGAAACAGTATTAATCGATCTAAGGGTACGCTTGAGTTAAAGCCAATAACCTCAGTGACAAGGCAAGTTATAAGATCATTTTTAATTGAAAAGGTTTTACCAGCCATTAAGGAAAAATGGCCAGAAGATGACTCGTCTCCAATTTTTATTCAACAGGATAATGCGAAGACACACATCGATGACGATGATCAAGAATTCCGCCAAGCAGTTACAGAGAGTGGATTGAATATTCATCTTATACGACAACCAACAAACTCTCCGGATTTGAACATTTTGGATCTTGGATTTTTTAATGCAATCCAATCTCTACAATATAAGGAGTCACCTAAAACTGTTGATGACCTTGTTAATGCCGTCTTAAAGGCATTTGAAGCATATTCTGCAGTAAAGTCGAACCGTATATTTTTGACTTTGCAATTATGCATGGTGGAGATCATGATGGCAAAGGGCTCCAACAGATACAAAATCCCGCATATTAACAAACAGAGGTTAGAACGTCTGGGTACTCTTGTATCACGGATTAAGTGTGATCGACATTAGTACAAGAGGTAGTAGAGTACCTAAGTTAAAATATTGATGTCGAGTATTACCTTAATTTTCATTAGTAAAATCATTTTCTCGTCAATATCTTAACCTTATCTTTCAATTTATTTCTTTCATTATACCAAAACTGCATGTATCTCTTATTCTTTGTGATATTACTTGGACAACGGACACGCAACGTAGTCACATCAAATGAGTAGTTCTATCGACGGCGATAAAATATAAAAGTGTATCCAACGAAGGATAAAGCTCAATAAATTTAACTATGATTTGAAGTTTAAAGCTCTGTGAAAGTGCAACTCACTTCTGTTAGTTTGATTGATGAAGTATTGCTTGTTCATTATTTTTACTGGAGTACTTCTCATATAGTTCAAGTGGAAAACATTCTTTATACAAGGAGGAAAATAAGAAAAATAAAAATAACACTTCTACGCTACACTTCTATGATTAACCTGTACAATTTGAAAATTTCAAACAAAATTATGGAAGCAGACGGTATGAAGCACTTCCCGTGAACGAGTTCATGTTATTTCCGTTGACATCTGTAACCTAAGGTATCAAAACCTCAATTCCAGTAGGGATATCAGAGTGTAGAGACAAATCGGCAAAAGCTTGTTTAAAATTTGACATTGTGACAGCTGATAAGCATGTGTATGGATCATCATAAAAATTATAGCCATAAATAACTAATTAAATAAGTCAAACATCATCTTTGGTGAATTGGCACATCTTCAGATTCGAAAAACTTATTCTGCCAAATACCGAAAATTATTTTTTCTTGAAAGCAACAACTGAATCAAATTACCAACCGTCTTTGACTTTCATATGCAAAGAAGTACTATTGGGAATAACCCATACAAACAACATCTACTGCAAACTTCAACCCAAACTGGCATTATCATCAAAACTAAAAAACAAAAAAAAAACACCATCAAATCCACAACTTTGATCTAGTGGATTAGGTTTTGCTGGGCTAGTTGCTTCAATAGTAATTAGGGAGATAGATCTTCAACATAGCTTTAATTGACTTTTGCAGCTCTTTTTCTGGAGAAAAAAAATCACCTTCCGGCAATTTATTCAGATCAAAATTGTGCTCTGCAGGTAGGTTTAAATCGAAATCAGCAACAACCTTCTTTTTTCCTCCATCAATTGGTTTGGTATCCATTTTTTTTCTGTGTGAAAGTTGCCCCCTTTTTTTTATCTGTCTGTGAAAGGCGACTTAAAATAGGCAGAGGCATGTCTGTTGCAATTCCCGTCTCATTGGAAAATGATCTACTTTCAATTTCCAATATTTATGGATATTGGAAGTCAAAACCTTTTTTAAATAAATCTAATTAAGAAAAGGGTATAATTGGAAAAAAATAATAAATGATGTGTTGGAAATGTAAAATGACAGATAAAAAAAAAAAACCCAAAATCTGAAATGTGACAGATATATAAAAACGGAGGGAGTAATAAAAATCGGATGCATAAGCTAAAAAATATATTATTTAAAACCGTAAAATAAAAAATTTAATGAGAGTACCCGATTTAAATTCTCTTTTAAAATTGATCTATGTATTGCCATTTTAGTATCAAGCACTTTTTTTTTAAGAGACGGAAGAAGGAGAATGAGATTTTTATTATATTGATTTAGTAGTATATTTTTTTTTTTTTGGAGAAAAGATTTAGTATTATACACTTAATTTTTTTTATCACTTTTAATAACACAATTATGAAATCTTTATTTCTTAGGTCAGTTAGGTGTTCAATACAATAAACAGTTCATTCATACCTCAGAATTGTTTAAGGAACAATATGTTAAAAAAATAATTAGAGGTTGTTAAAAACATATAAAAGATCAAAATATTATGATAGTTTATAGGTTTTTCAAAAAAAAAAAAAAAATGATAATTTATAAATCTTCAATATCTTTCTGTCATAGTTAAATAAATATCATCCCCCACCCCAGTGCATACCTGTTGGATACTTGGATGTATACGTGAAGTTCAACGATGCAAACAAGCAAGTATCCAAGATTGATACTGTTATTAAGCTGAACTAATCAAGCTAAAGTCAAACCAAATGTTAAATTACTCGTAAAGCTCTTTTTTTTTTGGGAAATGGTCATACAATTTGTCTTTTTGGTATTTTATATATATATATATATATATATATATATATATATATATATATATATATATATATATATATATATATATATATATATATATATATATATATATCTTATATTTTAATCTGTTCATGACTGCTGAATAGTGGCATATAGGAGTATATCACAAGAATGAAGCATTGAAATTGTAAATCTGATGCTATTGATCGCGATGATTTGTATTTATTGTGATCTTACTTATTCAAAGAATTAACTTTCCATATGACAACTATGATATGAATATTATTGTAATAGAAAATGTGATATCTAGCTTTAATTAATACAACATGCTTCATTTCTACTTTGATTTTTTTTTTTTAAGGAATATTTATTTTGATTTTATTAAAATAGGACGAAAAAGAAAAATACATTCCGCGAGACCATCATGCCATCCAAAATTTGAAGCATTCCTCTAACACAAAGAATCGTCTCATTAAAATATCTTACTAGCGAAACCTTAATAGAAAAAAATCTACTAAGAGGAAAATTTATGATTGACCGAGTGTTGAGTAAAATTGTACAGATTAAGCCAGTGACAATAATTCTAACATAATGCGAACAAACTCAATGCTTCGTATGTAAATTATACCTGGAGTTTTTTTCCTTATACACAAAAACCATTTCCCCACGAAAACCCTAATTGGATGTTTGCAAACAAGAATCTTCCCCAGTTCCCTCACTTGAGTTGTTGTGTGAAATCCGATGACGTGAGTGATGCATACTTGGCATGTACTCCCATAAGTCATGAATCAATCTCTTCATCATCATCAAAATGATCCCTCCGACCAGATACGTCATCTTCCTTGGCTTCAAAACTTCAAAAGTAACATGAGACTATGAACATACGCTTCCACCACGATAGGGCATCTGAGGGAGCTTTATGCTTCGCCGACTAGGACTAAGAGGTTTGATGTCTCCAATGCCATATTCAGTTGTCAAATGACTCATGGTTCTTTTGTTAATCTATATGTGTTGAAAAAAATCGGGTATATATGGAGGCTTGCTGTTAAAGATCAAGCGCTTACCAGTTCTCTTAAAAGCTATAGCTGTTAAGGACGGCGCTACTATATTTCTTATATCACTTTTAACACTCCCCCTCAAGTGTGGGCCTATAACAAGGCTAAGCCAACTAGGCAGCCAGGCCCAACACATGCATCACGTGCACAATATAAATGGGGGAAATAATAATGTTTATAGCCAGGTTCGAACTCGAGACCTCTGGCTCTGATACCATGTTAAAGATCAAGCGCTTACCAGTTCTCTTAAAAGCTATAGCTGTTAAGGACGGCGCTACTATATTTCTTATATCACTTTTAACACTTGCAAAGCTTGAATTTCCATTGTTGCATGAATTGAGTGTTGACTTAATTCTGCAGTCTCTATACCTAATGGCTATTCATAGTTTGTCTTGAACTTTAATATGAATAAGATTCAAACAACACTACTTAAGATTCTGAATATGCTCAAGATTGTCGAGTCGACTGTTGATAAAGGAAAGTAAGTGTTGCTTGTTGATTCTTCCAAAGGCAAGAAAAAGGTACCAAAGAATAATAAGAAGAAAGATCCCTTGAAGGTCAAGCCAATATAATCAAAGAGAAGGATGTCAAAGGCTTGTACATCCATTATGGAAAGACTGGCCATTGGAAAAAGAACTACAAGGCCTTCTTAGAGATGAAGAAGAACAAGCATGATGATGCTTCAACTTCAGGCATGTTTATGATTAAACTTAATTTTTCTTCTTCTAAGTCAAACCACTGGGTATACGACAGTGGCTGTGAAGATCATACTTGTAAAATTATATAATGACCAAAAATGAGTAGAGATATAATGAAAGGCGGGGTGGACTACACGTGGGGAATTAAGAGTCGTTGCATTAGCCATATGAGTTTATTTACTTTCATTACCTGGTGACTAGTATTAGAACTCAATACTTTCTATATTGTCTCTTTCTTAATTTCTAATAGCATTATTTACATTTATATTTTAGATTTTGAAGGTTGTTCATTCACTTTTAATAATAAAATTTGTTTTTTTTTCACGTGATGGGTTATTTTAGTGTTCGGTACACTTATAACAGCTCTCATATATATTGGATTTTCAATCCAATGTATTTACATAAACACCAAGAAAGCTAAAGTAGACAATGTGAATGAATACTACTTATGACATTATTGTCTTGATCATATAGGTAAGACACACATTTCCAAAATCCACATGGATGGATACTTGGACCATTATGAGTATGAATCATAAGATCAATATGAGCCTTTTTTTTACTTGGGAATATGACAAAATCACGTGTAACTAGTAAAAAGATTAGATTCAATGAATTGTTTAAACTCATACATACTGATGTTTGAGGGTCCATGACAATTCATGTCAAAAGTGGATACTCTTATTTCATCACCTTCATGATGACCATTTGAGATACGATTTGTGTACTTGATGAAGTACAAATCTGAATCTTTTGAAAATTTCAAAGAATTCAGAAGTGAATTTGAGGAACTACCAGGGGAAAAAAAATTAAATTCCTCTAATTTGACCGAGGCGGCGAGTATCATTGTGAGTTTCTAAAATAATGGAATTCTACCATAACGGGCGTCTCCGAGGACACCACAAATGAATGAACTGTATGAAATAAGGAATTGTACTTCATTAGGCATGGTGCGGTCGATGGTGAGTCACACTTCCCTACTAAAATCGTTTTAAAGTCACTCATTTGAGATGAACAACGTACCTCAGGCACGGCCAATAGGCTCGGGCAACAGATCAATACTCGTGGGTAGCAGTGGAGGCACTAGCCTGTCAAGAACAAGAAATGGTCAATCTCCATCTTCGCTCGCTTTCGCACCAGCCTTTTTATGTAGCTTATAGGGAAAAAAAAGGGTACGTGCTATATGTGAAACATACTAAATATAATAAATTTTGTAAAGACAGATGTAATAGGCGTTGCAACCCGGATGGTACACAACTTGGTTTTAGGCAAATAATTAACGGTGTTCCATGTTGATTATACATCATATGAGTTATGGGCCAAGAAGAAACCACATATAGCATACTTAATATTTATGGATGTCCCACTTATATAAATAGAGCCATCATATGAGATATAGTCATTTTTTTTGCATAGTTTCATGTTTATATTATATTTGTACATCTTACAAGACTTCTGCATTGAAGATCAAGAGGCAAAATAACAATGTACTTAAGCTACACTTCAAGACAACACATACACAAGACATATCTATGTGCTACATTACTAAGTATAAGTTGTTCAATATTTTTGTCAAGTTGAAATGCCTCCGAACGGCTATAAAATCTTCCAAAGTACTACTTCATATCAAAATTAAGGGTGAGGGTACTTATCAAAGCCTAAAGCCTTCAAATACTATGGAAGGGAAGAGAGGCTTGGACAAAACCAATCCACAAGGATGGAAATTCTATTTTACCTAAATACTAGACGTTGCATTCACAATTTTGGATCTTAACCAAGCTTTAAAGGTGATCAAATACTTAAGGGAAGGTTTGGAGCTTTAATGAGCATTAACCAGATTCATTATAATGGATTGGAGCTGATTAAACAGACTAACAATTATAGCAGAACTGACCTTTAGCCAAAAAATTTATTTTGTCTTACCACGGTCTTGACCTCAAAACTGGAGATGCTCAAATATAAAAGAATACTCAACCAGGCTCGGAAGAAGTTAGACAAACAATATCCATTCAGGCTTGGTACATACTTGATGAATTCTTAATGAATCAAGATGAAATTCAGGAAGAACTAAGAACAATGACATGAAAACAATAACATGAAAGTAAAACTGTAAAGAAGAACTTGATTGTATTGATTAATCTTCTGAATGGTGTTACAGCTGCTGATACATTATCTTATATACTAGCTAGGTACACTATGAATTAGTTAGAGGCAGTTACAACCGCTAGATTGTTCATACCAAACTTCTAACTGATTTTGTACATAAGTGTTCGACCTATTGCCTTTAAGGGGAAAGTAACTTGCTTTAATGTTTAGTTTGTTGTGTTTGTCTGCTATAACCTTCAACACCCCCTTTCAAACTGAACATGTTGGTTGATAAATGTTGATAAGAGGATAAGAGCTAAGTAATGACTGAAATCTGGACTTGTCTAAAGGTTTTGTGAACAAGTTTGCAAGTTGGAGTTCTGTTGAAACTGGTAAAGGCTTTAAAAGACCTTGTTGATATCTGTCTCTTATTACATGGAAGCCTATCTCTATGTGCCTGGTTCTTTCATGAAATACTGGATTTTCAACTATATATAGGGCAGATTTGTTGTCACAGAATAGAGGAATAGGTCTGTCCTGTTTGATGTTGAACTCTGCCAGTAGATAAGTGAGCCATTGTAACTCACAAGATGCCATGGCCATTGTAACTCACAAGATGCCATGGCCATTGCTATATACTTTGCTTCTGATGAGCTTCTGGATGCAGTAGTTTGTATTTTTGATTTCCAACTTATAAGTGAACCACCAAAGAATACAGAGAATCATGTTACAGATCTTCTAGTGTCATTGCATCTGGCCCAATCTGAATCAACAAAGCATTTCAATTCCAGATTACTCTCAGATGGGAAAAAGATACCTTGGCCAGGAGATTTCTTTAGGTATTTGAGTAATTTTTGAGCTTCTTGATGTTGTAGTTCTGTTGGTTTATCAACGTATTGACTGAGTTGCTATGTGGCATAAGTAATATCTGGCCTTGTTAGCCCTAAAAATAGAAGTTTACCTACCAGGATTCTATAATAGCTGTTTGATTTTAGGGGTTTTGAGTCCTTGCTATGTAAACTGATAGAAGTATCCATAGGTATTTCACTAGGTTTGCATTCTGAGTATCCATATTCTTCTAATAATTCCATGCAGTACTTTCTTTGGGACAACACATTTCCTTTCTTTGATCTGGACACTTCCAAACCTATGAAATATTTGAGATCTCCAAGATCTTTTATGCCAAACTTATCATTCAGAAAGTTCTTTAGTTGCTTGATCTCTTCCATAACAGGGCTTGTAATGAGTACATCATCCACATATACCAGGACTGCCACAAAGGATTCATTTGAGCCTTTAATGAACAAACTATAATCCTGTTTGGATTGTCTATACCCCCTCTCAAGCAAAGCTTGTGTTAATTTTACATTCCATTGTCTACTTGCTTGTTTCAAGCCATATAGAAATTTGATAAGCTTGTAAACATGGCCTGGTTCTGCCTTGAAACCTTGAGGTACTTGCATATAGACCTCTTCGATAGATCACCATTAAGAGCTTCACAAATGCCAAGTACAAGTGCCCCGAGTTCGCCTTCAAAGATCGCTTCTTTGACACAAGAGGGTTGTTTCTTGCTTCTCCAAGTAACCAGTGTTCCCCATACATATGAGCAATAGCTCCGTGGTAGATCGTCTCGTCAATGTGACATCCACCCCAATCAATCATCGTTGGTAATCTTGATTGATCTATCGCAGACTTGGTGAAGTGCATGCTCTGGCCAGAGGAGTGGACTTTAAATATCTCGCATCCTATTCACAACATCCCAATGTTGCCAAGCAGGGCGTTGCATGAACCGACCGACCGTACTAACCCCATATGCAATATCGTGCCTCAGTGTGAGAAAGTAGACGAGTTTACCTACAAGCCTTTGATATTGTTCTTTTCTCGACAAAGAATGTCACCATGCAAGAGGTGTTACCGGGGTCTACCTGGGATACAGGTTTGCATCCCAAAGATGCCGCTTCCTTCAAGAGATCCAATACATACTTCCTTTGGGAGACCGAAATGCCTTTGGTGTTTCTAGCCACTTCCATACCAAGAAAGTACTCGAGGTAGCCCAGCATCCTTAACTTGGAACACCTTTGCCAAGAGAGTCTTTAAATTTTGAATCTCGCAGTCATCTCCAAGAAGGATGATATCATCCACATATACAATAAGAATAGACCTTCTCTCGGTTGGTTGTCTTGATGAACATAGTGTGATCTCGAGTTATTGGATGATATCCTGCCTTTGACCACAAAGAGTAAGTTTCCCAAACCAGTGCTCTCGGGGATTGCTTCAAAGCCATATAGAGATTTTCTTCGAGTTTGCATACCTTGCCCCGAGTGTGAGGATTGACAAAACCAGAGGTATATTCATATAGACTTCCTCAAGGAGATCACCATCGAGAAAAGCATTTTTGATATCCAATTGGTGTGCAGGGCACCCGCTGGACAGCCCTAGAGAGATCGTAACCCCGACAAGAGTTGAGTTTTGCCACTGGTGCAAAAGTTTCCTTATAGTCAATACCATAAGTTTGAGTGAATCCCCTTGCTACCAATCTGGCTTTGTACTTGTCAATTGTACCATCGCATTGTATTTGATAAGTGAATAACCATCCGTGCCTAACCGTCTTTTTGCCTTTTGGGAAGAGTTGCGAGATCCCAAGTATGATTATCCAGAGGGCGTCATCTCCGTTTTAACAAGCTCTTCCACTTATCATTTTGAAGAGCCTCCCCGAATATTTTTAGAATAGAGCGAGAGTCCAAGTCCCGTGTAAACATGGCAAAGACAGTGAGACAACCGATCATATGATAAATAAGTATGAATAGAGTGATCGTGCAAGATCTCTTTCCCTTTCTCGAGAGCAATAGCCTATCATCAATGTCGCCAGACCGCCGGGGATCCGTAGTACGACGAGTGCCGCAGGGCTCGTGGTCCGCTGTGCTCCGGGTCGCAGTATCGTGCCCGCAGCATCGTGGGCAGTGGGCCTGGCCGAGGACCGCAGTCCGAGTATCGCAGCCTCCGCCGAGGGTTAAGCAGTTTGCCGAGGGAAAGGGTTTAGGTCAATTTCACCAGTTTCCATCGTTGACCGCCTGGACTTGTCAGAAGTAGGAGTCCTTTCAAAAAATTTACATCCATAGAATTGTAAAATCTCTTTTCGTAAGGCGAGTAACACTTGTAGCCTTTCCCCGTCCTTTGCATATCCTAAGAAAATGCACTTGTGAGCCTTGGGATCAAGTTTGCTTCGTGTCAGGTATGGATATAGACAAACACAAGACAACCAAAGATTTTTGGAGGTAACTGGGAAATAAGATTGGGGCAGAGTGTGTGGTCGCAGGGTTTTGATTGGAGTTTTGAAGCCTAGTACCCCGCTCGGAAGTCCGTTGATTAAGTATGTGAGGTCAATATAGCTTCACCCCACATATATTTTGGAACATTAGTGGTAAACATGATAGACCTAGCCATTTCTAGCGTATGCTCGTTTTCTCTCAAAGAACCCCATTTTGCCGATTTCAACACAATACGCCACCGATATGGACAATCCCTTTATCCATCAAGAAATTACCGAGACGAGACTCATAATATTCAAGGCATTGTCAAGCCCTCTTCAAAATTTTGATCTTAAGTGTCAAACCGAGTGGAGACCATGTTGTAAAACTCTTGAAAGATGGATCCAACTTCGCATTTATCCTTCATTAAAAATAACCAAGTGGTTCCCGGTGTGGTCATCTATGAAGGTAACAAACCACCTCTTCCCCGTTATGCTTTTTACTCTCGAGGGTCCCCATACATCACCGTGAATTAAGGTGAATGGTGTGGAAGGTAAGTGAGGTAATTTTGCATACACAGATTTGGTGAGTTTGGCAAATTGACAAATATCACATTGAAGATCATTCAAATTACAACCTTTAAACAATTCAGATCTATAGACTTTAAATAACTAAAACTAGGATGTCCTAGTCTATAATGCCATAACATGATATTGTCTAGGTTTTGAGTGTGCCGCCGAGGCAGAGCATTCCGCCTTCGCCTTCTCGTCTTCAAACAGGCTGACCACAAACAATCCCGAGCAAGGTTTAGCAAATTCCAATCACCGCCTTTGAGGAATGATCCCGGAATGTGCACCGATTCTCATTAAAAACAACAAATTCCATTTCAAATCTTTAGTAAGTTTACCGACGTATACGAGATTGCAATCTAATTTTGGAACAAATAGACATCCCGCAGTGCATATCTTATTAGTAAGCCGCACCTTACCAAAACCTTTTGCACTAGAAATAGATCCATCAAATAGCCTTAATATTGTGAATTTGGGGACATGGCATAAGTTGAGTAATGAGATTTTTATTACCAAATATACGGGATGAGGCCCCAGAGTCAACAATCCAGGTTTCATTACTAATACGAGTAGAATTTACCCGTACCGGCATGAGAGGCTATGTCGCAGAGTGACTACCTTCCTTTTGTTGAGTTAGAAGGCTTTGAATGCAAAGCAAGTCGTGCATTCAACTCCGTTGTCATCTTCTTCCTCACTTACGTGTCCGCTTCCGACTTTCCTTGGCGTGTCTCGAGGTCTTGGAGGAGTTAGGCTTGCCATGTAGTTTCCAAAGCAAGTTGTCCTTGGTATGATTTGTGCGTTTGCAAGGGTCACAAACAGCCTTCCCGCCTTTACGCAGGCTTCCCGTAAGCTTCGCAGGTTCCCGATGGGCCGCACAGGTGGCACTCTCGCAGGGTTGTCGCGTGGTGGAGTTCCGCAGCATCACTTTCCTCCCCGTTTTCCTCATGTTTGACCTCAAAAACATGGATTTGAGATTTGGGAGAGGTTTAGTAGCTAGAATTCTACCTCTAACATCATCAAGAGTAGGATTCACCAGTTGAGGAACTTGAATACTCTCTTCTTTTCTATGATGTCTTTATATGAGCAAGATCCTTGACATCATTCCAGTGTGAGTTTCCAACATATCTAGTGTTGCCATGCCTTAGATAGTTGATTGAAATATTGAGTTACGTACATATCCCCTTGTCTCAGCTTTTGAATCCGAGCTTCGAGTTCATAGACTTCAGATGTATTGTCCTTTTCGAGTAAAGGTCTCCGGCATTGTCCTGCATTTCCTTAGCGTTGTCAT
This sequence comes from Gentiana straminea, assembly GCA_036785695.1. Classification (NCBI taxonomy): domain Eukaryota; kingdom Viridiplantae; phylum Streptophyta; class Magnoliopsida; order Gentianales; family Gentianaceae; genus Gentiana; species Gentiana straminea. The sequence goes on along the minus strand of JAVUPR010000278.1, from coordinate 31,370 downwards.
ACATCACGAAGTTCTCATCGATCTCTTTTGTCATAGACCTCGTGAGGATGGTCATGACTTGGTTATTTTCTTCGTGTCCCATGCTTCAAACTTGGGGTCGGCCAAATAGGGTGTTTGGAACCTGCATGTATATCCCATCTTGCCCCGGCCGGAGATATACATTTTCATAGACCTTGACCATAGCAAGTAATTGTTACCATCAAGTTTATGATTTGTAAAAGAAGAGTGTTCGCTTATCCCAAGCCGTCGAGGCAAATTGTGAGTCTACCGAAGAAGATGAAACTTCGTATAATGTTGACATTTTTTTGAAAAGAACCGAGTTTTGCAAATGGGATTTTAGAACTCGCAAGTCTCTCGATACCATGAAGAGAGTTTGAGAATGTGATAAACACAAGGATCACCATGCAAGAAGGCATTGTTTACATGTAGTTGATGTAGATTCCGGCCTTTAGGCTTTGCAATGGCAAGTAATGTTCTCACGGTTGTGAGTTTAGCTACAGGTGAGAAAGTATCTAGATAATCCAGTCCCAACTGTTGCGTGTAGCCTTTAGCTACAAGGCTTGCCTTGTATCTTTCTATTGATCCATTAGACTTTCTTTTGATCCTATATACCCACTTGCAACCTATTGGTTGTTTGCCTGTGGGTAAAGGTACTATTTCCCATGTGTTGGTTTGTTGAAGAGCCTTAATTTCATTGTCCATTGCTATTCTCCATTCTTTGTGTTTTACTGCTTCATTGTAAGTTTAGGTTCTGCAATAACCTGAGTACTGAAAATATAAGATTTATAAGGATCAGACAAATGATCTAGTGTATCTACTTTTGCCATAAGATAGGGTGAGGTATGTGTAGAAATGTTATGACACACATAGTCTTTAAGATAAGAGGGTACTCCTCTATTTCTGGAAGACTTTCTCATATTTACATCTTCATTGGCGAGGCAACTCTTCTACATAATCCGAGAAAGTTAACATCATCAACATGATCAATGATGTCATGATCATGTTCTTGATGATTTAAGTGATCATGTCTTTGTTTGAGACAAGACATCATGGTCATTTGTAGCATTTGTATCATCAAGAGAAGGATTATGTGAAGGAGTTGCTTGATGTGGAAATGGTGTATTGTTAGGAACAAAAATAACATCTTGATCAAAAGGAACAGGCAAGGGTAAATCTTGGATATTACATGATGCTGTACCATCCTTATAAGGAAAGGAAAATTCATGAAATACAACATCCCTGGCAACAAAAATCTTTTTGAAGATTTAGCAGATAAAAGTCTTTCACATTAGGCACACCACCTAAATAAATAGACTTGATTCCTCTGGTTGCAAACTTATTATTATCATGATGCAAATTGTAAGCATAAGTTAAGCACCCAAAAACCTTGATATTATCATATTTAGGTTTTGCAGAATACAACATTTCATAGGGTGTTTTATTGTTTATCAGTAGAGAAGGGGTGATTTTATCAAATTTACAGCATGAAGAACAAAGTATGACTAGTATACTAAAGGCAAATCAGACAGAAATCTCAAACTCCTAGAAACATTAAGGATGTGTTGATGTTTTCTTTCAACCACTCCATTTTGCTGGGGAGTCTTGATTACAGAGGTCTGATGTACAATACCTTGAGATGCATAAAAGTCAGGTAAATCAAATTCTAAGCCATTGTCTGATCTCAAACACTTTATTGTTTTATTAAACTGAGTTTGAATCAATATACAAAACTGTTTAACAAGATTTCTAACTTCACCCTTAGACTTCAATATATGAATCCAACAAAACCTACTAAAGTCATCAACAATAGTAAGGAAAATCTTTGTCTATGGACACCAACAACTCTATAAGGACTATTACTATTGCAAAGCATTAATCACGTTTCACTTATCACATTCAAACTTACAGATATTCACAAGATGTCATACTTTAATCCTAGAATACAAACTACTAAACTTTTTCAAGAATGTACATAAGCAAAGAAACATGCTATAATCATCAAAAATCTCCAACTAAAATGGGGTAGGCTTTCAACATTTAGCTCATCATTTATACTTATGGCATGTGAAAAAGAGTGTCGGGTGAAACAACTAAAAATTACTTTTTAAATATGAGTAATATAGCAAAAATGATATAAACTCAAGCAAAGATATGCCTTTGCCTACTCGTGATATATAACAAAAAAAATTCGAAAAATTTAGCACTTTTTCATAGAAATATAACTAATTAAGAAATGATATGTAGATACCAACCCCCTCCCACACTTAGATTGCAACTTGTCCCCAAGTTATACGTAAATAATAAATTGTAGAACTGAATGATTGGATGGCCGGCAATTCAGAGGAACCAACAAGAGCCAGATTGTTTGCATAGCAATCGGCGCAGATCGCGGAGCATGAACTGTGTACAACCGAAGTATGTACCGTGAAAGTGCACAATAGCTATGACGTAAAGTATCCCGTACATTTGACCAAAGGCAAAAAGAGCCCACGGGGAAAAGATTAGACTCTATACAAATAAAGCACATAAAGAAAAGAATTTATTAGATATTCAATTATGTCACAAGAAAGATGGACACATATACATGAAAATATCACAAACTCGTAGTTGTGTGCAACTACACGAAAATGTGTCAAAAATGCAACCACATGACAAATCCTAAAAATTAAAATAAATAAATAAAAACGATAGAAAGATACGAAAACTACGATGCTTAACCACACTCGTGAAAAATGAAAGAAAAAAATAGAAAAACAATGCAACCAGATGACACGGCAATCTAACTATATACCCAAATGATATGCAAAAATAAAAGAAAATAAAAGAAAGAAAACTTTGGGCCTACTCTACTTGCGCATGACATGTATATAATAAACGTCTACTCAAATAATGACAATTACCACAAACGACAAGTATCGTCCATTACGTATGCGTGTGTACGCGCTTTAAGAGACCTCGTCAAAGGTTGATAGCATTATGGAAACCTAATAAATAGCTATACTAAACGTATATAACTCTGTATGGCCTGGACGGTAGCATACATTGAAAACCGATGCCATAGCTACCCATATGAACTACAAAAAACAAGAAGTAAGCACAGAAGTCTTCAAAGCTTAAAAGCATTCATCACAAATGGTACGTAAAGCATACGTGAAACCAAATACATTAGCTATTAAATAACAACAAAGCACTTCAGGCTTAGTAGCATACGAGAACCGTATTGCGTAACTATAACTTGCATAGATGAATCATGTATAAGGAATAAGTTCATTTACTTAGCATGAATTCATAGAGGAAAGGTATAACATTCATATTCGTGACATCTATGTAAAAAAATAAATAGGCCAGCGTATGTCGAATGTAAAGCAATAAATCCATACTAAATAAAGCATTAGGGAACGAGATCAAGAAAAACTCGATCATCGAATCGTTGCGTCTGCCAGTACGTACCGTACGGGCGTTCACCTCAGTAATACATGTTCTTTGGACGAGCGTTCAAAGAAAACAAACGCTCGCTTGACTTGAAAACCAACCCCACGGACGCTCGTAGTAGCATAGACGCTCGTCTCCGGTCCTTTAAATCCGGTAATCGCAGTCGAAAATATTTGAACGGGACGAGCGTCCGAATACTTTCAAACGCTCTGCTTACCTCGCAAATTTGAAAGAATTCGGACGGGGCTTTCACTACCACCCTGAACGTTCGTCCATACAACGAATACACAACAGTAGAGCAGAAAATGCATACAAACCCTAAAAACCTAAAAACACATATTAACACAGACCACAAAGTACTCACTTTCAATTAAAGCACAAAGAGGTTAGATCGTAAAACACATAAACACATACTTCACGTTTAAACAAATCTAGTAAAAACTGTGCACATTCTTAACCTTATGGTCATCGAAACACTGCAAAAATAAAAACTCCCGATTTGGTAAACGCTACTTTTATTAAAACGAAAAATAAAACGTAACAAAATCGAGAAATAACAGTAGATTCGATTCAATATGACACCTATTCCCCGGCAACGGCGCCCACTTTTGTTGGGAGGATTTTGCATCATTAAAACAAAAGAAAATTTATAAACCTATACTTAACATGCAAACTAACTCCTAACCGACCAAATATCGGGTAGTTGATAGCATAGTAGGCAAGCATGTGGTCGATCCACGTGGAAAAGGGATATTGAATCTAATCTAATTAATCCTACCAATTGCTACTCAAGAAAACAAATAAACGAAAGACAAAACATAAAAACAAAATAATTCAAATAATCTAACCTAAGGAATAAAATAAACAATCTAATCTAAAGACAATGATCAAATAATGCACAAATCCTATGTGATCTCAATCCTAGTTCAATTCATGATTCAAATTCAATTCATAGTTTCACCTTGCCACGAGACATAAACTCCTAATCTCTTAGCGAATTTATCTCTCTAGTTATGAATCCCTAATTTCTTAGGTGAATTCTAATTATCTACTCTCTCATCTTTCGAATGCCGAGACCGATTTACCATACAAAACTCGGTGTGCATTCAAGTTACTCTCGTATAAATTTAATCTAACAACCCTAGTGAATCTAACCACTTAATTTGTCACATAATCAACGGCTAAAAACCTATATCTTCATTGCTATGATCCGGGCGTTTATGCAACTTTCGTATCATAAACATCAATCGTGAATTCAATTTCTCAATTTATTCACATAGCCATACAAACCGCATGTAGAAGATACAAATAAATTCTGAAATCATGAAGAACTCGGAATTGAATAAATCTAAAAGAACTCACATAAGGCTGTGTACAAAGGTTGATCCCCGAAAAGAAAAACGAAACGAAAAGACTCCTAATCTAATCTCGGTTCATCCCGAGCACATGCGCTCGGGTGACCGTCCTTCAACTCCTGCAAAAAGTGCGGCCGCTCTTGAGTAATTTTATGTGTATGAACATTTAATGAGACGAATGTGGCAAAATTGGGGCTGTGCCTTCTAAATAGATTTCCTTAAGTTTCGGCAATGGCCTTAGGGGTCGGCGTTGGACGCCCGTCCACTATGTGGACGCCCGTTCAATATGCCTTAGGACGTTTGGAAGCAAGATCGCTCGTCCGCATGCCGTCCCGCAACTCTCGTCACTCAACTTTTCTTCCCCGGACGCTCGTTTACTTCTTCGGGGACGCCCGTTTCCGCATCTCGGACGCTCGTCCGACCATCTCCGGACGCGCTCCACCGTCGAAATCTTGATATTTCCATCTCTTTTTTTATCTTGATTGATTACTTTCCTTATCTCTTTTATTCTCCCATATCTTTGATTGATCCTCTCTCTATCCTCGAAATTAGCTCTCTTTATAGATCTATCTTTTTCCATCATCAATGAGTATCTACAATAAGGATCAAAACATACCAAAGCGTAACGTATTTCCAAAATAACATAAAATCACCAAATAAGCATATAAATCGATACGTTTTCATATTTAAATTCATTAAAAAACCTCATTTACTCAATATTTACATATATAGCTCAAAATCTATGAAAATCATACGAATGTATGGAAATTGATATAGAAAAATATATGTAAAAATCACTATAAATTAGCCCTTAACAACCCCAAGATGTCCATATGTACAAAATCAAAACAGACTTGGAAATGTAATCAGACTCAAAGTGGAAACTAAGCCTAGATTGTTTCGCTGGGTGGGCATATATCACAAGATTTGTCCATCGGGCACTTTGAATGTGAGCATTATCCTTCTTCAAAAACTTTCAATCTTTTGTCCTGAGTGCATGACCAAGTCCGTAATGCCACAACAAGGCTTAACTCGCAAAGTATTCAAGACATTATTCACTAACAGGAAATCACAACAAGTACTATCTCGCTTTTAAAATGTATAGCCTTTTTACAAGATTAGCCGAAACTAACTCTCTCGAGAGTTATCACATCCCGTTGGGATGACACAGAATCCATAAAAAAAACTTCACATTATACGCTCTAGTACCTAATGAACTCGCTTATGGACATTAGGTTAAAATGGAAATCAGAACACAAAAGCGGCATTGTTTAGAATTAAATCAGCTTATCGACCAATGTGAGTAAATACTCAATGTTTTTACCATTTGCGTTACTTTCACATACTTATCAAAAAAATGTTCACAAGAACTAAACAACATTCTTATTGAATATAATTTGATCGCAGAATAATTCACTCATTCACTCATCCAATCAAAACAAGTAAAGGAACTTAGACAAACTCGAAATCCACAAGGCCCAAAATTAGTCGCAGGACATCGTAATTCGCGTAAAATGAAACCAAGCATCTCCAGCTTTCGTGGACAAGAATGAGAGATATAACCTCGCCCTCAAAATGTTCAAAAATCCGCTCGATATTGTTCTTGTGTTAGCATGTGGCCTTGGGATCTCCCATAGAACTTGAGAATTCTGATTCGAGGCACCATCTCGAGCACACATTATTTGCACCACTGCCGCATAGATCTTCCTTCCGAAATTTGGTGCAGTGGAAGCCACGCTTCTTATACAAGACCTATCTATAAATTTGCTCCCTTGCATACCACAAGTTGAATGCACCGAGGCTTCTTACTCCCATTATTATAACTCTTCCTAAAATTATTATTGAAATAAGACCGAATCTTGATTTCGTAGCCACCTATGAAGCGTTATCAAAAAACCCAAAACATTTCCAAGGATTACTATTGTTTGCTATCACGCACGAGTAGAATTACCATAATGTCAGCCATGCCTTTCTTGTTTTAAAAGCCATTGAAAAAACATTCTCAACAATTAGTGAGAAAGGGAGAAATCAACAGAATTCCGTGATTCCATTGTACCGAAACTCTCATTAAGACCCTTCAAGAATCTAATCACACGATGCCGTTCATCGTGTTCTTGATACCTATTTCTGCCACAATTAAATGTAAGGGAGGAAAGAGTCAAGGACACTACCGCGTCTATTTGTTAAACCAACTTAACAATTATTTAAGTACTTATTCTCGAACAAAATAAGAGATAATTATTTTAAGTAACGTTTGATAATGTTATAACTCAACACTTATTTAATTAAGAGCACCCGAATTCCTTAGTAAAACTTTTCAGCGACAATGATGCTGCTTATATCCGAAATTTGAATCGAGTCTCTTTTTTTTTTTTTTTTTTGGCTGAAGTGCACACGTTCACGTTGCAAAGTATGATAATTTTTTTTAATATATTTTTATTACATGATTTTTTGGACTGTATATTTTTCTCGCAGGATTCTTTTTTTTTTTGAAAGAATGAATATTGATTGTGTGTGTATATATATATATATATATATATATACATATATATATATATATACATATATATATATATATGTATGTATATATATATATATGTATGTATATATATATATATATGTATGTATATATATATATATATATGTATGTATATATATATATATATATGTATATATATATATATATATATATATGTATATATATATATATATATATATACCCCAACAAAATGATTGGGGCTCCGTCTCGTCTCAGATTGGGCCTACTTTTTCTATAACCCAAGCATCAGTGTCCTAGGCTCCCTTCCCCTTAATCAAGAAATCATAAGCCGGATCCTACCCTCCGGCTCGTAAGTCAAGTCCCGTCCGCAATCTCAGTAAGTTTTGATCCCGTCCATTGGGCGTCAAGCCGGACCCCTCCTACTTTGTGTGATTTTCCACCCGTGTAATCAGTATAACATCAAGACAAGGCAAAGAGTGAGTCCGACCTCACAAACGAGTCCGCTCGTCCGCCCATACTTATCCGTACAAAACTGGCCGGGGTCCACCCCGTATTATGTATATGATTATCTCTAATTATATCCTTTTAATTGTCTTGTCATTAATGCGTAAACCAACTTAGTCCTAGCCCATATATTGGGATCACAATGTAATAGAAAAAGGCCAAGAACTAATATACAGCGTAGCTACTCGTCAATTCGTCGAATCACTTGTGTTTACTCCAATAAGTATCGTTCCGACCGCCTAGTTCTTTATATCCGCCACCTTCTCCTCCCGAGAAATCATACATACACAACCTTATATCCACTTATATATCTGTTATTGTCGCAAATCTGGTATTCAACGCAATATCGAGTTGGATCCGTTACCGGGAACATCGTCATCATTTGCAGACCACCGTTGTTAAGATTTCGACGGCGTCGTGCCGGTGAAAAAATTCTGTATCTCATCGTAGTTCGGTTCAACTTCAAGGAGCCGTCTTCAACACCATCTTTCATAACTCTCGCACACGAGTCCTCATAACCCTAGGTTGGTGCGGATTTCAGTCGGTTCTCGCCCAATGGTCAATACTGGGGAGAATCGTGGGGGTTGTTAAAATCACCTCGGAAAGTAAATTTAAAGCGGGGATGATATTCAACCGCTGTAAGTACCAACAAATCCAACAAAAATATCTCGCAAAATATCTTGGTCAAAGATGACCGGGTAGGAGAAAACATGATACCCGTTACACCTACTCGTCGGGTCACTGTGGCCTCCACGTGGGTGCGAACACATCGCGCGTGCAGAGGCGAGCATTATGGTTATGTTCGATGGGTCCGATGCCATGATACATGACCTCACGCCCAATATGTGCTTACATAAGCGAGAGGATCCGAGTTTACATAAATACATGAGGCGGCGCTCGTGTGTAAAACAAGAGGAAAGGCATCATTGGGGTTTTCATCCGAATGACGAATACGAGGTCGTTTCAAAGAGTGAGAGCCCCCACAAGAAAGTTCTTACACAATAGCTCTTCAATCACACACAAGTATGTCGAGGAAACGTGTGTGGACAACATACTACTCATTGCGGAGGGTCCGCTCCCCAACCCATCCTACAAAAGTTTATTTCCCCCTTACCCGCACCAAATAGTAAGTACATCCCACTCCGAAATCCGCAAAAAAACAAATCAACTTCGGGCCGTACGGATGCAGTAGCAGAGCAACCATGCCACATCACAACCCAAAGTGGGGAAGGAAATCAGCCCCCGATTCGTTTGGGGTCCGTGGTCAACCATCGACGGTGGCACAGCCCCTGTGGCGTACCTTAAAACCCTCAGTAAGTCCGTATTCACATGAGAATGACAAGAAGAGTCACGGGTCGAGGGAAAGTTATACCCTACTCCCACCTATTCCGTAAAAATCGTAGATGTAGAGCTCGATAATGAGAAAACAGAGCATAGAAGCAGCAAAAGTGGCAATACGGCGGGGAGCAAAAGGCTAACCCGACTCCCGTGCAGGGTACCGTCCTTCATCCCAACGTCTGAAAGCGGTTCCGCAGGCGGTACACATTACATAAATTTCACCAACTATCATGGAGCAACACGGATCCTTTAAATTGGCTTTCACTTTTCCAAAAGAGGATCATTGCACGCCGCCTAGCTGAGGTGTGGTGCAGTATAGCTTTCGCGGGGTCGATGCAAGACAGTAGCTGGTGTCAGGCTGTGGTCCCGCCCTTCCTCCGGGTTCAATCTTATTCTTTGGGATGATCTCGATCAACAAAATTCATATTAGAATGTCAAGCCGCTGGGAGGGCCCATGAAGACTCACATCGACCGTACGAGGTCCGACAATGGTGAAAATGCAGGCACCTCGGGTACGACATGAACGCGTTTGACAGCAAGTGTATGAGTTTATTGCAAGGGCTTTGGCGGACAAACGTTGTAAATGAAAGGGGAAGCCAAACGGGGGCTGGAATCTTGCTAATCCGAAATCTTATTTCGCTCAACGTCTCACCCCTGCAAACTTACAAAAGAGATGTTGAGTTCGACAAGAAAGTATATCGCAGTGTCATGTAAACGGCGGAACGTCTTCGTCACACATGCGGGCAAATAAAGAACCGAGCGTAGTCCGCCCCGTAGATAGCCGCAAATCATGATAGGGATGTTAAAAAGCTCCTCGAGAGGTTTAAGGAAGAGCACTTCACACCTCTCGAATATCATACACCTGCATGCTCAACGAGGTAAGTTGACGAACTCCCGTGAGCCTCACTTTGCATGTGTCCTCTGGGAGCGCAATACTGCGGCGATACAACCAAATATCAGTAGGCACGAGGTAGGGGACAAAGGTCATACCACCGACGAGTGCATGCAATTCAAAAGAGCGATTGAAAAGTTACTCGCTCGCGGTAACCACGACCACTAATAAGAGAGATGCTGGGGGCGTATGTAAAAAATCAAAAAGCCCGCTCAAGATTTATTAAGGGCAGATTCAGATGATCAACGGAAACTCCTCCAAAGAATAATCAAATCAAAAAGCCGTATAGGCTCTATAAACACAAACACGTGGAGAAACCAGTCGTCTGTCTCAAAGCGGAACGAGTGCAACCCCTTGCTTTTACCCGAAGCTGTGCTGGGCAAGACTTCCCCGTGAACGTAGAGGACATGCGTGTCTTCGCGTGTCGGTGGTGATCAATCGGGCATACGGCCAAATCCCGGGAAGCGGACGGAAATCGGGATACGGGGAGCCCTCTGGCCGGGACATCTTATATTACAATCGGCTTTCCAAAGAGCCGGGGGTCACTCGACTCCAATCCGTGGCGCATAATGGCACCCTCGTAGGGCTTCACTTCAATCACGTAACACAGGTGTCAAAGTGGCCATCGACTCAGATGTAGTAAACTGGGAGATTATTCACCCTTCCGATCGTAAAATGTAACATTTCTTGTGGTAGATCTCCAAATCAAATTACAACATTATAATCGAACGCCAGTTGTTGGTGCGCTACGAAACGGTCACTTCTTTCCTCGTACTCGGCTGGGAAAAGTTTTACGCTCTGGGACAAGGGACGGAACGGCCGATCGCCGATTCGCGCAGCGTCCTCACCTATATTCATGAGATGAGGATGGGAAATAAGAGAGCTCGCATCGAGCAGCCCCGTAGGATAATGGAAAACATTAACACGATCCGGGGCGGTAGTGAGAACCCTTACCCGCCAAAGTGATGTGTGAGTACTCTGCAAGTCGTGGATGAGTTCCGACTTCACAAAGCAGGAGGATGAATTGGTTGAGGTAATTCGATTACCCACGAATACCCCGACCCGAAGACCAAGATAGGGGCTCGGGCTTCGAGCCTCTCCGAGAAAGAAATTTTGACTAAGTTGCCCAAGGAAAACCTGCGTATGCATTTGCCCTGGTGGTTACAGGACAATGCAGAGTGAGCCGAGGCCGATGTCGCCCTCCATCTATCTCAATGTCGACTCTACCTTTAAACCAGTGACAATGCAATTCACATCCAAAAAAGAGGGGTTATGGTGCTAAGGTAGAGGGTCGGAAAGCTTCTTCGGGCCGGGAATCATAAAGGATCTAGCTCAATCCCATGCGGTTGCGGATGAACGTGGTAAATGCTGAAAAAGCACAACGACAAGTGGGAGAATGTGCGTCGACTTCATGGACATCAACAAAGCTTGTCCGGAAGATCCTTATCAACTTCCAAGTGATTGATTAGTTAGTTGATTCTTATCGCCGAGTTTGAAACTTTGAGTTTTTTGGATGCATACTCGTGGTATCATCAAAGCACTAATGGTCGAGTCCGACAAAGAAAACGGGCTTTCGCAGGGCCGCTCGAAGGCCACATAACTACGAGATGATGCCCTTCGGGCCGAAAATGTAGGTTCCGGGCCGAGCAAGAGAATGGTCAACAAAGTTTTCAGTATCGAGTATAGGCAAGAATACGTAGGCTTACATGCATGATACGGTCGCTGGGTCAAATATAAAGGGGTGACGCAAGTCACGCCGTCGACCTCCAGCAGACGTTTGATAATGTCCGCAAGTACCAACGAAGCTCAATCCGGACAAATGCACATTTGGTGTCCAAAGGCACAATGTTTCTTGGGTTTATGGTTAGTCGTTCGTGGCATTGAGGCTCAATCCCAAGAGAAATATACGTGCTTTGCTCGACATGCAGCAACTCACGACCATCAAGGTGAAGTTCGTAGGCTCAACCGTTTAATCATAGCATCGGGTCGTTTCATCTATAGTAATCGCATTGAGAAATGCCTCCTTCTTCAAAAATACTCAAAGCGTGACAAGACCTTTCTCATGCGGAATGCCGAGTGCTCATAACCTTTTTCAAGCCTTGATGGAATATCTGGGGAAGCCACCTCTTTTGGTTATCTCTATACTAACGAGATGTTTTGTTTTTAAAATTCGGCGGCCTCGGACCGGGTCACAGTTGCCGCCGTTCTTGTCGGCGGAGGCCGGAACCTTCCAAAAAAACTCGTTTATTATGTGTAGCAAGGCTCGAAGTGAATTTGAGAAACTACTGTGTGGGAAAAATTAAATTCCCTCTAATTTGACCGATAGCGTACGAGTATCATTGTGAGTTTCTAACGATAATGTGAATCTTCACTTTACAATGGCAGCGGGCGTCTCCGAGGACACCACAAATGAAATGAACTGTATGAAATAAGGAATTGTACATCATTAGGCACAGTGCGGTCGACGGTGAGTCACACTTCCCAACTCCGAATCGTTTTAAAGTCACTCCTCGAGATGAACAACGTACCTCAAGCATGGCCAATTGGCTCGGGCAACCGCATCAATACTCGGTGGGTAGCAAAAGGGGAGTCAATGTGCATGTCAATAACAAGAAAATGGTCAATCTCCATCTTCGCTCACTCGCACCCGCCCCTTTTATGTACGCGTGATGGGGAAAAAAAGTTTGGCACGTGCTATATCTCGAAATATACGAAATATAATAAATTTTGTAAAGGCAGTATGTAATAAAGGCGTTGCAACCCAAACGATACACAACTTTGGTTTTAGGCAAACAATTAACGGTGTTCAAAGTTGATTATACATCATATGATACGGTCCAAGAAGAAACCACATACAAGATATTTAATATTTACGGATGGGTCCCATTTATGTAAATCGAGCCATCATAATGAGATATGGCCATTTTTTGCATAGTTTCATGTTTATATTATATTTGTACATCGTACAAGACTTCTCGCATTGAAAGATCATGAGGCAAAATAACAATGTACTTAAGCTACACTTCAAGACAACATATTACATAGCAGTACATATCTATGTGCTACATTACAAAGTATAAGTTGTTCAATATTTTTGTCAAGTTGTTCTTCGTCTTCCGAACGGGCTATAAAATCTTCCAAAGTACCCCTTCATATCAAAATTAAGGGTGAGGGTACTTATCAAAGCCTAAAGCCTTCAAATATCATATGGAAGTGGAAGAGAGAGACTTGACAAAACCAACCCACAAGGATGGGAAATTCTCCGTTTTTGCCTAAATACTAGCCGTTGCATTCACAATTTTGGATCTTAACCAAGCTTTAAAGGTGATCAACATTTTATATGGAAGGTTTGAGCTTTGAATGGCATTAACCAAATTCATTATAATTGGATTGGAGTCGATTAAACAAACACTAAACATTATAAATAGAATCCGACCTCAAATCCCAAAAAAACTATATTTTGTCTTACAACGGTCTTCGAATTCTAAAACTCGGAGATGCTCAAATATAAAAGAATACTCAACCGCTCGTACCTTGAAGAAGTTAGACAAACAATATCCATTCAAGCATTGGTACATACTTGATGAATTCTTAATGAATCAAGATGAAATTCAGTAAGTTAACTAAGAACAAGGGATGACATGGAAACAAAGTAACATACGAAAGTAAAACTGTAAAGAAGAACTTGATTGTATTGATTAATCTTCTGAATGGTGTTACAGCTTACTGATACATCATCTTATATACTAGCTAGTGACACTATGAATCAAGCAGAGGCAGTTTACAACCGCTAGATTGTTCTACAACAAACTTCTAACTCCATTTTTGTGTAATATAAGTGCCCGACTTATTGCCTCTAAGGGAAAAAAGTAACTTGCTTTAATGTTAAGTTTGTTTTGTTTGGTCTCCATGCTATAACCTTCTGGTCATTACTCTATGGTCATTCAATCTCAAAACAAAGCTAAACTCAAGCTTCATTGCTAAACACTCAATCACAACCGTATTATATTTCAGTCTTTTTCTTTGTTCAAATTGAACAAGAAAGACTTGTTTTCGAAATTGAGTTACATTCTAGTGAATATTTTTTTTTCTTTTTATATAAATATTGTAAAAAATCCTAAATATATAGGATCAGTTCACAAAATTAAAAAGAACATGTTGTGTGCCTTAGAAACGATACATGTCATATTTGTGGATGCAGTTATATTTCATAGATTTTGTTGTCAAGGACTCAAAGAGCACTAAGGACCGGACTTGACAGTGCTATTGCATAGGAATTTCGACAAAGGGGTCGGAAATTTAATTTCAATTTTTTCCCCGTATCACACATATATTCAGTACATTTACCTGTGTATATGTAATTATAGAGTAGCACGTATAAAAAATAAGGGGTCAAGCGCATAAAAATAAGTGGGCCGCTGTATTTACGTAGATACGCGTTTATTAAAAAAAAAATCTCCACTGTAGCTTAAAAAAAAAAAAAAAAAATATATTTTAGGGAAATGGGTCAAGCACTCATTGTGTTTCTCATGTTGGGCGGAGTTATTTCTGCGGACGGATAAGAGTCTCCGGATGTAAAGTGGCCGAAGGGCTTTTAATCAACAACTCAACATGATACAAGTGATTCAAGAAGGAAACAGAGTATTGTGCTTCTTTCTGTTCTCCTTGTGGAAGTTGTTTTGTGTGTTTGAAATCAATGCAAAAAGTCCTTTCCAAGTGAATTTCAAATCCAAGGGGATACTACCTTTTGGTAGTGGAAGTAGGTATTTTGTTTAAAACCACTACACATATTTGTGTTTACCAGCATCTCTCTTGCATATCTTTAATGCTTCCATTACCTGCCTATCTTGTTTGAATTGTTCTTCACACTTATGCTATAAACCTAAAAGAACAAATATTCGTTTCCTTTGGTAACTTGTTTGTCAAAGTAATATGAATTAAAAACAAAAAGGTTACAAAACTTGTCAATGCATGACGTAATTTTCTATGCATAGAACTATCTTACTTAAACCTTTGTGATCAGGCCTTAAACTATTAAGCAACAACACTTCAATTGGATGTACGTTGGCACGCACGTATATTTTTTCGACGCGATAAATACGATCGACATGTATCGGACGACACGTTTGCCGACTAAAATAATACTAATTAAAATTATTGATTTTCGAGCACGACATTTCGACACGCTCGCCGACATTACCCGACACTCTCGAACATAAATTTTCAATTTTTTCTTTGTTTCAGTTTTTTCTCCTATAGTTTGTTAACCTGCATGATTTTCAACTCTTGATTATATTTTGATTAGCAATATATCAAATACATTTATCCTTTATCTATTCATTGTAGTATAAACAATCATCTTTTACAAATCAGTATTTTGAAGGCAAACAAATTTTCGTATTTTATTTTTTAACAACATAAATACGCGAATATATATTTCGTATATTCAAAGAACTTTACGTATTATATACCTTATTTAGTCTCAGTTTATATAAATTTCTTTGAATTTTATGCACATGACCCAACTTAATTTTAATATATGCAAAATGGTATATTTTTTTAATGCATGCCAGTTGACTTTTTGTGTTTTTAAATTTTCAAATTCGTAGCTGTCATTAAAGGTCATTCATTGTTACTGTCATACATGGCCCGTCCGTATTCGCATATTGCGCATACATAGTTTTTAATGCTACACTACCACTTTATATTGTTTTATAATTTATACGTCCATTTGAATCAATGAGTAGTGAAAGAGGTTTTTTTACGGACAAAGCAAAAGAGCGTTTTAGACTCGATAGGTGCTTAAAATTTGGCGACATTTAAATTTCCGCTTTTTTATTTTTTCTAAAAAACCTCGAAAAAGAAACTGCTCATTACAGGATGGCTATAGTATTATTTTTCTTGTGAGTCTCTAATATTCGGGATTAACTAAATTTCCAATGTGCCCGAGTTCGACTTCGCAAGTTTCGCGCTCGTAGTAATTTAATTATTACTCGAGGCAAAGACATATCTCGGAATTATTTAATACGACACAACAAGGAATGACGATTTTATAGCCTTTTTAAACCACTCAAATCTATATGTTGGGTTGAAATAAAAACTACATTGAATGCTTGGAAGCAATTTCACATGTATGTTGGCTATAAAGGGTAAATGGAATTTCATTTCGTTCCATTTTCACACGATTTATTTAATAAAAAATCAATGTTCTAAAAAAAATCAATTTCTCAAATTTCTCGTGAAAAATGATGTTTTTCATAAAATAAAATTAAAAAAATATTAAAAATTGACAGCCTTAACATTTACTAGTCTCATTCATTAGGTTTATTTAATGTATTTTCAGTTAATTTCCCTTTCAAGGAGTCCATGTCAATGGTCAATTCACAAACATCATAAAGAAAACGAAAACAATTAGAATGAAAAATGGAAATAAGACTATTAATTGGGCATTAATAAGCTTCGATACATACAATATGGGGTTTGAAAAACGTAAACATCAATGTGCAAAAACGCGTTTAATAACGTGTTGCATTGCATCTGTCTGTGTAGTTGTTAATCTCAGAATAATGGCTATAGATAGACAATAAAATATGTGTTGTGGGGTACACTCATTTTATATGCGACATAGGAAAACATATGATAATGAGTTGTTAAATAGATATGCATAGCAACCTATATATTGTCGTTATTATTATGTACTCCAATTCATATGTTTTGTATCATTTGTGATTCGTAGTATATACATTTAAGCAGACGCATTTACCGCATCGTCTAGACAATTTAATTATTATTCAAAACGATAATTTCGCGCAAGACGCTTATAAATTTAATTTAATTAATCATGTTTTGAATTTACGAAAATCAAATATCAAAGTATAATTATGAAATAAAAAACCGACTCGGAAAGAATAACATAAACTAGTGGTAGAATATCTAAAATTCAATGGTGAATCCAAATTAACCAATTCAATAAAAGAGTCCAACTAAATTTACAAATCTAGTCCTATACCCCAAAAATTGTCCAAGTACAAATACTAGTCTCATTGATTATTGAACCAAAAATATCTTTTCACAAGCAAAACACGTTTACAACCTTAAGTACGGTGAGCGCTCGCTGACATTTAACACACATATCATTCCTCGAATCTCGTTCTAGCCGTAATCGTATATTATTCGTAATTACGTTACAGCCTAACATTATGTTTTCCGGACATAATTTTCTTTCCGAATAAAGAGATATTATTATGTACTGTTTGAGAAACAATACGGACGGGATTCTATTGAGCCGAAAAATAACGTTTTCCGCTCGTATTTCTAAATCGAATAATATGACCACGGCGCTCTCCGAAAATTTCGAAAACGTATCGGACCATTCTGCAGGAGCCGGACATGTAATGTTTTCCCCGATTTCGCGTTCGGGTCGGAATAAGCACTAAATTATTGTGGACCACGTTTGAGTAGCAGTATAACCACTATCTCGTGTTAGAATATAAAAACGTCGCTATAAAAAATTAGAAAACATATCGGACCATTTTTAGAGACGAACAGTATAATGTTTTACCGACCGCGTTCGAATTCGAGAATAAAGCTAAATTGTTCGACCACATTTGGGTAAAGTATATCATCTCACATTCCGACTAAACTCGCACGTAACGCAGTGCGCGTAAATCGAAAAAAATAAGGCAAAATTGGAAAACAAAATCGCGTAATAAAACAAAATTTCGCGCGAAAAGATATTTCCATAAAGTATATCCATCAACAATCATCTCTACGTCATCACGCGGTCACTCCTCACAATTGTAACATCCCGACTTTCCGAAAAGAGTAAAAAACGGTTTTTTAACATAAGGTTCAAATTTAGAATATTTAAATAAAAAGACTTAAGCTTTATTTAAAACATAAAATGTAAGTTAATGGGAGTTAATAATTACTATCAATCTCTTGAGATTATTTTTCAAAATTCTAAAAACCTCCTATACTCATAACTCTTCCTTTCTAAAAATCCTGGAGGAAAAAAAAAAAAAAAACTTGCTCTGCGTTCCCGCTTCCTCTTTTCTTTCGAAAATGAGATAAATTTCAAAATTCATATCTTCCAATCCGTAGTTCCGTTTTGGGTGCCCATAAATAGTCAAAACAATTGTCCTCGCAGTTTTAGATTATCTTTCAAAAATAATCTACAACAGGAGATAATCCAGGTCAGTTTAACTCGCTTTTCTACCGCAAATCGTAAAAGTATCAGCGATGTTTTATGCTTTAGTGGTTTTGGGCATAACTTTTGATCCGTGAATCCGCTGTAGAAATCCGAAAGTGCAGCCATTGGAATCGTGAGAAGACGAGGATCGTTTTGATACAAGAATTTGAGTCTCGATTCCTTGTGTATGTTGGATTCGACTGTTCAGCTGCGAATTCATGGTAAGGATCAGCGAATTCATGTTCTAGTGGTTTTGTTTCATAGTTCTTTGTTTAGTAAGTTTTGATCATCAATTAATTCATGTTAATTGTGATCTTTTAAATCTTGTTTGATGTCTCGTTTAAGTGCTGCGTAGATTAGTTTTGGTTTGTGGTTTGAATCGAAGGCAAGAGGTACTTTCCTAATGTTTAATTAAAATTTTATGATAGATAAGGTTGAGCTTTTGTGTTGATTTCTTGATTGTAGAATCATGTTAATTGTTGTTGTTGTATACAAGATGTTATGGTATGTTTAAAGGCTCAAGCTCTTTCCCCGCCGTTTTGATGTGTATTTTCGGTGATAAACATTTGTGTAAGTTGTCGTAGAATAGAGAAGTGTTGAAAATCGTGCTTAGTGTCTTGTACAAATAGGAATGCGCAGGTGGATTGATCTTTGCTTTTCGGGGAAATATGATGTTTGAGCTATGTGTTGAGCTTTCAAGCGTTGTTTCTTGATCTACAAAAAGAAACATTAATAAACATTCATGAACATTACAAAGCTTCATGAATAAGCTTCTCGATGCGCTTGGTCTCTCGTAATCGGATGTATTCTGAAAGTGGAATTGAAATTCGGGACCGTTTCGGGAAGAGTAAGAAAGGTTTTGTGCTTTGATGAATTAAGTATTCATCGACATGTCCGTGTAATTGCTAGCTTGAGTCTAAGAGGCCCAAGCAGTTAGTGGAGTAGGGAGCTTTTTGTCCTCCGAATGGAACCTCTGTGGCTAGCTAATCACTTAATAAACGTATTCTGACTGGGGATAAAAGGTTAAACATCAGCGCGTGAGCTTGGATAGGCACGTCGCACAATATCGGCAATGTGATTGCTTTTGGCTAGATAAAGTGGCGATGATCACCGCCTGATTCTTCAGACCCGCCGTATAAAGTAAGTGATCATTCCGCTCGGACAAACTCACGAACGAGATATGCATTCACCGGTCGCCTCCTCTGTGGCTGGCTACGAGACAGTGGAATGATTATCTCGGGACCGTTGTGAGATGCCTCCCATATGGGCCGGCGTGCCTTTCTCCGTCTTAGTGCATATCTCACTAAGTATAGTGCCCTCGCAAATACGTTGTAACAAAGATAAGTTAAGTTAGAAACGTTTAGTCACGACATGTTGACGAGTAATGAAGTTGAACTCCGTAATCGAGTCGGTCTTACAAAGATAACTTTAATAATAATTAATGAACCTCCGTTGTAAGACTTGATTATACATTGGCTTTCTTCCTCTTGCTAAGTACTTTGTACTTACTCCCCAATTGCATATGTTGTTTTGTGTGCTTTTGTGGTGAGAAGACGAACACAGTTGTCCTTGAGTTCTGCCGGAGGAAGTTCGATGACGTTTTGATGACGTTGGTGCCGATGATGCTTTCTTTTACTTTCTTTTAAAGGTTGTACTATAACATGTTGTAGTATTCTTAAATAACACGTTGTACTTTTATTCCAAGTTTGTAAGACAATGGTTGTATCTTTATTTTGTAACATCGTACGTCAGGTAAGCCTTTATCTCGTTGCTGTAAGCTTTTCCTTTCTACCCCTAGTCGGTTTGTATTCTATTCTAAGAAGCATTTATGCATTTTTACCCGAGCCTTTTGGGCTTCCGTTGCTTTAATTATGATACGACGACGCAGAGGCCGGCGTATAATATTGGATTTATTTAATGTTATATGTCCGAACCGTTCTCTTCCGGGATAAGTGGCTCGGTATCCGGGGGAGCGGGGCGGCTACAACAATACTCGTAGTTATCAGTTAGGCACATGCATCATCTTCTCGGGGCAATGACGGAGCTTGTGAATTTATCTTCGGGCGGGCTAAAGGGACTATTTTATGTATGGTTGGGCAGGTCAGTATTAAGAGAACTCTGGCTCTCGTTTGATTGAATTATACATATTTTTTGTTGCATCAAAAATAATAATCGGGTGGGCTTAGCCACTCCCAAAACCCCTTACTTGGCTCCGTCTCTCGTCTCGGGGGTGAGAACAAATTGAACAATAACAATGTGGGTAAGTACAACCGTACCTAATAAGAGATGTATACATCCATATGCACAACAATACATATATCACATAATATTCTACACATTCAAATCCGGGTATGTTATAAAGAAAACACTCTCCTCTACTAGCCCAAATAGCCAAACTCAACAATCAAAGAAATATGAGTTGTATAAAAATTCAAGGACACTTTGCTTGGTGAAGACTGGCACCACTATATATTCAAATTTCATACGGTACAATGGGTCCAACCTAAGTGATGTCCAACTCCCGGGTTGCGAAAAGGAAAACGTGTCTCACCAAGGCCTAAGAACGTTTTATCTTTTAGACTCTCAAGCATGTATTTATAATGATTAGCTATCAACTTATACTACCCCCGTCCCAAAATATAACTCATCCTGCAGCTTTTTCACACATATTAAGAAAGTTGTTGAATGTTATAAATTTAAAGATTAATGTCTAGTAATGCTCTTTGACTATCAATAATGCAATAGTTGTTGAGTAATGAAAAGTGGTTAGATTGATAATAAATTAGTGGGCAAGATAGAGAAAAGAGTAATAAATGTTGCAATGGCAATATTAGAATGACTTCATATCAAGGGGACAAAACAAAAAGTTGTACGATGACTTATATTTTGAGACGGAGGTTGTATTCTATTACACATAAAGGTTTCCCTAAGGAATAGTAGACCCTATATCATTCCGATATAAGTTACTTACCACATAGCACGTAAATATAAGGTTCTAACCTTTATACCTAAACGGCTAAGAAATAAGGCCTCTTCCGTGATCCTAAATATCTTCCCTCCGAGTAGTCTCCAGCAAAGTGCATCGATCCAAATCCCTAAGAAACTAAACACTTAACTTTGTTATATAACATATACTACTTCCAATGAAGTACATAAAAGAAGCCAAGCAGTCTCTACAAGATTCGGGAAACCATGTGGTGTCCCCGTGTAACCGGCTCCGTCTGCCACTTCACACCGTGGCGTTCTCCACCATCGAATAGGTTCAGACTCAAAATCCTTATGTTTGTCAATCAGAAGTTCGCCACCCAAAAAGTGGCATTCATCACACAACGTTCGGATATTCATGTTTGAATGTTCTTCGCAGTGGCGGTCGCCACAAAGTGCACCCGGAACTCTCGGGCCTTGAAGACCTCACGAAGGTGACGTTCGCTACTCGTATTGAACAACAAAATTTGCATTTCAAAAAGTCAGAGAGATCCAACCTGAAAATCAACCAAAACCATAATAAATCAAACCCAAATGTTATACTACTAATCCTACAGGAATACAACGAGAATATGGTAACCAAAAACCAAAACAAATAACCCTTATCGATGAAGAACACCTCCTTACTTAAATTTTCTCCACAAAAGCTAACAACTCCTAAAACTCAAAGATTTGATTCTTGCAGCTTCAACCTGAAATGAATGATCCAAAGTTAGAAAAAATGATTATATAAAAAAACCCTAATCATTCTAAGCCAACCGACTAAGGAATATCAGCCAAACACCATAAACATCTTCTCAAGAATCAAAAAATGCATACAAAATGCACCTTATTCCGATTGCTATGAAATTTGGCAGTATCGCGTTGCCCTCGTTGTGCCGATCTTTATGGTGTGGTTCTCGGTTCGCAAGTCCAATGGTTGGATCGATCGTAAAATGAAGAACCCTTTTTCTCACTTCTCTTTTCTCTCTCATTCTCGTCCGCAAATGAGATATAGTTGAGATCTATGGTGAAGGCTCTTCTGGCACTGTGCCCAGTGGCGTCCTTGAGATCTATGTTGATGAACCGGATATGTATCCGGATCTTTTAAAAGGCGGCGCTAAAACCGTGCACGTTCATTAATTCACCTTCTCGACGCAGCTACTGGGGCCCAGTTTATTTTGATTGCACTCTTGTACAACTTATTTTGCCTTCCGTATATATCAAAT
The DNA here is from genome assembly GCA_036785695.1 of Gentiana straminea. Classification (NCBI taxonomy): domain Eukaryota; kingdom Viridiplantae; phylum Streptophyta; class Magnoliopsida; order Gentianales; family Gentianaceae; genus Gentiana; species Gentiana straminea. The sequence continues at coordinate 8,965 of JAVUPR010000278.1, read as the reverse complement.
GATTATCCGTCAAGTAATTCATTTTTTATTTCCCGCGTTTACTCTCGTGGCCTCCCCTTTTTTGCCTCTCAATGCATAAATTTCGCTTTTGTCCCGTTGTCTAGCATTTTTATCCAGCGTAAATTTTGAACTTGTAACTTTATTTTTGCTCCTCGAAATATTTTTATCTTTCGAGTCCGCTATTTGGGTCCGTGAATTATTAAATCCGGCTATCCGGGTCCGTTTAACCAGTACGTATATATATACGTCTCCTTTGTTTTTGGCGAGGTTGAGGGCGCTAAAACATCGTACCTCGCTAAAAACAATTGAACATGGAATCGTACTTTGTTTCCGTCGTAACTCAACAATCGAAATTGAAAAATCCGATGTGCGGCCTCACTTGTTTTGTGCATGGTTGAGTAGCATCTTGTGGTGATCTTGGTTGAAATATGTATGCTAAGCCCGTTTGATTTGAAAATTTCCATATGCGGTGCCCCCTTGTTTTTAGAGCAAGACGGAGACCGGTTATCTCAAATAAGATGTGAGGCCGATATTTGTAATGATAACATTTTGAACGTTGTATGCATGATATAATTTGAATGCGAACACACACCAGACAAAAACGGACTTTTATTTAGTTCTCGCTCCGTTTCAAAGGGTGGATTAGGTACTTGTACAAGTCAAAAGCAGAATTGTTAATGTTGTAATCTCACTGTAAACAAGCTAACGAGTGTACACAAAGATATCTTTATCCTTCACTCTATAGTGAGGTGAGTTTACAAAATAAATAAAGCGTGGTCACTTCAAAGCCTGGAAAACACGAGTGGTCGCCATAACCACACCATTTTACATAGTACCTTTTTAGGTTATTCAAGGTACAAAAATCACACGCGGCCCTCCTTGTCCCTTAGAATATAAGTTTCTTTCTTGACTACTCACACTTGGAGCGGACCTTCCCAATTTTCCATAAATTCCCTTCATGGCCCTCATGCCTCGTGGACTCTCTTTTCGAGGGAGAACAAAATCACCAACTATGAAAGAGTGATCGCGGATCCGCTTGTAATGGTGCCGCTTGCGGCTTGTTTGCAATTAAACTGCCACCGACCGTAGGCTCTAGCCGCTTTTCTTTCAATGAGGTCAAGTTCGATTTTTTGTTTCAATGGGTTTTCGACCTCGCTGAGCAAGTATGAGACCCTTATACTTCTGGAAAGGCCATTACTTCAAAGTTGTCATAGCCTCCGAACCATAAGTTAAAAGCAAACGGAGTTTCTCCCGTTGTTGTTTTTTATTTACGCGATGTCAGAGTGACCATAAGACCGTGGGTAGCTCATCTACCTATTTCCTCGCTTTTTCATCAAGGATTTTATTTAACGCCTTCGTAGACTTGCTTGTTTGCACTTTCTCGCCCGACCTTTTCCACGCGGGTAACATACCGATTAAGGCCAATGTTTTACATTGCGTGCTCAGTGCAAAACCGAGTGAACTCATCTCCGAATTGCGGCCCATGGTCGGACACAATCGCTCTTGGGACTCCGAATCGAGTCCTCCGGCATGATCAAGGCCAAGAAGTAAATTAAAAAATTTGCTGTGGCTTTGCTTCGAATCCATTTCAAAAAGTAATCCACGGCGGTAAGATGATGTATTCACAATCGGACCATCCCTTGCGGAGCGGACCAATGAGATCTATCCCCCACATATCAAAATGGCCAGCGGCGACGCACACATACTTTGCCTGCACAGTAAGGTAAGCCCGGGTATGTCGGCAAAGTGCCGACAAGCGCTGTCATCAACTTCTTTGCATATTCTTCGGGCATCGTCGGCAGAGCTTAGGCCGTAGGTATCCAACTAGTATAGCCTTTTAGGCTAATGTGTGGCTCTGCGGGATGGTCCTCACTCATGCCCCCTCATAAAGTCTCCATCAATATTCCTTGACCTTCTTTGGGTCGTACACATCGTAACAAAAGTTTGGAAAATGACTTTCTATATAACATTCCATTCGAGATAGTGCACATGGCTAATCTCTTTATCAGGCAGCTCGGGCCCTTTTGGGCCGCAGTGTGTAATATGTCCGCCTCTCATCGATCCAACATGGCGTCACCGGTTGAATATCCATTGATCTTTGTCCGACTAATGGCGGGCTCCTGGAAAAGATATTCGAATTACAACTATCGGGATCTTTCATTTCTTCTCTTCCGTAGTTTATTTAGATAGGTAATCACTCTTCCAGATTCTTTTCGCGGCCTATTTTGATGAACTCACAATAGTTAAAGCCGCTTCTCAATTTTTGGACGAGATCAAGGTATTGCTTCAAAGTTCGGGACCTTTGGCCTTATGTGGGCAACCCGATACCCGATGAGACTACCACCGCGAATCCACGTGATACTTTCAACGTTTTCGACGTTCATGGCCTTCGCGAGCTCATGGATCGCGATGACGGCCTCATACTCTCCGCTTGGTTGTTTGATGCCGTGTGTAAAATCGAACCTCAACGCCTTTTCTCAATTTCTTCGGAAGTACCTAGCTCCAGCAAGATAATTTCGGCCCCACAACCATTTTGGTTTGCCGCACCATCAACGTACAGCCTACGGTCAACAATGACTTGGCCTTCGCGACGAGGCCACCGCCGTAGTGACTTGGTTCGCCGATGGATTGCGGACTAGGCGGTTGTCTTTTCATTGAATGCTTGTCTCTCGCTATGAAGTCGGCTAAGAGATTGAGGTTTGATAGCCTCCTCTTGGGCCGATAACGAATGTCGACCTCCGTCATCTCGATGGCCCAACGGGAGTAAGTACAGCTCGACAAATCGGGCTTGTGTAACACTTGGTGCAAGCATACTACCGTACAACACAATAATAAAGTATACGAAAGAAAAGTAAGCCCTTAATTTTTGCACAAAAATACTGGCGCGAGTAGGCCAACTTTTCTATATTAAAATAGGGCCGACTCCTCAACGTGACCGAGAGCCTTGCTTACATAATAAACATGTGCTTTGGAGGGTGTGGTCCTCCTGGACAAGAACAACGGCAACAGCCCGGTCTCGGGGCCGCTAGTTACGTATATAACTCATCACCCACAAACGGGCTCCGCACAGATATGTTTCGAGAGCCTCAAGGATTGAGAGCATTCATCGGGGCCCCAAGCAAATGTCTTATCTCCCTTAAGCACATTAAAGCAATGGTAGGTGCATTTGTCGAGAAGATTAGAAATGAACCTCCCGAGTGCAATGATTCCTTCGTCATTTAGCCTCCGAACTTCCTTGATATTAGTTGGCACTTTCATGTTTAAGAAAGTGCCTCAATCTTCTCTATGTTCGCTTCAATGCTCTGCTAGCTCACCATGAACCCTAAAAGTGAATTTTTCCGGGATTCAAACCTTCATTGAATGTTCTTAACATTATCAACAGTCCGTCTTTGAGGTTGGCGGCGTGATTGTCGCGGGGTCGACTTCGACGACCATGTCATCGAAGGTACGCCTCCATGTTCTTACCAATACGCGACCGAAAAACCTCGCTCTCACCATCCTCTCGATAAGTGGATCCCCGTATTTTTCAAACAAAAAGGCACTCGCCTTGTAATAGTAAAGGCCTCCAAAGAACCCCGAATGCTATCATCTCTTTTGCTCAGTCACATCTTAACCCGATGATACCCCGAGTACGCATCCGTAAAACTTAACATCGAAAAACCAAATAATCTCGCTCAACTACCCTATCAATTTTTTATGGCACATGTGGATCCTTTAGGTAGGCCTTGGTCAAATCTCGTGAAATCCACACACATTCTCTACTTACCATTGTGCTTTTTGACCATTACAACATTGGCCAACCAAGTTGGGTATACGAGTTCTTTTGATTATTCCCGCCCGTACATGAGCTTTTCAACCTCAACCTTAATAGAAATCTCCTTCTCATGGGAGAATTGGTGGGTTTTCCGCCGGATCGGTTTGAAGTCGGGATCGATGTCTTCGCATAACGCAATACAACTTCGGGCTCTACGCCCTCATATCGGTCACGAATTCAAGCAAAAGCATCCAAGTTTGCCTTGCTAAAGGATATTAGCTCTTCTTTTTCCCCGTCATTCCACCGAGCTCTGGTCTTGATCTTCCGATCCGGCAAGCTTCATTCACAACGACCTCAATCAAATCACCATGCAGCTATAAAGTGCCCAAGCTCATTCCTTACCTAGCGTAGTTTCACATTCCACCTCTTTTTGTGCGGTCTCCTTGACCATATTGACCTAAATCTGAGCCCGCTTTGAATTCAGCCTAGTCGATCTGGGCCTCCTTGAGTCGTCCCGTTTTTCTCGTGATACGATCAAGAAAAGTCTCAGGCATACCGACGGGCGAGTCTGATTTTGTCTCCGACATAAAATTCAACCCTCTCGATGTGGCACGGAGGCGACCATAAGAAACTTTCTCAAGGAACTGAATTCCCAAAATTATATTGTAATGTGAAGGGAGATCAAATTTAAATCCAAAAGGTTACCTTCTCGATTCTGTGGGTTCAAATTCACCGATCGTAACTTTCGTAAATTGTGCCTTAAATGCGCGGGATCGGATCATTATATAATCCCTCCAAAGTGAATACATAGGGCATTCAACCTGGCTTCTCCGTATCCGATTGTCTTCAGCAATCATAATACATTATTTCTCCGCCCGCACTCGTGTCTACCAGGACACGTTTAACTCCCCGCCTTCCTATGATAACGGGGACCTTCATCGCACTCTAACACCATGCTAATTCACTCCTTGTGAACGTAATACCTTTCTCGTATCCACCTAACACAATTGGCTTCTCAGCTCCTAGAGTATTCAAAAACATTTATGATTTTTAGCCGATTGTTGCTTGGAAAATTCTCACGGATGACTTGGACTTCATTCTGATACCGGCGGGGTTCATGATTATCTCCGTTGGTGGCCCCGTCTCCATCTCTTTTATAACTCGCTTGCAACTCCTTCTCAAATCAACTTCACTGATTGCTTTCCTCACGTGAGATGCATTCGCTCGCTTATACGACCATGGTCTTTGTGGGAAGTCGTTGAAAGATTTCAACTTATCACGAAGCCGGTGGATCGGGACTTCATGGGCCTTGTCCTACATGATTTGTCTCACGGGAGTGTTCGGTGGAGTATAGTCCGCCCCGTTGAACTTTATAGGTTTTTTGGTTTCCCTTTCCCGATTCTTTGCAATGCGGTCTTCCTCGCGGTCCTCCCCGTGGGATCCTCCCACGGAGGGTTCGTATCCGTTTCTTCGCTTTGCCCTTTCCCCGAAGGTGATGATGCCTATTCCCGTTTAACCCACGTTTTCGAGTTTCATCAGCCTGCATCATGTAAGCTCTTTGGGGGTGTAAGCTGTAATTTTAAGTTTTCACGTAATTTTAAATATCCCAAAGTGAGGAAACTTGTAAGGATGTTCTGTCCGGAATATTTCTCGTCCGTCTGCTGTCAACCTCATATTTATAGCGGCAATAACCCCGGCTCCACTTGCCTTCTCTTTGGCGTGGCATCATAAAAATACTCGACTATCTTTTTTGGTCCGTCCGCCGACTCAAATTCCGCCAAAAAATTGCTCTTCAAATCTTCCCTACTTTTGAATCGACCCCTCGGCGTAGGTTGCGGATCCAAGACAAGCCCGGACCCGCAGCGGCCGCATACATGGGCTACACACTGCATAAATATGTTTTGAGTTGTCGCATGATGCGGTTTCCGATTGTGATTGTGAATCCCGCCTATAGTGGCGGTGTCATTCTTTGATAGTAAATGTAGGTCGGATAGTGGACATTTTCTTTTCGAAAAAGGGAGCTCTGGACCCTACAAGACAGGACATCAACCCCCACACCCGCTTAGCCTTCTTTCGTAGGGCCTCATTCTTTTCAAACCCTCGATTTTTCTCTTTTGAATTTGGTCCATAATACTTTCCACAATAAAGATCAACGCATCTTCTTGGAAGTCCGTACTCGAGTCCGCATGATTGCGAGAGTCTCCCCGATATTCACTCGCCTATCTCTTCTCATTCTTGGTCGGACAAAATGGTTGTTCCGGCCCTCTCACCATGGCACAACGTTCCTCTCCATCACCATTGTGACCTAGACACTCAGGATCGCTCATTTTTCGTTGCCATCTCCATGCGTTCCGGTAGCTGACCTTCTTTTCGTTGCTCTTCTCAAGAGATTTTTCGCGGCCCCGACCGTCCGACGTAGTGGATCGCTTTCTTCTATCTCGTTGGTCGATTTTGGATCGCCCGCAATGAATTTTAGGCGGGATCCCAACATCGCCGGGCCGATAGTTAATGGGAGTTGATCCAAGATCAAAGCATGAGAGGTTGGCCCGGCTGCGGCCGTACGAGTGTTTGTTAAGTACATCTTTTGTACATATTCAAGGTATGCCTTCATCGCCGTTACTTCGTGGTCCTCCCGAAATCCTCGGTATCTTTTCTCGGAGTCACCTCATGACTCCGTTGTGCCTCAATGTTCCTATAGTCGCCTTCTCACGGCGGCATGTCCAAGGCGGACCCGTTTCCGTGGCCACAACGGTCTCCCTAGACTCGTCCCCGAGTTACGACGCCCTGCATGCGTGGCCCCCAGCCTCGTCTTCTTGGCCGTGATCGGTCCCAATCCGCCGTTAGGTTCTCTTTGGCAGCTTCCTCCACATGCTCACCACATGGCATATTTTGTGTGGTCCATTTAGTTTCCGAGTATGTAGTACCAACTCGCTTATCCTTATTTCCTACTCATCTTGTACTACATTGCACCCGTTCGCGCTAAAAGACAAAAAGTGACGGACAACCAACCAACTATCTATCTCCCGACACCCAACAAACTCGCACTATCGATCAAGAAAGCGGTACGTCGAGTATTTTTTCGAAAAGGACGTTTCCATTGGCGTGGTGGTGGCGTAAATCCAAAAAATCCAAAGACAAGAAATGATAATTCAAATGCAAACTCTTTGGATCGTGTGTTTTTCTCCTCAACACACACACACACAAACTTAGAAAACAAGCCGAAAAACGCCTCCAAGTACAAGTGTTTTACCGGAAAAGTGAGTCGAAAAGTGGTGGAGCAGAGCTCCGGCGGAAGCTTCTTTTATGGTAATCTTAACGAGAATCTGGTAATTTACAGCTGATGATTTCTCAAGTGCAAACCTCAAGAATACCACGTATTCTTGCTCTCGTATACAAATGCAAAGCTCAAAAGAAACAAAATCTTGTCGAAAAGATGAAAGTCTCCGATCGGGAAACGAAGAACACGAGTCCAACGAGTTCTTAACAAAAATTCAACTGGCAGGCGGTGATTCAAGCGCTAACTCGTGGATTTTAAACAAGACCGGTGGATTTTACCTTTTGCTTAGCGTTGGTATAAAGATTTCCGATGATCGTAGTTGATCTTGAGAGCTTTTTTGGTGAAGAAGCTCTCGAAATCCCGGAGAAGACGATGAAGATCTTCGTATCGCCGCCGTAAAAGCATGAACTCATACGGTGCCGTACACCGGAAAGAATAGAAAAGCTTGTTTTTTCCGGTAACAGAGTTAACCGATAATGTCGTAATTATCACGGTGTTAACGTACAAATGTTGCCGGTGGTGTACGGCGGAGGTGTGAGTGATTCTACGTTTATCGAAAGTAAAGAATATGTAGAGTATGAAACTTCGTTAAGAGTTTGCTTGTGTTTTCTTATTAATTGTATATATGTAAATGGTTACATTGGTCCCTATTTATAAGTAGGGAGCTACCTGTGGTCATCTAATTACTATTAGATACTAACAAGTACAATAAGATATTAGCCTAACGGCCTTCCGGTGGGGCTGATGGAGTGTGCGGACTCAATAACTTTGCCTCGTCATCCCCATAATAGCCTTCTTCTCTATAAAGTGCGTACTCGATCCATACGCGGACCGAAAGTCAGCTCCAGGAGTCGCCGCACCGGCCCCCTAGCCTCTCTTTACACCTTTTTTGATATGTATTTAGTGGTACGTGACGACGTCGCAAGCCCGCGAACCGCATCCGGCTCACATGTACGCGGACCGTGGTGGCCGGAGGCCTCATGTCCACCAAGGCTATCGGATTGACCCGATTAAGGATCCGCGGGCCTATTTTACGGTTCGTGCATATCACCCTCTATGTTCGGTTCAATAGTCCATCAACTGGATTTAACTGATCTAACAAGGTCCTGCGCTCGATGAGATGCTCAACAACGTTGATATAAACCTCACACACGAAACCAAATCTAAAAAACTTAGTTGGTTTTGCTGTGCAGATTCTGTAACCCCGATCCCCGTACCCTCTCGCAAAATACAGACATGTAAAGTTAAGATACGTGATTTACGATTATCGAGTAGCGAGTTCAATAAACATGATTAATCACAAGTTCTAGAACAACAATAACACCAAGATCTAACAATCAACAACATCGAAAACACTTCAATCAATGAATCAGGGCTCGATTTCGGAGATTTTCACATAACTCGGCTATATAACTGATTACTTACTCATTATTCTAACCAAAATACCATAAATCAACAAGAAAAAGTAACATACATCAAGATTGACAAAGAAGAATCGAGATTACCGAAAAGATGAAGTCGAAGAACACCGGAAACGAAAACGAATTCCAAAGTGAAATAGCAAATAGCGCAAGCAGCATCGATCTTCAAATTACACAAAATTAAAGCTAATCTAAGCTAAAATATGAACAAACCAATCTAAACCTAAGAATATAAAGAAAAAGTGCAAAAAAAAAAGAGAGCCGAAAACGATGCGCATTTGACCTAACGTCAAAACGGGGGTATTTATAGTGGAGGTGTGTAAGTGGGTGTAAAGGTCCGTATGCGCACGCTCATTTTCATTTCTTAGGTGTGCACCTACTAAGTGAGCCAAACACCCCAAACTCTCAGTACCGGTAGCCGTCCACCTACCAAAATGTTAGGCGTGCACCTACAAAGTGCTCGGTTGTGGGGCTCTCTCGATCTCATAGCGCACACCCCCGTTGACACATTTT